>OX438749.1:20493842-21892360 GCA_949316235.1 Oegoconia quadripuncta
AATTTTAAATTTACTACTCATTCACAAAGCTGAATCCCCAGAGAAGAACGAGCAAGAAACTCTAGGGTTGCTCTTTTAAACAGATTATAGGTGGCGATTTGATAATTATATGAATAATAAGACAGCTATGTCCATGCTCGCTTATCAATCAAATAGTCAGTCATTTTATAATAGCTTTTTTTTAAAAATTTCTGTTTTATGATTGCTTTAAATTTATTTAAAGGCAAATTTTGAATGTCTACTGGAACCTTATTATAAAAGCGTATACATTGCCCTTTGAAGGATTGGCTAACATAAACAGATAACTGGTTCTTATTCCTTGTATTAACATTGTGCCTATCACTATTTTTAGCGAATAAGGTTATATTTTTTTTGCATTATTTTTCTCATAAATGTATCGAGATGCCATTGTTAAGATATTAATTTCCTTAAACTTATCTCTAAGAGACTCTCTAGGTCCTAATTTATAAATGGCACGAATAGCACAGTCTCACTATATGCATATTCTGACGTATTTATCTATAATAATATTACGTAATTATTATTTTGTATATTTACACTATACTATACATACACTAAACCGACTATAATTATTTATTATTATGCTGCTCATTATTGTATTGACGTGGCGTCCGTGCGTCACTGGGCATTTGGGGGGCACTCAAAAAGAGCGCTGTTATTCGTCTCAGCATGAGCTGAGTGCTAACCCATTTGTTCACGCCGCAACACGTGACAGCATTGTGGGGATCTTCTTCATAATTGTATTTCTATGTTAGCTATAATTTACTATTTCTTCGTTTTTGTCTTGGGTTGTATATATATAAATTATACTTATTCTTTCACTGATTCCTTGAATTTAATTCAATATATGTTAGGATTTATGAAATATCTAATGGTGCCAAGAAAACTCATGGTCACACAACTAGCTAAGGATGGCGATGCTCAAAGTTTCACTGCAAGAATGAATTAGGAATTAAGACGAAAGTCGCCGATATATCCCAGCGGATTAAATGGTAGCTGACAGGTCACAGGCGCGTAAGATAAGAAGTAAATCCATCCACAAGGTAAACGAATGACTTGATAAAGGTCAGTCTTTTCTAGGGTTGCCACCTAAATCAAATCAAATGAAAATATTTTATTTCATAATGAAATGAAAATGAAATGAAATTAAATGAAAATCATTTATTCATGTAGGCAATACAATATGCACTTATGAACGTCATTTGTTTTTTAAACTACCACTAATAGCTCGGAACGCGACCACTATTGAGAAGAGCTAGCGAGAAACTCAGAGGGTTTGTCTCTTTTCAATAAATCATGTACAATCAAGAAAGGTTACAACAATTTTATATATCGTGTAGAGGAACCGTTTAATCCCATGGATTACTTTCATTAATATAGTCTGAAATTTTGTAATATCCCTTTTTACATAATTTTTGTTTTATAATAAGTTTAAATTGATTAAGCGGAAGATTCCGTATATCCATTGACCTCTGAATGACTTATTAACTTTACTAAGTCTACTGAAAGGTACAGCTAATTGATTTTTGCTCCTTGTATTGGCATTATGTCGGTCACAATGTTTCTGGAATGAATATATATTTCTCTTAACATATACAAGATTTTCATATATATATTGTGACGAAAATGTTAAAATATTAACTTCTTTAAATATTTGTCTTAATGTATCTCTTGACCTTAATTTATAAATTGCACGACTAGCTCGTTTCTGTAAGAGAAATATGCTATCTGTATCAGCAGCGTTTCCCCACAGCAAGATACCATATGACATCAAGCTGTGAAAGTAGCTGAAGTAGACTAAGCGCGCTGTTTCAATATCACAGATATTTCGAATTTTCTTAACAGCATATGCGGCAGAACTGAGTCTTTTCATTAGTTTTTTTAATATGGGGTCCCCACTGTAACCGAGAATCTAAAGTCATACCAAGGAATACAGTTGTGTCCACAAGTTCCAACTGTTCATGTTTAATTCTTATTTTGGTGGCAACCTGTTCAACATTAGGTAATGAAAATCTAAGACATTTCGTTTTGTAAATAGGATAAAATTAGGATAAAATAGGATAAAATTATCACTTGAAAACGTCATTATTAATATTACATTGAAATTTTAAATTTACTGCTCATTCACAAAGCTGACTCCCCAGAGAAGAACGAGCAAGAAACTCTAGGGTTGCTCTTTTAAACAGATTATAGGTTGCGATTTGATAATTATATGAATAATAAGACAGCTATGTCCATGCTTGCTTATCATTGAAATAGTCAGTGATTTTATAATAGCCTTTTGTTAATAATTTCTGTTTTATGATTCTTTTAAATTCTTATATTGCCTCCCATTCTTAACCCAAGCTAAGACCATATCTCTGCGTTAGACTTGTAATAATGAAAGTTCACAAAAAAAAATATACAGTTATTTATTGTTTATATGAAACCTGAAATTAGTTTGGTCGGAAGCACTTATACAGGGTGAAATTTGATTCGTGTAATTTCTGTTTACTGATGACTCCACTCCTGATTACGAACAACTTCCCCCAAGGAACCATAGTCGAAAGTTGGACTTCCATACTAAAGATGGTTTCAGAATGGTATACTTTGTATGGGTAATCGACAATTTTTGGTCGAATTCGACTATCGAACAACTTTCAACTATTAATGGGAATTACACGAATACACTCTGTAGAATCGATTTTGGCCTAAAAAATGTGGGGTTATATTTTTTCCTTAATTATTTATCTAAATAAGGAATGAATATTTCCCTACAAGGGGAAACGTAACAGTAACTCAATTCACAACAATCCTGTATTTTCATTTTATTTTTTCTAGCCATATTGTTTACGAAATATATCTATATCTATAATATATATATATAATATATCTAATTGGGGTGTGTGACCTTCCCAGCCCACCTATGCCCAGCTGGGTCAAGTCACGAGGTGTTATGTACAGAAGGGGCGGGACAGCTTAGGCTAGGGTCAAAACAGAACACGGATCACCACACCAACTTATTTATTGCATGAAACAGGTCGTACTATTATTCGTCGTATTATATATTTAACTATTGAGATGTAAAAAAAAATGATTAAAATAACGGTGCGAATGAGTTGAAATCTGGAAATCAATGTGCCAAAAAAAAAAAAGGATCCGTCAGTTCATCAGTCAGTTAGTCAGTTTAAAATTTCGAATTAGACTCCAATAGGTAATACTCATTGGTGGGTACCAATGAGTATCAGCTCAAAAGAACTACACCGTAACGAATTTTTCATTTTAATTTCTTCCCAGGCATCTATTTTCCACGACGGTATTTCCTATTCACGTAATGCCTATCTCATCTGCCTACTTATTACGTGGAATAAAAATATAAAAGTGAAATGATAAGATATCACCTGTTGAATAGGTGATTAAGAGCAAAATACAGTGCACGCCATTCTCATATCTATCACTCATGTCGTCGGATAGGCTTTATGTTGCGGTTTACTTTCTCTCCTTTTAATTAAATTAGAACTCGAGCAATCTCGTTGATTATATCAAATCAAATCAAAATATTTTATTTCATAGGATAAAATTATCACTTGAAAACGTTTAACTTGAAAACTTTAAGCAAATCATATGATATGCAATATTTTGGGAAGAGCATGTTATGCCCAACCATATTTGACTACATAATACTTGGTAAAATGAAACATTGCCATGTAATTATTTGTTAAACAATAAATTGCCGAAAATAGTATTGCTAACTGTAAAATTGCGAATAGTTGTTTTGCCAAATGTTTTTTTACCAAATGAAAATTTGGGAAATATACTTTGGCATGTGATACTTTGGGAAACGTTTTTTGCCCAAAAATTAGTAATCCTGATAGGATAGATAGGATAGAATCTGTTGAGATTCGGACAAACTTAGGCATCGGTATGAGTCAACAAAATCGTCATGAACATTTAGCGGTCAGGAAGCTTTGTGCCCGGCGGACAGGCCCAAAAACTCCGTCGTGGTGATTGGTGCCGTGAAACGGTTCAAAGATTTAACGGAGGTGACTCAAATGCTGTGTTTGACATACTTATGGGTGACGAAAGCTGGATTTGCTGTTATGATCTTGAAACTAAATCTGCTGAGTGGGTGTTTCCTTCCGAGGAGTTGCCAACTAAAGTGAGGTCGAGTCGAGAGGTCGAAGCGTGAGAAAAAAGATGGCGGCCTCGTTCTTCGGAGGGACAGGTCATTATGCAACAATTGTTTTAGAGGAACGAAAAATGCAAGTGGCTGCGTTTCAAAAGGCCGTCGAAGAGACCCCTAAGGACGAGTGGCCAAAGTGCTTTTCCCAGTGGTTCCATCGGATGCAGCGATGTATTGATGTGAATGGACGCTATTTTCAAAAGATATAATAAAACTAATAACTTGCTAGTTTGTTTTGTTTTTCATTTTCTAAGAACTTTCAGTGTCACCCTCGTTTACCATTTGTCATCAGGGAGTTCCAGTCCCTACATTCCGGCGCCATCATCAGATCAGCTCGATGGTACTATAATATTGCATTGTCACCGAACTTACATAAATATGCTATATTACAGTTCAATCGGAGATGGTTGAAAAATGGTTTGCAAACGAAACGGACAATTTACCTACTTATACGAATATTGCAAGCTAAATATAGTAAAAAATATATATTCGTGTAGTATATCAACCTATCAGGTAGCTACTCGTATAATTACAAGCCTAGTTCCTTAGAGTGGATCTAGATGACGCTGTATGCATGTCCAAGGATATTTATTTATTTAATTTATGGAGTTTTAGTTCATTGCAACTATAGCATACTTTGACATGTTACGCAAGCTCGTGAAAACATGTAAATTAAGTATTTCTAGAATTTATAGATATATTTTACACGTGAAAAGGCATGAGTGCACTTTATTTTAATGACATTTGTATAATTATAGCTGTAACTAAAACAAGAAATGATGTAAATATTGAAGATTAATTCGATCACACTGACATCAAATATAATTTTCTTACTGAAAGGAGCATGCCCAGATGTGTCACATTTTGAGAGTACGGATACTGATTCAATTAGAACACTGTTATTACCTTACTGTTACTTTATTGACTCGTTTGGCTGGTAATTACACTGGTTAACTTAGTATTTCTAATTTTATTGAATTATAAAATATATGGTCACTGTGCCGGCGGCGGCGTGTTGAATGTCGAATGCAAGAAAGCGGAATAGAGTATGACAGAGAAGGCACATTTAGATATATTCTACACAGTACATACTTGCATTAAATTAGAGACAGTATTAACTGTAGTGTTATATATTCTGTGGTATTAAGCCAATTACTGACAAATTAGCGTATAGAAAGCTGAATAAATATACTAGGTCCGTTTACCTAGTACATTTATTTTGGGGTTAACGAACTGAACGTTCCGGCAGTCTGGTGCGTAAAGTGTGAATTCCCCTTAACGACGATGTGTGTCCATGTCATAAGCGGAGGCGAAGTGAATTTGTTAATTCCATTTTTTAGAACTCCGCACCTAAGTACTACTAATAATACTAATACTACCTCCGTAATACTAAGCTCTACTGTCTGTAAAAAATATTTATTATTATATAATTATATCAAAGTATATACGGTACTTTCCGTTGAACAAGATGCTATTGCAAAAGATACTTGGTATGGAAAGTTCATACAATTAAACCACAACGAAAGGAAAATATCCTCAAACAAGTGATATTGTCATGTGACGAATTAGTTACTGATCTGGTAGCGGGTAGCTTGTCTTTTATTCGACAGCCCCAGGAAGGAAGGCAATATTATTCAGGTGTACCAATGTTAGATTTCTATGTTACCTCCTGTAGCCTAAACAGAAGTGCCAGGTGTCGTTCGATCCACCTTAGTGTAGGTACACACCTGCGGAAGGTATTGCGCCGACTGAATTATCGGTCATAGTATTCGGTTGGCATGACACTCCAAACGCACCGAATTACGCGGCACGCGGCGTCTAGTTCAGAGGGTTAAGCGACGGAAAATATGTGGCGTCGTCGTCTTCTGTGTCGGTGTGGTCACTAAAATAGACGAATTAGTTATTATCTATGTTCACTATGTGTCGTAATTATGATGATGTGTTGTTGCGGAGTTTCTTGTCGCTTCTTCTCCCTAACCATAACACCTTGTGAAGCGATGTAGTTTAAAAAAAAAATAACATGTTGACTTTCATTAAGTGATATTTTTGTATCCTACATTGAATAAAATATTTTTGATTTTGATTTTGATTTTTAGTATTATTTACATCTATCTACATTACAATCACTGTTACACATTGGCGCCGAATTCGAAAGATATTTCTTCATATATATTATTTTTTTTACGGTTAACTGGATACCCATTTGACCACAATCTCACCTGATGGGAAGTGACGATGTGGCCGAAGATGAAGCACGCGATATATTATAAATAATAGTAATTACGACAGTGAACATAGAAATTAACTGATTGTGAGATATGAGCGTTTCAGTAAAATTATTGTACCAGTGAAGTAGGTTGCTTTTTGTTAAAAAAAATTAAAAGTAAGATTTTTTTTATGCACAACGGGTTGGTACTTGACCTCAATCATACCTGATGTTAAGTGAAAATGAGGTCGAAGGTGGAAGCGTACTGACCCGGATTGTCACTGCTTTCGCTCACGCTCGTCCCAAACACCATACACTACCATAATTTTATATTACGAATAAAACTGTAACACCACCTTTGTATTTTGTCTCAAGATGTTATCATACTGTACTCTAATACAATGAATTTTAGAGGGAAACATAACATACAACTTGCATAGATAATTATACATTCACCGTAATATAGGTAGTAATAATAGCACTTTGCCGCCAAAGTTGTGCAAAAGAGAAAGGAGATCGTTATCACTGCTCTGTTTTGATCGTAATTTTGTTCGTGTTTAATTACACTTTAAGTATAGTGTATAATTTGGAATACATGTCTAATCATGTCTTGTTATAACACATGGGACAATAAACAAATTTGTTTCCTTTTTCGTAATTCAATACAGAGATAAATTCTATTACATTGTATAATTAAATAAATAATTATAATAATTGTTATATAGATCTATAGTTTTGACATTTTTATTTGGCTTAAAATTACTTAATTCCTTTAGTTTGACTTGTAACACTATGCAATTTGTACTAACTAACATAACGACTCGTATATTACTGAGGATTGTTTTATTGATACCTATATAATAACAATAATGTAAAAGTACCAATTTTCTTATAATATAATTAAAACGTTATTTAAAATTATATATATATATATATTTTTATATTAAATAAAACTCGATTATAACGATAACCATTGTCATAATAATAACATAACATAATAAGAATCACTAATTGGCATAAGTTTGGTATTAGTTTACTATAATATATAATTTCTGCAATAATGCTGTTGATTCTATGAAAATAAGTAAATAAATAAATAATAACGACTGCTTTCAATTAAGAGAGAGATTCTTCTGGGATTCTGGGAGAGGGTTATGGGCTGTACGGGCCACCACGAGGGCCCAGTGCGGATTGCTGGATTTATGTCAGACTAGGTGACCATGTGACAGTAAGTGTTTTTAAGTCGCCTTTGTAGACCACAGACGTGACCTAACGACTGCATTCAATTGAAAACATCTGAGACCGACTATTTAACGTGCCCACCGAAGCTCGGAAACACTCATATTAAAATGTCTAGTGGATAAATTGCTAAGTACCTGTCCGTTCATATGCACTTTAATATAAAGAACCACTCAAATAGGAGCACACATTTACTGAGATACGTCCAGATAAAGACGTCCAATCGTTTTGCGTTGGGAATTGAAAAATTAAAACGCACAGTTTTGTGAGAGAGTAGTTATCTAAATAATTTCTCACAAAGAATACGTAACAAAGATGCTTGTTCACCTCAACTAGCAAACTCCCATACAATTTAACCTATAATAACATATCACATGCGTTACTGTCATCCATAGATACCAAGTTTATTTCTCACATTAATCTTGTGAAATAAAAACATATTGACATTTCAATATATTCTATTTACACCTGAAGACTGGACAATCTAAATGTAATTTTCATTTTCACTAATTGTCTTACGTATCGTCTTTGTCTGGACGTATCTCAGTAGTGTGTGGTCCGATTTGAGTGGTTTTTTTTATATTAAAGTGCATATGAACGGACAGGTACTTAGCAATTTGGATGTATAAAGGTATACCGAAAAACGTTTGACCGATGAACGATTGGTCGAAAACGGAGTACATTGCGGAGTTTGTTTTAATAAAATTTTTTAATGATGAACAAACTACGCAATAAACTCGGTTTTCGATCAATCGTTCTTCGTTCAAACGTTTTCTGGGGTAATGTAATTCCGTACACTATTATACACCCTAGCAATTTATCTACTAGGCATTTTAATACGAGTGTTTTAGAGCTACGGTGGGCACGTTAATTAGTCGGTTTCAGTTGTTTTCATTTGAATGCAGTCGTTAGGTCACGTCTGTGGCCTACAAAGGCGACTTAAAAACACTTACTGTCAAATGGTCATGCATTGGCATATACAGGCTGTAACGGAAAGGTATTATTTATGGTTAGCTTTAAAGCTTTCCGAGTGCAGATCGAGCAGTATTTTTGATTTAATTATTTCAGAATGACCTCTTTGTACAAACTAAAGGGTCTGTTGGACATATGATTGTGTATAAATCACTTAGGCACAAAATTGACTGTCCATAATTATTAACACGTTGACGGACAGTGAACGCCTATATACGTAATTACAATAAAATTTATATTGTGTCTGGTTCAGTGTCTGTAATTGAAGTGATATTAAAGACTGTTGGTAATCCTAAATAAATAAAATAAATAAATAAATTTATTCTGCATTTAAAAAGAAATCTTTATTTATTTCGACGACCTGTTTGGTGTAGTGGTTAATAATTCTGACTGCTATACCAAAAGGTCGCGGGTTCGAATCCCGCTAGGGGCATATGTTTGTATGATGAATACAGACATGTGTTCCCGAGTTATGGATGTTTTTCATTGATTTATGTATTTATTTACAAAAATTATTTATTTATCAACCATCCGGTATCCATAATACAAGCCTAGTTGCTTAGTGTGGAACTAGATGGCGCTGTGTGTATGTGCAAAGATTATTTATTAAGTTATTTATTATTTATCCAATGAAGGCGCCACTGGACGGATTAAGTGATCATTACTTATATATTCATTTTGTGTGTCAATATATCTACAATAGATATGTATCTAAATATTAAGTAAGTACTATAATTATATTAAGTAAATAATAGATGTTTTATGGGTAGTTGATATTGAGAGTTGTGTTGATACTGAATAGTAGTACTTATATATTCATTTGTGTGTCAATATATCTACAATAGATATATATGTATTTAAATATTAGTTAAGAAAGCACTACAATTATATTCAGTAAAAAATAGATGTTTATGGGTAGTTGATATGGAGAGTTGCGTTAATATTAAGTAGTACAGTGGCACCACTCTGCCTTTCGGCTCCACAGAATACCAGCGTCGTGGTTGCTCCAACCCGACACATGCTGAGTGGAGACCTTTTTGGATTTAGGTATTGTAAACTTACGTATGTATACAGCTTTATAACAGAAATCCAAATAAATACTTTCTTTCTTTCTTTCTATTATTATTATTTTAAAGGTTGACTGTAATTTAAGAATTTGAATACAATTTAAAACAATACAATTTTACCATGTTTATTACAATTTTCAATTCAATAATAAATAATTTATGATAATGATGATATATTATGATAAAATTCAAAGTAATGGGAATGTAACAATTTAGTTTGATGGATTTTGTTTGAATCAAGAAGTGAATTTATTATTTATTATTATATCTCTTTGTAAATTTCAACCAAGTTTGTATTTATGGAACTCATTCTCAATAATCATTACCTCGGTTCCGTATAATTACTATTGTACACATAAATTATATAACAGCCGTTGCAGTATGTACCGCATTGTAGCCACATACGCGGGTTTTTGTAAAATACTCTTCTAATTACATAGAATCAGAGTCTTTCAACAGATTATCTAATAATTTCTCGAACAATGCACTCGTATTGATAATTAAAGCACAGACCGTGGCTTTGTTTGCTTGGAAATGATTATTTCAAAAAATTGCAATTGCAAAGGAACAAAGATTTACGCTGATTTGGAGTTAAGTAACGCTTTACATGTAAACCAAAATCACTAGGTAAGTGCATTATTTTCCAAACCTTTTATTGTATATTTATTTGATGTATTTTGCTGTTTATTTATTTTTGTCTATATGTGGCGACTTTTTAAGCTATGCACTCATTATTGTGTTTAATAAAATTACAAATAAATAAAAATACGTACGTTTTATACAACGTTAGTCAGAAAGGCGGTTATTAGGTATAAGCAGGAGCAATCTCAAAGGCTAAACTATTACTTTAAAAAAAATTCAACTGTCAATTTTGTATGGGAAGTTGGTATTTTGAACCTTAGTGCTGTGAATTGGTAGCACAGAACTCATTGAACGAGTCCCGCTCAACACACACCTAGCCGCTTTTTATTTACAATTTTACTGTAAAAGCCTGACATAAGATGACTATACTTAGATAAACAGATTAAGAACTCCCACACAATAGTTTATTAATGAATCAGCGGGAGGCCTGCGGTTTGTAATGAATTTTAATGAATATCTAGTTGGATTTAAATGTTGCGGTGGGAACTCTGTGGTTAGTTTATGGTATGTAATGAAGCGATGTTTTGTTAATGTTTCTTGATTAATATCACGAACCTTACAAAGTGTGTGCGTATACCCATGCGATCTTCCAATCGAAAAAAGTCCAACGTTTGTAAAATCGTTGGAAAATTGCGGAATGATTTCTCAATCAATATACCTACGTCAATGCGTTTTATTGGTGGTGACTTATGGCCACAGATGTATTAATATTAGTAGACCGAACATAAGGATTAAATTGCGTACCTAGTCCATTTCCATATGAAAGTATTAGCAACGTGTAGGCTTTGACGGTTGTTTGAAATGTCTAGAAAAGAGTTTTGTAATTGTATAGCTTATCAAATTACGAATTTATTAATACTATATCTAATAATTCGTAAGTAGGTACTTTGGACGACCGATTGGCATAGTGGATAGTGATCCTATCAGCGAAACCTACGGTTGCGGGTTCGAATCCCAGATAGGGGTAAATCAATCAATGAAATAGTTAGATAGATAGATAAAGCGTTTATTTGCATATTACAGAAATACATACAAATATATTCGACCGCTACCATCATTCTGCTTGGTGTTATTCTTACGAAATGTATATAGGCTTATTTCATAGTAATAAGAATAAAAACAAAAAAGAGAGATATGACTGGAAGAGGCAGATAGACGTGCACAATGGAAATCAAAAGAAATGAATAAATATGATAGATAAAAAAAACCTAACTGAATATAAATATAACTACATACTAATAAGTACATAAATACATAAATAAGTACATATTTCAATACATATGAATATAAAATATAACATATAGTACATATAATACACGGAATAACACTATGAAATGGAAAGGTAATGTTCCTTAACTATTTTCCTAAAGACAGCGATCGATGGACTGGCATCGATAGTATGAGGAAGAGAATTCCACAGCCTGGCAGCATGCACAGTGAAAGAATGTGAGTAGAAGTCTGAGCGGTAAGAAGTTATACACAGCAGAGTCCTGACGTTAGAACGGTAAGGCTCAGCCTCATATATACACTCGCAAAACATTACCCTCCTTTCTTGGGCAGTCGGGTAAGAGCCTCGTAACTGACATACGCGGGGTTCTCAACCCCTGGCACAGCAGTTCTCAGTTCATAAAAAAAAGTATAAAAAAAATAAGTTGTTTCGAATAAATAAATTTGAAATTTGATAAATTTTGTAGATATTCAGTAATCTAAAACGTGTCACACCGTTTCTTACACAAAACGTGTCTTTTCTAGTTTTAACGTTGACCATTTTACTTTACTCTTTAACGTTAACAGTAAAAAAGCGGTCTCAACTAAACTCGTAACCGCACTTTGAACGGTATTCTGACACAAGTACCTACGACACTTTAAACTTTATGAAGTGTAATAAAACTCGGTGCCGGTTGATGTGACAAGAGCACGGGTTGTTGTTAAGGCTCAGGTTGAACTTTACGACTTTTTCAGTCATCATTGGTTTTACCACAGAATTACATTACTAGAAGCAGACCGAATATAAGAAAGAAATAGTATTTAATTCTACATTGTCCAGAGCCACGCCTAAGCATTAAAAAAAAATTGTTAGCCATTGGAAAGTCGCCCATACTTTCTTTGGTGGGAGCAACTACTCTGCAGGGGGGGACTGAAAAAATCAGCAACACTGCTGAGTCCCTACCCATTCATCACAATACTGTGGTTCTCGATTCTATGTATGCTTGTGTTTTCTTTTTTGTGATGAATAAATACCTTTTATTAATTATTTATTATAGCGTGGCGAGTTTCAAAACAATAAGTTACACAATGCTTTGACGTATTGGAACGCTTCCAGAAATAAAAGAATAAATATCCTTGGACGTACACGCAGCTCCATCTAGTTCCACACTAAGAAACAATAAGCTTATATTATGAATACGAAATTGGTTATGTTGTGCGACTTATCTGATTATAAATTTGTTTATATGTAAACAGCAATAGGGTTATGAATAGCGCAGTTTAAGTATATAAGTATAAGATGTTTAAGTACTCGGTTTGGTTGGTGGTAGGGCACTTTTAATGTCCGCCTGGCCACCTGACTAGCTACCACCATCTTATCTAAGACTGCCGCCAAACAGCAATGGTAATAGTGTACAAATTCCCACTACAGCAGGGTTTAGGGACTGGCTTAGTTAGTGCGTACACTCAAAAAAAACCACGGATGTATATCTCAACGTGTGAGCATGGTATAAAGGGGCATAGAATTTTTTTTTTTGTCAGGATCTTTTGCTGATAGCCACGGGACTTTTTCAGCTTCACCCGGCGGGTGGGCGAGCGCGGGGAGGAGTCCGTGTGCAACAGCACGAGGGGCATGTTACATTTCCAACTTATGTTAACATTGGTAAATCTTAATACCGCGATGTAGACAATTAATAAAATTTAATCAACGCCATCTATTGCTTCACACTTTAACTAAATATATATACAACTACATACCTACCTAAAGAGGACAAATAGCTTATAGATAACATAATCAGTCCCCCAAAAAAGATTGGATTTCCGGGTCAGTACGCTTCCACCTTCAGTCTCATCTTTACTTAACATCAAATGTGATTGAGGTAAAGTGAAACCTATTGTGCATAAAAAAACATGAAGTATTTTGTTTGGTCATAAGCCATTCTATAATAGCTCATCATCGGATCAGCCAGAGGACGCCCACTGCTGAACAGGCCTGTGTTTCCAAAGCAATCGGTTACAGCGGCCTGCAACCAGCGGCTTTTCGTGTCCTGCATGAGGGCGTTCGTCCATCTTGTCAGTTGACGCCCTTCGCTGCGCTTGCGCATGTATGGTGTCCACTCAAGAACTTTAATGCCCAATTTAATTGCCATAATAAATAAATATCCTTAGACATACACACAGCGCCATCTAGCTCCACAGTAAGCAACTATAGGCCTGTGTTGTGAATACTAGATGGGTGATATACTACATAAATACATTTTTTTTTGGAAATAAATACTTATTATGAATGAAAAACATCCATAACTCGGGTACACATGTCCGTATTCATCACACAAACATGTGCCCCTAGAGGGATTCGAACCCGCAACCTGGTATAGCGGTCAGAGTTGCTAACCACCACACAAATCAGGTCGTGATAATCGCTATGATCGGTGTCTAAATGGCTACAATAAAATAATGATAAGAAAAGATCTAACAAAATGTCCCATAAATGACCGCATTAAGTTATTACACTGCGACCAAGAATGTAGTCGCTGATTTTTCTAATCCTATAACATCCAGTGTAAAAACCTGCTCCTCTCCTCGTAACCTGCACCAATAAATACCTAAATGGTTTCCACTCGTTAATCTACAAGGTACGCTGAGAGCATGCATTTGCTTTTTATCAACTCCGTAGATGGAAGGCATGTTACGGATGCCCGGCTTGTTAAATATGGATACAGTAACTGGGGTACCTGTGTACATCATCCCAAGTTAACAATCTATTGAATACACGATTCTATAAAATATCCTGCAGATTTTATCTCACATCATAGTACTTGTAAAGGGCTAGGCTAAATATATTTACGAAAACTTAATGTACGTAAGAAAGAATCTGCATTTGTTTAGGAAAAATTGTGAAATACACTATGTAAATACAAGATATAAAAATAAACTTTCTGTCCATAGCAATCGCTTACACTAAGTCATTCAAGGGACAATGTATACGCTTTTATAATAAGGTTCCGGTAGACATTCAAAATTTGCCTTTAAATAACTTTAAAACAACCATTAAACAGAAACTATGTGCCAAAGGCTATTATAAAATTTCTGACTATCTGGATGAAGAGAATGTGTGGACATGAACCGCTCGGCAATATTCAGTATATTCTATTCTTATTTAATTCTTTGTTGAATCATAAATTTAACAATTATTCCAAATTGTATTTGTATTGGCTTATTTAAAAAGAACAACCCCTGAGTTTCTAGCTCGTTCTTCTCTGGGAGACCGCCTAGTGATAAGCGATAACTGTATGTCATGACGATTTCAAATGTTTCTGTTTCTTATAACTTACGAAATAAAACATTTTTGATTTTGATTTAGTTTTAGGGATTAAATGAAGAATGTGGATAATTTAGAGGATTTTACAGGAATAACAAGTGGGTATTAAAATGAACATCAATTGGGAACTCCTTTTTCGAAGTTATAAGCGAGTATGTCTATTTAGGACTAGAGATCCGACTAGACAGGTCCGACTTCGAGAGAGAGGCTAATCGACTAATCCAACTCGGATGGACAATGAGAAATGGAATGCGAGTGCGGAATCTCCCCACAGACAATGGATCACGTATTGTCTTACCCCGCGTGTTCTGACAGCTGCACCTTTGACGACCTCCTTAACGCCACAGACAGTGCTGTCAGAGTGGCTAAGTTTTGGTCCAATAAAATTTGAAACTTGCCTCGACACGAAAAGAAGAAGAATGAGAAAATCCGTAGGCAGACGAAGGTCGCTGACATAGCCCAGGAGATTAGCAGGTTGAAGTAACAGTGGGCAGGGCACAAGCTCGAAAAAAGATGGCCGGTGGGGCAATAAAGTTCTCGAGTGGAGACCACGCACCGGCAAGCGCAGCGTAGGACGTTCACTCACAAGGTGGACAGGCGACCTGATAAAGGTCGCGGGAAATCGCTGAAAGCAGACCGCTTCCAACCGGTCACTCTGGGAATTCTTTGGGGTGGCCTATGTAGAGCAGTGAACATCTTGTGGCTGATATGATTATGATACAGGAATGAAAATGGTTCATGAGAGGATTTTTTTTAAAGGCTGGTACTTGACCTCTATCACACCTGATTTTAAGTGAAAGTGAGGTCGAAGGTGGAAGCGTATTGACCCGGAAACCCCAACACATTTGGGGGACTGGCTATCTTACCTCTGACAACCGGAACACAACAATGCTATTAATATTGCTGCTTGGCGGCAGATTTAGATAAGATGGTGGTAGCTAGGATAGCATCCATGTAGCTCAATCATGTATTACGTAAAAGCTATTAACATACATACATAATGTCACGACCTATACCCCAAATGGGATGGTCAGAGGTATCCCAGACAAAGCGTTTGGGTATTCCAAACATTAAAGTTTAAAGCTAGAAACAGTATCCACGATTCATCTATTGAAATATACAGAAATGCATTATGTGAGAGGCGGTGAGTCCATCCGTTTTTTTTAAGTAATTTAAATCTCCACAGACACATGGTCCGTGCTCTTGTTTACAAAAATATAATTTATAAATTAACTTATTTCTTTTTACATTTAATACTCTAAAGACTACGACTATGCTTAAATCTAAAACAGTGAGTTCTTGTTCTTTTTGTCATATTCTTATTATTTGCTTATTTGCTGTCCATGCTTGTTACAACGTGTAAGTCGATAGATCCTATAGTCACATTTTACGACACCCATGGCAATAGACGGGTTGGTGATCTATACTTTTTACGTGCTAAACCCACACGACTAAAAAAAATTTATTACTTTTGGGTATTTTTTTTTTTATATGAGAGGGCGGCAAACGAGCATGCGGGTCACCTGATGGAAAGCAATCACCGCCGCTCATAGACACCCGCAACACCAAAAGGGTCACAGATGTGTTGCCGGCCTTTGAGGAAGGTGTAGGCTCGTTTCTTGAAGGTTCCAAAGGGTACATTAGGCAAAGGAAAATACTAAACTAAACCTTACTGTGATAAATCGTAAGTGTAACTGAACTTACGTAACCATAGGTTTCATCTCATATGAAAATAACTAAAGCACATTCCGATACGCTTACTCAATTAACTTGAAGTGTTATTCACAATTCGCACGCTCTCCTTTTCAATAAAGACTTTTTACATGCTTTCAACATGCAAACTCAATCGAAAACGAAATGGCTGATATACGAGTAGTTGCAATGAATGTATAAATGGGTTATGTTTTATTACAAATGCTGTTAATGTAACTAACTACTATACTTTCATAAGCAGGCACTTAAATAAGCATAAAACAATTTGAAAAGCCACCGTGACACTGCCGCTTAATTTTAGGGTTGAGCAGATAAATGTCGATAATCGGAATTGTCATTCAACGGCAGGCTTAGGTATCATGTATAAATACAAGTACTTAAACACCAAAACAGCCCGTAAGTATACTAATAATAAATAAAAACATAGGTATATATATTATATACAGTCGAAAAATAAACTTTTTTAAATTTTTTGATTACCATCCAAATTACACACATAGGTACATTTATACATCGGTCACCGCGCTATTCTATTAACATTAATGTCATTGAAGGTATCCAGAAAAAAATATCACATTTAAATATAAATTAAGAAGTCCTACCCATTTGTACCCTGATATTGCGCTTACAACAAAGACGAGAGCTGCTGGATATGGGACTGTTTGTACGAATTATGATTAAAAGTCACAAACATAACACAATAGTAAATAAAAATAAATTGAATAAAATGGATTAATTAAGATTTCTTTTTAAATACAGAATAAATCAAAAAAATCGTTCTGATCTGCACTCGAGAGGCTTAAAAGCTAATTATAAATAATACATAAATAGCTTCAATTACTGTTATTTTACAGAATTTAAAATTTTTGATAATAGTTTAAAAAACTAAAAAAATACGCTACATTGCCACTATCCATCTCCTGGCTCCATCATCAGATCGTCGACACCAAGTGTAATATATTGGACTCGTCAAAACGAATCATATGAGCTGAAACTCGAAGGGTTTAGTAGTATCCACTAAGAGTTACACTATCCACCTGGCTCCATCATCAGATCAGCTCTAAGATACCTAATTATAGTATTGTCATCAGAATTACACGTACTACATACAAAGTTTCATTTCGATACGACAGTAAGTGTAAATTAACTTTCAAGATTTGATTACATTGTTAGTTACAAGTGAAGCTAATAAAAGCCTGTTAAAAATGATAACTTTTTTTTATATTTTTTCATTGGTACGCCCCTTTAACACTTTAACAGTAGTTTTTTCTATTACCAACAAACTTCATTTGATTCAAAGCGGTAAGGTTCAAAGTCTAATGTATACGACTACGGAACCTTAAGTTGAAGTGTGAGGCGATACGCACTTGACCTGTTTATTATTTCACAAAGTTCCTGTTCAGATACTATTAGTTATGCATGTTACATCACAAATAGCAAATAGTGTCTAAAATATCCATTGCTGATTCAAGTCATACTACCATAATGCGACTTTCATCTGTGTATTTTATTTGTACTTTATTCTCCTTGGCCAACAGGATGGACCGACAATCCGTTAGTGCCTAGTAAACCTCCCATAACCAATATCTTTAATATCATTATTTGAAATTGCTAAAACTCACCTTAGAGACAGGCTCCTCACTCCAGCCCCCGGAGTTCGCCATGCCTTCCAGCAGTGTCAGTTCACTGAAAGAAATAAGAAAACTTCATTAATTTCTAGAGAAGTTTATTCACCGCCTCCGTGGCTCAATGTAAACAACATTGGGTTTACGATTCGGAGGTCGCGGGTTCGATCCCCAGCGGGGTACATGTTTAAACACTCGGTTTGGTTGGTGGTAGGGCATTTGAAATGTCCGCCTGGCCAGCTACCACCATCTTATTTAAATCTGCCACCAAGCAGCAATGCTAATAGCATTGTTGTGTTCCGGTTGTCAGAGATAAGATAGCCAGTCCCCCAAATGTGTTGGAGTTTTCGGGTCAGTACGCTTCCACCTTCCACCTCATCTTCACTTAACATCAGGTGTGATTGAGGTCAAGTACCAATCCGTTATGCATAAAAAAAAAATACCTATATATCGTGGAGTTATGTCCACATGTATGTGAATTTATTCAAAGTCACCTCGATCCAGCAGGGATTTAGACCTACCCCTGCTGTCACTTGTTCCTACTGCTTAGTTATTAATGTCATTAATCTTCTGATCTTAGGGGAGAAGGGCATTTAGTCATCTTGTTCTGGATATCCTTTACCCAGGCGCAGTTGCCTTGCCACCACGGATTCACGGTCACACAGGTGTCTTATTGATTCCCTTTCATTGTTCTAGCTTTTCCCTAGGAATTCTATTTGGGTCTCAAGCCGTCAGCATCTAGCGACTACCAGCCTTCTTCATCGTCTATCCAGCTAGGCAGGGGTCGACCAATGCTAAGCCCATCAACTGCCAGGTCAGGTGGCAACCGTCAACTTTTATTCATACCAAGGAATATTAGAGTACAGCCTCCTCGCATTAGAAGCTAATGAGCCGTAACATAACCCACCACACGGGTTCAGTGTGCATTGGTGGATTTCTTCTTACCATCTGACAGTTTTTTTTATGCAGAACGGGGTCGTACTTGACCTCAATCACACCTGATGTTAAGTGAAGATGAGGTCGAAGGTGGAAACTTACTGACCCGGAAACCTCGACTCATTTGGGGGACTGGCTATCTTATCTCTGATAACCGGAACACAACAATGCTATTAACATTATATGACATCCGATTGGTGTAGTGGATAGTGACCCTGTCAGCGAAACCAATGGTTGCGGGTTCCAATCCCGCGACGGGTAATGTTTGTGTGATGAATATGAACATTCATTCCTGAGTCATGGATGTTTATATAAATATTTATGTATGTTTATCCGTTATCTCGTATCCATAGTACAAGCTTTGCTTAGTTTGGGACTAAATGACTGGTGTAAGTGTCCGAAATATTTATTATTTATTTATATTTAACATTGCTGTTTGGCGGCAGATTTAGATAAGATGGTGGTAGCTAGCCAGGCGGACATTTAAAATGCCCTACCACCAACCAAACCGAGTACTTAAACATGTACCCCGCTGGGGATCGAACCCGCGACCTCCGAATCGTAAACCCAATGTTGTTTACATTGAGCCACGGAGGCAGTTAGAACCAGTTAGAACAGTGTTTACAAGCTGATTCTATAGACCAGCAACCACCACAGCGCCCGGAGAGTACTACCGACTGCGCCAGGGATGCTTTTTGATCACGGATATTTCCTATTTACATAATAGGATCATGAGATCCGCTAATCACGAAGCAATTACTTCAAGGGTTCATAATAAATCCAAATACATATTTATTGCTTCAGCACATGCATAGAGGAGTTAAGCAGTGTGAATGAAGACGTAGTGACAGAGATTGAAAAAGGTATGCTGAGATGGTTTGGACATGTGGAGAGGATGAATGAAAGAAGACTTAGGAAAGAGATATACAAAGCGAATGTGGATGGCAGTGTAGGTAGCGCAAGACCACGAGGAACGCACCATGATCAAATCGGGGACGTCTTAAAGAAAGGCCAAGTCAAGAGTACCCTAAACCGACGAGCATGTATGAACAACCTTATGAGACTGAAGGAAGCTGAAGAGGTGTGTCAGGATCGTAGCAAGTGGAAGTATATCGTCTCTGCCTACCCCTACGGGAAACAGGCGTGACATTATGTATGTATGTACATTAATATTGGCTCGTTATCCACTGCAGTAAAAGTTAATACATGTTTCCATTGCTTGCGTAATTGAGATAAGAGCGGTGCGTGTATGTATGCGAACACACGTAACTGGATTACATCTTCGTTTTTACCTAATTTCATATATTTATTTTATATACCTACCTGCCATTACTATACGACAATTCGTTTCGCTGGTAATCAGACGGTGGTAATTTTACCAATTGGTTTTGTGACCTGAAACACAGATGTCATAACAGCCTTGATTCCATAGTTTTCTTTTGGTGATGATAAATTAAATTGGTATGAGAACATAAATAAAAAATCGCGTCAGTTCGACTCTAACTCACGTGCCGAGGATTCCGTTTCTTTTATCTATACAAGTATCTATCAAACTAATAAAGGGTATTTTTTTAATGTTTGTAAGACTATGATCATCGAAATACACCAAAAAAGCGTCGGTGGCTCAGCGGTTAAGAAACGGTTCCCAATTTAAGAGGTCCGTGTTCGATTTCCAGGCAGGCGATGTACTAATGAGTTTTTAAATTTAATTACTTATGTACATTTATCCGACTGCTCTTAAACGGTGAAGGATACCATCGTGAGCAAATCGGCACGCGTGAAAAATAATTCTAAGGCATGTGAAGTCCCTAACTTTTGGGCCAGTATGGTGGACTATGGCACATGCTCCCGCATTATACGATGGGATGTTTACGGGCTGAGATGATGACACCAAAAACACTAAATGTAAAGATAAAGCTATGTCATCAAACATGGCTAAGAATCGTTTTTTTTATGCACTACTTGACTTCAATCACACCTGAGGTTAAGTGAAGATGAGGTCAAAGGTGGAAGCGTATAGACAAGAAAACCCCAACACATTTGAGGGACTGGCTATCTAATCTATGACAACCGGAACACAACAATGCTATTAACACTGCTGCTTGGCAGCAGATTTAGATAAGACAGCTATGTCCATGCTTGCTTATCATTCATAATTATTATATAGTCAGTGATTTTATAATAGCCTTTTGCTAAACAAAACCTTCACTTCCATTTACACTTGCTTCTTTTGATAACTTGTCTGCCTCCTCATTGCCTCTCTTGGGTATTAAAAATAAACTAATATTAGTGTACCTTTTATTACCGTTACTTAAATTGCTGTCGTTCTTTAGTCCTCCATTTTGCGGAATTATAAGAAACGGTATGTGAGTCTGTTGGAATGGAGAAATAACTGAAATTCTTGTGCCCCAAATCAAGATGTAACATTTCGGCTTAATGTTATTTGAACCGGTTTAGCAACCAAAATTTTACGTGTAAGTGTATTTTTCTTTATTTCACTCAATTTAAGAATAACTTTTTAAGTGTTTAAAAACTAAAAAACCCGACACATTATTTTATGCATGCATTTTTTACCATAAAATGTATCCTATGACACTCTGGGGATCAATTAAGGCTACAGGATGCGCCAAAGGACCGGACATACAGACATACACTCGAAAAACATTACCCTCCTTTCTTGGGCAGTCAGGTAAAAATATAGGTAGAACATATTAATATTTTGTAAAGTGAGTAGTTATACAACTAGGCTTGTATTAATAGATACCAGATGGTTGATAAACTACACAAATACTTTTTTTTTGTGTAATTAAATACACATATAAATGAAAAACATTCATAACTCGGGAACACATGTCTGTCTTCATCATACAAACATATGCCCCTAGCGGGATTCGAACCCGCGACCTATTGGTATAGCAGCAGAATTTCTAACCACTACACCAAGGTCGTCATACAAGTACCAAACAAGTAGTTCCCGCGGGATTAACAAATTTCGGCGATAAAGTTATTACGCGCAGGCAAAGCCGCGGGCGGAAAGCAAGTATATAAATCAATGGTGACAGTTAACTATAACGCGATGCCCACGATGGAACTTGTTATTGAGAACATTAATGGTACCACACGTTTTTTATCAACCATCGCTGGCTTCAACTTTTTGTTTTTCAAGATCATGAAGGATTTATAGACGACAGTAGAGTTACTGTAGTCACGCGAACGTAATAAATACCAAATTCTGTATCAATGTCAAATTAATGTATTGCCTTTTTTAATGCACTACGCGTTAGCACTTAACCTCAATCACACCTGATGTTAAGTGAATCTTATTTGGGGAACTGGCTATCTTATCTCTGACAACCGGAACATAACAATGCTATTAACATCAAACAAACATGATCATCAAACAGCAAGTATTTATTTCAACGTAATATACATGATATCATTTGTTGAATGTCAATTTAAATCTACTGGAAATAAAAAAAGCTTATTGCATTTATCTGTCCGTCGGTATATCCAAGCTACTACCGCTTCGGAAAGGGAAATCATCTGTGGGAAAAGAAGCGGCGCAAGAAACCCACAGGATCGTTGTTGTCCATTTTTTTTTATAAAATATATAACTAACTTAACTTAACTTAATTAACATTGCTGATTGGTGGCAGACTTAGATAAGATGGTGGTAGCTAGCCAGGCGGACATTTAAAATGCCCTACCACTAACCAAACCGAGTACTAAACATGTACCACGCTGGGTATTGAACCCGCGACCTCCTAATCGTAAGCCCTATGTTGTTTACATTGAGCCACGGAGGCGTTTATTTTGTACAATAAAACTTACAAACAAACAAACCAATATCAAGTTACAATAAGAACAAGAGCTGGGATGATTTGCCCTAATTGCAACACTGGAGAGTTCTAGTTGGTATACTGAGTGCACCCGGCGGCAAATATTTATCGGCAAATAGAATCCGACGCCTAACTCTTTTTAACAGACTGCCCAAGAAAGGAGGATAATGCTTTTCGAGTGTATGTATATATACTATATTCTGTTGCGATATTTGGTTTTTATTATGTACAAATTTAAGTTATAAACTTAAGTACCAAATCAAACTTTATTTGAATTTTGATTTTTTAAATGACTCAGTGACTTTGTGTAAACAGAAAGTTTATTTTTACGTTATGTATGTCACTATTTTTCTTAAACGATTTTACATTTTTTTTACGTACATACATAGGTCACATCAGACTCGACATTAATGTCCAATTCCCAAAATGTCCACTTCATAAAGTAGGCTTGTAATATTTCTAATTCGGATGTACACCAACTAAACTAAACTAAAATCAGTTTTAAAGTAGTACTGTCTCTTTCTACCTGGAACAGTACGATGCAACGGCACCACTCCAAAACTGGTTTTAGTTTAGTTGGTGTACATCCGAATCGATATTTACCTGACAATTACAAAATATAATATAAATCAATATGAATGTTCTCTCGAAATACACAACGTAAACTCAAAGCAGTAAAATAATAATATTTACTACTCACCGCGAATATTCTAAGAAGTCATAGGGGTCTATTGTGTTAGGAACCTCTTGTAAAACAAAAATACGAGTACATTTTGACGAGCCGTTAAAATCTTTACTATTAACCACTATAGTATTTATCCGATTTGCACGTGGAATTCGTTTAGAGTGAATTTGTTTAAATCCATATATTCCACGCAAACGAAGCCGCGAGGGGAAAGCTAGTATTATAAATACGAGAGTTTGGATGTATGTTTGTTTCTTTATGTGTTGTTTGTTCGGCACACAGGTAGCCTATGCATTGGAATAGGACACAGAAAACTTTTTCTTAATAAAGTGAATATTCCATACTTCAGTTAAAGAAAATATAGTGGAGCATGAGCGTCGGTGGCTCAGCGGTTAAGACATTTTGAGTCCGGGTTCGATTCCCAGGCTGGCCATCTGGGAATCGAACCCTGACCTCCCAACGTGACCGCCTCTTAACCCCTGAGCCACCGAAGCTCGCGCGTTAATCATTCACTTTATATTTCAATTTCATTTAGATATTTCGTAAGATGATAAAATGTCTCGAAAGTGGGAGAAGTTTATTGTAATGCCTTTTAAAAGGGTTTATTTAAGACGTCATTCCATACAAGTTTTCCAAACCAAAGCCAAATTTTCCATAATGGAAAAACTTCATATGTTTAAGCAGGATACATAGATCTAAAAAGTTAGCAGTACCTAAATATAATTTAAAAGAATATATATGTACATACATAAAGTTACAACCTTTATCCCAAATGGGGTGGTCAGAGATGTCCCAAACATTAGCGTTAACATTAAAAGATTAATGATTGAAACAACATCCACGATTCACCTTATGAAATATACAGAAATGCACACGTGACAGGATGTGAGCCCATCGCCGTTGAAACATGCAAATCTATAAATTTTATTGGTGGAAAGTCCCTTAGTCGCCTTTTACGACACTTTCTGTTTGAGTGCCGAAACCGCACAGCACATTTAACAGACGATATTGCATGTTATCTACTTACTTTTTAGATTCAAACCCTCTTAATATATTAAACAATTTATCGTCCTATCTAATTTCACGTAACGTATTGTACGATGTACCGTTACACTCGGGGACACGACCTACCGCACGCCACGCACGACTAGACAATTTATTATTGTGCAGATACTTACTTTTGTCCCCAATGTGATGGCGATCACGTTTTGGAATCGTGATTTTATGGCTTCCTTTTATGGGCATGGTCATGAGAAGTATTTTAATTAGGCTGATTCCAACCGGTCACTCTGGAATTCTATGGGGAGGCCTATGTTCAGCTGTGGACATCCTGTGGCTGATATGATGATGAAGGTGATTACTGTTTTTTTTATTGTCTCTTTTCTTTTTACTGATAAAAACATTCATTATTTGTTGCACAGTTTTCTCTGATTCAGGTAGCTATATTAAATGAAAATGGCTCTTCATCCATACTGCGAACAGCTAAGGCATGAAACTCCCTTCCTCTGTCAGTCTTTCCTGAAACCTACAACCTTGGGATTGTCAAGAGCAGTGTGAATGGGCATCTACTGAGATCGCATGCTTCATTAACGGCCACATCGTCACTTGCCATCAGGTGACATTGTGGTCAATCACGTATCCACTGTATTATTGGGTATTTACCTATAAAATTGGAGTTTTTTTCCTCGTTAATCATATGTACCAATTCCTGCGATTTTCAAAGCTATATCCAAATTTGTTTTTTATTTGGAAAATGGCATATTATTTCAAGGTTTCATATGAAACATTTCTTAATTTTTGGACTAAATCACATAATAAAAAAATTAAACAGAGCTCTTTTCATGTGCTTCCCATAATCATTTCTTAGATTCGCTGAAACTTTTATAAAGCGGTTATTTTTAAAAATTAACGCTGCCTATACTTATATTACTAATCGAAATAAATAGTAAACAACACAACATATAATTTGTAGCAAACATAACACACTGCCATTACAACTGCACCCGTAATCGAGTTACGGGATACCGGCCGCGGCCGAGCGAGACGAATCTTTGGTCGTAGTAAGTCGTAATCGATTCCATCGATTTTTGTTCCTCGCCTATTTCGCACGTAAATCACAAATAAAATTGCGAGTCCCAGTTCTAATAATTTTAAAAAGAAAAATATTAGCCATATTTTTTATGTGGCTTATTCAAAATATTTTTTCAAGTCTGTTATCTTTTTTGCTGGAGAATGTGGATTTCATATTTCTGTACAGTAGCGAATAACATTCAGAATTCGATGCCGATGCAACGAGTGACGATTTTTTCTAATTTTACCCCCACGAACACAAAGAGAGGTGCTAAAGTTTAAAGCCTTAAGTGTTTCTGGCCTTTTAGCTCCAAAGGGCTGAACCGTTTTGTAAGTAATTTTTTTGACTTTGATTACTTGACCCCAATCATACCTGATGTTAAGTGAAGATGAGGTCGAAGGTGGAAGCGTACTGACTCGGAATTTTTTTTTCGAAATCTATATCCTATGTTCTATTCTAGGACATATTCTACCGACGCAACAAATATCATCCGAAGTGAGCAATAAGCAAATATGTTTAATTTGTTTATCCCGCGAGAACTCACTTTATCGGGGTAAAAAATTTCCTATGTTTTCCAGGGCATGTTCTACCTTATCTTGAGGTTTTAGCACTCAAATAGAATAGAACCGACTCTTCCCGTGGGTGTCATAAAAGGCGACTTTCCACCAAAAAACATCTATTTGTAAGTTTCAACGGCGATGGGCTCACTTCTGTCACGTGTGCCTTTCTGTATATTTCATAAGGTAAACCGTGGATGTTGTTTCAATGATTAACACTATTGTTTGGGATATCTTTGACCACCCCACGTAGGATAAAAGTCGTGACATTATGTATCTGTATGTTCCACCTATTTACTAAATTTTATCAAAATTCGTTCATCCGTTTCGCCGTGATTGAATAACAAACAAACAGCCAAAGTTTCGCATCTAAAATATTAGTTAGATTATATGTATCTTGTCAGATTTAAAAGCATTCTTTATTATCATCTAATAATTACCTCAATCTATCCACCGAGTATCAATTTCCACTGGCATCTGTCGTGTCCACAGCTTTATGTGTTTATTTACCAGTTCTGGGCAAATTATCGGCAAAATGCTACAATCGGTAATACGGACAAACCACCAATCAACACAAATCTCTATTTCAAATTCCATCTGTATTGGTGTGTGGTGTAAGATACGAGAAACAAATTAATTATTACACGTGTCACATTTTTAACAGGGATCTAATAAGTTTCCCTTAAGGATTGCGACCATTTGTAGAATCGCTCAATTACAACTTGTGTCTTCAATTATTGTAGTTTGTAAATTGTGATTTGTTTTTTAAATGTTACCTCTGTAAAAATGAAAATGAAACTCAGACGGGGAAATAACTTGCATTTTAACAGAATTTCTTCCAGTTTCCGAATTGTATATATGTATCTTCCGAATTCATAGTAGATCCTGAAACACGCCTCATAAGTTTTCTAGTATAGTCGGTTTTTATTTATTTTAGTATAGTAGCATTAGGGAGTCCTATGCTGGAATTCTACTGGATCCCACTCTGGAATTCTATGGGAGACGCCTATGCTCAGCAGTGGACATTTTGCGGTTGATAATAATTATGATGATGCTGCTATGTGTACTTCTTTCCTATTTGAAAAAGATGTAAGTTGCATAAAATGTTTGATTAACTTTGATAGTTATACTACGAGAAATACGGTTGAATTTACCTTTAAATCATTTCGAAAAATTCGAAATTTTAACGAGTTTAACTTACACCGGAATATGTTGCCTTTCAATGATCGAGAAATAATCGCTTCAGCAATAAACTTGCACCATCCCGAAATACCGTACTACCCTCGGGCGGCATCGCTACCAGCTACGACTCTATCACGAGTTGAGCTCGGTCTGACTGTAATTTAGTTATCTACCGTTCTCGCTGCCGGCTGTAGTGAGGTGCGAATGTGACGCGGTACTGTTACACCTAGTACCTACATGACGTCACCATGTGCTATTATATTACTAAGTTTGATCGAACCTACATTTAAAATAAATATGTGTATTCTTTACTCATCTTTCATTCTCAGGCTGTCTTAACGCTGAGGAAACAGCCGCCCACGTTATCCTGGAGTGCGAGGGAGTGGCATCACAACGGGTACAAATCCTCAAAACGCCGAGGTCGCTCCGAGAGGCCTGTGAACGTCCCAGGAGACTTCTGTGCTTCTGGAAGGAGCTGGGCTGGCTGAGCTAGCTGGCATTCCCACGCATAATGGACCGAATAGGAGTCTAAATGCGGAAAAGGGAGCCCACCATCAAGTATCAAGTATCAAGTACTCATCTTTAATCAATACCAGTGATGACATATGGCACTGTAACGTGGTCTCTCGTTATGGGCCACATAAGAAGACTCAAGGTCATGCACCGAGCTATGGAGAGGGCAATGTGGCAGTGGCAGTGGGCAGGGCCCTGCTCGAAGAACTGATGGCCGATGGGGCATTAAAGTTCTCGAGTGGAGACCATGCACCTAGTAGGACGTTCACATGGACGGACGATCAGAGGGCGGAGTGTGAGTTTTGTTTCGGCTTAACTTTACTACCGCGTTCACGTTTACGTCATTGTATGGAGAAATGTGCAGCGCCTCTAGCGGATAGTTTGCAAAGCGATTTTTTCAAAGGGACTTTTTTCGTAAACGCGAACGCGATGGTAAAGTTAAAAACGAGACAAAACTCACACTTCTCACACTGGTGAAGGTTACGGGGAGTCGCTGAATGTAGGCCGTTTCCAACATCGCTCTGGAATTCTATGGAAGAGGCCTATGGCCAGCAGTGGGCGTCATGTGGCTGATGTGGTGATGATTTATAATACTCTAAGGATGAATTTGTAATATTTCGAATAAGCGGTAGCTGCTAACAGACTCGTCTCTTGATTCTTTCGCGTTGTAGGTATTTATTTAATTATTTGAAACTCATATTTGTCAATTACCTACTGTTATACTAAACGTGTAACAATAAGATTCATATCATTATTAACAAAAAATTGAAAGCCTTTAAAAAACTCTGGGGGGCTGAAAATCAGCAACACTGCTGAGTGCCTGCCCATTCGCCACAATACTGTGGTTCTCGATTCTCATGTATGCTTGTGTTTTTTTTTGTGATGAAAAAACACCTTATATTTATTTATTTTATTTATTTATAGTCATTATTGCCAATTTTACACTCATACCCTCATTTTCTTTCGCGAGCATTAGGTGAAAATTGGTGTCTTACCGCTATAGGTGAGGATGCATACTGTGCGATGGTCCAATTGTGGTACAACACATACAACTCTTATTATTATCTATTGGTAACCATTGTATTTTTTAAATTAATGTAAAATAAGGCTACATTTCAAATGCAGAATGATATTACAGAAATATTTGTGTATGTGTTTCTATAATAATGAAAATAAACTTTTTATCGATCTGATCAACTTTTCCAATTCCGATGAACTACCAAATAAAAAATTAATACGTATAATCAATCCATTTTGAATTAGAAAAGGCGGAACTGGCTCTAATTATGATAATTAGCAGCGTTCATTAATGTATCTAACATATCGAATTATCATAATAGAAATGCAATATCTCACCACCGTCTCGATTTCACGTAAATTCGAGGTGTTATCTAAGCAACGCTTTCTTCGGACTCGATTTTATATAATCGTTTTGGTTTGATCGATATTATTAGTAGACCACACCGGAAATCGGAAATATTGTTCAGGAAACATCGATTTCTGGTAAAATTCGTTTAAGTGGGTTAGGTATATATTTTTAAAAAAAAAAGCAGCCTGATACCACCTAATAATTAATATAATATGACAAAATGTTTTGCGTGGGAGGAGTGTCGGTGGCTCAGCGGTTGAGACGCGGTCTCCCAATTTAGGAGGGCTGGGTTCAATTCCCAGGTAGGCCATGTACCAATGAGTTTTTAAATTTAATTAAATTACATATGTGCATTTATCCTACGCTCTTAAACGGTGAAGGAACACATCGTGAGGAAACCTGCATGCCTGAGAAATAAAAATTCAAAGACACGTGAAGTCCCCAACCCGCCGGTTCGGCCAGCGTGGTGGACTGTGAGGCCTACTCCCACATATACGAGTGAAGGCCTATAACCGGATTGATGATGATGATGATGAAAATGTTTTGAGTCAAATACGGTTATTACATACATCTTACAAATTCAATGAAAATCACAGTATCAAGGAGAAATTACGTAGCAGGTTTCCAGTACAAATATTAAATGTAATGTCACTACTAACTTGAACCCTATCGCTTTTAAACATTCAAATGTGGCGATAAAAAATTAACAAGACCTATGTAACTTTCGTTTATAGTAAACTGCATATACCTTTATCCCAATAAAACTGGAGTGGTCAGAGGTATCCCAACCATTTGTCTTTGGACGTGCCAAACATTAATAGCTTAATGTTTGAAACAACATCCACGGTTCACCATTTGAAATATCCTGTATATTTGAAATGGTATATATCCTGAATTTGAATTGACGCCACTCTTGATTACGAAAATTTAAAAACTGGTACTGCTGGACAAAACTCTCAAATATTTTGTCAAATAGGTAAATCAATTACCTGAATCATAATGGAAGTAGACGGATGAAAGAAATTTGCATGTAGTGGAAATGAGAATGTTGAGTTGGACGAGTAGTTTGACGAGGATGTAAGAGGCTTGAGTATGTAAGAGGCAGTTTAAAAGTGACTGAAAATTTGAAAGAAAATAATTTGACTTTTGGACGGACATGTTATCAGGAGGAAATGAATCACATATTACTAAGAGAGTGATATATGAATGTCGATGGATGAAATGGAAGAGCAAGACCACGGAAAAGATGGATGGATTGTGTGAAAGATGATATTAGGTCCTTACCTATGAAATGGACGTTTTGTATGAAGAATTTCAATAACACTGTTTTCTCCATACAAAAATAATTTTTTTGGGAATGGCAAATCCAAATTTAGCTAAACTTTGTGTGTATTATCGGATAACATTAAATTAAGTATAAGCAGCGTTAATTTTTAAAAGTAACCGCTTTATAAAAGTTTCAGCGAATCTAAGAAATGATTATGGGAACCATATGAAAAGAGCTTTGTTAAATTTTTTTTATTATATGTGATTTAGCCCAGGAATTAAAAAATATTTCATGTGAAAATATAATGAAATTGAATGAAATTGAATAATTGAAAATGAAAATTGAAATAATATTCCATTTTTTAAATAAAAAACAAATTTGGATATAGCTTTGAAAATTCGAAGGAATTGGTACATATGATCAACGAAGAAAAAAAACTCCAATTTCATAGGTAAAGACCCAATAGAATGATGAGGTAGACAGAGTAGAATGGAAGAATAAGACGTACTGCGCCAACCCCAAATAATTGGAGCAAGATGATGATAACGCATTGTATAGTAAATATATTATACCTGTTGAGGTGGATGAGTGGAGTGACGAGGATGGATATAATAAGGAATGAGTTTTTAATAGAGAGAATTTAAACCGCCTCCGTGGCTCAATGTAAACAACATTGGGTTTACGTTTCGGAGGTCGCGGGTTCGATCGCCAAGGTTTTAGATGATTAAAATCGTTTATGGTTAAGATTTCTGAACGAAGTGACTCTCTCGTCTAAAGTTAGCGGACATTGTTGTCGATTATCGAAAGACGAACCACCGCTTAATCACCTTCGTGGTTCAATGTAAACAACATACGGTTTACGAACTGGAGGTCGCGGGTTCGATCGAGCGGCGTAAATGTTTAGTATACTCGGTTTGGTTGGTGTTAGGGCATATTAAATGTCCGCCTGGCTAGCTACCACCATCTTATCTAAATCTGCCGCCAAACAGCATTGTTAATAGCATTGTTGTGTTCCGGTTGTCAGAGATAAAATAGCCAGTCCCCTAAATAAGATGGAGTTTCCGGGTCAGTACGCTACCACCTTCGGCCTCATCTTCACTTAACATAATGTGTGATTGAGGACTAGTGCTAACCAGTTGTAGATAAAAAAAAAGAGTATGTAAGAGGGAATTTAAAAGTGGCACCCGTGACACAACACTAGATGATATTATTTTGCATGTATAGTCAATATTACCTATGTACCTAATATGCCTATTCCTGCTAAACGCTGTATAAATTATATAATTCTGAATAATAGTATCAAATACAATTTCTCTAACCACAAAGTTTCTATTATGTTGGGATTATACGACAAACACAAAACGATAACTCACCCGGTCGCACCGACATTGAACCACTTTCCATGAAATTGCATTGGTCCAACAAATCTGTACCACTCTAGCCCATAATTGGAATACGAGACGTAAATAATTCGAGGCATCGAGTTGACAAATAGAAAATCTTATTTTCCGCGGGTCGATTCGAATAATGCTGTGATATTATAACAGCTATCATCATTGAGCTTTTCTTTGACGAAAGTGTGTCAAATATACTTAGTAAGTCATAAGTGGAAGCGGGTTTGGGTAATAAGGCCTTCGTCATTGAGAATGCTGCGTGGGGTGCTAAGGACCAGCCTCAAGGCTGTGATCCAATTTATACCTACGTATTTTATCTGATAACGACTAATATGTATGGGCACATGAAAGGATCAGTTTCGTCATCGTATTCTATTTTATGGAGGTGTAATAGCTACGTCACATTTGTCGCCACGCACCCCTCCCCACACCGACGTCACTAGACCTCTACTGCCTCTACAGAATACAACGCAATTTTGCAGCTGTTTATCTCATCTCACATACAACACACTTAATTAAAACACGTCGTTTTCGTGACAGTATAATAATATTCTTTCCTTATACGTCATGGACACTTTAGCGGAGGTTCGAAAAAAATTACTTTATTATTTCTCTTTAATTCATAGTTGACAGATTACTTCCTTTCTATCCTGAGCTGGCACAGGTTATGGTCAGTGAGCTGCCCAACCCCTACACAATTGATGAAAATCGCTATCCATAAAAAATCACAAACTTACGTTTCCATTGCAAAGACAGTCTCCTGTTACTATGAGCGGCCATGAGCCGTAATCCACTACATATATAGGCCCAGTGTGGATTGATGGACTTATGTCATACTAATGGCTAACTATCAGTATTTTCAAATTGTTCACCGACTAAATTTAAAAGGAAACACTCGTATGAAAAGCTTCTATTATCATCAATCTAAAAAAGAGTAGCGAATGCTAATCGATTCATATTCGTGGAACGAATCGCTTCCGATTGTGACATAAACAGAAATCATATTTTCCAGAGTCGATTATCTGGGTCTGTAAGTCTACAGCGGTATCAAGGGAGTTGCTGTGTTCATTCACAGTAATTTGTGAGAAAGTTATGAAGTATAATAGATTCCCATTCTTTCTTCATATTATATTCATAACACGTCATCGACGTTCCACAGTTCATATCCGCGTAATACCTATACAAAATTAGTTGCACATTGTAAGGTAGCAACGCAATAAACAAGGTAGGAAGATGCGATAATATTTAACGTTAAGGTAAGTTTGAAGTTTGAAATTGCTTGCTCACTCATACATTGCGATATATGCTCCTCACGACAATCACAGATAAACATACGAAATGTACGCCAAATATATGGTAATATGTTAAAAGATATCTTAAGATTAGAGGTTCGCTCTTTAATATCTTCATATAGCTGTGTGTAAAAGACAGGGACAAGTGTATATACAGGGCGTCCCAAAGTTATGGGACATGAAGGGGAAGTACCTTAAATATCGTAGATAGTGAATTTTGCTCAAAGAAGACTTTATGTTATTTTTAAAAGTTAGTAATTCTGCATTCATAGATTTTCTAAAAATTACTTGCTTCGGCTGGGAATCGAACCGACTTAAATGTGAAAAAAAAAACACCCTACTTTTATGATGCCAATCGAAAGAATAGCTAAAAAATAATAACTCTGCCTAAGTAACATAGTATTTTAAAAGAAAGGAACAACATAAAATGATTGAGTCAAATTTCAAGAAAGTTATTTATTGCCGACGACGTTCGAAAAGTAGCGATATTATCATTCCAAAGATAGCATTGATTATTCGTAAATAAGTACCCACTTCATAAAATAGGTACTAACATAGTTTTCCTTATTATAAGTGCACGTGTAGATGAAATGATAAAACTTGTATTTCAATACGTCCTCTGTAAGCTAGACAGAAGGCAAATTAAAAACAAAAATGAATAATTTATAATTTGAAAATGGAACAGTTTATGACAGCGTTTGTTTGAATGCATACTTTTTAAGATATTTTAAAAAGAAGTGATATTTTTAAATGTTGTTCTTAAATTTGAAAATGGAACAGTATGTGCGAGCGTTTGTTTTTCGGATATTGATCTGTTTAGTCTCAATTCACTTACACAAGTGTTATTGTGTTAATTTATTGCGAACATGGCATATCAAGTAAGTTTTGATCTAATGGAAGCATATTTTTTGAACGATAAAGATATCTCTAGAAGTTTGCGGTGGTATGGCGTAAAATATCCTGATAGACAAATACCGTCTCGTAAAGTTTTGAAAAGGCTTGTGAACAATTTGAAAACTCTGGGACGTTTCGATAAACGCCCAAGAGAACCACAGCAAGAAAACCATACGATCAACGACGAAGAACTTGGTATTTTAATTTACTTTTCGGCTTTTCCGAAAGCATCGGTGAGAGAAGGAGAACATGAAATTGGAGTTTCAAAAAGTAAAATACACCGTGTATTAAAAAAACACGGTTTTAAGAGTTATGTTGAAGGACGATTGGTTCAAAAATTACTTCCGGGCGATACAGAAAGGAGAAAAAATTTCTGTCTTGATATCCAGGCACGATTGCTCGAAGATCCAAATTTTTTGGATAATATTATTTGGACAGACGAATCTAACTTTAGCAATAACGGTATGTATAACCGCAACAATAATCGTATTTGGTCTAAAGAAAATCCCCTACGAGTGACTGAAACTAATAACCAAGTGCGTTTTTCACTCAACTGTTGGTGCGGACTTTTAAAAAACCGGGTTTTCTTAATCCATTTTTACCAAGGAACCTTGAACACAGAAAAGTATTTAGGAATACTTCAAATTTTAAGGGATAAGATAAGAAACCATTCCGCGGCGGAGCAAGAAAACTTAATTTTCCAACAAGATGGAGCTCCGGCTCATAATAGTCGGAGAGCAGCAGATTTTCTAAATGAATGTTTTCCTACATGGATTGGTACAAATGGACCGATTAGATGGCCGGCCAGATCCCCGGACCTCACACCATTAGATTTCTTCTTTTGGGGATACGTGAAAGATATGCTATACAAAAAGCGATACGAGAACGTAGGCGAGTTGCAAACAGAATTGTGCCATATCACATCGAGTGTTCACCATAAAATGATTAGAAAATCAACAGGCAGCGGGCTCATTAAAAGATTGGCGATTTGCGTAAGACAAGAGGGATCACATTTTGAGCATTTAATTAATTAATTTACAAAAAAATACCTACTTAATTGACTACGGCAGTTTCATGTATGTTTTTTATTTGATTAAAATGATTAATTTCACGTTGTTCCTTTCTTTTAAAATACTATGTTACTTAGGCAGAGTTATTATTTTTTAGCTATTCTTTCGATTGGCATCATAAAAGTAGGGTGTTTTTTTTTTCACATTTGAGTCGGTTCGATTCCCAGCCGAAGCAAATAATTTTTAGAAAATCTATGAATGCAGAATTACTAACTTTTAAAAATAACATAAAGTCTTCTTTGAGCAAAATTCACTATCTACGATATTTAAGGTACTTCCCCTTCATGTCCCATAACTTTGGGACGCCCTGTATATATAAACTTAATATATATAAAACAAAAAAGAACTAAATGCACACCTAATTATAGGTAAATACAGCATGCACAATTCAATAAACACATTTTATGGGAAGCCAAAATGTATTTATTGCATTGTGCAAGGAATTCACTATACTTGCTGTACATGGATGGAATAGTTCTATTATTTTTAAGTGCCGAAACAACACAGCATTTGGCATAATATGTTACGTAATATGTTGTCACAAACCGCAATGTGACGTTCCGAGGAAGTGTTTGTAATAATTGACATTTTAAGTCTACATAAAGAGTCGAAAGAGATGAGAGACTGTCACTATATTTGTTGTACATGGATGGATTGGTTCTATTATTTTTAAGTGCCGAAACAACACACTACTTAGGCATAATATGTTACGTAATATGTTGTCACAAAACTGCACTGTAACGTTTGTAGGAAGTGTTTGTAATAATTGACTTTTCGTAATAATTTGTAATTAAACAACTATTGACGACAAAGAAATTCGATTCAATTTCACAGCAGGATCGATTAGATAATCGATTTTGGGTTGTGTTTTAGAGATCCGTACGGCGACGCTATTGAGTGATAAAACGAAGTAACTAGTTTATATACTTCCTCACAACTCCGTATAAACATCCCACTGCAGGGATATAAACCTACCCTCATATTGGGGAGTATATAGTCAAACACATCACACCCGTCGTTTATGCTCGGGAGTTAAATATTAAAGTTCCTAGGGTCTGGTTACCGTGAAATTTATTACTTATTGGTCGCTGTACGTATAAAAATGTCGAAATAATCACAAGTAATTTTTTTTACGCATGACTAAAATTCACGTATATTAGATTCTAACATCTACAAGTTTGTTATACATAAGAAAATAAAATAAAAATAAACATACAACAGACATGACCAACACGCAAAATCACTTTTGTCTTCATAATGTTAGACTTCTTCTTAGCGAGTCGGTAGCAAAACTGTTAGTAAGTATTAATGACGTAGTGTCCCCTTTCTTTTTGTTTATCTTTGTGTTATGTTTCTTATTGTTGTGCAATAAAGAATATTTTGTTTGTTTAATATATCACATATATTATTCCATGTTCTATGGTTGACCGGAAGAAATCCCGCTGTGGGATAAGTCCGCATTTGTGCATAGATTTAAGTAAATTTGTTTTGTATTTATTTTCCTTACAAACAAATAAACACAGCATTATTATTATTTACCACCATCTAAATGATATGTGTCAAATGATGTGCTTATAATTTATGAATTTAAATAATATTTCAAAACGACAACAATGTTAAAGATTTTTGAACCGGTCCAATGTTGACATTGATAATCGTTGTTCACAAACCCAATAAAATTGGCCTACAAACAAACTAAAAGAATACAACTGAATCATTTGCAGGCAAACCATTTCGTGCTTGACCATATTAGTTCCACCATGATCGTCTCTAATTTTAATTTCTAATTAGGTTACATTTGAATGCGTAAGAGTTTATTTACCTTTGAAACGACACTTAAAAACTAATTGCAATAAAAAAGACAGACAATATGATCTAGTTCATTTCACGATGTAGTTCACTCATTACGTTATTGAGTGTGATCAATATATCGATATATATAAAGTATCTACTTTTATGTAGATTAGGTACAGAATAATGTTTTGTAAGTACCGTTTAGAAAAAGATTGCGCAGGTCAGGATAATGAAATATACTGCTACTGGTTAGAACAAAGAAGCAGTAGAGCCGATAACTATTTTTAATTAATTCAAATGAATATCAATTATATAATCCCAAATGGGTGGTCAGGGCTACCCCAAATAATGTTTGCGTTCACCTTTTGAAATATATAGAACACACATGAAATCCCATCGCTGTTAAAACGTGCAAATTTATAGTTGTATTTTGGTGTAAAGTCCCTTAGTCGCCTTTTACGACACCCATTGAAAGAGTAGGGTTGTTTGTATTCTTTTCACGTATCGAATCGAATATTTAAAATATTTTTAATTAATAGCCAACCGACAATAATTTCTAATTCACATTTAAAACGAATTTAGATGAGTCAAATCTCAGTGCACGGTGCAATTAATCAGGCGCGCTCTCGTCACTGCAGCGGTCCCGGCGTCTCTGGAGCCTTGTGGCTTATTCGGGAACGACGGGAAAAGACCTGAAGGAGCCACCTTAGTAACCTGGTGCTTGGGGCGCACCTTGGTATGGGACGCAACTTGTGCGGATACTTTGGCACTGTCCCATATACACGGAACTGCGCAAAGAGCTGGAACCGCGGCTGAACAAGCTCAAAGTAACAAGCGCCGTAAATATGCGTCAATCTCTATAAACAACGAGTTTGCGGCGCTTGCAGTGGAGACATTGGGCCCTTGGTCTTCTGATACAAAACAATTTGAAAAGGATTTATCCGTTAGACTGGTCCACGCCTCTGGAGATGTGAGAGCTGGTGCCTACTTTGCTCAGCAGCTGAGCTTATGCATTCAGCAAATTTGTTGTTTCATGTACATACTTAATTAAATTGTATAACTATTGGTATAACATCTCAGAAAATTTAAAATAGGATATCAACACATACTCTGTGCTAGATACTACATTTCAGAAAAATCCCAAAATAGAAATAACAATGTTTCTTTTCATTATTATTCCAATGTCGGTTTTCGTATGTAAATTTATTCATGCTAACTACATAAAAAAAAACTGTAGGTACGCTGGTCTGTTCGCGAGAAATTCGTTGGTGGCATTCTGGATACCGCGTGTGAATTTAAACATTGTCGGGGCATTGTTTTTGCAATGACCTTAATAGTGATGTGTCACACTGTATCGATAGATCACGATCTCTTCCACGAAAACAAAAACTTTTAAAATGTATTAGAATATCAATAGATATATCATTAATAATCTTAATAACTAGGTTGTCAAACTGTGAATTCCTGCATCCTACACAGCGATAATGTATACAATATATCTTTGACAGTATGACGAGTGAGATTTTTTACTGAAATGATTTTTAAAGTATTTTCATAGGTAGTTTAATATTTTGTTTTTCATAATCGAATATAGCCTTTTGTCATTTAAAATAATCAAAAAAACTTGGATAAAATATTTATTCCAAATAAATTTCGCATGAAAGGAATCCTACCAATCCCGCCGGCATATCAATCTCCAGCCGGCGAGTGCGTCGATGATAGTTTTGACTACCTATGCCAATAACTTCAACTTCACTTACCTAATATTTTTCTTACGATAAAAAAAGTCATTGGATATATATGTACGGTATAGCTTGCAAATGAGTTCGCTGCAGTCTATCATATTCACGTACGGAAACAGCCTGTATCCAACGACTTCCCGCGACCTTGATCAAGGAGTGGACGTCCTACGCTGAACATGCCGGTGCATGGTGTCCGCACGAGAACCTTAATAGCCTTGGCCACTGCCACTTCAGGTTAATAGAAAGTTGGCTGATTGATACGATTAGTGGAAATCCCCTCTAATGGTAGCTTGTATCTTTACCGTAAGGATTGCCCGGAAGAGATCCTTGTTATTGTAAATCCTTTTTGTGCGATTTGTGATGTACCCTGTAATTTTTCTGTAGTTTTTGTTAATAGACAAATAAATAGTATTTGATTGATTGATTGAAAACTTCAAATGACATTAGAGAACTTGCATGCATATAAATTATACCAACCGTTAAATACAAACAATAATCAATCCACGAGTAAGTAGTTGCAAATGAAAGAAACCATAAATTTAAATACGTTCTACGGTCGAAGACTTCTACTGGAATCCCCATGGATAAATCGTAATAGGCTTTGACAGGTTATGTTACTTACAAGGATACAACTATAATAAATTGGTTTCTTAGTCTATTAATATTAGTTGAATTAATAATGGATTTAATATAAGCATTAGCAAATCGTATTTAAAAGATACTGAGTCTATATAATCTACGATCGCTAGTCTTTACAGCTCTTCAAGGACGGATCCAAATATCTAGTCAGTGGTGGTCACATGTTGGGTCAAATGGTGGGTCACATGTTTGTATAAAGCATCAGTCAATCATAGTGAAGTCCGTATTAAAGAAGCTTGCTCAAGGCATGATCTCTACATCGAATTATAGATGCGATAGATAAATTCATATTTTTCCGGCCAGACAGAGATGTCATAATACTCAGACTTGAGCGTGCCGACCAGTAATACGGACTGTCCAGTTTTTTTTTTTAATATAAAATGTTTCTGCACATGATCATTAAAAGTAAGATAATTAAGAAAGCGAACTAAGGTCTATTTTGTTAAACAGAAAAGTTAGAAAAAAATCCAGTGGTCCTCCCAGATCAGCCCTTGCAGCTCATGCACGCTATCGATAACAATCTTACCTAATTACCATCACAACACATCACTAGTCACTTCAAAGATCAAGGACCACGTCGTAAGATACTACAAATTTATTCACATGTGATATATGAGTGAGTATATGCGAGTATTTGACTGCAATAAATGATGATGATGAAGTAGTAAAGGGTACCATTAATTATTTTTGCCTCGTCCATAAGCACAAAAAATCCCATTCTTTAATATGAGGTTCTTTTTGTCTGGTAATAAATCCTAACGAAACAGTATGTGTATTTTCTTACAATAATACAGACTGAATTTTAAACATTTACCCTTCGCGGGATTCGAACCCGCAACCGTTGGTTTCGCTGACAGGGTCATTAGCCACTACACCAACCGGTTGAAAAATATTTATTTATTTAATGCCTACATGCTCTTTCCTCGAAGAAGAGACCTAAGTTATATTTCGCATCGAAAGACAGTCTAAACTGACTTCAATTCATGAGAGATCATTTATCAAAGAAAAAAAAAATATCAAAGCACCCAAAGAGAAGCGGATTAGGCGTAATCTTCTACACCGCGTACTAAACATATATAATATACCTATATATTGGAATTTAGTAATTTCATACACCAACTTAACTTTCTGATATGTGATAGTATAGGAGACCAGCTGCCTGATTTCCTATCTACTATAATAGGGTAGGAGCTAGCTAGCAATTTTCATGCGATATTAACACTTAGACTCGTTATTGGCGTACAATGTGCCGTGGCGACCGGTTTAGAGTCAGTGGTGCTCAAACTAGCTCTATAGTACTTTGCTGGCTGATTTTGTGAAGTAACGATTTAGAGATCAAAGTAGAAGTCAATATATGTATAATAAATAATAAAATATCCTTAGACATACACACAGCGCCATCTATCTAGTTCCACAGTAAGCGACTATAGGCTTGTGTTGTGGATACCAGATGGTTGATAAACTACATAAATACATTTTGTTTTGTAAATAAATACTTATTACAAATGAAAACATCCATAACTCGGGTACAAATGTCCGTATTCATCAAACAAACATATGTCCCTAGCGAAATTCGAACCCGCAACCTTTTGGTATAGTGGCCAGAGTTGTAACCACTACACCAAACAGGTCGTCAATGTATAAAAGTGAGAAGAAAATAATTATAGCTACTATAATTAACTTCGGCAATAGCACATTTGTAACAAGCGGTTGTAAACCTATTTAATAAAATAAAATAATAATCCCACCAAAAACATTCTGTAAAAAACTAGCCAAGTCTCGATGGAGCTGCTTGATTATCTCTAAAAAGTAATGAAATCTAAACAAAGTCGTGCCAAGTGTAAGGTTCCTTACTGCGATTTCTTTATTATTATAGTTAATGTTGTGTGACTTGGCCGTTGAAGGGTACACAGGGGTACAAAACCAGGTGCTCCATGACACCATTGCACCAATCTGTCGCCAGAACCGCTATTAATATTATTAATTATATTATTAAGAATGTTCAACGGCAAACTATTAGCGAATAATCTGTGTGGCGTTTACATAACATTCTTTATACGTTAGTGGCTTTATCAAGGCTACAATTGACTGGTTATTGAATCAACGTTTTCCAAGTGGCAATTTTCCATCGTCAATGCGTAGCGGTTCTGGCGACAGATTGGTGCAATGGTGTCATGGAGCACCTGGTTTTGTACCCCTGTGTACCCTTCAACGGCCAAGTCACACAACATTAACTATAATAATAAAGAAATCGCAGTAAGGAACCTTACACTTGGCACGACTTTGTTTAGATTTCATTACTTTTTAGAGATAATCAAGCAGCTCCATCGAGACTTGGCTAGTTTTTTACAGAATGTTTTTGGTGGGATTTCACTTCTTTTTGTAGAAACGTGGGCATATTATATATATGCCCACGTTTCTACAAATATGCTTGATACTGCAAGTTGAGTCAGTTCTACCATACACCAAGAAAAATATTGAATGGAAGAGACAAGACCCGTCTTTGGGCACACCAACTACTTGGTAGCCACTAAGTTCATCGTCGTCTTTTAATATTATCGACATTTTTTACGATAATTATTATCTTGCGAAATCAAACACAATTAAACTCAACGACCTTTAGTATATGGACAACAAATCAGAAATATCGATAATATTTAGACTAAAACCTACTTATATCTTTAAGACTTCTTTTGTCTTAATAAAAAAAACTTAAAGAAAATATTACTCTGCCTACTCAATCTATACAAACTATAAGCAAAACGTTAACTCTTAATTATTAGACAAGTGTAAATACAGTTAATTATCAATGAACTTTCTACCAAAGGTACTACCTACCTAGTACTGAAATACAGCTAAATTAATGATATTTTTAAACGAAACGAAGTAATATCTAACTAAATAAACTAAACTAGAATACTAGAAAAGTACTTATAAACACGAACGCGATTCGAAGTACTGCCTAACTGTAAATTAAACCTAGAAAACTAAAAGTAGGTACTAAATAATTAACAATTAAATAAAGTATTCAATTGAAACTTCTTTTAATTCTGATAATTAAGTAATAATCAGTAATCCGTCACTAACCATATAATTCCTGACCTGTTTAAATCTTTGAATTAATATAATAACAACCTGCCAATTAACCTTAGCAAACCTCGCGAAATAATCAGCGAAATCAACGAAATGCAAATAATTCCTCCTAATCCCTAGCAAACATTTTCAAGCGCAATAGAAGAATGTCGTAAACGACTGTAACGCGGCCGGTTGCCACTTTGCCATATAAGGTTATCGGAAAAACAAAACGTAAGCGCGTTTTAAAATACAGTCAACGCCATCTAGCGACGCGTGCGGGTATCACCGCCACTCTTAGCCAATGCATTATATTTTGACCAAATTTTCGTTTGTTTATTTAATTTGTGTAATGTTCGAGTAGAATAAAATTAATCGTTTGACTATTTCTTCTTGTAAACTTGTAATAAGTATAAGTAAGTATAAGTATAATAGCCAGTCTAGTCTTATCCAGAGTTTTCCTTTAATTTTATTTATATTCGTATTAAAAGTAGAAGGGGAGGCATTCGCCCAGCAGTGGGACGCTATAGACTAGATTAAATTAGAAGAGGTGTCCCACTATGCTGGACAGTCGATTTTTTTATGTACCAATAGTAGAAGGGGGCATTACCATATCTCTAATACAGCTGGGACCAGCTGAGGGTTCTTCGTCAGATATAAAGTTAATCGTTCGACTATTTCTTCTTGTAAACTTGTAAGTATAAGTATAAAAGCCAGTGTAGTCTTATCCTGAGTTTTCCTTTAATTTTATTTATATGCGTATTATAAGCAGAAGGGGAAGCATGCGCCCAGCAGTGGGATGCTATAGGCTAGATTAAATTAGAAGATGTGTCCCACTACGCTGGATTTTTGCAATGACAGTCGATTTTTCTATGTACCAATAGTAGGAGGGGGCATTACCATATCTCTAATACAGCTGAGACCAGCTGAGGGTTCTTCATCAGATACTTCAGACCTTCGATTTTTGACATCAAACGAAGCGGCCCAAGTTGAATATTTTTTGTAAAGGCGGTATATTATTATGTCGATCTCTAATAGTTTGGTTGGGCTCTTGTGTTTCCTAATCAGGGTCACCAGGTACTCCAGATCTTCGATTAACCTAGTTTTTATAGTTTTCCCTTTATGTGGCCATTGAACCATAACTCTGTACCAAATTTCAGCTCTCTGAGTTTATGGGAAGTACTAGTTCTATTTTGATGATCATGAGTGAGTGAGTGAGTGAGTGAGTGTCATAAATGCGAAACTTTGCTTTCGCTTAACTTCGGAACTAAATGACCTACAGACTTGAAATTTTGGATTTTAAGTATGTGATTATAGCTTACTGGATGACGAAAATTTCTGCGTTCTAGTCTTATCCAGAGGTTCTAAAATAGGGGCCTGAAAATACGGCGAAATGGTTCCAGTAAAGGATGGTACGGCAGTGTTTGCTTCGCGCTCGACTTGGCGGGGGCACTGCCGTGCCCCCAGATATCAGTAAGTGAGACGATTACCATTATACGACTGTATTTCAGAAAGCAATATGTCTATCTAGGACAAGAGCTCCGATTAGACAGGACCAACTATTTTTTAAAGCACAACAGGTTAGAATTTGTCCCCAATCACAACTGATGTTAAGTGAAGCTGAGGCCGAAGTTAGAAGCGGACTGGCTATCTTATGTCTGACAACCGGAACACAACAATGCTAACTTCGAAAGAGACGCCAATCATCGTATCCAACTCAGATTATTTGGGAAACTGCGCAACTTGTGATTATGAGTATACTAGCTTTCCGCCCGCAACTTCGTCCGTGTGGAAGATTTTATCAAAATAGGTTCAGCAAAATAATTTGCCTATATGTTAATCCTAAACCCACCAAATTTCATCCAAATCCGTCGAGCCGTATAGGCGTAGAGAGGTAACAAACATACATACATACATACATACATACATTATATACATACATTTCGCATTTATAATATTAGAGGGATAGTAGGGATTTCGTAAGGTGAACCGTGAATGTTTTTTTTTTTATGGTTAACTGGATACGCATTTGACCACAATCTCACCTGATGGGGAGTGACGATGTGGCCGAAGATGAAGCACGCGATCTCAGTAGATGCCTATTCACCCTGCTCTTGAAGATCCCATGCTGTTTCAGGCATACTTTTAATTTGAGTTAAGGTCATTACGTTTTGTGTGTGTATTTTCATTATCGTCTTCTAGTTTATTATTATTGCTTTCATAAATGCTCGCAAAGTCGTCTAATAACGGACATTGGTGTCGAATCGGATGTACACCAACTAAACTAAACTAAAACCAGTTTTAAAGTAGTATTGTCTCTTTCTAGTTTAATTTAGTTTAGTTGGTGTACACCCGAATCGACACCAGTGTAGGAATAGGTTTAATTTAAAGTTTTAGAAGCGCATCCATTAGATCAATTCCAGTGATAACCTGTCTAATCTCGTTGAGGAGTTAATGTATAAGCAAAAAGAATATGATAATTCTTTATAGGCGAGCATAAATTACTTTTTATGCATTTTTATACGATTCTAATAAAGTTAATAGTTAATTATGAGAATGCCGAGCATCCAGTGGCGGCGTCATCATACTTATATTTATTACATTAATTTTAAAATTACTTCATATCACATGTTTTTACCCGACAGCCCCAAAAAATAGGGTAATGTTTTTCGAGTGTATGTATCTATGTAGATTACTATGTTACAAACTGTAGCCTAAACGGCTTGACTTTGAAGTGTAAGGTGTCGTTCGAATCGTCTTGATCCCTAGAGTGTCACACATTTTGGGAAAAAATCTAACATGGCGCCAGGAAAATACTAAATATTCTGTCGGGTTTTTTGGTTTTTAAATACTTAAATATTTATTATTACTCAAAAAAAATCAAACATCAAAAATGATTTTTTTTTATTTACTTAGATACCTAACATTTTAATGTTGGGGTTTTCTTTTAAGTATATTTATACTTGTGTTAGAAAACACCGCTCTTCCAAAATAAATGAAAAAAAAATATATATAACCCATTAACTTAAGGTTAAAAGTATTTATGTGTATGTATGCAAATGTATGTTTGTATGGAAATGTATGTGTATTACTCATAATAATAGTTGTGCGTTATATACTCTATGTCCATTTTACTAAACGGACCACGGTGCCCACCAATAAATAAATATTTGAGCATCAGTCTCTAGTTCCAAACTAAGCAAAGATTGTACTAGTACTACCTATAGATATTTAGGTTACGGATAAAAATACATAAATATTTATATAGACATTCATGACTCAGAAATAAAATATGTCCGTATTCGTCATACAAACATTAACGATTTAAAATTCGAACCCGCAACCGTTGGTTACCCACTACACTAATCAGTCGTTTATCTCTCTTTCTAAAATTTGTGGAATGCGATCAGAGCATTTAATATAGAATTAAATAATAAAAATAAATAAAATAAAAGGCATTTATTCACCACAAAGTTAATTTAACAAGTAATTAATTGATTATAAATTAGGTCAAACTGTGATGAAAAGGTAGGGACTCAGCAGATTTGCTGATTTTCAGTCCCCCCCAAGTAGAGTAGTTGCTGCCACCAAGGAATTAATTATTGTTATTAAGAATTAGAATAAGAATCGTTTATTTGACCCATTTAGCGACACACATATTATTTTGACATAAAGTGTGAAAATATACACAGTGAGTTTGGGACCGAGTGAGATAAAAGTAAATATTAGTAATCAACCGCCTCCGTGACTCAATGTAAACAACATTGGGTTTACAATTTGGAGGTCCCGGGTTCGATCCCCAGCGGGGTACATGTTTAAGTACTCGGTTTGGTTGGTGGTAGGGCATTTTTTTTCCACCATCTTATCTAAATCTGCCGCCAAGTAGCAATATTATTAGCATTGTTGTGTAGCGGCAGATTTAGTGGTAGGTAGCCAGGCGGACATTTTAAAATGCCCTACCACCAACCAAACCGAGTACTTAAACATGTACCCCGCTGGGGATCGAACTCGCGACCTCCGAATCGTAAACCCAATGTTGTTTACATTGAGCCACGGAGGCGGTAAACGGTACCTAGTTACCTACCTTTGTTTGTTTTTAAGAAATACTGTTAAAACTTTATATATGTATGGGATTGGAGTAACAAATAAACTATTTACCTATCTATTTATACGTCTGTATGCCTGTTTCATCCTTCCATTTATTCATCCAAATTACAGAATAACTGTATCTTAAAGCAATTACTTACAGAAGGACTTGACAATCCCAGCTTACCTAAATGAAGCGGCGTGCTTTGATATGTAATTTCCGAGCGCCACACATAGAGTTGAAAACGTTATTTAAAGTGTTGAATAAATAAATATTCGCCATCTCTTTCAGGTTGCACATGCGAGAGGGAGACAACAATACACCACTTGAAACGATTTTAATGTCAGATCCATATTAGGAATCGGTTTATGGTAATTTAATTTGATTTCGATTCAAATGGATATTCAATTAAAATCGTCGCGATTATGGTATGTCCTTTATGAATAGAGGCAAAGGAAATAATTCTACTTTTACACTAGTAATAGTATGATTATTGTCACAAAAGCTATGTCTAAAGGTGCTATCATATATCATCACATCAAATCAAATCAAACCAAAAATGTTTTATTTCGTAAGTTATAAGAATAACATTTGAAATCGTCATGACATACAGTTATCGCTCATTCAGTAGGCAGTCTCCCCAGAGAAGAACGAGCAAGAAACTCAGAGGTTGCTCTTTTTAATACAAATATAATTTGGGATAATTGTTAAATTTATGATTCGACAAAGAAAAATAAGAATAAATTATACTGGATATTGCCGAACGGTTCATGTCCATGCATTATTCTCATCCAGATAGTTAGAAATTTTATAATAGCCTTTGGCACATTCCGTTTAATGGTTGTTTTAAATTTATTTAAAGGCAAATTTTGAATGTCTACCGGAACCTTATTATAGAAGCGTATACATTGTCCCTTGAATGACTTAGTGACTTTGTGTAAGCGACTGCTATGGACAGCAAGTTTATTTTTATATCTTGTATTAACATTGTGTATTTCATAATTTTTCCTAAACAAATGCAGGTTCTTTCTTACGTACATTAAGTTTTCGTAAATATATTGCGATGGTAAAGTTAATATATTGATTTCCTGAAATTTATTCCTCACAGATACTCGAGAGCCTAACTTGTAGATCGCACGAACCGCTCGATTCTGCAGAACAAAAGTACAGTTTATTTAATAGCGAATACTGCAGAACTGAGGCGTTTCAACAACCTTTCGATATGTGGACTCCATTGTAGTCCTTTATCTATCAAAATGCCTAGAAACATCAGCCACAGGAAGACCACTGTTGAACATAAGCGGGAAGGCTTATAATTTCCCTGAGTGACCGGTTGGAAGCGGCCTGTGTCCAGCGCCTTCCCGCATCATGTCCACCTTATGGACGTCCTACGCTACGTTTGCCGGTGCGTGGTCTCCACTCGTGAACTTTATTGCCTCACCGGCCATCAGTTTTTTTTTAATCACAACGGGTTACCACTTGACCTCAATCACACCTGATGTTAAGTGAAGATAAGGCCGAAGGTGGTATAGCGTACTGACCCGGAAACCCCATCTTATTTGGAGGACTGGCTATCTTATCTCTGACAACCGGAACACAACAATGCTATTAACATTGCTGTTTGGCGGCAGATTTAGATAAGATGGTGGTAGCTAGCCAGGCGGACATTTAAAATGCCCTACCACCAACCAAACCGAGTACTAAATCGGGATCGAACCCGCGACCTCCGGATCGTAAACCCTATGTTGTTTACACTGAGCACACTGAGCTGAGCAAAATTCAGATATTGGTGATACTGGTTTCGGATCACAAAATAAAGGAGTTTATTTTTTTATACACAACGTGTTGGTACTTGACCTCAATCAGACCTGATGTTAAGTGAAGATGAGGTCGAAGGTGGAAGCATACTGACCCGGAAACTCCAACACATTTGGGGGACTGGCTAACTTATCTCTGACAACCGGAACACAACAATGCTATTAACATTGCTGTTTGGCGGCAGATTTAGATGAGGTGGTGGTAGCTAGCCAGGCGGACATTTAATGTACCAACCAAACCGAGTACTAAATATGTACCCCGCTGGGGATCGAAACCGCGACCTCCGAAATGTAAACCCAATGTTGTTTACATTGAGCCACGGAGGCAGTTCGTCTTGTGCCGTGCCCACTCCCACTTCAGCTCAATAATCCGCTATATGGCAGTGACTTCGTTCATCTACGGATTTCTTCGTTCCTGATTTGATCACGTAACCGCCTCCGTGGCTCAATGTAAACAACATTGGGTTTACGATTAGCAGGTCGCGGGTTCGATCCCCAGCGGGGTACATATTTAAGTACTTGGTTTGGTTGGTGGTAGGGCATTCGAACCCGCGACCTTTTAGTATATAGCGGTCAGAGTTTCTAACCACTACACCAAACAGGTCGTCAATATTAGTCTAAAGGTGCTAATTATGTCTTAAATTGAAAGCCGCTGAGTAGGTTGAGTCGATAAGTTGTCTGACATAAGAAGAAGACAGGCTGATAAGTTGATTCCCACGGTGGGCAGGTACCACTATCGTTTTAGCCACAAAAACCGTACTTAAGAGACTAACCTAACTTTCTGAATAATTGACTTTTGCATTTTACATAAAGTGTCCAATCATCGAGAAAATGGGCATTTACGCAAATGACCCTGTTTCATCGCGTTCGCTCCTGTTACCTCCTCTTGGTCAATCGAGGTATAAATGTTCGTAAACATTTACCCCTAACGGGATTCGAACCTGAACTCATTCTTTTCAAAAGCACTACCCGCTACACCGATAGTTTGTCGGAATAAGTAATAAATTAGTTTAATACGCTAATAGATACGTCAAGTCTTCGATAACAAATTGCAATTTTCCATACACAAGTACGTATTTATGATCGATGTACTTAATGCTATTTAAATTAAAAACAGTAACTCAGCTCGGTTTTGCCTTATAAATGTGTAATAGTATTTATACGTTTATTTGTTTATCCAGCCACAAATATACATGAAAAAACTTTATGAGTAGTATTAGAAGTTTGTAGCAATAATGGCCAAATAAAGTTAAGCTTATGAGGGTTTATCTCATACAGAATTCCATACATACTTTCAAGTTAAAATTTTGACAAATGAATAGACCGATTCTACTGAAATACGCATAAGTCACTAAAATCGGCTGCTTTGCCAATTTTTGACAGATTAAAATCACTTATTTAAACATGGCAATCATATATACATATAGTATGTTGATGTACCTATGCCTTGCTCAGCATTAACGCCAATCTTAGATGCCCAAAACCTACCATTTACACATTCGCCTCTCTCGATTCGTACGAACGTGTATACACGTTAGAAGATCCGCACCATGCCCTGTAGCTTTCACAGCCGGGTCGGTGTCTATATACGTTTTATGATTCCTGTGGGAGGTGATCCTGTTGATCCTTATTTCATCGCATTACTTGTGATACTGTCTATAGTATACTATGGTCAACTTATCCTGCCTCTTGCTATCGAAGTCTTTAAACGGAGCGGAAACGCTGTCAATGACAGTCCCGGTTAAAGCTGGTCTCACTTGTCCCATGTTACGGGACCGGTTCCAACTGGAACCTACATTTTATTCCCTTTTATTATAAGGCGGGACATTCTCCCGGTTAAATAGTCGTAGACTATAGAAATGTATGTAGAAAGTGCGCTGGTGAGAATGTTATTTTATAATTGAATAAAAGAAAAAGCAGCTCCTAGTGCGGCTAGGTACTTCGGATCGATAGCAGCAGTTTTAAGACTTCTCACCTGTAACATGGTTGACGAGTCAATGACTAACAGAAGCCATTACAATATCCATTTGTTTGCTCACAAAAGTATTAGATAAATAGTATTAGTTTATCTTCACATGTACGAAGTGGTAAGCATATGCCTATTTGACGACCATTTGGTGTAGTGGATAGTGTCAGCGAAACCAGCGGTTACGGGTTCGAATCCCGCGAGGGGTAAATGTTTGTGGGATGAATACGAACATTTATTCCCGAGTCATGGATGTTTATATATATATTTATGGATGTTTATTCGTTATCTAGTATCCATAGTAAAAGCTTTGCTGAGTTTGGGACTAGATGATTGGTGTCTGTGTCCGAAATATTTGTAGAAATAATGTCCAAATTTTTAACATATTTGATCTAATAAATCATATGTGATCTAAGAATTTACAAAGATAACGCCTTCTTCTTTAAATTAAATTAATTTAAGTTAAAAAATTAAAACTTATTTTTTCTGTATGACTCAATGTTTCCGCGAAATATATATTATGACTATATTTTGGATTTGGTTTTGTATTCTTTGAAATAAGATAAATAAAATTATTTTTCATTATAAACTTAGCCTAATTATATCATACGTACATTTGTTATATGTGTACACTAGCTTTCCGCCCGCGACTTGGTCCGCGTGGAAGATTTTATCAATATAGGTTCAGCAAAAAAATAAGCTTATATGTTAATCCAGGTCTTAATATGTCTACCCACCAAACTTCATGCAAATCCGTCTAGCCGTATAGGCGTGAAGAGGTAACAAACATACATACAGACACACAAACCTTCGCAATTTATATATTAGTTGAGATAATGTTGGATTTGGTTAATTTGGTAATTATAGGTACTGAAAGAAAAACCTCCAACATTCTTTCACTCCTCTACTCCGTTCTGTTTAACCCGGAGGTCCTTACCTATGAAATTGGCGTTTTGTATGAAGAATTTCATTAAGATTCTACACAAACATTTTTGATTTTTTTTTGGCGGAACGGCAAATCCAAATTTAACTAAACTTTGTGTGTATTATCGGATAACATTAAGTCAATTAAGTTAAGTATGGGCAGCGTTAATTTTTAAAAGTAACCGCTTTATAAAAGTTTCAGCGAATCTAAGAAATGTTTATGGGAGGCACATGAAAAGAGCTCTGTTCAAATTTTTTTTATTATGTGATTTAGCCCAGAAATTAAAAAAATATTTCATGTGAAACCTTAAAATAATATTCCATTTTCCAAATAAAAAACAAATTTGGATATAGCTTTGAAAATCACAGGAATTCGTACATATGATTGATTAAGGAAAAAAAATCTCCAATTAGATAGGTAAAGACTCAATATTTAAAACAACGCTTCCCATTTCTTTCTTCCACACACAGTCTCCCCCTTCGTTCGTCCGATAACCTTCGGCTTTATATTCCCCCCAATACGTCCAATTACTATAGCAAATCTTATACTCTGCAGGCAATCCGTTTATGGAACGCCCTTCCCGAGTCTATACGTCGTGCACAATCATCATTTACTTTTAGAGCACAAGTCAAGGCACATTTTCTAGCGTCTTGACTGTTGCCATATTCGTGGTTCTGAGATTTGATAATTATAGTATCCATTATTTTCTTTGTTTGGTGTCAAATATATTGTATATGTATATATAATAATTTATCACTATATATGTAGGTATATTTCAAACTATCATTGCATGTAAGTTGATGTTCATATCTAAAGTATGTATGTTTATATCTATCGTTTAGTGTCTATTATTTTATATATTTCTTTATAAATCATTGGTGCACAACTTACTTGCTTTTATCCCGTTCTACTTTTTTCTCTACCCAAAGGTTGTATGGTAAAAATCGCTTAATAGCGATAAGACCGCCTGGTTGTACAATTTTTTTTAAGCTATATTTATGAAGTGTATTGTAGAAATTTTTGTGCAATAAAATGTACGTCCGTGTGTGCATTTGTGTATTGCGTGTATGTGAATTTGTGTTTTGCGTGTTTGTGCATTTGCCTATAGCGTGTGTGATGTGTATAATATTGCGAGCGTGCATTTGTAATTGCGTGTGTCCATTTATGTATTGTGTGTGAGCATTTGTGTATTGCTTATTTACTCGATTGATTGATTGATTGAAAAACCTTAACATAGTCCTCGCTGATGTGCCTTCGCCCACGTCTAGATTAATCCACGCTACGCCACTGGTTTTCAGAAATATCTGATTCAATTGCGTGTACCAATAAGTCGCTTTAGTCCACATTTCCTGGCCATAACTCTTAACCCCTTAAACGCTTAGGACATGTCGCGCACCACTTTATCATTGGGCTGTATCAACGGGCCCCGAGCGGTGGCTATCTGATTATAACTTATGAAGTGTCTATTTACAACCCATACAGTGTCTAATATAATATAATTTATACTATAGACTTTATACATTATAGATCCAACTAGCTGTTAGCCCTCGATTTCGTCCACATAGAATTCGTTCTATTAGCAAATGCGTCACTCTACAACTCAAAAGCAATCCCATGAATAATACCTATCCTACAGGAATCAGTCACTTTTCCGGAATAAAAAATAGCCTATATGTTAATCTAGGCCCTAATCTGTGTATAAAACAAATATTCATATCAGTGAATTCGTTCAAGAATAGATTGCATAACTTTTTAAAAAACTAATGATGACTTAAATATTGACTGAATAACAACATAATGAACAATGTGAACTCTTCCAACACTGTGACATAGACATACCAGCAGTAATGCTGCTCGTCTATAATAATAACCGCCTCCGTGGCTCAATGTAAACAACATTGGGTTTACGATTCGGAGGTCGCGGGTTCGATCCCCAGCGGGGTACATGTTTAAGTACTCGGTTTGGTTGGTGGTAGGGCATTTTAAATGTCCGCCTGGCTGCTACCACCATCTTATCTAAATCTGCCGCCAAGCAGCGTTGTCGTGTTCCGGTTGTCAGAGATAAGACAGCCAGTCCCCCAAATGTGTTGGGGTTTCCGGGTCAGTACGCTTCCATCTTCGACCTCATCTTCACTTAACATCAGGTGTGATTGAGGTCAAGTACCAACCCGTTATGCATAAAAAAAATATATAATAATAATAATGATGTAAAATTGAAATTAAACGGTGAATGAAAACATCGTGAGGAAACCGTGCATGCCTGAGAAATAAAAATTCTAAGGCACGTGAAGTCCCCAACCCGCATTGGGCCAGCGTGGTGGACTATGGCCCATACTCCCTCATTATACGAGAGAAAGCCTATATCCCTGCAGTGGGATGTCTACGGGCTGATGATGACGATGTAAAATTATTTAGACGTGCAGATGTAACAAACATACACACACAATAAACTATCGCATTTATAATATTACGTTGAGATTTGACCTTATGACAACACATGTATCGTTAAAGGGGATTCTTAGGTATCGTGTGAATACAACACCATAGCTTTTATTTCGAAAAAGAAACTTTTTGACTTTCCATACAAAAGTGACTGATCACTACTTATGGTTTTCCATATTTTTAACTTCCGATAAAAAAAAATCCAAAAAAATATTATTATTTTTTGATCATGGAAACGTCTGATTGCGATATGTAAATTTCTCTTTCGACTTGGTTCCCAATTTCCGAATAGGTGTATAATGAGTTTGACTTGACTTTAACCATACGAGTATTCATTCATTGAACTCAAAAGTTTTGGCGATTGATTGGTGTAGTGGATAGTGACCCTGTCTGCGAAAGCAATGGTTGGGTTCGAGTCCTGCGAGGGGTAAGTGTTTGTGTGATGACTACGAACATTTCTTTCCGAATCATGGATGTTTATATAAATATTTAATGTTTATCCGTTATCTAGTATCCATATTAAAAGCTTTGCTTAGTTTGGGACTAGATGATTGGTGTAAGTGTCCGAAATATTTAAATTATTTATTTATAAAAAAAACCTGATGTTTGAAAAAAGCTAGGCCTGTGTTACAGATCACCAGGACCCCATTCCTCGGACAGAGAAGCAAAAATGCACAGGGAATGAAACCGCTTCAAAGTTATCGATGATAAATAAAAAAAATAATTACAACTACTTTGATATTAAGATAACTAATTGGGTAAAAGTAAGTGTTCGAAATATTTATTTATTTATACCTATTAGTCAGTATGTAATAAGGTTATTCGTACCGATATTCAAATATATTAGTAAACAGAAGCCTTGTCTCTGCTCTGGGGAGTTGGAATACATACAACTTATTACGCTTATATGTTCTAGTTTTTCTGGAACATACCTGAAACAAATACAATAATTGTTAAAAATGTTATTTCATTAATTTGACCTATGAGTTTTTTGGGCATTTGGGTATTATGATTTGATGAAAGATCATCAAATCATAATACCCTTCATCATCATATCAGCCGAAGCATGTCCACTGATGGACAAAGACCTTCCCCAAAGATCTCCACAATCATCAACACTACCCACATCCAATCACTTATCTTCTTCTTAACGTGTCGATGGCAAAAATATCAAATCCTGGAGGACCAGAATGTTTATAACTGCTACTGACCAAAGCACTATTTGTATATACCAACAAAACAACAAAAACAAATATACCCAAATTAATTTGAAAAAATATATTGCGCCCTAGAGAATTCTGCCATTTGTAAAAAGTTTTATGCCTTTTTATGTTCGAAAGATATTTTTTATATACTAGAAATAATAATAATTACGACAGATCCCACCTCCGCTTTCTTCTCACTGTAACTCTGCAGTTTTCCCTGATCATTTTTGTGCAATGTTCCAGCTCCTAGAAGGTTATGTGGGCAGTTGTGGTATACCAGTTCAACCGGATGATCTTCGATTTATCATTTTATTGATAATCACACAGACATTCTCTACACTTTTTCAATACATTTATATTCCTATGCAAAAACTAAATAATCGTCTAAGTATGAAATGCTATTCTGCTATTTACCATTAATACATAAAAACTACGAAATCGATGGTGCAGAAAATTGATGTTATTCCCTTTCATTTACAAAAAGAATCACGCCAATCAATCACCAAATCTCGTAGATATCGGTATACATACATTAAAAAAAAACATACAAGCGGCCGAATTTTGAAGTCGATTAAAAATATGGTCTCACAAAAATAAGTCCGTAATCGTTTAAAGAACGTACTATATTATAATGTCAAATCATGTAAGTACAGTCGGCTTATAATGCAAGATTACATTGCCGTGTGGCGGCAGACTTAGATAAGATGGTGGTGTGGTAGATGGGCAGGCGAACATTTAAAAATTAACACTATCACCTATACCCAGCCCTCGCAACATGACATGCGCGATAAACTCTTATATCGCGCGAAATAATATTTGTCCTGTTCTTTCACTTGGACGAAATATACAAGTATCCTACTCTCACTCGTACCTCGACAAACGATAATTATCATGCTACGCAGGCAAGTAACTTGAAGCGAGATACATCGCATACTATTTTACTGCTCCCGTGGAAGTAAAGAGGCAACGCTTACCACAGTTTATCATTCGCCTGTATCAACGAGCCGCGGGCGGTGGCTATCTGATTATAAATTATGAAGTGAGCCTATTCTCAACTGTTTCCATTGCTGGCCTACGGACGGCTGCAGTTTGCAGACGGATGGTCGGTCCACTTGTGAAAGTATTCCTTCCAATTTCCTTTGCGGAGAATTGGTTACTATGTGAACCTGGTAATGATAAGCCTGGTAGTAATAACTGGTGCACATACATATAATATAACGTCACGACGTCTTCTATAACCATATATCTTGCCTTTGGGTGTTCGAAACATTTAAAATTTAATGCTTGAAACAACATCCACGGTTCGATTTTTGAAATAATAATATATCGAAAAGCACACGTGACCCGCTGTGAGCCTTTCAACATTAAGGCTGGGGATATACGTCAGATTTTCAGTCGGATCCGATAGTCTGATTCGACTATCGGAAGGCGTTGGAGCCGTTATTTTGTTTGAACATTCAATACACGTCCGATCCAATAGTCGTATCGGAAGTCCGAGTCGGAATCAGCGTCGAGGTGTTTACGATTATATCACCGGTATTTTTTTCTTTCACGAGCATATATTTTCAATTAAATGATTTTTTTGCAATAAGTCAATGCAATAAGTAACAGTAATTGTTCGTCCATTTTTTCTTGTTGCTTCGCATGCAAACACTTGGGATAAGCTCGAGAACGATTAAGACATTCGAAAACACAATCTGACGTATATTCCCGCCCTAAAACGTACAAGTCTATTAGTTTTTTGGAAGACAGTACCATAGTTACCTATTACAACACTCGGGGGAAGTGTTGGGTTGGTTTTATTCTAGACTAGCTTTCCGCCCGCAGCTTCGCCTGCGTGGAGTAACAGTATCGCGGAAATTTGTTTATCCCACGGGAAGTAGTCAGTTCATCGCAAAGAAAAATAACCTATTTCTAGGGTATGTTTTAATTTAGTCACAAACTTCTTCGTCCGCGTGGAACAATTCATCAAAAACGGGTAAGCAAAAAAAAAATGCTTATATATTATGTTAATATAGATCCTAATCTGTCTACCAACCAATTTTCATCCAAATCCGTTCAGCCGTGAAGGCGTGAAAAGGTAACAAACATACAACACACACACTAACTTTCGTATTTATAATATTAGTGTGATTCTAGATGGCGCTGTGTGTATGTACAGGGATATTTATTACTATTTATTCTGCTTACGTACTGAAACCACACAGCACTAGATACATTCAATTGACTTCAAAAATATCATACAGATACGTAGATATAGCAGTTATCAAGAACCAATGTAATGTGACTGATGACCGTTGAAACGTTGACGTGAAACGTTGGCGATAAATGTAGCGTATCGTTTAAGCGTATGGAAACAGTGCCTCACTGATCTATCTTGGCTTCTGTTTTGATTCATTCGCCATTGAAGCGTAAGTATTATATTTATCCTACGATATAGAAGCGTTGGTGTTCATATATTTAATAATTATTTATCGCTCCTTAACGTCATGAATGAGCTTCTATGTACAGATTCACAAAGGCACGTAGAGCATTACAAACGTACTGCTTCCGAATTCTAAAAGCTTGATTACTCGCCTCGAGTATATAATAGAAAGTAGTGTTCCTTCAAACACGTAAAATACATGATATAATTTATTTATTGTCAATTTAAATATAGTGGAAATTATAAAAGGGCTTATTGCATTTATCTGTCAATCAGAATGTCAAAGCTACTACCCCTTCGGTAAAGGAAATCCTGTGTGGTAAAAGAAGCGGCGCAAGAAACCCACAAGATCATTTTTGTCCTTTTCTTTTAAATAACAAATATAATTTTATAATTTATGGGCGCTAGTAGAACTACACCAAGCCTGTTTGTCATTCATTCACTGGCCATTTGGGGGCACTGAAAACCAGCGCTGTGATGAGCTGAGTGCTAACCCATTTGTGTTGATCCCGACAGCATTGTCGGGATCTTCTTCATAATTGTATTTCTGTTTTAGCTATAATTTACTACTTCTTTGTTTTTGCATCGTGTTGTGGCGTTTATAATAAACTATTCTTATTCTTATTCAGATAATCACTAATTTTGTAATAACCTTTTTTTGCTAATGTTGTTTTGACATGACCTTTAAATTATTCCCACTGGAAGTTCTGTCACCCAGTATCAATAGTGGGACTCTGCACAGCGCCTACAATAGGAAGACGGTTCAATATGTATATATATTGCTACCTTAGGCCAAAGACTAATTAAAGAAAAATTAAATGTGTGAAGTAGGAAAGAAGTTTCCACCGGGGAAAATGGGAGTATATTAAATGGAATTCAATTTCAGCTATGTTCAAATGGTAAATAAAGTCCATCAAGGAGTTCCAGTGGCAATCAGCAATGTTAATAGAATTGTTGTGTACCGGTTGTCAAAGATAAGATAGCCAGTCCCCCAAATGTATTGGGTTTTCCGGGTCAGTACGCTTCCACCTTCGACCTCATCTTCATTTAACATCAGGTGTGATTGAGGTCAAGTACAAACCCGTTGTGCATAAAAAAAAAATCTTCTGGCCATATCTTCAGACCATTGTGATCATGTATGCATGCATAGATAGTGCTCATGGCACAAAAAAACTAGCCCAAATTTGATTATTTGTTATCAGGGAGTTCCAGTCCCTATATCCCGGCTCCATCATCAGATGAGCTTGATAGTACCATAATATTGCGTTGTCACTAAACTTACATAAATATACCAAATTTCAGCTCAATAAGATACCAGCAAGTGGTTGAAAAAAGGGTTCGCCAATCTTAAAACGGACAATTTACTTACATACCAACATTGCAATTTATTACAAATTATTCCACCGTCACCCTTCCATCTTCGGACCACTAGGCGTGGGGAGGGATTCCACCCGTATATAGTTAATATACCGAACATTCGCACTAAGAAGTTCGATTCTTCATTCATCATCCGAACAGCTAAGGCATGGAACTCCCTTCCGGCGTCAGTCTTTCCTCAATCCTACAACCTTGGGATCTTCAAGAGCAGAGTGAATAGGCATTTACTGAGATCGCGTGCTTCATCTCCGACCACATCGTCACTTTCCATCAGGTGAGATTGTGGTCAAATGCGAATCCAGTCAATCATAAAAAAAAAAAAAAAAAAATTGCAAATCAATAACTTATAAAAATAGTAAAGGTCGGACCTTAGCATAACTTTTCAACATCTGAATTAAAACCACTCAATAGGCCGTCAAAATGTGCACACACAACGCTTCGATCTTGCCTACCCTTGAGTTGTCCCATAAAAAGTAACTGCTTTAAATGAGCACTTATTTCTTTGCATCCTTCATACGTTTACAAAGAAACAACATTAAATATCCTACCTACCATTAAAAGATCAAAGGCCCTACAAGGTAATACTAATAACTATCAGAATAAAAAACTGCATCATTACAAATAACAAGAGCTAGGTAGGAGCCATTACATGTGACAGTAGGATGCAAAGTAAGATGGATGGCCGTAGTGCATAGAGCATGGCTTCTCTGCTATTTGTTACTGGCTTGTTATGGCTAAGTTCCGTTGGGAATGCGCTGGGAGAGGATGAAATTGCTAAGTCGTTGAGGGATAACTACAGATTTATGTTTGAATAAATGAAAACGAAAATATGGACATGACACAAGAAAATAAACTGGACAGATAGAATTCCATTCGTCATTCCCGTGGGGATCGGAATTGGTGACTAAAGATATTTGTTGAATACAAAAAACATACTTGCACATTTGCGGGCCATTGGTTTGAGCCACAGATTACCCCCAATAGATACCGCATACAGGGCCTACGGCGCGCGCCACTCATCTATGATTTTGCACTGATGTAAATAATTACTTGATTAAGCCACTTCAGTACCGACCAAGTATGGGATCTGTGTGCACGTAATTTTAAATAACTTTCTTACGTATTTTTTGAGCTTTGAATTACTGAAAAATGTCAACCTGAGTCGTAAAATGGTGTGGAAAGAACTCGAGGACGTCCAGCTTCAAGAAGAATAACATTACTTTCCATCGGTAAGTAAAATTATTATTTATTTTATATTTCGCGGAGATCGAGTTATAATGGACATAAAACGGTTGCAGATGAAAAATTTTAGCTCGCGTTGATGTCTTTCTTGAATGATCCCTTTCTCTCATTACTATAATTACTATGTTCATCTCTTTTTGTCATTGGCGCGTGTAACGCTAGTGTAGTAAGTCGGATGGGTCTGATCGCTATCGATATTCTACTTGTAAAATAAATTAAGGCTAGGATGAAAGTGGTCGATCGAAAGTATTTCAAGCTTTTATTTAGTTTCATTCACCTATCCCGGTGGTGTCTGTCTGTGTTATATAAAATCATACAAGTTACATTTGATACATTTTCTGGTATTCGATTGAGTTAGAACTTGGTATATAGGTACATATACAGCCTGTTTCATATCCCCTAATGCCGAAAGGGGATGATTCTACCCATCAATATGAACAACTTTTACTACGGGACCATCGAATTCGCGAAAAAAAAATTAGCTGTTGCATACATTTTTGTCGAGTAGGTATGAACTTTTTCTATGGAACAGTAGATTTTTTTTCGCGAATTCGAAGTTGGTCCCATAGTAAAAGTTGTTCATATTGATGGGTAGAATCATCCCCTTTCGGCATTAGGGGGACCTAGGAAACAGGCTGTAGAATAGAATGTAATAATAGAAAGCAATGACAATCAGGTGACCCGCATGCTCGTTTGCCGCCCTCTCATATAAAAAAAAAAAAAAAAAAATGTTATTGCATTGTCAATTGTGTCAGCAACATGATGCTGTTCCCAGAATTGTCTCCGTTAATAGACCTCGACACGCCAGCGATTTGATCTTTGAGGTCACTTTTCGTGTTCATGTATTAATTGTATGATTTTTTTACGCCAATTTTGTTTTGGGTGTTCACGTACTTAATCGAACGTGGTGAAAATAAAATCGTCCGATTAATACATGAACACGAAAAGTGACCTCAAAGATCAAGTCGCTGGCGTCCCCCCATCAAAATGTTTAATTAATTATATGGCCACAAACTGAACGACAACTGACAGCAAACGGCGGCGGTGGCGGTCTAATGCTAGGTTTATTGTTCTCGACGAGTGGGTAGATCGCGCAACTGTCATCGCTACCATCGAGAATAGTTACATATAAAATGCATTCGATCAAATCGCCACGCGTCGCCCAGTCAAATTAAACCTAATGCTATTATATGTGAGCGTTCATGAGCTGGTCGCTCGCTACGTGCGATATGAACCCTCTCATAGTATAGCATTTGTTTTATTTGCCCCGCGTCTCCCTGAATTATCCCAAAGAATGAATTCGCACGAATGTACGAATTTGCGAGTCGACGCTCGGTCTCATTTCGCACCGTCCTCTGTGACACTCGATCTTTTAGACTCTACGCCTATGTGAATAGATTCTATAATTTTAAAACATTGACGCACGAAATAGCGCTCAGTGTGAATTCGACCCCAAATCGACCCTATCCTTTTATAATATACTTAATCGTGTAAAAAAATATCGACATTTTTTATTACACAGTCACATCACTACGGAGTAGTGTAACCTTGACATAGCCAATCACGTCGCATTTGTTTCGTCTCCCGCAACCGGCACCTACCGCCTAAAATGGTCACTTCATGCAAGTACAAATTGTCCATCATGCGGAATCTATTGGGGGTAATCTGTGGTTTGAGCTCACCGTCTCACTTCATAATGTCCTTTTCTCAAAATGGACTTTTCTCGAAATGTCGTTGTCTCGAAATATCCCTTTCTCTAAATATCAAGTGCGAGTATAAATCGTCAGTGGAAATATAATTAAATTCGTCATTCCCGTGAGGATCGGAATTCATGACTAAGGGTTTTGTTGTAAAAAAAAAAACATACTTGCACGTTTTAAGGGCAATGTGCTCACCCTGTCAGTGTATTTCAAAAGGTGGACGGTGGATGTTGTTTCAACCATTCACTAAATTTTAATGTTCAATTTTAAAAATTAACTTTAATGTTTATGCACACTACTGTATGCAAGGTGACGGGCACTCGCCCCCCCCCCCCATTGACCATTTGGGACAAAGGAGACGTTATGTGTATGTACTCAAATATGCTGTACATTTTTATTCTCAAATCGATTTTTAACGTGTCGTGTAGTTTTTGGCACATAAAAAGAATAGAACCAAATGATCTCTTCCCGTGGGTGTCTTAAAAGGCGACTAAGAGACTTTCCATCAAAAAACATCTATAGATTTGCACATTTTAACGGAGATGGTCTCACGTGCGGATTTCTATACGTATATTACAAAGGGGTGCCGAAAATGTTGTTTCAAGTATAACTCAATTCAATATAATATCATTTTAAAAGTCCGCCTGGCTAGCTACCACCATCTTATCTAAATCTGCTGCCAAGCAACAATATTAATGTTGTGTTCCGGTTGTCAGAGATAAGCTAGCCAGTCGCCCAAATGTGTTAGGGTTTCCGGGTCAGTACGTGGAAGTTCGACCTCATTTTCACTTAACATCAGGTGGGATTGAGGCCACTTACCAAGCCGTTGTACATAAAAAAAAACCCTTTAATGTTTAGAACACCCAAACGCTCATCTTTGGGATATCTACTACCCTATTTGGGATATTGGTGTTTATATTTATACAAATGATATACTTGGTCGACACATAGAATATGTTGTTAACTCAGGACTAATGTATCTACATATTAATCTATATGAAAATTTCCTCACCGTTACATCGGTAATGACTCGATCGATATAGGACAGCCCGTTGTCGACATGTGTGCTAACGATTGTCGATATAATGCGTGTAAAAACGGTGACGTTATGTTTGTATGTCATGCGAATGTCATGTCAGGGCAAGGGGTGACAGTTATTGTAATGATAGTCTTAGAAAAAATGGAAACTGTGGGTCGTACGCACATGTAATCCTGCGATCATTGTTACATAACGTACTGTTTCCCGACCGCGGCATAGCCCGGATGGACAATTTGATCAGTGTATATGTAAATATGTTATCCTAGAATGAGTTATTTTAGCAAAGGAGGCTATATTGTTGGATCAATTTGGAAATAGTTTAAACATTTTTGTATTAGTACTCCAATACTATACTCCAATTAGTATCTGAGGTACCTAATTTCTAGAAAGTATTAATTTCTTTTTGATCTTTATTTAATTTTTTTAACATATTTCATATAATATTGTTAAATATTTACCGCTAGAATTATATGCATGTCGTGCTTAGTTATTATTAAGGTGGCGCATGTACAACTGTGTTTTTGCCACATTGGATTGGTATGCGTCAATCTTGTTGGTAATCCTAAAATAAATAAAAATAAAATATCCTTGGACATACACAATGCCATCTAGTTCCACAGTAAGCAACTATAGGCTTGTGTTGTGGATACAAGATGGTTCATATACTACATAAATACATTTTTTTTGTAAATAAATACTTATTATAAAAAATACGCCCCGAGTACAGAACCTCCTCCTTTTTTGAAGTCGTTTAATGAAAACATCCATAACTCGGGTACACATGTCCCTATTCATCATACATCTGTGGAACGACGTGCCATGAGACTCATAGGTGATAATTCGATGACTGCTAAATTGCAGAGCCATGAACGCACCGTGGCAAAACCGCCTGTCTCACAGTTTTTTACAGGATGCATTTCGGGGAGTGTGCGTTGGAATTACATAATATTATTCCACCGTCACCCTTACATCTTCGGACCACTAGGCGTGAGGAGGGATTCCACCCGTATATAGTTAATATACGGAACATTCGCACTAAGAAGTTCGATTCTTCATTCATCATCCGAACAGCCAAAGCATGGAACTCCTTTCCGGCGTCAGTCTTTCCTGAACAACCTTGGGATCTTCAAGAGCAGAGTGAGTAGGCATTTACTGGGATCGCGTGCTTCATCTTCGACTACATCGTCACTTTCCATCAGGTGAGATTGTGGTCAAAAGCGAATCCAGTCAATCATAAAAAAAAACAAACATATGCCCCTAGCGGAATTCGAACCCGCGATCTTTTGGTATAGCGGTCAGAGTTTTAAATCACTACACCAAACAGGCCGTCACAAATACAAAAGATGTCGGTGTAACTGACCCATTTCGTAGAGCGTTGTAAACAAAGACTTTCAAATACAAGATTTGTGCCTGAGGGTTCCGTATACAGGGTGAAATTTAAGTCGTGTAAGTTCTGTTTACTGGTGACTCCACTACTGATAACGAAGAACTTACTCGAAACCATAGCCGAATTCAATCGATAGTTATTGGACGTCCATACTAAAAGTGGTTTCAGATTGGTTTACTTTGTATGGGTAATCGATTTTTTTTTATAGAATTCGACTATGCTTCTTTGAGGAAAGTTGTTTGTAATGAAGAGTGGAATCACTAGTAAACAGAAATCATCATCATCACTAACATCGGCATTACCGGTTACCGGACATACTTAAATACACTGGGTGCGACAGTAAACCAGCGCTGAGCTCTTATAAGCTCAGCATATGGCTGAGTCGTTTCCCTTTCGCTGCTGCGACACTTATCTGAGTGTTCTGTTACTTTATTTGCCTAACAATTGTTGTATATGTGTCGAAGTGGCGAATAAACAGTTTCTTTCTTCTTTCTAAATATGAGATTTTTCACTAGAAGATCTAATGATATTAACCGCAAATCATATTTGTCTCGTAATAATTCCACACAGCTTTTCAAATTAATGATTTTAGTATTTATTCCTTCGCTTGTGCTACAAAACCAATTGATACCAACGGGACTGTTTCGTTTTCCATTAGCAAAGTTAAGCAATATCTGGCACGGTCACTCCTTGGATGGGTGCTTCGTAGGATGATGTAGAAGTCACTTTCTGCTTTGTAAAATTTCTTTAATATGTATGTGAACAGACTCAGTACCCTGCAGCAGTTAACCTAGTTCATCCTGTATAACCATACAATCATCGACATTGTCCCCAAATGCATTCAGCATAATATTACGGGACATGGCACACAGCGCATGCGCATGGTGTGGCATAGTGAGTAACTGTTTCCAATGTACCTACACTGTATTGTTAATGGATTAACGACTTCGTCTTTCTTGCTAGTTAGTTTAGTTTTATTGGTGTTTCGGAATATGTAATTTATTTGCATGGTTTGTATGAAATAAATTAAACAAATCTATGAATAAATTATTTAGTATCGTTTATTAAAAAAAAAACTGTCAAAGAAATTTAAAAACTCATTGGTACATGGCCAGGTTGGGAATTGAACCCCGGGCCTCCCAAATTGGGTACCGCGTCTTAACCGCTGAGCCACCGACGTGCTGCGGCTTTTAGATATAATTTCAAAATTCAAATTCAAATATTAAAATTATTTATTTTCAGTAAAATATCAGTTTTCACAAATGAGTTGTTAAGGTCTCTTTGTAAGTATAGCAATACCTGTATCAGAAGACCTCACTCTTCCATAGCTATGTTATATTATTTTCATAAATAAAACAAACAGTGCAAATTTAGTAAGAAACTTAACAATAATAATAAAAAGGAATACTTGAGTGAGAAATTGTGAGAGTTTAATTAACTGTTATGAAAGTTCAACGTGGTCGTTTGTACCTATGTGCATGTGTGTTCAGCTACACCCTTTTAACATAACTCCCTTATTTTGTGATCCGAAACCAGCACGTATCAGATCTAGGAGTTCTCGTTCCAATAAAATCTCTTAACCCATCAAGATTCGAGGTCGTGACTTATGGCGCGAGCTATAATTACTTTTAACCACCTGGCGATAGCCTATTAGTTAGTGATGGGAACTACAATTTACTAAATATCGACAAATTGATAAATTGTTAGATAAAATAGGCTTAGTGGCAGCGTGCGCATCGAACAATCGATCCCTGAGTTCCCGATTCGCACTAGGCCGTTTTCTTTAATTAAATAAATAGTTTCTTTAATTAAATAAATTCTTCTTAGCGAGTCGATGGCAAAAATATCAAATTCTTGAGGACCAGAATGGTTAGTTCCATTAAACAGATTGGTTTCATTAATTAAAAAACCAAGGATTTCACCAGCGTGACTTAAGGCAGAAGCTTGTCTACGCTCGCACTGTGGGTCTCATACGAAAGCTCAAGGTCATGTACGAGCTGTGGAGAGGGCGATGCTCGGCATTTTACTAACGAGATCGAATCAGGAATTAACAAAAGCGAAGAAGAACGAAAGTCACTATTCAATTAAATCAACAATTCTTTAATTTAATTCATAAATCATTTGTTTTTCATTTTATTTTGGCGACGATTGAACTGTAATTGGCTCTCTGTTTCCTATAATAGTTTCTATTAGTGTTGTTAAAGCTGTTGGTTTTTCGAATAAATAAAAGAAAAAAAAAATAGCCCAGCGGATTAGTAAGTTGAAGTGGTAGTGGACAGGGCTTGAAGAGCTGATGCCGTTGGTGTATTAATTTTCTGGAGTAGAGACCACGCACCAGCAAGCGCACGAGCTATTGACGAAGTCGCTGGATGTAGGCCGCTTTCAACTGGATATCTACAGGTATGTTCAGCATCATCAGGTATATTCGACGCCCTGTCGCTGGATGATTATGTGGCTTCATTCGCGACTTATTTGACGACCGGCTGGTGTCACCGAAACCAACGGTTGCGGGTTCGAATCCCGTATCCCGATATCCGGTAAATGTTTGTGTGATGAATACGAACATTTATTCCTGAGTCATGGATGTTTATATAAATATTTTTGCTTAGTTTGGGACTAGATCATTGGTGTAAGTGTCCGAAATATTTTATTCATTTATTTAGAAATATTAATATAAACGAAAAAAAAAATTTGACCAATCCATTGAAATAAGTCTTGGGTCACATTCGATGACGACAATTGAATTAAATAATAGGCTAGAGATATTGCATCAATACATATGCTTATAATAATTTATTTTTCATCGTTTATAGAAATGTATGGTGAAAAGAAATTTTTAGAAAGCGAAGCCAATAGAAAGGGATGACTAAATACAAAAGATGAGTGCGTGAGAGAGATGATATGCTCTCGTTAGAAACGATTATTAAGTGGATGAGTGTGCAGTTTCGGGTTAGAATATGATTAATTTGAATTGACTTTAAATATAGCTTTAAGCGCCAGCAACATGTAGGTTCTCTGGCACTTTAAACTCAGTGGTGCAGTCGTGAGTTCGAGTCATTAAAGTGAAGAGTTGTGAACAGGGTTTTTTTCGATAACTTCCAACGTTTTGTGATAGGCAGTTTGATTATCTTTCCTTTAACGTGTTATAAATCGTGGGACATTTATTATCTCAGTAAAATTATATTAGTCAGTGGAGTCTTTCTTCTTCTGGATTGACCTGCAGCTCGAAACTTACAAGAAAACAAGTAAAGTTCGCTTCGTGACAAAATAATGGTTTCAAAATAAACGTTGTGCATAAAAAAAAACAAAAAAAAAACGAGTATTTTGGGACTCGTATAATAATACGATACCCGGGCATAAACCGCTCGGCGATATTCAGTCTTGAAAACAAACTTTCCATCAGGTGAGATTGAAGTCAAACGCAAAACCAGTTTTTAATAAAAAAAAATGATCTACTTCATTTAATTTGATTAATTCCTTACATATATACCTACATATAATAACGTCACATTTATCCCATATGAGTGGGTAAGAGATATCCCAAAAAGAACATTAAAATTTTTAATGCTTGAAACATTAACGTCCACAGTTAATGTTTCTATTTTTTAAAGTTTTGACTTAACATTGACTATATGATATTCATTGAACCAACGGTTGCGGACTCGAATCCCGCGAGGGGTAAATGTTTGTGTAATGAATACAAAGATTTATTCCCGAGTCATAGATGTTTAATATATAAGTAAGTATCTTTATAAGTTATCTAGTATCCATAGCTTTGCTTAGTTTGGGACTATGTTAGTGTAAATGTCCGAAATATCTTATTTTATATTAAATATACAGAAGAACACATATCTTAATCATCTTTTACTACAAGCCACGCGATGAGGAGGGTTAGTTTAATTAAATGTGTGACCTTCCCAGCCCGCCTATGCCCAGCTGGGTCGAGTCACGAGGTGTAAATGTACAGAAGGGGCTCCGGCCAGGGCCAAAACAGAACACGGATCACCACACTGAGTTATTTATTGCATGAAACAGGTCGTTTAGAGGATCGAAAGAGCCTTAAAACTAAAAAATAACAGTAGAGATGTAAAAGAAATGATTAAAATAACGGTGCGCCTGAGTTGAAATCTGGAAATCAATGTGCCAAAAAAAAGGATCCGTCAGTTCATCAGTCAGTCAGTCAGTTTATTATTTCGAATTTGAACTCCAATAACCCAAACCCACGAATGAGTATCAGCTAACACCGTTACAAATATAATTAAATAAGCTATACTATATTTGTTTTCCTTTTACTTATTATTATTCTAGCACATACGAACTGAATGTAATTGTTATAACAAAATACAACGTACATTTCTTAACAAATAGTAACATACGTTATCCAATCTAAATGCAAATAGCTTCTTGTACCGATTATCACAAACGATACAATGCATACCACTTTAATATTAAATTAATGACAACACACACTTATTAGCAAGTTAAATATAGGATTACTTATTGTGTGCATGGTATGTTAATCTAGAATATTCGCACGCAGGTGCATATGCCAAGTTAACCATTGAATTCATGTTTGCGATGACATAGAATGATGGATTGGACGCCATCTTGAAATAGCTGCTCGCTCGAGTACGCATCACTGTTATCATGATGCCGTACTGGTGGCACTCTTCGATGGATAGACTAAGCAGCTGACTGTCCCTATGTCAGGCAGCCAAGCTTTTTAGCCTCTCCGCGAGAGTTGTCTGGTACTTGAGTAGGTACAACAGTACTTCTATTCAATACATCAAATAGTGTTGAGGTAACATGGTAGTGCCAAGCAGGTAGAGCCCTAACAATAACTTTTGGGGATTCTGAGTGAGCCCCCCATTATCCTCCTGTTTGGAAGTCAGTTAAAAAGAAGAGCTACGATAAACATGGACCAGTGTGTCACTACCCTATTAAAATGAACCATGCACTTCATTTCCGCTACAATTTAGACGCACGCGTAATTACGCACATACGAATTAATCAACTAAACGCTGCGCTTGCGCACTTTCTATCGATAATTACGCGCACCGTCACGGTCCCGGGCCTAGTAATGAGGTGCCGAAAACTTAACACGGAGTTATTACGGCGTATAATTGTCTAGAAGCGAAAGTGTCGATTACAGTCGTGATTACAATTGACATTAAGTTACTAACGAGACTTAAATACTCGTAACATGAAGTATATGAGGACAGAATCCATGTCTCGTTAATTGCCGATGTAAGAAGTGTGTTAAAGTCTTTGTCTAATCCTCAAATGAATAACTGCCTCCGTGGCTCAATATAAACAACATAAAGTTTACACATCTGAGTTCACGGAATCGATTTCTACATGATGTTAAGTAATCGATTTGCTTAGTGGCATGGAATTTTTAAATGTCCCCCTGGCTACCACCGTTAATAGCATTGTATTCCGGCTGTTTGGGATAAAATTGACAGCATCTAAAGGAATTTCAGGTGAGTGGGACACCTTCACCCTAATATTCACTTAACATCAGACTGTCAGCCACTACTTTCCTAAAAGTATACTTGTATAATTAGTCTTTTGGTAAAGCCAACGTCGGATGAGTCTAGGTACGGTAATCTACGTAGCGTACGTAGCTAATCTACGTAGAGTAAATACTATAAATAATATAGCTTACGAGGCTTATATACTAGAGTGACCTCAATTGTGACCTTTTTAGCTCCAAGCATGCTTGAAAATGGCGTCAGCGTCACAGCATGATAGATAAGCAATAACTCTACCAGACATTATTTTTTATGGAAGTGGAATGTGATAATGTAGCCTTATGGCTGCGATGCGATTCCAATAAATGTCTATACCTGTCCCTAGACAGGCAGATCCCATGATTGTAACATTTAGGGAACATCGACGCTGGCAGGGAGATTCAATGCATATAGCATTCCTTCCATCTAGAGTCTGATTGGACACTGTTCGCTAACCCAGGAGTTTTCTTCATGTGCATAGAGCACTGATCTCTATTACTACAAGTACGCTGGATGGATAGACTTTTGTGCCTATTGACTTAAAATGCTCGAAACCATTCAAGCGAGGCTGCCTCAATCGACGAGCGTTCAAACTTTAAACATTTATTTCAACGTAATGATATAATTTACAGAATGGCAATCAATCAATCAAATACGCTTTATTGTTTAAATAAGGAAGGTACATTGAAATATCTTATAGAAACTACAAATTAGGCCGCCTTATCGCTAACAGCAGATCTCTTCCAGGCAAACCTATCATCACGGAATTCAATACAAGTAATTAAGTGGGTTAGCACAAATACATACATGTTTTACATATATACATATATATATTATAATAAATAAATACATAAGTATTTATTTTAATTTAATGTATTGGAAATAATACTTGGGCTTATGCATTTATCTATCAGTCAGTATCTCCAAACCAGTACCCCATCGAAAACAGTATCAGAGGGAAAAGAAGCAGTTCAAGAAACATTGCCATTGAGACGTGCACTTGTATGATTGAGTGCATGACTTTTTTATATTTCTAACAATTGCGTGATTCGGGTATGAGCGCCATGCTACCCCAAGCAGTAAAAGAGCATTGGTACTTCTGACTAAATACTACGTACTGCTAGCGTCTCATTGCACCTTGCTCGCATAGCGCATGCGCGCGCGAGCATGACGCGAAGGGTAGTCTTATGAGTTCATTGTATGTTTATTATTTGCTATTATTACAATTAGTAAACTCGGTAGCCATGGCTATGTATCGATAATCTGTAATGTAAATTCCATAAAAAGAAATGAATTCAATTTACATGTCGTTAAAAAACCTGATCTAACTAAAAATATGGAACCTACTTTCTAGAAAATATGCCATTCCGAAATTTCCTTATGGCCGCCATTTTGATTTTATTAAATTATAACATAGTCTATAACCATCATATGATTCTGTAATATTCTAATTTACAGAATTATTGTTCAATAATATAGACCTCATTAAAGTCATTTACTTAACCCTGCAGTAGTCTCCTGCGACATTACCATACGCGACCAGGCGCCTGCGCAGCCCTAAAAGCGTTCCTGAAATATTGGACTAGTATCCGAAAGGTCAAAACGTTAGCGTTACCAGGTTTTTTTTTATTTTACAAGAGGTGATTACATATATAATACACGCGACCACTGTAGGGTTAAATTCTTGCGAACAGACATGAAAGGAGGATAGTGTAGGTATTTGAAAAAATGTTATTAGAACTTGGAACAGATCTATATATATTTCAAATGTTTTGTAAGTCTAAATGATAGCTAAATGAGAAGTAATATTTACATTAATGTTTTTGATGGGAAATGATTTGGACACTTTATCCATCCAGCCATCTCATTGATACCCAGATTCACGCAACAAACATAACACTGACTTTATGTCGAGCTTTGCTCGGAATTTTTCTAAGGGATAAGATTAGACATAGACACAGACACAGACACAGACACAGACACAGACACAGACACATACACAGTAACAGACGCAGACGCAGACGCAGACGCAGACGCAGACGCAGACGCAGACGCAGACGCAGACGCAGACGCAGACGCAGACGCAGACGCAGACGCAGACGCAGACGCAGACGCAGACGCAGACGCAGACGCAGACGCAGACGCAGACGCAGACGCAGACGCAGACGCAGACGCAGACACAGACACAGACACAGATACAGGCACAGACATATTTATTTGACACCACACTATAGCAACAACAATATTAATAGAAGCAAGAAAATTATCACAATGAATTATGAAATTTTCTAATATAAGTAAATGAATCTAAACGCTAAGCTACGTAGCGGTCGATTTGGAGACCGCTACATGGTATATACTCCTCTACAATACCTACTGTTATATACACAAACGTCCAACCCTATTAACTCATCAAAATCAGCTGAGCATTATTTTTATTTACTATATTTTCTTCATACATAATACAATGGCGTCTGATATAGGGGAAGCGTGGATTCTCAGAAACAGTACAATGGCCCGTTCTCGTCACCGTTCCGGACAATGGCCACGACCATAAACACCAACTAAGGGTATTTACTATGCCGGAACAATACCCCTATAGGTTACAATTTCTTTGAGACAATAGTGGGCTGGTTTACCTTATTAAAATAATATTTATTCAACGCGTTTGACATTATACATACGGCAAGCAGTCGTTGAAGAGTCTCCAAGAGGCTTTGTCGGATTGTCTAGAAATGAAAGAAACATAGCGAGACATATAATTTTTTGCTTTCACGCTTATATTTGTTCCCCCTCCCGTGTAAAGTTTCTAGCCTCCAGTAGAGTTGTTTGGAAGAGATTTCTTTAGATATAAGCTCACCTTTGTACACATTTTAGGCTGTAGCTGTAACTGTAGGCTATTTGTGTTTCTTGTGCAATGAAGATTATAGGAAGAGAATGTTTTTATTCTTAACCTTACCGAGCAAAACTGCAAATAGCCCTGATTTTCAGCTGGTCCCTAGTCACGTATACGAAGTAAAACAAAAATACGACTCAATTTTAATTAGGTATTGTTCAAACTTCAAGCATTTATTTCAACGTAAGCTACATGATATCATTTGTTGAATGTCAATTTAAATCTATTGGAAATAATGGCTTATTGCATTTATCTGTCAGTCAGTATGTCCAAGCTACTACCGCCTCGGAAAGGGAAATTATCTGTGGTTAAAAGAAGCGGCACAAGAAACCCACAGGATCATTGTTGTCCTTTTTTTTAAATAAAAAGTATACAACTAATACAATTTTGTAATGTTTGGGACCTGCTCGAAGTACACCAAGTGTGTTTGTTATTCAGATAGTCACTAATTTTGTCATGATCTTTAATTTTTGTTCTCAGTTATATTAACGATATTATTCTCAGGTTTAAGGTTATAAAAGCGTATACAGTGTCCCATAAAATGATGTGTTAACTTTGCTTAATCTGAACATAGGGGTAACTAATTTGACATTATATCCAAATTTAAATTATAAGTAGATGTCTTTCCAAGAAAATGACTTAACTATGACTATTAACATGAATGGAAATATGACTAAGTAATATGACCACAACGAAAATTATTGCAAACGGATACAGCATGAGTAATCATCGAGATATACGCTTATTAATATCATTTAACTTATTGTAATTTGTTTATGAACGGAAATCGGCCGCCATAGTGGTCGTCGACCTATCATTATCTCTGTAAAGATCTAACAGTTGTCTGAACGAGTTTTAATTAAGAATCCTTGCGACGTGTGGGACCATTTAAAATGAAAAGTTGCGGACCCCAAATTAATAAAAATGGTGGTTATGCAGAGTATGTGATGGAGCACCCTTTATTATCTATATCTATATATAAATAATATCAGGACCCTCAATCCAAATGGGGTGGGCAGTGATACCTCAGACATTAGCGTATGGTACTCAAGAATTAAAAGTTTAATGCTTGGAACAACATCCGCGGTGTACCTTCGCAATATATCTACGCAAATGCACACCTGACAGGCGGTGAGCCAATCGCCGTTAAGAGGGCTTATTAATAGGCTTTTTTATAGTAATATTGTATTCTTTTTACGTTTATATTTTTTTTACCTTTTGCCTGTCTTTTGGACTATTTGGTTTTTTTTATTGTTTTGTCTTTGCTTTGGGCTCAGCTTATTACAGTAGAATAAATATTATTTTCACCACCAACCATCTTTATACAGTCCATAAAATCACAATAATCGTAAGATAAGATAAATCGTTTATTTGCGAGAATACTAGTAGTATCATAGATCTTATTTCTTATAAAAGCTCATTGTATTCAACCTGGAAACAGACATGCAAATATTAGTCAGTGACTCTATAAAACAAAATTTAAATATAATTAAAAAAATACATACCAAAGATACAATTACATAATAGAGTCGATACATGAACGAATGAATATGGATGTCAAAAACAATTACACATGATTATATTTTCCTATATTCCATATATTCCTTGACATCTCGTATCTCTCTGTCTTCATGAAAGGTCATTTTTCCACATAACACATAACAAAATAAGTCCGCCGTTGTACTCAATTTATGTATCAATGCAAAATAATGTATTGCCTTTTTGTACAATAAAGCGTTTACAAACAAACAAACACACTCTCGTCACCATCACAATATACGATCAAACGTATTTTTATTCCATAACCCGCTACGTACGTTACGTTAATAAATGTAATATGCAAAACCGACCGGATGCAAACTAAAAGATATTCGACGGAAGTTCAAAGAACCTGTAGTTCCCACATTAACTATAACAGGATCTTAAAGTACCGTTTCTTAGTTTAACTGGTGTCATAATTTAAAGCATGAGACAGTATTTCAACGAGATTTGGATGGAAAATAATTAACTTCTCTGGGATCTGAATTCAGTTCGCGTGATCTTTTTGACCATCAAAAAAAAGGGGGTGAAAGTTTTCTATTTACAAATATTTTTATTTACTTAGATGATATTATTACGATATCTAGCCCAAATTTTCAATTTTTTCGAAAGAATTCTCTAAATAGGGACTTTGGTACTTACTTGACTTGTACGACCATCGCAGTTGAAAAAAAATTATATACAGCGTACAAAGATTAGTCGGGCCCTGGAGGGAAACTACCCTAAATCCTTAAACTGGCTCATTTTACTTAAAGGAGACATTCCTTTATTTTTAAAAAGAAACAAAACTGTATTCAAAGATTTTCTAAAACTCACTTGCCTCGCCCGGGACTCGAACCAACTAAAATTAAAAAAACAAGGACTCCCTATTTTATTATACTAATCGATAGTATTATGAAATGGCTACAAGAAATGAATTTCAACGGCGACTAATTTTGTGTAGCCAGAACGAACAATTTATCAGTTAAATAATTTCAGTGTAACAAATTAATAGTAAAATAAATGTTTATTAGAGAAATTTTATCCTGAATAATACTACTAATGTTTATTTTATTTTTAATGCATTTCGAGGATAGCATACAGTCACCTCAAAATATGAACTAAGCATTGAATTTTGATATCGTTGACAGTACGTCTGATAAATTGTTTATCTTGTGATATATGTACCTTTACGTTGTGAAAATTATGCTGTCGGTGTTTTTTTTTTAATAATTACATAGATATGGTAGCAAGCCTATTGCAACATATAAATATATATTATTATATACACAAGTATGTTACTCTCAGTTTAGATCACAGTGACCTCAGTCGAGTTAAATTAAACGGTTCAAACAATAGCTCTTTGTCAGACTTTCCCACACCTTTACGTTTCCTCGTTCGAGCTACTGTCGCGGACAGAACTCTTATCTAATACAAGAAAAGCAAATTAGTGACAAGACAAGCGTCTCAGAAATAGGACACTTAAAAATTAGAAGTGTACATTTTAACCGTGTTTTATTGCTTACGTTAAGCCTAGAATGTAATTTTGGGAGAGAGCGTGCATTACTTTTGTAAAGAGTTTTAAGAATTTGTGTTATGACACTTTCGCGATTGGAATTTTTTAAAACATTACAAAGGAGACAGGGATGTAGTTGACATATTTGTTTCTAAAGGCTTAGATATTGAATATAACGTCATAACCTTTATCGAAAATGGGGTGGTTACAGATATCCCAAATATAAAAAGTTAGCTTAAAATAACACGCATGACGCACCATTCGAGATATACAGAAAGGCACTTTTGACTGGAGGTGAGAATACTGCCGTTGAGATATGCAACTTGATATTTTTGGTCTGAATTTGCCTTAATCGCCTTTTACGACAACCACGAGAAGACAGAAGTTTCTAGCTTGCTATCACCATCTTATGCTCGAACTCTTAATTTCCCTTAACATTAAGTGTTTATCGTTGTTATGTAGTCTACTATACCGGATGAGTTTTTTACCGTAAGGAAAAAAATAGGGCATATTAGGTAAATGAAATAGAAGGTATTGGCATAGGTAGTTTATTTTTTTTTGCATTATTTACGCTATCCAACACCTATGAAAAAATATCGCCTTTCTACACTTTTACCATTTATGTAAAATATTCTTTGTATTTTATTTCGTGTGCAGTAATAATTTTCAGAGAGAATTGAGGCCAAGCGAAATTATATTACATACGTATAAATATATGGATAACACTTCTGCTACTGGCTGTACGAAAGTGATTCGGAAAGGTTACTTCAGGGAATCGAATCGGTACACATTGTTCAAGAGCCCGGTTCGTTTTATTAATACAGCTATTTTGTTAATTTGTCTGTTATTCATCAAACGAAGGTTTTTCTCACGATAATTAGGTGCCATAGTGATTGTGGTTTACTGTAATCTTGGATCTGTTCTGAAATTTAAGAATACCGGGACTGGTTTAGATCTCGGTACATCGACAGCCTCTAAAATATTATATCAGCCAAAACCACGGTAAAGAAAAGGAACGAGGACCGGTTGGAGTAGTGGATTTGTTATGGTCATATTATTACTTTTTTTTATTTTTTTTTTATTTTAAAAAACACAAATGTCACTAAAGATACAAATGTCACTAAAGACACAAATCTCACAAAAGACATAAATGTCACAATAGACACAAAATGTTACAAAGCCACGTGAAATAGTCTAGTCAACGATAAATTAATACCACGCGGGCGAGTGGTATTACTTTATCGTTGTATTTAATAAAACCGCGGGGGTTTAAGATTTATGTTTACAGATTAAACGGTAGGATTGTCTACGGGTTAAGTTTAACTTGATGACTCTGAGTTAACCTAACGATGTGTATTACGGTGCATTAACTGGACGACCTCAACGACGCGAGAATATTAACAGTTAAACAAGCTGTAGTTGAGTTACAACTAATTAGAAATCTCTAAGATTTCTGTTTTTAACGGTTATAATATCGAAAAACACTGTATATAAATAAATAATAATAATAAATAAATATCTTACTTCTTATTAAATAAATTGCACATACACACAGCGCCATCTAGTTCCACACTAAGCAACTAGGCTTGTATTATAGATACCAGAAGGGCAATTCTCGTAATATCTCTTATTACAATTACAGTCAAAATTCAGTTCCGGTCTAGTCTCGGTCTCCAAATGTCAAATACGTCATTCTCGTACTACAATATAAAGGTTTGTAATGTGATTATATCGAAATGTGATCGTAAGTTGAACAAAGCTTTTAACATCAAGTTCGAGATTAAAAAAATTTACAGTTCGTCACATATGCGCTTGCTTCCTTCTATTTATTCTCTTTCACATTTGTCAAAAAACTACTTATATCACTTCAGCTGAGCAATACTGAACAATTAATAGTGAGAGCTTTGTTCAACTTTCGATCACATTTCGATATAATTACATTACCAATCTTTATATTTAATGTCGTATTTGACATTTAGGAGATCGGGACTGGATCCGAACTGAATTTTGACTGTAATTGTAATACGAGATATTACGAGAATTGCCCTTCTGATGGGTGATAAACTACACAAACACTTTTTTTTGTAAATAAATACACATACTCGTATAAATGAAAAACCTCCATAACTCGGGAACACATGTCTGTATTCATCATTCAAACATATGCCCCTAGCGGGATTCAAACCCGCGACCTTTTGGTATAGCAGCAGAATTTCTAACCACTACACCAAATAGGTCATCAAATGTCAGTATACATACAGAGAGTTTTCATCTCAACGAAATTCTTCATTTGTTTTCAATTTCATGATTAGGGCTTTATGTTTTTGAATTTCCAACGAAGCTCATAAAATAAAGATGGATAATATTATATGAACACGCGGAAACTGGTCCGCTAAAGAACTGCTTTAAAGACGCGCAAGTTAGCCTTTGCTTACTAAAATCAGTTATTAATATCATGCCAACATAATGATTCAAGTATACATATATAACATACATAATGTCGTGACCTTTATCCCAAATGGGATAGTGAGATACATCCCAAACATTAGCGTTTGGGTGTTCTAAATATTGGGTCTTTATTTTTTTCTTCGTTAATCATATGTTAATTCCAGCGATTTTCAAATTTATATCCAAATTTGTTTTTTCGTTTGCAAAATGGAATATTATTTCAAGGTTTCACATGAAATATTTTTTAATTTTTGGGCTAAATCACATAATAAAAAAAATTTGAACAGAGCTCTCTTCCCATAATCATTTCTTAGATTCGCTGAAAGTTTTATAAAGCGGTTCCTTTAAAAAAATAACGCTGCCTATACTTAACTTAATGTTATCCGATAATACACACAAAGTTTAGCTAAATTTGGATTTGCCGTTCCCAAAAAAAAAAATCAAAAATGCTTGTATGGAGAAAACAGTTTTAATGAAATTTTTCATACAAAACGCCAATTTCATAGGTAAGAACCTAATATTTAAATTCAAAATACACATGAAATTTTTTATACATATGAAGACTAGATGTTCTCCAATTGTTGTTCTATCTTTGAAAATATATATATTATAGAAACCGGGCTCTAAATTTGGACCCTTTATACATTTATCAAAGCCAAGACGATCGACTGGTATGAATATGAATATCCAATCCCGCGAGTGATAAATCTTTGAGTGATGAATACCAACATTTATTCTCGAGTCATATAAATGTTTATATATGTTTAGCCGTTATCAACTTTGCTTAGTTTAGGACTAGACGATTGCTCCATAATGTTTATTGTTATTATTTCCAATGTACTACGACAGTTGCGAAAAAATATGACCCACTAAAATTAGTCAAATATTTTACAACCACTTTAGTAACAAAGTCGTGGATTTGTTAGAAATACCAATCAAACAAAACCATTAATGTGACGTAAGTATGGAATTCGTCGCGTCCGGAGGCCAACTAGTGTTTTGTCAATATTTTAATGAAAATGTCGTCGTCATACTAGTTGAAAGAATTCAAGCGTAGAAACGCGCCATTGATTCAATGTTTGCAACAACAATGGTGTCGATTCTAATGTACACCAACTAAACTAAACTAAAACCAGTTTTGGAGTGGTGCCATCGTATCGTACTGTTCCAGGGAGAAAGAGACAGTGCTACTTTAAAACTGGTTCTAGTTTAGTTTAGTTGGTGCATGTACATCCGAATCGACATCACTATCGCGTTTGCATCTTCTGACTTCAGCTTGGGGACCCACCCAGTTATAGACGCACCGAACATTCGGAGTTTATTCGAGGACTGCTAAGCTTTGATATCTAGCCTCTGTATCCACGAATCTTACAAATTTGGTATCCTCAAATCTAGGATGAATACGTTGTTTACTGGGGATCGCCTGTTTCAGCTTCCACTTTATCGACTAAAGATTAGTTACTAATTAATTAGGAAGTATGGCAAGTAATTTATTGTACAATAGCGTAATTTATAAAAAAATTATGAAAACACTGAGTGTACTATGTTACATGCAACTCGAAAACAATTTGGCGACAAATCGATAATATTCGTCAAGGGAGTCAAGCAGTCTTTTAATAATGCCATATAATCAAAACAGATTAAAATTAAGCACCCGCTGGGGATCAAACCTGATACAGTGTTAATACACTTACGCTTATAGTAATCTGTAAGCTGGAACGTAAATATTTTACATTTCTTTACAAATAACAATTTATGTACCTAGGTATCTAGTCCTATAAATCAAAAAACCAGACTGCCTTTAAAAAAGGAACTAGACAAACTAGATTCAAAATTAATCAACCAATTCACTTGAATAATCATTTATTTGTTGAAAATATGGTGAACAAGATGCTGAATAAATGCTTCAAAGCAGATGCCATTTTATATGCTCTGGGTTGGATCTCTACCATAATGATGTAATCGACAAATTCTGGGGATCATGACGAATCTAACGACATAGCGCTTCAAAATCTGTCAAGGCATTTGGTCAGGTAAAAAGCAAGTTTTGCTTTCACACGGCCTCATATCGTATGTATTACTAAACCGCCAACATACACAGAGACGTGTCAAATGCTTCAATTATAGTGAAATCTTACGACCGTGGTGAAACCGACCCTTGAGTGACGCAAGAAATTTCATAAGAAATTGTAGCAAAATAAAAATTAAACGCCAGTAAAATTTTCATTCGCTTCCGGGCCAAACAGAACATAATTATAATGATAATCCAAGCAAATTGCAAGCATCGGCTCAGTAGAGTTAAAATTCAACAGTAAGGAAACTCATATCAGTAAATTAGATTAAGTGAAAGGATGAAAAGTTAAATAAGAAACTAAAAAACCCGACTGCATTTAAAAATGGAACTAAAAGGGCTACTAGAACCCACTTCAAAAATCTTCAAATTATAGTTTGAAGTTGGAAAGCATAGTAAGCGCCATATTGGAATATATCCCATGATACTCTCAAGATTAAAATGGATCTAACAAGTGTGGCGAATGTTGCGTGACTCAGATCGCGGAATATTGTAGGCTTAATAAATTCTGTAGTGGTTTTTCTATAGGCTACACATTGTATCTTCCAGTCGAAATGAAAATTCACCAATTCCTACTCCGGAGAGGATGTGTAAAGTTATGCAATACATTACGTTGTGGTCAGTGCGAGTATTGCGTGCATTATTTTCACGTGAAGATCCCTACCTGTATTATACGTACACTGCAGCATCGGTGCGTGATTATTACGAAGAAGTGTTAGAAAGTAACCATCTGGTTGCCGTCTGATGATACTTATTTGATACAGTTATAGTTTATATAGGCTACCCGTGGAGTTGATCGTTTGGATTAAAAAACAGTTGTATATTTATCTTTCTTTTGACCTAACCGTTGTCTACAAATTGATGTAATTGTATAACACTTTTTAGCAGTAGTTCATTCTGCTGATCTAGATCAGATTGGCCGCTATTGCCTTTATCTAAACTCATAGATCCTATTTATTATTTTGCAGCTTTATTGCTGTTCATTATATTAGCTATAGCATTATATATGTATTCAAGAGGCCATATTTTCCTGTTAGATATACCTCTCCCAAGGTGTCACCTTCGGCTATATGTATTGAGTCGCTTTCATTTAGCTATGGACAATTGTTTTCTTAGTCGCAGTCTCTACTCCAGAACCCGCTTTTTCCAGCAGTTATCAGTTTCCTTCTAACTTTACAGCTACAGCTATGTCAAAACATCCTGAGTTCTCTGGCAAATCACTTAATTAATTAGCAAATGGAAGTACTCCCGTTAATAATCATCAGTCATTGGATGGGTGACCAATAGCATCTATTCAGATAAGTGTTTTTATGCTATATCCTAACTGTTTCTTAATGGTGATTGATGGTAGAGTAATTAGGAGATACTGATTGGGGTGGCCTTCTGTCTGATACATATTTATCCACAATGAGTCCATGTGGTAGATTATGGTTGGGATGTCAGGTTGTTATGATGATATATGACACCTCTTTTCAACGTTATTTGTGATGATAAGTCGGGCTTCACACGATCGCTTCGTACTGTGAAGTTAAAAGATGATAGTACCGTTACGACTACGCCACTCATTAAGCGTACGTCCTAATTAGGTACTGTCTGCGAAACAAGGTTTGCGAAAGTCTTCCACAGAGTCTGTAAGTGAGTACTCTGATCGCTAAATGATTATTGACATATGCAAACACCTGTGATCTGTTAGGGCAACAGATCTACCCTTGATATTACTGGTGGCTTGTGGTTTACGACCACCTTCTCGTCAATGTCGTACTTTTCTATAGCGATTTCATGTCATGTGTGCATTTTTGTTTCGAACGGTTAATCGAGGATGTTATTCCAAGCATTACACTTTTAATGTTTGGAACACCTAAACGCTTGATTGGGATATCTTTGACCACTAGGTATATTTGGGATAAAGATCCTATCATGTAAGTTTTCTCATTCCTTTACTTATTGCAAAAATTAAGTTTAGAAATCGCAAAAGCAATGTTTAAAACTTTAATAACTTTTATCGTCTTCAACAATTTTCTGTTTAATTCGTTTATACTGACTTCTAATATCGAAATATTACTTTTTAACCGTCTGCTCCAGGATGGAGGGAATGTATCTCGGTGTATGTTAATGTAGAATTCTGTGTTACCCCCTGTAGCCTAAACAGCTGACTGATATTGAAGTTCAAGGTGCCTTAGATTGTCATATAAATGGTAAATAAATCCAATAGAAAATATCCTCTTGACTTTTGTCATTGATTGAAAAGAGACAAACCCTTTGAGTTTCTCGCTAGCTCTTCTCAGTAGTGGTCGCGTTCCGAGCTAGTGGTAGTTTAAAAAACAAATGACGTTCATAAGTGCATATTGTATTGCCCACATGAATAAATGATTTTCATTTCTTTTCATTTAAATTAATTTTTTTGTTTCTATGTAGATTTCTATATTACTCCCCATAGTCTAACGTGCTTGACCGATTTTGAAGTGCAAGGTGTCATCTAATAAAAAATCCAATGTGGCGCCCGCAAAATACAAAATATGCTGTCAGGTTTTCTTGATTATTAAATTACTGGAACTGTTTTTTTAAGTTCTTCTTACAAATACACCAAATTTCAATTATCTGCGTCAAATAATTTCTGAATGTTAGACGTCAAATTGTTTATATTGTTGGCACTTGGATGATGGAGTGTGGTCATTACATTTTGTGTGAACAAACAAACAACAGGAAGTCGTAGTGATCTTATTTTTCAATCTTCTGATCGTAACAAGAGATGTCAGGGGGCAGTCAATTAACTTGTGACAAAAAAATGTGATGTAATGACTCGTAACAGTATCATGGTATTTGTCGACGTTTTAGGGTTCGTTATAAAGACCTTCTGAACCTACTACAATTTTTATAAATACCTATCTTTCTGTTCATTCAAATTTTTCCTTTCTCTTTTTTTTTTAAGCACGACGGGTTGGTACTTGACCTCAGTCACACCTGATGTTAAGTGAAGATGAGGTCGAAGGTGTAAGCGTACTGACCCGTAAACCCCAACACATTTGGGGGACTGGCTATCTTATCTCTGGCAACCGGAACACAACAATGCCATTAACATTGCTGCTTAGCTGCAGATTTAGATAAGATGGTGGTAGCTAGCCAGGCGGACATTTAAAATGCCCTACCACCAACCAAACCGAGTACTTAAACATGTACCCCGCTGGGGATCGAACCCGCAACCTCCGAATCGTAAACCCAATGTTGTTTACATTGAGCCACGGAGGCGGTCTCTTACCTCTTTTCCATTTAGACTCTTATTTATTGGTATTTTCATTAAAATTACAAATTGCTTGAAAAAAATCCTAACTACTTTTATGTCACTGGCAATTCTTACCAAAAGGTAAATCGGTATTATCAAGTTTCCAATAATTATTTAAGATAAAATAAGCACATATTAAAGATACGGCCAAGTGAGAGTTTGCAGTTGTTGATTACGTCATGTTGTGTATGGATTCTGTATTAACTTTTTCCTCATTTTCGTTACATATGTAGGCACTTTATAGAGGCTTATAACTAGTTGGATCTTTTTTATTTATTTATTTTGGGCAAATAACAACAGTGTACAAAGTTACATAATTAACAGTTACTGTAAGTATTAAGTATATACACAGTCCACGACACTATCCACGATGTAAATAACACAGTATTTCAGAGAGCTTGCAAACTATGAAGTTTACATAAATACATCCGCATCATTACAATGTGCTGCTATACAAACCGAACAATATAAATATTACCCGTATTTAAGAATAGCTATGTAGTTTGTAGTTTAACATAGTAAAACTAACCATAAAACTAGTTTAACCGCCTCCGTGGCTCAATGTAAACAACATTGGGTTTACGATTCAGAGGTCGCGGGTTCGATCCTCAGCGGGGTACATGTTTAAGTACTCGGTTTGGTTGATGGTAGGGCATTTTAAATGTCCGCCTGGCTCGCTACCACCATCTTATCTAAATCTGCCGCCAAGCAGCAATGTTAATAATAAGTTAGGGCTAACTTGATGTTAAGTGAAGATGATGTCGAAGTTGGAAGCGTGCTGACCCGGAAATCCAAATACATTTCGAGGACGGGCTATCTTATCTCTGACAACCGGAACACAACAATGCTATTGTTGGGAGACCTGGTTACCCGAGATACAGGGTCACCTAGACCGGGCACCAGTTCTCTCCATAACATTGATGTTGTAAGAATACCCTACCATAATTTGAAGAATACCCACTAAGTTTTTTGTTATGGAAGGAAACAATAAATAATTTACTTACTTACTATTAACATTGCTGCTTGTCGGCAGATTTAGATAAGGTGATGGTAGCTAGCCAGGCGGACATTTAAAATGTCCTACCACCAACCAAACCGAGTACTTAAACATGTACGCCGCTGGGGATTGAACCCGCGACCTCAATCTAAATTGAGGTCAAGTACAAACCCGTTGTGCATAAAAAAATATAGTCCTAAAAGTGCTTGGTGAAAAATGTCGATGCGATAAAAAATGGAATCAAGGTAAAACAAGGACTAACTTACTCACGAGGTTCGGCATCCGGTGGATCCGAATCTCCGATGGCTGCGTTGCCCTAGACTTGCGGCGGGTTTCGGTTTGACACCAGAGTTTGTCACACTTGTAGACATTAGAGCACCACTCCACAAACTTTGGACAGTAGATTTTAATAATTTTCTAAAGGACAACCGTCGCGGCGCATTTTGATAGTAGCGAGACAGATTTTAGAACAAGAGTGAGTTTAGCTATTCTACGATGCGCGCGCGAATGAATCTTAACCTTGTTTTCAGGTAAGGACAGGAAATTATGTATATTTGTATTGCGTGTAATATGTATAATATGAATATAAATGGCGTTAACAGTTTTTTTTTATGCACTACGGCTCAGCACTTGACATCAATCACACCTGATGTTAAGTGAAGATGAGGCCGAAGGTGGAGCGTACTGACCCCAAAACCCAAATATTTGGGGAACTGGCTATCCTATCTCTGACAACCTGGACACAACAATGCTATTAACATTGTTGTTTGGCGGCAGATTTAGATAAGATGATGGTAGCTAGCCATTAATCATAAAAACGATGGTACCATTAGTTTAACTTTATCAAATAGCTAAAAAGACTGAAAATAAAAATTTTATAATAGTACTGTAACTGTACTGAATTCAAAATCTCAAACACTTCTTCTGTTCCTAAAGAACCCTCGGTGAGATAGTTAACTTCACACTTGGCCGGTTTTTTCTTAAAGTCAACAACAATGACCGTTACCTGGCACCCATGACTCTTGAGGAGGTAGATGACCGAAACAAAAGCTCTATTAATGTAAACTTTATTTCAATGGTATAAGGTTACTCCGATTATTTTTTCTATTTGGTAGCACGCGCCTCTATTGACACGGTCGTAAATAATAGCGGTCGTAGTAGGAGATCGCTTCTGTTTATTTTTAATATTTTATGATTTAGATCGGCTTCCATTTTGAAAATTCAATTTTGCGTCTGTGGCTAAAGTTTTATGAAATGTAATAACCCTAACTACTATTCGGCGTCTACCTAAACACGGATAAAAAATAGGTAGGTGCCTACTTTATGAAAATAATATACTTCACTTCACTTTTTTAATTAATGGCAACTACTACTTTGTAGTAATTCTGCCAAAAACTGGTGTTTGAAGAGGCAAGTGAAAATAATATACTATAATTGTTTTATTAAAAATAATTGAGTTCGTTTGACAGATTAGTTTGTAATGTACCCGATAGGATCTGTGAATTTTTTTTTACAAGATTCATTGAATTAAAGAAAGAAAACCTCTCCTTTCTCAAACCAATTTTTTATTTAAATTTGGACATTGTAAGGATACAAGGCAGTTTAATTGTGAACTAGGTATTAATTTGATAATTTCTAATGTAGCGTTATATCAGCAGGTGGGAGAAATATTTAAGCAAAATGTTGTGAAGTCCAAGGTTTAGAACAATATGAACATTATACTTCTTTTACTCGTAAAACAAACATAATAAGCGAGAACAATACCAAATTTAAATTAAGTATAGTTACGACCATTGTACTTTAAATCGCTTTCTCACGCTGTTCTCTGAAATATTCAGAACTAATACGCATAGAAAAATTCATTTACACGACGACGTTGATCCACAAACGTTAAGTTGTTTGTTTCTTGTGGTTGTGGTTTGTTTTTTTTTTTAAGACAAACGGGATACCATCAGGTAAGATATTACCTGATGGAAAGCGACGATATAACCGAAGATAAAGCATGTAATTCCAATAAATAAATAAATATTTCGGACACTTACACCAATCATCTAGTCCCAAACTAAGCCAAGCTTGTGCTATAGATACTACATAACGGGTAAACATACATAAATACTTATATAAACATCCATGACTCGGGAATAAATGTTCGTATTCATCACATAAACATTTACCCCTCGCAGGATTCGAAACCGCAACCGTTGGTTTCGCTGACAGGGTCACTATCCACTACACCAACCGGTCGTCAATAAATGCCTATTCACTCTAAAATCCAATAGGAGGAGGTTCTATGTTCGTCTTGTATACTCAAGTATATAACAGCATATGATTAGGTAGTGTATATAGTGGTATGTAGGATAAAATACCACTAAAAGACAGAGAAATATTTCTATTATTATTATTAGGAGCGCATACTGTCCCACTCCTGGGTAAAGGCTTCCTTCTTTTTCTCCACTTCTCTAAACATAATAATCTTACAATGTACGCAAGCTTAGAGAACGCTATGTTCATTAACACGAAAGAAACAAGTTATTCGAATAAAACCAAACAAAAAATAGTATCATAAGCTAATAGCCTGGGTGGTCATATGATAGTCCGAAGTAAACCATTTATCCTTTTACTGTGAAGGACTTGCAAAGCCCAACGCCCGGTAGACCAAATTTTTCGTAGTAATTATGCAGTCACCAGGAGTAGACGCTCTGCCAGAAAAGGCAAGTACAAAAGGCAATATGTCATCAATGCGAGAGAAGCAGGGTAACTGTGTAGAGTCTGCTCCACCCAGGCTCACCCATCTTAGCTCTGGTATCTATCTCAATTTGTTTGTTTTTAACTGGAAAAATTTCCCAGACGGTACCTAGAGGCGAACATAACTAAACAAGATATCCCAAATAAACAATACAGTGGTCCATACCCACGCTTTGCATGCACTCCTCCACGACTACCGCGGCTTATAATGATGCTATTGAAATGAAAAATAATAAATGATTTAATGTTTGGTCTACCGCGAGTGCTGGTGAAGCAGACCGGTTGCACGCTGAGTTATGTCAACATACGTGACAACTGCGCTCACGCACCGCAGCCGGTGCGCTGGCGGCGCTTTTGATATCTGACGTATGGATGGACGGGTAATGTCTATTCTTTGAATTTACTTCATAGACATACAGACCGTTAGTTTATGACCGAGCCGTGACCGAGCTAAAAAGCAATATTACACATTCATCCGCTAAGCTTGCGCCGGCGACTCCGCCCGCGTGGGATTATATAAAGCTAGTAACAAGGGATAGGTTTGCGGGTCATAAAAATCGATACAGTTATTATACTTGTAAAGTAAATTCCATCTAACTGTACGAGTACTTTAAGAATAATAATGCACTTCCAAGTAACAATAAAAATAATTTCTCTATATGAAAACGACAGTCAATGTGCATTATCAACTCAACTCATCTTCCATTCTATAAGCAAAATCAAAAACGTGAAAAAAAGACATATTTTATTTTTATGATACCTATTGAAGTGGTCAAACAAAAGAATGGACTTCTTTAAACAGCGCCATATTACGTTTCATAAAGTTTTAAAACAGTTCTACTATAAAAATAAATTTAAAAACAAGCCTTTAATAGTCCATCATCATTAAATTTTGAAAAGTCGTTTGCAAATTTTGAAACGGACAATTTACATACGGACATTGCAAGCTAAATAAAAGCTTTTACAAACATCACTGCCTATACAGGGTGAAATGTAATTCATTTAATTCCTGTTTACTGGTAACTCGACTCCTCATTATGAACAACTTCCACAAGGAACCATAGGCAAAAATGGCTGGACTTCCATAATAAAGATCGTTTCAGAGTAGTTTAGAATTACAAAACAGAGTAGAATTCGACTATGGTTCCTTAGCAAAGGTTGTTCGTAATCAAGAGCAGCGTCACCACCTAATGGGAATTACATGAATTCAAATTCATCCTGTATATTATGTTTATCAGTATTCATCTAAGTTCTACCAACATTACTCTCCACTGTTACATTAAAGTGAAACTAGCTTTTTCTTATAAAATGCAGTTTATTTTATACCACGATGAAACATGATCTTCTCTTACACAACAAATTAGCAAATAATTAATTTTTATTACTAAGTTAATTAATTACACTTAGGTACTTACACTTAGTTATTAGCCGTGACAAAAATAAATTATTTACTTTCACATGGTTTAAACACATACATAGCGTCATAAAGTTTATCCCAAATGGAGTGGTTAAAGATCCCAAACTTTTTTTTTTAATATCCTTGGACATATACAGACAGCGCCATCTAATTCCACACTAAGCAACTAGGCTTGTGTTGTGGATACCAGATTGTTGATACACTACACAAATACATATTTTTCTGTAAATAAATCATATATAAATGAAAAACATCGACAAGTCGGGTACACATGTCAGTATTCATCATACAAACATACGCTCCTGGCGGGATTCGAACCCGCGACCTTTTGGTATAGCAGCAGAGTTTCTAACCACTACACCAAACAGGTCGTCACTTGAGTAAATATAATGTTTGAAACAAAATTCACGGTTCAGCTTTCGATATATATTTGAACCGGCATCCAAAAAAGGACGATTTTGTGTAATTGTTATCTGTCAATTGGAAACCGATTTTCCGAAAGGGCATGTCGTCGGCTGGTCCCACATCATCAGTGTGCGAAGTGTAAGTTTTGTCTCGTTTTTAACTTTACCATAGCGTTCGGGTTTACGAAAAAAGTCTCTATGAAAAAAATCGTTTTGCAAAATATCCGCTAGAGACTCTGCACATTTCTTCATAGAAATCGTCACGTAAACGTGAACGCGGTAGGTAGTAAAGTTAAGTCGAAACAAAACTCACACTCCGCCCTCAGCCCGTAAACATCCCACTGCAGGGATATAGATCTTTCCTCATACTGAGGGAGTATGGGCCATAGTCCGCTACGCTGGCCCAGTGCTGGTTGGGGACTTCAGATGCCTTCGATTTTTTATTTCTCAGGCATGTGTAGGTTTCCTCACGATGTTTTCCTTCGACGTTAAAGAGCAGTCTGATAAATGCATTTAACAACTCATTGGTACATGGCCTGCCTGGGGATCGAACTTGGATCGCACGGCTGATCCCAAGTGAATTTAATGAAGATATGGTGATGCATGCTGGAGATGGAAAACTTTGATGAAGTTGTTTTGCCTATTGTTGGCGGCCTAACAATATTACAGGAGAGTGCTTAACTTCAATTAGAACATGTTTAAAGGAAGATACTCGTGCAGCCAAGAATTGGGAGAACTGGAAATCATTGAAACCAGTATTGAAATGTTTACCGGTGTGCATGCTGTGTTCACATCCAGTAGGATATATTCAGTTAATTGTGTCGTAATGTTGGCTAAGACTGAAAATATTTTGAATTGTACCCAGTTTTGTGAACCATTAAAAAAAACTGTGTATTCTATAAAGATCATGTTGTACGGTGGTGTATAATAGTTGTATGGATCATAATAATACACGTTAAAAATAATAATTGTCAAAATTAGATATCTTTCCTTAAAACACCTGACGACGACCTGACGACCTGTTTGGTGTAGTGGTTAGAAACTCTGCTACTATACCAAATGGTCGCGGGTTCGAATCCCACTAGGGGCATATGTTTGTATGATGAATACAGACATGTGTTCCCGAGTTATGGATGTTTTCATTTATACATGTAGTTATTTCCAAAAAAAAAAATGTATTTGTGTAGTTTATCAACCATCTATCCATAACACAAGCCTAGATGCTTACTGTGGACCTAGATGGCGCAGTGTGTTTGAGCAAAGACATTTATTATTTATTATTATTAAAACAACTTTTTAGCAGCGGACTTTAATTATAGAGGGATGACAAGAATTATATATATATGACACACTCCACAGCACTTTCGTTTCGCATTTGAAAACGAAAACATTATTACACAAACCGGACAATCAAGCCAAGACATATTTGTAATTGATTACTTGCTTAGAAAGTTTGGAGTTAAATAAAATAGTGAGACACTTGACTCTGTCTTATCTAACGCTAATTTGCATTGTCTGGTGGTAGGCACTTTCGATCTATTAAACAGGTCTTTAAAAATATGCAATGTTTATGTCAAGCCATTAACGTACCTGGTAATAAACACTGAGGAGATAAGTTAAAGGTACAAGCATAATTGGACCCCCAAAAATTGGCAAAACAACGGACTTCAGTCAGATTCCTCTTTCTGAATGTAAATTCTTGACTCGTCGGTGTAAATACCTAAATCTTTTTTTTTTAAGCACAACGGCTTGATACTTGACCACAATCACGCCTACTGGCTATCTTATCTCTGAAAACAGAACACAACAATGCTATTAACATTGCTGCTTGGCGGCAGATTTAGATAAGATGGTGGTAGCTAGCCAGGCGGACATTTAAAATGTCCTACCACCAACCAAACCGAGTACTTAAACATGTACCCTGCTGGGGATCGAAAATGCGACCTCCGAATCGTAAACCCAAAGTTCTCTTCAATCATTATTATCATAATTATTAACTATAACTTTCCAAAAAACTATATCAGTGACTGGACAACGTTTTTTTTTTTTTTTTTATTAAAAACTGGTTTGGCGTTTGGCTACAATCTCACCTGATGGAACGTGACGATGTAGCCGAAGATGTATCACGCGCACCCAGTAAATGCCTATTCACTCTAGACTTGAAGATCCCAAGGTTGTAAGTGTCGGGAAAAACCGACGCGGGCAGTGAGTTCCATACCTTAGCAGTCCGCATTATAAATGACGAAGCAAAGAGCTTAGTGCGGATGTTCGGTATGTTGACAACATATGGATGGAAACGTTGAACGGAAGTGAAATCAGGAATCGATATATTATTTACATAATAATAGAAGCGATGGCTACAATTCATTATTGAATAGAATGCCCATATAACTACTATTGTAACATTTGTATCCTACATTAATAAAATATTTTTGATTTTAATTTCTTCAAACTTCGGCGAATTTCTTTTTTCTAGGGATTGTCTCATTCCTAATTCGATATTGGTGTCGATTCAGATGTATACCAACTAAACTAAACTAAAACCAGTTCTGGAGTGGTGCCGTCGCATCATACTGTTCCAGGGAGAAAGATACAGTACTACTTTAAAACTGATTTGAGTTTAGTTTAGTTGGTGTACATCTTAATCGACACCATTATTGTAGTGAAACCTGAGCGTCGTGTTCTCCATATCTATAGTTGCATGACCTTAAGATTTCTTATGAAGCCCATAATGAAAAACCACGGTTCAGAACCTTAAACCACTGGTAGCACATGATCACTGTTAAATCATAATATCGGAACTCATATTCTCTCTCCATCATACTATAATATCTCACTGACAGAGGAGTTCATTTTATACTTCCAACTCCTTGTTTAGATTACTTTTGTGCAAATACAACACAATTATATAGCCATAGTAAATTATGAATATTATGAGATGAGCACAAAAGATCGAAATAGATGATCTTATTCAATTAAAGTCGACTCACGAAGAGAGATTGTGAGGAAACAAAAGCGAATGTACAATACAATTATACCAGGCTCTCATAAAAATCAACCGACAGATACCTACCATGAGAATTGCCTCATATTGTTCTTCTATTCCGCTATCGTTCCAATCTTTCAATTTCAAATGTGGAACGAAAGTAGTGCAGATAAATTGATACGGATTAATGAATGAAACCTATTACAACCTTGCATAAATATAATTTCATAATAGATTGTACAAATTCCCGCTACAGCAGGATTTAGGGACTGGGTTAGTTAGTGCGTACACTCAAAAAAAACCACGGATGTATATCTCAACGTGTGAGCATGGTTTATAGGGAGATATTTTTGTTCTTTGAGCAGGAACAGTTGGTGTTAAGGCTTTTTACAGCGTCGTCGGGCGAGTGGGCGAGCACGGGAGCGTTCTGACCGTCATGGAGATAACATTTTTTTTTGAGCGGGAACAGTTGGTGTTAAGCCGATTTGCTTTTTACAGCGTCGCCGGGCGAGTGGGCGAGCGCGGGAGCGTTCTGCCCGTCATGGAGATAACATTTTTTTTTGAGCGGGAACAGTTGGTGTTATGCCGATTTGCTTTTTACAGCGTCGCCGGGCGAGTGGGCGAGCGCGGGAGCGTTCTGCCCGTCATGGAGATAACATTTTTTTTTGAGCAGGAACGGTTGCTGTTAAGCCGATAGGCTTTTTACAGCGTCGCCGGTAAAACATCTTAATACCGCGATGTAGACAATAAATAAAATTTAATCAACGCCATCTATTGGTTCAGACTTTAACTAAATTTATAAACAAAACTACTTAGATTTTACTCGATGGGGTGGCATAATTTTGTCGTAGTCTGTTCGTCTTCCCATAAATTACCCCTAAATATCCGTAATTTAAAACCTCGCAATATTCCTTTAGGCTGCGCGTGCACGTCCTACAATCGATAACCGATTTTTTGTTGGCAAAAATGAAACCTATCGATTGCAATATTGGAAGGCACACGTACTACAAAAAGTCAGTCACAAAATCGATAATTCCTTACAATACAATATAGAATGATGTTGTTCTTTATGCTGTTTGAAAATTCAATTTATTTAGTTCTAAAAAAAAATAAGATGCATAATTTTCGGGGATAATTTTCAGCTCTTTAGTTTGTACCGTTTATTATCTTACAAACACCTATCGTCCTGCTTTCCCAAAAGCAGTCCCTGGGAGTCGGTGACAGATAGGACACGGGAGTGAGCAAAATGGTACTGACCATTAAAAACATAGACCCAATATCAGAATTTTGCTCAGCTCAGTGTGCTCAGAGTAATCAACATAGGGTTTACGATTCGGAGTTCGCGGGTTCGATCCCCAGCGGGGTACATGTTGTGGTTGGTTTGGTTAGTGGTAGGGTATTTCAAATGTCCGCCTGGCTAGCTACCACCATCTTATCTAAATCTGCGGCCAAACAACAATCAATCAATCAATCAAATACTCTTTATTGCACAATTAACAAAAACTAAGTATTAAGCGTACATCATTAATCGCACAAAAAGGCGGCCTTATCGCTAACAGCGATCTCTTCCATGCAAACCTTAGGGTCAAGATACAAGCTACCAGTAGATGAGGTTTGCACTAACAGTAGCAATACAATACAATAATAGGAGTAACAATGTTAATAGCATTGTTCTGTTCCGGTTGTCAGAGATAAGATAGCCAATTCCCCAAATAAGATGTGGTTTCCGGCTAAATACGTATCCACCTTCGGCCTCATCTTCACTTAACATCAAGTGTGATTGAGGTCAAGTGCTAACCCGTAGTGCATAAAAAAAAAGAATACGAAAATACTTGTGAGAAACGTGTTTTGACAGAATGTTCTAAACGGCCAAAATCAAACAACAAAAGCAGCAATGTAACCCGAGAACTGCGATAGTGTCGAGTTGTTTTGGTTTAATTAATGGCGTTGTTCCGTAGCGTGCGCCCGCGCCGCGCCGGGAATGCGGAATGTTGGTGAAAATGTATTATGTGTTTGAAATCTAAGAGATGGTGGGAAATATATTGAGAGTATTATTTTATTAAATGGCGGAGTAACATGTTTGCAAAATCTAACTAATAATATAAATGCGAAAGTTTGGATTGTTTGTTGCCCAATCACGGCGAAACTGAACTGAACTGAAATCATTTGTTTTTGACGACCTGTTTGGTGTAGTGGTTAGCAACTCTGCCCACTATACCAAAAGGTTGCGGGTTCGAATCCCGCTAGGGGCATATGTTTGTATGATGAATACAGACATGTGTACCCGAGTTATGGATGTTTTCATTTATTTATTATAAATTTATTTACAAAAAAAATGTATTTATGTAGTAAATCAACCATCTGGTATCCACAACACAAGCCTATAGTTGCTTACTGTAGAACTTGATGGCGCTGTGTGTATGTCTAAGGATATTTATATTTATTTGTTTTGAAAATTGCGATTTAATTTTTATTTGGACTCGAATTTAACACGAAGTGAGATTGAGGTCAACACGTCTATTAAATCAGAACAATGCTGCTTGGAGGTGTGACATGAGGGACAGCAACGGACATCGGGTGAAGGAATTCCAATCATAACATATCGGGTTCTGATGCCGCCGATCGTTTTGTAGTGCCAATGATGTAACACGATCTTTTAGTACAGTCAGAACCGTAATATAAATTTATTCTTTATTTTCCGGTATTTAAACACGCTGAGCGGAACTAAGCGGTTAAGACGCGGTCTCCTAATTTGGGAGGTCCGGGTTCGATTCTCAGGCAGGCCATGTATCAATGAGTTTTTAAATTTAATTTAACTATGTGCATTTATCCGACTGCTGCATGCCTGAGAAATAAAAATTCAAAGGCATGTGAAGCCCACAACCCGCATTGGGCCAGCGTTTTTTCTTTTTCTTTTTTTTTTATGCACGACGGGTTCGTACTTGACCTCAATCACACCTGATGTTAAGTGAAGATGAGGTCAAAGGTGGAAGCAAACTGACCCGGAAAACCCAACACATTTGGGGGACTGGCTATCCTATCTCTGACAACCGGAACACAACAATGCTACTAACATTGCTGCTTGCCGGCAGATTTAGATGAGATGATGGTAGCTAGCCAGGCGGACATTTTAAAATGCCCTACCACAAACCAAACCGAGTACTTAAGCATGTACCCCGCTGGGGATCGAATCCGCGACCTCCGAATCGTAAACCCAACGTTGTTTACATTGAGCCACGGAGGCGGTATATAACCGATCTCTCGGGAAATCTATGGGGGCGACCTATGTTCTGCAGCGGATGTCCTGTGGCTGATATGATGATGATGATGAATGCAATAAATATTTCATTGCAATAAATATTGTTCAATGTGAAAATGTTTCAAATTCTAAACCAAGAGTTCATTGATTTATGTTGCCGACTATACACGTTACCATACTCTAGTCGTTGGCTCGTGCTGTTGCGGTTTTTATTATACCCAGTACTCATGTCTGTACATAAATACGGTGACATTCTTCAGCCTCTTCAGCCTCTTCAGCCTCTTCAGCCTCTTCAGCTCAATGTAGACAATATAAGGTTTACAGAATGGAGGTCGCGGGTTCAAACTGCGGGGTACAAGTTTGGTACTCGGTTAAATTTATTTATTTACATAGAATCAACAGCATTATTGCAAAAATTATATAATAATAAACTAATTCCAAACTTATGCCGATTAGTGAATCTTATTATGTTACTGGCAATAATTGAGTGGGTAACGTTTTAATTATATTACAAGAAAAATGTTGTATTTTTCCGTTATTATTATATAGGTATCAATAAAACAATCCTCAGTAATATACGAGTGGTTATGTCAATAAGTCTAAATTGCATAGTATTAAAAGTCACACTAAAGAAATTAACTTTTATTAAATAAATTCACATAGACATAGTCGTTTCGGTAGTACAAAGAATAGTCGAAGTCGATTTTGAAACGGTTTGTTGCTTTCCATAAGTCTCAAACAAGCTCAGGTTTTACGATTATATTATGTCAAGGACCACTACGTAGATATGTTTCTCCAGAACGAGTGGATTGATTTAGATGTGATTTTTGTATTATATTGGTATCATTTCAGAGTATGTCTTACGTTATGTTTTGCGCTATAGTTTGTCAGGGGCCGCTGCAGTAGATATTCAAATGTAGTTTTATGCAATACATAGTATTGAATCTTTCCTTTATATCACAGGGTCATGCTGGACGAATTCTCTATTTAGAGATAAGCTAACACCTTTTGTACATGCTATATTTGGTTTGTCAGATGATGGATGATAGACGTATTGACACTAAACCGACGAGCATGTATGAACAACCTTATGAGAGTGAAGGAAGCAGAGGAGGTTTGTCAGGATCATAGCAAGTGGAAGTCTGTGGTCTCTGCCTACCCCTACGGGATAAACAGCCGTGACATTATGTATGTATGTATATTTGGTAAATTATAAAAAAATAAGAATTAAGAAGTTACAGAACGTTTCCTCCTAGCTGCCTTCATCCTCGTTTGTCATTGAGGACGTGCAAAAGTTTTCTTAAAAATCGCGTAAAAGAACTAAAAATGCTTACCTGATTATATCAATATATTTGTATTTGCGTTGTTAGGAAGTACATACCTGAAACAAAAATAATAAAATTAAGTAACACACTCAATCACATCAACAACAACAAGCTGAAACAATAAGAAGAAGCTGCTTCTTACTAGGGTATGGGCCGTCATCCCTGCTCGGGCCCAGTTGGTGTATGTCAATCTATAGGGGTCAGTAGTAACCTACCATGGCCCCATCAGCCATTTTGGTATTTCGGACCGCATCCTGAGATATGCGTAGTTTGCCTCCGAGCAAAACACCAAATTTTTCTAAATTAAGTTTTTAATAATTTGAACAATTTCTTAAAAAAAAAATGTTTTACATTACAAATTGTTATATGCTCATAGATGTGGTTTAAATTCATGATTTGTTCTGTATTTTTAATCATATTATACTCTTTTTTTTGTGCACAACGGGTTAGCACTTGACCTCAATCACATCTGATGTTAAGTGAAGATGAGGCCGAAGGTGGAAGCGTACTGACCAGGAAACCACAAGACATTTGGGGGACTGGCTATCTTATCTTTGACAACCGGAACACAACAATGCTATTAAGATTGCTGTTTGGCGGCAGATATAGATAAGATGGTGGTAGCTAGCCAAGCGGACATTTAAAATGCCCTGCTACCAACCAAACCGCGTACTAAACATGTACCCCGCTGGGGATCGAATCCGCGACCTCCGATTCGTAAACCCTATGTTGTTTACATTGAGCCACGGATCTTGAATTCTGCTTCTGTTATAAATGTTTGGTTTTGGATGTTTTGATTTAAATAAGTCAAAATAGTGGATTACATATACTGTTAGATTAAGCTTGTGATATGTAATGAATACAATAATAAATGTATCTCTTGACAACCCTGTAATTAGATAGATAATGCCTGACATTTTACACCTGCAGAGATGTGCATGGCTGCACATATGTCACAGTCTCGACACGTTATTGTAATGTATGACAAAACTACTTCACACTGCGCTGCAATCTAACAGTGATTGAGTAGCAATACTCGATAGTCTTACAAAAGAGATTTGACTTACGAATGTGATTATAATTATAATTTCACATGATATAGGTATCCAATCCCACGCAGTGTCGCAATTGAATGAAATCAAAGAGAAAACAAAGTCTAAAGGATTGAGATTTTTTCTTTCTCTCCTTTCACATCTTGGTCGAGCTGTACAGGTTGATAGATAAGTAAAGGATATCCCATCAACTGCTGATAGTGGTGTCACACGTACTACAGAAAAAAGTCAATTTAGACAAGTCTATCCTTTTTTGACACTCAAAAAGGACGCAAAGTCCTATTACTTCAGTTTAGTTCTTACATAACTATAAATTAAAAATTTAGGAAACGTTCAAAAGCATATGTTGAAACGATTTAACCTATTTTCATCAAATTTGGCTAATAACGTATCCCCTCTCCTTCTAACGGATTAATCCCTTTTTATCAAACATGACAAATATCTGTCCACTCTTAGGCTTTAATATAAAAAACAACACTAAAATTGGACCACGCATTACTGAGACACATTCGGACTGCCGTCGTACTATTATCGATAGAACGATCGCTAATTATCTGCCGATTAGGTCGTTTGAGTTCGATCGCTAAATTTCGTACCACGTAGCGCCGTAGAAGTAAGGATAAGGGGATAAACGTCTAATGAATAGATAGATGGATAGATAGACGACCTGTTTGGTATAGTGGTTAGCAACTCTGACCACCATACCAAAAGGTTGCGGGTTCGAATCCCGCTAGGGGCATAATGTTTGTGTGATGAATACGGACATGTGTACCCGAGTTATGGATGTTTTCATTTATAATAAGTATTTATTTACAAAAAAAATGTATTTATGTAGTATATCAACCATCTGGTATCCACAACACAGGCCTATAGTTGCTTACTGTGGAACTAAATGGCGCTGTGTGTATGTCTAAGGATATTTATTTATTATTTATTTATTTATAGATAAAAAGTTTATTGCATAAACTATCACACACACAAGAGAGAAACATAAATACTACATTAACAAATAAGAAACAAGCATTCATGAAAACAATAAGAGACATACAATTTTTAACAAATACAAACAGATGTAAACAAATAACAATTAAAATTTTCCCAATACCTTCAAGACTTACTGCCGATTCATTGTATGTGGGCATGTGTGCAACAGTCATGCAACAAGGTCAGTGTTCAGTGTATTAAAAATGCTCAATGAACGAGCAAGCACTGATTTTCAGCTACCACCCAGGAGGCGCGCGGGAATAAGCATAAAAATTAAAAAAAAAGAAGAAAACTAAGAGTAGAAAATAGACGATGTGTAATGTATCGAGTTACTATAATTACTTCTAGGGCACTTACGTGGTAATGAATTTAACAATTGAACGCAATCGAGCTAGATGGCAAATTTTACATGACACGGCTGCAGATCGTCGACATAGTCATATACACTAAATGCAGTCAAACACATTAGACACCCGTCGTTTTTCATCGGGGTATAAATAGCTTGATCAAAGGTTTTAGAGGACAACAGAGGTTTATGGTTGTGATTTCTGAACGAAGTGACTCTCTCGTCTAAAGTTAGCGGACATTGATGTCGATTATCGAAAGACGAACCACCGCTTAATCACCTCCGTGGTTCAATATAAATAACATACGGTTTACGAACTGGAAGTTGCGGGTTCGATCCCCAGCGGCGTACATGTTTACTTTACATGTACTCGGTTTGGTTGGTGGTAGGGCATTTTAAATGTCCGCTTGGCTAGCTACCACCATCTTATCTAAATCTTCCGAAAAACAGCAATGTTAATAGTATTGTTGTGTTCCGGTTGTCAAAGATAAGATAGCTAGTCTCCCAAATAAGATGGGGTTTCCGGATCAGTACGCTTCCACCTTCGGCTTCATCTTCAGTTAACATCAGGTGTGATTGAGTTTAAAAAAGAAAGCTACAAATTCTAGCATTACATTTTCAAAACCCATAAACGAAGAATCCGACATTCGGATACCTTAAAATTACACAACTAACCAGTGATCAATATCAACATGTCACTTTTATCTGCGACGTATCTGTCATCTCTTATCGGAACAAGTATGCGCGCGCATAATTAATTATACAGAAAATAACGGACCTTATTAAAACTAACTATTAGCAGGCGTTATTAAATGTTAGATAATCAGGGCCGTTCAGACACACTTACGTCACGTTTAATTTCGATACTAGTTTAATTATACGGTTCTCGTTGTATGAAAAAAAAACATTTATTTGGAAGTTTAAAGTGGGTGTTGCCAATATAAAAAAATAACCGATGGTTTGAAGTTTTGTATTTTTTATTCCTGCAATTAAAACCGAGTTTAATATGAGAAATGAGCAGGCATCGTGGTCTCTAATCGATCATAATAAATTACTTGGTGAAACTTGTTTGACAACGAGGTATAAGGTTTTGCGTTCTTTTTAGCTTCCGACATAATCTTCAAAGAGGGCTGTTATGGTGAAGTTGTGGCACTACTCCTAAACCAGGCTTCCAACTGATTGTTCAGGAGTAGGCCGCAATAAATAATAAAAATCGGGAACACTTGAATATTGTATTGTAATAAAAAGGCACTCTGAAAAAGGTATAAAAACACTGAATAAGAACATAAAAGATAGATTGAATAAAACACATAAGAATTTGGAATAGAAACCGAACACAATAAACACTACAAAACACTCACGTTATAAAACAATGCCTTTACAAATGATAATGAATATAAGAATGAATATAAGAAATTTCTTTAAACGTTACAAAGTCTTTATCAATTGGTTATTTGAAGGCAGTTGTTAACCCAAATTTGTGGCTTACTGTGGGAGCTTAAAAATACTGAACTCCTGTTCTTTGAGTGCTTCCCCACTATTCCACAATAACTTACATAAAAGTTAAGATCGAGAGTGATTTTCGACACGGCGTCTACTGAAGCTAGACGGTGCCCTACGTAACTATATATTGCTACCATGGACCCAGACTAATAAAAGAAAGAAATAGGGTATGTGAGTAAGTAAAGAGGTTTCCGACTTCCCCCTTGGCAGATGGGAGTGTAGCCAATAAATTGTAACGTAGCATTAGGGCCATCTCTATGGGGAAGGAGGACGAGTGAAGCTTAGCCTCCTGCTTTCGTATACACCACGTATATACCACGGTCTGCGCTTAGATGCAGTGAGCACGGCGGTAGTAGAAGCCTACCGCGAGTAATAGTGCCAGAAATACGAGTGGCAAAAATACTTGAAAGCTCAGAAGTTGTGTCTGTTTACAACCAGATCGCCGTAGAATACCGGACAGATTTCTGAATTTAGGTCGTTCAGCATGAGTTCGTGCTCCTTACTTCAATTTTTGCAATCCAATAAAATATTGTACTGGCAGTAAACTGTCGATATTTGTTGGCGCTGTCCATGGTGTATCAAAACAGGGTGTCAAGCATAACTTGATCCCTTTCCTCATAGGTTAAGCTTTAGTGCTGATTTTGAACTTCTTTCCTAATTCACACATAACTCTTCTTTAATTAGTCTGGGGCCCAAGGTAACAATAGAGTTACGTAGGGCACCGTCTACCTTCAGTAGGCGCCGTGCAGAGTACCACTGTTGATCCTGGCTTACAGGAGTTGCAGTGGGAGGAGTGTGGAGGCGGGTAATGACGATATTTGTTAACGCAAATCGTATTTGAGACGAATTAAAGGGAAGATCGCTGTCTTATGTCAAGGAGAAGTGAAAAAGGTTACGTTGGAAAGAGCCAATTGAAAAGATTTGCATCCGATGCGTCGACAAGACCACGAGTCTTTAATTGTTAAAAAAAAATGGAATAAGTAGAGAAACCAGAAGGTACTTGTAACTTTATTGAAACATGGTAAACGTTTGTTCGCGTGCTCGTCAAAATCATAGTTATCTCATTCTAACTTTCATTTAATGAAAGAAAAAATTGCATTGAATTGTTGAAGCTATCACGCTATTCAAATTTTACGGCTTGTATTAGGTACACAGTTTTCAACTTTTTGAGATTTTTTGTAATATATAAGATCGCTATATGATCCACTATATTAAAAATTATGAAACCCCGTGAGGAGCTAAACGTAGTAATGTCACCCAGGTATACAAAGCAACTGTCTTCAAAACAGCTAAAGCAATTTACATCAAATATGGTTCAGCAGACGTATACGTCAAATTTAAGCTCGTTGCGTTGCGGATTAGCACTTGATCTAATGCTAAGTGAAGATGAGGCCGAAGGTGGAGCGTACTGAACCGAAAACCCCATCTTATCTGGGGGACTGGTTATCTTACCTCTAACAACCGGAACACAACAATGCTTTAACATTGCGGACATTTAAAATTGCCTACTTCCAACTAAACCGAGTACAAAACATGTACTACGCTGGGGATCGAACCCTATGTTGTTTACATTGAGCTACGGAGGCGGTCAAAAATATTTGGTACCAAGAAATCGCCCTATAAATAAATTAGGGTAACTCGGTATGTCTATCACCTTATCCTTATTTCTAGGATGCTTACGCGAGTTACCAAATTGAGCCATCGAACGGAAGCGAGCAAAATAGTTTTTTTTACGTGGTATGACGGTAGAACCAATTTCCTAGATTAATATTAAAAAAAAACGGCAGTCCAATCGGACAAGCATTACACACATCCGGACAAAGATTGGACACACAAAACGTCGTCAAAGGCATAACATTCGTCGTTTTACGTAAGAGAAAAATATTGATTTTAAATTAAATACCTCTCACATATTTAAACTTATAATTAATGTAGGTGATTGATGATAGCAGTGACGACAGTGAAAATAGCAGTATAGACGAATCTGATTAAATATGGCCTTTTGTGGTACCTTTTTTGGTGTTTTTCTGTATTCATGTTTCTTGTGTGCATATAAAGTATGTATATTAATTTTCATTCCAATATTCAGTTCGTACAAATATATTAAGTAAACATTTATAGTTTTGTTGTATTAAACTTTTTTAATCAGGTAACCTTTCCAATGGGCTCTTAAATAAATAAATAAATAATAAACTTTTTTAATCAGGTACTACTTGCAACAAAACCTATAGATTTGTTTTTTTTTCGAGAATAAATTGACATTTCACATCACTATTGTAAAATGTCAAAACGGCCATCATAGCGTGCCGCAACTTTAGTCTTAATTTCCCCTGACTTAATAAATAAGCATAGTTCCTTTCCGATTTTCTCTAAACAAAGTTTCATTAGAATGTCAGTATTCGACATACGACCTGTTTGGTGGAGTGGTTAAAAATTCTGACTGCTTATACCAAAAGGTCGCGGGTTCAAATCCTGCTAGGGGCATATGTTTGTATAATGAATACAGACATGTGTTCCCGAGTTATGGATGTTTTTCATTTATTTATGTATTTATTTACAAAAAGAAATGTACCTATTTGTGTAATTTATCAACCATCTGGTATCTATAATACAAGCCTAATTGCTTAGTGTGGAACTAGATGGCGCTGCGTGTATGTGGAAAGATATTTATTATTATTTATTTGTTTATTCAAACTATGCACGTTGGATCACTAGTAGGTTAGGTTAGGTTAGGTTTAGGCCGGCAACGCATCTGTGACCCTTTTGGTGTTGCGGGTGTCCATGGGCGGCGGTGATTGCTTTCCATCAGGTGACCCGCATGCTCGTTTGCCGCCCTCTCATATAAAAAAAAAAAAAGGTGTCACAGCCAAGGAACTGGTGGCTAGTGCAAACTGCCCATCCAAGCCCTCATACTCCGGGACCGGTCAGCGCTCGCTACTTATGGCCTTTCCATCTTAGTAAACTAATATACGAAATTAAGGCCCGTATTAATAAACCAATCTCAATACAAGTCTTGAAGTTGTACCTTCCGAGATGCGTCTTAAGAAGTTGACGCTATCTCAAGCTCCGTGATAATTTATAAACCAATCTTGAGGTTTTGCTACTATTAGTGCAAACCTCACCTACTGGTAGCTTGTATCTTTACCCTAAGGTTTGCGTGGAAGAGATCGCTGTTAGCGATAAGGCCGCCTTTTTGTGCAATTTATGATGTACGCTGTATTCTTCATGTAGCTTTTGTTAATTGTGCAATAAAGAGTATTTGATTTGATTTGACTTAGCTGAGATCACTTCTGAAGTATACGCCTCAGCGGCGAATGAATGATAGTCTTGAGTTTCGTTTCTCTCAAGTGAGTACTACTTGGGTGTGCACGTGCTTGTCAGGTCCCAAGTTAGGTTTATTAATCAACACGTTTACTTGAGACCAGTCACAAGACTGTTCTCAATCTTGAGACTGGTTTATTAATACGGGCCTATGAGTTTTCTGTTTTAACACCAAACACCTGTCGAATGTTGATGTAATGAATCATGAAGTCTAGACTAGGGACTGCCACTGATGACAGCATCTCGTAGCTTGACTTGACGACTAATGGTCGCGTTGTGCTTAAAAAGAAAATCTATTAGGCATTTAATTGAATGTTCAATTTAACCATCAGCCGTAGGGGCAAGTACATATTTTCAAAGTATAACATCTTCACTACATATTATTAAGTGAATGAAATTTGTAGAATGGCTCACGATGAAATTAAATTGATGATAATAACAGTGGGTGAGCTTTACCAAAATTAAGAGATCATGCAGATAGAATGTTTGGTTTTAAATTACACAATCTACTTACTAATTAGATTTGATGGTCAAAAATCGTGCTTCCGGCATAGAAATACAGTAATAAAGAATATAATAAGTCATTCAGCCCACTTCGTATCATTCTTTCACTTGTTGAACCACTTCGAAATTTTTTCATTATTTTTTTTTCATTATTTTTTTTTATATTATTCCACTAAGCATTTTCCAATTTCATTATATATGGAAAAAATAAATAAATCGAAAATTCAAATCATACTTTATTTTCATCCAGATGCATCTCAGTATTGCGTGGTCTGATTTGAGTGCGGTTTCTTTTTAACAGACTTCAAAAAAGAGGAGGTCCGGTTGTATTTTTTTTATGTTTATTACCTCAGAACACAGTCCTTTATATACCGATTCGGAAAATTCTTATTTTATTTAGAAGGACATACTTCCAGAATTGACGGAAATAAAAATAGGGCTTATTGTAAGCAATCAGTAAGCATGTCCAAGCTAATACCGCTCCGGGAAGGGAAATCATTGGTGGGAAGAGAAGCGGTGCAAGAAATCCACCTTCTTTTTCCATCAAATTTTAAGCTCAGGGTTCACTATCGAATTTAGTGATAGATTTTTAAGTTTCATCATACACTCACTGAATCTTAGATTTCAACATTACAAAAATACTCTATAAGTAGTAATCCCTATAAGTAGTATTCTATGACCGCTTTCGAATGTAAGAGGACTATTGCCGCATGGATTAAGACTCTCAGCTACAATGACACCGAGGCACTTATGGAAACCATTTCGTAGGAGTGTTTTTAATCCCCAATTTTGTATAATAAAAAGAAATGTATAATTACAAACCGGACACTAGTCAGTGGAAGCTGTCGTTCGTCAGCTTCCGATCCCAAGATACTGTCGTAGGGCTGACATAATCATAATCACTTATACATTCAGTGTACTAAGTATCGGGAATTTGTCAATAAAACAAAAAATACAAATTATTCATCTAAATTTATTTTATCGCCTTCAAAGTAGGCCCCATCGCTTGCAATACAACATCTCCACCGCTTCACCCAGTCTTCCATACATTTTTCATAGGCTATTTGCGGTATGGCCTTTAGCTCATTCAGCGAATTTTCTTTTATGGCTTCTATCGACTCAAAACGTTTTCCTCGAAGTGGTAATTTTAACTTGGGAAATAAAAAAAAGTCAGACGGAGCCATATCAGGTGAATACGGTGCTTGGTCGAGAACTTTTGTTGAATTTTTCGCTAAAAACTCTTTCACTGTAATGGCTGTGTGTGATGGTGCATTATCATGGTGCAGCATCCATGAGTTGTGTTGCCACAAATCTGGACGTTTTCGGCGGATACTCTCACGCAAACGCTTCATGACGCCTAAATAATATTCTTTATTCACTGTTTCTCCCTCTGGAAGGAATTCGGAGTGAACCACACCACGGTAGTCAAAAAAAACTGTCAGCATCACCTTGATTTTGGAGCGACTTTGCCGCGGTTTTTTGGGTTTCGGCTCGTTTTCGAGACGCCATTCTGAAGACTGTTGGCTTGTTTGCATGTCGTACTCATAAACCCATGTCTCGTCGCCAGTTATTATACGTTTCATAAAGGTCGGATCCGTAGAAGCTCGGGAAACCATGTCTTCAGCGACATGCTTTCGCTGCGCTTTTTGAACAAAATTGAGCTCTTTTGGAACTAGTCGAGCGGCGACGCGTTTCATGCCTAAAATGTCAATGAGAATGTTGTGGACGGACTTAAAAGATATGTTCACCTCACTAGCCAACTCTCTCAGACTCATACGTCGATTTTCGAGCACTAGCTTCTTGATTCTGTCGATGTTTTCTTTGGTCGTATCGGTTGAAGGTCTACCAGAACGAGGCAAGTCTACTACTACTTCTCGGCCTTCTTTAAAAGCTTTATACCATTCATAAGCCCTTGTTTTCGATATACACGATTCGCCGTAGGTATTTCGCAACATTTTTAGTGATTCACCACATGAAATATCATTTGAAACACAAAATTTAAGGCACACTCTTTGTTCAACAATATTTTCCATTGTAAAAATCGCCGAAGACTCAAAACTATGACCAACAAAAAGTGTAGTTTAAAACAAATTAAATGACAGATCCCGCTCAAATTTTGCGCGCTAAATCAGTACAGTGCTACCAACATGCAGTAAAAAAATTAGAACGACCTCTTTTACGCGGGTCTTTTTATTGACATATTCCCGATACTTTTTACACAGAGTAGTATATCTACACACACATATCACGTATATATAATATACACACGCACGCGCACACACACAAGTACCACACTGTTTAATAGTGTATAAATTACTTACTATTTGTAAGACTATTTGTAATTTAGTTGCTTTTCTATCTTTATTTTCTTTTTCTTAGAAGCATTTATCTTTGGTTATTTTATTATGTATTCTGTACACCGTGGAAGAGCGGAGACCCCTGGCACAGGTATTCAATTACTTAATAGGGGCTCCATCATCAAATTATTGTATGTAGCATTAAGTATTTTGAACAATAAATTGAAAATTGAAAATTGAAAATTGAAAATTGAAAATTGAAAATTGAAAATTGAAAATTGAAAATTGAAAATTGAAAATTGAAAATTGAAAATTGAATATTGAAAATTGAAATTGAAATCCCAAATTTACATTACATTATAATGTTTTTTTTTTTGTTTTAAAGTCACACCTAAAGTTTAAGTAACATTGTTTTAATTTTAAGCCAGCTTAATCATAAATGATGTATGGTTTAAAAAAATAAATAAGATTTAAAAAAACCCCTCTGGATTGTTTTTATTTTTAATAAAAAGTATATAACAAATACAAATTTATAACTTTTCGGAGGTGGCTCAAGTACACCAAGCTTGTTTGTCCACTAATTTCGTAAACCAATTTTTGCGAATGTTGTTTTCACATGAACGTTAAACTTTTTCATATTTAGGTTAATGATGTTCCCGTATAAGGTTCTCAAAGCGTATACAATAATAAATGATAACTTTCCTTATTCTGAATATAGGGGTAACCAATTACTTCTTCATAGACGATAATAGGAAAATAATGATTGTTACTTCGGAATGTAATACACTGATGATCATTACATTCCATCTTTTGACAACAAACTTTTGCTATCACTACGTTTTGCGTATAACATACATAACTCACTTTCTCAACTATTATCTCAATTACTAACCTTTGAAATGAAAACTTCATTACAACTGCAACCTCTCTTTTCATCGGTAACTATTCATCTATCCATCTCTGTCTAACACCACCTATTCAAAGGAGCGTGAGTCGTCAATATTTCCACTTTTTAGCAATGACTCGCCATTTTGTGCTAGGAGAAAGTATGGAGTGACATCGTGAAAAATTTGTATGTCAAAAAACGAGATTGGATTCGAACATCGCTTCACACTATTTAGCCATAGAAATGTTAACTTTCGTGCAGTCGATCACAGACCACGATATAATCAGTTTTTATGGCACTCACCTACATATTTTGGTAATGGAAAGCTGATCCTTCAGAGGGTTAATTCGGTCCAGTGGCGCCCTCATTGGATAAATTAAGTTTTCTTTTTAAATAAAGCATAAATAAAAAAAATCGCTCTGACATGCACTCGAGAAGCTTAAAAGCTAAATTATAAATAATATATAAATAGCCTGGCTAGCTACCACCATCTTATCTAAATCTGCCGCCAAGCAGCAATGTTAATAGCATTGTTGTGTTCCGGTTGTCAGAGATAAGATAGCCAGTCTCCCAAATGTATTGGGGTTTCCGGGTCAGTACCCTTCCACCTTCGACCTCATCTTCACTTAACATCAGGTGTGATTGAGGTCAAGTACGAACCCGTAATGCATAAAAAAAAAATAGCTTTGTTGGGTTTATATTAAGTTTTATTATGACAATCTAGGGATCAAATCGAATTGAACGACACCTTACACTTCAAAATCAGTCAAGGCGTTTAGACCCCAGGAGGTCTCTTAGAAATCTACATATATAAACTAACATTTTATGGAACTTGCTTGCTGGTGTAGTGGTTAGCAACTCTGACCGCTATACCAAAAGGTTGCGGGTTCGAATCACGCTAGGGGCATTTGTTTGTATGATGAATGGTTATGTGTACCCGAGTTATGGATGTTTTCATTTATAATAATAAATGATTATTATAAATGAAAACATCCATAACTCGGGTACACATAACCATTAGTATTTATTTACAAAAAAAATGTATTTATGTAGTATATCAACCATCTAGTATTCACAACACAAGCCTATAGTTGCTTACTGTGGAACTAGATGGCGCTGTGTGTATGTCTAAGGATATTTATTTATTATTATGTCAAAACATATCGAATAATAAAATACTGAAAGTAAAAGACAAGTAGGTACGAGAGAGATCTGAGATCGTCTTTTGTTTACATAAAAGTTCCATAGAATGACACTATACTTGTACTTACGTACATACATTCACTCGAAAGACATTACCCTCCTTCCTGGGCCAGTCGGGTAAAAAAGGTAAGTAACATAAAGATTTTGATAAACTCTGATCTGCCACATAATAAAAATTACTGAAATTATCATGCAAGGCATTATTTAACTCCCTATACAGGGTGAATTTGAATTCGTATAATTCCCATTAACTGGTGACAAAACTTTTAATTACGAATAATTTTCCCCAAGGAACCATAGTCGAATTCGATAAAAATAAATTCGATTACCCCATACAAAGTAAATCATACTGAAACTACCTCTAGTATGGAAGTCCAACAATTTTCGGCTGGTGACTCCACTCCTGATTAAGAACAAGTTTTCAACAGGAACCATAGCCGAATTCAATCGGAAAATGTTGGACTTCCATACAAAAGATGGTTTCCGAATGGTTTAATTTGTATGGGTAACCGAATTTTTTTTATCGAATTCGACAATGGTACCTTGGGGAAAGTTCTTAGTGATCGGGAGTGGGTCACCAAGTAAACAGGAATTACACGAATTCAATTTCAACCGCTTCAACTGATTTCGCAACAATCATTTATTTTCATTTTAATTTTTCTGCCATATTGATTACAAAATATATATTTATTTATGCACGACGGGTTCCTACTTGACCTCAATCATACCTGATGTTAAGTGAAGATGAGGTCGAAGGTGGAAGCGTGCTGACCCGGAAACCCCAACACATTTGGGGGACTGGCTATCTTATTTCTGACAACCGGAACACAACAATGCTACTAACATTGCTGCTTAGCGGCAGATTTAGAAAATATGGTGGTAGCTAGCCAGGAGGACATTTTAAAATGCCCTACCACTGGGTGGATGGGGATCGACTCCGAATCGTAAAACCAATGTTGTTTACATTGAGCCACGGAGGCGGTTATATTGTATATGATCTTATTGGGGTATATCGGCTTTTTACTTGACTGCCCAATGAAGGAGGGTAATGTTTTTCAAGTGTATATAGTATATATATATATATGTATGTACCACAGGGGGTATGAATATCCGTTCCTTTGGCGCATCCTGTAGCCTAAACGGCTCGATCGATTTCGAAGTGCAAGGTGTCGTTAGATTTATCTTGGTATCCGGCCCAAAATATACTGTCGGGTTTTATTGGTTTTATCTGGTAGAGTTCAATAGAACCAACCCTCTATAGACTAAAAGACCATAAGCCTAGCAGAGTTGAGACAGCAGTGTTACTTTCTGTGGCAGTCGGACACTGAGACCCGTATTAATAAACCATTCTCAAGATTGAGAACAGTCTTGTGACTGGTCTCAAGTAAACGTGTTGATTAATTAACCTAACTTGAGATCTAAACGCGCGTGCTTACTCAAGCAGTACTCACTTGAGAGTTTCACGTATTAATAAACGGAACTCAAGACTATCATGCATTCGCCGCTGAGGAGAATTCTTGATAAGTGATCTCAGCTGAGTAGACCTCAAGATTGGTTTATAAATTAGCACGGAGCTTGAGATAGCGTCAACTTCTTAAGACGCATCTTGGTTGATACAGCCTCAAGACTTGTATTGAGATTGGTTTATTAATATGGGACTAAAAGACATCGATTGAAAAGGACAAGACGTAAGCATTCACCTAATCTGAATGCAATCTCACAACCATCCGAAGTTGCGTAATCCTTGACATCTATGCCTCATTTCAACTGGTTGGTCACTTGCGAATGTGTATTATAAATACTTTATGTAAGTCCAAAAAAGTAGACCAAAACAGTAGAAATGTTATGTAAGTAAGTAACAGCTACTAACTAGTAATTATTAGCACTTAAGATTGGTAAGAGGTCTTCACTATGTATATTAAACGCACTTAATATGACGTTTGAATCCAAGTTCATATTACCTATAAATGCGAAATGGCTTTAATGGCATTGTTGAAATATTATATGTACTTATACCTTTTTATTTGTGTGTGTGATCTATGTATGTACGTTAGTAACCTCTTCACGCCTAAACGGCTGGACGGATTTGGATGAAATTTGGTTAGCAGATAGACTTGGAGCTGGATTAATATATAGATAAAATTTTTTGTTGAACCGATTTTGCGCGCGGTTTCGCCGTGTGGGATTAGTTGGCCTTCCAACCGAAATAAATTTTGGAAGAAGACCATTGTACATGAATTAGTAATAATTAAAATTTTATTAAAGCGTCGTCTGGGTTCGATTCCCATGCAGGCCACGTACCAATGAGATTTTAAATTTAATTTAATTACTTATGTACATTTATCTGACTGCTCTTAAACGGTGAAGGAAAACATCGTGAGGAAACCTGCATGCCTGAGAAATAAAAATCGAAGGCATGTGAAGTCTCAAACCCGCATTGGGTCAGCGTGGTGGACGGTGCTTGTTTGGGATGTTTACGGGCTGATGATGATGATGAAACCTTTATTATCAATAAATATCTATTTTATTAACGGATTCCCAAAATGGAGGAGGTATGTTCGTCTGTACGTATTTAAGAGGGCCAATTATATTGTCAAACGATTTTGGTGTTTTTTTTGATGAGGTCGAAGGTGGATGCGTACTGACCTGGAAACCCCATCTTCTTTGGCTATCTTATCTCTGACAACTGGAATACAACAATGTTATTAATATTGGTGTTCGGCGGCAGACTTAGATAAGATGGTGGTAGCTAGTCACGCGGACATTTAAAATGCTCTACCACCAACCAAACCGAGTACTAAACATGTATCCCGCTGGTTATCGAACCAGCGACCTCTGATTCGTAAGCTTTATGTTGTTTACATTGAACCACGGAGGCGATTGGATGAGGAAGTTTAGATATTGTTTGTTTCTCAATTATGGCTAAAGGCATGAACGGATTTGGATGAAATTTGGTGTATAATATTCCCTGAAATAGCATATAGAATACTTTTATGCTTGATAAAATGAGTTCTAACGGCGTATAAATTTTTTTATGCACAACGGTTTGGTACTTGACGTGAATCACATATTGCTGTTTGGCGGTTTAAATAAGATGGTGGTAGCTAGCCAGGCGGTACTTACTTAAACCGAGTACTTGAACATGTAAATAACATGTAATGTAATTAAACATGTGACGTAAAAAAAAACATTAATTGTTTTTAATTAAATTAATAATAATAATAATGAATATCTCTGCACGTAGACACAACCCCATCTAGTTCCACACTAAGCAACTAGGCTTGTATTATAGATTACAGGTGGTTGATAAACTACACAAATACATTTTTTTTGTAAATAAATACATATATAAACGAATTCCACGTAAATGAAGCCGCGGATTTATACTAGTTTATAACACAATATCTAGTTCATAGTTTCTAGAAACTTGAATTCAGCTGAGAAACCGCTTTACCTATTATCCGTGCTAGTAAAACAAAGCCGAAGTTATTTGCCGTGAAACTCAAATATTTGCGACAAATCAAGCGCCGGTGAAACAGTCATTGTGTGCCATGCAGTAATGCGGTTTCCCCAACAGCGCTTGCGCATCGGAACGGAACGTAAAAAGTATCATTTACGCGTACCATTAGACGATTTAATTAGATCAATGTGAGATGATCTCTGTTGTAAATAAATGAATGAATCTAATAAACTGTATCATTATAAAACACTTAATCTTTTAAAAAGATTTCTATTTACGGAGTTCGAAGGACCAAAAGGCTGACTTCTACTTGAGTATAAAAATCAATTGTATTAAAACTTAAATGGCTGAACCGATTTTCATAAAACTAAATGACGTTCTCTCTCTGTTTTTCTTAATTTTCATTTATTTTATTCTCCCACTTCTTTATGGACCTTTATCCCAAATGGGGTGAGCAGAGATATCCCAAACTAATGTTTACCTTTACAAACCTTATGAGTTTAATTCTTGAAACAACATCCACGGTTCATTCACCTTGCGAAATTTTACGAATGTTAAAACGTGTCTATATACGTTTGTTTGGTGGAGATGCCCCCTTAGTCGCTTATTATGACCCCACAGGAAAACAGGGTGGTTCTATTCTTTTTACGTGCCGAGGTTACACTAAGTTAGCTCAGTTTGAAAAACAAAATAAGCTATGATAGCTTTAACTTTCTTTATTATGGATAAGTAACGGCGCAGTCTCTTACGATTGAAAGTAGATAGATAAACATTTTTTTTATGCACGACGGGTTCGTTATTGACCTCAATCACACCTGATGTTAAGTGAAGATGAGGTCGAAGGTGGGAGCGTACTGACCCGGAAAGCCCAACACATTGGGGGACTGACTATCTTATATCTGACAACCGGAATACAACAATGCTATTGAAATTGCTGCTTGGCGGCAGATTTAGATAATAAGGTGCTAGCTATACTTGTTTTTGTACTTGAGTTTTATTGTTTTAGTTGTATTTTTCATATGTAAAATTTATTATGTGAGTGTACATAGATGCAACCGCCTCCGTGGCTCAATGTAAACAACATTGGGTTTATGATTCGGAGGTCGCGGGTTCGATCCCCAGCGGGGTACATGTTTAAGTACTCGGTTTGGTTGGTAATAGGGCATTTTAAATGTCCGCCTGGCTAGCTACCACCATCTTATCTAAATCTGCCGCCAAGCAGCAATGTTAATAGCATTGTCATGTTCCGTTTGTCAGAGATAAGATAGCCAGTCCCCCAAATATGTTGGGGTTTCCGGGTCAGTACGCTTCCATCTTCGACCTCATCTTCACTTAACATCAGGTGTGATTGAGGTCAAGTACCAACCCGTTATGCATAAAAAAAAAAAGCTAGCAGGCGGACATTTAAAATGCCCTACCACCAAACAAACCGAGTACTTAAACATGTACCACGCTGGGGATCGAACCCGCGACCTCCGAATCGTAAACCCAATGTTGTTTACATCGATCCACGGAGGCGGTTGCATCTATGTACACTCACATAATAAATTTTACATATGAAGAACACAACTAAAACAATAAAACATAAGAACAAAAACATCAATTATTATGTGTGTGCCGCAGTACACAAAAAGGCTACAGCTCAGTGTGGACTAATATCGAGCAACGAATCAATTTAGTCCTCGGTTCCTGTAGTTTGTTTACACAGTTTTGGTACTTGAGCCGTATCTAAACTACGCATCGATCACGACTCCTCTCGACGCGAACCGTTGATTTTCTTCATTACAAATATGGTGCAATAATTATAAGCCGTAAATCACGGAACGATAATCAAATTGCACGTTAAACCCACGCTACTTTCTACATCACTGATCTACATCTGCTATAGACAAAATAATAAATGTACGTAGTAAGTCACAGTGATAGCTCAATAGATTAGTAAGTGGCTGGAGTGGCATAAGTGCGGGAATATTGACCGCCTCCGTGGCTCAATGTAAACAACATTGGTTTACGATTCGGAGGTCGCGGGTACGGTCCGCAGCGGGGTACATGTTTAAGTACTCGGTTTGGTTGGTGGTAGGGCATATTAAATGTCCGCCATGTTAAATGTCATCTAAATCTGACGCCAAGCAGCAATGTTAATAGCATTGTTGTGTTCCGGTTGTCAGAGATAAGATAGCCAGTCCCCCAAATGTGTTGTGGTTTCCAGGTCAGTACGCTTCCACATTCGACCTCATCTTCACTTAACAGGTGTGATTGAGATCAAGTATCAATCCGTTGTGCATAATACGTCATACGCATATACGTCAGGTTTTGTTTCCGATTGTCTGATCAGCGTATTTACTCGATACACGTCCTTTTGTTACGTCAGACTTTTTTTGAACCTCGAGCTATTATCTCGAGTGCTTGCATGCGAAGCAAAAAGAAAAAATGGACGACGAATTACTATTACTTATTGCTAAAAATAAATAAAAATATTTGTTCGTGTTGACGCGAAAGAAGAAAAAAACCAGTAATACACCTCAGCAATGTTTTCGACTCGGACGTCCGATCTGACTATCGGATCGGACGTGTGTTGAATGTTCAAACAAAATAATGGCTCCAACGCGTGCCGATAGTGGGATCAGACTATCGGATCCGAATGCATAGGGTTGGCATTACTGCCGTTTGCATTTCATTGGCTACACTCCCATTTGCCGAGGGGGGAAGTGGGAAACTTCTTTTCTTACTTACACACCCTATTCCTTTCTTTAATTAGTCTGGGGTCCAAGGTAACAATAGAATCTCGTAGGGCACCGACTACCTTCAGTAGGCCCCGTGTCGAGTACCACTGTTGATCCTGGCTTACAGGAGTTACAGTGGGAGGAGTGTGGAGGCGGGATCTATCTGATCCGACAATGTGATAAAGAAATGTGACTAATATTTCCAGCCTTAAAGTTCTCTAGTGAAGACCATGCATCTACCCACAATGTGGACGAATGACCTCATGAAGGTCTTCAACTGGTCGCTTTGGAAATAATTGGCGAAGGCCTATGTTCAGTGCTTCATGGCTGATAATATGTTATGTTACGTCACGAAACAAATGACACCTCAATCAAACGCCAACTGAAAAACGTTTTGTTGGAAAATGAATTCTATTCCATTAAACAGTATTATGGGTATGACATTTTCATAATATATTGATATGCTTTCTTATTTTTAACCGACTCGAAAGAAGGAGGTTATCAATTCGATTGTATTTTTTATGTTTAAAAAACAAACCCACTATACTAAATACCGCTGAAAATTGAACCCGTGACGTCTGTTTTGATAGACTCCAAATTGATTATATGGAGCCACGGAGACGGTCAAAAGATTCATCGTCAACAGCTGTTTAAAGTACCACTGGACATAATGTGACGATTTGCTCTATATGTGCCCCACTGGGAATCGAACCAGCAACCTCCGAACGGTTATTATAAGAAGTAAGAAATTATGTAAGATGATGATTGACGAAATAACTAGTAAGTTATCTAAGTAACCGATAAAAGAACCAATTAAATTGATGAATTCGCCCGACACAGGCATTGCCTAATAAATCTTACAGCTTTACCATGTTATTAAATGTTGAAACGTGTTTTTAGAAATTAGATTTATGCAAATTATTTTAGTGCTCTAATGTCTATACAGAAATGTTCTAATAGCCCTAATTGAAGTAATAATTTTGAATAATTTTAGAGAAATCTTTATTCACTTTCGTTATAGTGGTGTCGATTCGGATGTACACCAACTAAATTAAACTAAACTAAAACCAGTTTTAAAGTAGTACTGTCTCTTTCACTCTGGAACAGTACCTACGATGCGACGGCACCACTCCAAAACTAGTTTTAGTTTAGTTTAGTTGGTGTACATCCGAATCGACACCAATAACTTCCAAATTAGGAGGTTGTGTCAATATTTAGTTTGTGCGACAAAAAATTGATAATATAATTAGAAAAGTAGTTTTACATTAAAAATAATTTTAAAAACATGCTTTTAATGCTCTATCGTGATTATCACATATTCTAGTACAAAGACGAGTAGGTAACAAAAAGTCCATCAAGGAGTTCCAGTGGCAATCTACTGGCTCCATCTTCAGGTCCTTGTCATCATGTGTAATGGAAAATGCTCATGTTAACGAACCATTCTATCCCAAATTGACTATCTTGCCCTTTACCACCAAGGAGTTCCAATACCTACATCTCGGCTCTATCATTAGATCAGCTCGATGGTACTATAATATTGCATTGTCGCCGAACTTACATAAACGTGCTAAATTTCAGAACAGTCAGATACCAGCAAGTGGCTGAAAAATGCTTTGCAAATTTTGATATATAGTGAATATCCTGGTTCACTGTCCGTGAAAATGCAGAGTCCCTCTCTTGAGGAGACCATACTGGCTCCAGCATCAGTCTATCATATAAATGCATTATCTTTAGAACTGAACAAGTATGTAAAAGTAAAATGTAAAATGTAAGGTCCTTAATGGTTCTAATTTTACTTGCAAATTTTAAAGCGGACAACTTGCAAGTTAAATAAAAACTCGTAATGAAAATTTGTAGAAACATTTCCATTGTTATTATATTATTGAGAAAACTTGTAGTTAAACTTCGAGCATTCTGCACCTGACCTAAACGGCTACCGCCCGTATTTTTTTATAGTCATGGCATGGTTGACTAGTATATTAAGGCTACATGTTTAGGCTGCATGTCTTTCAAAAATGCTTTCTGTCACACGACACAAGTCTGGCTCTATTGCCATCTCTTCCACGCCACAATGTAACTACATGTAATTTATGAATGAATTTATGAATGCATAACTGCATACTCTTCGTCCATTGCAATTATTTCCTTAAATGCCGGCAGATGCTTTGCGGACCTTTTAGCATATAAATTGGCGGCCATTTTGCGCGCCATCTTATACGCCATTTTCTATTATATTCAAATTAGGAACTGCGCAAGTATGGAGTTGTCATTGCGTTCATATTGTGGCGGGTAGTTGATGGAAATAACGATCGCGATCGTATAGGTGTTAGTTAAAGACTATTTTAAATCATATTATAAGAATATATAAGGAGGAGATTAGCTAAATATCATCGGGTAAGACTTGAGGTCTGCAATTAAAAACTTTATGATATTCTCAATGACTGGTTCAGAATGCCCTCTTGAAAGAAATAGGTTGCGTGCCTAATTCAATACCGGAAACCATACATAAATTATATAGTATGTGCATACTTGTATATTTGCGTGTGCATCGTTGGATATTTCACATATTAAGTAGCAACTACTTACTTATTAAATACTCAATCCATACTAGACCTAGTATTTACAAAACATAATCATCTATTTATCTGAATGTAAGTCATGCATTACATAAACTATATAAAATTAGTTCTATTTAATACAGTTAGTACCAGGCGCACATAGCACTCGAATAGTTTTTCTCTCGCCACTCATCCGTCAAGGCGCAATGATGGTCGGCGGTGACCACAGCGCGTGCCTGGATCGCGTGTGTAGCTTTAGAAAAGGATAGACAGGACAATTGCTACCAAAAAAATAAGTACTCCAAAAAAAACTGCATAGACGAAATTTGATTTACAAGTGACGTTAATACTGTCACGTGGTCTCTTAATATATCTCGTAAGAAAGCTTAAGGTCACGCAACGAGCAATGGATATACGACGTTTAGTAGTGAAACGAGATCGAAATCAGGATAAGAATTCTTGGAGGAATGAAGGTCACCGATATAGTCCAGGGGATTAAATAGTACATAAGTTTCCACAACAAGGTTCCCATGGATATACGGAATCTTCCGCTTAATAAATTTAAACTTATTATAAAACAAAAATTATGTAAAAAGGGATATTACAAAATGTCAGACTACATTAATGATATTAATCCATGGGATTAAACGGCTCCTCTACACGATATATAAAAATTGTTGTAACCTTTCTTGATTGTAAATGACTGATTGAAAAGAGACAAACCCTCAGTAGTGATCGCGTTCCGAGCTAGTGGTAGTTTAAAAAACAAGTGACGTTCATAAGTGCATATTGTATTGCCTACATGAATAAATGATTTTCATTTCATTTCATAACGTGTCCTCCGAAACAAGGAAATACTCGTATGAATAAGCCACTAGGGAGTAATGATATTGTGTGACGCGAAGGGTTTTGCAGAAATAAGCAAATTCAAATAGCTGTCCGATCGGAAGCCCATCTCATGCTTGGCCATAACTCATTTGTACTACATGGATGCGCTTTAGTAGAAGATTGCATTCAGCCGTAAACAGCATTGGGTTATAACATGATAAATGCTGAATCAGAAAAAAAATGGGTGTCCACTTGATTTGATTTGTGGGCATCAATATGTCCGTCTGGCTAAATATTGTTATATCTCATATCCTCAAAAAGCAATGTAAATGTTGTAATAATAAAACGTAAATAAAGCTTTTGGGAAAAATTTGTATTGTCAGAAAAGTCAATGATATTCTTCTTCTAGAGAAAAGTAAAGTCGGCCACATGGTACAATTTCATAAAGAGAATACCTAAGTAGCCAGTACTATAACAGTTAACAGCATTTCTTTGTTTTTGTTTGAGATATGATAGCCAGTATTTTCATGCGTGAATACACAATTAAGTTATCACGTTAACGGTACACCAAGTCCAGTGTTGTCCAGGCTTTTCAAGTATTTGAAAATTAATCTCGAATTGTACTGGACTCGATGCACCCTTTTTAACATCAGTGATGGTCAAAAAAATAAAGACATTTATTAAATTACTAGCTTTCCGCCCGCGGCTTCGTCTTATCGCGGAAATTTATTTATCCCGCGGGAACTACTCACTTTATCGGGATAAAAAATATCCTATGTTTCAATCCAGGTTTTGATCTATCTATATACCAAATTTCATTCAAATCCGTTCATCCGTTTCGCCATGATTGAGCAACAAACAAACACATCCAAATTTTCACATTTATAAAATGAGTTAGTTTATTAAATTATACTTAACAGTATGTCGTATTTATAAGTACAAGCATTAGTAGTACAAGAATTTTTTTCTAAAAATAACATCCGATCGTTTGCTAACTCTGGAGCTGCACTGAGGAATGCAGGAGGCTCTTTCCTGTCGCATGAACGGAAAAAAGGAACAAAACAAACACTTAACGGTTGAGAACACCTGCCTAATAGCCCCCCTTATAAGTTACAAGCTTTAAAGGTTTTATAATTGTAATGTCTGTGGAAAGATTTTCTAGGTTTCAAGAGTGTACCTATAGTGATGAAGTGGGAGTTATGGGATGGAATATTTGTATTGGTGGTATAATGAGTCATTTATAATAGAAAGCAATATTATAACATTCGTAGAAATGTTATATAATACGAGACAGGTGATGTAGAAAAGGAGTAGCTGAGTTCTGAAGTAAACTGCATAGAAACAGTCTAACATACCGTTTGTAAGGAAGGAAAGAGATGAATAGTTTTCAATTGTTCAGAAGACATCGCATTCAGTATAAGATCACCTAATATGTGGACGGGCGATGAATGATTATTGTAGTCTGTAGTGAAGTCAACGGTTACGGGTTCGAATCCCGCGGATATATTGTAACGAGACGCTATGCGACTCGTTGGTTCTCTTTTACCAGTATTCTCCTTGTTTGTGTCTTTTTCGGTTAAGTCATAATATTTTAAATACAAAATTTGAACTCTGCCTGTTCTCTCTCTCTCTTTTCAGTGTGGTTTTTGTTTAGTCAGTTCGTAATTTACCCTGATGATTATATTGGACATGTATTTTTCTGTTATTAATGCTATAATTAACATAAATTCTGTTATTCCTTTTTGTTTAGCGTAAAAGTTATTTTAAAATATTTCATTCAGTTATTTGTGGATGATACCTGTGAACACATGAATAAAATATAGAGTGAAAATATGAAAGGAAAGGATGCAGCAAAGAGTGCACCGTTTCCATTCAATTTACAATGAATTATTTACAGATACATAGGCATAAACTAAATTTTCCCTACTGAATAATTGAGGCAATCATATAATGCTATGTACAGTGAAGGATTTTTAAGCAGATCTATTGTACATTGTGGTAATGATGGGCTACTGTGGATATCCAGACATCTGCTAAAAAAATACAAACGTTGCAAATTAAACTGAGGGCAAACAAAAGTTATGTGATCTAAATCAGAGTAAAGCGAATCACAATGTTTACAGGATGCAGAAGAAATAAGATTTTACCTATATAAATGACTAGGGGAACCACAGTGACCACTCCGAAGCCTACAAATGGATGTAATAAAATTTCGATGGAAAAAGTGACATTTGCTGTCCTAAGCCGTGAAAGTATTAATAACCTCATTTTTCTCGGAGTTAGTGTTGTTACAACGGTACTAGGACTACTGGGCGGGATTGAAGTCCGGTTGCAGAATTCAGGTGAGAAGTTAATTATAGCTAGTAATAACACGGCGCGGTCTGCGAAACGGGTATTAATGAAACCCGCCTACTGCTATAGCTCAGGAGCCTGACTAATAGACCGATTGGTGTAGTCGATAGTGACCCTGTCAGCGAAACCAACGGTTGCGGCTTCGAATCCCACGAGAGGTAAGTCTTGCGTGATGAATACGAACATTTTATTCCCGAGTGGTGGATTTTTATATAAATATTTACGTATGTATATCCGTTATCTAGTATCTATAGTACAAGATTAGTTTGGGACTAGATGATTTGTGTAAGTGTCCGAAATATTTATTATAAGTAAAAAATGTCTTTCCAACGCTTGCATGGCCGCCGACGACGTCTCCTGTCCTCAGGCATCCAGGGCATGATGGTGTGTGTCCATTTTGATGGAAATGAGGGTTTGGGGAAGCTGGGTTTTTTTGAAGGTTTGCTTGTCTATTTATCCGTTATCTAGTATCCATAATACAAGTTTTGTTAAGTTTGGATAATTGGTGTAAGTGTTCGAAATATTTATTATTATTGTTATAGATTATTTCATTTTATGGACAGGCCGTATTCAGCAAAAGGGAACCTAACTCCATTATGTGTACTTCAACTTCACGATTAGAGATTATTTTATTGTATTTGCTATTGGCTTTCGTGAGGTGCCTGAAACAACATTCACGTTTCTCATTACGAATCTAAAGAAATGCACACGTGACGGGGGGTGAGCTCATCGCCCACAGAAGAAGTGGGTGGGAAGTCTTGTGGTGGGAAGTCCTTTAGTCGTCTTTAACGACACCCACGCGAAGGGACGGGTTGGTTCGTTCTATACTTTTTACTTATCAAAATCACACAGCAAATTACGAGTATGTACAGAAAATCAACTTCGTTTATTTCAGGTTTGAAATATCTATGATGATACCAATAATTAGGTGGGTAGTTATACAAACCTATGATATTTGATTGAGGAAACGGAAACTCGGTAAGTGATATAGGTGTATACGACTGTTGGTCTGGTTTATGCGTATCCTTCCTTAGGATGTTGATTCGAAAATTGAAATGCATTTTTTTTCACATCCTTCATAAAATTTTTTTAAAGGAATCTTGGCCTGAAGTTGTAGTCTCTTGGCCGGTTTTCCGATTGCTTAAATACATCCTCTGCTTCAAATTACGTAATAATTAAAATCAATTATAATAATGATTAGTTCTGTTATTGCTATAATGTAATGTGAATTCATTAATTTGACAGAGACAGGGAATGACACTTTAATTGCGAAGAGGAAATATTTATTAATTCTAGTAATATTTAAAGACTTAGAAACTATGATTGTAAGCATATAAATCAAGAATAAGAATAGTTTATTATGAACGCCATAACACGATACAAAAACAAAGAAGTAGTAAATAGAAATACAAATAAAAAATGAAATACAATACGGTTGGTCCAAATCGTGGTTGATCCAATTCACATGACCATCATACATATTACATCTACCCAATAACAGCGGATTGACTTCATAAAATTGCTGCAAAGTCCACGATGTCGCGGACTGCAGGTACCAGGAACACAGAGAGGTCAGAGAAGTTATCGCGGAAGAAGACAAGAAATGCCAGCTATGGAAAATACGCGCGTTACACTGATGTAAGTTTTTCTCGGCCGGTGTTTATAAAAGGAACCGGTTGATCTTGTTAATGTAATCAACTGGAATGTTGAAATAGTCTTACTTATTTAATCATATAGAATATTATATTTGGAGTGAAAAGGACAACTATATAATTGAGATTACTTTCAACTATAAATTTATATATACTTTTTTTTTATTTCATGCAAGTACCTCTTTTTGATGTGCATTAATATCATGTATCTACTTCGATTACAACAAAAAAATTAAGAAGTAAACGCTTTATTGTACTTCATATGATACACAAATTAGTAAATTAAATTTAACTTAAAATTAAGTACAAAGGCGGACTTATCCCATTAAGGGCTCTCTTCCAGTCTACTACAAATGGAAAATTTAGAAATCCACCGAGAAACATGATTATTATCAAATCAAACCAACTGTGTTTCAAGCTAAATATCATCGAAACGGCTTTACCGATTTCTATAAAAAATGGCTGAGAACCTATCCCCAAGTCAAAAGTAACAAAAAATCAAGCTTCGTAGGTACACAGGGTATACTTAAGAGAGTCAGTGTTTAAGCTACTGCTTGTTCAAAAGGAATTTTCCCCTGAGAAGAACAAGCAAGAAACTCGAAGGCTTTCTTTGTTTGCTGCTCAATCACGACGAATGGTTGAATTGGTTTGGAGGAAATATGGCACATATAAGGACATACCCTGATTTAAAATATAGGATATTTATCCCGTTATAGTGAGTATAACGGTATAAATAAATTAACGATCAGTCAAAATCGTTAGCAATACTTGTTCATCAAAATAAGAATATAATGTTTGGGGTAAACGAAATGCAGAGCAACCAATATTTATTCTCCATCAAAAGCGTAAACCACAAAGCGGTAAAAGTAAGGAAAATGTACTAGATAGTACAAGTAACTATTTGGCGCAACTATTCCACTTCAAGATGGAGATAGTTAGGGATGTCGAACGTTACAATTTGTAAGAAAATAAATATATACCAATGAATGTGGCCGACTAGCAATTTTTTACAACTATCTATTGGTGTAGTGTATCTGACGACCGATTGGTGTAGTGGATAGTAACCCTATCAGCGAAACCAACGGTTGCGGGTTCGAATCCCGCAACTGTAACGGGTAACTGTTTGTGTGATGAATACGAACATTTATTCCCGAGTCTTGGATGTTTATATAAATATTTATGTATGTGTATCTGTTATCTAGTATCCATAGCACAAGCTTTGCTTAGTTTGGGACTAGATGATTGGTGTAGGTGTCCGAAAAAAATTCTTATTTCTTATTTATAAATGTAGCATTCGGTTATCTAGAACTATCACTCGCACCCGTATGCAATCATATTTTTTTTTTGGTTAACTGGATTCGCGTTTGACCACAATTTCACCTGATGGAAAGTGACGATGTGGTCGAAGATGAAGCACGTGATCCCAGTAAATGCCTATTCACTCTGCTCTTGAAGATCCCAAGGTTGTAGGATTCTGGAAAGTCTGACGCCGGAAGGGAGTTCCTTGTCTTGGCTGTTCGGATGATGAATGAAGAATCGAACTTCTTAGTGAGAATGTTCAGTATATTAAGTATATACGGGAGGGACCCCACGCCTAGAGGTCCGAAGTTGGAAGTGCGACGGTGGAATAAGATTATGTAACTCAAACGCACACTCCCCGAAATGCATCCTGTAAAAAACTGAGAGACAGGCGACTTTGCGACGGTGTTCAAGGCTCTGCATCTGATCTCTCTCTGATAAATATGAAGATTGCCAATAGTTATCAATAAATTAGGCGTACTAATATCATCATCAACAGCCCCAATGTCGGTGCATAGCCTCCTCCTAGTGTGAGATGGAATGGACCATATGCGGGCACAATGCGGCATACCACACAATGCGGGCCCAGTGCGGATTGTAGGATTTGCGTCAGACCAACGACTTGGCTTAACGAATGCTATCAATTGCAAACAAACTGGACCGACATAGATTTAAATTAATGTTTGTTTCTCTATTTCTAATAATGGATTTTTTATTTTTTATACAATCTTTTTTGATTTGATTTTAACCGCCTCCGTGGCTCAATGTAAACAACATTGGGTTTACGATTCGGAGGTCGCGGGTTCGATCCCCAGCGGGGTACATGTTTAAGTACTCGGTTTGGTTGGTGGTAGGACATTTTAAATGTCAGCCTGGCTAGCTACCACCTTCTTATCTAAATCTGCCGCCAAGCTGCAATGTTAATAGCATTGTCGTGTTCCGGTTGTCAGAGATAAGATAGCCAGTCCCCCAAATGTGTTGTGGTTTCCGGGTCAGTACGCTTCCATCTTCGACCTCATCTTCACTTAACATCAGGTGTGATTGAGGTCAAGTACCAACCCGTTATGCATAAAAAAAAAAAAAAAAAAAAAAAAAAAAAAAAAAAAAAAGATTTGATATGTCACAAAATCAACCCAGGCTAATAAAAAAATATGTATTATTGTACATATTTTGTTTTTTTTTTGTATGACATTTGGTAGAACCGCCTCCGTGGCTCAATGTAAACAAGTTTACGAATCGGAGGTCGCGGGTTCGATCCCCAGCGGGGTACATGTTTAGTACTCTGTTTGGTTGGTGGTAGGGCATTTTAAATGTCCGCCTGGCTAGCTACCACCATCTTATCTAAATCTGCCGCCAAACAGCAATGTTAATAGCATTGTTGTGTTCCGGTTGTCAGAGATAAGATAGCCAGTTCCCCAAATATTTGAGTTTCCGGGTCAGTATACGCTTCCACCTTCGGCCTCATCTTCACTTAACATCAGATGTGATTGAGGTCAAGTGCTAACCCGTTGTGAATAAAAAAAAAAGATGAAATAGTGATCCAGCTATTTAAATCATTATCTTATAGATTAAGTAAATAGGACTGTTACCTACTTAGCTTTCTGTCAAAATTATCTCATTTATATAATTACCGCATAAGTCTGAGAAACTTATTTATCTAGCAAATATCTTAAATTGTCTCACATATACTTGATTCTTGTTGTTATCCTAAAAGAAAAAAAAAGGAATAGTGGTACCTATAAAATAAAATCGTCTATTTGAAATTCGACAACCCTAGTTACAGAAATTGATAAAACTGAACCCTACGGTCAAGACGCGGTGGTTTAGCACGAGATAAAACTCGTCTCTAATCTTGAAATTCGATTAAAGTAGAGTTACCTACCTTATTTTTAACCTCCGACGTAAAACGACGGGTGTTATGTATTTGATAGCCTTGTGTATAGTAATGTGTGGTCTGATTTATTTAACCACATTTATAATAAGATTCCAAAATTGATTATGGAAGCGCCTGATTTACCGGTATTTAAGAGGAAACTTCATGATCTGTTGGTCCAAAAATGTTATTACAGCTTACACGAATTCTTAGGTGACAAGTCCGTACCGTTGTAACGTATATACCTATTAATCATATATGCAATGTATTTTATTTGACATAAAGAATTGTATTAGTAAATTAAGTTAATTTTTGTAACTGCGAAAATGTTGTCATATGCACGAATGCTACCTGTGATTCACAATAAATGTACATTGACTTTGACTGATTTGAAAGCGGTATTTTATATTATAAACTAAACGACATATTCTTAGCCATTTTATTGAACAGCAGTAAAGTCGTTTCAACGATAGACAGGCTGAATATTTTCATTTATAATATGTATATTTTAGAAAAAAAAAAGAAAAAATTGTATTTGTCAACCATGATGGTATCCATAATACAATCCCACTTGCTTAGTGTCGAACTAGATGGCACTGTATGTGCAGAGATGTTTACGTACACGAATGTCATATAATTAAATCATCCTATATTCCATTACTGACTTCAAGTAATTACCAAATGATTTTCACAGTTTTATAATCCAGCAAGTTCCGCTCATAACTTAATAATTAAAGTCAATGAAAGCAAAGATTAACTAACCGTAAATATACGCTGGCATCGCCATTTTGTATTTATTTAGCTGCGAGTTTAATAAAATGACGAGATCATGATAATAACTTTTAAGTAGAAAAGTATAATTAACTGACGTTTCTATAAATTTACCGTTTATCAGTAATGCCATGTGTCGTGGAATGTTGTGTTCCTGGTAATGAAGACAGCTCCGCCATCTAGTATCGTAAATAAGTTACATCAAATTGTGGTAGATTAAGATATGGCATCAATCATATCAGGTCAATTTAGAAAAGGTTGCTTCGACGAAGTTTATTTAACCGCCTCCGTGGCTTAATGTAAACAACATTGGGTTTACCATTCGGAGGTCGCGGTTCGATCCCCAGCGGGGTACATGTTTAAGTACTCGGTTTGGTTGATGGTAGGGCGTTTTAAATGTCCGCCTGGTTCGCTACCACCATCTTATATAAATCTGCCGTCAAGCAGCAATTTTAATAGAATTGTTGTGTTCCGGTTGACAGAGATAAGATAGCCAGTCCCCCAAATATGTTGGGGTTTCCAGGTCCACCTTCGACCTCATCTTCACTTAACATCAGGTGTGATTGAGGCCAAGTACGAACCCGCTGTGCACAAAAAAAATCGTCTTCGCAATTTCCAAATGTTCCCAATAATCTTAATCGTTACATAGGGACAACTATTAATCAACCTGTCAAAGTACACACACTGATCTGTTTAAACATATGGAACAATTTATTGTCGGCGACTTCGTTTATGTGGAATTAGTAATTTACGACTTTAGAATGGCCTTCCTATATGATAGCTGGATTCACGTGATGAGCTATATAAAATGGCTCAATGTGAACAACATAGGGTTTACGAATCGGAAGTCGCGGGTTCGATGTTTAGTACTCGGTTTGGCTGGTGATATTAGGGCATTTTAAATGTCCTGTCTAGCTACCACGCTAGCTGTACGCTTCTACCTTCGGCCTCATCTGCACTTAACATCAGGTGTGATTCATGTCAAATGCTAACCCGTTGTGCATAAAAAACACTTCTATATTCTTTAAGATAAGATATACTATGACACATTTGTATGGAGACTGGAACTTCCTACGCTTCTTAATAAATGTCTTTGCACAAACACACAGCGCCATCTAGGTCCACAGTAAGCATCTAGGCTTGTGTTATGGATACCAAATGGTTTATAAACTACACAAATACATCTTTTTTTGTATATAAATACATGTATAAATTAAAAACATCCATAACTCGGGAACACATGTCTGTATTCATCTTACAAACATATACCCCTAGCGGGATTCGAACCCGCGACTATTTGGTATAGTAGCAGAGTTTCTAACCACTACACCAAACAGGTCGTCGTAATAAGTTTTTTTTTTTTTTAAGCAAGAACAGTTGCTGTCCCGCCCATAGGCTTTTTACAGCGTCGCCGGGCGGGTGGGCGAGCGCGGGAGTACGGAAAAAAGTTTTGCAACCGACGCTTAAGGGTGCCCACGGGGGCTCGAACCTCGGTTTAGGGCGTTGCATGGGGGAGATTTTAGACTAACATGACTATCATCGCTTCGTAATGTGTATAGTCGAGTAGAAGAAACGACGCAAGAAACTCCTATAGCAGTATTAGCACTTTAACATTTTATATCATACGTCTATTTATATGTTGCTGTGAATTTTAACATGTCCATATATTCACAAATTTCTCTACCCACGCATGAATTAAGTATTATCTAACACCTTGAGTTAACTGATCAACAGTTGAGCGACGGAACAAAGACCCATCTCCCATGTACGCAATATTTTTTTGTACCTACTATGCAAACGATCAGCGTCGGTGGCTTAGCGGTTAGACGCGGTCTTAAAATTTAGGAGGTCCGGGTTCGATTCTCAGGCAGGCTAATGTGTAGTCGGCGACACAATTAAGGTAGCAGGCCTAATTTTTGTGATATTGTTTGGAGGGTCTTGGTAGGATTTTGTTATATTGTCCCTTATATAAAAAAAAAAAAAAAAAAAGTTTATTGACTCAAACTTCGGCTAAGTTACAATCAGCGAATTAAAGAATTAGGAGGTACATAACAAATACACTTAAGTAAAATTAATGGGCCCTGCTCCTTAAACTAAGATTGCTCGTGTATTTTAAGAAGCAGTGTTCGATCACGGCATTGTTGTTATAATTATAGTAACCATCCATCCAATTATTGTATAGGTATAGGCAATGAGGAAAAAAAAATAAAAGAAAATATTATTAAATAAGTTGCGTATGAGTCAAAAACTATTACTATTACTCTTCTGGTATCGAGTTGAGTTTGTATACGAACATACCTGTGAGCGTGTATGTGTGTGTGTGTGTGTGTGTGTGTAGGGGGGGGTGTAGGGGGGGGGGGGGTGTGGGGTGTATTTGCATGTGCATTGATGTATATAGGTACATAGTGTATACTAAGAATAATTTACTAGGCGAATGTCAATAAGTCTTCTGTCGTGTTATAGTCTAGTGAAGAAAGCCAGTTTGTTAATTTAATTGTCATTTCACATCTGCACAGTCCGGAGATATTCAATTTTTTATTAATTTTATTATATAAATAATTACTCAACACATAGAACTGGTGCTCGGCAAATGTTGTTCTGTGTGTAACGTCCGGTAGTCGGTATCTACGTTTTCCAGGATCAGGAGGAGGCACACTACGTTGCTTTCTTAGTACTGTCCTGAGGACATAGAGTCGCCTGACTGATAGGATTTTACAGTCTAGGTACAATTGAATCGTAGGGTACCTAAACGGCTTTTTGAGAGATACCTTAAGTATGGCTCTTTGTGCTCGCTCTAGTTTAATAAGGTTTGTCTTATAGGTGCCTCCCCAAACTGTGATACAGTAAGTGACAATGGACTGACATAGGGCGAAATACGTCATTTTAAGAACGTCCCAGGTGGCCGAGTTCCTTAATAGCTTAAATACATATATAAGACGCAGGACCCTCATTGAGACTAATTGAATGTGTTTACTCCAAGTCAATCCATCGTCGACCTGCACACCTAAATATTTGACTGTCTCAGTTTGATTCAGCATTTGACAACAACAATTAGAATTACTAGATTCAGAACACGAGTGTGCCTTAATGAAGAAAGTAGGAGGTGGCTTCGTGTTCTTCCGAATTGAGAAAGGAATATAGGCCGTTTTGGTTACATTTAAGGTCAGCAAATTCACAGTGAGCCATCTCATAATCTTTCTCATTACCTCTTCAGCGTTTTTTTGAACATGATCCCAGGTACTTCCCCGAACCAAAACTGCAGTGTCGTCAGCATAAGTATAGATATTACAGTTAGACATCGATATGGTGCATAGGTCATTTATATATATTTGAAAGAGAGTAGGCCCTAAAACGCTGCCCTGTGGGACGCCATACGTTACCACCTCTTCTTCACTCAAGTTGTCCCCAATTTTAACAATCTGCTTTCTATTTGTTAAGTAGTCTTTAAAAATGTCCAATACCACACCGCGCACCCCCACACGTTCCAACTTTGATATGAGGATTGGAACCGAGACTGTGTCAAACGCTTAAGATAGGTCTAGAAAAATTCCACCACATTTTGTTTTCCTATCTAAGTTAGTTGCAACGGCTTGGGTTAGATCAGTCACTGCATCTTCAGTCGATATACCAGATCGAAAACCATATTGATTACAAGCTAGCAGATAATATGCTTATCATGTCATCATGTGATTGATAACTTTCAGTTAAACTTGAATAATAATTTCCCTTTAGACTTATAAATAAAGACCTGCTACCTTAATTGTGTTGCTGACTGTGCCAATGAGTTTTTAAATTGAATTTAATTAATTATGTGCATTTATCAGACTGCTCTTAAACAGTGAATGAAAACATCGTGAGGAAACCTGCATGCCTGAGAAATAAAAATTCTAAGGCATGTGAAGTCCCCAACCCGCATTGGGCCAGCGTGGTGGACTATGACTCATACTCCCTCAATATGAGGGGAGGTCTATATCCCTGCAGTGGGATGTTTACCGACTGATGATGATTATGATATAGATAGAGACCTACCTACTTACCTAAAACTAAAAGTCGAAACCTGTTTATTAGTGAACCCTATCAGATTGCCAAATCACAACATCTTTTTTAATGATCCTGCTATAATAAGTAAGTACCTATAACTCGTCAAATCTAAAACTCAGATAATAAAATTTACTTTGCAGAGATAGACAGTTATGTCCCAACTGTCATCTGTAACAGCTTCCACTGTTATTAACCGATGTACACAGGATACATTAAACATCTCGTGATGTGACTTAGCGCCTCGCAAGCCTCGGCTAGCAGCGCACGCGCAGTTAGCTTCAATTACTCGAGAATTGCACTCAGATTGTCGGTGGGGTATGTCCACAATATTACGTCAGTTGAGGAACTATATATGATTCGAATTCCAATGTGCTACTAGTAATAGCAAAGAGATATACCTCTCTTTCCTTGCCTGGTGACCGGCTGGGTGGTATACCCTTTTATCTATTTATGTCGCGAAAGTTCAATGCCCTCTATTGTGTACTGTGTGAAGGGTAAATATACTGTTTATGAATTGGCACGTTTAAGAGCACGTGATCCGATGACCCTCATACTGCAATAGTTTGATGTATTTCTATGAAACTCAATGATTTCTGATGAACTCACGATCTGTTTGGTGTAGTGTTTAGAAACGCTGAATACTATACTAAGAAGTCGCCGGTTCGAATGAATACGGACATGTGTTGTGTACCCTAGTTATGGATGTTTTTCATTTATATATATAATTATTTACAAAAAAAATGTATTTGTGTAGTATATCAACCGTCTCGTATCCATAATACAAACCTAGTGGCTTAGTGTGGAACTAGATGGCGCTGTGCGTACCTATGTCCAAGAATATTTATCTATTTATTTATAATAATAAAATTATAATAAAATTTTGTCTGGACAAATAAATATCTGTAATAATCTTCAGATAAATAATATTTATAGTGTTTTGTTAAAATAAGTTATAAAAGAAGAACGCCATTTTTACTGATCTGGCCTCAAATTGAGCTACTAATAACTAAATATACTTAAGGAACGCCATTTTTACTGATCCGGCCTTAAATTGTGCTACTACTATAACTAAATATACTTAAATGTAAACAGATAAACCTTTACAGGCTTGTATCTTACAAATTAAATTATTTCTAGGGAAATTATGAACACTTTCGATATTTTTTATTTACTTACAACAATTGCTTAGTTTAACAATAAGCAAAAAGTAACATCTAAAAATGTTCGTGATTCCTTGATATTATTTTTCCCACTTTTTATTAGGTTTTCTTCGAACTTCAAGGAATAGCAAGCACCCGCTGTTCCTTGCACTGTCATTCTCTTTAGCTGGACGCATACTCGTACTATCATCTATTAAATCAAACATCTTTCAAGATTGATTTAATTGGACCTGTAATATTGTGTACTATTTTAACACTTCATGTACTTTAAGTACAGATTAGAACGATTAGTTTTCAATTACACATAAAATTCTAATGGAAGTAATATCAAAGTTAACTTACTTTAAGTTAAAATAACATTGCTATAAGAGATGGCAGTAATAAAGTGCTTATGTGGAGTGGAGGTGATGTTAATTTCACAAATCTTTATTAAGATTGTCATCAATTTATTATCATATTTATGTCGCATCGACTTTTATGTCATATCGATTTTTATGTCATACCGATAACGATCTGAGACAATCCAGCATCGTAAAACAAAATTACAAATCCTGTTCTGAATGTGATACTTAATTATGTCATTTTCATTTTACAAGATATTATCCGAAAATTTATGAACTAGATTTCACTAAAGATTAAACAGTAGTTGTAAACGAAAGTCGAAAATTAATGAGGATGAAACTTGAGATTTCTCTTTGGTATAATAAATATTATACGAGTTCTGGTGTGATTACTTTGATGCTTCAGCTGATTCATTGATTTAACTGTAAATTAAAATTTAAAAAAGTCAGAGAAACAATGAGTATAACAACATCCAGATCAATAAACCAACAAAAATCTTCGAAACGCCTTGACATATTTCCACAAAACATAGAAATATCATGCAAGTACCAGCTTTCTAAAGTAAACCATTTTCAAATCACCTGTTAAAACTTTTAACCTTAACTCGCGCGGGGTTCATTTGGACCCCAGTGCAGATTAAAAGTTATGTCATTCCTCGAATTTTGCAACTATCTTTTTCACGCGCTTAGTAGCTTCCTAAAACGCTCATTACTTAATTCACTTTCATGCGTGTACTAGGGTTCTTTGTTGTGCCTGGAGAGTGCGTCTGGGGTTCAAACGGAACCCGCGCAAGAGGTGACAGTTTTGTTGAACCATTGCAAAAACATATGTGGCGAAGTATGGAAATTGAGAGACCCGAATCTTCTAAGACACCCCGTCCATCAATTTGTAATGGCAGATATATCTTTTGTCCAAGCTCTAAAGACGTGAAAATGAAATCACGATGCCCTAAATTTGTAATGGCATTGGACTATGCTATGTTCTGGTCGTCTACGTCGGGTCGTCGTTCTGTAAATTGTAATATGTGACGTTAACGTATTAAACATTTCAAGTCCTATAGCCGCTAAGAATTTAAGTTTTTATTGCTTTTCCAGATTACAAAATAAATATCTCTAATTTTGTAGTACTATCTCTAATCTTCATTTTGATTTTGAAAATGGGGTCGGTAAGAACCCCACGCGAGCATCAATGTAACTTATTAGGCGTGAGCAATTGAGGGTTAACAATAATAATTTTAATGAAACATTATGGTAAAAAACTCAATAAATTTTGATATGGTTTCTATAAAATTTTTATATACTCGACGGACCCAACTACATGTCATAAATAGATCGATATGTTACTCGTAAACAGCTTACTTACGGATAATTTTCCATTCAATTTCATTATGATTTACACTACTATCTAATGTAACTAATATTAAATGTGAAAGTTTGAATGTTTGTTGGTTATAAATATAAACTCTTTGAAAGTAAGTTACAGAATAGATTTTTCAAAAATATACAACTAGCTTTCGCGGATATTTGTCCGAGGAACTACTCACTTTATCGGGATATCCTATGTTTTAACCTGGGGTATGTTCGACTCATATAGCGAATTTTATCCAAATCTGTTCATTAATTGATTGAAAAACAAAACGTAACTAATATTATAAATGCGAAAGTTTCTATCCCATCTTGTGCATGGATGTCCTACGCTGCGCTTGCACCGACATTATAAGAGTACAACAATCGTTGCAAGCGCAGCGTAGGACATCCACACACAAGATGGACTGATGACCTAATGCAGGGCGCGGGAAGTCGTTGGTCGTATCTATATAAAATGTACAGCAGTGAACATCTTGTGGATGATATGATGATAACGACTCGTAATGCAGATTGTTTATCAGATTCATTACCTACTAATTCTATTGATATTTCATTCAGTATGGCTATCTTTGGAAATGCACATAGAGAAACTAGTACGAAAGTTGACATTATATCAACTTCGACCTCATCATCGTTTATCTTTAGATGTCCAAATGAAAGAAAAAGTAGGTAGGCACTTAATTAGTTTTTTGTGAATATATAAAGTCGAAATTGTTGCTACGGAAGTGGATTCTTTTTGCATAATCAACATATTATTATCGTAAAAAAATATATACGGAACTGATTATGCAACACGACGCAGATTAAAATTTGATTATTCATGACTTGCTTTCTATTAATGGAAATATATCAAAATTTCACAGATCTAGTAAATTACATTTTACTCTGTGGGTCAGATGTCAATAGGTAGTAGATATGTAGATATCTATTCGAAATTGACTCCAACATCAGACCCTATATACCATTTACGATTAGACGCTTATGAAGACAATTTAACCGACCTCAAACTCAATGGGGTTTCATTTAATCTAAGAATTCGTATGACCACCTTCCGGCTCCATCGTCAGGCCAGCTCAATGACACTATAATTGTGGATATTGAACCTGTCACAGAAACCAACAGTTGCGAGTTCGAATCCCGTGAGGGGTAAGCGTTTGTGTGATGAATACGATCACTTATTCCCTAGTCATGGATGTTTATATAAATATTTACGTAGGTATATCCGTTATGTAGTATCTATAGTACAAGATTCGTTTGGGACTAGATGATTCGTGTAAGTGTCCGAAATATTTATTATAACTAAAAATATCTTTTCAACGCTTGCATGGCCGACCCCGACGACGTTTTCCGTCCTCAAGCATCCAGGGCGAGATGGTGTGTGTCCATTTTGATAGAAATGAGGGTTTGGGGAAGCCTCAGTGGGACAAAATAGGCAGATCAAAAATTTAAAAATGTAAAATAGTTCCTATAACGATAAATATAGAGTTTAGTTATGTTTATAGCTTCGATCGTGGCGCCATCTATTTTCAGCGTCAAGTTTTTTACTCCATTGTCTATATTTGCAGCCGACAAATTTGATTAAATTATGACTCGACTTTCGTGTTAAAACTCCGTTATATCGCTTTTCACTATTAATGGTTACATTCACACAGATAGAGCCTTGCGAAAAATATTAAACGACATTGTTAGATAGTGTATCAACGTCTATTTAATTTGCTTTTAACACGTTAACCTTTACGGTTAGTTTAATTAAAAACTAAACATTTATCGACTCATAATGGACTTTGTTAAACGACTGATAGGTAATTGAATTAATTTGTTATAAATTTAACTATCTGTCTCCTGAGACTTAGAATTTGTTGTGCTACCAAATGGGTCACTCAATGACTCAAGCAATCCCATTAATTATACCTATCCAAAGTCAAAGTATTTATTGCTCGCCACATTATAAGTGTACATTTGAACTTCATATCGTACAGGATGTTGAATACAATGTAGCGACCTGTAAGGCCATTGCAATTTTGAAGAAAGCTGTCTAGAGTATTTCATTACATTATTAGATTAAATTATGGCACTACATTATTAATATTATAAAAATTAACATTACCGTCCATTACATTAAAATTCTACAAACATTCACTTTTTACATACCAAAAATGTAGCCCATATGTTAATCCAGGTCCTAATCTGTATAACCTACCAAATTTCGTAATACCTGTTCAGCCGTTTAGGCGTGAAGAGCTAACACACATACATACACAGACACAAACTTTGGCATTTATAAATTATTACAGTTGGGATGATATTAGAAATGTTGAGAACATACCGCAATGCAATCCAGGATCAAAACTAGTTATTTCCGGCTCCATAGAATCAAATCTTATCTTAAGAATAATTAATAAATGTCTTTGCACATACACACAGCGCCATCTAGTTCCATACTAAGCAACTAGGCTTGTATTATGGATACCAGATGGTTGATAAACTACACAAATACATTTTTTTTTTGTAAAGCCATAACTAGCGAACACCTACTATTATTATAGAAACAAACATTCATCATACAAACATATGCTCCTAGCGGGATTCGAACCCACGATCTTTTGGTGTAGCAGTCAGAGGTTCTAACCACTACACCAAACAGTCATAAAACAGCACATAAATACGTACGTCACGATCTTTATACCAAATGGGGTGTTCAGGAATACGCCAAACATAAGCGTATGGGTGATACAAACATTAAAAGTAATGCATGTAACAATATTCATATTTCACTTTTCAAAATATATAGTAATTCCCAGGTGACAGGTCTATCCAACGCTATAGATGTTTTATGATGTGAAGTCCCTTAGTCATCTTTTACGATACGCTCAGGAAGAGACTGATTACGAAACCACACAGCAATTTTGCGTAAATAAAGTAGAATAACAATGACCTTTCTCTCTGCATTTGGTATCGTGCAATTTAATTAAATCACCAAACGGGAACCAAATAGGTAGCAAGGAAGCACACAGAAATGCAAAAACAAAGTTATTTTCACATAAGCGCATCGTGCTAAACAGGAAAGTCAGTTGTCGCATTTTAAATGCTTTCACATCGGAGTTATTCGCATAAAATCCACTCTTGCGCCGATGCCCGCGCCGCTAGTGAAACCAGACAAAACGGTATTATCCGGATCACTTTATCGAATTACTACCAGTTTTTTTAACGCAAAAGACAATTATTTGTTTTGATTATATATACTTATATATGCAACGATCGATTGGCGTAGTCGATAGTGACCCTGTCTGCGAAACCAACGGTTCGGATTCGAATCCCGCACGCGGTAAATGTTTGTGTGATGAATACGAATATTTATTCCAGAGTCATGGATGTTTATATTAAATATTCATGTTTGTTTATCGTATCCACAGTACAAGCTTTGTTTAGTTTCGGACTAGATGATTGGTCTAATTTCATTTCAAGAGTAAATGCGGAATATAATGCTTTATTAAGCTTATAAAACAAAATCGGTGTTATTTCGAGGTTAAACTTGCGTATGCGCATAAGGAAGTAATTGTGTGGTTGCAAAAAACTCCAATTATTTAGGTCATAGAGGAATAGATTTAAAAATGATAGCAAAATTATTCATAATTCATATTATATTTATTGAATTACACATGTCATGTACTAACATACACATGTACCTTGTCAGGCATGGCAATATGGAGGAAAGGGATATCTATGTTATTAATGTCGTTTCAATTACCAATAGTTATAATTTTTATAAAGGTACAATATGTATGTTGCAAGTTCAAAGAAAGTGCTCCAATTTACCCTTCAAGTGATGTTATGAGACATGATATTGCATGCAGACATAGTTTTTTTATGTAATTTATATATATCGTTATTGCCAGGAATAAATGAAGCAAGGGGATACTAGTTTTAGATATTCTAATCGATGCTGAGAGCACTCTTTTCTTTCTTGAAGCCGCGAGTCACTGACCTCAAGGATTTTTTAAAAGTATTTTTTAACCACGGATACATAGTATTACACCAGATGACACATTGATAGCTTCGAGAGTTATCTAAATTTTAAACTAATAGTTATAAAAATACATTTTTTGCATTCTACTCCTTTATTATATATTTTTTGTATCTTGCCATCGGTCATGTATGTTTATACAAATATTTATATATATATGCATTATTTAGTTTCCATGCATCTGATGATATACTTCGGAAATAGAAAACGGAGTGACGGAAATAGAAAAAGAACTCGGAGTGGTTTTGTCAATGTTTGACAGTTCAATTACAAAGTCAATTTTAAATTTTTTAAGTTACTGCTTGTTCAAAATGCAATTTTCCCCTGAGAAGAACAAGAAAGAAACTCGAAGGGTTGCTCTTTTAAAATCAGGCTTTGATTTTACATAAAGGTTTTCATATTACAAAAAGGTTTTTCTATTTCATTACATTACATTACATACATAACTGATGCTGGAAATTAAAAAGTGTAATTCAGCTATTTTGATAATGTCAAAAAATGGAGTTAAAATAGTATCAAATAGGGCACAGAATTAATATAGTACTAACAAGGGAAAAAAATGTGCCACTGTAGTTTAAGAGTTATTCAATATTTCAAGCTAGCATTATGGCGTCACGTGTTTTTGGAATCCGAAATTGCTCATTACGCAGAGAGCTTTAAATATGATTATAATTTATATCCCAAAAACTGTGCATAAATGGTGCCACCGAAATATACAAGTACAATAAATAGTTCTTCAAAAACAACGAAGTTATTTAGATGTCATTGTGAGAAGGTAGTACAGCAGTCTGTGCGTATGAAAATTAGGATTCCAGCAACACGTGACGCCAGAATGCTCACTTAAAATGTTAAATAACTCTTAAATACAGTGGCACTAATTTTTCCCTTTGGGCAAAGGCTACACCGTGACCTACAATTTTTTGATATTATCAAAACAGCTCTACATTCCACTCCTTGTATTCTACATCACATACATAATTATTTCGCAGTTGAACATTATTTTCAATATTAGTATACATAGCTTAATTGTGGGGTTATAAAATGCTACTACAATACGGGATTTATCAGGTATGGACAGCAGTCTTTAGTACCGATTCTCCCAAAACACTCGACAATCCTGTAAAACAGCGATTGGGGCAACATTTCAAAAACGCAAATCACGTCTTTGGAGACCGTTGGCACGAAGATTTCATGTGATATGAGGAAATCAAGTTTTTGAGAAATTATTGCCTTACTTAATATTGGTTGTAATTTTTATCATTATTACGATAAGTCAGATCAACGATAATTTTTCACACCGTTTTTACCTATGTGTATGAGAAATATAATAATCCCGCTACCTCTTTTTATAACACCAAAACAATGAATAAAATTCTACGAATCCATTAATAAAATGCGTAATCTGATCTCGCATAACAAATTACTCTATTTAAATTGATCTGGAACAAAAACTAACCGTAACACAACTTACCAGTTATTTCCGACACCGGTTCAACCTCAAACGGACTCAAAAGCCATTAGTCCACCAAAAAAAAAAAAACAACACACCACAACACTCAGTTCAAAAAAAAGAAAAAAACACTAACACTATATTTCGCAAGTTGATGTCTTTTGTATTGCCGATTGTTCGCGCGTAGATCATGCGATATATAGATCTTTGAGACGTGCGCGCGCAACGTAAGTTGCTATGGGACTGACACTAGCGGTATGAACTTGGAAGTTTCAAGTTTACAGCGCTATTCTAGTCGCTCGTATCGCTTTGATATGGCATTATTTTACTACCCAAAAGTAATTTTTGTCTTTTATTTTCTCAATAAGTTGTAGGTGCTTGGCCGTTAAGCGGTACCCCGTCTCTTTCGTCGTAATAATATATAAGTAATCAATGGAATTACGAAGTGAAGTGTCATTGATTCGAAATACCTAAGGCTTCTTTTACAATAATGCCGTGAGCGTATAGGCCCCGTTCACAGAAACTTGCGGTGACAGACCACAAACTATGGGGCATCTTCTATGCTGCCCTGCATGTCCCGACACGTCTTGTACACTACAGGACCTCTACGTTGCCATTAACATCCTCAAGAATGTGATATTTTTGTCATCGACTCGCTAAAAAGGAGATATAGAAACGTGGGCGAAGCGGGCGCTGGAACTGAATGATTATCCTACTTGTTTCTCAGTTGAATGTTTTTAAATAACTAAATATTTTTGCATATACACACAGCGCCAACTAGTTCCATATTGAGTAACTAGGTTTGTGTAATAGAAACCCGATGGCTGATAAACTACACCAATAACTGTTTTCTTTTTGTAAATATATTTATTTTCAACAAACTTTACAGCATATCCTTATATATTACTTAACCTCTTTGTCGCCCGTTCCCATGCAAAAATTCTAATGGTCAAGTATCTCGGCGCGCCTGTCATATTTGCGAAAATACCTGCGGTGTTAAAAACTTTATAGATACTCTTCTACTGGGTGTATTTGTAATCTGTGAAAAGCAATAGCTACGGTAATATATTATCTATGGATATAATGAATGAACACTACCACAGCTTTAATACAAAAAATCAGAAAAATGTTACGAGTTGTAATATGTAGGTATCCCTATATCCACGATATAATTGGTATTTTTAAGGAAAGTACAGATTTATTTCATGTTTTTCTTAAGAAACGGGTAATTCAATAAATTGCTATGAGAATTGGAAGCTCTATGGTAGGTTTCTAAGCCCGTTCTAATAAAAAACAGTAGTTGGAATTCTATGCCTATACTCCCATCCAAAGAGAAAAATTTTTTTTTCGCAAATACAGACTAAATATCATAGCTAACATAACATGTCGCACATTATTGGATGCGGAATTTAATAGAGAATAAGTTCAAACACAGTTCAAAGGAATTGGAACTCTATAATCATTACAATTGAGAGAAGTCGGGTGTCCGTGGGCAGCGATCGGTGCCCGCGTCCGTTTAAAGGTTAAAATTAAATTACATACTTATTAAGCCAATTATAAAGTTTGACATATTACTGTGCAACCATAAGAATAATAAACAACACTGCGCAGAATGAATTATTAGCCCTATGCATGACACAACACGCGGTAAAACACGGGGAAATTAAAATTAAACTAAAGCACAGATTACTACTAAGTACCCTAAAATATAGAGACATCACTCGCAGAATAGCTGATGATAGCATGGAACTTTTTTTTTAGATGTATTAAATGTTATGATATATTTACTTGATAATTTTATTCATAAATCAGATACACATGTCGGTATTCATCATAAAAACATAATACCTACATAAGACTGATGAAGAGATAAAATAGCAAGTACTGAGCAAAATAATGGAAAACAGTATTCTTTGTTACAATGGAGACCAATTTTTCGTCGAAAACCATCAAATTGAAAAGTTCACATTAATCATAGAACAAAGAACAATGTGCAGTGCATGGAAAAATTATGGTCCTTTTCTTGCTCATTTCGGTTACACACATACAATATACAAATGATACTCCGGCGATACAGAAACGACAGTAGAGCGACCGCAGACAGTCGAATAGGGCCAATGTCTCCATTGATTACGTGCAGTTACGAGCTACTGTAGGGGACTACTACAAATACTCGACTCATTGTGTTCTCGCCCGTAAACTTTTTGTTACTTTATCATAATAAATATATGTAACATTATAATCAGCATACGTTATTTGTACGCAATTGTAGAAAAACTTTTTAAAATTTTCCCTTTATTTCTAGTGTCATATCGTATTATGTTGGGTCTAGTTATATTGTATTGACAAACTTTATCGTTCGATGAACGTATCCGGTCGTGCGATGAACGTAATAATTCCCACTACTACAATAAAAAATCAAAAAAAAAAGAATAATATCAATAAATTTAAAGATACTATAAAACAGAAACTTATTAAGAAAGTCTATTATAAAAAAAAATCAGACTATTTAGATGACAATCATCCCATGGATATATCCAGCTCGGTCGCGTGTCAAGCTATTTCACAATTAATAATAAAATAATATTGAGCTTTTTGTAATATAAAATCCTGTTTTTAAATTAGCAACCCGTCGAGTTTCTTGCTTGTTCTTCCACGGCGAAAATTGCCATTTGAACTAGCAGTAGCTTAAAAAATTTAAAGTCTGAAGTGTACCCTGTGTCAAAACAAAGCATTTTTGACTTTGACTTCACAAATTATAACCGCCTCCGTTTCTCAATGTAAACAACATTGGGTTTATGATTGGGAGGTCGCGGGTTCGATCCCCAGCGGGATACATGTTTAAGTACTCGGTTTGGTTGGTGGTAGGGCATTTTAAATGTCCGCCTGGCTAGCTACCACCATCTTATCTAAATCCGCTGCCAAGTAGCAATGTTAATAGCACTGTTGTGTTCCGGTTGTCAGAGATAAGATAGCCAGTCCCCCAAATGTGCTGGGGTTTCCGGGTCAGTACGCTTCCACCTTCGACTTCATCTTCACTTAACATTGAAGGTCATCAAGGTACATTGAGGTCAAGTACCAATCCGTTGTGCATAAAAAATTTTGTTGGATATCACTATTTTCGAAGATTTGCATTTTCTAGCCAAATGTTCTCGGTAAAGTTTAAAAATAAAGGTTTCTGAGGGGTTTACAGAGAAATGTCAAGATTATCTCTTGGTGATTTCAAAATGAGGAGCTTAGCCACTTTCGGTTCAAAAGCGTATCATTTGTTTAATCACCGATGAGCGCGTTTAATCATGATACATAATTTATGCAGTGATATTTTGTCACTAACTGAATGTTTAAAATTTTTTCCCGAGGATTCGCTTGCTGTAGTGTGTCTAAAAATTTGTATTAGGCTTCGATTTTATCTTTATCACGTTCACGTTTACTACAGCTAGAGGCGCTGTACATTTCTTCATACAAATCGTCACGAAAACGCGGTAGTAAAGTTAAGTCGAAACAAAACTCACACTCCGCCTCCAACTCATACCGCGCGAGTTTCGAGTGACAATCCGTGTTTCGGTCAGTGGTTAAACTTAGCAGCGATGTTTCCAATCACGGTATACCGTTTTATATTTTATCTCCACGGACTCTAAACCGAGCCAGTGCTGAGTTTCTAGAAATAAACCGCTAAGGGAAATAGATCTTCAGCGCGCACTTTCTGTTTACTATGAAAGTGACTTTGCTTGTTTGACGACGAAAATCATATAATATTACACATTGATATTTGTTTGTAATGAAATGGAATGAGTTTATACTTCCATCATGAGCAGATATGATGCAGCCCGCGTTTCCCCGACATAATATTATATGATACCGATTTCAGATGTAAACTTGTTTAAAGAGAAGCAGAATATAGTTTAGACACCGTTTAACTATACGTCTGTTTTAATGACAGTCAAAACCGTGTCTACTCGAGCAAGGTGATCTGCCTCATTACCGCCAAAGTAGATACCAATTACATTGTATCGACTTGAGAAATCCTAAACTAATGTTTTTAGAACGATAACATAGATTACAATACAAAACAATAGAATTCACGCAATTCTTAAATCACTGTTGTATGAAGTTTTATGTTTTTATAATCCAATAACCAAGGACGGATCCAGCCTTTTCGGGTCGGGGGGTCACAATTGCATGAGGTCAGCCAACATTACTAAGAATATAGACGACCAATTGGTGTAGTAGATAGTGACCCTATGTGCTAAACCAACGAAGCACAGATTGACTAGGCGTAACCAAAGCCAATCAATATTTACAATTTAGGGAAAATTTGTGAGTATAATTAAATAAATAATAGATATCCTTAGACATACACACAATACCATCTAGTTCCACTTTAAGCAACTATCGACTTGTGTTGTGGATATCAGATGGTTGACATACTACATAAATACATTTTCTTTGGTAAATATTTTCTTATTATTAATGGAAACATCCATTACTCGGGTCTTTCGTCTTCTTCAATTTAAGAGCTATGCTCTTGTCGGTGGAGTAAAGCCCACGTCTCTTTACATTCCGCCCTCGTTCTAACCTCTTGGTACGACATGACATTAACCTTTTCTTTCACTCGGTCAAAGTAAAAGAATTACTATTAATTAATTAATTTGTATTACTCGGGTACACGTCCGTATTCATCATACAAACATATGTCCCTAGCGGGACTCGAACCTACAACCGTTTGGTATGGTGGTCAGAGTTTCTAAACACTACACCAAACAGGATTGACTGGGCTTACACAAAGCAAATCAATATTCACAATTTAGGGAAAATTGGGAGTATTAACTTGAACTTAACTTATACTATAATTAATACATACGAAATAAATATAATACATTTATATTATCTCAGATTTTACAATCCACTAATAGTACTAGTCACCCATCCAACGACTAACCGCGTCAGACATTGCTTAACTTCGTATGCAAATAAATAAATAAATCATTCATTCATTTGTTGTTGAGACACAGAGTAAGTAGGTACCTAAATACAAGTACCTACTTTTGCTTTACCATTCAATGAAACTGCAAGAAATCGTCAACTCTCTTATTGACAGACAACCAACAATGGGGTGTTCTCGGAACAGTTTACCGTGTCTCGGGTTCGATTCTAGGGAAAGACAATAACAATATGTCGTTATTTTATGTTTTGACTTCGTGTTGGAAACTTGTAAATTGAATGTTGATGTTATTTGATTATGATAATATTCGATGAAAAAACCAGAATCGGAATCAATTTATTGTAGAACTGTGGTACATAGGTGATATTATAATATTGTTGCATTGGTTCGACAGTCCTTACCTCTAACAGGCGTACAATATTAATTTTCATGCATATAATAATTTAAATTAAGAATTAAAATTAATTATAATATTATAAAATCTAACATTTGCATTGCTATAAAAATATAAAAATGTCAAAGTATTAATAATAATCATCTCAATGAATAAAATTCCTTAAGACTATAAAATAAATTATTTACTTGCCAAAATTTTAAAGTTTTTTTTAAATTGAGGTACCTTTAAACCTTTAATTTCAAGTGGGATCCTATTATACACTCGAATGGCTGTCACATATGTACTTTTGTCCATAAGGAAGTGTATTCTGAAGCACCGATAGTCCTAGTTCCTAATTTTTTGCTCATGGATAGAATGGATAGAATGAGATTGTAGCCAAACGCGAAACCAGTTTTTAATAAAAAAAAAATAAAAAATAAAAAATACCTGTCAGTAATGGAATAAAAATGTTTTCTAACAAATTGGTAGCTTGCTTTTGGTATAGCGTAGGTATTTAGTTATAAAACACCGAGTATTCGATTAAAATATGATGGGTACATAGATAGGAGAAGAATGCCTCGACTATTTAAAATACCAAGAGGCAATACTAATCTTCTAAATAAAGGGCCAATGACACGAACACTACACACACTCAATGAGATAGCAGACAGAACAGACATTGTCATATGCAGTATGAGCGAATTTCAAAAAGTCGCGTTATTTGTATCTACTATGTTATTTAGTATAGGTTATGGTTAACTATAGTTAGTATACATCATTGTCATTAGTTAATTATCGCATTGGAGTAATCTGTAATGATAGTTATAAACTTGGTAAATAAATAAATAAATAAAAATTACCACAGTAAATTTTATTGCTTCCGAGAATATAGTAAGAACTCCTGTAAATATTAAAAAAAATCGATCGATAGCACTTTTATAATGAAAAATTTTATCGAGCGCAAATATCGCGACTCAATAAATTATTTTTAGAAAATATAAAGTAGCCATTGATTATTTTTTAGAAAATTGTTTTAGGAGATTTTAGCATCTTCGTCAACGCAATGAAGTTCACAGTGGTAACTTTAATTTAATATTGTTGATTTTATAACTAAATACCTATTAACTATACTTAATTATTTTTACTGGTCTAAGTACATATTTAGGTATATGAGTATAAAAAAACGCCTCGCTCCTAGAATATTTCCAACGACCCAACATTTAAGTGTTACAGACGGACAGGATTGCTAAATAATCATATAATTGCTAATTCGTTCTGACAGTTCCGTTAATGACAACAATCTTTTTAAGTTAAAAATATTTGATTATGCCCTTTTTACGTCTGAAACACAGGAATATCTAGTTCAAGCACTAGTGGTAGGTAAATAGGTTAATAAAGATTATGTATTTATATCTCAAACAGTTCTAATAATACAGTAAAGACTGTAATTTAATTTTAATTAACTCTATATCATTCCAAAACTGCAACAAACGAATAAATTTTTACTTACAGCGCCATCTATACAATTCTATTGAAAACTGAACAGGCTACATGGTGATGTTAGTGTCATAATAGTTCTACAACAATGCGGTAGATGGCGTATAATGCGTCAGAAACAGCGCCATCTAGTTGTTTTATTGCTAACGAATATAAAACATTGTCGAGCTTATGCATCGCTATCATAGTTCATATTAAGTGCAATAGATGGCGCTAAAACAAATATATCAAGTAAAACAACAAGAAGTCAAATTCGAAGCAAGACAAAATTAGATCACATAACCGTTGAGGAGGTCCCTCCTGGAGAGACAATCCTGGCTGCAGTTTAATTATCAAGACTAACCGCGTAATCGAAATTTCGTAGTCGTGCTATTAATGGATAAGGAGGTCCGCTCTTGAAAGGATGATCCTAGCTGAAGCACTGTTCATATCTGTCATATTAATTGTCATCAGATCTGAACAAGTATGTAAAGTTTCAGCTCCTTGTGCAAACTGGAAATGTTTCTAAATTGACTTGTAAATTTTGAACAGACGTACATATAACGGGTAGTGTTATTCCTCTATGATATAACGTACGTTAAATAACAGCGTGTAATAACCTATTTAAAAATCAAAAAACACGACAGCATATCTTGTACTTTGCGGGCACAATGTTGGTTTTTTTACTGTAGACTATGTTAATTCTGTGCTCTAGGGATCAACACGAATCGAACGACACCTTGCGCTTCACAATCGGTTGAGCCGTTTAGCCTACAGGAGGTAACATTAGAAATCTATACCTATACATAGGTACATACTTTTGGGGCTGTGGTGTAAAACGGCAAGTATGGTGCTGGATGTTTGATTGATTATGTTGGCAATGATCTTAATAATGCCTTTTAAACCAGATGGATAACTCATTATTATAATATAAAATTGTCTAGCAAAATCGACTGCTTTATAAACTACACAAATACATTTTTTTTTGTAAATAAATATATGAATGAAAAACATCCGTAACTCGGGAACACAATGTCTGTATTCATTATACAAACAAATGCCCCTATCGGGATTCGAACCCGCGACCTTTTGGTATAGCAGCAGAGTTTCTAACCACTACACCAAACAGGTCGTCAACTTATTTTTAGGAGTTATAATAGTTATTATTATAAGTCGAATCAGAATTGAGGAGATCCGCAGGAGAACCAAGGTGACCGATATAGCCCGAAGAATTGCCAAACTTAAGTGGCAGTGGGCGGGGCACATTGCTCGTAGGACCGACGGCCGTTGGGACGGAAAGGTTCTCGGGTGGCGACCACGCACCGGAAGACGCAGCGTCCCCCCTCCGAGCCTCCCACGAGGTGGACCGACGATTTGGTAAAGATCGCGGGAAGCCGCTGGATGCGGGCAGCGTAGAACCGATCGTTGTGAAGATCCTTGGGGGAGGCCTTTGTCCAGCAGTGGACGTCTTTCGGCTGATATGAGGATTATAAGTTTATTTATTTATTTATTTTTCGGAAAACTGACAGTCGTTACATTATAATGTAAAGTAGAACAAAATAGTTATTGCATAGACAAAAATAGTCTCCACAGATAGTTAAGTTAGGAGTTTCTTTACATAATTTCTCACTTGACCAATGCGACATAGAGTCTTTGGTGCGACATAATATGCAGCGAGGAGCGATTGTCGCAGACTCAAAGAGTTGTAGTTATAAGTTCGAAGTCTATATTGTCTGTCTGTGTATCTGTGTCTGTTTGTAGCTATATGACTGAAAGAATTTTAAAACAGATTTTTATTCTCAAAACCTGGTATTTGTAAGGGGGTTCTTACTCATGGAAATTGGTGTAGTCGTTTAGCAGAAATTCGAAGTAATTTTGAGAGCTTTGTCAATATAATTCACTGTCTTATATTCTTTATTGCACCAAAAAATTACATAAAACAGAGTACAAATATGTCATGTACAAAAGTGGACTTATCTCTTTAAGAGATCTCTTCCATCCAACTATGTAGCTCTATTGTAGAATTAATAATCCATCACCCCCTTAAGTGTAATTTTAACTGATTTGTGCAATGTTTTTAACATAGTTGGTTTGTCTGTCTAGATGACAGTTTCGTTTCGAGAGACTCTCGTGGGTTTTGTAAATTTTCAACTCATCCCAAACGGGGTGGTCAGAGATATCCCAAACACTAGCGTTTGGGTGTTCCAAAAGTGTAATGCTAGAAAGAACATTCACAGTTCACCTATCGAATTAGGTATAAGTACAGAAATGTATGACAAGGGGTGAAATTCGGCAATTCATTCAAAGGGCTATATACATAATATAGGTTTTTTCAATAAAGTTCCTGTTGATATACAAAATCTTCCATTCAATAAATTTAAAGATAGTATACCGGATGACTTTTTTACCGCAAGGAAAAAATAGGGCATATAGGTAAGTGAAATAGAAGGTATTGGCATAGTTTTTTTTTTTTTTTCAAAAACGCACGTATGTGCGACTGGCGTGATTCGTATTGTTCCTATCATGCGAAATTTATTTGGAACTCATATTTTCTCCAAGTTTTCTTTATTTATTTAATTTTTTTTTTTTTTTTATATGAGAGGGCGGCAAACGAGCATGCGGGTCACCTGATGGAAAGCAATCACCGCCGCCCATGGGCACCCGCAACACCAAAAGGGTCACAGATGCGTTGCCGGCCATTGAGGAAGGTGTCCACCCCAGAATAAGTAGGGCAGCCTGAGCGATGAGGGATTCTCCAGCACTAATAGTGCTGGTACCCTCCTGGGGTACTAACTCTTTAAATACCGCTACCATTCTGGAGAGAGACTGGAAGGTGGGCCTCCGGCGCCCTCGCTCACCGGACGAAGCGCAGTGGCAAAATGCCACTACTCAGACGTCGGTCTTCTGCGAGAGGGTGGTACTTCCCCTGTCGAGCCGGCCCATTAATGCTGCAAGCTAATAGCTTACAGCGTGGCTCTACCACTACTATTGATTATATTATTATTATTGTACTATTATTGATGTAATTATAGGCTATAAACGTGACCGTCAAATGACAAAATTAACGCTTTATTCGATTATAGATTTCAAAATTAAACTATCTACATATGAGATTGAAGTGCGTTTTTGAAGAAAAAAAAACTTAAACTATGCCAATACCTTTTATTTCACTTACCTAATATGCCCTATTTTTTTCCTTACGGTAAAAAAAACTCATCCAATATAAACCTGAAACTTATTATGAACGCCTATTATGAAATATCAGACTATTTACATGATAATTTATAGTTATATGTTACATGAAGCACTCAGGGTGCAGTAGCAATCACAATTTGTTTTCGAAAGTCTGATACAAGAAAATCATGAAACTAATGGCAATTTCATATCACATCGGCGACAGTGAGACCCAACCCCAATCTAAACTCTCGGGCCAAGTAATGTATAAGTGGTTTACAAAGTACCTACTTTTTGTTACAAAGTGGTTAGTACTTTCGTTCGTACCTACTATTCCTTGGGCAATATCATTAATGCTTCCCCTCTTTCCAGATAGTCTGGTAAGCGAACGATTTTTATCTCCTACAATCTTAAAGTTTCAAATTTTTTGCACTTGGATAAAGTACCTGTCAGTGATATAACAAAAAGGTTTTCTAAGACATAGCTTACTTTAGATTAGTGTAGGTATTTAGTAGCAAAAATATAAACTATTAGATTAAAATTACCACTGTGAATTTCATTGTGTCGGAGAATATAGTATTAGATTGATGCACGGGTTAGGTATTCACTTTAAATAAGTAACTCAATACTTTGCTATGGCGTATATTTCGGTATTAATCAGATAATTACATAAATTCCTTAAAACTGAGATGTCGACTTGTTATCGCTCAGAAAGGTGAGCCCATAATGCCGGTCCGTTCCCCTTCATTCGCCGTTCCATTCGATCAACCGTTGCAGACGCAATAAATCAACAAACTTTCAAAAAAATAAAAGATGAATCAAATTCAAAATAAGGAAAATTCTAACAATAGGTACTTAGAACTCCTGTAAATATATTCAACAAAAAAAAAAACGAAAATCTATTAATAAGTTCCTTATGTTCATGAAAAATTTTCAACGAAGGCAAATACCACGAGTCAATAAATTATTTTTTGAAAATTGTGTTAGAGATCTTATCATGTACTACAATAACGCAACGAAGTTCACAGTGGTAACTTTTTTTACACTCAACGGGCTGGTCCTTGACCTCAATCACACCTGATGTTAAGTGAAGATGAGTTTAACGGTGAAAGCGTACTGAACCGGAAACCCCATCTTATTTGGGGGACTGGCTATTTTATCTCTGACAACCAGAACACAACAATGCTATTAACAGTAGTCTTTGGTGGTAGCCAGCCAGGCAGACATTTAAAATAACCTACCACAAACCGAATACTAAATATATACCCCGCTTGGGATCGAACCCGCGACCTCCGACTCGTAAACCCTATGTTGTTTACATTCAGCCATGGATGCGATTTAACTTTAGTTTTATACTGAAGGCTTTATAAGTAATTTCATTCAAAGGGTTATGTATACGCTTTTTCAATAAGGTCCCAGTTGATATACAAAATCTTCCTCTCGATAAATTTAAAGATACTATAAAATAGAAACTAATTAACAAAGCATATTATAAAATATCAGACTATTTAGATGATAATCATCCCTGGACATAATCATATTGTTCGCATGCCAGGCTATTTCACGATTAATAATGAAATATAAAAACCTTTTTATAATATAAAAACCTTCATGTAAAATCAAAGCCTGATTTTAAAAGAGCAACCCGTCGAGTTTCTTGCTTGTTCTTCTCAGAGGAAAATTGCTTTTTGAACAAGCAGTAGCTTAAAAAATGTTAAATTGACTATTTTAAGTGTACTCTGTGTACCTACAAAATAAAGCATTTTTTACTTTATTTTGATTTGACTCCACAAATATTGCGTATTTTTACTGGACTAAGATCTTAAAAACTAAGTTGGGAAATAAAAAACGTTACTTGAGCAGGTCTAGACTTTCTCTGTGTTAAAAGAGGTTATGAAGTAAATAGAAAAACTATTTTATTTGCTATATGTACGCTTTATAACTAAAAACTTACAGAAAAATAAATAAATAAATATAAATAAATAAATATATTTGCACATACACACAGCGCCATCTAGTTCCACACTAAGCAACTAGGCTTGTATAATGGATACCAGATGGTTGATAAACTACACAAATACATTTTTTTTGTAAATAAATACATAAATAAATGAAAAACATCCATAACTCGGGAAACACATGTCTATATTCATCATACAAACACATGTCTCTAGCGGATTCGAACCCGCGACCTTTTGGTATAGCAGTCAGAATTTTTAACCACTACACCAAACAGGTCGTCGAATATATGGAGTGCTTTAAGTGGGTAAAACAATAAAATATGGTATACCCATATGCCCCATATTGATTCGAAATGTAGTCAATCAACGCGGTAGTTATTGATTCTCCGACGAAAAATCACGGGTATTATGTGTGTGGTATGTCCAGCCTTTGTCCGGATGTATAAATGCAAATTCGAACATTCGCACTAAGAAGTTCGATTCTTCATTCATTATCCGAACAGCCAAATCATGGAACTCGCTTCCGGCGTCAGTCTTTCCTGAAACCTACAACCTTGGGATCTTCAAGAGCAGAGTGAATAGGCATTTACTGAGATCGCGTGACTCATCTCCGACCACATCGACACTTTCCATCAGGTGAGATTGTGGTCAAACGCGAATCCAGTCAATCATTAAAAAAAAAAAAATTACACAAAGTTTCGCCTCCGTGGCTCAATGTACACAACATTACAGAACGTGTCATTTAGATCTCAATACTTTTGTCAGCGAAGTCGACAACCACGTGTATGCTTAAATAATGAACTTGGCTCCCCATTTTCACATTTATGTTTTTAATGGGATCAATATTACGTGGAACAACATCCTAAATCAATTTAGTAAGTTCGTCTTGCTTTTAATGTTTTTTTTTATTATTGAAAGTCTTTCTGAATACAGAACGGAATAAGGAGATTTAACAAACTATTCATCTTCAAATACCTAATAGAAAGCTGTGCACTGTAACCAATTAAAAGGAAAGTTCTAAAGTATTTGTTTTGTGGCCCCAACTCATGAAAGTCAATAGTTATCACACAAATGGCGCTTGCATTTCTTATGGTTACATAGGTACAATACAATACAAATACTCTTTATGGATATACCGGATGAGATTTTACTTAAGGAAAAATAGGGCATGTTAGGTAAGTGAAATAGAAGGTATTGGTATGCCAATGGTAGGGTTTGCCTACATGGAATGGTACTGCTGAATGCTAAATGCTCTGATGATGCTTAACGATGATGTGAGGGTTGACAGAAAGTCGTACAACTGTGCTGTATGAGTGCGTTTTATTCACTGATACTATTCAATACTACTGTTGTCGGACACTGAGTGCAGCAGTCAGCGTTTAAGTATTAAATAAAATTAAAAAATATGTGCGGTTGTGTACACCAATATATGTCTCTTAGAGATAAGTTTAAGGGAATTGATATCTTAAAAATGACTTCTCAATACATTTATATACAAATATATAACATAATTCGCTAAAAATAGTGATAGGCACAATGTTTCATACAAGGAATAAGAACCAGTTATCTGTTTATGTTAGCCGACTTCACAAAGTTAGTAAATCCTTCAAAGGGCAATGTATACGCTTTTATAATAAGGATCCAGTAGACATTTAAAATTTGCCTTTAAATAAATTTAAAGCAATCATAAAATAGAAATTATTAGCAAAAGGCTATTATAAAATCACTGACTATTTGAATGATAAGCAAGCATGGCCATGGCTGTCTTATTATTCATATAATTATCAAATAACAAATTGTAACACATAATCTGTTTAAAAGGGCAACCCTAGAGTTTCTTGCTCGTTCTTCTCGGGGAGTCAGTATTGTGAATGAGCCATAAATTTAAATGTAATATTAATATTAATCGTGACGTTTTCAATTGATAATAATAATCCTATGAAATAAAATATTTTGATTTGATTTGATTTGAATACCTTCTATTTCACTCACCTATCTATCTATGGATAGATTAATTTTTCTTCTGAGGAGGTTCTGTATTCGGGGCGTATTTTAGTTCCTTCTATTTCAATGCCCTATTTTTTTCTTTACGGTAAAAAACTCATCCGGTATACAGTTGGAGGTATTTAAGGATACTGTCAGAGTATGGAAAGTTAGTATTGCCACTTTTAGGCGGCTTAATTATATTATTTTCAAGACTTTATAGTCCCTCTTATCGGGACGCGGCCAGTTGGAAATCGACTGGGCAAAGGGCGGTCCCTATCAAGGGTATTTAACTTGTCCAATCAATCATTGCGACAACGATCGGGGACGGGAAAGAACTCGCTGAAGCTGAAGTATGTAATTAAGAGGCAGTGGAGTATCAGAACATTTCCTGTAGGTACAGTCTGAAGCAGAGAAACTTACATAGGCCTGAATTATACAAATTATTTTCTCAATATTTCTCAAGAAATCATAAACGTTTTTGGATAATTAACACGATTTTATTAAATTCACTTGTAACTAGCTGACAATACAATACAATGCAACGCAATACAATACAATACAAATAGTCTTTATTGTGCAAAATAATTTACAATAATTTTTGATGATACCAATAGACCACAATTAGGCGATTTTATCACTAAATACGAGCTCTTCCAGACAACCCACAGCTATGGGAAATTTTGAAAAATAAATTGACAATGTAATCAAATTTTGAAGGTTAATTTTAAATTGTCGTATCGATATGAAACTTTGTATGTATATGTAATTGTGATGTCAATACCATACTTTGGTATCTTGGAGCTGATCTGATGATGGAGCCAGGAGGTGGATGGTGAAGCTCTTCAGTGGCTACTAGTAGACCCCTCGGTTTGAACTCATATGATTCGTTTCGATGAGTCCAATACTCGTATATTACACGACGTGTCGACGATCTGATGATGGAGCCAGGAGATGGATGATGGAAATGTAGCGTGTTTTTTTAGTTCTATAAACTATATATTGTATTACTTTTAACCGACTCCTTTTTAGGAGGTTCTCAATTCGTCCGTTTGTATATTTTTTTTATGTACGTACATCGATAGCTCCGAGATTTGGCGGTTCGTGCGATTCTTTTTGTAAATGAACTGAAACCGCGAAATTGGTTCCATTGTTAGAAACTTTGCTGCTATACCAAAAGGTCGCGGGTTCGAATCCCGCTAGGGGCATATGTTTGTGTGATGAATACAGACATATGTTTTCGAGTTATGGATGTTTTTCATTAATATATGTATTTATTTACAAAAAAAATGGATTTGTGTAGTTTGTCAACCATCTGGTATCTATAATACAAACTTAGTTGCTTAGTGTGGAACTAGATGGCGCTGTGTGTATGTGCAAAGATATTTATTTATTTATTATTACTTAATTTCAGCGCAATCGCTTCAGTAGTTTTTGATCGACGTAATGATAGGTGTGCCTGGAAGAGATCGCTGTTAGCGATAAGGCCGCCTAATTTGTAGTTTCTATAAGACATTTAAATGCACCTTCCTTATTTAAACATTTCTCCACACTAAATCCTACTATTCCATAAAAGAATTTTTGATGACAATTTTGGTTAACGAATAAGGCCTACCAAAATTAATTACTATAATTATTTATTAATCTAAACAATTGACCTGTAATGAAAATCTTGACATAATTTTAATTCAATTAACTTTGAACTAGGATATAAGATTTAATATTGTTGAATATTTTAATTATAATCTTATTTTTGTCGTGGGCGATTAATATTAATTTATATCTAATATTATTTGGTCAAAGTGTATATTGTATTTTATCACACGCACATAATTTAGAGAAAATAAATTTAATTACATGTTTAGTTAAGCCGACCTTATTATATTACATAATTTTATATTGTCGTGCCCTAACTTTAAAAGTTTTATTTTTAAAAGTTACCGCTTTATAAAAGTTTCAGTGAATCTAAGAAATGATTATGGGAAGTAACATGAAAAGAGCTCTGTTCAAATTTTTTTTATTATGTGATTTAACCGAGAAATTAAAAATATTTCATGTGAAACCTTGAAATAATATTCCATTTTCCAAATAAAAAACAAATTTGGATATAGCTTTGAAAATCGCAGGAATTGGTACATATGATTAACGAAGAAAAAAAACTCCAATTTCATAGGTAAAGACCCAATATATTTGGTTTCTTAATTCTCATAGTTGGCTGATGTACTTACCTGGAATAAAAAATAAAGCTCGTAAGTACAAATAGTTCACGCTATACAATTCGAAATTTTAACAAATCGATTTTTTTCTTCGTTATTCTGAAACTTACACCATGTAACTAATCGCAAACTAGACAAAACTTAGTAAGGATATTAGATAACGGAAGAATAAAAAATAAATATTTATATAAACATCCGTGATGGGAAAAAAATATTCGAACCCGCAACCGTTGCGTTGGTTGACCATTACCCAACTACACCAATCGGCTGTTTATCAATCAATCAATCAAATACGCTTTATTGTTTAAATAAGTAACATTGTTCAATACAAAATAGAACATAAACATAATAAATTTTTGGTTATATAAAAACTCATTGAATAACAGTTATTGATAACTAGTTTTTGTTAACAAGTGGCAACACTGCTACATTTTCTATCTCTCTTCCATCGCTGCGTTCGTAGTGCACGGACGGATTTGTCAAAATTACCATTATTCCCTGAAATAAGTGTTACTCTTAATCATATTCGCATGTTTTATTTTGTACAAACATAGTGGTACGTTTAAATATGATTTATGTAGCATCGTCAGTATTTTTGTTTTTTTAGCCCCACCTTCAATATTAACCGCGTAAGAATTTAGAATTTTGTAAAAAAAATTTGAACGAGAAAAAGATGAGAACACTTAGTACCGGGCGGCCTTATCAAAGTCAATGACCGGCCCGCGACCTAGACGCAGCATCGGCACACCTGTACCTGTGTCAGCGCACCGTCAAAAACAACAAACAAAACATTTCACCCAATCGTCCGAGTTCATCGGGGTCACGGCTCGGTGGTCACTGTGCGTAGTTAGATAAGGAGAGCGTTACTACATGTTCTCGATCAAAAAAAACTTCACAGCTTTTTTTAATTCGTACGGCGTTTTTGAATTCGCTATAAACATAAAATTTTAACTTTGGATATATTTTTTGTATAGGAGCAAATTTTAGAAAGTGGTGAAACTCTGACAATTCGCCGCGAATATTGAGAGGGAGGGGAAGAATTGGGGGTCAGAAAACTCGCCTTCTCGAGTCCTACAAAACAGTGAAAACAAAATTGGAAGAGAAAAATGACAGAGCAATATTTGAAAAAGGTCAATAAAAAGCGAAAAGAAGGGGAATTTTACTAGTTGTGGTTATGAACGACTGATTTGACGACCTGTTTGGTGTAGGGGTTAAAAATTCTGACTGCTATACCAAAAGGTCGCGGCTTCGAATCCCGCTAGGGGCATATGTTTGTGTGATGAATACAGACATGAGTTCCCGAGTTATGGATGTTTTTCATTTATTTATGTATTTATTTACAAAAAAAATGTATTTGTGTAGTTTATCAACCATCTGATATCCATAATACAAGCCTATTTGCTTAGTGTGGAACTAGATGGCGCTGTGTGTTTATTATTTATGGAATTTTCAAAATTTGTCTACGGATATAAACTAGGGGAAGTGGCCTGAAAACTTTTTTTATGTTTTATTAATAAACTGATATAGTCGGAGTTATGGGAGTCCAAAGTTGACACTTTTTCTTTTACATCCATGAAAGCCATATAATGTAATAATAAATAATAAATATTTCGGACACTTACACCAATCATCTAGTCCCAAACTAAGCAAAGCTTGTGCTATAGATACTAGATAACGGATAAACATCCATAAATATTTATATAAACATCCAAGACTCGGGAATAAATGTTCGAATTCATCATACAAACATTTACCTACCCGTCGCGGGATTCGAACCCGCAACCGTTAGTTTCGCTGACAGGGTCACTATCCACTACACCAATCGGTCGTCAAATATTGGGTCTTTATTTTTAATGTTCAGTACCATTTTGCTCACTCCCGTGTCCTATCTGTCACCGACTCCCAGGGACTGCTTTTGGGAAACCAGGACGATAGGTGTTTGTAAGATGGTAAACGGTATAAACTAAAGAGTTTAAAATTATGCCTCTTAATTTTTTTTATAACTAAATAAGTTAGTTTTCAAACACCAAAAATAACAACATCATTCTATATTGTAATATTGTATATATTTTCTGAAACTGTATTTTCTTTTCTGTTGGGCAATAAAGTAAATAATAGTCAAAGTCAAAAAATATTTATTTCGTAGGATAATGATTATCACTGGAAAACGACACATTTTTTTATCTTAATATTAAAATTATTGACATTATTGCTCATTCGCAAAGCAGATTCCCCAGAGAAGAACGAGCAAGAAACTCAAGGGTTGCTCTTTTAAATAAGTTTGGGTTACAATTATATTATATTGTATAATTAGACTGAATATCGCCAAGCGGTCTATGTCCATGCTTGCTTATCATCCAGATAGTCAGAAATTTTATAATAGCCATTGGTAAATAATGTCTGCTTTATGATGGTTTAAATTTATTTAAAGGTAAATTTTCTATGTCCACTGGAACCTTATTATAAAAGCGTATACATTGCCCCTTTAATATTATAAAAAATATATTTGAATGTATATAGGATATAATATATATCTACAATATTCTTTGTAGTGCTTTTGTTGAGCTATTGCGTGGCAGTTGCATTTCTCGATCACATATCCATGTATGTGTTTGGCCATTATATATATTAAGGACAGATGAGGGGTCCCGTAACTGTCCCACATTGCTACAATTACCTACAATCGAAGCGGCTCTGTTATTAGACGGCGCGATCAGAGTGGGAATTCTCATTTAAGAGGAAATCTGTTACGAGTACGCTGGCAATGGAATAGCGGTTTTGGAAGTCAGCTTTGGTATTGAATGTACAGATGAATTTAGATACCAACTATTAACCATAGGTATGTAGATATACTTATTTTTAAAGTAAGATATAATATACAATTAAAAAACCTAAGGAATCCATGTTTGAAAGCCATCATATGGACTCATCACAAAATTTAGAGAATCTAGTGTTTTGCGAATTTAGCTTCATGGAAATCTGGTGTTTCCGTCAATTTGGCATTATGAGAAGCTAGTTTTTTGATCCTCGTAATATAGTATTTTTAGAATCTGATATTTTGAGATTCTGGTGTCCCGCGATTCTAATATTTTCAGAATATGATATTTTGATATTCTGCGGTCTTTCGCGAATGTAATATTTTCAGAATCTGAGATTATGCATTCCAATTGTAATACATCTTATTTTCTAGTATTGTTTTGAATGAATGATGATGGACACTAACCTGACACAATCATGAGCGCACTCCCGCAGGCGGCAGTAGCTGCAACTGCAGGCAGAGTAGCACGAGCCTGGATCCGAGTCGGCGAGACTGACGGAATCGAACCTGCGACCCACGCCTCCCGAACTCGGCACCGTATGCGATCCACGCCATCTGGAAGTTGGGTAAGAGAGCAATTTAATTCCATGGTTATCTTGATTCCTTTGGTCTTAGAACTCTATTAAAATTAATACTATTTATAATTATTTCGGGTTGCGCTGAAAGCCAGCGCTGTCAATTGCCATACGACATATTGGCAGCAAATGCTGACGCCTAATCCCTTTGCCACAAATACATTTAATTATGCAAAATGTTATACCTACGAAATTTTCTGTATTTGTTGGCAATAAATACTTTTTCATTCTTTCTTTCTTCACTAATTTTGCAGTAACTTTTTACCCGACTGTCCAAGGAACGAAGGTAATGTTTTTCGAATATAATAAGTATGTATGTATGTAGATTTCCATGTTACCTCCTGTAACCTAAACGGCTTGACCAAATTCGACTTGCATGATGTCGTTAGATTCGTCTTGATCTCTGGATTGCCATAGGATACATTTTAGGGTAAAAAATCTAATATGGCGCCCGTGATTGTCGGGTTTTTTGGTCCTTAAACTTATATTGTTATTGCTAATTGTCGCCAATAGCTAGAGCGGTGCACTGGTCGAAGATATTACTACTGGTTCTTGTATTTAACATACATCCACATTCATAACGTCACGAGTATTATCCCAAATGGATGGGTGGTCAAATATTCAATGCTTGAAACAACATGGCACTGTTCACCTTTCCAAGTATTCAGTAATGCACACGTGATAGTAAATAAATAAATAAAAAGATATTTATTCATCCACTAAAAAAATATATAGTACGTGATCATTAATTATAGTAAAATTTTCTAACTTAGTGGACAAATAGGTTGGAGCCTCAGCAAAATAGCTGTTTTTCAGTCTCCACCTCGTGCATTCACTGATGACAGAACGCACAACACGTCAGAATTTGTTGCACACTATAATACTATTGGCTACATGCTACATGCAAGCAAGCATTATATGACCTTAACTTAGGAGAAAAAAAAAATTAAATAATAATAATTGGCGAAAGACACCTACAATTCCTATACAATTAGAAAGTCAATCTCACTAACAAAATCTGAAAAAAATAGAAATGTCTGGCACGTCATACTTCGGTATCACAGAGGCTCAGATACTGGAAGACTTCTGTTTGCATAAAATCCATTCCTTACATTTTCTTTTAAATGTGCAAAACGAGTTGGTTTGTTTGATTGGTGGAGGTAAGTCGTTCATCGTCGTCACACAGTGGGTGTGCCCATCACACACAAATCCATAGATTTGGTGGAAAGTACCATAGTCGCTTTTTAAGACACCCACGGGAAGAGATCGGTTGGTTCTATTCTTTTTCCGTGCAGAAACCATAAAGCACTGATGTATCACAATTCCATCTAATATTATAAATTCGAAAGTGTGTGTGTGTATGTATGTTTGTTACCTATTCACGCCTAAACGGCTGGACAGACTTGGTTAAAATTGGTTAGATAGAAAGATTAGGAAATGGATTAACATATAGACTACTTTTATCCCGGATAAGTGACTAGTGCCTGTAGGATAGGTGTTATTAGTGGGATTGCTTTTGAGTCATAGATTGACACATTTGGTAGTAGAATGAATACTATACGCGGACGAAGTCGCGGGTAACAGTTAGTGATATAAATAAACAAGCATATCTAAGAGTCGCTTACCGAGCACTCTTGGAGTCCACATGCTCCACCACAACATTCCAAGTTCTATGTATCAGATACAGAAGGAACAGGACCCTGGACGATTCAGCATTTGGTGGTGCATCTTTCTTCCGCCCTGGCCACTTTCGACTAGTCGCGCTGCTCAGTCCGCTCCCCATGGCGTATGGTCCTTGTCAGTTCATTTCGAATCCAGCTCTCGGAGCAGGCGGACGTGCTGTGCTGAAATATAGAGAAAAGGGCTTGAAAATTATTGTATGGACACTGGCATATTCAGCTGCCGTTTTGATTTTTCTATCATAATGATATTGGTATAAGATTGGAGGAGGAGGAATTAATTTTATACATTGACTCCTTAATTTAAAAAAATATTTTAGAATAGTGTCGCTTACGCCATTCGTTTTCGATTAGTTGAGCAATGTTTGTCGAGGTTAGTCCTTTGGACGCGTGACGGCTTGCGGTATTTTTACCCGACAACGAAAAGGAAATTAATAGCTTTATATGAGTATTTCCTTGCTTCAAAAAGTACGTAGGAAGTTCTTTCAGGTCTTCAAACAAGGGAATATGTCAAGTTGGTAACGATCGTGCAGCTTCAATATCTACATTATCGTGAATAAAGTTAACGTAGTGTCGAGATTGACGACCGATTAGTGTAGTGGATAGTGACCCTATCAGCGAAACCAACGGTTGCTGGTTCGAATCCCGCGAGAGGTAAATGTTTGTGTGAAGAATACGAAAATTTATTCCCGAGTCATGGATGTTTATATAAATATTTATGTATGTTTATCCGTTATCTAGTATCCATAGTACAAGCTTTGCTTAGTTTGGGACTAGATGATTGGTGTAAGTGTCCGAAATATTTATTTATTTACATTGCTACTTCAATTTCATATATGATTTCACTAGTACCTATGTTATGTTGAGTTTACCCTTACACGGCGACAGCAAAACTTACTAAATTACAATATTCATTACTTTTATACGAGGGAAGGCCTATATCCCTGCAGTGGGATGTCTAAGTGTGATGATCATGATGATTACTATTATGGTCTAAGGCAATCGTCGAATCAGCTTAAAAATATTGCAGTCAGACACAAATCAATCCGCACTGTCGAACGTAATCCACAATCCACAAACCATATGTGAGTGATGACAAGTAGGTAACTTCAACACCACTGCAGTATATGTACTAACCTATCTTGCATCCTTTTTTTTATGCACAACGGGTTAGCACTTGACCTCAATCACACCTGATGTTAAGTGAAGATGATGCCGAAGGTGGAAGCGTACTGACCCGGAAACCCAAATATAAACTGGCTATCTTATCTCTGACAACCGGAACTCAACAATGCTATTAACATTGCTGTTCGGCGGCAGATTTAGATAAGATGCTGGTAGCTAGCCAGGCGGACATTTAAAATGCCCTACCACCAACCAAACCGAGTACTAAACATGTACCCCGCTGGGGATCGAACCCGCGACCTCCGATTCGTAAACCATAGGTTGTTTACATTGAGCCACGGAGTCCTTATCTTACGTTCATATCGTAGGAAAGCTTTTATGAAAAATGTTTATATCTATGTAGCATACCTACTTATTTATATCCAGGATTGTAATAAACTGAATTTATCTGCGCTCGTGCCGTGTCACTAGAGATGGGGAGGACCAGTTCTTGTTACTGATTTCACTCGCTCACTATTATCTAATAAAATAAATGACCTTTCACCATTATTGGAATGGACGAAATAGATATTTTAATTACTAGAACCATGGTTAACAGTAGTAAAGTTTATATTTCAAATTCAATCGCAATAATTTCACGTTTTAATGGTGGAATATTTTCTCTTTTACGAGTGCGTATTACTGACTTCGTTAAAATAATTCAAAGGAGTATGCACGAAAGAGCCAAGATAACTATTCCTATTTTGTCTAAGCTATCATTATTATTGCCTCCTGTATGGAACACAGAGGTTATTTTTTTACACAATGAGTTACCGCCTGACGTTAATTACACCTGACATTAAGTAAGGAGGCTGAAGATGGAAGCACGCTCACCTCCGGGTGATATATAAGTATATAACGGGCTCCGGCCCGTTATCATATCTCAAACAGGCAGATCACAACAATACCAACAACATTACTGACCTGACGGTATTCGGTAAGATTGTGGTAGCTTTCTAAGCCCAAACTAAGCACTGAACATATACCCAGCTGAGAATCAAACTCGCGACTATCGTTTCGTAAACTACATTATAAAATTGAACGAGGTGGTTAAAGTGTACTTTAGAAACGAAATTCCAAGAGCTATATTGTAAATTTTGTAAAATAGTTTTCTTTCTTTTTTTTTATGCACAACGGGTTGGTAGTTGACCTCAATCACACCTGATGTTAAGTGAAGATGAGGTCGAACGTGGAAGGGTACTGACCCGGAAACCCCAACACATTTGGGGGACTGGCTATCTTATCTCTGACAACCGGAACACAACAATGCTTAACATTGCTGCTTGGCGGCAGATTTAGATAAGATGGTGGTAGCTAGCCAGGCGGACATTTAAAATGCTTTACCACCAACCAAATCTTGGATCTTATATCTCTGAACTAGTTCGTTCACATTTTCAATCTCTAGTTTATAATCCTGATTTTTATTACACCCCGTGTCTCGGTAACAGAGAACATTAATTTCGCTTGTGTGGCTATAATGGAATGCACTGTTGGTAAACTATGGAACTGTACGTTTGTTTTTTAACATTATTTTAAAGTTTTATTGTGACATTTTAAAAGGTCGCTGAGCTTTACACCACAGGGCTATAACACACCATTTCTACTTGATTTTGAACGTCGACACATAGAGAGATGTTTTTGGATTAAGTAGTTGGTGGTAGGGCATTTTAAATGTCCGCCTGGCTAGCTACCACCATCTTATCTAAATCTGCCGCCAAGCAGCAATGTTAATAGCATTGTTGTGTTCCGGTTGTCAGAGATAAGATAGCAAGTCCCCCAAATGTTTTGGGGTTTCCGAGTCAGTACGCTTCCACCTTCGACCTCATCTTCACTTAACATCAGGTGTGATTGAGGTCAAGTACCAACCCGTTTAAATAAAAAAAAAAACTCGCAGCAGGGACAGTGATATAATTTTGACGGTAACCTATCGATCATACTTACGAAATTTTCTTGCTCGAATTTCAATTGTTCGAAAACGGTAATAAGAAATTTCAATTGCCAGAGTGATTGTTTTATATAACTTTTTTTCTCATAAACTTATTTTATATATGTTTCACATACTACATAGAAAAACGGTTAACCGATTATCATTTGATGTTTGACAGATGTTTTACTTACCATAATTTAAATTATTAGAATTACTTTATGTCGAAGTTACTTTCAACAACCCCTCTCTGTATGGGTCGGAGCACCCCGACACTGTTGGTTAGGTTCAGAAGGGTAAGCCTTAACCTTCAATGTTAGGTTGTGTTTTTATAATATTGTTAATTATATTCTGGAAACCAAAGCGTCTGGCAATAGATGCTTCGGCTAACATTCGGTTGAACTTTAAAACATATGTAAATTAAAAAAAAAATAACATTTGAATATCCTACATTCGAACTTCTGTAAAATGCATTTTCGGTGAAATTAAACATAATAGAAAACAAAAATATGGGAAACGTTTTCGAACAATTGAAATTCGAAAAAAAAAATTCGTATTCGTGATAGGTAAGCAATTTTGACTTTTCTCTCTATTATATTTAAGAGCTACGCTCTTGTCGGTGGAGTCCTTTCCACACTGTAGGAATGTAGAGAACTACATTCCACCTTTTGTAGCGATCTCCTCCAGACAACCGTGGCAAAGGAGCTTTATACATAATATATACAGTGTAGCCGTAAAACAAAATTACAAACAAAATACACACAATGTCAATTGTACTAAATATGAATAATAAATATATCACACACATTTAATAATAGCCATAACTACATACAATATACTTGTTTGTACTTATATAAAAACAATATGTAACAATATGCCAACAACCGATTGGTGTAGTGGATAGTGACCCTATCAGCGAAACCAACGGTTGCGGGTTCGAATCCCGCGAGGGGTAAATGTTTGTATGATGAATACGAACATTTATTCCCGAGTCTTGGATGTTTATATAAACATTTATGTATGTTTATCCGTTATCTAGTATCCATAGCACAACCTTTCCTTAGTTTGGCACTAGATAATTGGTGTAAGTGTCCGAAATATTTATTTATTTGTTTATTTATTTATTACGTATAGGTAATTGTTTAGTAAATTTGGATGATATCACAGACAGATAGATAAGGATTTATTTGCATCTATACAATACATAACAATTTTATATATGAAATACCCAACTATAGTAAAACACAAGGAATATCAAATATTATGTGTGTGCCGCAGTATATTCAAAAAGGCTGCACGTTTGTGGATTTGCCCGAGCCGGGAAAAACACTGGTATTCTGCTGTAGCCTGAGGGTCTTCCGGGGGTTTCCTAAATGTTTAATTTATTGTACTTTGACGTAATCAGGTAAAAATAGATATTCTTGTGTTCTCCCGTTGGGAGTCGAACCCGCAACCTTCGTTTTGTAAATCTTATGAGCTTCGGAGGCGGTGTATTCACCGCATCCGAAGGAAGGAAGGGGTACATATTTAGTAGGTATTCGGTTTGGTTGGTAGTAGAGCATTTCTAATGTCCGACTGGTTAGCCACTACCATCTTATCTAAGTCATGCACTGTTGTATTGTTGTTATTGCAGATAATATAGCCAGTCCCTCAATGAACGCCCCCTTCGGCTTCATCTTTACTTAACATGGGATCTATATAGCTTAGTGATGTGACTTGTTAGTTAAAAATAAAGAAATAGCTTAGTAATTTCTTTTTATAATTGACTGGATGCGCGTTTGACCACAATCTCACCTGATGGAAAGTGACAATGTGGTCGAGCATGAAGCACGCGATTCCAGTAAATGCCTATTCACTCTGCTCTTGAAGATCCTAAGGTTGTAGGATTTAGGAAAGACTAACGCCGGAAAAACGCACTACACACAAACCTTTACAGGTTTTCGTAGGCGTCTTATATTGAAGATTGTTCAAATAATGTTCTATGGATAAATAAACCAAAAAAAAAGGGAGTTCCATGCTTTGGCTGTTCTTATGATGAATGAAGACTTGAACTTCTTTTTTTTTATGCATAACGGGTTGGCACTTGACCTCAATCACATCTGATGTTAAGTGAAGATGAGGTCGAAAGTGGAAGCTATATATGTTAGTGTACACTAACATATTTGGGGGACTGGCTAACTTATCTCTGACAACCGGAACACAACAATGCTATTAACATTGCTGCTTGGTGGCAGATTTAGATAAGATGGTGGTAGCTAGCCAGGCGGACATTTAAAATGCCCTACCACCAACCAAACCGAGTACTTAAACTTGTACCCCGCTGGGGATCGAACCCGCGACCTCCGAATCGTAAACCCAATGTTGTTTACATTGAGCCACGGAGGCGGTTAAAAGGTTTCTTGGTGCGAATGTTCAGTATATTTACTATAAACGGGTGGAATCCCTCCCCACGCCGATGGAAGGGCGACGATGGATTTCTACGCTACATGCTATTAGCTTTACCCAACTAACAGCTGGTATAAAAGAGAAATGTGTAACGATTAATACAGCCATTTATTTTAACAAACTAGCTAATAGCAGGGAAAGCAAGGCGATGAGTATAGGCAGGAAATCTAACCTGTTAGAAAGTTGTAGGTACTATGGGAGTTTTCACGTAGCTGTTACTACTGGGTTTGCGTGAGGCATGCTATCCTGTTTTCGTTTACAGGTGTCAATGTTATAATTTTATTCAATAACAATATACGTTTCGCTTATAGTTAAACAGGGCGTATTAACTATAAATTTCAAGGAAAAAAAAAGAAAGAAAAGAAAATGTATTTATATGTATGTATTTAATGCGGAAAATTTCGTAGGTATAACATTTTGCATAATTAAATGTATTTGTGGCAAAGGGATTGGGCGTCAGCATTTGCTGCCAATATGTCGTAAAAAAAACAGGAAAAAAAGAAAAAAAACTGCTGTTACCTACTTGAGAGTGCGATAACAAAAAGAAAGAAAAAGATCTTAAACTTTTTACGTCTGTGTAACTATAGTGCTAAAATACCTAATTCTAATAATATAAAAACTTCATACAATATAATTTAAGGGCCTATTAAAAATGTATATGTGTGTGAGTATTTGTGTGAGTGTGGGGGGAAGGGGTTAGGTTAGAGTATGTTTGTGTCTGTGAGAAAGTATGTGTGTTTGTGTGTGGGTGCCTATGCGTGTGTGTGTGTGTGTGCGAGTGTGATAACAAAAAAAAATTTAGTTCAAATTTAGAAAACCTCGAGAAAACAAAGAAATGATCATTATTTATATCTAACTACCTAATATTATAAATCGAAAGTTTGAATGTTTCTTTGTTTATTTGTTGTTCAATCACGGCGAAACGGATGAACGGATTTGGATGAACTTTGGTATACAGGTAGAACAAACCCTGGATTAAAACACAGGATACTTTTTATCCTAATAAAGTGAGTAGTTCCCGCGGGATACACAAAATTCAGCGATTAATTTATTCCACGCAGGCTATTTTTCATTTGCTATACCTATATACGCTTTATAAATAAAAAGTTACACAAAAACCCGGCTAGGGTTATATATATAAATAAATAAATAAATAAATATAAATAAATATCTTTGCACATACACACAGCGCCATCTAGTTCCACACTAAGCAACTAGGCTTGTATTATGGATTATTGATAAACTACACAAATACTTTTTTTTTGTAAATAAATACATAAATAAATGAAAAACATCCCTAACTCTGGAGCATGTCTGTATTCATCAAACAAACATGCCCGTAACAGGAATCGAACCCGCGACCTTTTCGTATAGCAGTCAGTTTCTAACCACTACACGAAACATGTCGTCAATTAATAACTATAGTTAAGTATAGAAAATAATAAACTGTAAGATAATATTGCCATGCCCTAACGGGGCGTCACAAATATTTATTTAAGACCTAGGTTCTATATTTATGATACTGCAATAAACACACTGAATAGTAAATTAAATTCTGTTACTTAATTATTACTGCCACTATATTAATTTTCATATTAAATCCTTTTACCACATCCCGTTGGAGTTCATTCCAACGAACACGCCTGCACAATACAGGGTGTAAATCTTACCCACAATGAGCTATAAATCGTCAACGCAATCGATTACCCCTGTCGATTCGAACGATATTAACCCCATCCCCAACATTAGGGTTGCCTGTGTTTTATTTTGCGCGAAATATTGGGTACATTTTTCTTTTAAATCGATACGATTTAAGCAGATTTCCTGATATATCCCTATGCTTTCAAGTGGAGGCTATGTAAACGTCTGAAATCGGCTATGGCTGCTTGACAGACTTTTAATAAATGGTAGTGAAGCACTACTCCCAGGCTGATACTGGAGATGTTCAGGAGTAGGCCACAGAATGTAGAGAGATGAGGATGAGCCGGATCCCTTTGTTCCCAGTAGTTCTGTTGGACAGTTAGCCGAACTAATGGGAATTTTTGTCTCTCTAGTTCTGTAAATAACTTGAACTTTTTTTGACCGAACTAATGGGATTTTTTTGTCCCACTAGTTCTAGTGAATAACATGTCAACCTAACACGAAGGGTATGGCGGAAGCGAGCCGGGCGAGCAGAGCTCGACAGAACTACTGGGAATCCCTAGTACCATTTGTTCTGTTGATAGAGCTAGTGGGACAAAAATTCCCATTAGTTCGGCCAACAGAACTGTTCAACAGAACTACTGGGAACATAAGGCCGGATCTTGAGTCGTTGTCAGTGACAACTTATATTAAAAAGGTATCACGTTCACAAACAATAATACGTACACAAAATAACTTTTAAATTGGTAAAAAGGAATAAACTGAATTTATTAGTTTTGTAGTTCAAACAATATTAATAGAAAAGTATACGTCCAGTCCTTGTAACAGTAAATCATGAACTCAATAAACAAAAGATACACAGAAAGAGAGAGAGAAAGAACAGGCAGAATTCAAATTTTGAATTTAAAATATTATGAGTAAATCGAAAAAGAAACAAACAAGGAGAATACTGAATAAAGAGAACCAATGAGGCGCATGGCGTCTCGTTACAGTAGGAACGGACAACCTATGCAGTTATGTTACAGTCTGAAACACGTAAATCATGAACGTTTTTGGATAATTAGAGTTCCACTGTCAACAAGGGAGTGTAGGTGTGAAGCACTAGTCCCGAGCTGATGCTGTAGAGGATGTCTAGGACTAGGCCACAGTATGTAGAAGATGTTAGATGAGGATGAGCCAGCGGAAATCCTTGGAAGTCGTTGGGTGTTGGGAGATGAAAGATTATAAACGATAAATCGCCTTGGAAGAGGATTATTAATACTTTCACGGCTTAGGACAGCGAATGTAAATGACAGCTTATAATAAAAAAGGTATCACACAAATAACTCAAAGAAATATTTTAAAATAACTTTTACACTGAATAAAAAAAAGGGGTATGTGGGGGCTGTTGGTGTGGGTGTATGGGGGAGAAGGTGGGTGCAATACTGTTATTCTTTTATGTGAAAAATGGTCACACTATTTAATCCCTATGTTCTCTCTACTTTTAGCATTGTAATTCTATGGTTTACTGATACTATTTATGCGAGCATGTACTTTAACAATTTCCATAAAGCAAAATCACAACATTTGCAAGACCTTAAACGACGGTTTGTTTTTAGAGAGGCATACAATGATCGCTACGAGAGTAATATCGACTCAGTAATAGCTAAGGTCAGTTGAACCCAAAACGTTTCGGGAAAAAGTACGCAGCGTTAAATATTCAAAACGAATACGGAATTACTGTTAAAGAAACAGAAGGAGCTGGTTGAGGTAGGTTAGTACACTCGAGTTGAGGGTTCAGTGAGAGCGAGGTTCATAAAAGAAATATAAAGTAGAGGTATAATGAAGGAGTCATCTGAGGAGGTAAGTAAGTCATTCACTTATTCGTTGAGGGTTTTGTAAGAACGTGCTTCATTTTTAAATAGTAAAAGAAAGTCTATATCACATTACTCTGTGTGTACACTTTCGTTGTTGAGACATGCAAGTGGATATAATTTTATTAGTGTAAAATCCATGGCTTTCAACACTCACGGATTACATGGGTTGGTGAAGGAACCATCTGAGGAGGTAAGTAAGTCTATCAATTGAGACCTGCAGTGTTTCTTAGAGATAAGTTTGAAGAGTATAATATTCCGGCCTTCTCTTCACAGTATATTATTGAAAATTTTATTTACGCCTTCCCTTGTATAATGTAGGAGTAAGGGCCATAGACCACCATGCACGCTGGCTAAATGCGGATTGGGGACTGCACATGCCTTTGGATTTATATTTCTCAGGCAAACCGGTTTCCTTACGATGTTTTCCTTCACCGTTTAAGAGCAGTTGGATATAAGCAGGAACCCGGCCCTCCCAAATTGGTATTCCGCGTCTTAACCGATGAGCCACCGACGCTTCAGTAGTTCACAACAAATATCCTTAGACACATACACACACAGCGCCATCTAGTTCCACAGTAAGCAACTATAGACTTGTGTTGTGGATACCAGATGGTTGATATACTACATAAATACATTTTTTTTGTAAATAAATACATATTATAAACGAAAACATCCATAACTCGGGTACACATGTCCGTATTCATCACACAAGCATATGCCCCTAGCGGGATTCGAACCCGCAACCTTCTGGTATATTGGTCAGAGTTCCTAACCACTACACCAAACAGGTCGTCAATCAAATGAATTGCGCAAGGCATTGGCACCATTCCTTATTGTTACTGAACAAACTTCCTTTTCGTTTCGTTCGCTCGCTTACTGAATTGCAATAATCTCTTTGGAACAATGGCCCGCATCCGGGGGACCGATTCCGTAAGACGGACTATGAAAAAGGAATAAGTAGTTGCTGCGGAAGTAGCGAGCTCGTTATCTATTGGCGAAATTGTGCACTGGATTTTAGAGAGAAACTTTGTCTGAAAGGTTAATATTGTACCTATCAATAGGATCTGTGCTGAAGAAATACGTTGAATAACTATACATATACTTCGTTGACGTACAACATGACGTTTGTCACAAATTTTTTCGGGGAACCAACCCGTCTCTTTCTGGGCGTGTCGTAAAAGGCGACTAAGGGACTTTCCAGAAAAATACATCTATCATTTGCACGTTTTTACGGCGATGGGCTCACCCCCTGTTATGTATGCATTTCCATATAAAATCAAAATCAAAAATGCTTTATTTTGTAGGTACACAGGGTATACACTTAAAATAGTCAGATTTTACATTTTTAAAGCTACTGCTTGTTCAAAAGGCAATTTTCCCCTGAGAAGAACAAGCAAGAAACTGGAGAGGTTGCTCTTTTAAAAAAATAAGGTTTTTATATTACAAAATTATTAATTATTATTTTATATTGTAATATTTCATTATTAATTGTAAAATAGCCTGGTTATGCGAACGGGCTGGTTCTGTCAATTAATGTTTATCATCTAAATAATCTGATATTTTATATTAAGTTTTAATAAGTTTCTGTTTTATAGTATCTTTAAATTTATTGAAAGGAAGATTTTGTATAGGTATCAACAGGAACCTCATTGAAAAAGCGTATACATAACCCTTTGAATGAATTACTGACTTTGCGGAAGCGACTTATGTGACCTGCAAGTTTATCTTTATTTCTTGTATTGACATCATGTTTATCACTATTTTTCCTAAATGATGCCATATTTTTTGGGACAAATATTAGATTTTCAAAAATGTACGTGTATATAATGTATATCTCGTAAGGTAATCCGTGGATGTAGTTTTCATTCAACAAACACAAAAGTTTGGGATGTCTCTGACCCTATTTGGGATAAAGGTCGTGACGTTATGTATAATATATGTTATAGACTCACAAAGGTAACAGATTAAGTAATCTATCGCTTCACATTTGGAATACAATCTCATTTTGAGATCTATATAATTGATGTTCCTCTGGCTGCGGGAAAAGAGATATTGCACGAAATTCAGCAACGCTAGCGTACCTACTGACCTTTGTCAGTCGGGTAAGTAGGAACCGAGCCAAAAACTCTCGGGGCCGCATCACATCAATTACTTAGTTGAGACGTGATGCATTTGGTTGAGGCCGGCTTCGAGTTAAGTCAGCTTTCTGTATTTAATGCTTAATTTTCAAACCGGGCTGTAATGCTGATTCTGTGTAGTGGTCGATTTTTAGGGTGATATACGAAAAATGGCAAATGGAAAGCGTGTGGAAATATCTTTAAACAACTGATAGTATTAAACACTTTTTTGGAATAAAAACCATCTCGAACCTTTGCTGGCCACTACTTTTGACCAAAATCAGATAAATCACCTAACTAATATCATAAACGCGAAAATTTGGATGATTGTTTATTTGTTTGTTTGTTTGTTGCTCCATCACGGCGAAACGGATGAACAGATTTGAGTGGGTAGCTGAAAATCAGTGTTTTGCTCTATGAGCAATTATACACACTGAGCTATGACCCATATGTACGGCTGTAGCACACACATACTCTAGTGTATCTTGGTGTTACTTTTATGAATTGTTATGAAATATGTTTATCCAATTGCTTTGGAACTAGCTACGCACGCAGATTCTGTGGATATCTTATAGATACTTGATGCGTAGCCTGCTAAAATCAATATTCACCTATGGTTTTGCAAAGGTTCGCTAAATTTATAGCGTGAAGAGGCCACTCTTCTAGGATATAATGTTAGTCTTTAATGACTACCTACTTAGGTAAATAGACACACACAAGGAGCATAGAATACAAAATTACTTCTCTTCTGTAACTTCTTCAATTTCAATTAGTTTAAAGTATTGATTTTCTTTGTTGAATGCTATCTCAGAAGCTTGAAGAATTAATATATCTCTATCTTAACTCGACCTTACAGCTTAGCAGAAGATGAATTGAGCAGCTATCTGCTGAAAACTGACAGGTAGAGTTAACATGGATATGCTTAAAACTTTGCACATTTTATCAATAATACTCAGTAAATGTAGAAGGGCAATTCATTGACCATTACAGCTTCAATGGATATATAAATGGACTTAATGCATTTGTGTCTCACTACTGTCGTTTCGAAACGGGAAGTCATCAGGGAGGCGAGAAGCGTCGCAAGAACGCATAGGGTCAAAGTTTAAATTTAAAATTTATAAAAGAAATTATATCTTCTATTAATATTTATTGCTGCCTATCATAAGGTACCAACCAGAAACGTCAGCGGCCACCTTTAGACTGTAATCAATGTTTAATAGCTAGTGCCTACAACCCAATGATCACAATTTATGTAATCATACAGGAAGAAGAATTTATTACAAACTCCACAGCCAAAATTAAAGCGGTAATATCCATACTATCCTTACCTATCGGCCGCGTTGATCAATCATTGTCTTCCAGTGCAACTCTTCCTTGTTATAAAATGCAGCAAAGAATTTAATTTTAAATCGTTTCTACTCTATGTTCATTTTGTGCTCAGTATTTCTTACCGCAGTCTCGAAGTTCAATGGTTCTCAAACTATTTCAGACCACACCCCTTAATGAATTAATATAAAATGCTTTGGTTCAATGTTTATCGGTTGTATAAATTATAATAACAATTAAAAAAAAAACGAAACTGGTGAACCAGTAAACTAAATGAAATAATTGGGTATTGGTCTACAAATATCTTTAAATTCTCTTTATGTAATCCGTACTACTTATCCACGCTATCCATACTTCCATAAAAGTATTATAATTATGAAAGTCTGTCTGCCTTTCACGCCTAAACTGCTGAGCCGATTGTATTGAAATTTGACAGATAGGTAGCCTGGGATCTGGAAAAGGGCATAAGCTAATTTGAGATGAGATGATAGCCTATGATAAGCCGCGGGCGACAAGCTATTGCAGTAGGTATATGTGCAAGTACCAAAACCGTAGGAGCATAATGTAATGTTTTACTGTCTTAAAATAAAATTAAATGACAGCACTGTTATGATTACTTTGAGTCTCCCTGCAGGATCGAATTAGAAATGAGGAGACCCGCAGGAAAACCAAGGTGACCGATATAGCCCGAAGAATTACCGAACTTATGTGTCAGTGGGTGAGGCACATTGCTCATAGGACCGACGGCTGTTGGGGCGGAAATGTTCTCGAGCGGCGAGCATGCTTCGGAAGACGCAGCGTGGGCAGGCGCCCCACGAGGTGAACCGACGATTTGGTAAAATTCGCGGAAAGCCTCTGGTTATGGGCAACGCAGGATCGATAGTTGTGGAGATGTTTGGGGGAGACCTTTATCACCAGTGGACGTCTTCGGCTGATATGATGATGATAATTTCGATATCATAGTCTTGCGAGGGTTTTGAAAATTTTATTTTTTTATATTATTGAAGATTATACCCGGAGATCGGTTCTTCGCCACGTTTGATGGAAACCTTTAGCTTTTAACATAATTTCTTTGGTCTCTCTAGATTATAAGTATTTATTCTCAGGCGTTTTTGTTTTTTTATTTATAGTTATTTAAATTTAGTTTTTAGTTATTTAAATACTTCTGTCGCAAAATACATTGACATACAAACACGAGGACATTTCATTTTTAACCCCACTTAAACTTGTACAGTAATGGACATCTTTCGGCTGATATGATGATGATGACTTTTATGATCATCTCACTGGCATTATATATCGTATTACCTACGAGTATCTAAGGTCCGTATTAATAAACCATTCTCAACATTGAGAACAGTTTTATGATCGGTCTCAAGTAAACATGTTGATTAATAAACCTAACTTGAGACCTGGAAAGCACGTGCATACTCAAGCAGTAAGCAGTGAGAGGAGCGTGTATTAATAAACAAAACTCAAGACTATCATTCATTCGCCGCTGAGGCGAATACTTGAAAAGTGATCTCAGCTGAGTAGACCTCAAGATTGGTTTATAAATTAACACGGGGATACAGCCTCAAGACTTATATTGAGATTGGTTTATTAATACGGGCCTAAGTGATCTCTGCAATTTGCTCCATTCACTTGATGAGGTTGAGAACCTCTGGGTAATTTCATTAAGGTTAGTGAAAAATGAATATTAAGGAACATTAAGGCGTACTGTTTAATTAGTTCAGCCAGTTTATTAGTAGACTTCCTCGCCTGATGTTATAAACGATGCTCATCATTAGGTTTTACCTCAGTTATGTATACATAAACGGGCCAACCTACTTTAAACTTTTTTAGAAATAAAAAGCTATACAAAACTATGGTTAATAACTGTTTTATAATGTATACAGGACAGTAAATGCAGTATAGCTTAATTATTTGGTTTTGTATTACGTGTCACTTTCTGACTAGTGTTCCTCGTTGTGGCTGGTTAATTATAGATTTTGACAGTTCGATCTTGACAATGGTGTCGATTCGGATGTACACCAACTAAACTAAAATCAGTTTTAAAGTAGTACTGTCTCTTTCTCCCTGGAACAGTACGATGCGACGGCACCACTCCAAAACTGGTTTGGTTTAGTTTAGTTTGTGTACATCCGAATCGACACCAAAGTAACCACATTTTTTTTTCGTTTTATTCACTCCTCTCGGGGAAGGCAAAGGGATCTAAGCCCATACAGTCATGTCTTATTTCTCTTATTTCTTCAGTTTATAAGTCAGTCTCAGTCAAAACAAGTAATTCGTCGTATACTTGGCGTATACAGAGTCTAGTCACGGTCAAGTCATTCTTCAGTAAAGTGGCAGAATGTACAAAAGATTTTGGCGGCTTCTTGAGGGAACCTGAAAGCTTCGTTAGGCACTTTAATTTACACTTCCCTTCACTTGTACGCCACCACTAACTTTTGCTGCACAATATTCTGCCATTATTAAGCTTCAAAAGTCAGAATGCACAAATTATAAGAATTATAAACAAAAATGCAACTTCACTCGCCGAGATCCCACCAAAAACCTAACCTAATTTAATTATTTTGACATTTATATTTCACTTCATTGTAATGACAATTTAATAATGGCAATAGTAATTAGTTAGATCTTGATTATTGTGACTTAGTTTCATTACCTTGATATTTAATAATAATTCGACTACATCGTCACTTTTCATCAAACGCGAATCTCGCGAAAATCATAAAAAAATATATATATTTATATTTGGCTTTTATTTGCAATAACAGTTGACATTTTATTAATTAATTTGAATAATAGCCAAATTTCCATATATGGTTTGCTTTGTATGGGTAATCGAAAATTTTTTCGCCCTCGGGGAAAATTGTTCGTAATCAGGCATTGGCATTACCAGTTCATGGGAATTACATGTAAGAAGAACTATCTTGACTATGATTGAATAAATACCACGCTCAAAGTAGTTTAACATTCTAAAGGACACCAATATAATTAGATGCAAATTTATACATCTCCACTGGACTTGCCGCATCACTAAGTAATTGCATTTAACTTTAATGTGTAGGGTAGTTAATGTAACTAAGCTTTCCTTAATAAGGAAATCGATTAGATCATCTTTAACAATCAAGTTTAATGTCAGGGATAACTGGTAACTAACATCTCCAAGTTAAATACAATACAGGGTGAAATAATACTGTATTTTTATAAGAATGCTGTTACTATGTAGTGACCCTGTCAGCGAAACCAACGGTTGCGGGTTCGAGTCCCGCGAGGGGTAAATGTTTGTGTGATGGATACGAACATTTATTCCCGAGCATGACATATATGACAATACATAAATATTTATGTATATTTATCCGTTATCTAGTATCCATAGTACATGCTTTGCTTAGTTTGGGACTAGATGATTGGTGTAAGTGTCCGAAATATTTATTTATTTATAAATATTTTGTATAACATCGACGACTCAGAAATAACTGTTCGTATTCATCACACATTTACCCCTAGCGGAGTTCGAACATGCAATCGTTGGTTTCAAAAGCAGAGTCAAATTCGCGTAAACCATTTGATCTTGGTAAGCTACTGTAGATATAATATATCTGATTGAAAATGCAGGAGTTTGTGCGAAGGTTAGATGTTTCTTTGTTGCTCAATGACGGCGAAAGGAATGAACGGTTTTGGATGAAATTAGGTAGATAGGTAGACATATTCCGAATTAAAACATTGGATAAAATTATTAGATAATATTATAGTTTTAAATATTTAATTTAGTAATCTTTTATCAAAATATGAAAACTAAAATCAGCTGATGCCAAATAGACCTGAGATACCATTGACCTATCATATCCTCTACATCACTTAGTTAATTAATTTTCAGTGCTGCTATTGTAGTGTCTTAACAGTAAGAGAGTGAGACCCTGGAGATCTGGAGCACAGGTGTCCAATCTTTTTCAGACTTCAGTCTCTCACAAAAAAATTGTCACAAACAACAATACAATATACAATTATTATTATATCACTTATCTATGTATTTGTTAAGGACCGACTACTCACACGCAAATGACTTCGACTAATATTAATCGACGAATATTTTTTTTTATTAAAGAAAACTGCATAACATCATTGAGAAGTATGAGTGGGATGACTTTGAGGGAGTTAAGCAGAAGAAGACGTAGTGACAAAGATTGAAAAATGTATGCTAAGATGATTTGGACATGTGGACAGGATGAATGAAAGAAGACTGACGACAGAGACTGAATGGTAGTGTTGGTAGAGAAAACCACAGCGAACGTACCATAATTAAATTAGGGACCATATAAAGAAAGGCCAAGTCAAGAGTACCCTAAACCGACGAGCATGTGTGACACAACCTTATTAGAGTGAATGAAGCAAACGAGGTGTGTCAGGATCGTAGCAAGTGGAAGTCTGTGGTATCTGCCTACCCCTACGGGAAGCAGGCATGACTTTATGTATACAGGGCGTCCCAAAGTTATGGGACATGAAGGGGAAGTACCTTAAATATCGTAGATAGTGAATTTTGCTCAAAGAAGACTTTATGTTATTTTTAAAAGTTAGTAATTCTGCATTCATAGATTTTCTAAAAATTATTTGCTTCGGCTGGGAATCGAACCGACTCAAATGTGAAAAAAAAAACACCCTACTTTTATGATGCCAATCGAAAGAATAGCTAAAAAATAATAACTCTGCCTAAGTAACATAGTATTTTAAAAGAAAGGAACAACGTGAAATTAATCATTTTAATCAAATAAAAAACATACATGAAACTGCCGTAGTCAATTAAGTAGGTATTTTTTTGTAAATTAATTAATTAAATGCTCAAAATGTGATCCCTCTTGTCTTACGCAAATCGCCAATCTTTTAATGAGCCCGCTGCCTGTTGATTTTCTAATCATTTTATGGTGAACACTCGATGTGATATGGCACAATTCTGTTTGCAACTCGCCTACGTTCTCGTATCGCTTTTTGTATAGCATATCTTTCACGTATCCCCAAAAGAAGAAATCTAATGGTGTGAGGTCCGGGGATCTGGCCGGCCATCTAATCGGTCCATTTGTACCAATCCATGTAGGAAAACATTCATTTAGAAAATCTGCTGCTCTCCGACTATTATGAGCCGGAGCTCCATCTTGTTGGAAAATTAAGTTTTCTTGCTCCGCCGCGGAATGGTTTCTTATCTTATCCCTTAAAATTTGAAGTATTCCTAAATACTTTTCTGTGTTCAAGGTTCCTTGGTAAAAATGGATTAAGAAAACCCGGTTTTTTAAAAGTCCGCACCAACAGTTGAGTGAAAAACGCACTTGGTTATTAGTTTCAGTCACTCGTAGGGGATTTTCTTTAGACCAAATACGATTATTGTTGCGGTTATACATACCGTTATTGCTAAAGTTAGATTCGTCTGTCCAAATAATATTATCCAAAAAATTTGGATCTTCGAGCAATCGTGCCTGGATATCAAGACAGAAATTTTTTCTCCTTTCTGTATCGCCCGGAAGTAATTTTTGAACCAATCGTCCTTCAACATAACTCTTAAAACCGTGTTTTTTTAATACACGGTGTATTTTACTTTTTGAAACTCCAATTTCATGTTCTCCTTCTCTCACCGATGCTTTCGGAAAAGCCGAAAAGTAAATTAAAATACCAAGTTCTTCGTCGTTGATCGTATGGTTTTCTTGCTGTGGTTCTCTTGGGCGTTTATCGAAACGTCCCAGAGTTTTCAAATTGTTCACAAGCCTTTTCAAAACTTTACGAGACGGTATTTGTCTATCAGGATATTTTACGCCATACCACCGCAAACTTCTAGAGATATCTTTATCGTTCAAAAAATATGCTTCCATTAGATCAAAACTTACTTGATATGCCATGTTCGCAATAAATTAACACAATAACACTTGTGTAAGTGAATTGAGACTAAACAGATCAATATCCGAAAAACAAACGCTCGCACATACTGTTCCATTTTCAAATTTAAGAACAACATTTAAAAATATCACTTCTTTTTAAAATATCTTAAAAAGTATGCATTCAAACAAACGCTGTCATAAACTGTTCCATTTTCAAATTATAAATTATTTATTTTTGTTTTTAATTTGCCTTCTGTCTAGCTTACAGAGGACGTATTGAAATACAAGTTTTATCATTTCATCTACACGTGCACTTATAATAAGGAAAACTATGTTAGTACCTATTTTATGAAGTGGGTACTTATTTACGAATAATCAATGCTATCTTTGGAATGATAATATCGCTACTTTTCGAACGTCGTCGGCAATAAATAACTTTCTTGAAATTTGACTCAATCATTTTATGTTGTTCCTTTCTTTTAAAATACTATGTTACTTAGGCAGAGTTATTATTTTTTAGCTATTCTTTCGATTGGCATCATAAAAGTAGGGTGTTTTTTTTTTCACATTTAAGTCGGTTCGATTCCCAGCCGAAGCAAGTAATTTTTAGAAAATCTATGAATGCAGAATTACTAACTTTTAAAAATAACATAAAGTCTTCTTTGAGCAAAATTCACTATCTACAATATTTAAGGTACTTCCCCTTCATGTCCCATAACTTTGGGACGCCCTGTATATGTATGTAACGTATAATTTCATCCTGTATAATTACAAATATTGCAATCGATGCAAAAACGTTTAGATTTTATTAGGCTTTAAAACTGCAATCAATAACAATAAACAGTGTAGGTTAAATAACTTTGCCATATTGGATTTTAAATGAGATTTTGTATATTGGATTTTAACATCCCGCTATTTAATTATGTAGCATTAAAATTACATTTGTGAGGGAGTTCTATAAAGAAGTTTAAAGAAAATCCTAAGAATAAGCAATATTAATTTATAATAAGACTACACTGCTGTACCACACATCAAAATATAGGTACTTATTGATACCAATAGCAATTTTAGCCTATTTATTTATAGGTTATGGTGAGATCTATGTTTGTAGTATGGTGATTGTCAGTCCTCTTGTTTAATTCGTTTCTTTAAGACTCGGTACAACCGACACGTAGAAAGTATAGAACCAACGCTATTTGGGTATAGCATTCAGAGTTTCTAACCACCACACCAAATAGGTCGTCAAATGTATATTTCTTTATGTTTGTACAATAAACTGAAAATAAAAGAAATATATTTTTAGGAATTGATGTTGTACTAGATATGCTAACGTAATTTCATGCCATTTGTCCCAAGCGGGGTGGTTAAAGATATCCCAAACAATAGTGTTTCGGTATTCCAAACATTAATAGTTTAATGATTGAAAGAACATCCACGGTTCACCTTATGAAATATACAGAATGCACACGTGACGGGATGAACCCATCGCCGTTGAAACGTGCAATACCTATTATAGATGTTCTAGGGAAAGTCCCTTAGTCGCCTTTTACGACACCCACGGGAAGTGATGGGTTGGTTCTATCCTATTTTAATGCCGTTACCATACAGCACCGCATAATACTTATTGAGAAAATTAATATGTCAAAAGATTTATATTTCTTTTTGTCAGCTTGAGATTTTCGAGTTACGATTTCTAGTATGACGATTGTCAGTTTGCTTGTTTTATTGGTCTGTGGTATCAGATAACCATCGGTCCATTAAATGACTATTCCAACGAAGTATTAATTACTTGGATGATTCAAAATGAAACACGTTTAGACTCCGTTGATTTCAAATTGAACGTTAAATTGAAATAAAAACCGGGGCTCACCAGTTTAAATCAAAATTCCATTCGCGACCAAACTTTCCCCGTCGGACAAGAGAACGTCTTAATTCTCACAATTACCTTTATTTATACGTGTTCTTGTATATCTGTATTTAGACATTTCGTATTGGATCGTGTTATTTCCTTTCTCACGGTGCTATTTGTATTAATACAAATGCGAGTGCATTTTCACTTTCGTTATACGATTGTTTTAAATCATATATACGATTTAACGTCACGACCGTTATCCCAAATGGGGTGGTCAGAAATATCCCAAACATTAAAAAAAAATTATTTCGGACACTTGCACCAATCATTTAGTCCCAATCTAAGCAAAGCTTGTACTATGGATACTAGATAACGGATAAACATACATAAATATTTATATAAACATCCATGACTCAGGAATAAATGTTCATATTCATTACACAAACATTTACCCGTCGCGGGATTCGAACCCGCAACCGTTGGTTTCGCTGACAGGGTCACTATCCACTACACCAATCGGTCGTCAAACATTAGAGCTTGAAACAACATCCACGTTTACTTATATTATAACAATAGAACGCAATTAGGCGGCCTTATCACTAAAAGCGGTCTCTTAAATACAATCCAAGGCTAGGGGAAATTTGTAAATCGAATACCAGGTAGATTGAACGATCATCATCATCTCAGCCCGTAAACATCCCACTGCAGGGGTATAGTTCCGGTTGTCAGAGACAAGATAGCCAGTCCCCCAAATGTGTTGGAGTTTCCGGGTCAGTAAGCTTCCACCTTCGACCTCATCTTCACGTAACATCAGGTGTGATTGAGGTCAAGTATGAACCCGCCGTGCATAAAAAAAATCCCTTCGGCCACTTCCGAAACCAAAGTTCGAAACCGGTTTCTAAATAATAAGCCTTTCCGCGTATAATGACGGAGTATATAGAGGACCATAATGTACCACGCTGGCCCAATGCAGGTTAGGGACTTCACATGCCTTAGAATTTTTATTTCTCAGGCATTCAGGTTTGCTCACGATGTTTTCCTTCACCGTTTAAGAGCAGTCGGATAAATGCATATAAGTAATTAAATTAAATTTAAAAACTCATTGGTACATGGCTTGCCTGGGAATCGAACCCGGACCTCCCAAATTGGGAGATCGCGTCTTAACCGTTGAGCCACCGACGCTCCGACTGAACGACACTACTAATTAAAGAAATAATTATACAGGATGAAATTTTATTCGTGTATTTCCTGTTAACTAGAGGCTCCTCCCCTAATTACGAATAACTTTCCACTAGGAACCATATGCGAATTCACCCGAAAATGGTTGAAATTCCATACTAAATATGGTTTCAGAATGGTTTACTTTGTATGGGTGATAGAAAATTTTTTGATCGAGTTCGACTGTTATGTTCCCAGTAGTTCTGTTGGACAGTTCTGTTGGCCGAACTAATGGGAATTTTTGTCTCACTAGTTCTATCAACAGAACAAATGGTACTAGGGATTCCCAGTAGTTCTGTCGAGTTCTAATTCGAGTGCGAGCGAAGCGAGCACGGCAGTTTTTGACACCCCGACATGGATAGGTTAGGTTCGAAGCTAGCTCTGCTCGCCCGGCTCGCTTCCACCATACCCTTCGTGTTAGGTTGACATGTTATTCACTAGAACTAATGGGACAAAAAAATGCCATTCGTTCGGTCAAAACAAAGTTCAAGTTATTTACAGAACTAGTGAGACAAAAATTCCCATTAGTGCGGCTAACAGAACTGTCCAACAGAACTACTGGGAACAAAGGCTTCGACTATGGTCCCTTGGGGAAAGTTGTTCGTAATCAAGAGTGACGTCACTCGAATTAAGAATTACACGAATTTAAATTCACCATGCAAATATGCAAGTAGGTATGTATAAATATTATAATAATATCTAACTAATATTATAAATGCGGAAGTTTGGATGCTTGTTTGTTTTTTTGTTTGTTGCTCAATCGCGGCGAAACGGATGAACGGATTTAGATGAAATTTGGTATATAGGTAGAACAACGCTAGATTAAAACATAGGATATTTTCTATCCCGATAGAATGAGTAAATCCCGCGGGACATACAAATTAAACAATTTGTTTATCCCGCGGGAATTACTCACTCTATACAAACAACATTGGGTTTACGATTCGGAGGTCGCTGGTTCGATCCCCAGCGGGGTACATGTTTAAGTACTCGGTTTGGTTGGTGGTAGGGCATTTTAAATGTCCGGCTGGCTAGCTACCACCATCTTATCTAAATCTGCCGCCAAGCAGCAATGTTAATAGCATTGTTGTGGTTCGGTTGTCAGAGATAAGATACCCATTCCCCCAAATGTGTTGGGGTTTCCGGGTCAGTACGCTTCCACCTTTGACCTCATCTTCACTTAAAATCAGGTGAACCCATCCTGCATAAAAAAAAACATGTCTGCGATAAGTTGTTCCACGCGGGCGAAGCCGTAGGCGGAAAGCTAGCATTTTATAATAGTTATATTTTATTAATTAGATAGTTCACCCCGACAGGAAAACGAAGCTATTAGGTACGTGTGTATATTTGCGCAGGCGCTACAAGCTACAGTGATCAAGTAGGTTATTTTGCATGCCACCACGCATTGAGATGCATGGGAGAAAATGCGCGAAGATGGCCTCCAACTAACATCAATTACCATGGCCCGGTTGCCTATATGTAAGGCAATTTGACTTAATTATTATGGTATTTGATCAGTTCTCATCGGATGGCTGTAGAGGACAAGACAGTATATAGAAATTACGATATTACATACAAATTAAACAATTTGTTTATCCCGCGGGAATTACTCACTCTATACAAACAACATTGGGTTTACGATTCGGAGGTCGCGGGTTCGATCCCCAGCGGGGAACATGTTTAGTACTCGGTTTGGTTGGTGAGAGGGCATTTTAAATGTTCGCCTGGCTAGCTACCACTATCTTATCTAAATCTGCCGCCTAACAGCAATGTTAATAGCATTGTTGTGTTCCGGTTGCAGAGATAAGATAGCCAGTTCCCCAAATATTTGGGTTTCCGGGTCAGTACGCTGCCACCTTCGGCCTTCATCTTCACTTCACATCAGGTGTAATTGGGGTGAAGTGGGAATCTCTTGTGCGTTAAAAAAAGAAGTGTGTGATCTCTGCCTACCCCTACGGGAAACAGGCGTGACTTTGTACATAATTTTTGTCTTGCATATACATAATATTTGTTATAGGCATATATTTTCTCTCTAAAAAATGAAATTAGCACCTATTCTGTAGTACAACAGTTTCATTTCCCTCAATCGAAAAATCCTTAGTAACGAAAATCATCCAACTGTATCCTAGAGCGGAACAATAAATTAGGTAAGTTATGCAACTTATATCATCTCCATGTACAAAGCGCGCGAATCACAGGCACGTTGGCAAATGCAAGCAAAAACTTGGCACGAAGCGCGCCACATACCTTACCTACAGAGCTAGATCTGTGATAAAACCTAGCCTCCGCATTCCAGAAGTAACCTCGATCACGTCCAGATTTACATTACGCCTGTTTCTGCACAAATTGTATGCAAAGTCGCAGGAAGATATTGCTTCCTCTCTTCGACTTGAAACAGTAGTAGTTTGGAGGTATTCACAAAAGCCAAGTCATATTTGTTGGAGGTGGAGACCTTTTTAACTCCACTTTGCTACACCGACAATTGATTGTTTACTTTTTGTATGTGTCTCGACTGTGTAATACTTGTACAATACCTGATTATTTGTGTCATGATATTATGGGTTTAAATTATTTTTTCTTTCTTTGTATCATGAAGTTTTTTTTTTAATCACAACGTGTCGGCTCTTGACCTCAATCACACCTGATGTTAAGTGACCGATGTTAGATGCCCTGAAGTTAGATAACCGCCTCCGTGGCTCAATGTAAGCAACATTGGGTTTAGGATTCGGCGGTCGCGGGTTCGATCCCCAGCGGGGTATATGTTTAAGTACGCGGTTTGGTTGGTGGTAGGGCATTTTAAAATGTCCGCCTGGCTAGCTACCACCATCTTATCTAAATCTGCCGCGAAGCAACAATGTTAATAGCATTGTTGTTTTCCAGTTGTCAAAGATAAGATAGCCAGTCCCCCAAATATTTTGGGGTTTCCGGTTCAGTACGCTTCCACCTTCGACCTCAACTTCACCTAACATCAGGTGTGATTGAGGTCAAGTACGAACCGGTCGTGCATAAAAAAAAGTGTAGATGAGGCCGAAGGTCGAAGCGTACTGAGCTGGAAACCCCAACATATTTGGGGCACTGACTATCTTATCTCTGCCAAGTTGCTTGAAGTTTGAATGAAGTCGTACCATTTATGATACCAATAGATACAAATTTAAAAGACCGCCTCCGTGGCACAATTTAGAAAATAAAGTTTACAAAACGGATGTTCTGGGTTCGATTCCCAGCAGGGTACATGTTTAGTACTCTGTTTGGTTAGTGGTAAAGCATTTTTAAATGTCCGCCTGACCAACTACCACCATCTTATCGAAGACCGCCTTCAAGCAACAATGTTGATAGTATTGTTGCTGTCCACGTGAGTGCGCTTCCACCTTCGACCTCAACTTCACTTAACATCAGGTGTGATTGAGGTCAAGTACTAACCCGTTGTGCACGAAAAAAAGAATTTCCATAAATACTAGTATTATTATTTAATTTAACTTCATAATTTGCTTCATTATTTTCTATTCTTGTTTTTATATGCTTACCTATAAATAAATAAATATCCTTGGACATACACACAATACTATCCTCCACTTTAAGCAATTATGGGCTTATGTTATGGATACCAGATGGTAGGTATACTACATAAATACATATTTTTTTTTGTAAATAAATACTTATTATAAATGAAAACATCCATAACTCGGGTACACATGTACGTATTCATCATACAAACATATGCCCCTAGCGGGTTTCGAACCCGCTACCATTTGATATAGTGGTCAGAGTTGCTAACCGCTACACCAAACAGGTCGTCAAAATATTAACATAGCATATTGTAAAATATCAGACTATTTAGTTGGTAAACATCCTTGGACATAACCAGCTCGTTCGCAAGCCAGATTATGTCATAATTAATAATGAAAATTTAAAAGCCTATTTGTAATATAATAAAGAATTTATAAAAGAGCAACCCTTCGTGTTTCCTGCTAGTACTTCTCAGGGAAAATTACATTTTGAACAAGCACTAGTTGTTCGACTATTATGCACTCATTACCTTGAATATGATAATTTGGGTTTGTATCCACGGGTCCCGGGATCTGATTGAATTGGAAACCGATCCCACCAATTTGTCTCCACGGATCCCGGGACCCGTTTCCACAGAAAAACTTTTCCTTTAAACTTCGTTATTTATTATTAGAGTTTCTAAGCACTATACCAAATAGGTCGTCTATATTTATGCGTAAGAAAATTTAAACTAATTAAATAGCATAAATAAGTTGATTACAGTTTTTCATTAGTGTCTATCCGACTTCCTTGTCACAGCTTCATAGGCACGTAACAGTTCTTTAAAAAAAAAACTGTTTCGGTTCACTCACTCGTTTAGTGTTCCGTAGTTTTTACCTGCCTCATGTAATGGATTTGCGCTGGATGATTTCGTGCTGTTATTTCCTTCGGTTACCGTGGTATTGACTATTACATTCTTACGCTTGTTAAAATTTTAATTGATTTTATTCGTTATTTCATAGACTGTTCTGTACGTATGAGGAAACCTATACGTCTGGTTTGCACGTGTGTCTGGCGAATGGTTTTGAATTTGGAATCGTTAAATCCGCGGTAAATATGACATTTATTCCATTTCATAATACAGAATTATTTGAATTTAGAACAATTTGGAACTGGGACTGTGCCAATTTTAAATGACTAAAGAGGTGGACTCTAAGATTGTATGCAAGAAGTAAATAAATGCGGTGAAAAAGGCGGGAATCTTTAAAAAAATTATATTCTTTTTTTTATATATTATGGCTTTGGCTGATTAGAGTATTTAGCCAACGACAAGTAATTTTTCTTGTGCCGCGTGCAATATAACTATTTTCTTTTTATTTGAAATTGGAACTATCCGTGTACGTGAATACACAGTTCCCAGACAGTTGTTAATTATTTCAAACTATATATTAATAACAGTGAAGATGGAACTGACTCAATTTTAGATTGGCGGATTTTGCGATCACGTAATTCATTATTCGCCACAGTCAACATTTCTTATGGGACATTTCCACAGAATTAACAAAAGAAAAAATGGAATGTTACGTGAGCTGTATGTACGGGAGGCACCCAAGACATAATTTCGATTTCACTAGTTCATTGATTGATGTGCTCTTTAAAAATAGTTAATAGTTTACTATACCGTGTCTAACTGAAGAATCACTTGAAAATGACTATTTAACCGACTTCCAAGATAGGAGGAGATTCGAAATTCAACTGTTTTGTATTTTTCTTAGCGTTAAATTATTATACGATTTTGATAATATTTTTTTTTTGTTTTAAAGGGTATAACCGCCAGAGGCAATCTGTAAAATTTGATGAAGATCTGCTGACGCACGCCGTAGATAGAGAAAGCATTAAGGCCGGGTATTCCCACATAAACACGTTTTTGAATTTATTTTTGAAGTAGTAAACAGTGAAATTAAAATCTAGGAAAATTTATTTATATTGTTGAGGATATATTCTAGGGAATGTATCCGATGGAAACACGATTTGATAAAGTTGGCTCGATAGAATTAATTCACAAAGTTGCCTCTTTTCCTGTCATTTTATCTTCTATTTTCGATGTTATTCTTATAATAAATGATTTTATATTACGAATCATTTACTAAAATAAAGTTTATAGATAACTCGAGGGATTACTCCCGATCGATTTTTTTTATATCATCTTCTAATTTTTTTATCGATTATTCAAGTGATTTTCGATCCACGCGGCACTCGCCAGTGTCTCGCGAGACCTTGCCGAGGTAGGACCTGTTCCAAATTTTGCGCGGTCGCGACCCTTCTGTTGTGTAAATTCGTCGAATTATAAAGTACTTTTTTGTGTCATATTTATATTGTGATTTATTGAACTAATAATATTAGTAGGTAGTTAACATTCTTAAGTTTTTTTTGTGTGTATAATAGTTTTATTTTGTGTATAAAGTATTTAATTGCAAGATAAAAATTCTGTGAAAATGGGAAATAAAAAAAAAATAAAAAAACCAAACAATCGCTGACGAAGAAGAAAAACATTGCTAAGAAAATATGGTAAGTTTTATTTCTTTTGCATTTATAATATTAGTATGGATTCAACATCATCCGTAACTCCTGACCACAGTATACATCTATATCAGTAGTTTCTACGAGTCTTAACAGTAAATATTATGTTATAATCAGTTTCTACAATTTAGTCTCTCGTTTATTGATAAAGTTCATGTCTCGTCACGTCATGATGAGCAATACCTACAATAAAATTAGTAAAGATACAATGCGTTCACAATAGGATTAAATGCTACACATAACGAAAAATGAGGACTGAGGTGTGCGGGGAGCATTGACGCGAGCTTGCCGGTGGGTTTCCGGTCAGTGCATGGAGGCCAGCCAATCACAATGCGCGAGTCGTGCGTGCCCTATAGTGTTGGAACGAGTTGCTAGTGAGGGGACGTACCATTACATTACTGTTTCCCTTTCACTTACCTATCTTAATTGTTTTAGCTTTAAATGATTTTGTAATTATGATGTTTTTTTTAATAATTACATAATTTATTGTTTCAGTTCTAAAGTAACACGAAATAAGAAAGGCTTATTTCTACAAACAAATAGCACAGAAGCACAGTAAGTATTGTCTTTGTTTTCTTGACAATCTCTATCCTGACCATAGAGTAAATAGTACATACCTACATATTATGTTAACTCAGATGCATAGAAGTAGGTACCTAGTATTAAAATGGTGTGTGCAATATCACACAAACTTGTTTTAAATTTAAGAGTATAAAGTGATGCATTTAAGTAAACATGTTTGTAATAAACGATTAAATAATAATAATAACATACTTAGATTTACCTGCTCAATTTTGCAATTTAATGAAGTCGTTTCTTTTTTCAGACAACCTTGTGACGATGCCTCTAACAGGTCTGAAGAATCTTTAATAACATTAAAGCCTGTTGATTTGCAACCTTCTGCTACTAAGTAAGTTAATTTTTTGTTGTCTTTCAGTGACATAAACATTATACAAATCAAAAATTATTTGTTTTGTATAGATATATGTATTTTTTACATATCTGTTGAAGGAAGAATTATTATTTCAGGACATGGATATCGCCAACTGATGTACATTTACAAGATATTCCTATATCTTCGTCATCTGCGCCAGAACCAGTTGCTGATTTAGATCAGCCCTTATAGTTAACGTCTATTTAATAGTGTGTGTTTTTTTTTATGAGATAGGGCAGCAAACTGCGGGTCACCTGATGGAAAGTAACACCGCCGCCCATGGACATCTGCAACACGAGAAGGGTCGCAGATGCGTTGCCGGCCTTTGAGGTTGCTCACCCCAGAATACGTAGGGCAGCCTGAGCGACGCTCATGGAGGTATTTTCCAGCACGAAGCGTGCTGGTATCCTCCTGGGGTCTTCTTCAAATACCGCTACTATTCTGAGGGGAGACTGGGTTGGGCTTCCGGCGCCCTCGCATACCGGGCGAAGCGCAGTGGCAAAATGCCGCTACTCAAACGTCGGTCTTCTGCGTGAGGGTGGTACTTCACCGATCGAGCCGACTCATTCATGCTGCGAGCTAAAAAAATAGCTTGCAGCGTGGCTCTACCTCTTCAGTACTGGATGAGTTTTTTTACCGTAAAGAAAAAAATAGAAAGTAGGTAAGTGAAATAGAAAGTATTGGCTTAGGTAGTTTATTTATTTTTTTCAAAACCATCTTGGAATAAAGCGTTAATTGTGTAAAGCTGATGATATACAATCGGCACATGGCACACGCCAGTTAAATTTAGAGGAGTTTTAAAATAATTTTGATACTATAGCATCAGAAGACCGACAAAGGAGCCGCGCAACGATATGTCGCAACGAAAAATCAACTTTAACGCAAATAACTCACAGTACATTTCGAATGTAATGTATGTGATTATCATTGTTCAATTTGGATTGCGGTCAGTGATGGATAGTGAAAATACCAATAGCCAGTTGTTTGATATTGTGATCATTTAGGATAATGTTAAATGATTATAATGTAATTTTATTATAATTATATTTTATAATCAATACTAATATTATAAATGCGAAAGTAACTCTGTCGTTTATCTGTTACCTTTTTACGCCTAAACCAATTAAGTAAGGAAATAAATTATTAATGGCTTACCTCATTTACTTACGAAACTCTAAAACATCCTACTATAAACAAAGTATCATAAAAAATGCATTTCTACAGTCGAATAAAATTGTCCTACTGATTAATTCTATACTATGTCGCTGGCGAGGACATGCGAGTACCTACTGCCGCTGCGTGTCGTCGCGAAGTATATTTCGCGCGCGCATCCGGGTTAGCGTTAAATGCCTACTGTTGCAGGAATACCCGGCCTTAAAAAGATTAGCCCACTCAAAGCGTATTTTTAACAGACTTGAAAAAAAACAGGATATTCTGTATTCGTTTGTACTATATATTTTTAAACCCCGACGAAAAAAGAGGGGTGTTATAAGTTTGATCGCTATGCGTGTATCTCTGGCACCGTATCTCTTTAACGGATGAACCGATTTGGATGCAGTTTTTTTTATTAGAGACCAGGTTTTTATCAAAATGGGGTCAGTTGTTTTGTTTTGACCGTTTGTTTTCTCGAGGATTTTTCATATTTACAATTTTTTTATGTATTAGTTTGACAGGGTTCCTTGAGGGTGACGTATTCCGGACATTGAGCATGGATGGAGGCTTTAGTAAAGTCGATTTTTTCGCAAATTTGTGTCAGTTCAATTGCCCGTAACGTCCCACTCACTGACAGATATCATCAAAAGATACTTGTATGTGATTTACAATCTTGAAATTTGGCACGAAGAAACGATTCCTTGCTCAAATTAAGAAATGAATACGAAAATCATGAATATCCAATCCCGTGTGGAATTACGAGACAAACAACATTTTGCGGTTTTCTTCATATTATAACGTTTACGTAACTAACTACATATTTAAGTTTGTTTATTTAAAAAGTGGGCTGTTGGGCAAGTTTCTGTACTTTTTTTTTTTTTAGTTTTATTTTCTCCTCTAGGAGAAGGCAAAGGGATCTAGCCCATAACAGCCATGTCTTATTTATCTTATTTCTTCAGTTTGTAAGTCAGTCTCAGTCAAAACAAGTAATTCGTCGTATACTTGGCGTATACAGAGTCTAGTCACGGTCAAGTCATTCTTCAGTAAAGTGGCAGAATGCTTTACAAAAGATTTTGGCGGCTTCTTGTGGGAACCCGAAAGCTCCGTTACGCACTTTAATTTACACTTCCCTTCACTTGTACACCATCACTAACGTTTGCTGCACAATATTCTGCCATTATTAAGCTTCAAAAGTCAAAATGCACAAATTATAAGAATTATAAAGAAAAATGCTACTTCACTCGCCGAGTTCCCGCCAAAAAGCCGCAAGTTTCCGCACTTTCGGACGGACGGAGACGGAGGTTCGCGCCGCGACTGCGACAGAAGACCGAGACAGGAGACCGCCACAAGTGTCTCGGTATCTTCTGCATGTACCGAGACCGCGATCGCCTACGCTAATAATATTATTCATCCAGTATCGCAGAGTGTCAACTGACACCGTTGAGTTGTACTGTGTCATTAATTTACATAATGGAAATCCAAGTAATCATGCTGCTGGAGGAAGAAGACGACGATGATTTTCTCTTCTAATATTATTATTATCAGCTGTGTTTTTCTAAATTCCTCTCTCTCTCCTCTAATTGGCATTCAGTTTTTTAGTTTAAGTGATAATTTGTAAAACAGCTGTAGATTTTCCTAAGAAAATAAAATAAATAAATATTGTCCTTGAAATTTTCGTCTCTGTAGGAGTCTAGTTATGCATTGTCTATCGGAGAGTACTGTCTGATCAGTTCAATCTGCTTTTCACAGTCTTGGTCAGAAAGAGCAGTATATATATGAATAATAAGACAGCTATATCCATGCTCGCTTATCATTCAAATAGTCAGTGATTTTATAATAGCCTTTTCTTATAATGTCTACTGGAACATTATTATAAAAGCGTATACATTGCCCTTTGAAGGATTTACTAACTTTGTGAAGTCGGCTAACATAAACAGATAACTGGTTCTTATTCCTTGTATTAACATTGTTAATACAAGGAATAAGATTACATTTCATTCTTAAGCCCCACATAAACTTGTAATCAGTAGGTATGAAAAGGAAAGTGCCACACTTTTTAATTAATAATAGACCGTAATTAATAGCCATGTGTTCTAGATGTAAGCCTGACGATAGAAATTGCTAGGAATATATCGCTCGCTTCCGCAGAGAATTACCAAATGACAGTATTTGTAAATGGCGCCGTGCTTGTTGCGACAAGCTAAGCGTTAAGCGACAGCGGAAAAGCATCAATTTTTTTTATGCACTACGGCTTTGCACTTGACCTCAATCACACCTGATGTTAAGTGAAGATTACACTATTTGTTCTAGGTGGAAGCGTACTGACCAGGAAACCATATGTTATTTCAATTCTTATTATCAATCAATACACGATCCTATTAACATTGCAGTTTGGCGCCAAATTTAAATAAGACGGTAATAGCTAGCCAGGCGGATATTTACAATTACCTACCACCAAACAACCCGAGTAATAAACCTGTATTCCGCTGAGGATCGAACCCGCGACCTCCGAATAAACCCTACCTATGGCCACGGAGCCAAAATTTATTAAAAATTTAATAAAATACGCACAAACACATCAACAGTCCCTCTCATACAAATGGCCACATGACTGACATATACGTATACGATAAACTACTTTACTGAATTAAAAAAAAACTGTGCTGAATAGTGCCAAATAGTGCCCAAAGGAAAAAATAGTGCCACTGTAGTTTAAGAGTTTCCTGAGTTTCTTGCTCGTTCTTCTCTGGGGAGACTGCCTAGTGAATGAGCGATAACTGTATGTCATGACGATTTCAAATGTTATTCTTATACCTTACGAAATAAAACATTTTTGATTTGATTTGATTTGAAGAGTTATACCTACCTATTATAAATCAAAAAGAAGGCTGAATAAGATAAAATTTAAAGGTTGTCTTTACTATGCAACTAAAAGTAGATGTTCTATTTTATCAAACAAAAATGAATATTTTTAACATACCCTGGATTAAAATATAGGATATTTTATATCCCGATAAACACATGACACGTTTATATCAATACGGTTTACGCCTCTGGAGATTATGCATTCAGCGAGGCAATAGCGCTAGCGTACTAGGTACTAAGCCTCACGGAAGCGAGTTGGACGGCGTATTTTTTATATAAGATTGAAAATACCTATGTATTTTCAATTATGTTTTATAAATTTGTTGATTCTATGTATATAAAATAAAATATACATAATGCTTCCAAATTATTCGACAAGTTATTTTAATTAAACATATCCGCGATAAAGTTATTACACGCAGGCGAACGAAACCGCGGGCGGAAAGCTAGTTGTCTATATTAAGAAATAATAATTAATTATTAATCAGGATGAGTAATCGTTCCTAATATTACGGAATACTAATTTTGTCGATTTCTACAATACCTATAAGAAATGCGGAAGAGGGAAGGTAAATGAGAATTCCGCTCTAAAGCTGTAACTTGACCCACGTTGTTGGAAAGTCGATGGCCACTGGTAAGCGATGCGCAAACGCATACCTACGCATGGTTAAATACTGGATAATTATTGTGTATGGATCCATAGTAATTTTGATGACCTAAATGGTTGTTGAAAGAAAATTTTTCCTATAGGTGCTTTGTGGAAAAGTTAACGATTAAGACAAGTATGTCAATGTCTTGACAATGTCAGTGAAATTACCATTCATTGTGAAGCCTCAGAGTCATTTTATTTAGGATCAAAAGTGACCACCTTGTAGTCTAAAAATTCCACATTAGTAATTCATCGAAATGTTCATATGTCACATGTTTACCAAACTGGCCTCAGTTACGATGTACGCAGCGAATCGTCTTTTTTTTCGTTACTCTGATGTTCGAAGTAGCGATGCAATTTTTATTGTATTACGAACATTTCAGAAGCGGAAACTCGTTTCGAAATATTCGTCAGTGCCGGTGAAAATGTGTCAATTATGCACAGAGCCTTAAATGCAGCCACTTCTGACATTTCACAAGCAAGCGGCAATCGAAAGTGATTGACATTACAGTGAAGAATTTAACATTAAACGTCTTCACGATTTGTGTTGAAATATTGTTGGGTACCTAGACCTTAAATAAGATACCTACGCCTCATAGAAACAAGAGACGATTCTATTCTAGTGAGATATCTGGTGAGGTGGAGTAGAGAAGATTCGTGGTTCTGAGATTTGATAATTATAGTATCCAATATTTTCTTTTTTGGTGTCACATATATTGTATTTGTATATATAACAATTTATAACTATATATATGTAGGTATATTTAGACAATCATTGCATGTAAGTTGATGTTCATATCTAACGTATGCATGTTTATATCTATAGTTTGGTACTACATAAATACATTTCTTTGTAAATAAATACTTATTATAAATGAAAACATCCGTAACTCGGGTACACATGTCCGTATTCATCACACAAACATATGCCCCTAGCGGGATTCGAACCCGCGACCTTTTGGTATAGTGGTCAGAGTTTCTAACCATTACACCAAACAGGTACACCAATAAAGTGTACTTGATTGATTGACGATAATTATAGAAAACTAGTTTTCCATCCACAATAGAAATTGACCACGTGTATATTACTTCGCTAGAACGAGCAGTGGACTGTTAAAATATCACTTTCTTCTAGAAAAACTATGAAGGAAGCTAGGTACCTCGTGGTCCTGCTGTTACCTCAGATGGATCTTCTCGGGAGCTTCCTGGTCTTCCACTGGTCTTCAACACTAGGATGGGGCCTTATACAGAGGCTAATCCGTAAAGCAGCCTTCACTTGTTATTTATTGAATTTTGGAGTAAATTAATAATAAAACACACGCAGCTAAGTTAGAGTCGACAAGTAAGATAAGAAAAGGGAGTAAGCAAGTGACGTCACAAACATGGCAGACGGATGCGAGTGCGTCCCTTTATACTTGTGAATTTTATATAAACCTACTATAGTAATTAAAAACTGTTCTTTAAAACTAAGCTTAATATCCTACACCACGCAAATTCCCGTTTTTCCCATTGCCGTCAAAATTTCCGGCTGGAATTTTCTATTGTGAGTGTTCACCTATTCGGTACGCAATACGGTCATCACCATTAAAATATGAACAGAACAAGTACATGCTTAATGACATGCTGTCTAACATGTTACTCACCTCTTTCTAGACTTCATAAATTAACACTTAATTAAAACTTTACAGTTGCATCTCATAAGTTGCTGTTCTTTGACCGTTTTCCGAATACACTCGTATTCGGAATTTGAATTTAAAATTGTGTTCGATTCTGTATTGACTGTTTGACCTAGAGTGGTCCGGTTATTGAACCTAGTTTACTAGTTTATTTGTCATATTATTGTTAACGTTATTCTAGACATTTATAGGTCAATAAATCTAGTTTACATTTAATCATATTTTCAATAATGACTTTGTAGAGATATCTCCTGTAGATAGATGTAGAGAGACGACATGTTTGGTGTTCTTAGTGGTTAGAAACACTGCTATACCAAAATCCCGCAAGGGGTATTTGTATGATGAATACCGATATGTGTTCCCGAGTTATGGATGTTTTTCATTTATATATGAATTTATTTACAAAAAAATATATTTATTTGTGTAGTTTTTATATATGAATTTATTTACAAATGTATATTTGTGTAGTTTATCAACCATCTGGTATCCATAATACAAGCCTAGTTGACACTAAGCAACTAGGCTTGTATGGTATTAGGCTTGTATTTAAAGATGTTTTTTGCTTTAGTGAGTATTTTGCGGGCGCTACTTCCACACTAAGGGAACTATTAGTCAAATTATTTCCCGAATTAAAATATGTTAATTCAATCTAACCAATAATATAAATTCGGATGAACGGATTTGGATGGAATTCGGTGTATAGGTAGAATGTAGCCTGGATTAAGAAATAGGAAATTTTTTAACCCGATAAAGTGAGTAGTTCCCGTGGGATAAACAAATGGATGAACGGATTTTGACGAACTTGAATTTGGCACTCAGGTTGAAAATAATGGCCTAGACAATGATATAGGATACTTTTTATCGCGATAAATTGAGTAATTTCTGCGGCATAAATAAATCATATATAAACGAATTCCATGCAGATAAAGCCGCGGGTAAATACTAGTTAATAATATAATATGTAAATTTAGAAAACGCACGATAAATTGTAATCTTCAAACTTCAAGCATTTATTTCAACGTAAGATACATGATATCATTTGTTGAATGCATTATTGAATGTCTATATAATTATATTAGAAATAAAAAACATAGGCTTAAGCATTTCTCTGTCAGTCAGATGTCCAAGCTACTACCGCTTCGGAAAGGAAAATTATCTGTGGGAAAAGTTGAGGCGAAAGGAATATATAAACGAATTCCACGTTGTTGAAGTCGTGGGTAAATTCTAGTTAATAACATAATACAACATCATCCAAGTTTAAGTTGAGTTTTAACCGCCTCCTTGGCTCAATTTAAACAACATTGGGTTTACTAATCGGAAATCGCGGCATCGATCGCCAGCGGGGTACATATTTAAGTACCTACTCGGTTTTTAAATAAAATATTTCCGACACTTACACCAATCATCTAGTCCCAAACTAAGCAAAGCTTGTACTATGGATACTAGATAACGGATAAACATAAATACATATTTATATAAACATCCATGACTCAGGAATAAATGTTCATATTCATCACACAAACATTTACCCGTCGCGGGATTCGAACCCGCAACCGTTGGTTTCGCTGACAGGGTCACTATCCACTACACCGATCGGTCGTCAAATTTTCGGTTTGGTTGGTGATAGGGCATTTTAAATGTCTGCCTGGCTAGCTACCACATAATTACATTATTAAATTAAATAAATAAAGAAAACTTAGAGAAAATACGAGTGTCAAATAAATTTCGCACGATAGGAACCCTACAAATCCCGCTAGTAGCATATCATTCTTTGAGAAAAAAACAATAAACTACCCGTACCAAAATATATGTATTCCAGTTGTCCAAGGGCCAACATGTTAATAGGAGTCAAGCTTAGAAGAAACATTATACTGGTGAGTTTTTTTACGGTATAAAAAAAATAAGGCATATTAGGTAAGTGAAAAAAATGGTATTGGCATAGGTACTTTAATTTGTTTTTTCAAAACTATCATAGAATAAAGCATTAATTGCGCGATTTGACGATCGCGTTTGTAGCCTATACCACTTAATTACATCATTAAATTAAATAAATAAAGAAAACTTGGAGAAAATACGAGTGCGAAATAAATTTCGCATGATAGGCTCCCTACAAAACCCGCTAGTCGCATATCAATCTAGGATAGGTGCGTGCGTTTTAGAGAAAAAAAAAATAAACTACCTATACCAATACCTTCCATTTCATTTACCTAATATGCCCTATTTTTTTCTTTACGGTAAAAAAAACTCACCGGTATATCTACAATTCTTAGTACTATAATTGTGGTAATAAAGCGATAATCTTGATACAAACAAAATGGCTGAAGACTGCATACTCGCCGTGACCTCCATACACTCACCCACAAATTCGTGCATAAAAATGGTAAACAAATTCAAATTCATTCAAATATTATTCTACATTTTGTCCAAGTTCTAGATTTAAAAAGCAACCAATTAAACAGCGTGATTTATTTTTAAATCTGGCGGCTTAGAGCACAAATATGGCCAGTACGTGGTTTGGTGTTTATCTTGGTGCTATTATTTATTTTTTAAATTGTCCATTCATTACCAAGTAGCGGCTTGGTTTACTTTTCATATTTTTGAGTACTTATTTAAACTTTCTTTCTTAATTGCGTGTCTTGATAATTTGATGTTCTAAATTCGCATTTCCATATATATTTCTATCGAATATGATATGTGTGTATTCTAAAATACCATCGTACAGTTCTTTTTATTTGATTAGTCACTTTACCCAAACCTGGTTCATTATTCATTACCAAACCATACAACATAGCTAATTTTAACTCCCAACGAAAAAGGACGGAGTTGTGTGTTTGACGGAATTGTGTGTGTGTCCAGTCGATTTTCTTTTCTATTTTTTTTCTTTTTTCTTTATCGCAATAATGTGTGGTCCGTAAAGAATTAAACAAGGAGCCATGTTTGATGATAATCAGTTAAGCCGTTTTGAAGATACGAGTATTTAACATTTAATAAACTCAAAATGGAATTGAAGAAGTGGCTTCTCCAATACACATTCTATTCAATTAAAGAGTTTTTGGATCATAAGGTGGAAATTTAAATTATCTAATGTATTTAATACTAATGAATGTAACTGACATGAATTATGTAATGTATTTGATATTATGAATTTAATTTAACAATAATTAATGTTATCGACTTGAATTTTGTAAATGAATTTAGTATCCAAAAAAAATATTATTACTAAAACTATTACAGTTTTACGATTTATAGATATTTGCATGTTGCTAAAAGTGGCTGAATAGGCGATAGAACCAGTACTGAAACATCTTATAATATAGTCTATTCAATAGCAAATAAATCATTTGTATTTGTATTTAACACAGTTGGTTTAAATAAAATATATAAATTAATATTTGGGACAGTTACACCAATCATCTAATCCCAAACTAAGTAAACCTTGTACCATGGATACTAGATAACGGATAAACATACATAAATATTTATATAAACATTCATGACTCCGGAATAAATCACACAGATACTTGCCTCTCTCGGGATTCGAACCCGCTACCTTTGGTTTCGCTGACAGGGTACTATCCACTACACCAATCATGTTGGTTTATCTAAATGTCATAATAATTTGTTTGTGTAAATATTCAGTGATATCTTAATCATTTTGTCTATTTTTCCGGAATAAAGAAAGACTTTTAGTGCTATTTTTATTTCATTGCTAATTTCTTCGGGACCGTGACGTAATATCAGATCTTTTCGTTAGAGTATAATATCCCGCGGGATCCCATAAATACCCGGGTTTTGCTGGACTGGGGATGCGGGATATTAAACGCTGCGGGATTTCATTCCCCACTAAGCACCCAATCACCATTTAATTTAAACGTTAGTTAGAGTTGTTTTCCAAGAGTTTTATCTCTATAGGTATTTAGATTTTTTATATAAAGCCCTGCAACGTTAATCCAAAACTTCCTGGTATGGTGCCTACAAAACACACTTCAAGAAATTGGAAATTGCACAACGTGCAATTCTTAAAGTATAAATACGAAGGAAAAATAGCGATTTTTACATATTCTTTATTCTTTATTAGTATTAGAGTACAAACGATAGGTCACGTACAAAGGTGGACTCATCTCTTCAACCAACCTGAGCATTGAAATAGGAAACTGAGTAAATTTGGGGCTTAGCAGCAAGTACATCTGAAAGTTCTGCATATTTAATTCAAAAGTGTTATGAAATGTATGAAAAACATTAATAAGTACTATAGTGATGAGAAACAATATTAACTAAATAATCTGAACAAATAAAAGATATCCATACAATTTATACCAATACATACATATTAATTACATATTATATGAAATATAATAATAATATCCATATATTATAATAAATAAATACATAAGTTTGGGGGGATTACTATAACTGGAAATATAGTAGGTATATATAATTTACCGGTCGAATAGTAGTAGATTATTACATTAAATTATTCTAAGTTTATGGTATACTGCACTAAAACTATTTATGACCTTGTGGAGAAAATAAATAATTTTTTATTTATTTCATTATTGAGACTTTTCTTTATAAACTTCAAACATTTATTTCAACGTAAGATATATGATATCATTTGTTGAATGTCAATTAAAATTTACTGGAAATAAAAAAGGTTTATTGCATTTATCTGTCAGTCGGTATGTCTAAGCTACTACCGCTTCGGAAAGGGAAATCATCTGTGGGAAAAGAAGCGGAGCAAGAAACCCACAGGATCATTGTTGTCCACTTTTGTTTTAAATAAAGTATATTAACTAATACAATTTTATAATTTTGGGGAGCTGGTAGAAGTACACCAAGCGTGTTAGAAGCGTATAAGAATGAGTATCTGCTGCTCGCCTATTGATTTATAGTGACAATAATAACTGTGTTAACAATATATATTCTTTACTCCGTAAAATAATATACACAGCATAATTTCTGTTGTTTTAGGAACAACGAGTAGATTTTTAAATAAATATTTTTTTTATTATTAAATATATATACACACAGCGCCATCTAGTTCCACATATAGGCTTGTGTTGTGGATGCCAGATGGTTGATATACTACATAAATATTTTTTTTTGTAAATAAATACTTAATATAAATGTAAACATCCATAACTCGGGTACACGTGTCCGTATTCATCACACAAACAATATGTCTCTAGCGGGATTCGAACCCGCAATTTTGGTATAGTGGTCAGAGTTGCTAACCACTACTTACTTTAGTAACTTATTGGTAATCTGTGCCACTACACCAAACAGGTCGTCAATTAATCAACAGATATTATTTTAATGTTCACATGTTTTGATGTTTTTATTTTCTAAGAGGGAGCCTATGTTCAGCAGTGCACGTACTGTAGCTAAAATTTATGATGATTTCCTTATATGTTAGGCTAATTCCCCACCTACGGTCTTTCTCCTATTTACCGCCAAAGAAAAATGCGTGTTTAATGTTAATCTAATCATACACGGGCATAAACATGCAATAAGTCTGTCAAACGGCACCGAACGGTCAATAAACAGTGAAAAAAATCACACATAACATAGAAGAAAGTAAGAACAGAATATTACAATTTAACATGTACCTCCAATAGTGTCATCCAAGACGATGCATTCCTTTAAAACGTGTTATTAAGCTCAATTAACACTGCACTATGCAAACCACAACATTTCACTTTAAAATATCTAAAAAAAAATCTCGGACACTGTTTAATAATTTTAATATTTTTTTATAATTAAGTTCGTTTTTCAAGCATTCAATTCTCGCAAGTTTGTTTTCATTGATAAAAATGTTTTCACGTGTTCTCGTGGGGATGTGAAAGACGCGCGGGTACAAAGAAATGACCTGGAGAACTGACTGATAGGAACGAGTGGCCGGTGCGCAAGAGCACCGATGCGAAGTAAGCATTCGAAAACTCGCGCTTCATTGCGGAGTAAATACTCTTGATACTTGCGGAATTTAATTCCATATTAGAGCGAATTTACCTTTGTTACTTTACTGTATAAAACTGACGTTACGTTTCTAAGTTAGTGGCTTTCGCATATTTGTCTTTTCGATTAAATGGCCCATCGGCTAAATGGCGTTTCGTTCTTATGGCACTTCGATTATCTGGCGTCGCACAATGGCTTTCGTTTATATGTTTTTCGAAATCGGGTCCTAAATCTCTTAATTAAACGTTAAATTAATATGTTGCGACATTAATTATAACTACTTTCATAGGGACTATGAACATACTAAATAGTACTACTAGTATTGCATTAGTTTCGTAAATAATATTTAGCTACCATGACAATAGTTTCACCACTATGATTCCACTTTGCGATACCGACAATAAGATGGCAAATACAATGTTTACTTTTTGTACGAGTATGTGTCTCGACTGTGTAATACTTGTACCTGATTGTTTGTGTCATGAGATGGGTTTGACTTTGACTATCACTATAACTTCACCAAAGTTTATTAATTTTCCATTTTCATATCAACGAGTATTCATTTAATAAAGAATAGGTTATTTTATTATTCTCATTGGCCGAAGCACTAACTGACGTACATTGACTGTCGGCACTATACCGTCCAACTTCCCATTTCAAGGGCGCTTCCAATTAAACTTATTGAATTAAACTTAATTGGAACCATCTCAGAAATCGTGTATCCGGAATATTGGAATTTAGTTAACTAACTATCGAAACTAATACACAATGATGGTTTGATTTGATTTGAATTAAACAGTTAACAGAATTTCAGAAATTGCTGCAAATTGGACATACTGTTTAGTGTTTGTATACTTGCAATTAAACACATTGAAATTCAACTTGTCTCTTAATAATGGCCAAATTAAAGGTTGCCTCAAAAATATAGCTTGTATTAGAACGCATCAAGTTACACTAGTGATATGATTTTATATGATAAGCAAAGAACATGAACTGCTCGGCGATATTCAGTCTGATATATTTTTTATTGTTTTGTCGAATCAAAATATCTAAAATAATTATTTAAAAAGAGAATCATGGAGTTCCTTGTTCGTTCTTGTTGGCCAGCCTTTTCAATGAGCGGTACTTAAAGTGTTATTTTTATAACTACCGAAATTAAAAAAATATTTTGATTTTTAGGTATACATCTTCACATAACATTAGGTGTTATTGAGGTAAGTGCTAACCCGTTGTGTATAAAAATAAATATATAATTCTTAACGTCACAATTTTTATCTCAAATGGGGTGGTTCCAAACACTACACAAGTTTAATGCCTGAAACGACATCCAAGTTTCGCCTTTAACCTTTAACCGCCTCCGTGGCTCAATGTAAACAACATTGGGTTTACGATTCGGAGGTCGCGTGTTCGATCCCCAGCGGGGTACATGTTTAAGTACTCGGTTTGGTTGGTGGTAGGGGATTTTAAATGTCCGCCTGGCTAGCTACTACAATCTTATCTAAATCTGCCGCCAAGCAGCAATGTTGATAGCATTGTCGTGTTCCGGTTGTCAGAGATAAGATAGCCAGTCCCCCAAATGTGTTGGGGTTTCCGGGTCAGTACGCTTACATCTTCGACCTCATCTTCACTTAACATCAGGTGTGATTGAGGTCAAGTACCAACCAGTTATGCATAAAAAAAAAACCTGTCAAAATATACACACGTGACAGGGGTGCACCCATCAATATTGAAACGTGCTATGGATGTTTTATGGTGTGAAGTCCCTATGTCGACCAAACGCGTTATAACTTGCAAGGAAAGTATCACCTCCACGCAAGCGCAGTACAAACCGGCGCAGTATTCATGAACGCCGCTGCGCCTGAGTTTCAACGAGACAGGCCTAATGTACTTAGCACATTAATAGATTTATTTCATGTTTACAGTTAGTAAATCACGCGTATCTCTTGGAATGTTCCAACAAGAGGATTATGTTTGGTAGATTTTGAAAAATAAACATTTTTAACACAATTTCTAGCGTAGTTACTTAATAAAGATGATAGCTAATCATGAAGCTTCGCGGCGTCAGAATTATCCGACGATATATTACGTTACTTCATTGACGTCATTTCAGACGCTGACCAATGAGAGGAACGTCAAGTTGACGATCAAGTGAGCCAACCAATCACACGATACACAGACGCTAGGGTTTAGTTCAAATGACAGCAATAACCCATTGTGTTCGTGGATAAATCACGTGGTCGCGCCTTAAAAATTGGAAGTGGTCGCGTGGAGCGTGTAGCACCCCAAATTATTTTAATGAAATAAAATACAAACGCCTGACGAATTTGCGATTTGCAGATGACATTGTTATTTTTGCTCCAACATCCCAGGAACTACAGCAAATGCTCCAAGATCTGAGTGCGGCAAGTCATGAAGTTGGACTTCAAATGAACCGGTCGAAGACGCAGATAATGACCAACAGCACGAAACGTAGAGTTGAAGTAGATGGACAGGAGATACAATATGTCAATGAGTATATTTACTTAGGCCAGTTAGTTAGCTTCGAAAATAGGCAAGATAAAGAGATCGATCGCCGAATCAACAATGCCTGGAAAAGCTACTGGGCAATGAAGGTATATATGAAGGGAGACCTTCCAAATACTCTAAAACGCAAACTCATAGACATGTGTATCCTTCCTGTTCTAACCTACGGTGCACAGACTTGGTCATTGACTGAGCTTCAGAAGTCCAAGCTCAAGATTTGCCAGAGGGCAATGGAACGTAGTATTCTCGGCTACAAACGCGTCGACCGAATTCGCAATACCATATTGCGTTCCATGACCGGAATTGCTGACGTGGGAAGAAAAACAGCCATGCTTAAATGGGACTGGGCAGGCCACGTTAGCCGTATGCCACCGGAGAAATGGGCACACACCATCACGCCCTGGATGCCTGAGGACAGGAGACGTCGTCGGGGTCGGCCGCGCAAACGTTGGAGAGATGATCTCATTGCGTTTCAAGAGGAATGGTGGGAAACCGCCAAGGATAGAAATGAGTGGAAGAGTTTGGGGGAGGCCTTTGCCCAGCAGTGGGACACGATAGGCTAATTAAAAAAAAAAAAAAAAATACGAAATACTTACAAAATCTGATGACAACATTTAAATTTATATATTTATGTAACTTTTGAAGCTTGTTTCAGGATTTATTAAAAAAATAACAATTATTAAGTATTAGTTTTCTTCCTCTAAATTTTAGCAGACAACAATAATTATGGTTATTGCAAACATATTCATTAGCCCAGGGAAAATACGGTAAAAAATTAGCTTAGCTAGACATAATTCAGAACTGACTTATGTAATTGCTATCTTATAGAGGTATATTAGAGATGTAATTTTGAAATAATAATAATAAATAAGCCTAAAAAAAACGAGCGCTTAGTCTAGATTTTTTTAGAAAATCCTTATTTTAGATTTGTATCTTAATAACAATAAATAACTAATATTTAATTAGATACATTTTTGTTAAACAGAGTTAGCTTATTCATGGATAAAAAACTAAGCATATTATAGTTAGGCATGCATGGAGCTGAAAATGTCGTCGAGCTGTATTCCTTAAGAAATAAAAATGAGAATTAATATTTTGTAACGATAATTTCCCTAAATGTTTTGAATTTAAAGAAATATTTTTTAAACAGCATTTTTTTTTAAAACAGACACATTTTCCAACTTTAGCTTATTTAGTTACTTGATACTTGCCGTTCTTACAAATGTTTAATTTTTAGCAATTATTACTACATTTACAACACTTTATTAAATGTTTCAAGAAAATCGCGGTTTTTGCTTTTCCGAGGTCAAAGCGTATTTTCCCTGGGCTACATGCATTTTAAACATTCAGTCTCGGTTTTCCGGTCCATGGTGCACCACGGTGCATAACTGTGTGCCGCTCGCACCTGGGGGTCTACTCTCTAACCAAAATAGCGTCGGACGGCCGTAACTTCGGACTTTTTCTTTTGCAGTTTGCTGTGTCAATTATAAACCAATCGTCATTATTTTACTATTGTTGTTTATAGTTGGATATCACAAGTTAGTACGGGACGCAAAGAACTAAAAGAAAAGGCAAATAAAGGATTCTTAGCAAAAGACAAAGTTTCGATCTTATGGCTTTCGCATATTTGTCATTTCGATTAAATGGCCCATCGGCTAAATGGCGTTTCGTTCACATGGTACTTCGATTATCTAGCGTCGCACAAATGGCTTTCGCTTATATGTCTTTCGAAATCGGATCCTAAATCTAAACAACATTGGGGGTATGAATCGGAGGTCGCGGGTTCGATCCCCAGCGGGGTACACGTTTCAGTATTCGACTTGGTTGGTGATAGGGCAGTTTAAATGTCCGCCTGGCTAGGTTGGTACCTAGCCAGGTGGACAGGATGGTGGTCCATCTTATCTAAATCTGCCGCAAAGCAGTAATGTTAATATCATTGTTGTGTTCCGGTTGTCAGAGATAAGATAGCCAGTCCCCCAAATAAGATAGGGTTTCCGGGTCAGTACGCTTCCACCTTCGATCTGATCTTCCCTTAACATCAGGTGTAATTGAAGTCAAGTACTAACCCATTGTGTATAGCGATAATTAGTTTTATAAATTTATTAACAAAGCAATCGGGCCTCGTACTCGACTCTCGACTCGTACCTATAACTTTATCTGGATGTCTTGATCTCCAGAGTGTCACAGGATACATTTTTTGGTAGCAAATCGGTCAACCCGTTTAGGCTACAGCAGGTGACATATAAATCTCCTAGATACACACATACGTATAATCGAGAAACATTACCATCCTTTTTGGGGCACTCGGCTATACAAGAAAAACAAACATGTTTTCATAGCAAATAACAATGTATACAGTAAAAGCGAATAAAAGAGACATTCGTATCATCAGAATGCCAGATACGACATTTAGATAACAGAGTGAGACATATTTGGATGGTTTAGAATGAATTTATTGCTCATTGTTTGTTGAATGTGTGTAAGTATAACACTATTTAAAGTCAGTATATTTGTATACCGTGAACGTATCGCGCACATTATTATAATAATGGCAATATAAACCTACTTAATAAATTTACTTAAATTACAACTAAGAAAAAGAAATACCACAAAAGGTGCCCAGGAAACGGGGCCATTTCTAAATACTGACACAAAAAGAGTAAAGGAGTATATATATGTATTTAAATATATGTAGGTATTTATGTTTATATACCGGATGAGTTTTTACCGTAAGGAGAAAAATATCAATCAATGGCCGGCGCGTGCGTTTTTGAAAAAAAAAATTAAACTACCTATGCCAATAACTTCTATTTCACTTACTTAATATGGCCTGTTATATACATATATTATATAATATATGTATAATATATATAATAGGGCATATTCTAACTTCTATCAGAAGGTAGGTAGTCTAATTACTTTTTTTTTCAAAAACTTGTTTATGTGATTTGATTTATGTGCGACTGGCGGGATTCGCAATGTTACTATCACAGAAAATTTATTTGGACCTCATATTTTCTGCAAAATGTCTTTATTTATTTTATTTCATGATGTAATTATGTGGAATAGGCTACAAACGCAACCGTCAAATGACATAATTAATAATTTATTCCATGATGGTTTTGGAAAAAAAAATTGCCTATGCCAATTATCTTCTATTTCACCTACCTAATATGCTCTATTTTTCCGGTATTTATTTGCTATATTTATATGGTTTTAATATATACATATATGTATACTAATGCTTTTGTATATACATATTCATGTTTATTTAGTTAGGGATACCATGATTACTTTAAATATTATTTAGTTATTTCCAGGCAACCTTTGGGTAGGTACAAGGGTCTGAAATAAATACATACAGGTAGGTTGTGCGGTATTTAATAGGGATGCCGATATACGTGAATAGATTTCATATTTTTGGTGAAAACACTGGTGTTTGCCAAACAATTCTTAGGGTTTTTAGATAAATAAATAAATAGATGGAAATCGGCTAAAACCTTTCGAAGATTTAGTTAATTTGTATATCTGGATGACATAATCATTGTGTTTCGGGAATTTCTTCAACTAATAGGTATTATACATTTACGGTAACAAAATTAATTACTAACATCGTTCAACCAATAGATAGTAACTCGTCAGGCTATAAATTACTTTCAAAGCTCTGGATCAAGGTCAATGAGATCGTCCAGGCCGCTGGAGCAATGTCTGCTGAAGCACTCATCCATAGTATGGGCATCTGAGTCTTTGAGGTCTCAACTTTGACGTCCGTAACTCGACATCTATATAATATCACGTATAAGTTTTTTACTTCACAAGATACAATGTTAAAGAAACAGCTAAAGTAAACCAATCTCAAGTCTCCATTTTCTATAAAGGAGAAATAGAAATGGTCCAAGAGTTGAACCTTGTGGAATACCGATGCAAACTGTAGACTCTAACGATCTCTGACCATAGTATTAAAATTGTCGCCATTTTCAAAAAATACCTCTCATTCTGAACACTATAATCCCCAGAGAGGAATGAATATCTCGTAACTCACACTATTCAGTTACTAGTGTTAATGTAGCTATAAAGCACTTCGAGTTGCAGGAATGGCTGTAGGCTAGTGTGCCAGTGGGTGCTGTCACTATATCCTTGTTTACTAACGGGAATTAGCGCGCGCGAAGGTCGTGGCACAAGTTATAGGCTACACGACGCAAGACTTTGAAAATTAAGAACACCCCCGAAAGATTATGATAACATAAAACCTACAATAAACAATTGTGTAAAAAATAAATCTTCGAAAGGGTTTAATCGATTTTCATCAAATATGGCTTAGAACCTATCCTCGATGTTAATCTTAAATACAAAAAAAAAATATTAAAACCCCTCGAAAAACTATGATGTCCTCGAGACACAGCCACCGAGCAAGCACTAACTATCGTAGAAATTAATTTCTCATTCGAGTCAACAATTAATTTAACAAACTATCTAAGGAACACAGAACTTTGGACCTATTCAACACAACACCCTCAGCGGTAAAACAAATATTCACAACTAAATTCTACCAAGGTGGGGCCAAGGTGGGTGTTCAAGGAGCACGGCACACTCCTAGGGACCTCATCCCGGAGAGTTTTCTTCTTTTTTATGGTTGATAAGTCTAATCAGAATGTATCTGCGAATACCTTTTAATGGCTTTGTTGAAATATTCTATGTACCCAACCTTTTTATTTATGCTGTTGGTGTTCCGAATAAAATAAAATAAAATAAAAAATAAAATAAAACTATATGAAAAACTAAATATCTTCGAAGCAGCTAAACCAATTGTTCTCAAATATACCTAAGAACCTATGCTTTCTTTTACAGCCGAATTCATAGAAAACATTTATCAAACGCTTGCAATGTGGTTTAACTATAACCCGATTTATGGTTTAAACAGTGATGTAAGTCTTCATGATTCATAGTCCATTTACATGTCCAAGCTAACTATAATGGAACGGCAACGTCGCATTTCCCCTGTTACCCTACCAGTTGCAAAAGTGTAACCACATGCCTTTTATTGAGTGCAACGACGTGTCATTCGAATTTCGTCGAATTGAATTGTCACACAAATTGTCTGCGGTTTCAATATTTTATTTGTTGCCGGTGCACGTCTCGTGTAATTTTTGAGATTTTTGGGATTCTAACTCTCTCTCACGTCTTGCAAACCATTTGTAAATTCATTGTAACTTCTATGAAATCGGCTGCTATGATTTACTAGCTAGAAATAACTTTGTTGCGGAAATGTTCAATTTGTTTATCTCACGGAAACTACCCACTTTATCTGCGTCTCTTAGAGATAAGTTTAAGGAAACTAATATCTTAGCAATGGCATCTCAGCAATACATTTATGAGAATTTGTTATATGAAAATGAAAAAAATGAAAAAATGTTTATTTCAGTACCTTAATAAAACAATCAATGAGGTATCGGGGGTCTCCTTTTAAGTATAAAATACCTGTGTTAGGAGGCTCCGCACTTCCATAACTAAGTGTTAAATAAATGTCCAATCAAGGTTAAGGTGAAATAGGTTAATATTATGCTACTTATAAAATAATAATGAAATAAAAATGTAATAAAAACTAATTTGTCATGTATGTGTGTGTGCGAGGTATGTGTTTATGTGTATGAGTTTGTATATGCAAAAAAATATAACCTTATTGGCTAAAAATAGTGATAGCCACAATGTTAATACAATGAATAAGAACAAGTTATCTGTTTATGTTAGTCGACTTTAAAAAGTTAGTAAATCCTTCAAAGGGCAATGTATACGCTTTTATAATAAGATTCCAGTAGATATTCAAAATTTGCCTTTAAATTAATTTAAAGCAATCATAAAACGAAAATTATTAGTAAAAGGCTATTATAAAATCACTGACTATTTGAATGATAAGCAAGCATGGACATAATCTGTCTTATTATTCATATAATTATCGAATGACAAATTGTAACCTCTGTTTAAAAGAGCAACCCTTGAGTTTCTTGCTAGTTCTTCTCTGGGGAATCAGCTTCGTGAATGAGCAGTAAAAAATGTAATATTAATAGTGACGTTATCAAGTGATAATTTTATCCTGTGAAATAAAAGCCTGTGTTTTAATCCAGGATATGTTCTACCTATATACCAATTTTCATTTCATCCAAATCCGTTCATCCGTATCGCCGCGATTAAGCAACAAACAAACAACCAAAGTTTCACATTTATAATATTAGATAGATTGATTAGATTTTAATAGCCCCGCTATCGCCTATGCTTTTAAACTATACGAATACAGAGAGTGTTAATAAGCTCTTAACAACGTAGAATGTGTTGGCATCAGTAGTCCGCGTGTAGATTACCATAATTGTGTATGTGACAGTATATGACATTGGCTGTGGACCTAAATGAAGATGATGATGATAGATCGCAATACGAAGATGTTAATGGACAAGTCAACGACCTACTACTGCCTTTTAAAAAGATTAGGATAATTTTTATTTTATTTTTTATTTTATTTTATTTCTTGGTATACAAAACAGATTACAATCGTACATGAGAAGAACTTAAAGTTAACTTAGATTCGAACTAGATTGGAATCCCAAGCATGTATACACAACATGGTTAAACAAGAACAAGCTTAATTAATGTATTTTTGTTATAAAACACTTTTAGCTTTGACGGATCTTGTAGCTAAGCATCAAAGTAAAATTGGGATAGAGCTCAGTTGAGGACATCTTTTACTAGCCTTTTAAATGGTATTGTTCTAAAGTCGAATATGTCTATAGGGGAATCACCAGTTGAGGACAACTCATTATAAAATCTACACATCCTAACCATGTGATTATAATAGGATGTGTTGTTCCTATAAGCATTTAATAAAAATGTTTTGGGGTTACGAAATCTATGGTTAATGTTGAGGTTAAGCAAAGAGAGTAGTGAAGAAGAATCCAAATACGAATGTAGAATTTTGTGCAAATAAATTAAATCTTGCTGTTTGCGTCTAATGTAGAGAGGTGTAGTTTTAAAACTTTTCAATCGATCCTCATAATGACGTCAAACTACGCCCAAATCCAAATCTGTAGCCCATTATGCGCAAACATCTTTTTTGGACTCTTTCTATGCCGTTGGAGTGGAATTTAGTTCTAATGAGATCAATAATAACCAGCTCTTAGTAGTAACTTATGCCGGATGAGATTTTTCACCATAAGGAAAAATAGATAGATAGATAGATAAAGCCTTTATTTGTTTCCACAGTCACACACATACATTTAGCTTATACTTATTGATACACAGATAAGGTAACACATCAACAACAATAACATAATATTGTAACACTAACGCATGTGTGTGCTGCAGCAGTACAAATGGGTGATAGCTCAGTGTATTAGATTGCTCATTGAGCAAAATACTGATTTTCAGCTATCCCCTAAGGAGCAGAGCAACTTGGAACCTAAACCAGAGGAAACAGTAAGTATTAAGTAAAAAGCAATTTTCAGACTCTTGAAATAGTGATTGATGAGTGATAGTAGGTGCGAGTGAATATAAAGAGACGTAGTGTTTCTAAGTTGTGGGGCTCAAGAACAGTAAATACGTAACTTTATCATAGTTGGATAATTTATAACATAAAATATATATGTTATAATGGAAACCATAGATAATTAATAATAATAGTGTCGACAAAACAAAACAAACAAGTCTAACATCTAATAGCAGCAGCGACCGCCTCGCGATCCTGTTTCGGAACATTTATTTTCTGGAATTCTGGAATATTCGCCTTCATTAGTTTTCTAAATGTGTACTTTGAAATAGATGGATAAAGCATTTATTTGTTTCCCCAGTCACACACATACGTTTAACTTTTACAAATACAATTACAATTATGGCAACGTATTACAGGATTATTGTTAATATATGTGTGTGCTGCAAGAGCACAACAGGGTCATAGCTCACTGTATGGGATTGCTAAAAAAGCAAAACACTGATTTTCAGATATACCCAATTTAATGATTTAATTACGTGGAATAGGCTACAAACGCGACCGTCAAATTACACAAAGCTTTATTCGATGATGGTTTTGAAAAAAAAAATAACTACCTATGCCAATAACTTCTATTTCACTTACCGAATATGCCTTATTTTTTCATTACATAAAGAACTCATCCGGTATATAACCAGCTTTCTTTAAAGAGCAATGAAGAAGTCCTGCATCCTGAAGAAGTATACAAATAATTAATATCCTTGGACATACACAGCGACATCTAGTGCCACACTAAGGAACTAGACTTGTGTTGTGGATACCAGATCGTTGATATATTACGCAAATACATTTTCTTTTATAAATAAATACATATATAAATGAATAACATCTATAACTCGGTTACACAATTGTCCGTATTAGCGGGATTCGAACCGGCGACCTTTCGGTATAGCAGTCAGTGTTTCTAACCATTACACCAAACAGGTCGTCAAGGCAGCAGCGCCACTTTTATAGCTTTTAATAAATGTTAACATTATCCTAAGCAGCTTCTGTTTTAAATTCCAATGGGTTTTGAACATTTTGAAATGTACGTAAGATATGCAATGTACGTAAGATATGCAATGTACGTAAGATATGCAATGTCTCGGGAGGTTGGAATAACCAAAGAATCTTCAGTACTAGAATTTCACATTATGTACGTATTTTTCGCAAATAATACGTTGCAGCGTTGCTAAGCTATTTTGCAATTCACATCGTGTTCACCACTGTATATACATCGTCACGTACACCGTGCAGACGTGTTAGTCCAGTAAGGACACACTTATAACTTCCTAAAATATTAAATACCGCGATTTTTTACACAGATTAAAAATATTTTCTAACACAGCGGTAGCTTGCTTTAAATATAGTATTTAGCAATAAAACATTTCATTGCGTCGGAGAATGTACTTAGAACGCCTGTAAATTATTTTCAAAAAATATAAAATATAAAACTTCTTTATATTTAGGACAACAAAAAATAAACTATTTTTAGAAAATATAAAGTAGCCATTGATTTTTTTTTAATATTGTTTTAGGATATCTTAGCATCTTCTACAACACAATGAAATTGCAGTTGTGGGTATTATATTTATGGGTTAATTAAATACCTATTCTATACATAAAACAAACTAAAGACTTCTAACCGCCTCCGTGGCTCAATGTAAACAACATTGGGTTTACAATTCGGAGGTCGCGGGTTCGAACCCCAGCGGAGTACATGCTTAACAACTCTGTTTGGCTGGTGGTAGGGCATTTTAAATGTCCGCATGGCTTGCTACCACCATCTTATCTGCCGCCAAGCAGCAATGTTAATAACATTGTTGTGTTCCGGTTGTCAGAGATAAGATAGCCAGTCCTCCAAATGTGTTGGGGTTTCCGGGTCAGTACGCTTCCACCTTCGACACCATCTTCACTTAGCATCAGGTGTGATTGAGGTCAAGTACCAACCCGTAAAACACAAGTACAGAAACAACAAATATTATGTGTGTGCCGCAGTATACAAAAAGGCTACAGCTCAGTGTATGGATTTGCCCGAGGCGGGCAAAACACTGGTATTCTACTGAAACCGGAGGGTTGGTCGTGGGACAAATGGAATTTTGAAATGTGTTTGGTGTTATCAAATTAAAACTAACGTTGTTGGTAAATGAATATTGTGTAAGATTATTCCCGTAACATATTGGATTCAATTAATGAAATATACCTAATGAAGTTATAGAACCAATTATTATTATTATAAAATAAATTGATAATTAATGAAAAATTAAGAAATTGTTGCAATTTTTGATTTCATATTCTATACACGTTATAATTATAATAAACTATTTCGATTTGTGATGCCCAAGCTATGAATCCAATCTACAGCCACCTACTGCTTCATATATTATTCTCATGATAGAAAGACATAGGCAGTGACAGACATAATATTTAAATATAGACTGTCCGCTAGCCCTGCGACGCGACAGGTGGTTACATAGCGTCCACTGTAATACAATGGTAGGGGTGGCTAGTTATTTTACAGTCAACATTACATCAACTGCAGTCGTTTCCCCGATTAATAGTTGAGTTACAATTTTGATAAATAGACGCTTTTCGAGAAGTTTCTTTCTCATAACGGTGAGTTATTGTTAGTTGAACGTTAAGTGTCAGGAACAAATGTTGTGTAAAATTAAGCGCTGGTTCGTGATCAAAGGTCGTAAAGCTAGAATTGATTCTAACCGTATCTTGGGAAAATAACGGTCGCATGAGACTGGGTGAGTGAATAATAAGTGATAATGGAATGAGAATTGGTCTCAGGTTTTTTTATGGTGATTGATAATTTTTATTTATTTTTTTATAATTCGACGGGTTCCGGGCTATTTGAATTAACCGCCATTTTTTTGCTATTAGACTTTTATATATATTTGGAATCAGCGAATTTTTCTGCGTCGTTTGAGCTCAGTTAGGCGACGATCGGAGCATAAAAATGTCGCTTAATACAACCGCATTTTTTTGGCCTATTTTGCACTGCAATGTATGGACCGACACAAAATATTGTCAAATTTAAGACTTGTGTACTTAAGCTCACTACCAAATACTACATAGTCGTTTAAACCTTTTTTCCTGGAGCAACAATTTACAGGCAGTGTACGTTCAAGCATTTAGCCTGACCTTATAAATATATAGAAATGTCGCTTCATGCAATTAGCCTCTTAGTTAAATTCTTATCCATTGTCGCTTAATACAATTAGGTTCTTATTTAAATTCATATCCAGTGTCGCTTAATACAACTAGCCTCTTTGTCAAATTTATGTCCAGTGTCGGTTCATACATTAAGCTTGGTACTTGAAATGCTAGATGTTGTCACTTCAACCATTTAGCTTGTAGTAGATTATGGTATACCGGTCGCATGAACTATTTATGGTTTCAACAGTAAACATTTACAGATAATGGTTAAACCTATTTTTCTTAGTCTATATTTGATTTGCACTGTCGTTTCAGCTATAACAAAAGTAAAGTTCTAGTACATCAAACAGTTTATTTTCAACGGAATAAGTATAGTATACACATTAATACAATCGAAATTTTGTATGGATTGACTATTAGACGTTGGTTAAAACATTGATTTTGGCGCCAGCGTGATTAACCGCGCGAGTTCGAATACCGGGGGCCAAGGCGCGCGGGCGCTTGAGGCGTCGCCGCGTCATTGAAGAGACTTTTCAATTCAATTCAATTCAAATACTCTTTATTGCACAATTAACAAAAGCTACATTTCTTTAACTTGTTTAGAATTAGGATAGGAACAGTTCTAAATGTTAAAGATTAACAATAAAGAAGAATGAGTAACTGCAATATTATCTCAAATAATTAGAATTTTAATTTCAGGGAAAAGACTGTTTACCAATTATTTTTTTTTCTTTAGGCAATCTGCGATCAGTTGCTAAACTATAAGCAGATGTGTGGGGGGAGTGGCGTTGTAGAGTGTTTTCTCCAGTGAGAAAATCTCTTCCTCAGAACAATAGTCAACCGCATAGGTCGCTGATTGCCAGTCTCTTAAGCCGTCTTTGGTGGCTAGGCTTTGTCAGTGGCACAGCCAACGGATTTGGATGTCTGTCCAGTCTGATCCTATAGCGTTCGGCAGACAGCTATAACTCCTGCTGCACGGTGTTAATTTTTAGTATGTCATGCACCTCTGCGATCCTTATGTACCACGGTGCATCTGAGATGTTTTTTAAGATGCCATTTTGCATTGTCTGTAGGATGTTGAGATTGGAGGTGCATGCAGAGCCCCACAACTGAATGCCATACGTCCAGACTGGCTTTAGTATGGCTCTATACACTAACAATTTGTTATCAGTGGAAAGAACTGAATTCCTGCCTATAAGCCAGTACAAGTTTCTGTATTTTATGTTGATCTGATCCCTTTTAGCCTCAATATGAGTTTTCCAGGTGAGTCTTCGGTCAAGGTGGATTCCCAGATATTTCACCGAGTCTCTATGAGGAAGTTCTTGTTCGTCAAGGTTAACAGGAGGACAGTTGCCCTTCCGTAGCGTAAACGTCACCTGGACAGATTTGGATGCACTAGCTTTAATTCTCCATTTCTTCAACCATTTGCCTATTTCATCCAAGCTTAGTTGAAGTATGTTAGATGCTATTTCGGGATCACTATGGCTCGCCAGAATGGCCGTGTCGTCGGCATATGTTGCAGTCATTACAGTCAGCGGCTGTGGTAGGTCTGCTGTGTATATTGTATATAACACTGGTCCCAGCACTGAACCCTGGGGTACGCCGGCTCTAATTTCGTAGAACCTGGATGCCGAGTCGCTTTCCTTAACTTGGAAGATTCTGTCCGTCAGGTACGACTGTAGGATCTCATAAAATGTGTGTGGCAATGATTGTTTGACTTTGCACAGGAGCCCCATGTGCCATACCTTATCGAATGCTTGCTGTATATCCAGGAAAGCAGAGGCACAGTATTCCTTGTTCTCTAGGGACCTCCTCACCTCACCGCAAACTCTGTGGACTTGTTCAACGGTTGCGTGTTTCTGTCGAAAGCCGAACTGGTGGTCTGGGATTACTGCCCTGTCTCTTAGGGCTGGTGACATTCTATGGAGCAGTAGTTTTTCAAAGAGTTTTGATACTATGGGAAGCAGGCTTATAGGTCTGTATGAGGTTACCTCGTGCGCTGGTTTTCCTTCTTTGTGTATCATTACTATTTGTGACACCTTCCACAGAGATGGATAATGTCCCACCCTGAGTATACCGTTGAACAGAAGGGTCAAATACGTCACAGCCTTCCCTGGCAGCTCTTTCAGTATTTCTTTTGTAATGATATCGAAACCAGGGGCCTTCCCATTACCGAGGTTTTGGATGTGCCTTACTATTTCTCTTGGAGTAATCGGTTTGATAGGCAGTTCCATCTGGTATGGCTGATCCAGAATGAGTTCCACATCTGAGTCATCCACGTCTGTTTCGGCCGAGTTAGGCACAAATACCTTTGCTAGGTGTTCCGCAAACACTTCAGCTTTTTGCTTACTTGTTCTAGCCCAGTCATTGTTTTCCATCTTTATTGGAGGTTTTGTGGTTTGAGGTCGATTCATGCTCCGTGTACTTTTCCACAATGAATAGTCTGTAGCTCTAGTCGCTGTTAAAGATTCCAGTTGAGCTTTTAGTGTTGCACTATTAGCAGCAGCAATAACCTCTCTGACTTCTTTGATGGCCTTGTTTAGGGCTGCTTTATCTTCTCTAGCTCGACTAATGTGCCAAACCCGTCGCAATATTCGTTTTTCCCTAATTTTCTCACGTATCTGCCATGGTATGCTGTTTCTTGATTTTGCAGGTTTTTTTACAGGGGTACAATGCCAGCAGGCACACTGCACTGCTTCCATGAATTCTCTTGCGGCTCTATCGATATCATCCGATGTCTTTAAAGCCACCTTCAACTCCAGTCCTTCCTCAACCATTTCTCGGAAGGAGTTCCAGTCAGTCAGGTTATTGCATAGTCGGTGTTGACTGTCATGATGCAGTGCAGTTGCACCAGCCGTCAGAATCACTGGTACACGATTCGATGAGCCATCCAAGCAAGTCTCAACATGAAAGTTTAGTCTTGGGAGACCTCCCGCAACAAAGAAATCAATCACGTCCGGTAGTCTCTTTGGATCACTTGGCCAGTGTGTTGGTTCAGCTTGTGACAGAGTCACGAATCTATTCTTATCAATACATAACTTCATCTCTCTTCCTCTAGTATGTATGAGTCGTGATCCCCAGAATGTATGCTTTGCATTCCAGTCGCCACCAGCTATGAAACGTCTTCCGAGGGTTGCAAAGTAGTGAGTGAATTGGTATTCCTTGATGTTGTGTTTTGGAGGACAGTATACCGCGGACACACTAAAACCACCATTTTTGTCCTCAACAAAAATTGTTGTCGCCTGTATATGTTCCGTTTTATAACAAGGCAGCTGGTGATGCTTCATGTTAGATTTAATGATAATCGCAGATCCTCCATGAGCCGTTCCATCGGGATGGTTTGTGGTGTAGATATTAATACTGTGGTATCCTTATGGCACTTCTATTAGTGAAGTTGAGACACACTCTCAGAAGCACATCTAGTCTATGCATACTCAACAGTACTTCCACTTCGTCTCTATTTGGAGCAAGTCCGTTTACGTTCCAAGTTCCAATCCGTAATCCAATCACTTTAATAGTTGGTCTATGAGTTTAGTCATAAGGCCCATTAGGTTGCCTATATGCTGTAAGAGTAGGTCAATCTTTTCAGACTGTTTTATAAGTAGGTCTTGCACTACTTGGGTTGGCTCAACACTTACGCGTTGGTTTTTATTTTTGGTAACATCTGCATATGTTGCTTGGTTGGTTGTATTTATTTCTTTAGTTCTGTCATTTTCAGTGTTATTCGCATGCCTTATCTCCTCACTACTTTTCCGTAATGGTTTTTAAGTGTCAGTGTTGTTTCTTTTGTTATATTTTCGGTTCATTATTTCTTTATAGAGATCACAACCCCTGTAGTTTGCAGGATGGTTACCAAGGCATAAAGCGCATTTTGCTGGGCTGTTGCGATCCTTCTTGGGACAGTCTGCTGTTTTGTGTGCATCAGCGCACTTTACACAAGTTAGTTTAAATAAAAAACTTATCTTTGAACAATTTATTACCTATGTTTTATTTTTCATTTCATAATAATTAACAAGATATATGAAACCCCCTATTATTTCAACGTACCTTTTAATTAATCAATGTTTTAGCCGTCAATTTCTGCACACCTTATTATTTTAGTAGGATTGCAAACAATTTAAAAAAAAGAAATAAGTCACATAAACTAATTAGCCACACATCAATAAGTTTGAGATATGGTATTTAAATCAATTAGCTTAGGTTTGAAATATGACCAACTCATTGGTTAAAGCACTTAGCTTAGAGCTATTATTTGCAATCCTAGGTACTTAAGTCAAGTAGCTTGGAACATGTATTAATAAACATAGGCGGTTGAGTCAAGTAGCTTGGAACATGTATTAATAAACCTAGGCGGTTATGTCAAGTAGCTTGGAACATGTATTAATAAACTTAGGCGGTTAAGTCAAGTAGCTTGGAACATATATTAATAAACCTAGGCGGTTAAGTCATTTAGCCTGGAACAAAAAAAACGAAAATGTGGGTCATTTTGTATTAATCGACATTTATTTTCGTTAAAAATAGGAATATCGGAAAAAAACATTAATCAAAATATGAATAATGTGTAACAGAAACAGAAATTTCCTTTGCTTTGAAAAAATAATGCGATTTGCTAAAGATATGATTTTTTTTCTGAAAATCGAAACTTTAAACTGCTCTGGTGTGAAGTTTCAAAAATGGCGGTTAATACAAATAGCCCGGAACCCGTCGATATATAAAAAGGTTCATCTACAGTTATTACACTATTTCTTAAATTACACTGCTTATCAAAAATCCTACATAATATCTGGGTTCTGGGTCTTGGGTTTCGGAACTAGTTTGTAATTCGAACTGTACCGATTTTAATTAAATTTTTATACTTTCTACAGCCAGTATGTCACCAATACGGTATACGGTGCAAGCGTATCGACACAAGTAATAGCATCCCAATGTAAAGCACGTCTCAACTTCCAAGTTAGAAGAGTCATACTATCTGGTCTCTTCCCCTCATCACGTGTCAGACCTACTGGCAATTTTCTTACATTTCTGGACTGCGTTTTAACTGGGTTATGTCGCAAAACTTTTGGGCTGAGTTGTTTGTTCTCGGTTCTGTCGCGTAATTTTAGAAAGAAAGAAAGAAAGAAAGAAAGATTTATTTAAACCCATCTCATGACACAAACAATCAGGTACAAATATTACACAGTCGAGACACATGCACAAAATAACATTGTGTTTGCCATCTAATTGTCGGTGTCGCAAGGTGGAGTCAAAAAGGTCTCCAACTCAGCATGGGTTGTAGCCGTTCACTACAACGCTGGTTTTCAGTGGAGCCTCCAAATGACGCACGGACACTGGTCAACAAATGTACACGCAAACAAAATTACAATTAATAGGAGTAATCAGCAAATGCGATGAGAGGATACATACATGTATACATCTCTTTCTCTCAATAATAAAATGATCTCCTTAACAATAATACACCCTATTATATAAACAAATATGTAGGTATATTAAAGAAACAGTATAAACTATCAGTAAATAATGAGTAAATAAAATGTTCATCGCAAATCACTAAGTTTATCAAGTTAAGTCTACAGCCACAATTATAATAAGAAATATATAATAATATTTTACTTTATTCAAATTGACGATTTAGAATAAACACACATTTTATCAAACTATATAAAAGAATACAATTTATTAAAAAAATAAAAACAGTTAAAATCATTAAGCACTCTTGTATATTGATTTACTATATATTTTTGGGAAATTTAAAAGTCAAAAAGTCAAAAGTCAAAAAATATTTATTTCGTAGGATAAACATTATCACTTGAAAACGTCACATTTTTTATCTTAATATTAAAATTATTGACATTATTGCTCATTCGCAAAGCAGATTCCCCAGAGAAGAACGAGCAAGAAACTCAAGGGTTGCTCTTTTAAATAAGTTTGGGTTACAATTATATTACATTGTATAATTAGGCTGAATATCGCCGTGCGGTCTATGTCCATGCTTGCTTATCATCCCGATAGTCAAAAATTTTATAATAGCCTTTGGTAAATAATGTCTGTTTTATGATGGTTTTGAATTTATTTAAAGGTAAATTTTGAATGTCCACTGGAAACTTATTATAAAAGCGTAGACTTTGTGTAAACGGCTGGCATGAACAGCAAGTTTATTTTTATATCTGGTATTTACATTATGTATATCACTATTTTTCTTAAACAATTCTATATTTTTTCTTACATACATTAAGTTTTCGTAAATATATTGCGATGCTAATGTTAATATATTAATTTCTTTAAATTTATTCCTAAGAGACACTCTAGGGCCCAGTTTGTAAATCGCGCGAACCGCTCGTTTCTGCAGAACAAAGATACAATTTATGTCCGCGGCATTTCCCCACAACAGAATGCCGTAGGTAAAAGAATTACTTGTCTAAGAACAGACTTCTTATATACTGTTTTTATTACCAAAAAATATGTCGTGGCGGCGTCTCATTAATTTTTACACAATATAACAGCATCCAGGGTTATTCGCAGTTATCAGTCCCTTAATTCTCGTTCTTCATTAAGAATGTAAAGCGGTAGTTATGAGCTAGGCATTTAGCTTCCTGATTATCCCCATCCAGACATTTCAGTCTGGAAGTTTGTCTCTGAAGTTTGTTAGAATCTCATTCAGATACCTACCTCAAAGTTTTGTTTACAATTTGTAATTATGATATTAAAGAAGAATTTATCTTGTATTCTATAGTTATTTATTTATTATTATATACAATTTATTTACATTATATGTATGTACAATAATTATAAACAACTTATTATAATATAATACAATTTATTACAAAAAAAAATATATATATATCACAAATAAAAAACTAGCCCAAGTCTCACTTGTATTCTTGTGTGTAATATTTACAAATGGCAATTATCTAACGATTCAGGTGTTAAGTTTCGTCTGTGGAGCGTCCAGTTTGTCCAATATTTATTATTTTAACAATGTGTTTCTTGTATTATGCTTCTTGTATTGGTAGGTGGTAGGGCATTTTAAATGTCCACCTGGCTAGCTACCACCATCTTATCTAAATCTGCCGCCAAACAGCAATGTTAATAGCATTGTTGTGTTCCGGTTGTCAGAGATAAGATAGCCAGTCCCCCAAATGTATTGGGGTTTCCGGGTCAGTACGCTTCCACCTTCGACCTCATCTTCACTTAACATCAGGTGGATTGAGGTCAAGTATCAACCCGCGGACAATAAAAAAAAAAATGCTTTGACTGTTTGTGTTCTTAAAATAAATAAAATAAGCAAGCATTCCCATAGGCCGCTCGGCGATTTTCAGTTTATTCTAATTTTATAAATGCGAAAATTTGGATGTTTGTTTGTTTATTTGTTGCTCTATCAGGGCGAAACGGATGAACGGATTTAGATGAAATTTGGTATTTAGGGAGAACATTTTTTTCCCGATAAAGTGAATATTTCCAGCAGTATACATAAATGAAACATATCAGCTAGTTATAAAATAAATGATATATTATTTTCCTTGTTTTGTAGAATTATACATATTGACCCAAAAAAAACCTAATTAAAAATAGCAACCCCTGAGTTTCTTGCTCGTTCTTCTCTGGGGAGTCAGTTTTGTGAATGAACGTAAAAAAATGTGAGCTTACAATTGATAATTTTATGCTAAGAAATAAATCTATCGTGATTTGATTTAATTCAAGTTGATTTAGTAATTCTGTCGATGAATATTTTTCTATTAAGTCTATTTTATCCAACATTATTCAATTTGATATAACGCAATTTTACTCGAACCTTCAGAACTTTTGTAAAGATTAAGTAATTATAAAGTTTTGTTTTTCATTTTGTTTAGTTTCGTCACTTTCCATCAGGTGAGATTGTAGTCAAACGCGAAACCAGTTTTTAATAAAAAAAAAAAAGAGTGACTTCAATAAAGAAAATACAATGCCGCTCGTGCATGGAATACTGCTGGCATCACTGGGATGGTTCAGCCAAGTACCATGTAACTGTACTCAATTCCGTGGAACGACCCATAAGATTCGTAGGTGATCATTCGATGATTGCTAAATTGCAAAGCCTCGAACACTGTCGCAAAGCAGCTTGTCTCTCAGTCTTTTACAGGATGCATTTCGGTGTGTGTGCGTTGGAACTACATTATCTTATTCCACCGTCGCCTTTCTGCCTTCGGACTACTACGTGTGGGGAGGGATTCTACCCATATGTAGTTAACATACCGAATATTCGCATAAAGCGGTTCGAATCTTCATTCATAATTCGAACAGCCAAATTCTATTTTCCGACGTCAGTCTTTCCTGAATCCTAGAAAAAGCAGAATGATATTTACTGGGATCGCGTGCTTCATCTTCGACCACTACGTGAGATTATGGTCAAACGCGTATGCAATTTATAGATTAATAATTTGTTTCACCGTCCATCATATGGGTATATTAATTCTGTGATATGGGTATAAAATAAAATTTAAGGAGTTGTTTAAAAAAATCTTTAATAATACTCTTACATCTCTTTTTGTATCTAAAATACAATATTTACAAACTTACCTACTTAATTTATTATAATCTACAATAATGTCACATTAAAAAAAAAACATTTTGTCACTGTTACAAACCTCATCTTCCTCGTTTATAACTTTATTGGCAGTATAAAAGGCAGTATCGTAGCTGATTTGAGTATTCCATATAAAAAAAGCTTCAGATTACTATGTTTAGAGCTAATAAATAATGTACGGTCCCAAAGACACACAATATCGTCTCTTCTCTAAATATTATGTAGTGAATTTCGTGATTTAGAAAAAAAATAGGAATTTGTAGTTCGTTGGTATTTCTTGCAAATGTTAACAACTCAATTAAAACAATATATACCCATTTATGGCTCAGAATATCGAGCGGAGATTCTAATATGAGCTGGCACTGTTTCATATAAAAATATCATTAAAAAATTCAGAAAAATTGTAGCAATATGAAATACAATTAGTCGGAATATTCTTCGAGAAGATAAATAACTGAATTCATGTTGAGCTTTATCACATTGTTACTTAGTTTCTTATACTTCTTATTTCCTAACCATATTTTTACCAGTTTTAATGGAGGATTAGAATCCTTAATTCTCCGCCTTGGAATTCTAAGCTTTGCATAAATTTTGACATCCTTGAAGCTTTACAAGGTGATACCAGCAATATTATGGGCCTTTGGGAAAGTAAAATTTACCTACATTTTAATTTAGAAAATATATACCTACTTACTCCTACAGACAACGGTTCACCAATAATGTTTAAAAATTTACATTATATCACACAATTCCTATTCTTCATAGAGACATGAAGCCAATAAATATAATATTTTCAATATAATTTCAATGGGAAAAGTGTAAGCTTTGCTTCGGCTTTAACTTCACTTTCGCGTTCATGTTTGCGTAAAGTACCTATGAAATCATAAATTGCAAAAATTTAGGAAACCCGTGAGGCTTCAAGCTTGATAAATTGATTAAGAACCGTTTCGCAAGTACTAACTTTTGAAAAGAAGATACTACTTACAAATCCAGCCGTTCAGCAACGATGCCATAGAAACACAGATAGCAAAGGCTTCAAACTAGGAACACTCCTGCACTAGCATGACAAGCGCGATAAACGTATATCGCGCGAGACAATATTCGTCCTGCTCATTCGTTTGGACGAAATATAGAACTGTCCCACTCTCACGCCTACGTCGCAAGCGACAAAGGATATCATGCTACGCGGGCTGGTGGTTGGGATTTAAACAAATAGTTTAATTGTCTCGAGTCGCTGTACATTTTTTCATACAAATCATCACGTAAATTGAAAAAGCGATAGTAAAATTACAACGAAACAAAATTTCCGCTACTCCCAAAACGCTTATAAATATTGGTGGATGATAATAGTTAATTTTATTGTGGTTAAAGTAACGATTTTCTATCATTATTGCTAGAATATTCAGCAATGAACAATTATTTCTTCTCAAGTATTTTAATTTAAGACTCAATACATACAAACTTATCTGTTCAAGTTTGCTCTGAAGGAAACGTCAATATGCTAAATCGTCCAGGTAAATAATTCCAAGTCTTCTTTTTTAACATATTTTGCAAATTTGAACGAACAGGTACTCTATGTAAAACCTTTGTGACACATTGTACCAGATTCGTAAATTAACAAACACAAGCTGTTAAATTGATAAGAAAGGAACAAACTTGAACAGAACTATTTAGTTACTACCTGCTAATAACCTTATCGTCTAGCTGGAGGCGCTTGAGTGTGGTGCTGGCAACCCTCAACGTTCTCTGGCCAATCACAGACGTTCTCGTTAGGGTTGAACACAAGGTTGGAAGGGCACGGCATGTGGTGCTTTCTCTCTCCCTCGCACATATAGTACATAGTGCAGTCCGCTTTGTCGGGATGGTAGGAGATGTGGCCGTCCTCTTCTTCGCATGTTACTTCGTTGGCTGAAAAAATATAGGACACACTAATTACTAATAGGCCACAAACTGTATTTACGAAACGACCTACCTAAATTAGAACTGCAAGTAAATAGTTAATGATGAATATAAAGCCATCTTGTTCAGTTAGATAGAAGAAAAGTAATTTGTAGTAAAAACGCTACTGGACCCTCAAAACGCTCATAGATGCCGAGAGATCAGGTCCAAGTTCAAGAAGGCAATCAACAAACAAAATATTCTTTATTGCACAATAATAAGAAACATAACACAAGGATAAACAAAATAACGTCAACGTTTATTCTACGACTTGACTTGAGTACTATAAATCACTTTGAAGATTCAACAGAGTTTTTTTTGCATATAGTATAAGTAACTACTCTCGAGAACTTGGCGTGTCTTCTAAATTACATTGCCGCTTTTATAGCCTGATTCCCAACTAGTGATAATATTAATATGCCTTGTCGTAGATTATGGTTATCAAAAATACTCACGGTCTTTTGTCGTATATTGTCCATTAGGATTCGATGATTCGTATGGACCATCAAACTCCAGCTTGACTTTGTATCCACCAAGCTCTTGCTTCATAGCCGTGATGAGTGGGTACTTTCCAGTTCCACATGATCCTCTAAAGTCATCCATGTCGATTGACCAAACCATTATACCGCCGAAACCTTCTTCCTTCAACCATGCCATCTGTAAAAACATAAATATTCGTTTAGTAAATTTTATAGTATCATGATTAACCTATTCAAAGTTCATGTATTTTCTTTTATACAATAAAGCGTTTACAAACAGACAGACAAATATGATTTAGATTTTCTGTAAATACTATAGGGAGATGTCGATTCAAAGTTGAAATATTATTTTCGACCCCTCCGTAGAGAAGTCGTCATCTTCTCGACCGTGACCAAAATATTTATGGGTAATCGGAATGCCAATGTATTTTATCTATATTTCTCGTGCCCACAACTTTTAGAACTTCAAATTCAAGAGAACATAGGCTTATATTTCGCCCCATCTTCATCCCATCATGTGACGTTGTGGTCAAATAATACACAAGACATTCAAAAGCTCCGGTTGTTCAAACATCTTACCTTAGTCTTAAGTGATCTTTCATCATCAAATCCAACCCATTGATCACCTCTATACGCGAACGGCACCATCTGCTCGTTGTCCCACACCAAAGTGGTATTGTCTTCACGTAGAAACTCGCAGATCTCATAGTAAGACATGAATCCAGCCTCATTGGTGAAGCGGCCTGCTTGGCCTGGAATAATAAAAGTCTTAATAAGTACGGTTATTTATGTAGGATTCTGAAAAACTTATTTCAAAATTTGAAAATGAGACAAAACAAACATCCTCGGTTTGGTTGGTGGTAGGGCATATTAAAATGTCCGCCTGGCTAGCTACCACCATCTTATCTAAACCTGCCGCCAAGCAGCAATGTTAATAGCATTGTTGTGTTCCGGTTGTCAGAGATAAGATAGCCAGTCCCCCAAATGTGTTGGGGTTTCCGGGTTAGTACGCTTCCACCTTCGACCTCATCTTCACTTAACATCAGGTGTGATTGAGGTCAAGTACGAACCCGTCGTGCATAAAAAAAAAAAAAATCCAAATGTAAATTTTCACGTCAATTAGTCTAGTACTAAATAAACTGTAGCTATTTGAAACTTCAAGTTACCCTCCTGCAAAGTTACTATTTTTCAGATACCGAATTATGCGTAGGACGTGTCGACATGTAATGGTCCAAGTACCAATTCCTCCAGGTTTTGTACCCTTCCAATGACAAAATCTTTTTGTTTAAAAATACCCTTGGATAAGTATGAGACGAAAGATGGATGAAGATCGCCTCCGTGGCTCAATGTAAACAACATTTACGATTCGGAGGTCGCGGGTTCGATCCCCAGCGGGGTACATGTTTAAGTACTCGGTTTGGTAGGTGGTAGGGCATTTTAAATGTCCGCCTGGCTAGCTACCACCATCTTATCTAAATCTGCCGCCAAGCAGCAATGTTAACAGCATTTGTCAGAGATAAGATAGCCAGTCCTCCAAATGTGTTGGGGTTTCCGGGTCAGTACGCTTTCACCTTCGATCTCATCTTCACTTAACATCAGGTGTGATTGAGGTCAAGTACGAACCCGTTTTGTATAAAAAAATGAAGAAGATAGAGAATCCGTTGTGGTGGTGGGTATGTAGCACTAGATCAAAGCCTGACGATGTTGATACACAAAATCTTGACAAATAGGAGTTTTCACGATTACATCATCATTATTATATAAGCCACAGGACGTCCACCGTTACCTACCACATAGACTTCCAGAGGGACCCGTTGGAAGTGGCTCTGTCGATTTGGTCGATACTAATGGAAACATTAAATAGATAGTCATTTAAAAAAATACATACCACCACCAGAAGCGGGAGCACCAATATCGAATTGGGTTTCGTTGATCAGAGTGAACGATCTGCCGTAGGTCGGCATACCGATCATCAGCTTCTCTTTAGGAGCACCCTGACGCACCCATTCTCGTGCTGAGTAGTCCTGGACGACAAAAATATTATGTAATAATAACATTGACCAACAAAACTAAAAATTTGGAAATATTAGGTCCTCACCTATGAAATTGGCGTTTAGTATGAAGAATTTCATAAAGACTGTTTTCTCCATACAAACATTTTCGATTTTTTTTTTGGGAACGGCAAATCCAAATTTATCTAAAGTTTGTGTGTATTATCGGATAACATTAAGTTGAGTATAGGCAGCGTTAATTTTTAAAAGTAACCGCTTTAAAAAAGTTTCAGCGAATCTAAGAAATGATTATGGGAAGCACATGAAAAGAGCTCTGTTCAAATTTTTTTTATTATGACGCCCAGAATTTAAAAAATATTTCATGTGAAACCTTGACATAATATTCCATTTTCCAAATAAAAAACAAATTTGGATATAGCTTTGAAAATCGCAGGTATTGGTACATATAAAATAAATAAAATAAACAAAAATATTTTATATCCGACAAATGACAGTCCATAGGTGTTAGTACAAATTTTACTTACTGACTATGTTAATATTATATCTAGTTTTAGAAAATAAATTAATTTAAAATAAATTATCTGAGGACTTGACTCATCTTCTGCCCTTAAGCTCATCGAGACCTCAGAACATGAAGTTCGACGAACCTGCCGACCAGAAGAGAGTCAAATCTGTCTCCCACCATCCCTAACACTCTATTAGAGCTCCCGCGCACTCTCCGTACCGTTGACGCACTCTTTTTGCGCATCAATGCCAGGAAATCATCCACGCTGGCATCGGCAAACATTCCGGATGCGCTACAATAGCGAGGGAGACGGAACAGAGCCCTAAACACGTTATTATATTGGATACGTAGAGCATTGTACGCTTTTTGTGTAAAGTTGGCCCATAGACTACTCGTGTAGAATGTCTGACAGTATGCTTTAAAAAGCGTAATTTTGACTTCAGCCGTACACCGAGCAAATCTATGTGCCAACATATTATTACCACGTACTGACAATGCTCTACGTTCTCTCTCAATATCTAAGTTATCGCTTAAATTATGAGTGACTATGTGGCCATTGGCCAAGATACTTAAACTGCTGAACACGGTCCAAAGGTACCCCATTTAGAGTGACGGGCGGTATATAAGCTGGGCCTTTATTGTCAGCCTTAAATAACATGAACTCGCTTTTTCTTTCGTTGTACCTTAAACCATGCTCCGCAGCGTAGCACTCGCACACACCTAATAATTTTCTTAGACCTCCAATTGAGGGGCTCAGCAGCACCATGTCATCAGCATAACTTAAGTTATTGACACATACGTCATCAACAAAACATCCAACATGCATGTTGCTGAGCTCCTCAACTAATTGGTTAACATAAACATTAAAGAGCCGTGGTGACGTCAAGCCACCCTGCCTCACTCCACATTGCAATGCATATTCATCGGACTGTACATTTCCCCACTTTACATAGTTGGACTGATTCTTGTACCAATATGAGAAAATCGATACAATTTCGATCGATCAATCGAACAAACATAATTATGATTAACGAAGAAAAAAACTCCAATTTCATAGGTAAAGACCCAATATAATATAATATGCTTCATCTTTTCTTTCATCGTCACTTTGGTAACTTAAAAAAAATACATACCACTGTTAGTTTCTTCTGGTAGCTCGTTGCACTTTCAAGAGGGAAGAGCGGGCTGTTATGCCCAACTTGTCTCTCCCACTGACCGTGGAAGTCGTAAGTCATCACGTTGATGAAGTCCTGAAGAGCAATTAATAGAATTAAGCTTGGGGGGTGTGATAGTGCAATTCTCTAAAAAATATGGTAAGATTATTAGACGCAAGAAGTAATCCAAGAAGAGTTTTAACAAGAATGATCCTTTGTAGTGATAAGATAATACAAGTTTACTGTAGAGCAAAATAATTTTGTGAAATGTAGGTAGTACCTCATTAATCAGAAACTTAAGGAATTTTTAATAAACCGGTGAACATGTCCATTAATAAACTTGTTGTGAGTGAAGAAAGGTCACTGTTCAGTAAGGGACATTTACAAGTTGATTGTGTGAAGATGATCAGTCATCATATTAGCCAAAGGACGGCCACTGCCGAAGACTTCCAGAGCAACCGATTTGGAAGCGGCCCGCAACTAGCGACTTCCGATGACTTTCGTCAGATGGTCGGTTCGAATAGCCATCCGTCCTTAGAGCTGTGTGCCTTATCCACTACCACTCCAACTTACTAATACATACATACGTACATAATGTCACGCCTGTAGGCAGAGACCACAGACTTCCACTTGCTACGATCCTGACACACCTCTTCTGCTTCCTCCACTCTCATAAGGTTGTTCATATATGCTCGTCGGTTTAGGGTACTCTTGACTTGGCCTTTCTTTAAGACGTCCCTGATTTGATCATGGTACGTTCGCCGTGGTCTTCCCCTACCAACACTACTATCCACATTCGCTTTGAAAGAGTCGTAAGTCTTCTTTCATTCATCCTCTCCATATGTCCAAACCATCTCAGTATACCTTTTTCAATCTTTGTCACTACGTCTTCATTCACACTGCTTAACTCCCTAATTACACTATTCCTGATTCTATCTTTCAAAGTCATCTTTCTTACTAATACGCTGTGCTATATCTGTGACTTTCGTTTTTACTGATTTCCTCATTCCTGATTCGATGCCTCGCTGTTTCGAAATTGATATAATAATAATATTAAGTACAATCATAAGTTCAAGAATGTTACCATTCAATGAAAGTCTTACCAAATATTTAGAGATTTCGGGAACATCATATCCCGCAGCGATGGCTTCGAACGAGGCCGGTACTGCGGCTGTGAGTAGCAGACGAGGTTGACCAGATGTCTTAGCTTCACCCTCAAAGGCTAGACGAAGTTCTTTCAGTAGTGAAACGAATGCTGCGCGGTCGTCCGCTCCCCTGTAAATATAATTGTATTAAGTAAGATAAGTAGGAAAATGTTATTTTGACCATTTTTTTTTGGACATAGAGCGCCGCGTAGTTTCACCCTAAGCAACTAGACTTGTGTTGTAGATACCAGATGGTTGATACACTACACAAATACATTTTTTTTTTGGAAATAAATACATATATAAATGAATAACATCCATAACTCGGGTACACATGTCCGTTTTCATCATACAAACATATTTATGTCCCTAGCGGGATTCGAACCCGCGACCTTTTGGTATATCAGCAGAGTTTCTAACCAGTATACCAAACGGCCGTCTTTTTGGTTTGGTCAATTTTGGTTGTTGTGAAGATATGTTAATATCAGTTGTCCACATTTTCATGAGCCCATAATAAATAATACATATGAAAATTAAGAAAACAGCCGATAAACTGTGAACTGAATTGACGATCGATTGACGTAGCGGGTAGTGAAGCGGCATTCGAATCCCGCTAGGTGTAAATGTTTGTTTGATGAATACAAACATTTCACAAGGAAAAAAGGATCTTTTTAAGAAATAGATAAAACATTTTTTACTATAATTATTTATACAATACACAACAAAATTGTCCTCACCTAGGATACTCCCAGTCGACATCTAGACCGTTGAACTGGTAGTCTCTGAGGAACTCGATGGCTTCGTAGACGAACTGGTTCATACGGAACACATTAGAGGTAAGCTCTTTGAAAGGAGTTGAACCGAAAGCCCAACCACCAATAGCCAGCAGGATCTGAAAATAAGAATGACAATTTTAAATATTTATTCATGTCGAAGTTTCCCGATTGTTTTCAGTTGAAGAACGTCGTTATGCTAAGTCAGGGGACTACGGGCGGCTTGAAAATAATGTCAAGTGGCCAAGTTTGACACAATTTGGGCAAGAGAATGCTTTGGATATACAGTGGGAATGTAAGACTTGAATGGTGAATGACAGTATAAAATAATAATATTTTTTGTGTAAAATAAATACATAAGTAATTTAGTTTACACAAAAAACGGATATTAGTATTTATTTATTTTATATTAATATTTATTTATTTTTCTTTGCTCAGCAGCTGAGCTTATGCATTCAGCGGGGCATTAGCGTTAGCGTATTAGGTACTATGCCTCACGGAAGCGAGTTGGACGGCGTATGTTTTCTATAAGACATAGATAATTTCAATTGTGTTTAATAAATTTGTTGTTTCATGTACATACTTAATTAAATTTATTGATAATAGAATTTAATTTTCAAAAAGAACTACGCTGCAGAAGTATTTCCCATAAAATATGTTTCAGTTTTGTAAACAGGTAAATGAAACTGTGGTTTATTGGAACAATTATTTTGGCAATCTTTAACGGAAAGAGCCGCAAGAAAGCTATCTATTAAGAATCATGGTCATCAAAGGGGCAATATGCTTAATAAGAATAAGGACATGATAATTGCCTTTTCACAAAACACATTCTATATTGACATAAATAAAACACATTTGATACAAAAAGTTATTTTAAAATTTCCTATACCTAAAAAACAAACCTGGAGCTAGATTACTGGGCTACGTTTTCAGACGTTTTCTTTTGTTTCATTATTTTATATATATTTTTTTGTTTTATCGAATAGTAAAACCAATAAGTACTTACTTCCCCTATTTTAAAAGACTTATTCCTACTACTTTTGAGTTTTCTTATTCTCTGGGCAGCCATCTTTGTCAACGCAAATAGTTTTAATTTTTGAGTGGAATTAAATGATAATGGACATGTCAAACGGAAACAGTCCTCGGATACTTAGAAAGGTTATTAAGAATGTACAAAGAGGGAAATCCAATTCAAGTCAGCCCAGAGACGAATGTGCCATCGTAAAGTTTAATCAAAATGTTATGAAGTAGAACCCTCAAAGCAATTTGTTATCACCTTTTGAAATGGTTGTCAGGTAGTTTATTTTTGGCGACGTTTGGCGACTTTATGTTTTATTGAGTAAACTTGAGATGAAGAAGAGAAAAGATATATGAATTATTTACTTCAAATCGATTTTGTTGATATATTAAAGGAATATTCAATGATCTGGTTTGATTTCTAAATTCGTCTCAACAGTTACACGCAACAGAGAATTAGAATTTTCTTTCAGGTCAACGCCGTATACCTATTATTAATATATATATATATTTAGGACCTGTTTGGTGTAGTGATTAGAAACTCTGCTGCTATACCAAAAGATCGCGGGTTCGAATCCCGCTAGGGGTATATGGTATGGGTAGGAGTATGATGAATACAGACATGTGTTCTCGAGTTATGGACGTTTTTCATTTATATATGTATTTATTTACAAAAAGAATGTATTTGTGTAGTTTATCAACCATCTGGTATCTATAATACAAGCCTAGTTGCTTAGTGTGGAACTACATGGCGCTGTGTGTATGTGCAAAGATATTTATTTATTATTATTATTTATTATTATTATTTATTACCTATATCCCCACTAAGCGACATTTGTCCCTCGACATGTGTCCCTCGCGACATCGGTCGCAGTTTCCCCACGTCGCGCGATGTCTTATTTCCGTTCAGATATGACGGGCGAAGTCTGGCAACGTCGCCCGATATCTCCGTGGACACATATCGCACAACAAATGATCCCTAGTGGGGACGTGGCTTAAGAATCGGTAAATCACAATTTTTAATTTTGAAAAAAAATTTCAGCGTATTTGTCATCATCTTTTCATCGCTAATTCCAGAAAACCTAAAGCCGACTGCCTTGTCTCAGTGCGTTCTACTTGTAAAAATTTACTATGCCGAAACGTGGACACTGGCGATACGATTAATCCAACAGCTTAAGCAGCGTTCTATGGAAAGAGCTATGCTCTGAGTTACTCCGATTTGCTAAGAGATCAAAAGTCGTCGATATAGTTTTAGAGCTATGTAACTTTTAGAAGTTATAGCAGGCTAAAGTGGCCTGGGGGTGTGGCAGAGCCGATAATCACAGGAGCAAGTGGCTTCTGGGGCTCTACAGCCTAACTAAAACCTATAGCGATAGTAATACACCGGTTGTCCTTGTCATGTTGTTACGATATGACAAGAACGGACAGTGAATTGATGTTATAAACGAAAACAATTCCCAAAGCAATTGACGTAGGCGGTATAATTGCAGGAGTGAAGACTGCAAACAGGAAAACGTAATATGGGAGGTTCTAGGTGGAGTGATAAGTAACTACCAATTAGCCATTCCAATTGCAAATGAATGAGGATTATTCATTCATTCATCATTCGCCCTACTTATCGCCTCGAGTGTCGATGGACTCATCACTATAATACTTAGTCGAGTAATTTGAGATGCAGTCGACAAAATCGAATGATTAATATTATTCGAGTAGCGCATCGTTATGTCATATCCAAAACCTAGAATGGCTTCAACTTTATAAATCAGAAAAGTAAATAATACCTTTAAGTTAGGATTCTTCTCTCTCAAAGCGACGACCTTCTCATACATATCGCCGTCCTTCTCGTCCCCTTCAGTCAGCTTATGGTCTTTCAGCGTAGCAAAAGCGTAGATCACATGAGTGCAGAGGGTGGGATCCACGTTGTCAGGCATGAAGCGGCCAGCACTGGGCCTTTTTGAAGACCAGGAAGTCAAGTAGCAGAGAACCTGCGGCTCGCGTTCTGTAATTAAAGAGATAATGTTGTTAGTACCTAATACGGTTTGAAAAATAATTAAATAGAGTAGTCCACTTTCGTAACCAGTTTCGAAAATTTACGATTGTCTCCATTTTTGTAACTTATTATCTGGATTATAGCTTCAGTTTCAAAATTGTTTATTAATTGGATTGTCTTCATCTTCGAAACTTTATCGGTTGTTAAGTATATTCTTAATATCAGCATTGCAATTTTGTTTTTTTTTGTATAAAAATATAAAACAGCGGTGTCGATTCTGGCGTGCATTCGCTGAATTAACCTAAATTTAAAAATTTGTAATTCTAAATGCATTTCCTAAAATATTGTTCGGGTGTTAGTCGAAACAGTTCGGAAATGATAATATACGACTTTAGAAATTATAGATTTTATTATAATTAATTATACTAGATGAATGATGAGAGCGCGTGGTTTACTTGCTACTTATAAACGCGAACTGATTAATAAAACGTGGTATCGCCCTCATTGGATAAATAACCATTTCTTCAAAATCGCTGTGACCTGCACTCGAGAAGCTTTTAACCTATTCTACTTAAAAATAATACCTAAATAGCTTTGATGGGGGTTATTTTCCACGATTATAAGAGAAAGTGGTTCCCCGTCGTTTTCGGTCTGAGGTGGTTAAATTAAAAATTTAGAAAACCCCCGATATATATGATATTATCCAAATACAACAAACAATTATATTAAAACAATTAAATTATATTATATATATTAAAATTATAAAAATAATATATAAATTATATTATATCGTCAGAACTGTTAACCGATTTTCAACAAACCGGCCAATAATCTGTCCGAACGTTTAGTCTTTAAATAATATTTCCATAAAAATAATTCCAAATAATATTCACGACAAAATCGTTTATACGAGCAGTGGTATAGTCAAGGAGCAATCCGATTATAATATCGATATAAAATTTTTAATTCACAAAGTGGATCACAAATTTTATTAGAATCTGTCAATCATTCACGAAATTGAAATCGAATTGGCGACCAATCACACTGAGAGCTCCGATCAATCACAAAGTGTTCTCGAGGAGATTATAAATGATCACTATTTGAAATTCATAACTCACACCCCAAACTTTGGCTTTCACAAAATTTTCTGGAATGCTTATTGGGGAATTTGGTATATTACTTTGCATACACAAAAAAAACCATAAACTTTCTTCTACGCTGCAAAATAATATTATAACCTACTAACCTACTAAGGAACACGTAAAACTTGGGAAGTACTTGTAAAGATTGTCACGGGACGTCATAACCTTGATGGCCTTAAATCACAAAAGCTATTTGCAACGCCTTCTTCCAACATAGTATGATCTCTCAACCCCACCGAAAAGTGTATAAAATCCCGTAATAGTAGGTAAGTTTGTAGCGACACTGGAGCTCTAAAATTTCTGGTCGAATGTGAAAGCACTCGATGCTCCAAACTTTTAGCAACTATGTCGTGAAATGTCGACTTTCCTAAGTCTTTCTTGGCAGTTGGGAACAACAGAGTGCCTAAGAGTGACCCTTGTGGCACTCTAGTTTTAGATTTGTAGCTTTTAGTGGTATAACATTGCTTTAGAAGTGTTTGCAATGTTTTCAGTGAAGTATCAAGTTACCAACAAAATTGTTTGGTCCTGGAAAACATTGTTGTTGTAAAACGTAGTAACAATATTAAAGAAAACAAAGCAAGACCGTTTTAGTTTCCACCGTTCGAGCAGGTACTATCAAAAAAAAAACACCGTGCCTATTTTTGTTCTGTAAGCACTTAGGCTTACTTTTACTTGTTCGTTTTATTTCCTTTAAACGGAATACGAAATATACTGGATGAGTTTTTTATTGTAAGCAAAAAATAGGGCATATTAGGTAAGTGAAATCGATGGTATTGGCATAGATAGTTTTTTTTTTCCAAAACCATCATCGAATAAAGCGTTAATTTTGCTCTTTAACAGTCGTGTTTGTGGCCTGTTCCACGTAATTACATCATTAAATTAAATAAATTAAGAAAACTTGGAGAAAGTATGAGTTCCAAATAAATTTCGAATGATAGGAATCCTACAAATCACGCCAGTCGCATATCAATCGCAAGCCTCAGTGGACGTTTTTGAAAAAAAAATTAAACCACCTATGCCAATACCTTCTATTTCACTTACCTAATTTGCCCTATTTCTCCCTTACGGTAAAAAAACTCATCCGGTATATTTTCTTTCAGAGGGAAAACATTAAGAATAGTGAGGAAACATACCTGTATCGCTAAACCTTTTGTACTCGGAATATAAAAGTAAGTCTTTCTAGATATCTTAATATATTAATCTCCGCGCAAGAGAGTTTCAAACATATTTCTCTTCGAAAGGCCATTATTTGTTCGAGTATCTGTGTCACAATCGATATCTTAGAGATAGGTATCGCCAACATGTTTACATCTTTATGGACCTGCATTTGACAAGTTGATACCTTTCAGTGCGAAATAACGCCGGAAGTTATTGTAGTTTACTTTTCCGAATGTGCCATTGGTGTTTGGTAAAAATATAAATTATTTTTATGTTATTCAAGTCACAGGCTATATAGATCTAAGCTGCCAGTGATGTTGTCAGTAGTATGTCAGGGTAAGGAATTTAGCTTTATTTACTTACTTTTTGTTTATTTTGTTTCTACAAATGTTTAGTCCAGTTAAACAATTGGAATTTTTTTCGATTGATATACTCTATCGCTTTATTTCTCACAACTGATTGGATATAAATGAGTTCCAACAGTTCACAGCCAAGCAGCTACTAGAATTGACGCGTTAGCATTTTTCGTTTATAGAAACTTTTCCCTCTTATCTTTATGTCCTTATCATCTGATTGGCTACCACCTGCGACTCTAAAATTATCGACGTATACAAAGCAACTGTTTTAATAGCTAAATAAAAACTGCTTAACCGGTTTCCACTACATAAATAAATAAATATCCTTGGACATGCACACAATGGCATCTAGTTCCACTTTAAGCAACTATAGGCTTGTGTTGTGGATACCAGATGGTTGATATATTAGATAAATACATTTATACATATTTTTTTTTTGTAAATAAATACTTATTATAAATCTGATTGGACACATTGACACGAAGAAGAATAATAATGGAAAACATCCATAACTCGGGTACAAATGTCCGTATTCATCATACGGACATATGCCACTAGCGGGATTCGAACCCGCGACCTTTTGGTATAGTGGTCAGAGTTTCTAACTGCTACACCAAACAGGTCGTCAAATATGCTACATGTCTAAGAACAATCTATATATCTCCAAACAGCAGCATTCGAATAAAAATCATTTTCATATTTATTCTGCCGTAGCTCTACAATGCAGAGAGACACCGACATTTACAAAGGTAGACAAAGAATTCAAATTATACCCCTCTTTGCATAGGGAGTGAAAAAATTCGTCTTTTGTAATCTTATTTTGTTATTAAGTTCTGAGTTGACAATTACACCAACGTCCTTTGTAATTAAGTATTCGTGAGTATTACTTAGGACATTGTTAAAACTGAAATGTGGTTGGAGTCGATGGGATTCATAAGAAAGGTCAAGGTCTCGAAACGAGTTCTGGAGAGTGCGATTCGACATTTATTATTAGATCGAATCAGAAATGAACAAGTGGTCACTCAGCCCAACAGATTACTAAGTTAGAGTGGTAGTGGGCAGAGCACCCAGCTCGAAGAACTGATGGCTGTTGGGGCAAGCGGAAAGAGCTGTGTGACTCATTAAAGTTCATGGGAAGAAGTTAGAAGATGGCAGTGAACATCCTACGGCTGATATGGTGATAATAATTCTCAATAAGTGAAATATGAACTATTCAAAGACCCATAACAAGTGATTAGCAATTGTAAATGCCGAACAGTATCTTGAAATATTATAAGGTCTTTAGAAAGTGTATTTTAAATGGAAAAATGAAAGCGCACATACAGAAATTATATATCGTGCCGACAAAAAGCAAACACATCCAATTGATGTAAGTACACAAATTAGTGAAAGTGACATTATAATTTGGGTAAGTTGATGAGAGGAACGAATGATTCAAGAATGTTACCTTCGCTTTACGTCAGTACAAGTAATGAAGTAGTTTGGTGTATTTTTCTCTTTTTTATTACGCTATTGGAATGATGATATACTAAGCTAGGAATAAAATGCAAAAGCCGCGCAAACAGAAATTGTTGTACATCAAACTAGTTTATGTATAGTAGAAGCTTTCTCATGACAGAAAACTGAAGAAATCGTTAATCCCTATATAACAAGCAACGACTAAGGGCCTATTAACCAGAATAGCCTACAAATTGTCTCGGCAGAAAATCGAGCCTGGACGATGATAGTTAAAACCAGACAAACATCTATACATAGGAACTATATAGCTTCCTAAAAATAAATTTGGCTCCCATGAAGATCTACCAATGTACGTAATTAATAGTATAACATTTTAAAAACTACATAAAATAAACATATTTTAGATTCACGGCTGGAGTTGTACAGAGGTTAGATTAGTAATAGATTGTTGCAGTCAATAATAAGGCACATAATGGTGTGGATTCGGATGTACACCAACTAAACTAGACTAAAACCAGTTTTGGAGTGGTGCCGTCGCATGGTAATGTTCCAGGGAGAAAGAGACAGTACTACTTTAAAAGCGGTTTAGTTTAGTTGGTATACATCCGAATCGACACCAATGTCTCTTCACGTACGTTTCCACACAGTCCTATAAAGAGAAGACCGTTTAGGCATCGACAACGCTGACCCAGTGCATATTGATGAATATAATGTAGATTAACGGCCATCTGACCTGACGGTCAGAGTTTTCAAGTGGCCCACGTACAGCCCCCATCACGACTACAAATTGAAAACAACCGACGCAGCACGGACACCGCGTATGAAAGAGCCGCTATTCCATTGAAGGATTGACCGCATCATACCTTGCTTCATATCGACGAAGAATAGCTCCATCTTTATGTTTCTATGGCTGTCTTGGAAGGCGACTAGGCAGGTGAGCACGATGGCATAGATCAATGATAAGATTCTGCTATCACCTACCCGTCCACCCTGTGCGTGGGGTTATAGAGGCTATGTGCAGCAGTGAACTTCTATAGAGTGTAAACAATTTCAATCTGAATATTAATACGCCACTCGCCACTGGCAGAATTATTACTGTTGTAAGCACATTCAGCGTTTGCATCGTTAGCTGAGTTAGAAAACTCTTTCACATCCACAAATAGTATGTGCATTACCTTGAAATCTGTCTCTATGTTATATTTTGCTTATTTGTGAATGTGTATAAAGCGGCCCTGAAGAAAAGTGTACATCATCATCATCTTATTTAAGAGCCCTGCTCTTGTCGGTGGAGTTTTTTCCATATCTCTCTGCTCTCCGCCTTCCTCTTTACCTCCTGTATAGAGTGTTATGTCTAACATAAAATTTATGTAAATATAATACTTACTGTTCTTATCAATGATAGCAGCATTGTTGTTCTTGATGATAACAGATTTGGTTGGTTTCTTCACCCTGCTCAGGACATCAGATAGGCTGATTTTTATTGGTTGAGGTTTCTCTGTTACTTCAATTACTACGCTGGCAGCTACTTCTGACCAGTCGACGTCCTTAGCGTCTTTGCCACGGGATATGCCCCTCAGTTCCTCCCTGAACATAAAAAATGGAATATATAAGAACAAATTTTCCTGGTGGTGATTATTGGATGGGGTAATGATAAACGCCTTCCGTTCGACCTGATCTTCGTAACTGAGACTCATATCAGCTACTAAACGTGAAAAAGTTGCAAAACCAGATGAGAAATAGGATTTTTCTTTCGAAACAAGAAAAAGATTATCAATTTTAAAGTCAGCCATCAAATACGATTCATCTCTCTCGTTTCGTAACTAACATTCGTTACTAAGATACCAAACGAGATAAAGATTGCCATGTCAAAGTCAATTATGAAATAGAATTTGACTACTCCTTTTGTAATTGAGATTCGAAACCAGCTGCCAAAGTCAAAGTTAAAAATGTTATATTTTGTTGATACATACACAGTGTACCTACCCTTAAAATAGTCCCTTAAAATCGAGCGATTCCTCTTTATAAAAACAGGTGTTTTTATTACAAAAAGGCACAATAATATTTCATTATTAATTGTGAAATAGGCTGGTTATGCGAACAAGCTGGTTACGTCCATTGATGTTTATCATGTAAATAGTCTGATATTTTATAATATGCTTTCTTAATAAGTTTCTGTTTTATAGTATCTTTAAATTTATTGAAAGGTAGATTTTGTATATCAACAGGAATCCTAATGAAAAAGCGTATACATAACCCTTTGAATGAATTACTGACACTTGGACCATTAGTATTCTTCTTTTAATTATTTATTGTACACAAACTTAAAACTATACACATCAACAGTTTCCATTCCAGAGAGGGTTCCGCAGTCAATCTAGGGACCCTTATGATTTTGATATGTCTGTCTGTACGTTACAGCATTTTTACTGTTATTCTCTATTATTCTCTGTAAATTACTCACCTCATTGCACCAATAAGAGGATATTTGACGTCACCACCACACACGCCACCGCTGAAGTCATCCATATCGACTGTCCAAACCATGGCACCTCCGAAGCCGTTGTCCTTGATCCACCTGATGACACAGTTATAGGTAAAATTGACGATCAGATTATTTCACCATATAAACCTTTTGAATCTGTCCGGTATCTGGAATCGTGATATACGTAATCTAATTAAGTGCAATATGCATGCGAATTAGCCCATAGTAAAGAAAAAAATCTCAGAGATGAAAATGGAATGGAAGGATTCGAACCGTCTCTTTCTGTGGCTCTCTTTAAATGGTGATTAAGACCAGCAGCGTACGACCGATTGTGAACCTTACAATACCCATGAAGTATAGGCTCGCAAGTAATTTGCAGTCTCCATCTGCACCGAAACAAGAGACTATGCTCAACGACGCAAACGCCATAAGTAATCGTGAGCTCAGTATAGACCAGTGATGGACAGTAGTGTAATTTGTATTTGCAAATCAATATAAACAACACTTTCCTTTCAGCTTTTCTTTGTCCATTTAAAAATTTCCTTCAAACCTTCCACCTTACCTCATCTTATTCCTGATTGATTTCTCGTCGTCGAAGCCCACCCACTGGTCCCCGTGTATGCAGTACGGCACCTTCATCTCGTCATCCCAGACGTAAGTAGCGCCATTACGTAGCATCTCGCATACCTTTATGATGAACAAGGAAAAGTTAAAAATGTCTTAATTGACTCTAGGAATAGTTAAAAAGATGTCTTGCAACGTATTCATCGCCCTCTCCACAGCTCGTTGTTAGACCTTCAACTTCCTTGTGAGGGTCATACCAGCTATAATCAGAGAGCCCATAGATTTTGGTCCGGCAGGTATAGTATTGAACTTTTCTATAGAACAACTGATCTTGTTCTTCGAGGTGATCCCATGGAAAACGTTGTTATTGGCCAATGGCAAGAGTTGATAAATTTTGGGCTCGAAAAAGCTGAGCTATCTTTATACATGTACGCGTGTCATCGATCAGAAATAGTTCAATCAATCAATCAATCAAGTACACTTTATTGCACAAAAATTCTACAATACACTTCATAAATACAGCTTCAAAAAATAAAAATTGTACAACCAGGCGGCCTTATCCCTATTAAGCGATTTCTACCAGACAACCTTTGGGTAGAGAAAAAAGTTTTTCAACTAACAAATGTTTCTTATAATGATATTTTTGGGTCACTTTCAATAACAGTAGATAACGCTACATCATTGATGTTTACCCGACTGTCCGAGGAAGGAGAGTAACGTTTTTCGGGTATATAAATTTCTATGTTACCTCTTGAAGCCTGCTTGACCGATTTTGTAGAGCAAGGTGTCATTAAATCATCGTCATCATCACATCAGCCGAAAGACGTCGACTGCTGGACAAAGGCCTCCCCCAAGGATCTCCACAACGATCGGTCCTGTCATTATATACCCGCCCGCAAAATACAAAATGTACTATCGGGTTTTTATTGGTTTTAAATATTTAAATTGATATTTATATTGGGATCTTCAAGAGCAGAGCAAATAGGCATTTACTGGAATCGCGGGCTTCACCTTCGACCACACCGTCACTTTCCATCAGGTGTGTGGTCAAATGCGTATCCAGTTAATCATAAAAAAAATATGCCCCTAAAAGTGCTTCACTAGATTAGAGCATTCTAGATTATAATAGACGATCATTGTGACATTTATTGTTTAGGCAAAAATATGTTGGTATATTTGTATTTTCTACTCTTACTTCTCTAAAATAAATTTTCCATTCTGATGTGCACGAAAGTATTTGTATTGTACATTATATATTACAGGCGTTAAATAATATATAAGTAACCTCATAATATGCGAGGAAGCCAGCCTCCTTTGTGTACTCCCCAGCTTTTCCCCCACCGGTTGCCGGAGAATTCACTTTGAAGTTGCTTGGGTTGGATAGGGTGAACGTGCGACCGTATGTTGGCATACCTGAAACGATATTATGTTTTAGTGCTTGGAAATGTAGAATAAACTATAGGCATAGTGGAGTTTATGAGCCTATAAACACAGCCTCAGCTGGAACACCTTTGTATACTTTAAAGAAATTAATGTATTAACATTAGTATCGCAATATATTTACGAAAACTTAATGTATGTAAGAAAAAATATAGAATCGTTTAAGAAAAATAGTGATATACGTAATGTTAATACCAGATATAAAAATAAACTTGCTGTTCATGCCAGCCGTTTACGCAAAGTCACTAAGTCATTTAAGGGGCAATGTATACGCTTTTATAATAAGGTTCCAGTGGACATTCAAAATTTACCTTTAAATAAATTCAAGACCATCATAAAACAGACATTATTTACCAAAGGCTATTATAAAATTTCTGACTATCTGGATGATAAGCAAGCATGGACATAGACCGCTCGGCGATATTCAGCCTAATTATACAATATAATATAATTGTAACCCAAACTTATTTAAAAGAGCAACCCTTGAGTTTCTTGCTCGTTCTTCTCTGGGGAATCTGCTTTGCGAATGAGCAATAATGTCAATAATTTTAATATTAAGATAAAAAATGTGTCGTTTTCAAGTGATAATCTTTATCCTACGAAATAAATATTTTTTGACTTTGACTTTGAATTAAGTCACAGACCAATAAACACACACTTAAGTGGACTGTAGACTCATGGCGCAGTCGTATTCGCTATTCGTTTTCAATCAGCAAAGTTAAGTACTGTCTGTCGCAGTCTACAGGGTGAAAAAAACAGTGCCTAGTGGATAGTTGTTCTTAATCAGGAGTGGAGTCCCCAGCCGAAAAAGGTGGGTTCAGACCCACACAACAAAGTGAATCAACTTTGTATGGGTAATCAAAAGTTTTTGATCCAATTCGTCTGTGGGGAAAGTTATTCGTAATCAAGAGTGACGTCACCAGTTATCTATATTAATATTAGTCCTTTTTTATTACGCTGGGAACCACGTGACAACACATTTCTAAGAGTTTAATACCCTGTTAATTAAGATTAAGTGAGGTGAATTGACACAAGACTGGCAAACTCAACTATATAAGAATAACTGCATAGATTCCTGCGACTTCTTTTTTTTATGCACGACGGTTCGTACTTGACCTCAATCACACCTGATGTTAAGTGAAGATGAGGTCGAAGGTGGAACCGTACTGACCCGGACACACCAACACATTTGGGGGACTGGCTATCTTATCTCTGGCAACCGGAACACAACAATGCTATTAACTTTGCTGTTTGGCGACAGATTTAGATAAGATGATGGTAGCTAGCCAGACGGACATTTAAAATGCCCTACCACCAACCAAACCGAGTACTTAAACATGTAAACATTAAACTTAATTAGCTTAAATTAAGTACAGAGCTCTTGTATAGGGGTATGTTGTGGCATGCAATGGCGGACAGTGTATACCGGCCAATACAAGACTCATACGTCATGCGTGAGTAAGTGTAATTGGATGTGTGAATCCATGTGTGGATGCATGTGTGTGTGTAGTAAAGCTGTCTGTCGAAGCACTAGCGTAGGACACATACCAATAATGAGTTTTTCCTTTGGTGCACCCAGCTTGACCCAGAGGTGGGAGGCATGGTCGACGGATAGCTGTTTTCTCCATTCGGAGTCAGTTGATGGAGCATAGAGCGGGGCGTTGTGGCCAGTCTCTCTTTCCCATTTTCCATGGAAGTCGTATGCCATGAGGTTGATGAAGTCCAGGTAACTGTAACGAAAGTTATTTTTTAATAAATTTTCAAACGATACTCTCGTAATTCTTGGTGTTGTTGGAACACAAAAATACAGTACTTTAAATAAAATTTAAAATAGAATAAACAAAATCCTCCAATATTTAAGAGCTATGCTCTTGTCGGTGGAGTCCTTTCCACACTTCTCTACATTCCGTCTTTTCCGGACATTGCCGGAGTTTAACCGCGTCCGTGGCTCAATGTAAACAACATTGGGTTTACGATTCGGAGGTCGCGGCTTCGATCCCCAGCGGGGTACATGTTTAATGTCCGCCTGGCTAGCTACCACCATCTTATCTAAATCTGCCGCCAAACAGCAATATTTGATTTACAATGGCGACATTTACCATATAACACTAAGAAACACACATTGTCTATGGGTTTTAATTCTCTTCCAAGCCAAAGTAATAGCCGTATTCTTTATCACATTAAAATGGGCGTGTTCCAATATCAGATAAATTTCCACTCAACCTGGAACAGATCAATTCCTAAAACCTTTGAAAATTGTGATATATAAGAATGGGAACGCTTTCCATAGCATATGGATAGGTTGCAGTAAACCAACTAGGAAGATATACTAAGTTTAGGATAATTCTACTGCATATAATAGGTTTCATATTAAAATACTTTAATAAATCATTTTTCCCTACTCACAAAGATGAATAACATAAGCTTAAACTTGAAAGTTAGTTTATGCCGTTCTAATGCCATATAATATTAGGTCGTGACCTATGAAATTAAAGATTTTTTTCTTCGTTAATCATATGTACCAACTCCTACGATTCTATAGCTATTTCTAAATTTGTTTTTATTTAGAAAATAGAATAAATTTTCAAGGTTTCACATGAATTATTTTTTTATGTTTGAGCTAAATCATATATTAAAAAAAACTTATTATATGATTGAAACACAGCTCTTTTCATGAGCTTCCCATATTATTTCTTAGATTCGCAGAAACTTTTATAAAGCGGTTACTTTTAAAAATTAACACTGCCTATATTTAACTTAATGTTATCCGATAATACACCCAAAGTTTAGCAAATATGGGATTTGTCGTTCCCAAAAACATTTCAAAAATGTTTGTATGGAGAAAATTACACTTTAATGCACAAAAGAAGAGTATACATTTTATAAAACAACAATAAAAAAAGAGTACAATTCCGTGGTTTTGTTACTAAAAGCGATCTCTTCCGGGCAAGCTTTGGGTGTAGGAGTACAACTTTATAGATTAAGCAAGGTGTGCAAAATACGGATCGAGATGAAATAGCTTCATTATTAATTGGGCACTTTATAGACGCATTTTTTACTGACGTTATATTTAATATGTAATAATTTATACACGAGTAACATTGAGTGATAATTTTCACTGCTCTTACCTACCTCTAGTAGTGTTAGACTAATTTTTAAAACGGTACCTTTACAATAGCTAAGAATAGCTGCTTGGCAGCGTATCTGTCTTATATACTTCTGATTTTTATCATCCTACATTTCTTTTTTTTTATGATTGTCTGGATTCGCGTTTGACCACAATCTCACCTGATGGAAAGTGACGATGTGGTCGAAGATGAAGCACGCGATCCCAGTAAATGCCTATTCACTCTGCTCTTGAAGATCCCAAGGTTGTAGGATTCAGGAAAGACTGACGCCGGAAGGGAGTTCCATGCCTTGGCTGTTCGGATGATGAATAAAGAATAGAACTTCTTAGTGCGAATGTTCGGTATATTAACTATATACGGGTGGAATCCCTCCCCACGCCTAGTGGTCCGAAGGTGGAAGGACGACGGTGGAATAAGATTATGTAATTTCAACGCACACTCCCCGAAATGCATCCTGTAAAAAATAGAGAGACAGGCGACTTCGCGACGACATAACTGATTAAAAAAGTGTTAACTGGTATTTTTAACTACTTTACTATACGATTACTGAGCCCTTACGTTTTGCCATATAACGTTGGCCGTTTGGTGAAGGAGGCAGTAAGAGGTGTTGTATTCCTGGATCCTAGAATGTCTATGCCTCAGACAACAAAGCCATTCTATTACAAATTAAGTTTACGACGATGGTAGCAGTATCGATAGGATATGACACGTTCTTCAATAGCAAACGGGTTCTATAGGCATTTTAACTGACAATGATAAGGGACTGGCATCAGATGAACACAATACCAACGTAACTTAACACTTCAAAGACTCGCAAACAACCTTATTGATTAGAGAATAGAAGAGGAAATCGAAATGATCAATTTTGTTAGATGAAAAGTTTAAAGTTGTTTCCCGCATGCATGTGAGAAAATGTACATACCTGTATACCTACTCACGACATACATCGAACAATAAAGTGTGATTGTTTGCAGGAGAATTTCGCAACGTCTCTCGTCGCATGGCAATTTTTTTTCTAAGTAGCATTTACATATTTGGGTCGCTGGATCCCCATTGTAATTAAAAAAATATATACGCATTTCATTCACTAAGTTACACAGAGTTACAAAGAGATGACATCTTTCCCTGTAAAAAGTAGGTCATCATAATATCAGATACAGGACGTCCATTGTTTAACTTAGACCTTCCTAATAGATTTCCAGAACTTGACTCGAGAATAGTCAAATCAAATCAAAAATGCTTTATTTTGTAGGTACTCAGGGTACATTTAAAATAGTCAGATTTTATATTTTTAAAGCTACTGCTTGTTCAAAAGGCAATTTTCCCCTGAGAAGAACAAGCAAGAAACTCGAGAGGTTGCTCTTTTGAAAAAGGTTTTTATATTACAAAATTATTAATTATTATTTTATATATTATATATGTCATTATTTATTGTGAAAAAGCTGCGAACGGGCTGGTTATGTCCATGAATGTTTATCATCTAAATAGTCTGATATTTTATAATATGCTTTCTTAATAAGTTTCTGTTTTATAGTATCTTTATTGAAAATTTATTGAAAGGAAGATTTTGTATATCAACAGGAACCTTATTGAAGAAGCGTATACCTAGCCCTTTGATTGAATTACTGACTTTGCGGAGGCGACTTATGTGACGTGCAAGTTTATCTTTATTTCTTGTATTGACATCATGTTTATCACTATTTTTCCAAAATAATGCTACATTTTTTTTACATATATCAGATTTTCAAAAATGTACTGTGACAAAAAGGTTAGAATATTATACACTTTAAATAATCCTCTAAGTGACACTGCAGGTCTCAATTGATAAATTGCGCGAAAGGCTCGTTTTTGTAAAACAAAGATTGTATTTATGTCCGCGGCATTTCCCCACAGCAAGATACCTTAAGACATCAGGCTATGGAAATAACTAAAATATAGTGAAAAGGCCGCCTAGCTCAAAGCTATAGCGATAGCAAAGCACTGTCTGTCCTTGGCGTTGTGTTACAATATGACAAGGATAGATGGTTCATTGACGTCATAAACGATAACAATTTCCAAAGCAATTGCGTTAGGCGCTCTGCCCTTAGATTATGTAAATTCATCGGTATCGTCATCGATTACGTTGACCAATAAGAAACCGTCAAATTGCCGAGCGAACAATGATCCAACCAATCATATGTCAGAACGAAACCGATGACGGATAACAATGAAATTATGTAATAGAACTCCTGACTGCTGTAGGTATGTGAGTATGAATTGTCACACGAACTGTTATTAATCTCAAACCATGGAAGTTTTCAAGACGGAATCTGAAAATGAAAATTTAAATTAATCGTTATATGTACCTGGCGACGGCAGGCACATCATATCCACTCTTGATGTTGTCAGGACCGACTGGTACAGCAGCTGTGAGGAGCAGACGAGGTTTTTTCACTTCTTGGGCTTCAGCTTCGAAGGCTTCACGAAGTTCTGTAAGAAAATAAAAGGTTTTAAAGGAAATTGTATACTTCTTCAAATTTATAGCTCTATATGTACGACCTGTTTGGTGTAGTGGTTAGAAACTGTGCTTCTATACCAAATGGCCGCGGGTTCGAATCCCGCTAGGGGCATATGTTTGTATACACATATTTATTTACAAAAAAAAATATATTTGTGTAGTTTATCAACCATCTGGTATCCATAACACAAGCCTAGATGCTTACTGTGGACCTAGATGGCGCTATGTGTTTGTGCAAAGACATTTATTATTATTACTATATACAGGATGAATTTGAATTCGTGTAATTCCTATTAACTGGTGACGTTGATATTAATTCTGTGATGTTGCCCTACTTTCCCCAAGGGAACAAAGTCGAATTCTATTACCCATTCTGGAACCACTTTTAGTATAGATGTCCATAAATTTTTGATTGGTGACTCCACTTCTGATTAAGAACAACTATCCACTAGGAACCATAGTAGAATTCAGCCGAAAGATGACGAGTGATCGAAAATTTTTTGATCGAATTCGACTATGGTTCTTTGGGGAAAGTTTATAGTAATCAGGAGTGGAGTCGTCAGTGAACAGGAATTACACGAATTAAATTTCACCCTTTTATTATAGGACTTGAAAAATTTTATAATAAAAAATCCAACATGCCACCTGTAAAATACAAAATCTGCTATCGAGTTTAAAGTCAAAGTCAAAAAATATTTATTTCGTAGGATAAAAATTTAATATATAATTTTGTAAAATAAATATTTCGGACACTTACACCAATCATCTAGTCCCAAACTAAGCAAAGCTTGTGCTATGGATACAAGATAAACGGATAAATATACATAAATATTTATATAAACATCCAAGACTCGGGAATAAATGTTCGTATTCATCACACAAACATTTACCCCTCGCGGGATTCGAACCCGCAACCGTTGGTTTCGCTGATAGGGTCACTATCCACTACACCTACACTTTCGGTCACAAAAAAATATCACTTGAAAACGTCACATTTTTTATCGTAATATTAAAATTATTGACATTATTGCTCATTCACAAAGCAGATTCCCCAGAGAAGAACGAGCAAGAAACTCAATGGTTGCTCTTTTAAATAAGTTTGGGTTACAATTATATTATATTGTATAATTAGACTGAATATCGCCGAGCGGTCTATGTCCATGCTTGCTTATCATCCAGATAGTCAGAAATTTTATAATAGCCTTTGATAAATAATGTCTGTTTTATGATGGTTTTGAATTTATTTAAAGGTAAATTTTGAATGTCCACTGGAACCTTATTATAAAAGCCCCTTTAATGACTTTGTGTAAACGGCTGACATGAACAGCAAGTTTATTTTTATATCTGGTATTAACATTATGTATATAACTATTTTTCTTAAAAGATTCTATATTTTTTCTTACATACATTAAGTTTTCGTAAATATATTGCGATGCTAATGTAAATATATTAATTTCCTTAAATTTATTCCTAAGAGACACTCTGGGGCCCAGTTTGTAAATTTATAAAAGTTTGTAAATACGTAAATAGTTATTAATATGATATTTATTTTAGCTGCTATAATCACTATTTGATGACAGCAACTACTCTGTTTGGGGGGACTGAATGAGCTGATGCTGTTTGCTGAGTCCTTACCCTTTCACCTATAAAATTTGCTTTAATTATTTACTTTGTCAATTTAGACGACTGATTGGTTTAGTGGTTAGTGTTAGCGAAATTAGTTGCGGGTTCGAATCCCGCGAATGGTAAATGTTTGTGTGAAAAATAGAAACATTACCGAGTCATTGATATTTATATAAATATTTATGTATGTTTATCCCAAACTAAGCAAGGCTTGTACTATGGATACTAGATAATGGTATCTAGTATCCATAGTACAATAGAATTGTGATTGTGAATGAAAGATGATGGGTGTAATTGTCGGAAATATTTATATATTTTTACTATTACTATAATTATTTTTGAGATGAATAAATGTCTTTTTATTTATTTGAATAATTCTAGTATTATACATTATCTATGTACATACATTCTTTCATTGATCTACCTGTATATCTTTACTGGAAATTACGCAATCTTTCTTACTAACTTTTTAATTAGCTCTCATTAATTATAAATAAGCTTGTAGGTTAAAGCTTAAGTGCTACTTAATCCGTAAGTACGCAGAATGTTATGAAACGTCGGTACCTATTTAAGAAAATACGAAATTAATGAGCAAGGACGTTGATGAGCAAATAGATACTTCAGAACGTTATTTGCATTAGGTATATGTACTTATTGTGAACATTGAAGATATTTTTATTTATATAAGATCAGAATCATTTAAGTATTGTCAGAAAACTGGTAAAATAATTATGCTGAAGGGCTTCACGAAATGTTTAATTAGTTACAGCAACTATTGAGTCGGACTATATATAATAGGAGCGTCGGTGGCTCAGTGGAGGAGGCACAGTCTCCCAATTTGGGAGATCCAGGTTCGATCTCCAGGCAGGCCATGTGTAAATCAATTTTTAAACGAAATTTAATCAATCAAAACTATGACAAAACTTTTCAGGCCGGCCGGTGATTGGCTAGAAGAAGCACAGTAGCTTTAATATACTATAGTGTATAATAATATCACTGAAGGCTAACATAAAGTAATATAGCGCGTTTATACTAAACCAGGCTTATTGTTAGCAGGTATTTTCGAAAGGAAGCTTCGACTAGAAGTGAGGCGAGGACAAAAGGTAACCGTTCAACGACCGTGGAAGAATTCTTTACAAAGGACTTGTGAACAAAGATCCTCCTAAAATGCTTAGAGAGTTTAAATATTTTTTTTCTATGAACGGATTTTGTTCAAGGTTGAAAATCTGGGGCAGATCTACGTAGTATCAATAGTTGGCATTTTTGTAAATTCATATGATTGAGTTTTAATTCCCGAATCGGTCTACGCATTCGTATTTGAATCCGAGCAATTGTAAGTTTGTCAGTTGTTTAAATCTTAGACATACATTAAAATTATTTTTGCTTTTCGTTTTATTAGAAAGAAAAAAAGAAAGAAAACATTTATTCATTTCTTATTAAAAAACTTCCAAAATTAATATTTTAACTGTTCCTTCACTGTTTATTTACGAAAATATTACGCACGTTCGAAAAAATATATCTGCGTTCCGGAAAAATAGTGAAAAGCATCATTTAAATTTGAGATATAAGAACAAATTGGCTACCCCTATGTTCAGACTAAGCAAAGTTAATATATCTTTGTGGGACACTGTATACGCTTTTAAACCTTATACTCTTATACCTGAAAATACTATCATACTTTCGAAACTTTCTTGCTCGAATTTCAATTGTTCGAAAACGGTAATAAGAAATTTCAATTGCCAGAGTGATTATTTTGTACAACTTTTTTTCTCATAAACTTATTTTATATATGTTTCATATACGGAAATTATTGAAAGGAAGATATGAATGAATTACTGACTTTGCGGAGGCGACTTATGTGACCTGCAAGTTTAACTTTATTTCTTGTATTGACATCAAGGGAACATACCCATACTACTTGACCGGTTTATGGGGGAGGGGGTCCCCAATATACCACGCTTTTGCCTTCTGAACAACCAGTAGCTTGAAAAACCTAAAATTTCACTATTTTAAGTGTGCCCTGTACCTACAAAATAAAGCATTTTTGACTTTGACGTGCCTATAATTGATACTTGGACCAACCGGGATAGAGGCCCTGACTTATCTTTCGGAGGTTTTCAAAATTTTGTATATTAAGTATAATTGTTGAATATACAGTCATCATAAATGGTATGTAGATATTGGAAGGGATTGTGAGCGGATGATCCTGTTTGAGTGACTGGTTCTAAGCCTATATTCACACTGCTACATATAAAATTAAACATAAAACCACATAATTGTTCTCATTTTTAGTATTACATACATACTCGTATGCTCACGCCCCTGTTCACCGTGGGTAAGCAGATACTATTGACTTTTGCTTCTTCTACTAACATCAAGTGCTCGTCGGTTAGTGGTTGACAGCATCTGACCTTCTGTGAGTGCGTCAGTTACTTGATTGGTCTTTACCTATGAAATTGGAGATTTTTTTCTTCGTTAATCATATGTACCAATTTCTGCGATTTTCAAAGCTATATCCAAATTGGTTTTTTATTTGGAAAATGGAATATTATTTCAAGATTTCACATGAAATATTTTTTAATTTCTGGGCTAAATCACATGATAAAAAAAATTTGAACAGAGCTCTTTTCATGTGCTTCCCATAATCATTTCTTAGATTCGCTGAAACATTTATAAAGCGGTTACTTTTAAAAATTAACGTTGCCTATACTTAACTTAATGTTATCCGATAATACACACAAAGTTTAGCTAAGTTTGGATTTGCCTTTCTCAAAAAAAAAAACAAATGTTTGTATGGAGAAAACAATCTTCATGAAATTCTTCATACAAAACGCCAATTTCATAGGTAAGGACTTAATACATTCTTCATGGTCGCCCTTTCTTTATTCTCCTTTCACACATTTGTTCAATAATCCCAAACCACTTTAACATACCTCTTACTCACTACGTCATGTTGCACGCCACACCTTTCTCTAATCGCACAATTTTTCAATAATTCAAAGTCTCGGCTTTCAATCATTCAAAGTCTCGACTTTGAATCATTCGAAGTCTCGGCTTTCAATCATTCAAAGTCTCGGCTTTCAATCATTCAATCATTCAAAGTCTCGGTTTTCAATCATTCGAAGACTCGGCTTTCAATCATTCAATCATTCAAAGTCTCGGCTTTCAATGATTCAATCATTCAAAGTCTCGGTTTTCAATCATTCAATCATTCAAAGTCTCGGCTTTCAATCATTCAAAGTCTCGGCTCACGTATTACGCAGTGAACGCATTTCTACTGTGTTGATTGTGCTCTCATGCTTCTTCTGCTATACCCAATATTCGCTCCCATGCATCAGCGTGTGCACCAAACACATCGTTGTGGATCGCCATCGCCACCGTTGTTGACAATGACTGACTGCCTACAATGACAATGGTGTCGATTCTCGGATCTAACTAAACTAAACTAAACTGTCTCTTTCTCCTTGGAACAGTACGATGCGACGGCACCACTCCTAAACTGGTTTTAGTTTAGTTTAGTTGGTGTACATCCGAATCGACACTATTGTCAATTTTTAGTGTTCAGGACCTCAATAGGAGAAACGTCTTTGTTTACATAGAGATATTTGCAGTTCAACAGGGTCAATTTGGAATTTCATGCTCTTAAATCTTTAATCTGTTAATGAATATTTTAATTATTTACAAACTCAGAAATTGTCGCCAACATAATTATTACTATTTCACTTTATATGACTTAAACATCCTGTCGATGCTGTGTGTTAAATTGTTCAATGTTATTGTGTATATTTAATATTGTATTGTCTTACTTGTAAACTGATAGAAATTTTGCATTCTAGCTTCTGGTGAAAGGTGTGATTCCATTAATGTCTCAACGTATCAACTCTTCTTCTTAGCGAGTCGATGGCAAAAACATCATATACCAGACCAGAATGTAATAATTATATGTATTGGATCAACTTATTGTAGCACATTTCAAGCAAAATAAAATACTAACTTTAAATATGCTAAGTACTGCATTTCGTAAGGTGGAAGAAAGGGAAGATTTTCCACCTGGTTGTTGGTATTACTGCGACTGCGATCTGAGTTCCCAGAGACCGCCTCCGTGGCTCAATGTAAACAACATTGGGTTTACGATTCGGAGGTCGCGGGTTCGATCCCCAGCGGGGTACATGTTTAAGTACTAGGTTTGGTTGGTGGTACGGCATTTTAAAAATGACCGCTTGGCTAGCTACCACCATCTTATCTAAATCTGCCGCCAAGCAGCAATGTTAATAGCATTGTTGTGTTCCGGTTGTCAGTTTGTCCGGTTGGGGTTTCCGAGTCAATACGCTTCCACCTTCGACCTCATCTTCACTTAACATCAGGTGTGATTGAGGTCAAACACGATATCGTCGTGCCAAAAAAAGGGTTATTTAGATTTTAAATTCGGTTGTATCCTTACATGTTTGTTACCTTAGAACTCCATAATTATAGGATATACTTTTTCCCATTTTTTTTTCTTTGTGACACGATATCTTTGACAATTGTTAACCGATAAAAATTTTTTTTATAATTGAGTGGATTCGCATTTGACCACAATCTCACCTGATGGAAAGTGACGAAGTTCCATGCCTTGGCTGTTCGGATGATGAATGAAGAATCGAACTTCTTAGTGCGAATGTTCGGTATATTAACTATATACGAGTGGAATCCCTCCCCACGCCTAGTGGTCCGAAGATGGAAGGGTGATGGTGGAATAAGATTATGTAATTACAACGCACACTCCCCGAAATGCATCCTGTAAAAAACTGAGAGACAGGCGACTTTGCGACGGTGTTCAAGGCTTTTATATTTGAGTATGAAAGGGTATATGGCGCCAGTGTCGTCTCATTGTAATTTGGTGAAGATCGGTATATGCACGCCAACACTTGTAGCATGACAGGCGTGATAAACGTTTAGGTCGCGCGAGATAATACTTGTCCTGCTCATTCGTTTAGACGAAATATACAACTATCGCACTCTCGCGTCGCGTCGAGCGCAACAAACGATGTCATGTTACGGGGGCAGAAGTAGAACTTCAAAATTGAATTTTGGCGCAATTATTCCTCCACATTACTTAACATATTTAATATTCCATATCGACCCCTTTCGATCAAAAATCTGTAAGACCGCTTTTACCCGATTGCCCAAGAAGGAATTTTATATTTTGCGAGATCTACGAGTATTTAATAAGCAGGACAATCTTAAACTGTACCTTTTGCTGTATTCATATGAACAATGCCTAACACTCGCATGCCTCTCGGCATTTACATTCAGTAGAGCGTTCCCTTTGTTACATTTCCGAGGCTTAATTTGATTGAATCCACAACGACTTCTCATTTCCAACTATTGCTAAATGTTTACTCTGAATTACTCTTATGAAAATTATTTGAAGACGTAGGTATATTATGCCTTTGTGTGTAAATGGAAAATTGGATTATGTAACGAGATTTAGTATCCACCTGTATCAAGTACAGAGGATGAGACCTATGTATGCAGTATGAAGGAAAACGACGGGTATTACCTAGTGTTTGAAGGTGTTGTGTGAGTGTGTGTGTCCAGTCTTTCTCTGAGTAATGCGTAGTCCGATTTTGAGTGCAGTTTTTTATTATTACTAAATGGACAGGTTATTATCCATGTTTGGCTAAAATCGGTTAAGCCGTTTCGAAGATATTCAGTTATTAAGTATTATTAAGTCATTAGGGGGTTTTATAAATTTTAAATTTATGATACTACTAGCTTACCGCCTGCGGCTTGGCTTGTGTGGATACACATATTTCTATATACTTTAGCTGGCTTTGGGTCAGCAAGACACATCTTGGTGCAAATAAGAAGACATAGCGTCAACGGTTAACCTGCGAAAGCTTTGTTGTAGACGACGGACGAACAGACAGACGGATATACACATGAGCGACAGCAACAGGGCTCCGTATGACCATTCCCTAAAAAGTTCCGTGTCTGCCATTTAACTCTAAAACGGTATAGGACGAATCCCTAAAACGGGCATACAGCAAGTGTGACCATTCAGCATGACATAACATTAAAAAGGATTGCTTTACGAATGCGAACTTTATGTATAAAAAGAAATTCGCATACAAAGATTCCTAACGAAATGCGCGGACAAAATGCAAAGTGGCTCTCTGAATTCGCAATATGAGAATGGGGGGTATTTTTTGAAATACAATTGCATACTGGAATGAATAAACGCAGGTTCCGGGATGAGGAACAGAAATTTATGTGTTGCGCTCAACGTTTTAAAAGAAAATATAGGTATACTCGTATGTAAGAATACTTTTGAGTAATGACAATGACCATTAACTTTTAAGGAATTTGAACATTTAAATGTTTGCTGTTTTTGTATGGAAATAATTATCAGATTTTATGTACTTATTTCATTCATATTTGTGCATGCTGTTTTGTACGTGTATACCTATTCGGCTGGACACGGCGCTCAAATATTTTATTTACACATCTACTATTATAAATTCTGTGTTTCACAATGAAATTGATTGATTTGTATATATTGATTTTGATGATTTGTATATATTGATTGATTGAATATTTGTATATTGATTGATTGATTGATAAATGGTCAGTAATACACATGTGACCAAGAATAAGAAAAAACAGGTGTGTGTTTGTTTATGGTGTCTGTTACCATAGATTTTGGGAACGGCTGGACCGATTTCGAAACGGTTTGCTTAGCATAAGCGCATGTTTCAAACAAGGTTTTGTGGTTATTGGCTGCCAGAGACGCTGCAGTAAATATGTTTGAAAAATATATATAATTTCGGACACTAACATCAATCATGTTGTCCCAAACTAAGCAAAGCTTGTACTATGGATACTATAGATAACGGATAAACTTCTATCACTGGGAAATAAATGTTGGTATTCATCACACGAGTGGCCTCTTTTCTTTTCAATATACAGTTTAAAATGCACTTACCTCTTATTTAAATTGTTATAACAAGGTGTACATACCTATTTCAAACGTTTTGTCGATTGGCAAAAATACAATTTAATGGAATTAGAAAAGCCAATAATCCAATAAGTTATGTACAGTAATTGCTATCCAAATCGGGTACCTTGTCGGGCTTCTCAGCTTATATAAAGGTACCGCCACTGTATGACTACAAATAAATTTGAATCTGACAAATGACAGCCGTCTAATACTAAGGCCCGTATTAATAAATGGTTCTTGAGACTGAGATCGCGTCTCCGTCTCATGACCATTTTTTCTGATGCTGTTTTAGCAACAGATTCTCAAGCGTCAACTTGAGGCCATGTCAATTTTAAGAACGGTTTATTAATATAGGCGCCTAAGAGCTTCTGGGCTACGCCTTGGACAGACGGACATACATGACGAAATTATAAGTCCCTTGTTGACTACCGAACCCTAAAAGTATGATGATGATGAAATAGAAAGAAAATTTATATTTAATAAAAGTAAATAGTTTTGAAATATTACATTAATTCAGTTGAATTCAGTTCTTTACTATGATTTTTTTTATGCACAACGTGTTGGCACTTGACCGCAATCACACCTGATGTTAAGTGAAGATGAGGTCGAAGGTGGAAGCGTACTGACCCGGAAACCCCAACACATTTGAAGGACTGACTCTCTTATCTTTGACAACCGGAACACATCAATGCTATTAACATTGCTGCTTGGGGGCAGATTTAAATAAGATGGTCGTAGCTAGCCAGGCGGACATTTAAAATGCCCTAGCACTAACTAAACCGAGTAGTTAAACATGTACCACGCTGGGGTTCGATACCCGCGACCTCCGAATCGTAAACCCAATGTTGTTTACATGAGCCACGGAGGCGGTTAAGGATTCTGTATTAAAAATTATTCATGTTAAATAATTTTGAAAGAATACTTTCAACCATTATTTAAAAGAAATAAAATGGTAAACCTATTGTTTGAGTCCGACAATAAGAAATCCCAAATATATCCGCTAGATGGCGTGACTGGTACAACAACGTACAGGTACAACGCGCTATCGTTTCGTTCACTGAAATGCATAACTACTCTCGTGGAGCGCTCAAATAATCGTTGGTTTCCACTTCGATCGTCATAATCAAATCAGTCACAGGATTATTACGCATAAATTTTGAAGACGCTCTCGCTTTTATTCATCTAAAGCATGCGTTGAAAATTAAAAATTTAAATAAATAGTTGTGTCAAACAATGTATGCAGTGTTCATTATCAAAAATGCTTTATACACAGGCCACACTTAAAATAGTCAATTTTACAGTTTTTAAGCTACTAATCAAGAAACTCGAGTGTTTTTTTTAGCCACAACGTGTTAGCACTTAACCTCAATCACACCTGATGTTAAGTGAAGATGAGGCCGAAGGTGTAGCGTACTGACCCGAAAACCCCATCTTATTGGGGGACTGGCTATCTTATCTCTGACAACCGGTACACAACAATGCTATTAACATTGCTGCTTGGCGGCAGATTTAAATAAGATGGAGGAAGCTAGCCAGGCGGACATTTAAAATGCCCTACCACCAACCAAACCGAGTACTTAAACATGTACCCCGCTGGGGATCAAACCCGCGACCTCCGAATCGTAAACTCAATGTTGTTTACATGAGCCACAGGGGCGGTTAAAGATTCTGTATTAAAAATTATTCATGTTAAATGATTTTGAAAGAATACTTTCAACCAGTATTTAAAAGAAATAAAATGGTAAATCTATTGTTTCAATCCGACGATAAAAAATTTCAAATATATCCGCTAGATGGCGGGACTGGTATAACAACGTACAGGTACAACGCGCTATCGTTTCGTTCAGTGAAATACATAACTACTCTCGTGGAGCGCTCAAATTTTGTTAATTTCCACTTCGATCGTCATAATCAAATCAGTCACAGGATTATTACGCATAAATTTTGAAGACGCTCTCGCTTTTATTCATCTAAAGCATGCATTGAAAATTTAAAATTGAAATAAATAGTTGTATCAAACAATGTATGCAGTGTTCATTGTCAAAAATGCTTTATACACAGGGCACACTTAAAATAGACAATTTTACATTTTTTAAGCTACTAATCAAGAAACTCGAGGGGTTTTTTTTTATCCACAACGGGTTAGCACTTGACCTCAATCACACCTGATGTTAAGTGAAGATGAGGCCGCAGGTGGTAGCGTACTGACCCGGAAACCCCATCTTATTTGGGGGACTGGCTATCTCATCTCAGACAACTAGCACACAATGATGCTATTAACATTGCTGCTTGGCGGCAGATTTAAATAAGTTGGAGGAAGTTAGCCAGGCGGACATTTAAAATGCCCTACCACCAACCAAACCGAGTACTTAAACATGTACCCCGCTGGGGATTAAACCCGCGACCTCCGAATCGTAAACTCAATGTTGTTTACATGAGCCACAGGGGCGGTTAAAGATTCTGTATTAAAAATTATTCATGTTAAATGATTTTGAAAGAATACTTTCAACCAGTATTTAAAAGAAATAAAATGGTAAATCTATTGTTTCAATCCGACGATAAGAAATTCAATATATCCGCTAGATGGCGCGACTGGTATAACAACGTACAGGTACAACGCGCTATCGTTTCGTTCAGTGAAATACATAACTACTCTCGTGGAGCGCTCAAATTTTGTTAATTTCCACTTCGATCATCATAATCAAATCAGTCACAGGATTATTACGCATAAATTTTGAAGACGCTCTCGCTTTTATTCATCTAAAGCATGCGTTGAAAATTTAAAATTGAAATAAATAGTTGTATCAAACAATGTATGCAGTGTTCATTGTCAAAAATGCTTTATACACAGGGCACACTTAAAATAGACAATTTTACATTTTTTAAGCTACTAATCAAGAAACTCGAGGGGTTTTTTTTTTATCCACAACGGGTTAGCACTTGACCTCAATCACACCTGATGTTAAGTGAAGATGAGGCCGCAGGTGGTAGCGTACTGACCCGGAAACCCTATCTTATTTGGGGGACTGGCTATCTCATCTCAGACAACTAGCACACAATGATGCTATTAACATTGCTGCTTGGCGGCAGATTTAAATAAGTTGGAGGAAGTTAGCCAGGGGACATTTAAAATGCCCTACCACCAACCAAACCGAGTACTTAAACATGTACCCTGCTGGGGATCAAACCCGCGACCTCCGAATCGTAAACTCAATGTTGTTTACATGAGCCACAGGGGCGGTTAAAGATTCTGTATTAAAAATTATTCATGTTAAATGATTTTGAAAGAATACTTTCAACCAGTATTTAAAAGAAATAAAATGGTAAATCTATTGTTTCAATCCGACGATAAGAAATTCCAAATATATCCGCTAGATGGCGCGACTGGTATAACAACGTACAGGTACAACGCGCTATCGTTTCGTTCAGTGAAATACATAACTACTCTCGTGGAGCGCTCAAATTTTGTTAATTTCCACTTCGATCGTCATAATCAAATCAGTCACAGGATTATTACGCATAAATTTTGAAGACGCTCTCGCTTTTATTCATCTAAAGCATGCGTTGAAAATTAAAAATTGAAATAAATAGTTGTGTCAAACAATGTATGCAGTGTTCATTGTCAAAAATGCTTTATACACAGGGCACACTTAAAATAGTCAATTTTACATTTTTCAAGCTACTAATCAAGAAACTCCAGGGGTTGCTTTTTTAAAAACAGGTTTTTGTATTACAAATAGGTTTTTACACTTCATTATTAATTGTGAAATAGGCTGACTTACGAACGAGCTGGTCATATCCAAAGATATTTATCATCTACATAATCTAATGCTTTATAATGTGCTTTCTTAATAAATTTCTGTTTTATAGTATCTTTAAAGTTATTGTACGGAAGATTTTGTATATCAACAGGAACCTTATTGAAAATGCGTATACATAACCCTGTAACGGTGTCGTTCTTTTGAGCTGATACTCATTGGTGAGTTTGGATTATTGGAGTTCAAATTCGAAATTTTAAGCTGACTGACTGACTGATGAAATTAGTTATAGTATTATATTTATTATTTTGTATATATTAGGTATAGTATATTATATTAGGCATAGTATAGTTATAGTATTCTTTTTTTGGCACCACGATTTCCAGATTTCAACTCAGTCGCATCTCAATATTTTAAAATTAATATAATAATTTTTTTTTAGTTTTAAGGTCCTTTTTGTACTCTGTACGATCTGTTTCATGTAATAAATAAGTTGGTAGGTGGTAATCCGTGTTCTGTTTTGACCCTGTCTTGAGCTGTCACGCCCCTTCTGTATACACCGCGTGACGACCCAGCTGGGCATAGGTGGGCTGGGAAGGTCATAACCCTTTGAACAAATTACTGACTTTGCGGAGGCGAGTTCTCAACTAGACTATATTTTTATCAAATTCACCGGCTACTTATACAGGATGAAATTTAATTCGTGTAATTCCTGTTTACTGGTGACTCCACTCCTTTTTTTTATACACGACGGGTTCGTACTTGACCTCAATCACACCTGATGTTAAGTGAAGATGAGGTCGATGGTGGAAGCGTACTGACCCGGAAACCCCAACCGGACAAACTAACAACCGGAACACAACAATGTTATTAACATTGCTGTTTAGCAGCAGACTTAGATAAGCTGGTTGTAATTAGCCAAGCGGACATTTAAAATGCCCTACCATCAACCAAACCGAGTACTTAAACATGTACCCCGCTGGATCGAACCCGCGACCCCCGAATCGTAAACCTAATGTTGTTTACATTGAGCCATGAGTGCGGTAAAAATGTCTAAATGAAATGAAGTCGGTAAAAATTTGGATGTTATCATAAACCTTACCCCAAAAAGACGAACACCTGGTCCAAGATGAGAGACTACCTAGCACAAAGAATAAGTCTCGGTATTCAGCGCGGGAACGCTGCTTCCCTGCTGGGCACTATGCCTCCTGAGATGCGCTAGACGCAATTTTTACCTATGAACAACTAAATGTTTGACATGTTCATAAATAAATCGGGATGTAACGTTTTATTTCAGGTAAAACGCTGCTGTTAAGTTATAATCTCCGTAAATATTATCCGAAACTAGACCATACCCAAACTCAATCGTGACACTAACGTTTGCGAACCAAAATTCTATAAGCTCCATTTAACTCACTCGAAATTGGCTAACGGGCTACCCTAAAAATTTAATGCCCCACATTAAAATGATACATGATGGTCTTAGCATAATCTAGATACCCCAACTAGCGGTTTAGTTGAATAGAAATGGCATCTCGCCAATCCTAAGGCTTTCCACAGGACATAGATATTTAAATCGGATTATAAATAGAATGTCGTTTATGCTCACTGAGGTGGATTGAAGAGGAAAGTAGAGCAAGTAAGGTCTATTACAGAATGTTTCTCCACATTTTAAGGCCGGGTATTCCCACATAAACACGTTTTTGAATTTATTTTTGAAGTAGTAAACAGTGAAATTAAAATCTAGGAAAATTTATTTATATTGTTGAGGATATATTCTAGGGAATGTATCCGATGGAAACACGATTTGATAAAGTTGGCTCGATAGAATTAATTCACAAAGTTGCCTCTTTTCCTGTCATTTTATCTTCTATTTTCGATGTTATTCTTATAATAAATGATTTTATATTACGAATCATTTACTAAAATAAAGTTTATAGATAACTCGAGGGATTACTCCCGATCGATTTTTTTTATATCATCTTCTAATTTTTTTATCGATTATTCAAGTGATTTTCGATCCACGCGGCACTCGCCAGTGTCTCGCGAGACCTTGCCGAGGTAGGACCTGTTCCAAATTTTGCGCGGTCGCGACCCTTCTGTTGTGTAAATTCGTCGAATTATAAAGTACTTTTTTGTGTCATATTTATATTGTGATTTATTGAACTAATAATATTAGTAGGTAGTTAACATTCTTAAGTTTTTTTTGTGTGTATAATAGTTTTATTTTGTGTATAAAGTATTTAATTGCAAGATAAAAATTCTGTGAAAATGGGAAATAAAAAAAAAATAAAAAAACCAAACAATCGCTGACGAAGAAGAAAAACATTGCTAAGAAAATATGGTAAGTTTTATTTCTTTTGCATTTATAATATTAGTATGGATTCAACATCATCCGTAACTCCTGACCACAGTATACATCTATATCAGTAGTTTCTACGAGTCTTAACAGTAAATATTATGTTATAATCAGTTTCTACAATTTAGTCTCTCGTTTATTGATAAAGTTCATGTCTCGTCACGTCATGATGAGCAATACCTACAATAAAATTAGTAAAGATACAATGCGTTCACAATAGGATTAAATGCTACACATAACGAAAAATGAGGACTGAGGTGTGCGGGGAGCATTGACGCGAGCTTGCCGGTGGGTTTCCGGTCAGTGCATGGAGGCCAGCCAATCACAATGCGCGAGTCGTGCGTGCCCTATAGTGTTGGAACGAGTTGCTAGTGAGGGGACGTACCATTACATTACTGTTTCCCTTTCACTTACCTATCTTAATTGTTTTAGCTTTAAATGATTTTGTAATTATGATGTTTTTTTTAATAATTACATAATTTATTGTTTCAGTTCTAAAGTAACACGAAATAAGAAAGGCTTATTTCTACAAACAAATAGCACAGAAGCACAGTAAGTATTGTCTTTGTTTTCTTGACAATCTCTATCCTGACCATAGAGTAAATAGTACATACCTACATATTATGTTAACTCAGATGCATAGAAGTAGGTACCTAGTATTAAAATGGTGTGTGCAATATCACACAAACTTGTTTTAAATTTAAGAGTATAAAGTGATGCATTTAAGTAAACATGTTTGTAATAAACGATTAAATAATAATAATAACATACTTAGATTTACCTGCTCAATTTTGCAATTTAATGAAGTCGTTTCTTTTTTCAGACAACCTTGTGACGATGCCTCTAACAGGTCTGAAGAATCTTTAATAACATTAAAGCCTGTTGATTTGCAACCTTCTGCTACTAAGTAAGTTAATTTTTTGTTGTCTTTCAGTGACATAAACATTATACAAATCAAAAATTATTTGTTTTGTATAGATATATGTATTTTTTACATATCTGTTGAAGGAAGAATTATTATTTCAGGACATGGATATCGCCAACTGATGTACATTTACAAGATATTCCTATATCTTCGTCATCTGCGCCAGAACCAGTTGCTGATTTAGATCAGCCCTTATAGTTAACGTCTATTTAATAGTGTGTGTTTTTTTTTATGAGATAGGGCAGCAAACTGCGGGTCACCTGATGGAAAGTAACACCGCCGCCCATGGACATCTGCAACACGAGAAGGGTCGCAGATGCGTTGCCGGCCTTTGAGGTTGCTCACCCCAGAATACGTAGGGCAGCCTGAGCGACGCTCATGGAGGTATTTTCCAGCACGAAGCGTGCTGGTATCCTCCTGGGGTCTTCTTCAAATACCGCTACTATTCTGAGGGGAGACTGGGTTGGGCTTCCGGCGCCCTCGCATACCGGGCGAAGCGCAGTGGCAAAATGCCGCTACTCAAACGTCGGTCTTCTGCGTGAGGGTGGTACTTCACCGATCGAGCCGACTCATTCATGCTGCGAGCTAAAAAAATAGCTTGCAGCGTGGCTCTACCTCTTCAGTACTGGATGAGTTTTTTTACCGTAAAGAAAAAAATAGAAAGTAGGTAAGTGAAATAGAAAGTATTGGCTTAGGTAGTTTATTTATTTTTTTCAAAACCATCTTGGAATAAAGCGTTAATTGTGTAAAGCTGATGATATACAATCGGCACATGGCACACGCCAGTTAAATTTAGAGGAGTTTTAAAATAATTTTGATACTATAGCATCAGAAGACCGACAAAGGAGCCGCGCAACGATATGTCGCAACGAAAAATCAACTTTAACGCAAATAACTCACAGTACATTTCGAATGTAATGTATGTGATTATCATTGTTCAATTTGGATTGCGGTCAGTGATGGATAGTGAAAATACCAATAGCCAGTTGTTTGATATTGTGATCATTTAGGATAATGTTAAATGATTATAATGTAATTTTATTATAATTATATTTTATAATCAATACTAATATTATAAATGCGAAAGTAACTCTGTCGTTTATCTGTTACCTTTTTACGCCTAAACCAATTAAGTAAGGAAATAAATTATTAATGGCTTACCTCATTTACTTACGAAACTCTAAAACATCCTACTATAAACAAAGTATCATAAAAAATGCATTTCTACAGTCGAATAAAATTGTCCTACTGATTAATTCTATACTATGTCGCTGGCGAGGACATGCGAGTACCTACTGCCGCTGCGTGTCGTCGCGAAGTATATTTCGCGCGCGCATCCGGGTTAGCGTTAAATGCCTACTGTTGCAGGAATACCCGGCCTTAATATGTTTAATGCCAACTCGCGATATCGAGTGTACAGCCGCCATCGATCGTTGGTTTACCACGCGATGTCGAGTGCTCAACAGCCATTTATTCATGGCCTATCACGCGAAGTCGCGTAGTAACCAACGTTTTTATGACCGTTAAAATTGTGGCACAGTGAATTGGTGTGAGGTATGATTTTTGGACGTTAGAAGATGGAATTCAAATAAATTGAAGGTGTACTTAGGTGTAATCACTTTTATGTACCTACGGGTTATAATTTAAATTTATCGGAATAAAGAACGGCAGGTGTTATTTGATTGACGGCGTTGTGTGAGTGTGTGTGTAAGTTTCTTATCTTATTAATTATCTTATCTTATTAATTCTTTATCCAGTTGTATCTCAATAATTCGTAGTCCGATTTTATTGCGGCTTTTTATCTAAAACCTTAACGAGTAGACAGGTTCTTGTTTCAAGCCATGTTTGAAGAAAGTCTTCACCATTCATTCGAGAACAGAACCACAGAGTACAAAATCGAGCAGAACCGCCCCTCGTTGTTTGAGTGTCGAATTAATAACATTTTTATAGCAATAAATTCACACGGTGCGACCGCGACCGTGGCACAGATTGCCTTTGGGGCCTTTTGGTCAGTTTTTCGAGGGTTTACCGTTTAATTTGGTTGATAAGCGACAATCTGGCGTGATTTAGTGAAGTCGAGTTAGTTCAGGCAACAATTGTCACCGTAGAAAAAACCAGGTAACTGCTAGTCGGTGCTAGGCTCATAAGTGTTCTCTACCAGCAATACAAACTTATAAATTGTTCCTGCATAATGTTACTCGTACTAAAACGTTAATAATGTTACGTTTGAATTTTTTTGCAATTTTTCTTCTACATAACACATAGGTACTAAGTAAAATATATTTTTAACATTGTGATAATTTTTATTCTTTCAACATTAATACCTTTTTGGAAAGCTAAGAAAACAAGGAAGTTGTTTTAGCAATTCGCATACATGGTGCCATTGTTTTTGATTTAATTTGAATTGTTTACTATGTTCGAATATTTAGTTATGAAAAAAATTTGTGGCATGGTATATATTAGCTATGAATTTAAAATCAATTCGATGCCATATCCTAAGCCGTTTTTTTTTAAGAAAAAAAATTAGAATTTTGATAAAAATCTTGAAGTTCCTAATATCTCCAAAACTATTGAATGTTGGCCATACATATTGAAGTGTTATACAAACTTGACCTTATCGATATCCGATAGGGGTCAAGAACCATCGAGGGTTTTTAGTAGAGTTGGTACTAAAGATTTTTTTTTATGTTTAAGTGTGAGCGTGATTAATTTTTACTAGGTATTAACGTTCTGGAAGGATTACGTCGAATTTCAAGTAACCCTGTGTATAAAATACATGCATAGTTTAATTACCCGACTGCCCAAGAAAAGACGGTAATGTTTTTCGAGTGTATGTATGTCCGTTCTTTTGGCGCATCCTGTAGACTGAACGGCTTGAACGAATTCAAACGTTGTCGTTAGATACGTTTTAATCACTGGAGTATCTTAATATACATTTTATGATAACATTTTCAAACAGGGCCTCCGCAAATACAAAATATGCTGTCGGGTTTTTTTTGGTTTTTAAATAAATAAAATAAATAAATATCTTTGCACATACACACAATGCCATCTAGTTCCACATTAAGCAACTATAGGCTTGTGTTGTGGATATCAGATGGTTGATATACTACATAAATACATATATATTTGTTTTTGTAAATAAATACTTATTATGAATGAAAACAGTTACTTCAATAGTTTGAAAACCATAAATCCCATAGCATTTTAGTATTTGGCTTGCGTCGCGTTTTGTTGCATTTTTACTATAAAATGTATCCTATGATAGTTTGGGTCTCAAGGCGAGTCGAGCGGCATTTTGCATATCGAAATATCTCCATAGCTCCGTAATCCTTACAATGATTCAAAATGACTGCTAATTTATACTCCTTGCATGGACTTGATGTTTGTTTTATATATCAGCTGTCATCTTGAAATAATCTTTTGTCCGGCTTTTTGGCGGGATCTCGGCGAGTGAAGTTGCAATTTTCTTTATAATTCTTGCAAATTGCAAATTTGTGCATCCTGACTTATGAAGCTTAATAATGGCAGGATATTGTGCAGCAAAAGTTAGTGATGGTGTACAAGTGAAGGGAAATGTAAATTAAAGTGCGTAACGGAGCTTTCGAGTTCCCACAAGAAGCCGCCAAAATCTTTTGTAAAGCATTCTGCCACTTTACTGAAGAATAACTTGACCGTGACTAGACTCTATATACACCAAGTATACGACGAATTACATGTTTTGACTGAGACTAACTTATAAACTGAAGCAATAAGAAAAATAAGTCATGGCTGTATGGGCTTAGATCCCTTTGCCTTCTCCTAGAGGAGGGAATAAAACGAAAAAAAAATCTTTGGTCCTGACAGCAGCATACGGTCGACTTCCGATATCCATAATGATTTTCCACAAATTAATTACAAACGAGGAAATAATATGATTTGAAATTGATTGAAGTGTTATACAAACTTGACCTTATCGATATCCGATAGGGGTCAAGAACCATCGAGCGTTTTTAGTACAGTTGGTACTAAAGTTTTTTTTTTAATGTTTAAGTGTGAGCGTGATTAATTTTTACTTAACTCACTCAGGAACGAGTGTGTGATGTTTTTCGACTATATGTAGGTTACTATGTGTTAGAAATTATTTTCGTTACTCGTATTTTTTTTTTAAATCTATCAATAATTATTGTATATTATATCGATTGATAATTTTCTTTCCTAGCATTAACAGACTATGTTTTTACTGTTAACAGCCCCACGTTCAACCAATCAGTAGCTTTTACGCTTTACCCAATCAAAAACAAGGACGTTCCCTCCCATTTTGTGCAAAAATGGGAAGGGCGTCTGCGGGGGCGAAAGCAAAGTCTGCGCTTGAGTATTCATTGAGTTCTAAGTTTTAAGATACAAGTAGTCCGAAAGTGTTTGTGAATTTATGATTAGTGTATTGAAATTGGTGAATATATGCAGTTATTATATCAGTGACGTGTTTCAATTTGAAGACCCGCTCCCCCTTTATGGAAGGAATAGTTAGTGAATTCTACATAATAATATGTAACCTCCTGTAGCCTATATAAACGGCTTGACCTATTCTAAAGTGTAAGGTGTCGTTCAATTCGTCTTGATCCTCAGAGTGTTATGGGATATGTTTTGTGGGTTTCTTGCGCCCCTTCTTTTCCCACAGATGAAGTCCCTTTCCGAAGCGGTAGTAGCTTGGACATACCGACTGACAGATAAATGCAATAAACTTTTTTTATTTCCAGTAGATTTAAATTGACATTCAACAAATGATATAATGTAGGTATCTTACGTTGAAATAAATGCTTGAAGTTTGAAGTTAAAATATCAACATGGCGCTCGCAACAACAAAACATGCTGTCACATTGTCTGGTTTTAAATCACAACTAATTAGTGTATGTATGTATGTATATATTATGTTTGTTATCTTCACGTCTAAAGGGTTAGACAGATTTGGTTGAAATTTAGTTAGTAGATAGATTAGGACCTGGAATAACATATAAGCTACTTTTTACCCCAAAAAAGTGCCTGGAACCTATAGGATATCCTGTGAGATATATTGGGTCTTTACCTATGAAATTGGAGTTTTTTTTCTTCGTAAGTCATATGTACCAATTCCTGCGATTTTCAACGCTATATCCAAATTTGTTTTTTTATTTGGAAAATGGAATATTATTTCAAGGTTTCACATAAAATATTTTTTAATTTCTGGGCTAAATCACATATAATAAAAAAAATTTGAACAGAGCTCTTTTCATGTGCTTCCCATAATCATTTCTTAGATTCGATGAAACTTTTATAAAGCGGTTACTTTTAAAAATTAACGCTGCGTATACTTAACTTAATGTTATCCGATACACACAAAGTTTAGCTAAATTTGGATTTGCCGTTCCCAAAAAAAAAACAAAAATGTTTGTATGGACAAAGCAGTCTTAATGAAATTCTTCATACAAAACGCCTATTTCATAGGTAAGGACCTAATATTTTATTGCAAAATCCAACATGGCGTCCGAAAAATACAAAATATTCTGTTTGGTTTTCTTAGTTTTTGAACACATAAATTGTTATCGTTTATAAATTAGGGCCTAAAGTTTTTGACCTATTCCATATAGAAATGTTACACTCTTTGAAACAAGACATTGGCCATACAAACATTTGAGGTCACAACGGTCACAATTACATGAACACAAACATAATATTTGACTCGTCTCATCTCGACCTTGTACAAATGTCGAGGACAGAACACATCTAGATGCTTGCCTAGCTAAAGGGCACGTAAATGATTCTAAATAATCATGATTACAAAATAAAATAAGAATTTTATGATGATCATAGATTATTGAGATACACGAAGCGAATGTAGATGGTTATATTGGTTGGGAAAGACCACGGCGAGCGTACCACGATCAAATCGGGGACGTCTTAAAGAAAGGCCAAGTCAAGAGTGCCCTAAACCGACGAGCGTGTATGTCAAATCAAATCAAAAATGTTTTATTTCGTAAGTTATAAGAGTAACATTTGAAATCGTCATGACATACAGTTATCGCTCATTCACTAGGCAGGCTCCCCAGAGAAGAACGAGCAAGAAACTGAATTACAATTTGAAATAATTGTAAAATTTATGATTCGACAAACTTCGTTCTTCCTCCAGTTTAGACATAGACCATAGACATCAGTGTAATCCAAAACAGTTCTTGCTGGAGCAGTCGGGTAAAAATTACCTAACACCAACCAACCCGAGTACATATACATGATACATGTACATAGCTGGGAATTGAAACCGCGACCTATATTACATTGAGCCACGAATTTATCTACTGGAAGTTTAAAGAAGATAGATACATAATATATTCCTTTGGATAACTTATACATCGACATACAAATATTAAAGCCAAAATATCCAGGTGATCAAAATGAGTGAGCCACATTTAAATCGGACCTTTCATAATGAGCAGCGATCCCATGGACGACAGACTTCGGCGCCACGATGGTTATGCGCAACCACTGTGACGCGGTATCGTTATAAAATCATTAAGATCTCACTTTTCACCCCCAGTTCATTAGTAAGGGTGTACGTAACCAACTGTAATTACACACAGACCGACAAACAGGCCAGAGTAGAGTAATTTCCACTTAGGTTTGTTACATAGGGCTGCCACTTATGAAACTTTACGATAGGGTTCGTCGCAGAAATTAATTATTAACAATTTCATTCAAGTTACTTAGTAATTTGTCGGTGTAATTAATTACATTATGGTGAGTAAGCGTTGTATGTACTGTAGATACTGAATTGTTTGTTTATATGTAAGCACTTTACGGTGTTCGGATAAACCGGATTTAACAGCCTCCTGGCCTTTTTTTTATGCACAAAGGGTTAGCACCTTGACCTCAATCACACTTGATGTTAAGTGAAGAAGAGGCCGAAGGTGGAAGCTTACTGACCCGGAAACCCAAATATTTGGGGAACTGGCTATCTTATCTCTGACAACCGAAACTCAACAATGATATTAACATTGCTGTTTGGCGGCAGATTTAGATAAGATGGTGGTAGCTAGCCAGGGGGACATTTAAAATGCCCTACCACCCACCAACATTGTAAGTAAACAATGTATGGCAATGTAAACAACATTGGGTTTACGATTCGGTGGTCGCGGGTTCGATCCCCAGCAGGGTACATGTTTAAGTACTCGGTTTGGTTGGTGGTAGGGCATTTTAAATGTCCGCCCGGCTAGGTACCACTATCTTATCTAAATCTGCCACCAAGCAGCAATGTTAATAGCATTGTTGTGTTCCGGTTGTCAGAGATAAGATAGCCAGTCCCCCAAATAAGATGGGGTTTCCGGGTCAGTACGCTTCCACCTTCGACCTCATCTTCACTTAACATCAGGTGTGATTGAGGTCAAGTACGAACCCGTCGTGCTTAAAAAAACGTATAGTCACGTAGCGCACCGTCTACCTTCAGTAGGCGCCGCGTCGTGTACCACTGTTGATCCTAGCTTATAGGAGATACAGTGGGGAGGAGTGTGGAGGAGGGATTGCCCTTGTCGCTCCTCCTGGCCACCACTCTGTGACTGATTTAGTCTACCGTCCATAATCCCGTCTAGCCAAGTGTCTACATCCACCTTAGTCTCGTTATTCGTTTACCTACATCATCGACTTTCGGTTTTCGTCGAATATCGATGTTTTTTTTTATGTTTGGTACGCATCAAAGAACGCTAACATAGGGCTTTTTGACGGGATCTCGGCGAGTGAAGTTGCATTTTTCTTTAGAATTCTTATAATTTGTGCATTCTAACTTTTGAAGCTTCAAAATGGCAGAATATTGTGCAGCAAACGTTAGTGATGGTGTACAAGTGAAGGGAAGTGTAAATTAAAGTGCGAAACGAAGCTTTCGGGTTCCTACAAGAAGCCGCCAAAATCTTTTATAAAGCATTCTGCCACTTTACTGAAGAATGACTTGACCATGACTAGACTCCGTATACGCCAAGTATACGACGAATTACTTGTTTTGACTGAGACTGGCTAATGAATTGAGGAAATAAGAGAAATAAGACATGGCTGTATGGCCTTAGATCCCTTTGCCTTCTCCGAAAGGAGTGAATAAAACGAAAAAAAAAACGCTAACATATAACGCTCCATTACTCTTTCACCTTCGTCTTCAGGCACTATGGAAGTTCAGCTTTAAAGACGTCGTCCAATTTTACAAAACTGAATATTTAGTTCACAAAATTGTTAACTTAATGTTGTCTGTTGTGCGATAAATTGTTGGCAGCCCTAGTACAGTGAGGTCTCTAAGAGACCTTCGATGGGTAAATAAAGTAGATAACTGTTATACACCCCAAAAGTTAGTGTTCACGAAACTAGTAACGGGCCCTAAATTATTGAGATTACGTATACCGTAAATGTTATATACATTATTAATTTATTTAGAACCAGTTCAACATTACTTGAGTGTTAATACTAAACCGCCTCCGTGGCTCAATGTAAATAACATTGGGTTTACGATTCGGAGGTCGCGGGTTCGATCGCCAGGTACCCCTGGGCGGATCTGACAATGTGGATGATAAGAATGCGTGGACATGAACCGCTCAGCATTATCAAATATATTTTATTCTTATTTTTCTTTGTCGAATCATAAATTTTACAATTAGGTATTTCAAATTGTATTTGTATTTACTTATTTAAAAAGTGCAATCCCGGAGTTTCTTCCTGGTTCTTCTCTGGGGAGACTGCCTAGTGAATGAGCGATAACTGTATGTCATGACAATTTCAAATGTTATTCTTATAACTTACGAAATAAAAACATTTTTGATTTTGATCATGTTTAAGTACTCGGTTTGGTTGGTGGTAGGGCATTTTAAATGTCCGCCTGGCTAGCTACCACTATCTTATATTATACATTTACACTATTATACACACTTGACGAAACACGACGAGTGTTATGTATTTGAGGGCATTATGTGCATCCAGACTTTGTCTGAATTAATGATGCGTTTTATTTTTTAAATTAAACTAGGAGAAAGGTTCTTTAATATATAATGAAAATCGATTCAGTTATTTCGAGATATTTATAACACAATAGCTTTTTATATCTGGATATCATTCTTTAGTTCGTCTGGGATTATCTAAATTTACAACTTATGTTATACGCACTCGTTAGAGGAATAATACTTGTAATAGAGCTCAATCCAAACAGAGTCAGGGTCTGTACTCGTCGTCTCGCTTAACTAGAAGCTTGGCATTCTATCTCAGGTCAGACGGTATTTCATGCTGAAACAGCTATTGATGCTCTACCCGTCCCAGATACATTAAACACTCTTGTCAACTCTGGGATAGCTCGGCCAAATACTATGTAGCTGCCCCCGACTCTGTGAAACGACGCGCCATAAGGCTTAGGTGACAATTCAGTAGTTACTGCTAGATTGCAGAGTCATGAACATCGTTGCCAGGCAATAGCCTGTACATACAATGGTATCTACCTATCAGTGTTTTATAGGATACATTTCGGTAAGCGTGCGTTAGTGTTGCGTGAAATTATTCCACCATCGCCTGTCTTCAGGTTGTCAGACACGGGGAGGATTTCTTGTCGACATACTGAAAATTCTCTTCAAGCACTTCGCTTCTTCCTTCGTAATGTGGACTGCTAAGGTATAGAACTCCATGCCGGAGTCAGTGTTTCCCAAATTTCATAATCTTAGGTTCTTCAAGAAGTGTGAATAGGCATTTACTGCAACGCGTGCTTCATCTTCCGCTACATCGACTTCCATCAGGATAGATTATGGTCAAAAGCGTATCTTGTCCATCATAAAATAAACCACAATGGTGCAGGCTCGACTACCTAGGAACCTTTGATTTGATAGCGTTGGCCTGTCTCTGTAAACTATGGTCCAAGCGTTTGTATTGCGTGCTGGTCACATTCCTTTGAAGAAATTTTATCATCTGATGGGCAGAGTGGATTCTCCAGTGTGCGAGTCTTGTAGCAAAGTAGAAGATTTATTCCAGTTCTCCAACTGATGTTGGAGTGTGAGCAGAACACAGCTTATAGACCACAATATCTCGAAGGCAGAGGGCAAAATATGATTGTCATCCTCAATCAGCCTACGTCAAAGATGGCAAGGACGTCCAATTTTGTAATCAATAGTTTAAAGCTAAGGAATTGGCATAGTTTAGTAGTCTACCTCACTAAAATTGTTTTCACGCATGAGGTTGGCAAAAGTGCAATGCACTTCGAAGTCTCGTTAAAATAGAAGATTTTAAAAAAAATCCACCTTGATGCCGCTCTTATTTCTTATCGAAATTCTGTTCTGACATCAATTAACCTTTTGTTACGTATGTTCTAAACGTATCTATGAAGCCGCCCTTGATTTTATTCGGTGAAGTCCTGTTTCCGTATTGCTCTCATAAGTGGTTCATCATAATGTGTTGGCTAAGGCTATGAACCACCCCGGATTCGGCCAGAAGCAACCAAGAATATTTGCACATTGAAATGGTCCTGGATTCGCCACTTGCATCGAAGGACAAACTGAGCAGCAGGTTTCATCTGCATGCATTAGGGCTGTCGCTACTACCTCAATTAGTACTAAAGTTGTTTGTTTAGCAGACAGTGACCAGTTTGAGGCTCACCAGCCCTAGAGTTAAAGCACGGTGCGATGTGAGGAAGTAGATTATTATTAATTTGAAGACCTGTTTGGTGTAGTGGTTAGAAACTCTGACCACTATACCAAAAGGTCGCGGGTTCGAATCCCGTTAGGGGCATATGTATTGTATGATGAATACGGGCATGTGTACCCGAGTTATGGATGTTTTCATTTATAATAAGTATTTATTTACAAAAAAAAATGTATTTATGTAAGGTATTATCTTACATGGTGTGGTGTCCACAACACAAGCCTCTATAGTTGCTGAATGTGGAACTAGATGGCATTGTGTGTATGTCCAAAGAAAAAAAAAATTGTCTCGACTACCAAAAAACTATACTCGTCAGCGTGCACACACGTTTATATGTGTGTTGTTGTAAATCAATGAAGCGAGCATTAGAAAACCAAGGAAAACGTACCCTTAGCTGTATCCCTTAAATGCTGATAACACAAACTGGCGTAGGCAGGTAAATGTCCTTTGCCTCCATTGTCTACTTTTTCTTTTGTATCCTCACTCCTCACCTCAATCACACCTGATGTTAAGTGAAGATGAGGTCGAAGGTGGAAGCGTACTGACCCGGAAACCCCAACACATTTGGAGGACTGGCTATCTTATCTCTGACAACCGGAACACAACAACACCATTAACATTGCTGCTTGGTGGCAGATTTAGATAAGATGGTGGTTAGGTTAGGTTAGCTAGCCAGGCGGACATTTAAAATGCCCTACCACCAACCAAACCGAGTACTAAACATGTACCCCGCTGAGGATCGAACCCGCGACCTCCGAATCGTAAACCCAATGTTGTTTACATTGAGCCACGGAGGCGGTTACCTTTAGGTTAGGTAAAACCTTTAGTTTTCATTTCATGTTAAAAAATCGCTCCACTTCTCACTATCTCTGTAACCTAACACCTTAATGAGCCTTGTGCCGCAATACACCACAAGAGCTACAGACCCTTTATGGACCCTCCACACGAGGCTATTAAAGACATTTAACACGAATGCGGTTAACACGGATGGTGTCTCTCTCACCACTTTGCAAACCAATTTCAAGCGTGGGTAAAAACATTTTAGATACTAGCTACGTTGCTCCACGGGCGTATTAATACTTCCAACGTATTCAAGAACTTCAGACTGTAGATTACTTGCCAGGAGCAGTCGCTAATAGCGTTTATACTTTAGCTATTACCACAGCTAGATGTCATATGGCATATTGTTGTGGGGAAACGCTGCTGACATACATATTATTTTTGTTCTGCAGAAGCGTGCTATTCGTGCCATTTATAAATTAGGACCTAGAGTGTCTCTTGGAGATAAGTTTAAGGAAATTAATATCTTAACAATGGCATCTCAATACATTTATAAGAAATTGTTATATGCAAAAAAAATTAACCTTATTCGCTAAAAATAGTGATAGGCACAATGTTAATACAAGGAATAAGAACCAGTTATCTGTTTATGTTAGCCGACTTCACAAAGTTAGTAAATCCTTCAAAGGGCAATGTATACGCTTTTATAATAAGGTTCCAGTAGACATTCAAAATTTGTCTTTAAATAAATTTATAGCAATCATAAAACAGAAATTATTAGCAAAAGGCTATTATAAAATCACTGACTATTTGAATGATAAGCAAGCATGGACATAGCTGTCTTATTATTCATATAATTATCAAATCGCAACACATAATCTGTTTAAAAGAGCAACCCTAGAGTTTCTTGGTCGTTCTTCTCTGGGGAGTCAGCTTTGTGAATGAGCTGTAAGTTTAAAATTTAAATGTAATATTAATATTAAGAGTGACGTTTTCAAGTGATAATTTTATCCTATGAAATAAAATATTTTGATTTGATTTGATTTAGGCGGTCAGTTCTGTCTAGAAATATATGAACGTTCTGCATAATAACAAAAGTTAAAGGTTCACAATAGCTGTAAAAATGTACACAAGAACAACCTTAAAGTTTCGTGGCACAGGAAGACTGTATTCTTACCACTAGCTTAAATAACAGCTGATTTAGTATTTTGCGGACGCCACGTTGATTTTTTTAACATTAAATGTATCCTATCCAATCAAAATAAAAAAATGCTTTATTTTGTAGGTATACAGATTTTACATTTTTTAAGCTACTGCTTGTTCAAAATGTAATTTTCCCCTGAGAAGAACAAGCAAGAAACTTGAGAAGAGACAGAAACTCTTAAAAAAAAAAGGTTTTTAAATATTTTCTTTATTTTTTTTTATTTTATCATTTATTGCACACAAGAAAAAACATACAGATACAACATAATAGAGACCACACAACAGGTTCTGCTTATTTCTACAATGAAATTTCAATATTATTCATTATTATTTTATATTATAATATTTCATTTTTAATTGTGAAATACCCTGGTTATGCGAACGGGCTGTTTATGTCCATGAATGTTTATCATCTAAATAATCTGATATTTTATAATATGCTTTCTTAATAAGTTTCTGTTATAAAGTATCTTTAAATTTATTAAAAGAAAGATTTTGTTATATCAACAACCTTATTGAAAAAGCGTATACATAACCCTTTGAATGAATTACTGACTTTGCGGAGGCGACTTATGTGACCTGCAAGTTTATCTTTATTTCTTGTATTGACATCATATGACATTTCAGGTATCAAGACGATAACGACACCATTCACTTTGAAATCGGTAAAGCCGTTTTGGCTATGGGATGCGCCAAAGGAACGGACATAATTACATACATACATACACTCGAAAAACATTACCTTCCTTTCTTTGGCAGTTGGGTAAACAAGTGACCACTTCAAAGTGCAACTTATACTTTTTACATTGTAATATTATTAACACTGTCGTCGTTCAAAATACAATCGATTACCATGTGTCTATCTTGAGTTTTAAGAGAAATACTTTAAGTATGAGTCTGTGTACAAGTAGATCTTGTGAAGTGTTTGCAGACCAAGTAATTTGGAGTAGACACGTCTTAGTTCATTTGTCTAACAGCTAATTAAGTCCTTGTAGGTATGAGGGAGGCAAACACCATCCCTGTTCCCAGCTTGATGAGCTTCTATTTGAATGGTACACTAGTGTGAAATGGGAATTTATTGAGAATTTTAAAAATTGCTATGGTTTATCTTCATCATCAACAGATCCCTCCACACTCCTCCCACTATAACTCCTATAACTAGGATCAACAGTGGTTCTCGACACGGCGCCTACTGAAGTTAGACAGTGCTCTACGTGTCTATTGCAACCTTGGCTCCATACTAATTAAAGAAAAAAATAGGGTGTGGAAATAGAATGTAGAAGTTTTCCACTTTCGCCTCGGCAAATGGAAGTATAGCTAATGAAATACAAAGCGGCACTGAGGCCAAACCTTCAACATCAACAACTAATAAATTGAACATTTTATTTTCCATGATAAGTAGCGCTTTCCATACTATCGTAGCCCGTTCACCAAATCTAGTATAACAGTTCCTCTCTCCCTTAATTATCCTCCCTTAACATTCATCACCATTACAATGACAACTTTATTCCAACACGCATTAAGCCGACTTTACCTTGCATTATATAATGGATCTGAAAAGTGTTCCATTTTTTTATACCGAAGCAAGAAGACTCCATAATTTTAAACCTATGCCCGTCTGTCTGTATTATAGCGCCAAAACGGCTTAATCGATTTGAAAATGGTTTTTTTATTTTCGGAAGCAAGGTAACGCCTAAAGCGATATGTCTTTACATATCGCTTTTGCAGTTTCTAGGGGGTTTTACCAAATTTTCAATTTATGTTACATACCAAACTCAAGTGACAAAAGTTGTATTAAATAGAGACAAAGACTTGAGTTGGCTTCTATTAGAGGCCTCAAAAAGCCCTCAACAAACCGAGTACTTGGGAATCGAACCTGAGACCTTGTTTACATGGTTAACCTCGAGTTAAGGAGGCGGTTTGGAGAAGGTATCCTTAGGTAAATACAGAGTGTAATACAAACTAATAAGAACTCCCAGTCCATCACGGTTTGTTGCGACAGAGCGTAATAGCGCCAAACTGAGCTCATTTTGTCTCATTTCGGAGTCAAATCACCACCAGCGGTCGTGACGGGAAAACTATGACGCAACTGTTGTTTTGATGAAATATCTAGCATCTTTATTAACAAGATCGCTTTATACTTTTACCGTCTGGGCGGAGCGGGGAACACGGCAAAAATTTGCTCGAAAAAGAACAATAAATAAATATCATCTTTAAACTTTGGAAACAGCACTCCAACTGGACCGCTTATTGCTTGCGGACAGAGGCTGGACATACATAGACATATAACGCCAACAAACACATAGCACCCGTGGTTTTTCGTCCAGGATTAAAAACAGTGCACAGCACTATAACTACACTCCTAAAACCAGGTCTTATGTTTCGTGATTTTCTTCTCGTTTGTTTCTTAAGTTTTTCTTCCTCAATCACCATATCTCTGCTCTAATACACTATGTCCATAGCTGGGGGGCTTGGTGACCTGTAATTCTGGTTCTTCGTTTTCAGGCACCAGTCTTCCCACAAATGTGTTCTATATATTACTTAGCACTATAATCACTTTGTAAAGCGTCATTTGTGGTGAGAAAATAAACAATTTTTATTTATACATTTATTTATATTTATCTAGTCCCAAACTAAGCAAAGCTTGTATTATTGGTAGATTGGTGATCGCAGATTTTAGGGTGCTGTGCAACAATGATGCTGCTGCCCGTTAGTGGTGTATACTACCTATGCTCACGTTCATTTAGACGCCTTTTACAACACTCACGGAAAGATAAGGATTAGTCCTGTTCCATTGTGACAAGAACCGCCTCCGTGGCTCAATGTAAACAACATTGGGTTTACGATTCGGAGGTCGCGGGTTCGATCCCCAGCGGGGTACATGTTTAAGTACTCGGTTTGGTTGGTGGTAAGGCATTTTAAATATCCGCCTGGCTGGCTACCACCATCTTATCTAAATCTGCCGCCAAGCAGCAATATTAATAGCATTGTTGTGTTCCGGTTGTCAGAGATAGCCAGTCCCCCAAATGTGTTGGGGTTTCCGGGTCAGTCCGCTTCCACCTCCGACCTCATCTTCACTTAACATCAGGTGTGATTGAGGTCAAGTACGAACCCGTGGTGCATAAAAAAAAACTACACGGGAACTGTTGGAGGTCAGAATTTTCAAACCTTCTCTGCCTTCAATAGAAACACTCGTGTTCCTATTTGCTTTCCATCTACTATGGCATTGTATCTCCTAGTTCGAGAAGATTGTAATTCCAGTAGAAAAAGTGTCAATGTCTAATGTTAGGTGAAATAATCCAAATTAAATATAATGTTGTCCCAAACGATAAATTAGCGACATCCTTACAATATAGACCTGGTTAAGGGGAAAATAGGTAAAAGCCTGCTGGTACTAATGATACGGGAAGTACGGCACGTGTACAGAGTAGGTAAATAATAATACATGCGCGCTGTGAATAGAGTTTGAATTCCTGCCGACCGTCAAACAAATGTAAGTGATGGATGAATCACACTGATTGCTTGCGAGGATCGAGTTTGATGCCGTGAGGGCGTGCAACTACGTTTACCCTTCAATAGGTAGTCTTTTAGATTCCATGATCACTAACGACTCTATCTTATTGTCTCAGTACCACGTATGGACTGAATCTGTCCCATAGTCCCTTGCAAAACCCACATTTTCAGACATATTAATAGAAATAAGAGGATTTATCTGATCAGGCAACTGACCTATTTCGAAGACACCTATTGCTGGTAAAATTCAACTATCCAACTGACAACCCCTCTACCCGGATCTCTCGATTTCAATCCAGATTGCACCACAGTATATCTTTAATAAAATACGAGGGTAGTTTAGCTGAAATTGAAGATTGATACAGCATGGTCTCTTTGTCTGAAATATTGATTTACTTCGAGCCATTTGATAGAGAGGTGGGATTAATGTTTCTTTCATTTAATATCGATATCGATGAGTAGGTTCGAGTCACTCCATTTCATGACATAATCAATGTCTACGATGACACATTCGAGACTGGTGACATGGCTACAATCTCACCTAGTGGAAACGATGTTGCCGTAGATGGAGACTTTGAAGAACCCAATTCCCAAGATTGTAAAATTCAGGAACGAGCTAAGCAATGAAAAGTAGTCGATCACTAAAATTATAAAAATAACTATTTTGTTCTGAAGAACAAACAATTTTTTATATTATGCACTTTTTTCCAAATTTCTAAGCAGCAGCCAAGTGATTTTTAAATTCAAATTCAAATTCAAATTATTTATTTTGCCAGAATATAGGTACACAATGGTGTTTTCGTGTTAAAAATAAGGCCCATTACATTCTGCCTTGAGCAAATTATATCTAATTATAACTACCTATTATTAATTAATTATACACTTTAAATAACCCAACCTGCAAGGAATGTTTAAAAATTGTCAACATTACAAAATTAATGTCAAATCTTCAAATGAATGCCAAAATTATAGAGAATTAGAAAGAATGTCAAAATCAATAAAAAGAGAGAAAGAAAACTTCTTGACACAGAGCCTATGGAAGGCTTTAAGCAGAAGGAGCATAGAATAACAAGTAATAAATACGTCCTAAATTTTATATGTTATCACTATCGTTAGTATTCGGTATGTTTATTCCAGGTTTGTATAAATATAAAGTACATCGTTACCTATATTATAAATTTAACTATTATTAACTTTAACTATTTTAAACAATATACTTTAACGACATAAAACACATCGACGAGCGAAGCAATAAAATTAATACCACACTCGACCAGTAAAGCTACTGGGTTGTAACGAGCACCATTAAAATTTTATCGATAAAATATTTTATGTGGCAACACTGGCCGTGTTGGCGACAGGTGCAGTCGAGCACGGCCAACGGCTAGCGATGTAGACTATCGATATAACGATAGATTGTATTTTGATAGAAAGGGTAACCCTATGAAAAGAATAGAATAGATTTGGTAAAATGTCACGGATTTTTTTAATTTTAAGTTAATTTATCTGTTTCCCCTGATGTCTGTCTTAACCTGTCTTGCATCATTTCTCATCAAATATCACGAGAAGAACCAGTCGCGCCAAAATTATTATTATTGGTGGTTAGTATGGAGTGTCTACAAACTAACAAATTGGAAGGTGTCGCGCGACCCTGGAACTATCCCCGCCTATATAGAAGTGGCTTTTTTTCATAAATTATTAAGCAATCCTGCATTTATATAAATCACACATCATCAGAGGAACGTGATGCTTAACCGTAGCTCCCAAGAAGACCTTTTTAACAACGCATCTGCTAACGTAGTGTAACACCTCAGATGCGATGACCTTGAAGTCACCTGCCTGCTGCAGCAAAAGCCTGGCTGGATAGAAAAAGGCGAAGGTCACAGGATCCTGTGACTACGCTGTGTGTCTTTTTGAGCAACTTTTGTAATGTAAATGTAAATTTAAAATCAACCAGTACATAAATATGTATGTATGTACAGAATATCACCAAAATGGAGAGGTCGAAGATATCTCAAACATAAGCGTATGGGAGGACCAACTATTACAGTAATTCTTAAAACAATATCAACAGTTCATCTCTCGAAATATGCAGAACTGCTAGTCAACGTGCAAGTTTCTTGGTTCTGTTGCTTTTGCGTGCCGGTACCTACCTACCAATTTGTAATATCTACAAAATACATATCTAATACGTTGCTAGCTCTATATAAACCACTGCACCTGTCTGAGGTCTCGGTCCGATATTTGCCAATATTTAGGCGATCCGCCACAGATATTGCAATTCGGAATCAGAGGAAACTGAAACGATCTCAAACAGGAAATATTGGGCCATTACAGATGTTTAAAATGTTTAAAGGTTATTCTGCTAGTTTGTTTACCCATGTTTTCTTTCTTAAGAAAGCTCGTTCTATTATAACGTCCATAATGGAAATGTTAGATTGAATCTTATTGTTGTTCTGTCAATTAAAATTGCAAAATATCGTGTAGGTATCGTTTTTCAGGAAGGGAAAAAAGAAACATAAGTTACATTAAAATTCAGTCTTTAGAATAAATAACAATAATTTAAAATATCACTCTTACCTTTCAGTAGCAGTACGAAGTTCTTCTTGTCGTCACCACCCTTAGGGTACTCCCAGTCAACATCCAGGCCGTCGAAGTTCCTGTCACGAAGGTAGGGGATCGCAGAGTAGATGAAAGTTTGCCTGGCGTATCTTGACGATGACATCTCCTTGAACTTCTGTGTCCCGAATGACCAGCCGCCTGGGAATTTGACAATGGTCAAGTTTTAGTTAATAAAGCCAGATAATATCTAGAGATCTGAGAACTGTAACCTGAACTGGTTCTGTTGTATGTAAAACTCAAGCTTGACTTTGTGGATTAAACTAGGTTACTCTTAGAAACATGCTAGCCTTCTTCCTCCTTATAATTAGTTACCTAATCAAATCTCGAGTTTTAGCCATCCAAGAAGGCCGGGCATCGGCCCGTTCTCCCATACTCGTCTCCAAATTAAGGTGTCTCTATCTATCTATCTGGCTAATCCGTATTCTACTACAACAGCTACATATACAGTAGTGATATGTTAATGTGAAATTTTACCCTACCCTAGATCCGTCTGACAGCTGCCAGCTATACAGTTAGCCCACTGTAAGAATAATATAAGATCTAACAAAATTAACCCGATAAACTTTGGCAATTACACGTAAGTGACAATAAAATAATATATTCATTAAAAAAAATAGCCTTAAACATTTTGTTTCCGAGTAAAAAAATAAATGTAAGTGCAAATGAAAATACATATTGACAGACTTCTTCATTTAGATTGTAATTTGTTTTATCAATGAGAAAAAACAGGCAACGTTCCATTGATATGGAAGACGCCAAAGGGGGTATCGGGAGGCGAGGGGGGTTATTTTTTGAATAAAATCTGTTAACTTTAATTTTTTTTTTTCGTAATAGGTAGGTACATCCTATACACTCTGCAACCTTTGTCGGGTTAATTTTGTTAGACCTTATTATAATTGTTATGCTGTGGTTAACGCTTGTTAAGGGCCAATGCCGTGGTTTTGAATAATTCGTATTACACTCAACAGCCTTATATCCCCACAGCTGGGTACAGCGTCTCACTCGGCAACTCTTACTCTACCTGACTCTCAGTGTTTAGAACCGTCTTTGTTTACACCACCGACTTAGCTGACTGTCTTCAATTGGAGGTAAGGAACACTCGTAGGAAACTGCTACCGGCGGTCAGTTACACTTTGCGACTGCACCACAAGGGCTTCGGACAATATAATAACAATTTAACATATTGAAAAACCAAAAAAACGACATCAATTTTCGGGGGCCATGCTGGATTTTTTCAATTGTACCCTTGCAATCATAATGAATTAATCGCCACCTTGCATTTCATACTCGGTGAATCCGTTTACGCTACAGCCCCTGTAGCATGACGGGCGTGATAAATGTTTATGTCGCGCGAAATAATATCTGCCCTGCACGTTCGCTTTAACAAAATATAATAACTATCCCAATCTCACGTCGCGCGCGACAAACGATATCTAGAAATCTACAATATATGGGCATTTTGAGGGTATCAAAAAGTAATAAATAACAACTACAGACAAATAGTAGGTGGGGCCTGTCCTTCCTTCATACATGCATGCAGGAAAAGGCAAACGGTCGTGGTCATCGTTCATCTAACTTCCTTTAATAATACTTATGTGCAAGCCAATCACATGGCCCCGAGCAACCTTATATTCCACCTAATTAAATCTAAACACCGGAAACCTTTCGCAACTAACTAGAGCTGTGAAAGCAAAAACATCGTATGTCGATTTCATTATTTAACAAGTTCATAATGCGTTGCGCCACGTTTTTTTGCTCTTATGAAAACCCGTCGTGGTTTTGTCGGCGTTCCCGTGAAAATGGGTGAAAACGCCGCCGGTTGCGCTTTGTGGCGTGGGAACGGCTCGTGAGCAGTTCACACACGGGCTAGTGATGTGACACGGTTTATCGATATATTCTGTTTTTATTGAACAAAATATTTCCGTAAAACAATGTCCGTGATTTTGTCGCTAAGGTGGAAATGCTTCATTTTCCAATGTAGAATACAAAGATATCATGTTTATTTTAAAACTACGTCGCTCCACAAGTCTATGGGTCCGGAGAAAAAGAGACAAAAAACAAAATAATGTAGGCGTAGTTAACCCAACATCAAATGCAGCTAACACCGATCTCCTTGCCAAAATAATCATCTATCCTGTAATAATCTAATTTACGTGAAGTTAATTTTATATGACTATTAATTTCTGCTCTGTTAAACTTAATACTTTTGGTAGTCTATTGTAAAAGCGTAACGTTCAGCTCAGCAGGGAATTTAAATTTTATTCTTATTACAAGATTTTATTTAGCTTGTATTGTTCGTTGTTGTAACTTGTCCGTTTCAAAATATGCAAACAATTTTTTGACGACATGCTGGTATTTGAGTGGGCTGAAATTTGGCATATTTATGTAAGTTTGGGGAGAATGTAATATTATGGTAGAATCGAGCTCATCTGATGATGAAGCCAGGATGTAGGGACTGGAACTCCCTGGTGGCAAATGGCAAGTTAGTCGAATTTGTGCTAGTATATTCAGTTGCCATGAGCGCTTTCCATTACAACATGGTGATGAAGGTCTGAAAATGAAGCCAGAAGATAACCACTGAAACTCCTCCATGGACTTCATGTTACTCGTCTTTGTACTTCTTCTTAGCGAGCCGATGGCAATAATATATAATAAAAAAAAGTAAAATATCTTTATACTAGAATACTATGTGATAATCATGAGGGAGCATTAAAAGCTTGCTTTTAATAGTTATTTGTTATACAAGAGTGCAAAGTTGCTTTTTAACCGCGTGCTCAACTTCGATGACCGAACAAGCGAAGGATTCTAAAATTAGAATCCTGAGCGTTAGCGAGGGAATCAAAAGTGCACACGGTGAAAAATCTTTGCACCCGAGTGCAACACGTCAATTTTCATCCCCCCTCAGCGAGGAAATGACTAATTGTTTTCAAGTTTCTTATTTATAATAATACTTACGATGTTAAAACAATATGGCGCGCGCAAAGCAAATTAAAAACAAAAGTACACCAAGGAGGTTCAGAGTCTGAGTTTTTAACAAATTTTAAAAAGTTGTATGATAAATACGGCACCATGGAGATGGAAGTAAATACGTTTAATGATGTTTTGGAATTACATAGCTTCTAGTGCACGCGATGTTCTAAATTTAAATTTACTTTAACCTCAAGCGGATAAAAACGGTTTTTGTGCTCAGATATCGAATAGCAAAAATACTATTTCCGAGGTGGGGGGATGAAAAGTAATTTTTAATGTAGAACGTATATTTAGAATTATAATATAATATAGAAATAAAACCATAAGAGTCATGATTAATACGTGCATGCATTATCATGATAAACATCACGACTTTAACCCTAAATTAAAATAGCAGTCAAATAATAAAGCCATAAAGAGTTGTATTACGTAATAGTTCATTTAATTTATAATTATTATTAAGAGCTACAGTTACTTCATTAACCCACTTGATTAGTTGACTGGTCTCATTAGAAAGTTGTGATACACCTACGTCCACTTCAAATTTAATCATTTGTGTTATGATAATTTACAATTATATCTTTATACGCTCTTTTAATATTCACATCATTATCTACTTCTGTAACATTTTTAGTGTACCGTACAAAAATTAGCAAAATAATAGCTCAAAATTTTGTATCACGTAAGTGCCCCAGAAGTAAATTACATACTTTTTTTTTATGCACGACGGGTTCGTACTTGATCTCAATCTCACCTGATGTTAAGTGAAGATGAGGTCGACGATGGAAGCGTACTGACCCGGAAACCCAACACATTTGGGGGACTGGCTATCTTATCTCTGACAACTGGAACACAACAATGCTATTAACATTGCTGCTTGGCGGCAGATTTAGATAAGATGGTGGTAGCTAGCCAGGCGGACATTTTAAAATGCCCTACCACCAACCAAACCGAGTACTTAAACATGTACCCCGCTGGGGATCAAACCCGCGACCTCCGAATCGTAAACGTAATGTTGTTTACAGTGAGCCACGGAGGCGGTTATTCATTAGAATTAATACGTCTATTCATTAGAAGTTTATGGCCTATCTCTACGTCTAGGGCGCTTAAGTGGTGCCAAATTTAGCGGTTGAATGCAAGCGAGCTAATAACCAAATTTAAATCGATCGGACGCAAAAAAAATGTGATACGACGGCTGAACACATGGGGAATCACCTCGATGTTGTCACAGCCTTTTCTTTCAGGAGACGTAAAAAAATAGTTCCAAACTAATTCGATAGATGGCACTGATAAATCGAAGCTGTTAAATGTAGCACGGCCTTACAATGAAACAATTAAATGGTGATAACTTTCAAAGTAGACTTTCTGTTACTTGTCAGAGATAGAAAGTGTGCAATATTGCGGTTATTGAGTGTTGTATTAAAGAAACTCTGTGTAAGAAGGGTTATTACAGGATAGATGATTATTTAAGCGATAAGGAGGTCTGGTGTTAGCTTGTCGTTATGTTAATTGCTTTTGTTTTGTAATATGTAATGTAAAATGTAATATTATCGTAAAGATGGAAACCAATTGAAAAGATGTGCTGTTGCGGAGTTTCTTGTCGCTTCTTGTCCCTAACCATAACACCTTGTAAAGCGATGTACTTTAAAAAAAAATAACATGTTGACTTTCAATAAGTGATATTTTTGTATACTACATTGAATAAAATATTTTTGATTTGATTTGCATGTTATGTTAACTTATCTGTGGTTCGGGGCTCTTATTAAAAAAATATTGTATTCTGTACCTTCTACCACAGACTGATGAAATGTATCCTTTTTGACAATTTTTTTTTGACAATGACAGTACGAATACTACCTATAGAATAACTCTCTTGTTTGCTTTAGTTGTAGAAAAGGGTGGATCAGATAAAGTTTATAGAAATAAAATTTCATCCTCGGATCTACTTATAAAAAAATTGATCATCATAACATGCATTAACATTCACATCCTTATCTACTTCTGTAACATGTTTAGTGTACTGTACAAAAATTAGCAAAATAATAGCTAAAAATGTTGTACCACGTAAGCGCCCCAGAAATAAATTATATACGTCCATTCATTAGATGTTTATCGCCTTATCCCTACGTCTAGGGCGCTTAAGTGGTGCCAAATTTAGCGGTCGAATGCAAGCGAGCTAATAGGTAAATTTTAATCGATCGTTGTATGCAAGTTTATAAAGCAAGATTTCAAAATCATTACCATTCAAAATTAGTGTCCCTCAACTCATCGCCAAAAATATCCCTCAGACAAATATCGTAAATGGTGCAGGTTGAAGTAAAATTGACAAGATTACATTATATAGTTGCATTTTTAAATGCCCAGAGATACGACGGGTGCGTATGTGTCCACTCTTTGTCTCGACGTATATTAGCAATCATCATCATATCAGCCAAAAAACGGTCCACTGCTGGACATATGTCTCCCCACTTATTATTTTTATTAAAAAAATTATTATTTCGATTACTTTGAACCACATATACATACATAAACGCATTAACGTGTTAAAATTGTTATCGACATTAGAAACATCGATAATTTTACATGCACCTAGGTAACAGAACTGTTTGTTCGTATTACGTATACAGAATGTCACTCTTAGGGTCTTATCACAGCGATTTCTCTTTGAACGAGGTGACACATCACGGCAGGAGCGTGACCGACTCATATCACGTTTGTTTTTTTTATCTAAATGTATGACAAATGATTAGACGGGTCGATTAGTAACAGCGGATGATGAAAAGTTTTCCTTTTCAAAAATAAGGTCGATTATTTCGACCTCTAAGTAACTATTACATATTGAAAACGAACAGGGACTTACAAAGTAGACCAGCCTATTTGTAAAATATAGCAAGCAACCTCTGGCTGTAGGAGAATGCTCTGTTATAGGTTACACACTGAGCTGTGCTATATAAATCAGAAATTATTTACAAAACGCTATAATAAAACTTCTAACTTTGTTTAATCAATTTGGTAAGAAGCAAGGTCTCACAGAACAAATAAGAGATAAAATGGCAAGGAGGGAACATCGTTGTAATTCTATCACTTCAATTGCCATGATGGACAAACTGTCTACAGACAAGTTTCTATACAGTCAAACTCGCACTTGCCCAGTTTTTTCTTCTTTACCTAAAGTTCAGTCGCATCTTACATTTCTCTTATTATTTGCAAGCTATATCCTTTACAAGGAAGTTTGAAGTCGGAACGGAACTCCTTTGTGCTTGATTTGTTTGTAACTTATTTAAAGTAAATTCAATACTACTTTGTTTCCAAGCCTTTTCATGTTGCGATCAGAAATGAGCTTTTGTATTGAAGTTAAACCTTTTAATTTGTTTATCATTTCGCAGTCACTGGTCATTTAATATTCAAATAATGGAAACAGTTATGTAACTCAATCTTCGTTAAATAAACTTCCACAATGATCATATTACAACAAAACATTATTGTTTACGTATTTTCCAAACCTAAGCATTACCAAATGTAGATCAAATGATTTATAGGAACAGGTTACAGATACGGAACACTGTGTCGGTTTCGTAAAGTGTTACACGTGACTGTTTGCATATTAACGGATATCTAATGCCAATCTGTAGAAATGAATGATGATACGTTAGAAGTATGAAACGAACTTACGATTCTCGAGTCATGGATGTTTATATAAATATTTATGTAAGTTCATCGGCAGTATTCATAGAGCAGGCATTGCTTAGTTTGGGACAAGATAATTGTGTAGAATATAATATTGATTTATTTACACGAGTCAAGAGGATGATATTGTATATATGATATAAATTAGGAATCGATAATAGTGACATGATAATCATTAGACATGGAATACAGTGATAATCTGAAGTAATGGTCCATAGACATCAGGATACTGTTAGTAAAATTAATTATCTGTAGAAATGAAAATCTGTTGGAATGGACATCTGTAGACATGATAATTTAGAATGGGATTCAGTAGACATGAGAATCTATGGAAACGGCAATTGTAGACATGACAATCTGTGGGAATAGGATACTGTAATCAAATGAAATAGTAGAAATGGGTATCTATTAAACATGAAAGAAAGGAATGGTAGTTATTATGAAAAAAAATTGTGTACACTTTCATTTCTCATCCAATTCATTAATATGCATATTAGGAAATTTTGTAATTTTCTACAGCGACCTTAATGAGTAGACAATATACGAATAATATTACAGATGGAGTAACTCACCTATTGCCAGCAAAGTCTTCAACTTCGGATTAGCTTTCTTCAGAACATTAATTCTGTCGTACAATCCCGTCTTCCCGTCTTTGGTCTCATCGTTCGATTCGAAGGAGCTCAGCTTGCCCTTCTTCAGCCAGCCGAAAGCGAAAATAATGTGAGTGCAGAGATCGGGCTGAATGTCCTCAGGTACGAACTTGCCGACTTTGGTGCGGTACTGGGACCAATTGGTATAGTAGCAGACGATCTGATGAAGAAAAGAAACGGTTAAATACGTAAGGAACTCGCACCTCTAGGCTGTGTGCATTAAAAGGCGACGAAATGGAGTCCTCGGTAAATAACATTTCTATTTTGGCATGTTAGAGCGAATATAAAATTTTGGTTCATGCAAAAATGTAAAGTATTAAATTGGATGGACTGAAGATAATGTCGAAGAGCTAAGCATAAGAGTGATACACACACTAAGACACACATGCACTGTGGCGCCTTTATTATCTCTTACTACTATTTATTAAGTTTAAATTACACACAAGGGTGTATAATTTGGCAAGTGGAGATGAGGCTGAAGGTGAAAGCGCGCTCACTTATGACCCCTAACTCATTTCGAGAGACTAGCCATCTTATCACAAACAGCCAGAAAACAACATTACTGTTTACCGGAAGCTAGCCAGGCGAATTAGATAGGTAGACTTTCTTAGACACTTTATGGACATCTATAAATTTTTAAAGTCTTTAAAATAAAGTTCGATAAACACATATATAAAATAGCATTCTATACATAATTAGTTATTTAGAAGCACACTTTAGAAACTTGACTTAGCTAAGTATCTATGTACAACTGCAATAAAAGAAACACCACACATAATTTTTGTTTAAACACTTCCAGTGGATTTCACTTCGTCAAACGCATTTCCAAGGTCGACAACATTGCTTTTGTTGCGATCAAAAAGCTCACTCCATATCCGCGTTGCAGTTTATGGTCACAACAATATGGTTATCATTTCCACATACATATTGTTATCCTATAGTATCATGAAATAAGGTTGAAAGTCAGGTGAGATATTGCGTATAGAACAGAAAAGGTAAGTTTGTTTCTGGCATACCACAAGGTTTAATGTTTGGTCCGCCTTTTTTCCTGTCGTGCGTCTGAGGAAAATACGTGCTTTCTACTATAATTATTTCAAGTAAGATTATTTTTCTGTTAAGAATGAAGGAAATTGTGGAAATAGGTACTTCAGCGTTATTCATTTGCAAGCTCACACAATATTTATAACATTATTTAGGTATATTTTCGGTATCTAGTATGATCATTAGTTAATATTCAGGATTCCAATTTCAATTATTGCATAGTTGCATTAAATACATACGTAAAGTAACGCCTGTGTCCCGAATAGACTTCCATTTGCTATGACCTTTAACCGCCTCCGTGGTTCAATGTAAACAACATTGGGTTTTCGATTCGGAGGTCGCGGGTTCGATCCCCAGCGGGGTACATGTTTAAGTACTCGGTTTGGTTGGTGGTAGGGCATTTATAAATGTCCGCCTGGCTAGCTACCACCATCTTATCTAAATCTGCCGCCAAGCAGCAATGTTAATAGCATTGTTGTATTCCGTTTGTCAGAGATAAGATAGCCAGTCCTTCAAATGTGTTGGGGTTTGCGGGTGAGTACGCTTCCACCTTCGACCTCATCTTCACTTAACATCAGGTGTGATTGAGGTCAAGTACCAACCCGTTATGCATAGAAAAAAAAAGACATTGACACACCTTTTTGCTTCATTTACACTCATAAAGTTACACGCTCGTCGGTTTAGGGTAGTCTTGCTTGACTTGACTTTGATTTAAAACGTTCCCAATTTGATGATGGCACGTTCGCTGTGGTCTTTCCCAACCAACAACTCCTCGTATATATCTCTGTCGTTAGTGACAATTGTATTCGTATTATATAATATCAGAAACGTTATAGGAGAAACATAGAATATTTTGGATTCTAAGTAAAACAATACTGTAATAATGTTTAGGATATATCTCTTAATTACGCTTCGAGGGAAAAATTCTCTTTAGAGCAACTAAAATGGGAAGTTTTCTGAATGAGTTACTACCCACATTTAATTTTGTATTCTACACCAAAAATTGTAAAAGTAGACTGCTTGAGCCGGTCGTAAATATTGAATAAGTCTTTGGATGTCATCTTTATGTATGGATTTAAGGATTTTCATTACTTAGATATTCAAAAATATTTATGCATGTGATAATAGAGATAATAAATAAATAATATCGGACACTTACACCAAAGATCTAGTCCCAAACTAAGCAAAAGCTTGCAAGCAACGGATAAACATACATAAATATTTATATGAACATCCATGACTCGGGAATTTTATATCACAAAGATTTACCCGTCGCGGGATTCGAACTCGCAACCGTTGGTTTCGCTGACAGGGTCACTATCCACTACACCAATGGTCGTCAGTTATCTGTGGTGAACACTTTACTATAATATTATTTATTAGTATCTACATTGTATCACGGTGGTTTTCTACGTATTTAAGCTTTTGTGACGATACAAACTCTACGCTTGTTGTATAATTCTTAATCATTATCGTCTGTTACTTCAATAGTTATAAACAAATAAATCAAACAACAACTTTCATAAGTATAAATTGGAAATTTAGAAAACGGAAAGATAAGTTTTATTTTAAATATAAAAAAAATATATAATTCAAAAACCCTGCAAGTCTATGATATCATCGAAACACACCAAGAAGCTTTGTTAAAAGCTAAATATCTTCGAAACCGTTTAACCGTTTTTCATAAAATATTGCTAACTTGTCCACTCGTTTAGTCTTTAATGTAAAAAAGCGCCCTCAAATCTGGCACCTGACAAAGACGGACAAACAGACACACACACAATAAACAAACACACATAATGCCGGTAAATACATAACACCTGTCGTTTTTCATCAGAGCTAAATATAAAATATCTAATGAGCCTATAATATCATTTTGATCTTGTCAGTTATAATGAATTTATAGCTCGAGTTTGATTGTAAAACCACTATTCTACTGCAGAGCCGTTATAAATATCACTAGCTTTTATGAATAGCGACCAACAAAGGACAAATGCATCATGGTGCATCGGCACTATCACTCCATAGCGGCGCACCGTATTGCAGCCAGACGTAAGTATACACTGAAAGAACTGTTACGAAGTTGGTGTATTGTACGGATTGTAATGCTGATTGTAAATGGCATTGTCAGTTTACATGAGAATCTATTTAGTTATGTTTCGTTACTTATCTGATTTTCTCATGAAAGATTAATATTGATTGGCGGTTGGCAGAATTGGAGGACTTTAATGTCAAATTTATCGACAGATTATAGGCCTCGCTCATAGATTTTCAGATCAAGTGATTAGAAGATGCCTACATTTTCGTTCGCCCACCTTGTGAGTGAACGTCCTACGTTACGCTTGTCGATGCGTGGTTTCCACTCCAGAACTTCAATGCTCCATCGGCCATCAGTTCTTCGAGCTATGTGTCACTGCCTACTGCCATTTTAACTTAATAACCCGCTAGGCTATGTCGATGATCATCATTCGTCTACGAATTTCACAAAGTTGTAGACATACTCGTCTACAGCTTCTAGAATGGATTTCTCAACTGTTATTGGTGTGGATATCAATTATATTACCTGATTATTTACAGTATCATCTTCCTGCCCCTATCGCATTCTAGGTGGAGTCGGTACAACATGTATTCCTCTACCATGCACTCTCCCCTAACGCCGTTATCTCCGTGCTCACCCCTTTAACACACATATCATTCCTAACGCAGTCTACCCACCCCTTCTTCGGTCTTCTGCCTCTGTATCTCTCCACGTTCATATTTAGCACCATTTACAGTATCTCTAAATTGTTTAAAACAGTCGCTATTCCTGTCTGCCTGTTTGGACTCAAAATTGTTCTAATCTAAGCAACGGACTTTAATGCGGTTTTCAGTTACAAAGAATTTTTTCCGCAAGTTAAGTGTAATGATTGCACCTGTGAGGTATACTGAAGTAACATTTCGATGTTCACGTCCGCCAGTGTACCTACAGATTTAATATGAGTCTTCTGTACGAACCTTGTATCCATCCTTGTCTTTATGGTCATCAGTGCCAACAGAATTGTCTATGGCTGCCGAAGATTTTCTACTGGCTATGCTGGGTCGGCCACGAATCTTAGGCCTATTCACACTTGCAGATATGATCTGATCCGTGGATCTCGATACGCTTGTCGTGACTGATGTGGAGACTTTCGTTGGCTTTCTTAATCTTCTACGGACATCTGTAAATAAAATGTTAATTAACGTTATTTAAAAATATATGGAAATTATCTTACCGTTTAAGTCGGTGATAAAAATATTTATTAGCGGTATTTTATTTAAATTTCGAAATAAAATGTACCCTATAAATCCAGAACACTTTTATTCTTTCGTTTAATTATAATTATTAGGTATTATTGTGTGAAAGAGTAATAACCATCCAAACTTGCATTATACTATTAGACTAGTTAGAGCTAAGGGAAGGGGCCGGAACATGAAATTTAAAAAAAATCCTTTATCATTGTGAAGTTTGATTATATCGATTATAGCACCACTTGCATCTACTAACATAGTGTAATACATTAATAATAACCTCACGGTTTATATCCTAAACAGTAGCGTTTGTTACAAACATTAAAGCGTAATGCTTGAATCAACATCCGTGGTTCGCCTTTTGAAATGTACAGAAATGCACACTTTACAGAGGGGAGCCCATCGCCATTGTGCAAACCTATTGATATTATTGGTGAATAGTCCTATATAATCGCCTTTTGCCACAGCCAGAAGAATCAGGTTGGTTCTATACTTTTCACGTGCCGAAATCAAATGCTACACTAAAATTATTTATTATAACAGTATTATTATAGTGAACATGTTTAACAAAAAATATTTATATTTGATATTGGCAAAAAAAATAATTTATGATTCAAGAATTTACAAAAGCAATTCCCGAGTAATCCAACTCCTGGAAGTTTAAAAGCAGAATTTGCATATTTCTAAAGTGACGTAAACATAGTCTTAGACATTATTTATTCAACATGTTGTGACTCCCAAGATCTTTGTAAGCCGAAGACGAAATCTGGCCTTGTGAGACTAATTTACAATTCATAAAGATTTGAACACTTAATAAGGTTTAAGAGAGAAGCCGATGAAAAGTGGTTGAAATTCAGCCTCGAGTTTATTTATTCACTGTGTATACCTACTTAACGCAGTCTTATGTAGAAGTATTAAGCATGTTGTTAGATCTACCTACAGAACAAAAAACAGTTTGTTGGAGTTACAAGTGAATGTGGTACTGTGGTCACTAGTGAAAGAATAGTCCCCCGCGCAAAGTTCACTCCACACGGGTATATTTAGTTACCTAACAAGAATACGATTGGTGACAAATATCCAAACTAGAACTAAGTCCCATTTTATTTCTCCCTAATCGCCACGCTTGGCGGCCGTGTTGGAGATTGGAGATCGCAGATACCAAGAGCGTCAATGTTATTGCTTCTTCTCCTTATCTTAGCTCTTTTACTATTTCAATGAACGAATGAAGTCTTAGTCTTTCATCATCACCATTCACTCCTGAACATAGGCCTTCTGCAATGCACGTCATGTCTACGCTTCTGTCAGATCCTGCAGTCATAGGTTCAATGTCAAGGGTCTGAATATAAAGTGAATTATATTTTTCTACGATCACAATGGCTGGTATCTGTCATCTTACGAGTACAATGAAAATTAAATCCAGCTTGTTATTTTTCTGTCAACCATACGGTTAGACAATAATACTTGTACTTCGTTGAAATTGTATAATCCCGGGATTTTCAACAGGAGGTTAAATAGGCATTTACTGCGATCGCAAGTTCGTCTTTAATCACGTCGTCACTACATTAGGGGATGTATTATGTAATTTCGTTGATATCCCAATCGATTACGTTCTTCATGTATGATTGGTTGACCCATCGCTCGATGGGCATTTTTTTTATACAAATGACTGGATACAAATTTGATACCAATCTCAAATCTCGTTGAAGGTGTAGCACGCTATCTCAGTAGATGCCTACTCACCCTGTTCTTGGAGATCTCTAGGTTTTACGATTCAGGAAAGACAGGTCGGAAGGGAGTTCCATGCCTTGGCTTTTCACATTTAGAATGAAGAGTCAAACAGAATAAAAAAATTAACATATTTTTTGCTCAAATAAATTACTTTCAAACGACGCTATAGATAAGCAACGTGTGGTTACATTCGTTCTCTGAATTTTCTTATTTCGAACCATATCAAGAAAACATCGAGCACAGCTCTATATAGTTCGCCCGCAATCCAATTGGAAACTTTAGATTTAAAATTTTCCATACAAAACACATTCGTTACAAGACGTGCCACAGATTCGATGTTATTCAATGCTGTTCCTCGTTTCTTCTCTCTAGGCCCGTAAATATCCCCACCCCTCTTACCCTCACTATTTTCCAATTTGTTCCGTGTAATAAAACTTGGTGCACATTTTGTATTCAAACACTCATGAGGGACATTTTGTGCTTGATGATCAAAACGTGCTAAGAGCTGTAAAGGATTCTAAGAAAGAAATGAACAGGGATTAAACTCCGAAGAAACTTTTGCTTTCGGTAATGTTTTGAATTGGCAGAAATGAAATTTCTATTGATAGGTATTTTATGAGAATAGAAGGTGTGAAAGAATTGTTCAATACCTCAACTGAGGACTTTGGAGGTCTACATCAGAGGCTAACGTTGTTTATACAAATCCCGGACGAAGACCAACCTTTTCATTTTATAATCTATGTCTTACAGCCCAAACGCGTAAAATAATGTCAATGAAATTTGGGAAGTGTATACATATGCTTATGTTACATAGAGGTATGTTAAAAAGAGATTTAGTGATTTTTTATATTAGTATAGGGTTCGACGACCTGTTTGGTGTAGTGTTAGCAACTCTGGCCACTACACCAAAAGGTTGCGGGTTCGAATCCCGCTAGGGGCATATTTTTGTGTGATGAATACGGACATTTGTACCAGAGTTCTGGATGTTTTCATTTGTAATAAGTGTTTATTTACAACAAAAAAAAATTATTTATGTAGTAGGTATATCAACGATCTGGTATCCACAACACAAGCCTATAGTTGCTTACTGTGGAACTAGATAGCATTTTCTGTATGTCTAAGGATATTTTATTTTTTATTTTTATTTTATAGGGTTCCGTACTTGTTCTTTGATAAAGACTTTCTGTTGTTTGATAAAAGGTTTTATTTTACGGAAAGTATATTTTATTAGTTTTTCGACTATTACTCATTAACTTGTAAAACCTACTTAACTGTGAGAGTTTTACTTTTAGGTTCATTACATGTATACAGGGCGTCCCACACCTATGCCACATGGAGGGAAAGTACCTTGAATATTGTAGATTGAACATTTTACTGAAAGAAGACATTATTTCAATTAAAAAATAATTTAAACTAAATTCATAGATTTTTAAAAAATTACATTGTTTTTCGTGTAACGGGGTCCCGTTACACGAAAAAAAAAATTACTATATCTAATAATAGTATCTTTATCATACCGATCGAAAGGCTTCGTCATAAGGATTATTTTTTGCTAAATAACATACTGTCAGAAGTAAAAGGAAGACCATGAATTTTAACATTTGAAGCAAAATTTTTCCAGAGAAATGAAAAGATGACATTGCCGTAAGGACATACAACTGACATTAACTTCTCAGCAAGATGGGGTATCGGCTCATAACAGTCACAAAACAAGGGACTATCTCAATGAACACTTTCCCCTGTATATATTACTGTCTTGACTTTTTTCACGTATCCAAAACCAAACGTTTAGTGTGCAAAGTGCGTGTTTAGCTTTAGCGTTTTTAATTTTACTATCGCGTTCGCGTTTTCGTGAAAAGTACCTACCTATGAAAAAAAAATTATTTGCAAACTATCCGCTAGAGGCGCTGTGATCGACACGTAAACGTGAACGCGGTAGTAAAGTTTAGACGCAACAAAACTCTACCCTCTGAAGCTTGCTCATACATGAGGCCTTAGAAGTGGTTGGACGAGACCCCTGATAATACGAGCTAGTAGTTATTTCGTTCACAGGATTTGAATATGCATGCATTCAGCGATTTAACGTCGTCATCGCCAGAATAGAAAACCAAATAATTATTCAAATTTACATGATTGCCGGAATACTGGAATCCCATATCACGGACGCAATCTTCACCATTTTGTTAGTCCATAAAAATTTTAAATGCATTTATGGTTTCCTAGAAACTTAGCGTTACTGGTAAACCAATTATGTCTGCCTGTTTAGCTGTTATTTTGACGACCTGTTTGGTGTAGTAGTTAGAAACTTTGACCACTATACCAACTGTTCATGGGTTCTAATCCCGCTAGGGCTATATGTTTGTGTGATGAATACGGATATGTAATAAGTATTTATTAACAAAAAAATATATTTATGTAGTATATCAACCATCTGATATCCACAACACAAGCCTATAGTTGCTTACTGTGGAACTAGATGGCGCTGTGTGTATGTCCAAGGATATTTATTTTCCTCGTGATACAATTTTATTTGTCCATTTATGCTCGTTCACTTTTTTTTGTTAGGTACCTTCGTCCTTTCCCGACGGATTGTTGTTTTCATGAATATTTTTTACAAGTGCGGAACGACATTGTGGAGTTGCAATAAATGTTAGATAAATCAACATGCAAATTCGCTCGTTCTTTTATAAAATCCATAAATCCTTCAGGACAGAATAGTGTGGATACGATTTGTAATAAAACCGCCTCCGAGGCTCAATGTAAACAACATTGGGTTTACGATTCGGAGATCGCGGGTTCGATCCCCAGTTGGGTACATGTTTAAGTACTCGGTTTGGTTGGTGGTAGGGCATTTTAAATGTCCGCCTGGCCTACCACCATCTTACGTAAATCTGCCGCCAAGTAGCAATGTTAATAACATTGTTGTGTTCCGGTTATCAGAGATAAGATAGCCAGTCCCCCAAATGTCATCTTCACGTAACATCAGGTGTGATTGAGGTCAAGCACGAACCCGTTGTGCATTAAAAAAAAAACTTAATCGAAGCTCAATAATCAGCCCGTGCAGAAGCGTAATCGCTGACACGCTACCACAACGTAAACGCTGAAATAGCGATTCACCTTACCTCTGCTGGCTAAAGGTTTTGTACATTAAAATTGGATTTTCAACTGAATTGAAAAGAAGAGTAAGTAATAGAAATATTCAATAAAAATATATTTACGTATTTTTTATGCAAAACCATGAACGAAAAGATACCGTTCTTCAATAAGATCAAATAAATTTTTCCTGCAGATTCTTGGGTAAATAAATTAAATTTGTGGTAGTATGTATACGAGTGAAATAAGAAGTTAAGACAATGTTCACGCCTTTGCTTAACACGCTACACATATTATGTATAGAGAATAAACCTGTCTTATTTAAGTTGAATCAGAAGCATCGTAAGTAGATCTTTGAGTGTTGGTCTAGAAGGAAGTGACGAAACCTGAAATCGATGAATATGCTATAAAAGACATCTTGTTTTGTTTATAGCTATAGAAGTTAACGAACGAGTTTGGTTAACTTAAGTGGGGCATTTATTACCTGTGAATAGCGTGTGGGGTGATTTAATGTAAGTCAACTAATATATTATTAGATCGCTTTAAAGGTCAGTTTGTCATTAGGATGTCGTTTGATATTCAAGATTTATAGTTTTGCAATATCAGAAATAATATTTGTGTACGACATTGACGAATGAATATTTTTAATAACATTTTGTTAATTTGTATTTTATCATTGATTAGACACTATTATTTTTTATATGAACTTTGAGTGGTATTAGTTTTTACTTTAAATATAATTCTTGGATAGGATATTAGGTATAAGCTTGAAGCACTACTCTTAGACTGATGCTGTAGAGGACGTCCAGGAAAAGGCCACAGTTTGAAGATAATGAAGATGAGCCGGCGGAAACTTTGTAAATCGTTGTCAGTGACAACTTTTATTTTTAAGGGTATCACATACACAAATAACTTGATGAAATACTTTATACTGTATATACGTTAATACGTAATATGTATATATACTGAATAAAATAGAATAGAAGCAAAAATAACAGAAAAGTATACGTCCTATCTTTTCAACGGCAAATTATGAACTGATTAAACAAAAAGCTACACTGAAAGAAAGAAAGAAGAGTTCAAATTTTGAATTTAAAATATTAAGACTTAACCGAAAAAGAAACAAACAAGGAGAATACTGCAAAAAGAGAACCAACGAGTCGCATGGCGTCTCGTTACAAGCTTAGGCTTCACGTGAGTGAATGGAGCTTTGTGACTAGTAGAATCGTACAAATTTATGTGCCATGTCCACGTTAAGATTAACATGGAGCTCCCCATGTTTTAAGTCAAATAAATTGTCGTATTATCAGCCATAAATCGTTAGAGCAATTCGTTCCTGAATGTTCCACATACGTCACTCGGTTGTTCAACAAATTCGTCCCGTTTTATAAAAAAAAAAGCGGTCAAGTATGAATTGGGACTCAGGAGAGTTCTGTACTATCGGTATTATGTAAACTATCCAACGTAGTTTAGAAATGATAACCCTATCAAAAACTATTTCATGCAAAAATGTGTAGCCAAGACACGAAATCGTTTCACGATCCGAGGAAGTCATTATAAGACTTGGCCGATTCGACGAACTAAATGTAATTGCAAGTTATCAAAACGTCATAATGTTTTAATAATAATTAAACTTTAAGTTAAACGTTGACGTTTCGCGAAAGCACCTTTCTTCATAGCCCACATATTGTAGCCTATATTGTGCAATTTTCCGTCGAGGGCTAAAAACATTCAAATCGCTTCTTGGACCAGGATTATATCCAGTGGGCTTACTGCAATTGTAACTACAATATATTGGGTCTTTATTTTCTTCGTTAATCATATGTACCAATTCCTGCTATTTTCAAAGTTATGTCCAAATTTATTTTTTATTTGGAAAATGGAATATTATTTCAAGGTTTCACGTGAAATATTTTTTAATTTCTGGGCTAAATCTCATAATAAAAAAAATTTGAACAGAGCTCCTTTCATGTGCTTCCATAATCATTTCTTAGATTCGCTGAAACTTTTATAAAGCGGTTACTTTTAAAAATTAACGTTGCCTATACTTAACTTAATGTTATCTGATAATACACACAAAGTTTAGCTAAATTTGGATTTGCCGTTCCCAAAAAAAAATCAAAAATGTTTGTATGGAGAAAACAGTCCTAATGAAATTCTTCATACAAAACGCCAATTTCATAGGTAAGGACTTAATATTTCGAATGTACGTAATATTCTCGTAGATATTAATTTCTTTCAACCTGTCCCGGAGAAAGTCATTTCGACGTAGATTTATAGATTACTCGTATTGCCCTCTTTTCAATATATTTTCAATATTTTCTGCTCATCCCTCGTGCGATCGTCCGAATCACAGACTTACCTATAAAGAGTATATATTGTCCATTCGCAGTTCTGGGACAGGGCTACGCATTTCTGCCCTTTGGGATAAAGATTATTTATCCCAAAGGCCTTAGGCTTAGACCTTGAGGCGCGCCTCAGCTCTTATAAAGATGGTGCCGCGTCTGGTAGAAGTATCGGGTGCTTAGAGGGCTGTTTGCTACCTGGGTCCCTTTATAAGTCTGGCCATGCAAGTCGCTAGCTTGGATACCCCACATCAAAGTAGTGACCTAGAATATTATGTTTTACCTAGGACATGGACGTGTGTTCCAGGGCCCTTTATTTCTTCTTAAATATGGAGGTTATTTCCAGAATTCCTGATTATAAAAATAAGTGGCCGTTATATCGATCATCTGAAATTCTCGAATATAACCGTAATTAAAGCTATTTATATATTATTTATAATTAGCTTTTAGGCTTTTCGAGTGCAGGTTAGAGCGATTTTTTTTTATTTATTCTGTATTTAAAAAGAAATCTTAATTCATCAAATAAAGCCACTGGACAGAACCAACCCTCTTAACCAATCGTAATGTTTGGTCTACAGCTATTTATATGTCTGTGGACTGAATAAACTATTGATGATAAGGTTTATTACTTACTGGTAGAATCTGAGGTTGGTGTAAGAGCAGCTACTATCAGTATGACGGTGACCGTCCACCGTAGCAATCTGGGTGGCAACTGTAACAAGAGAAAAAGTAATTAATAAATATAATAACAATAATATAATAATAAATATTTATTATCCCATATTATTCTAGAAAGAAATAGGTAACATCGATTTTTTCCTCACGATGATTTCCTTCACCGTTTAAGAGCAGTCGGATAAATGCACATAAGTAATTAAATTAAATTTAAAACTCATTGGTACATGGGCTACCTGGCAATCGAAACCGGATCTCCCAAAGAGCCACCGACGCTCAGGCAGGACTCTAAGGCATGTAAAGTGAAATTATACGAGGCCTACAGCCCTGCAGTGAGATGTTCATACTGGCTGAGATGATGATAATCTAACGGTAATGGTAGGTAAATACAAACAGTATTCTTTGTTAAGAGACTGGAGTCCGAAAATACCTAAATATAGTTCATAACCTGTGCTACAGTTCTCCAGATCCCCACTCCCTTACTGTTAGACATGACAACAGGAGCACTGAAAATAAAAATATCTAAGTGATGTAGCGTGTGTGTGTATGTGCATGTGTCCTTGAACATCCACACTGCGCCATCTAGTTTCACACCAAGAGACTAGGCTGTGCTTTTGGCAACAAGCGAACCAACCAGTAAAAGGCGACTATTGGATCTTTCCAGCCAAAACACAAATATTACGATACGTGAAATTCACGGCAGTAGTAGGTATATATGTATAATGAAGTAAGTTAAAAGGAAAACTATCACAGCTAAGCTTTGCAAGTTAATGAGTAATAGTTGAAAAACTTATAAAATGTTCTTTCTGATGAAAATTATTTCTCACACAACAAAAAGCCAGAACAAAAAGACGTGCGGTTCTTTTTCTTATTTGATCACTTTGCTATAGCGTTAAGTGCGGCTATCTTACACTACTGTGTTACGGTCGTCATACAGTGTAATATACAATGGAATACCTATCTTATTTACAATTACTATCGAACAACATTTCATCAGCCCAAACGGCGTATTTGATATTTTGTGATGATAAAGTTTAGCGCAAATGTCAAATGCCAGCGTTATTCAGAGCCTCTGCACACTCGATACTTTTACACGACTGCAATTTAAGTGAGCCGCCAGTGAACCAAAGTCATCGATATAGATTTGCGGATTAGCAAGCTGTAGGGGCATTTGGTAGACGATATCTTCGCACTAAGAAGTTCGTTCGACGGAACAGCCAAAGCATGGGACTCCCTTCCGGCGTCAGTCTTTCCTGAAACCTACAAACTTAGGATCTTCAAAAACAGAGTGAATAGGGATTTACTGCGATCGCGTGCTTCATCTTCGACTACCTCATCACTTTCCATCAGGTGAGATTGGTCACAAGTGTATCCAGATAATTATATAAAAAAAAACATAAGTTACAGAACTGACAATCGCTGGAGGAAGCCTTGAGTATAGACCGCTAGGGTTCTTCAACCAGATGGGGCGATATGTGTGTGCCTGAAGTGTGATGGTGAAGATCAAGTTCTATGGCAAGAGACTAGTGTGACTGGTGATGATGACCGAATAGAACAGATCTCTAAACATGATGAATTAAACGTCGATACAATTATGATAACGAAAAATTTAAAATGTAGATAGACCAAACCATCTGTGTTAAAAGCCTCCTCAAAAGACTATTATCATCGCTATACCTACATCAAAAAACTGTGTTAAAAGCAGAATATCTTCAAACGGTTTAAACGTTTAAAAAAACCAAAAAAAATCTGACCAGGTATTACTAAGATCCTCTGGACACACACCCTGACACACAACTTCGTCGTTTTTCGTCAAGGGTTAAAAACTCTAGTAACCAATACCAAAACTACAGGTACCAAAGTGTGTGTGTGCACTTATGTATAATCATAAAATTCCAGCGAAATATTACAAGCCAAAGGGAAAACTTGTAAGACAAGTTATATGTGTTTGTATCGTCGAGTTGAACACATTAAGTTATTTGCAAACATAAACCAACCTCTCACAAACATTTGAATTGCGGCATCATTAGCACTGTTTGCTACTTGGGGAGGGTGAACCACTTCATTAATTTGACTTAGAGTGGGTTATCTAATTGATCAACGTCGTCTTGTAAACAATAAACCGATTCAGATAATGCGAAACATAGATGTTTCAGAGGCTGGCGTAGTCGCATTCGCCATTCCTTTCCGATTAGCGAAGTCAACGTCTGGAGCGGTCAGTTCACTGATGGCAATGCCTTAAACAGTGAGCCCCAGTTGATTTCAGTTGGAGTTAACTCGTTATGGCAAAGCCGTTATAAGGGCGGCGTGATCACTAGTCTGACATAAATTCAGCGCATCGCACTGACTCCGCATAGTAGATTATGGCTATACCCTAGCGAGAGGAAGCAGTGTTCCTGCATTGGAAATGTTTTGGGAAAGTTAGACTGTTGACGATGATATAGGTTATCTAGATACAAAAGAGACGTTCTCAACTAAACTTAGATCGAGATACCTGAAAGAGATTGCTTTTAGTGAACAGACCGCCAAATTGTCACCGTCCTCTTGTGTTATGTGCATTATTGTTGTGGAACAAATATTATTTTAATTGTTTGTTCTTTTCGAGATTTAAATAGATAGATAAGCCTTTATTTATTTCCACAGTCACAAACATACATTTAGCTTATACATATTGATACACTGATAAGGTAACAAATCAACAACAATAACATAATAGATTTCTGAATGGGTTACAATTTTTTGTATTAAAGCCCTTACTCTCAAAAATATCTGGAGGTATTAATTAGAAATTAATAACTAAAGATGATGATGATGAAAGAAAGATAACTAATGCTGTAAAAAAATTAAGTATCGAATATAATACAATAGAAAGACGGCCTTTGAATGCGGATTTTCATATTGAAGTCCCACTAACTCGCTTGTCATACCCTTCCAGGAAAGTCTTACTGCTTATTTTAGGAGCACGGCACTTTTAGTTAGGAATTCTCGTGCCGTTTACTAATTAGATGCAGGAATTTGCGAATTTTTTCAGTAAAGTTTTGATTTATTTTTGTTGGTTAGATTTTCATTACGTAAAATTTCATTAGATTATGACTATGTATATATGTAACGACAGTAATATTTATATATATATACTGGCAAAACAAAGGGTTCAAATAGGTTAGTTAGGCGGAGCTAGCCAGATATACATTGTTGATGTGTGCTATCACCATCCCGTGGATTGAACCCGCAACTTCCTTATCTGCAAATCCAGAGTTGCTAACATAGATCTAAGAAGGTGGTCAAATACCATTCGCGTAATGTAACGGTTCCCTATACAAAGAATAAAGGAAAACTCTTACTTTAAAAATTGTTGTGGTGACGTGACCAGGATGATATTTAGCTATTATTTTTATGTGGGTCTTTAATAATAAACTTATGGTTAGCAGGCTCACTGGCACCTCTTATAAAAGTATTATATTAACATTACATAATGCACGCCTACTTAATTATAATTTCCACTGGAAGCTTCGTGATGTAACTCCAAATATACTCACTCAAATGTAAGTATTAACGAAGTAAGATATAAGATCCCCATGGCTATGTGCATAACGTATATCAAATCCCTCTGATGTTAAGGGAAGTTCAGGCCGAAGGTGGAAGGCGTTCACTAGGAATCATAAATAAAATAAAAAACTCTCTGGAAATTGATCTCACGCATTGAGCCGTGGGAGCTATTTTTATGTGAAAAAGTGCTCTTAAAATATGATAGTTTTTAATAGGTGGTAGTAAAGCCAAAGTTATGTTTATCTACGACAGTGTATTATCAGCTTAATACTGCCAGTTACGTGGGTGGGTGCAAAGCATAAATAAGGACGATGCTTCCGGCAGTTTTAATTTAAAATCACTATTATCCCTCGCCACAATAAGGGTGGTACGGACAGAAAAAAATTATGGCTCTAAAAGTTTTGTGTATTGGTTAAGCACTTATAGCGTAAAAGCCAGTTGCAAAAACTAGTTTATTGTTTTAATGTGATTAAGAATCACACCATCGATTTAAAACAATAATGTAACATCTCAAAATATGCCGTTGTTCAAGAAATAGGAACTTGAAAGCACTCAAAAACCCAACATTAATTCAATAACAATGCCTCTACATTTCTTTTAATATTAAAACCTACATGAGAAATGTTTAAAAAATATTAACGTAAATATTTTAGATGTTAACACCAATTGTCTAATCCCAAACTAGGCGAAATATACTATAGATGATATATAATAAATCTAAATACATAGGTAAATATTTATATAAATATCCAAGACTCCAGAATCAGATTTATCACACAAAAATATACTGCTACCGGTATTTCAATCCGCAATATTTGCTCTTGATAGCACTAGCCACTAGACCAATCAGCCAACATAATATACTTCTATTAAGTGTACGCAATCTGATTTCTTTCTCTTTACGAGAAGATACGATTGATAATCCATCTACTTCTGATAAAGAATTCGACAATTTTGGTCAAGGCTATGTAGAAGCCTTTAACTACCAATCGGTCACTAAAATCGATACAGGTGAGTCCTTTAAAATGTAAAACCTGTCTACGTTAAGCTGCAAAAGTTCGCATGCAAAGTATTCTGACTAATAAAGGTACACTGTTGACTTTAAGATCTACTCGTGGCGCAGTCGCATTCGTGATTCGATTGGCGAAGTTAAGCAATGTCTAGCGCAGTCAGTCCTTTAAGGGTTTCAGTGCTTCAAAGGGTACGTTTAATATTCGGTCCAGGTTATCTTCAATTGAAGGCAGTCGATTGCTTACAGCGGCGGCTAAATTACTGATGGCCAGCAGTCATACCTCGTCAAAATTTTTTCGTCGGTTCGCTTAAAAATTATTGTTTAGCTATTTGCCTTGCTAAATTTGGTACTACGTAAGCGCCCTAGAAGTAAGGATAAGAGGATAAATGTATAATGGATAGACGCAAAAAGGAACCATAATTTACTAGAGCAACGCAAAAATCTTTCAATGGTACGACGGCAGGTGGCCACTAGTGTCACACAAATCCACCTATCCGCACTGGGCCTGCGTGGTAGATTTTTTTTTTATGGTTAACTCGATACGCATTTGACCACAATCACACCTGATGGGAAGTGACGATGTGGCCGAAGATGAAGCACGCGATCTCAGTTGATGCCTATTCACCCTGCTCTTAAAGATCCCAAGGTTGTAGGATTCAGGAAAGACTGACGCCGGCTATTATGGCTCATACCCTGCGACGGGTGGTAGATATAACCCTGGGATGCCGACGATTGTTGGAGGAATGGGAGTTGGACGCCGTAAGAGGTGAGACAGGGTCGTGTTATCTGCACCAATTGGGCCAGCAGACTTGCATAGAAGATGCATTAAATAAAAGCCCCCGAAATAAGTTGAAGTTTAGCGTTTTATTTCACACTCACACGTTTAAGCAATTTGGTTTATAAGTTAATTGAAAATTACTAAAATAAATAAATATGTTGGAAAAGAAAAGCACGGGAAACAAGTCCTCGTCGTAGCAGTACCGAAAAACGACTGATTTCTATTTTAGAAAACAATTTAGAATTCGAAATTTAAATCGAATTCGAAAAAAGTAAAAAGCCAAAGAGTATCGAAAAGGCGAGAAGGAGAAAGTTGACCACCTCGTTATAATCCTCCTCATTCAGAGAAGTCTGTGCCCCAATAGTGGAGATGTGTAAGGCTGTTGGTGCAACTAACTATGCAGTTCCCTCGCCTGAACTTACGTTGCTAACTGTACGAGACGTAACGTAAATATTAGCATAAAATCCCGTTCCGTGCAGCGAGAGTAATTTATTAACGGGGTCATGCGCAGACGATCTGATACCCTCGCGGTCCGAATCGTGCTCGTGAGCTATTTTGAGTTTAAGTTAAAAAATAAAATTTCACTATCACAACCATACATATATAATGTACCGTCTACCTTCGGTAGGCGCTAAGCTAAGTACCACTACTGATTCTATGTAGTTCGTGTGGAAGCGGGATTATGAGTCTGTTTGTCCAGATTTCACGTCTAAATGTATTTACATTTGGCAAAGAAGAAGACTGGGCTCCGGAAAAAGCTATAGTACTGTTTTCCTGAAAAAGCCCGCGATTATTTACAAGTGTTGCTTATAAAAAACTATTTAGTATGTTCATTGTGTAGTGTCATTTGTGCGTTAAAAAGAGAATTCGACATAATGTAGTCAATTAAATATCGTGACATTAAATGAAACGGTATGATTTTAAAATATTCGAAAGCTCCAAATGTGTTAACAACTTTTTCTGCTGGGTATGTCAGAAGACGAATGAAAATAGAATAAATACAAGGGAAATTAGATCATTGAGAATTATGAGTGGGGTGACTTTGAAAGGCAAAATCAGAAATAGTGTAATTAGGGAGTTAATCAGCGTGAAAAAGATGTAATGACAAAGATTGAAAAAGCTATGATGAGATGGTTTGGACATGTGGAGCGAAATGAAAGAAGTCTAACGAAATAGATTACGAAGCGAATGTGGATGGTGCTGTTGATAGGGAAAGACCATGGAGTACCATGATCAAATCGGGGACGCCTTAAAGGCCAAGTCAAGAGTATTCAAACCGACCAACATGAATGAATAACATTATGAGAGTGAATGCAGTGAAGGAGGTGTGTCAGGATCATATCAAGTGGAAGCCTGTGGTCTCTGCCTACTACAGGATACAGGCGTGACTTTATGTATGTATTTACTACTAAATAGTATTTTTTAAATCTCCCGTTTTACCAGCTGCTTCTTTATACGTCTACTGTATTTTTCTGTATCGTCTTCAGGGTCTAGCAACACTGGTTTATAGCAACGATGTAAATAAAATCGACAGTAAATTAAAATTTGGGGGCACTAAAAACCAGCGCTGTGATTCGCCGCAGATGAGTTGAGTGCTAACCCATTTGTGCACGCCGCAATACGTGACAGCATTATTGTCGGGATCTTCTTCTTAATTGTATTTCTATTTTAGCTATAATTTACTATTTCTTTGTTTTTGTATCGTGTTGTGGCCTTCATAATAAACTATTCTTATTCTTGTAAAGCTGAAAAAGGCATTAGCAGTATCTGAGTCAAAAAAAATCTTAACAAATAATTCGGACCGACACCATGCCCGGTTGGAAACAACGCAGCCTGACTTCTGGTATAAAGTTCAAACTTCAACAAGTACTCTCAAACACTGTAGGTACTTACTTACTTATAAAATTAATACTTCTAACTGAAAAGCCGAAACTTTTCCATTTACGCCCGCTTTACGTTACCACGAATTTTATATAAGTAATGCCTTTATCTTTCATTTTCAGTTCACAGTTTTATTACAAGTTTTTATAGTCGGAGAAAGGTTGGCATTTATCACTAAGTGCCTACAGATGGGATTGGGTTACACTATGTAGAGTACAGTCGCAGAGAAAAGTCCCTTTCACCTTATAGCCCTGTGCGTATAATTTGGCTTCATAAAAAAACGACGGATGAAACACATGAATGGTTTCACGGCGTTGTGTGTATGTCCAGTATTTGTCCTTGTGGCTTTGTACTTCATTGTTCGATTAGAGTGCAGTTTTTTAGTATTAAAGATTAAACGAGCGGACATGTTAGCCACGTTCAATGAAAATCAGTAAGGCTTCGAAGATATGTTGCTTCAACACAGTTTCACAGGTTTTTGGTGTATTTGGATCATACAATCATTTGTTTTCGCGGGGAATTTCTAAGTTTCAATTTATAGTTTTTTTATATATGCCCTAGACAGATGGATATATCAGCCATTCCTATGAATGCCTAGACGGATCTCTCTATCTTATAGTTTTCAAATGAATCTACATAACTTAATCAACCAGCTCTGAGCACAGTTTTCTATAAAAGCGGAAATATCCATTTAAGCGTTCCATTGCATGGCAAATTTAGGCCTTTGACATGTATGTTGTTAACTATCCTATGCAGGAATGGTACTTCTGGACTGAGAGACAGGGAAAATCATTAATTTCAGCATTTGATTTACAAGAAGCACAGACGATATACATAAACCTATTGTTTTGTTGTGTTTTTCATGTTATTATTTTTTGTTTTATGTTTGACAATCACTTTTATTTTAGAAACCATAAATTTACGAAACTGTATGTATGATGATATTGTAAAAGTGAACTAAATAAATCTAATCGAATCTATTAACAGAACAGACAATGGCTTACTGCCAGTCTCATAATAATATGGTATTGAAGTCATAGACTACATGAAAGAGAGTGGTCACTGTCATTATAGAGCATTTGTGAGTAGACTGTCGTATCGTATCTAATGCTGATACCTGTGATATAACAAACTGCCCAAAGGTGGCTTGGACGCTAAGAATCTGTAGCATCACTGGTGCGGGGTTGCGGCGCTCTCTACAAGGTGTTATGGTGATGGAGACTCAGCTCGCAGCATCAGATTAAACGTCGTGCTACGAAGTCTTTCTATGTACATGTGAGTGTTCGAGAAGCTATCTAGTTTATTCACTCCAGATTTTTTCAAGATCACGTGACTCCAGAGTACTTTATAGAAATTTGACCGAAGGGCTCGATGCGTCGGTATTAGCTTGCTAAAGATTCACCGCCTGCAAGTTCGGAGTCGTACGTACGCGGACAAAACCACGTCTCGATGACGGGTTAATGAAAGTGTTAACCTTATGATAAAAATTATATCAAATTAAAGAATCACAAGCCACAGGAAGGACAGACGCATATTAAAATAATATATCATAACGACAACTCCCACAGTCTATTAACCGGTTGGATTATACAAAACGCAGAACGTATTGTGGCGCGTGCGCCGCTGGCCTACTGTCCGACGCAAGGCCAAATGAAAGGAAAAGGCGATGGCGGCAAAAACTTTAGACAGAGTACGCGAGAATTGTAGAGGAGGTTAAGAGTCGACTTTTCAACGACGATTGTGAATAAGGAATCGAAGTTGAACTATATTTCGACGACAGAAGATCTAAAAAAAAGGAAGTTTGGTATGGATACATTTATCACAAAGATAATCAGGTAAATGAAGACCTAAATGAAAACTAACAAAAGCTGCTCATTTTCTGTCCTCATCAGCAGAGTAGTCGCTGCCACCAAAGAATGCATGGTAGATAAAATAGAAAAATAGTAAGTACTAAAGAAAAAACAAAGAAAAACTGCACAGTTAAAAATATCGATGGCAAAAAACTAGTTGGTGCTGCTTGTCAAAAGCTGCTTTTGACAAAAAAGTCTCTATTAATTGATTAAATTATTATTTCCTTTACAGTCAACGGGTCAACTCATGGGTATAATATCAAATGAAATGAGAATCTCAACTTAAGACTATTTTAACTAAATAGCTGTTCGAAAATGTTTTTATATCTTAATTTAATATTTCGTCTAAACATGTTATGTGTTAGTGACCGCTTGTTTTAATTTTCATGAGTCTACTTTATAAATTTACGATTGCACGCCTGCACGTAGGTGAATAAAATTTCTACAAAGAAGAAATATAAGATCTGTTGGGTTGCAAATAAATAATTGATAGATTGATAAAACAATATAAACTGCCATCAGTCTTGCTAGCGCGGCATTGCGGCTAACCTTATGGATACAATTTCAACATTTGGGGCTAGTTTTTATTTGTGAGTTATTTTGTATCATTATTATACCCACATTATTATACTACAACTTCTAAATAAAATATTATTAAACTGCCACCACCTTTAAATTAATTGAATTTAATTAAATGGTGAATTAAAAAAATAAATAAATGAACCACATGTGTGTCTTAAAGCAAAAACAGATTGCATCTAATTTTTAGACTGAGCATGCGTAGACACAGTTATGACAACTTAAGGCTGGCTAAATAGAGGCTGGATAACTGTATGCCATGACGATTTCAAATATTATTCATATAACTTACGAAATCCAACATTTTTGATTTGATTTAAATATGTTGTAGAATCAATCGACACTGAAACAGAAGAATTCGTAGACTGTGTAAAGGAAACTCAGTTCCAGGTTACCCTACTAATAACGTGGTATATTTTAATCAACATTGAAATATTCAAATTACAACGTCTAAAGTAATTCTGTCTATACTCTCGTCGGGAATCGATATTTAAATTATCCAATTATATTCCCTTCAAATAAATTATCCAATAAACAAATTTCACGAACCGTCCCTATTAAAATCAATTACATTAATTGAAGAAATCATGTTTTCTGACAATCAAATAAACTACTTTCCCTTTGCCATAGAGCTCAAATTACATTAATAAATTACTGCTATAGTGTAATAAATTAGTGTTGTGGGTGACTTTATGATGGCCAGTTATTATGAGCTTACATCTGTTATTATTTCGGGTTTATGGGTATTTACTGTGTAAGTCTACCATTATATGATTGATATACATTTAAGGAATTGTGCAGAAATCAGATGTTATGTTTACTACTCTGAGATAAAAAATTTGCAACTTTTACTTTTATGGAGGATACAAGAAACTTCAACATAAACAACAGATTCCTTGGCGCTGCAAAACCGTAAAGAATGCCTGTCTTAATTTAAAGAAATATTTCTGTGCAAACAACATTAGGATTATTAAAAAAAAGTTATTGTGACGGATTGGATACCCGTTTGACGACAATATCACCTGATGGAGAGTCACGACGTGGTCGCAGATGATTCTCGCGATCACAGTAAATGTCCTCGTTATGTCCTTCATCAAACTCGTAAACTCTTTAATTTCAATGAAATTACAAAGTTTACATGTTCGTTCGATTATAATTGTATAAACAATAAAACGTATTTCATTGATTGATAATTAACTTCCAAAATCCTTAAATTGCGAACAGACGAAAAATAATAAATAAAGGGGAATATCGCGAAGCAGGTTTTTGACTATTTATATGAGATAATCAGAACTCTTATAATAGCCATTTTGTGCATAGTGTCTGTTTTACAGAAATTTAGAATTTATTTAAAGTAATATTTTAGATGGACGAATGGTAGTATTATTAAAAAGCATACTAATTGCCCCTAATATATCTTTGAAACTTTGTGTAAATGACTAACATGAACAGAAAATTTATTTTTGTATCAAAAATAATTGCATTTGTTTTAAGTACATTAAATCGTATGCATATTTTTGTATAAAGCTATGGTGAATAAACATTTGCGTTTCACAAATTATATAGGACCATATGACAAATGAGCAATTAGAGATAATTATATATGTATAATCTTATTTATCCTATTTAAATTACATGAAACAACAAATTTATAAAACACAATTGAAAATACCTATATCTTATAGAAAAAATACGCCGTCCAACTCGCTTCCGTGAGGCATAGTACCTAGTACGCTTGCGCTATTGCCCCACTGAATGCATAAGCTCAGCTGCTGAGCAAAGCAGGCACCAGCTCTCACATCTCCAGAGGCGTGGACCAGTCTAACGGACAAATTGTTTCGTGTCAGAAGACCAAGGGCCCAATGTCTCCACTGCAAGCGCCGCAAACTCGTGGTTTATAGAGATTGACGCATATTTGAAATATTAGATATAGCTTCTGCTTTTAGTTGCTCTGCGTATGATCGGACAATAAGGTCAGCGTGAATAAGATTAGATGGCGGATAAAGCTTGTGAAAATTATGTTTATTTTATTTACTTTTGTTTACTGTGAATTGTTGCATGCACTGTAATTATAAATTAGATAAGCACGTTTATAGTTGTAAGTTATAAAAAATATGTATTGGGTAAAACTTTGTGTGTTTTATTGTTTCTCTTATAATCTAGCTTATAATTTTGGGGTTATATTTATACCTCCGCTCCTTTTGTTTTTGAAAGATGCCTTGAATATATTTTTTTATGTAATGTTTTTTTTTATATATATATAAGAGGGCGGCAAGCGAGCATGCGTGTCACCTGATGGAAAGCAATCACTGCCGCCCATGGCCACCCGCAACACCAAAAGGGTCACAGATGCGTTGCCGGCCTTTGAGGAAGGTGTAGGCTCGTTTCTTGACCATAAGGCTACGTCCATTCCACATACGTTTCCTGTGTAATCAGGTTTCGCTGCTTTCCCATTGCCGGTAGCGTCGCGCGGAGCTTATGCTGGTAGTATTACGCTCGTCGCACCCTCGTCCCTACCTCGATTATTTTCTGACTTCATATTTGAAAAATATTGGGTCTTTACCTATGAAATTGGAGTTTTTTTTCTTCGATAATCATATTTCTGCTATCTTCAAAGCTATCCAAATTTGTTTTTTATTTGGAAAATGGAATATTATTTCAAGGTTTCACGTGAAATATTTTTTAATTTCCGGCCTAAATCACATAATAAAAAAAATTTGAACAGAGCTCTTTTCATGTCCTACCCATAATCATTTTTTAGATTCGCTGAAACTTTTATAAAGCGGTTACTTTTAGAAATTAACGCTGCCTATACTTAACTTAATGTTATCCGATAATACACACAAAGTTGAGATAAATTTAGATTTGCCGTTCCCAAAACAAAAACAAAAATGTTTGTATGGAGAAAACAGTCTTAATGAAATTCTTCATACAAAACGCCAATTTCATAGGTAAGGACCTAATAATACGCTAAATGTTTTTCTTAAGTGTGTGATTTTTTTACTTAGCTAACTGTCCCATAGATCAATGACGGAATTGAATCCGTGACCTCAAATCAGTTGTAAGAATTAAGCCAAGGGAGTTTATCAGAATAATTATGTCCAATACCGGTATGCTTGTAGACAAAAGATGACTATGTGAATTTCTATTTTTTGTTTTTAGGATTCCGTCAATATGTCTGTCCAAATCACAGCTGTTTGAATCACGGGCAATTGATACTATGAAATTGATATTTAGCCTTGTTATAACATCTACGAAGAACCCTAGATCGGAGGAGGTAGTTCGATTTTCGTTATACGCTAAATTCAGCCGTATTTATTATGTGGTAAAAGATCAAGGTGAAACAAAATCTTTATGCGACTTACGTTCTTTTTAAATTGAGATGAATCAGCCCTCTATTCCTACTAGATCAGTAAAGTTGACCGGTTCAGTTAACTGGACTAGTGAAACTTTTTTTGTCGTTCTTTGTTCAATTGTAAATAAGACTAGCTTTTGCACCTGGTTTCCCACTAAAGAATATAAAAAAATAATTTTATTGAAATGCTTGTGAAATGTGTGTAATATAATAATAATATAATATCCTTAGACATACACACAGCGACATCTAGTTCCACAGTAAGCAACTATAGGCTTGTGTTGTGGATACCAGATGGTTGATATACTTCATAAATACTTTTTTTTTGTAAATAAATACTTATTATAAATGAAAACATCCATAACTCGGGTGCACATGTACGTATTCATCACACAAACATATGCCCCTAGCGGGATTCGAACCGCAACCTTTTGGTATAGTGGTCAGAGTTGTTGACCACTACACCAAACAGGTTGTCAACAACGATTATAATGTACATTGATTTACTTTCAGCAGTACCGCCGACTGCGAAAGATATTTTTTAATTTAGTAGAAATAATAATAATTATATTGAACATAGAGAATAACTGATTCAGAGATTTACGTAGCGTTTCAATAAAATCATTTTTTACTTTCTAGTGGCTGATTCAGTGAGTTTTCGTTTTCGCTAAAAACTTCTTATTATTTTACTGATTAGGTTTCATAGGATTTTCATAGGATTAGATTTTCATTGGATAAAATTATCACTTGAAAACGTCACTATTAATATCACATTTCAATTTACGGCTCATTCACAAAGCTGACTCCCCAGAGAAGAACGAGCAAGAAACTCTAGGGTTGCTCTTTTAAAGATTATGGGTTACAATTTGTGATTTCATAATTATATGAATAATAAAACAGCTATGTCCATGCAAAATCAAAATCAAAATCAAAAATATTTTATTCAATGTAGGATACAAAAATATCACTTATTGAAAGTCAACATGTTATTATTTTTTTTTAAACTACATCTTATGCTTGCTTATCATTCAAGTAGTCAGTGATTTTATAATAGCCTTTTGCCAATAATTTCTGTTTTATGATTGCTTTAAATTTATTTAAAGGCAAATTTTGAATGTCTACTGGAACCTTATTATAAAAACGTATACATTGCCCTTTGAAGGATTTACTAACTTTATGAAGTTGGCTAACATAAACGGATAACTGGTTCTTATTCCTTGTATAGACGACCGATTGGTGTAGTGGATAGTGACCCTGTCAGCGAAACCAACGGTTGCGGGTTCGAATCTCGCGACGGGTAAATGTTTGTGTGATGAATATGAACATTTATTCCTGAGTCATGGATGTTTATATAAATATTTATGTATGTTTATCCGTTATCTAGTATCCATAGCACAAGCTTTGCTTAGTTTGGGACTAGATGATTGGTGTAAGTGTCCGAAATATTTATTATTTATTATTATTATTATTATTATTATTATTATCTTCTTCTCTTTTAGAGCACCTTAAAGGGAGTGTTTCAGTAGTGTGGGCCTATCCGGCAACACACTACCCTACTATGGCAGGTTTAGGTGACGCCGAACGATTGCTGTTGTGCGGAGAATAACAGCTTTCTGCATCTTATTCCGCAGAGTCGTCGGAAGGTCCAGCTTAAGTAGACCCTCCGACAGACCCTTTGGAATAACACCAGTGCTGGAAAGAATGAGGGGCACCACCGTTACCTCCCTCTGCTGCCAGACTTGCCGAATCTCCTCGGCAAGCTGCTCGTATTTTTTCAGCTTTTCCTCGGTATACCCCTTGATGTTGTGTGTGTTGGGTATACCGATGTCTAGCAGCCACGTGGAGCTCCTGGCCCTATCCACCAGTACAACATCAGGTCGATTGTATGGCATTGGTCTGTCGGTCAGGACGGATCTATCCCAATACAACTGGTGCACGCCATTGTCAAGTACCGACTTGGGTTGGTACTGCCAGTACGGCACCTCAGTTTCGGTGAGCAGGCCGTGTTTGAGCGCCAAGGCTTGATGAACGACCTTGGCTACGTCGTTGTGGCGCTCAGTGTATTCCCTGCTTGCGAGGGCCTGGCATGCACCCGTGATGTGCTGTATTGTTTCCGTGACCTGATGGCAACGCCGGCACTTATCGTCCTCCACTTCCGCCTTAATTATGTATTTTAAGTAGTTCCTTGTGGGAACTACTTGGTCTTGGATCGCGAGCATGAACCCTTCCGTTTCAGCAAATATGTCTCCACGACTAAGCCAGCTGTTAGATGCTTCTCGATCTACATGCGGTTGGCTCAGTTCATGGGCGAAACGGCCATGGAGGGGCTTTGAGGTCCATTGATCTAATTTGGCCCTAATGTATACTGCGTCCGAATTCATTGGCGTGGTGTCTTTGAAGTGAAGGAGATCAAGTGGCGTCAATTTGTTGTCTGCGCTCACTACCGCTTGATGTAGGGGAGATGAATCCTGAGCGCAGAAATATTTTTGTAGACCTTTTATTTGGTTGGCACACAGCCTACCTATATCGGTCATGCCTCTGCCACCTTCGGCTCTCGGTAAGGTAACCCGCTCAACCGCTGACTTCGGGTGGTGAGCCCTGTGTTTGGTCAGCATCACACGGGTTGCTCTTTCGACGCTCTCAATCTCGGTCTGCGGCCACTTGACTACCCCGAAAGTATAAGTCAGGACCGGTACAGCAAAGGTACTAATTGCTTTAAAAAGATTTTTCCCATTTAGACCTGTTTTGAGTATAGCACCAAGCCGACGATGATATTCTTTGGTCACTCGAGTTCTGATATCTTTGTGATCAGCTCGAAGTGACTGAAGCAGACCAAGATATTTGTAGGTGTCACCTTCAACCATCGCGTCGATCTCCCCTTCAGAACGGAGGTTGTACCCTTCCGACGGTATGATCTTGCCTCTCTCGACGCCAAGGGTCTTGCACTTCTCAAGCCCAAATGACATTTTGATGTCATTAGAGAACTGCTCAGTGCACTGGAGCAGCCCTCGGAGTTCTCTGGCATTGGTCGCGTAGATCTTAATGTCGTCCATGTATAACAGGTGGGTAAGTCTGAATTGAGTTCGACCTTTTATAAGGAATCCATATCCTGTCTGGTTTAAAAGCGAGGACAGTGGGTTAAGAGCTAGGCAAAACCAAAGAGGACTTAGGCTGTCACCTTGGAATATACCTCTGCGAATCGGGATTCGCCTAGTCTTGATGCTATTGCCAAGCGACAATTCAGTTTCCCATGACGACATTAGATGTTGTAGCAGATTGACCATTTCGGAGTTGATTTTATACAGCTCTAGTACCTTAACCAACCAGGAGTGTGGCACAGAATCAAACGCCTTGCGGTAGTCGATGTAGGCCATGTGGATATTTCGGGTTCTGTGGTATGCCTGCTCCGTTGCCACCGCATCTATGATGAGCTGTTCTTTGCATCCCTGTGACCGTTTGATACATCCCTTTTGCTCTTGCGCTAGCATTGAGTGACTTTGGAGATGCACGTAGATCTTTTCTGCAAGACATGACGTTAGCAGCTTATAAACGGTGCAGAGGCATGTGCATTATTATTATTATTATTATTATTATTATTATTATTATTATTATTATTATTATCTGACTGATTATCTTCATCATATTTATTGGTAATCTCACGGACCTACGTGAATCAACCGCCAATCTTTGAGATATTGGTGTACATATTAAAAAAAAAACATACAAACTGCCGAATTGGAACCGCTTCTGATAATAAGGGAAAATGCAGCATTGACATTAAATAATAATAAATAAATATTTCGGACACTTACACCAATCACCTAGTCCCAAACTAAGCAATGCTTGTGCTATGGATACTAGATAACGGATAAACATACATAAATATTTATATAAACCTCCAAGACTCGAGAATAAATGTTTCTATTCGTCACACTAACATTTATCCCTCGCAGGATTCGAACCCGCAACCGTTGGTTTCGCTGATAGGGTCACTATCCACTACACCAATCGGTCCTACACTACATCAATCCAATACACCAACATTAGGTAGTCCATTGCGAAATTTTTATTTTTTACCTGTTCAAAAAGAATATAAGGCATAAAAGGCTAATTAAGAAACTTGTACAAGTACACTACAAATAGGTAATTGACCAAGTTATGACATATACCTTAATAGTCATAAAAACTATACAAATTAACACACACCAACGTCAATTGAAAAAATAAGCTATTTTATTTTGACTACGGAACCATATTACGCGTGCTCCGACATGCACTTGACGTTTTTTTTTGTAATTAATATAGAGCACTATTAGTTTGGCCTCATTCTATTCTGAGGTTGTAGACCAAGGTCTGAATAAAAATGCTTAATTCATTAATGGACGAGATTTTGACATTAATGAATAATATTTTTATATTTTTCACACATACCTATATCAATTAACACAACAATAGATAAACAATAAAAATTACAACTAAAACAATTATTTTTCAACTAGCTTTACGCTCGTGTCTGCGTGGAGGAACTTTATCGCGGATACATTTAATTTGTTTATCCCGTGGAAACTACTGACTTTCTCGGAATACAAAATATCTTATGTCTTAATCTAGGGTATGTTCTATTTACATAACAAATTTCATCCAAATCCGTTTAGCCGTTTCGCCGTGATTGAGCAAAATCAAAAATCAAATTCAAAAAATGCTTTATTTTGTAGGTACACAGGGTACACTTAAAATAGTCAGATTTTACATTTTTTAAGCTACTGCTTGTTCAAAAGCCAATTTTCCCGTGAGAAGAACAAGCAAGAAACTCGAGAGGTTGCTCTTTAAAAAATAAAGGTTTCTATGTTACAAAATTATTAATTATTATTTTATATTATAATATTTCATTATTAATTGTGTAATAGCCTGGTTACGCGAACGGGCTATTCATGTCCATGAATGTTTATCATCTAAATAATCTGATATTTTATAGCAACAAACAAACATCCAAACTTTCGCATTTAAAATATTAGTTAGATATTCCATCGTTGACAGGAAGAAATCATAGTTTAGTATAAATAATATCATAGTCAATGTTGTCCTCACATAGGCACAATATTTGTCTCCATTAGGTACGTACCTGTATAGTAAATTACATGCAATCATTGTCTGTTAGCATTGAAATTTACTATCATTTGTTTGTATCATTATTCATTACACTATGTCAAGCAAAATGATATATAGTTTCTGAAATAATGATAAGTAATTACGGCAAATCTATATCTTACTACATACTCATGATTTAGACAAGTATTGGGCATGAAGAACGAATGAGTGAAAGGAGATTAACGCAATATATAACGAAAGGGTGAATGGAATGGCCGGGGAAGGTAGGCCAAGAAGGACGAACGTGAATCAAGTGACTGACGTACTCACAAAAGATCAAGTGCTGTCAATCACTAACCGACAAGCGTGTATGGAGCATTTGATGAAAGGAAGAAACAAAAGTAGCATGTCGTGATACGATCCCGTGCAAGTGGGTATCAGTAGTCTCTGCTTACCCCAACGGGAAACAGGCGTGAGCATATAGTATTGGGTCTTTACCTATGAAACTCGAGTTTTTTTTCTTCGTTAATCATATGTACCAATTCCTGCGATTTTCAAAACTATATCCAAATTTGTTTTTTATTTGGAAAATGGAATATTATTTCAAGATTTCACATGAAATATTTTTTAATTTCTCGGCTAAAACAACATAATAAAAAAAATTGAACAGAGCTCATTTCATGTGCTTCCCATAATCATTTCTTAGATTCGCTTAAACTTTTATAAAGCGGTTACTTTTAAAAATTAACGCTGCCTATACTTAACTTAATGTTATCCGATAATAAACACAAAGTTTAGCTAAATTTTCCAAATTTCCTAAAGTTCCCAAAAAACAAACCAAAAATGTTTGTATGTCTTAATGAAATTCTTCATACAAAACGCCAATTTTATAGGTAAGGACCTAATATGTAAATATTTTACGATAGCGGATATTATAGAATATATTACCAAAAATAAACCTAAAAAGAATGAAAAAACGAAGAAAAGAAGGACCCTGGAACATATATTATCCATAGGTAGAGCACATGTTCCAGGTCACTGTTTTGAAGCATTCCGGGACTAAGTCGCAAACGTGACAAAATGTCCAGTGGACGAATTGTTTAATGGTCATAAAGTGCCAGTGTTTTTTTTTTTATTATTATTAAAAACTGGTTTCGCGTTTGACTACAATCTCACCTCATGGAAAGTAACGATGTAGCCGAAGATGTATCACGCGCACCCAGTAAATGTCTAGACTTGAAGATCCCAAGGTTGTAAGTGTCGGGAAAAACCAACGCGGGCAGTGAGTTCCATACCTTAGCAGTCGAAATGAATAAGGGTGCCAAAATGCAAAAACGACAGCATGTGTAAGTATTGAAACGTACAAGTTTCAAAATAAATAGGTGTCAAAATGTACAGACGTTTAAATATGTAAGTGTAAAAATAACCCAAGTGCCAAAAGCAGAGTATCCAGAAAGCTAGCAGCCATCTGATGACCCGGTACTCCGGCAGATGCGACACCACCTCTTTAAATGTTTAGAAATATGTTTATTTCTAACTAATTATTATAAATGCGAAAGTTTGGATGATTGTTTGTTTATTTGTTTGTTTGTTGCTCATTCACGTCGAAACGTGTGAACAGATTTGGATGAAATTTGGTACTAGAATATACCCTGGATTAAAACATAAGATACTTTTTATTTCGATAAAGTGAGTAGTTCCTGGATAAACATTCGAAACATATACGCGATAAAGCAATTCCTCGCAGGCGAGGCCGCGGGCGGAAAGCTAGTACTTAATATGTGTAATATTACAGTCATAAATATCCGATTACTTGAAATATAAAAATGTATGGAACCAGTCTTTCAATTGTCAAGTAATTAAAAATTTAAAATAGGAAAATATTTAAGTTTCTTAGACTTCTTCTCAAACGAGGACTGTAACTTCCGATCGCCTGATACATCAAAAAAGCTGACTATTTTCAAGTGTAAATTTTACCTATGAAAATGAAACATTATTCATTGTTTATGATTGCTTAGAATTTTTAATATACGTGATCGTGCATTTTAAAATTTAGATATATAATCTGTTGCCAATACGACCATTTTATTGTTAAAATATATTGCTAAATATAAAATTATATAAATAAGTATGTAATCGTTAAAATATTGCTATGATAAAGATGTGTGGGAAGATATCAGTCTTCTTTTTATCTTATAAATAAGACGAAAGGCATTTGTAACCGACTTCAAAAAAAGAGGAGGTTCTGTAACCGGGGCGTATTTTTTTATTTTTTTTTATGTATGTACACCGATATCTCCTTTAATATTCCATTTATAGACACTAGCCAATTATTATACTGAATGGAAATTTCACTCTTCCATTACCTGAAACCCATTTTAAATTCATTAGCGACGGACATTTGTCTAAATAGCAGTGAAAGACAAAACATTAGGCATTTCAACCGTTCCGATAAATTTTCAATAAGCACCTTTTTTGTTGGGTGCAACCCGACCCAAAATGTCGTTCGATAGTGCTGCAGTGAACTATTATAAATCAGATATCGATACTTTCTTATAATAGTTTTTTTTTCAAATAAATGTTTTCTTTTTTTTATTATCGAAGCTACTGTTCGCGATTGGCCTCAATTTCACCTGATTTATAACAAAAGTAAAGTAGATTATCTCGGATACAGACCGCCAAATGAAAGTATTTTTTTGCTAACACCAATTCTATTTATAGGGATTAGTGATGTAACAGATTCTTATCTTTTATTGCTTGACTTACAAATTGAATGTTACTTTATTAATTAAGAACTTGAAACAAAAATATTATACAATCACTGTCCAATGACTATGGTCGTTACACCAATTAGTGCGTGTGCGTGCGACCACAGAATATAATGCACGTTTTCAACCAATGACGTATAATTTTCACATTGTTACTTCAAAAGATAACACACGACCTGCAATTAAAAATAACTGCATACATAAAATAACTCACCGAAAAGCTCATAAGACCCACGGAAAAAAAATGCCAATTACGCAACGAGATGAAATATTTCACATTTAAAAACGCATTACAAGATGGGTCGGCAATTAAAAGAGCATTTACTACATATGAAGTATTAAAAATTACTGCATTTTATAGGCCTCAACATTTTCAATAGTTCGCATGTAAAGCGAACGTTGGAAATAAGACCCAAGGCTAATGCCACCGAATTAAGTGTTCAGTTATTTACGTAATTTTATAATACAGTTATTCCATTGCTGAATTGCTTTGAATGGATAATATTATGTGAAATAGGAGGAGGGATTTATACATTTTGATTTCGATAATTCATCAAAATCGATTACTATTTGAAGAATTTATTCTAATGATTAAATGACCGGTTTCTCGCATTTTTCCAGATATGCGACTGAGTAGCGGTGGTACTTTCCATTGTTAACTTGCACTTTGTCATAAAATCTTTGAAAAAATGTTAGTCGGAATTTTTTTATGATAATTTTCACAACATACTCCTGAGTTGAGCGAGACTGAGCATACCGGATGAGTTTTTTTTAACGTAAGGAAAAAAATAGGGCAGCGGTATTCCCGAACGAGTACGACATTGGAATCTTCAAGAAACGAGCCTACACCTTCCTCAACGGCCGGCAACGCATCTGTGACCCTTTTGGTGTTGCGGGTGTCCATGGGCGGCGGTGATTGCTTTCCATCAGGTGACACGCTGGCCCAATGCGGGTTAGGGACTTCACATGCCTTAGAATTTTCATTTTTCAGGCCTATATCCCTGCAGTGGGATGTTGACGGGCTGAGATGATGATGATGTTTAATACATGTAGCTCTGGTAATCTATGGGAGAGGCCTATGTTTAGCAGTGGACGTCCTGTGGCTGATATAATAATGATATCAATAAAGTAAAAATTGAAACATGAAACAAAAAGTCAGGTTAAATAGGCATCTTCTGGGAAAGCTCGTTCCATCGTAGACCTTATCTCGACATTAGTCCAGATTAAGGTCAAGAGCGATCCCATTATAAAAAAAAAAAGAAAAAGAAAATGTAACAGCATTCGGAAATGAAGAGGAAAACTCAAAAGAGAAAAATATAACTAAAAATATGTGCGTTTGTGTGTGTTTGTTTGTTTGTAAACGCTTTATTGTACAAAAAGGCAATACATTCATTTGCTTGATACAGAAATTGAGTACAACGGCGGACTTATCCCATAGAGAGATTTCTACCAGTTAACCATAGGGTTAGTTAGAAAACATTAGATTGGGCGTATACAAATTACATTTTATATATTTATTAGTGTGTAGGTATTTGCTTTAGTTTGAATATGCTGCAATTTGTATACGCCCAATCTAATGTTTTCTAACTAACCCTATGGTTGACTGGAAGAAATCTCTCTCTAAAGTAATAAGAATAATATATAATAATACATAACTATACCTTAATAAAATATATAGCTACTAACTAATAATTCATATAAATAAATATGTATATAAATAAGGAAATATGTGTGTGTGTTTAAATCAATTTAGTAGAATCAAGCAACTTCAAGGAGTCTCAATAGATTTATCTTTTGGTATAACCTGCCTTTTCGATATCTATAGAAATCGACAACATCCCATCACTTACTGACGACACGTCTCGCCACAGGCATTGCAGCTACTGCGGCGCTATGCACCTAATTTGAAATTAGTAGTGGCACTCAAATAAACTATGCAAAGGCTAATGGATGAATTTTTAGGTCAACATGAACGTCGAGCTAAGTGGCAGGATTGAAATAGCATTGAATTTCGACTAATATTAGTGAGACTGCCCCAGGACGGAGGGTAATATTTTTCGGAAGTTTATATCCGATTGCCCAAGGAAGGGGGGTAATGTTTTTCGAGTGTATGTATGTATATAGATTTCTCTAGCCAAAACAGCTTGACCCATTTCGAAATGCAAGGTGTCATTAGATTCGTCTTGGTACCCGGAGTATCATAAATAAATATCTAAATAAATAAATATATTTGCACTTACACACAGGGCCATCAGTTCCACACCAAGCAACTAGGCTTGTATAATGGATACCAGATGGTTGATAAACTACACAAATACATTTTTTTTGTAAATAAATACATATATAAATGAAATACATCAATAACTCGGGTACACATGTCCGTATTCATTATAAAAATATATGCTCCTAACGGGATTCGTACCCGCGACTTTCTGATATATACATTTTATGGTAAAAAATCCAACATGGCGTCCGCAATATACAAAATAGCTGTCGGTTTTCTTGGTTTTTAATACATAAATAGTTATTATATATGTAGATTTACACCTGGTATAAACTAATCCCAACCATTGTGCATAGGGCTGTGACAGGAAACTACTCATTCTTTCCACAATCACATACACAGTCACTTACTTCTCCAAAATAAAAAATATATAAAAACCAATACACATTTTTTTTATGCAGAACATCTTAGCACTTGACCTCAATCACACCTGATGTTAAGTGAAGATGAGGCTGAAGGAGGAGGCGTACTGACCCGGAAACCCAAATATTTCGGGAACTGGCTATCTTATCCCTGATAACCGATCGAGTGATCCTCATCTTTGCCTCAAAAAGATTCCAAAATGAGAAAAACACGATGTCTATACAGGGAGTTTTTTTAGCGTAAGGAAAAAAATAGAGCTTATTAGGTAAGTGTTGGCATAGGTGGTTTATTTGTTTTTGAAAACTATCATAGCATAAAGCATTAATTGTGTCATTTGACGGTCGCGTCAACGCGCTTTTGTAGCATATTCCACACAATTACATCATTATTTTTGTCGGTCCCTTTATCTACAAAAAAATGCATAACACCCTATCCATATTCTCCCTAAACAAATAGGACTGTAAGAAAATAGTCACACAGTGGCTTCAAAATCTCTCATATTCTGAGTCCGAAGATCTCTTACATCCAATCACTTGATATACTCATTTACACACATTCGCACATATTCACCCGTTACACACTGTGCTCAGTAGTTTTTCCGAATGCATCATGCATGATGATAACTGATCCCAAGATTTTATCGTAGGGCTGGGCACCCACATACACTACTCAAATCAAAACATACACTCAAATCATAATACACAAACTAGACAGTAGCAGCTTTATTCATTGCATACTTTATTATTGTGATGATCACTAATGGATACCAATGTTATGTATCACTCAGTTGGCAATCAGCAACTACTAATGTACAGAAGACGCTATGGTACAGGTTTAGACCCATTTTAGCGTCAATTACTCCCTCGTATGTTTCTTGGCCTCAGATTACTCTCTAATGTTATTAATTAATTACATACATTGTAAATATTTTTAACAGATTGTACTTTTAAGTAGGCTTTCAGGAAATAAACATTATTATTATTATTATTATTATTATTATATTAAATAAATGAAAAAAACTTGGAGAAAATATGAGTTCATGATGGGAACCCTAAGAATCACGCCAATCGCATATCAATCTTAGGCAGGTGTGTGCGTTTTTGGAAAAAATAAATAAACTACCTATGCCAATAACTTCTATTTCACTTACCTGAAATGCCCTATTTTTTCTCTTACTGTAAAAAACTCATCCGGTACAAGTCGGGGCTGGGGCTTGACGGAAACTCCATGCTTTCAGATAAATTAGCGGGAATAAACAATGCGAGAAAATGTGATGTGTGACATGGGGCCAATGCCAAGAAAGTATTTCCATGTATTTCATTCCGCTGAGTGATTATTACTGTTCGCCGACGTCAAGGGGTCCGAAATCCCACTATATTAAGTCGCAGGCGTATCGTCGAATTAGTCATTACATGTTCTCGCTTAAAATTCTCTTTACAGAATTATATTTGTTAAAACTAACATAGTTACTTTAATCGCTACCTAAATTTTTATAATGTAAATCTGATTAAAGTAGACATTTTTGGGCTCTCATTGGGCTTTAGATATTTCTACAACTTGCGGTACTATTGTACCGCAAGTAATTGTTGTACAAAAAAAAACTACCTATGCCAATAACTTCTATTTCACTTACCTAATATGCTCTATTTCTTTCCTTACGGTAAAAAAACTCATCCGGTATAATTGAAATAACAATCTGTGGAACTCGGCATTAATGTTAATGTTTTTATTGATATTCTATTTTTTTATATAAAAATTAAGTACTTTAATACAATATATACAATATTTATTATCTAATTGATTTAAAATGCACAGGCGGAAACTTGTAATTGGCTCTGTCAGAACCGATTATTGTTATCCATAGCATTATTGTAGCTGTAAGTTTTCCAAAAATAAATAAAATAAAAAATAAAAATAAAATAAATAAAATATCATTTGTACAATATTTATAAACAATAATTATACAATTTATTATAAAAAAAAATCAGAAATAAAAACTAGCCCCAAGTCTCTGGTTGGTGGAATGGTACCGCGTTGCCTATTCTATTGAAATAACAAATAATTTGATGGATAATGTTATTTTAAGATGGTAGCATACAGTACCTCTTAAAGCCAATCCAGACTTCATTTTCACATTTCAAGTGGAATATGATTATTCTGGCTACTCATATTTATTCACGGTAACAGTTTCATTCGATCAAAATTTTCTACTTTAGTCTAAACTTGGATAAGAACTTTATCTAGTACCAAAACAATGACGACAGTCGATCGACAATATCGGTTTGCAGTTGTACGAGTACACTGAAAACGGATTATACTTTGAAAATTTTATTGTGCAGGTTTAAATAACTGTAGCCATTTCAGAGAAATTACAAATACTCCATAGAAACCCCTGTTGGAAGAAGATAAACGGCAATGCGGTCTGATCGAGGGTTTATTATTGGGATGTTGCACCGATTGGAAGAGAGAAAAAAACACAAACAAATACATTTAGATTTGCGCCATCTATCGGATCGTCCTGGAACCCGTGAGAAAGGTACACTTGTACCTATTGAAGTGAATAAATTGATTAGTGGTGAGTTCGCCGATATATGGCGCCAGTATTTACATAATCGTACCGACAGCGTCAGGCAAGGTTAAATACTGAACAGCCCCATTTACGTAATGTTGATATTTGACTGTTTTTTTTGCCAAAATAAATAAATAAAAAATACATCAAATGCCTAGGCGACTCGTAATATAAATAATTCCGCTCGTATAGAAAACTGTTAATTTAGGTTGCTTTGAAAACTACCCAGGAGCCCCATGGGGCGCCGTTCTAGGCAGCACAGTTTCCAATAATGCAGAAAACGTTCGCCATACATACGATCCACGTAGGCATTTCATGAAATGGCTAATTCAATCTGCCTGGGACATATAGACAAGCCGACATGTATGTATAATGAGAGAAATATTTGGATAAGAAATATTTGGATAAGATCTAAGACAGAAAAAATAATTGAGACAACGTCTCTTCCCGTGAGTGTCTTAAAAGGCAGTTAAGGGACTTTACAGCAATATACATAATAGCTTAGTACGTTTCAACGGCGAAGAACTCAGCTATCAATTTTATTGTGCATTTCTTCATGTTTCTAAAGGTGGACCATGGATAATATTTCTAGTATTAAACTTGGTTAATTTGTTCATTTGTAAATATAATAAATAAATATTTAGGACACTTACACCAATCGCCTACTCAATAACTAAGCAAAGCCTGTACTATGGATACTAGGTAACTGATAAACACATAAATATTTATATAAACAACCGGACTCCGGAATAAATGGTTGTATGTATCATACAAAATAATTTGAACCTGGAACTGTTGGTTTCACAGATAGGCTTACTTCACCAAACGCTTTATTGTACAAAAAAATACATGTTTATAGAGACAGAGTTTGAGTACAACGGCACACTTATCCCATAGATGGAGTTTTTCCAGTCATCCATAAGGTTAGCAAAAAAAAAACACAGCAAAATTTTAACTAATAAGGCTTAATTTTAAACCTAATAAGAAATATACTCAACTTTAATGTTTGGAACACCCAAAGGCTTGATTGGGATATTTGTGACCACTCCAATTTGGGATAAAAATCGTGACGTTATGTATGTCTGTAAGTTTAAAAAACGAGAAACAGCGAACTATGTATCAACACTCTGAATAACAAACAATAGAATTTAACAATATGACCTTTTCTGAAACTGTGACCTCACTGTGACATAGACAATAGTAAATTAAACTATAAAGCTATTGGTATACCTAATAGTTAGATTACCTTTGCTTTATCATAATCTAATATTTCTAAATATTTATTTATTTTATGTAACAAGATAGAATTGGGAACTCACCATCTACACATAAACCGATGGGGTTTCCGTAAAATAGAAATGTAATGGTTTGTAATTTTGTTCTATGTGTTTTAAACAATAAATATGAAAAAATAAAAGCATATATTAGATATCTCGTTTCAGTAGTAAATGGTTGTTTGTCGGCTTAAAAAAGTACTGAATCAAAAGGTTATTGAAGCGTAAATATGTTACACGGGATCCCAAGTAAGGGGTCGGAGTGGAAGTAATGAAATCATAACGCTTTGCTACCACAGATTAAAGAAAATAAAATAGAAATTGTGTTGTTCGTTTGAGCGGAAGCCAATGTACAACGTGCCCATGACCTTGGAACTTCAAAATACAAAAGGTCACAGATTACTGCTTCTTCTTTACCATGCATCATAAAAAAACCTAAACACCTCAGATTCTCTCGGTTCTTTACTAAAGTCCTTAAATATAATTTAGTCCTTTGGTTTTTGGCAACTACTAGAAGTGTCAAGTGAATCATGAGGGTGAGGAATCTAGAATCGACGAGCTATGGTGAGCGCAATGCTCGGCGTTACGGTACGTGATCGAATCAGGAATGAAGAAATCCGTAGACGAACGAAGGTCACTGACATAGCCCAGCGGATTAGTATTCGTATTATTAGTATTAGGAGTATTATTAGTATTATCAGTATTATTATCTAGTATTATTAGTATTATTAGTATTATTAGTATTATTAGCATTATTAGCATTATTAGCATTATTAGCATTATTAGCATTATTAGCATTATTAGCATTATTAGCATTATTAGCATTATTAGCATTATTAGCATTATTAGCATTATTAGCATTATTAGCATTATTAGCATTATTAGCATTATTAGCATTATTAGTATTATTAGTATTATTAGTATTATTAGTATTATTAGTATTATTAGTATTATTAGTATTATTAGTATTATTAGTATTATTAGTATTATTAGTATTATTAGTATTATTAGTATTATTAGTATTATTAGTATTATTAGTATTATTAGTATTATTAGTATTATTAGTATTATTAGTATTATTAGTATTATTAGTATTATTAGTATTATTAGTATTATTAGTATTATTAGTATTATTAGTATTATTAGTATTATTATTATTATTAGTATTATTAGTATTATTATTTTTAATTCTCTCTTTCTTTATCCACTGCTGATCATAGACCTCCCCCGTAGAACTGCCTGCATAGCGACTTCGTTCGTGAGTGGACATCCTACGCTGTGCTTGCAATGCGTGGTCTCGACTCGAGAACTTTAACGCCCCACCGGCCATCAGTTCGATCATAGTGCCCTGCACATTGCTACTTCAACTTGCTAATCTGCTGGGCTATGTGTGCTAGTGTGGGCTAGTGACCTTCGTTCGCCTACGGATTTATTGATTCCTGATTCGATCAGGTAGTGAAACTAATTATACCGTACTAAATTCGAACCAGCAGCAGTTGCTTTCGCGAACGGGTTCACTAGCTACTAGACCACTCAGCCGTCAGTGGTTGCCAACACGCTGTTATTAGAAAACTGTATTCATAAACTGTTTGTTCCGTTAGATTTCATAACACAGATATAGGTAGAACTGCTAAAGCTATAAAATGTTACCTATTAGAAATATTTGCTTAGAAACTGACAAATGGTACAATTGGAATAACTAGAGCGTGGTGAATTCCGTCACGCAGCGCTATGAAGGAGATTGGATTGTAAGGTGTAAGAGGAAGCGATTCCTCTTTAACATAACTTACAAAAAGATAAAAATAACAAAATAAATATTTCAAAACCAAAAAACTAATTAATAATCTATTTATTTATTTATTTAGGCTCACCAATTTACAAAATCATTTAAACTAAAATTATCTTTTTTTTTATCCACAACGGGTTAGCACTTGACCTCAATCACACCTGATGTTAAGTGAAGATGAGGCCGAACGTGGTAGCGTACTGGCCCGGAAACCCCATCTTATCTGGTATGAACTCCAATTACAGACGAGCACAACACTCAAATGCATGTATTACGATAACACTATAAAACTGTAGGCATAAAATTTTAAATTATAAAAAAGAATTTTGAAAGTATTCTTAAATAAGTTTGGGTAAGTTAAATAAAATATTCTTAAAAATTTACAACTAACTACTTATAACTAAGTATGTGTAAAGGTGATAGGTACGTTTACACTGAATACTAAAATAAAATAACATTAACAAAAAGCGGAATACAGTAGGTGAAATCAATCGTCAGTCGATGGAACCTTCATTATCTTTCGAATAAATATGGGGAGCGAGTCGTGGAAGTCGTCTATATCAGTATGAACATAACAATTGACGACCTGTTTGGTGTACTAGTTAGCAACTCTGACCACTATACCAAAAGGTTGCGGGTTCGAATCCCGCTAGGGGCATATGTTTGTGTGATGAATACGGCCATGTGTACCCGAGTTATGGATGTTTTCATATAAATTAAGTATTTATTTACGAAAAAAAATGTATTTATGTAGTATAATCAACCATCTGGTATCCACAACACAAGCCTATAGTTGCTTACTGTGAAACTAGATGGCGCTGTGTGAATGTCTAAGGATATTTATTTATTATTTATTATTAATTATTATTATATTTGCTACATATTCTAGTAATAGGCGCATTGAAACCAAGAGGGGCAGGAAAAGACATTAGTGAGGGGAAAATCTACTAATAGTTCAGAATACAAGCTCTTTGCGCCATTTTATATTTTGCGGGCGCCATGTTGGTTATTTTACGATAAAATGTATGTTAAGGCACTTTAGGAATCAAGACGACTCTAACGACGATTTGTACTTCAAAATCGGTGAAGCCGTTTAGACAACTGGAGGTGACCGTAGAAATCCATATAACGTATATTTCGTCCAAACGAATGAGCAGGACAAATATTATTAGCGCGTCATAAACGTATATCGCAGCTGTCATGATCCTAGTACTGGGCGGACTGCCTATTTAATAGCTTAAAAAACTAAAATAAACGCAGTTTCTCGGAATGGTTACAAATCGACCTTTTGCCTATTAAATGAGTATTAATGAATATTTTTCTAGGATTACTTCTTATTGTTTTGTTTTTTTTTTATATGAGAGGGCGGCAAACGAGCATGCGGGTCACCTGATGGAAAGCAATCACCGCCGCCCATGGACACCCGCAACACCAAAAGGGTCACAGATGCGTTGCCGGCCTTTGCGTTGTTACAAGAAAATAGTCATACAGTGGCTTCAAAATCTCTCATACTCTGACACTCTGACTAGTACAGGTTTGGACCCATTTTAGCGTCAATTACTCCCTCGTATGTTTCTTGGCCTCAGATTACTGTCTCTAATGTTATTAATTACATACATTGTAAAATATTTTTAACAGATTGTACTTTTAAGTAGGCTTTCAGGAAATAAACATTATTTATTATTATTATTAATGTGTTAAAAAAATGTGTGTGAAATTCATCGTAACTCAATATCAATCATTGAAATCAATTTTCAACTTAAAAAAAAATATACAAAAATAGAGTACAAATTGAGAACCCCCTCCATATTTGAAGTCGTTTAGAAGTACCTACATACATTTAATTAAATTAATATTTTACCCATAACTATCATGTTTCAGAAAATTAGGCGCTATTATACTATCTCGCCAGAACTAGTGAATTAAACCAAACATCTGCTGTCAAGTGTGCCTATTAAGTTACTTGGATGTATGCAGAGAATACGCGTTCGTTTCCATCTACCCGATTTTCCTTTTTTTGTCTCCCTTTCTGGTGGTATTCTAATGTAATCTCGTAAAGGTCACTTCTTGAAACCTTCTCCAGTCTTTTCTCTAACAGTTAATTATAGGCAGCGTTAATTTTTAAAAGTAACCGCTTTATAAAAGTTTCAGCGAATCTAAGAAATGATTATGGGAAGCACATGAAAAGAGCTCTGTTAATTTTTTTTTTATTGTGTGATTTAGTTCAGAAATTAAAAAATATTTCATGTGAAACCTTGAAATAATATTCCAGTTTCCAGATTAACAATAAATTTGGATATAGCTTTGAAAATCGCAGGAATTGGTACATATGATTAACGAGGAAAAAAAACTCCAATTTCATAGGTAAAGACCCAATATCTGTCCTCATCAAACACTATAACCTTATCGAGTACACAACCAATGCCAGTTAGTGATTACAGTTTGTTTACGATCCGGGAACAGGGGGTGGCCTGTCACAGTCCTCCCGATCTCGTTTAGTAAACGATCCATTGCAAGGAAGTCAGGCTCCAATTGAAATAAACCACTCTCTCTAATTGGTTTTTCTCTTTCCTCGAGCAGATTTTGTCTTAATCAAATCAAATCAAATCAAAATCAAAAATGTTTTTATTTCGTAAGTTATAAGAATAACATTTGAAATCGTCATGACATACAGTTATCGCTCATTCACTAGGCAGCCTCCCGAGAGAAGAACGAGCAAGAAACTCCAGGGTTGCTCTTTTTAAATAAGCCAATACAAATAAAATTTTAGATACCTAATTGTAAAATTTATGATTCGACAAAGAAAAATAAGAATAAAATATACTGGATAATGGCGAGCGGTTCATGTCCACGCAAATCTTGCGGGATATGTAATTGAATGTTTTAAAAAGGAGCTATAGGTATGTTTTCTTTTTAATGTTTTCATCAATCATTAACACTGTATCTTTAAGGTTAGCTGGAAGAAAATTTATCGAGGTAAAGCTCGCCTTCGTACATATTACCATATATAATACAATACAAATACTCTTTATTGCGCAAAATAATTTACAATAATTTTTGATGATAACAATAGAACACAATTAGGTGGTCTTATCACTAAAAGCGAACTCTTTCAGACAACTCACAGCCATGGGACATTTGTAGGTAAAAAAACAGGGTGCACGTTACACGAACTAAAGAAATAATTATAGATAAGTATGCATAAATATACTAAAAATATCATATTAATAGACTTACTTACTTAGTTATAATATATTTTTTATACAATGCATATTTCTGTAACAGTTGTGTGTACAATAAAAATAGATCATATCATCGTCTAAAATAGAAATCCTACAATAAAGCATATTCACAAGATAAACACATTTTGTGATTATTATGAATATTTTGTAGCAGATATTATCCTTAAAACCAAAAAATATACTGATGCGATGAAGACCGACAATGGTATACAAATATTTCATAAAAAAATATCCTTGGACATATACAGACAGCGCAATCTAGTTCCACACTAAGCAACTAGACTTGTATTGTGGATACCAGATGGTTGATACACTACACAAATACATATTTTTTTGTAAATAAATACATAAATAAATGAAAAAACATCCATAACTCGGGCACACATATCAGTATTCATCATACAAACATATGCCCCTAGCGGATTTGAACCTGCGACCTTTTGGTATAGCAGCAGAGTTTCTAACCACTACACCAAACAGGTCGTCAAATAAAGTCTTTCTTATTAAATTCGTTAAAATAGAATACAACATACTACTCTGTGTAAAAAGTATCGGGAATATGTCAATAAAAAGACCCGCGTAAAAGAGGTCGTTCTAATTTTTTTACTGCATGTTGGTAGCACTGTACTGATTTAGCGCGCAAAATTTGAGCGGGATCTGTCATTTAATTTGTTTTAAACTACACTTTTTGTTGGTCATAGTTTTGAGTCCTCGGCGATTTTTACAATGGAAAATATTGTTGAACAAAGAGTGTGCCTTAAATTTTGTGTTTCAAATGATATTTCATGTGGTGAATCACTAAAAATGTTGCGAAATACCTACGGCGAATCGTGTATATCGAAAACAAGGGCTTATGAATGGTATAAGGCTTTTAAAGAAGGCCGAGAAGTAGTAGTAGACTTGCCTCGTTCTGGTAGACCTTCAACCGCTACGACCAAAGAAAACATCGACAGAATCAAGAAGCTAGTGCTCGAAAATCGACGTATGAGTCTGAGAGAGTTGGCTAGTGAGGTGAACATATCTTTTAAGTCCGTCCACAACATTCTCATTGACATTTTAGGCATGAAACGCGTCGCCGCTCGACTAGTTCCAAAAGAGCTCAATTTTGTTCAAAAAGCGCAGCGAAAGCATGTCGCTGAAGACATGGTTTCCCGAGCTTCTACGGATCCGACCTTTATGAAACGTATAATAACTGGCGACGAGACATGGGTTTATGAGTACGACATGCAAACAAGCCAACAGTCTTCAGAATGGCGTCTCGAAAACGAGCCGAAACCCAAAAAACCGCGGCAAAGTCGCTCCAAAATCAAGGTGATGCTGACAGTTTTTTTTGACTACCGTGGTGTGGTTCACTCCGAATTCCTTCCAGAGGGAGAAACAGTGAATAAAGAATATTATTTAGGCGTCATGAAGCGTTTGCGTGAGAGTATCCGCCGAAAACGTCCAGATTTGTGGCAACACAACTCATGGATGCTGCACCATGATAATGCACCATCACACACAGCCATTATAGTGAAAGAGTTTTTAGCGAAAAATTCAACAAAAGTTCTCGACCAAGCACCGTATTCACCTGATATGGCTCCGTCTGACTTTTTTTTATTTCCCAAGTTAAAATTACCACTTCGAGGAAAACGTTTTGAGTCGATAGAAGCCATAAAAGAAAATTCGCTGAATGAGCTAAAGGCCATACCGCAAATAGCCTATGAAAAATGTATGGAAGACTGGGTGAAGCGGTGGAGATGTTGTATTGCAAGCGATGGGGCCTACTTTGAAGGCGATAAAATAAATTTAGATGAATAATTTGTATTTTTTGTTTTATTGACAAATTCCCGATACTTAGTACACTGAATGTATGTATAGTACAGGCATATTCGTAATGGACTGAGATTTATTATATATCACTTTAAAAGGTCGTATCATATAATAGATCTATACAATAATTTTGGAATGGGTAACTTCATTTTGACGACCGATTGGTGTAGTGGATAGTGACCCTATCAGCGAAACCAACGGTTGCGGGTTCGAATCCCGCGAGGGGTAAATGTTTGTGTGATGAATACGAACATTTATTCCCGAGTCTTGGATGTTTATATAAATATTTATGTATGTTTATCCGTTATCTAGTATCAATAGTACAAGTTTTGCTTAGTTTGGGACTAGATGATTGGTGTAAGTGTCCGAAATATTTATTTTATTTTAAATTTAATACCTGTACTACAGATTTCCAGAAAAGAGACAACTTTAGGCACCATACAACATATTTAGCTACATAGATTAGGTACATATTATGAAGTACAAATGGAAGAGTCAAAATCAGCACCCTGAAGTTTTTATACACAACGGGTTAGCAATTGACTTAAATTTGGTTGGTGGTAGGGCATTTTAAAATGTCCGCCAGGCTAGCTACTACCATTTAGATTATCTAAATCTGCCGCCAAGCAGCAATATTAATAGCATTGGTGTGTTCCGGTTTTCAGAGATAAGATAGCCAGTCCCCCAAATGTGTTGGGGTTTCCGGGTCAGTACGCTTCCACCACCTCATCTTCACTTAACATTAGGTGTGATTGAGGTCAAGTACGAACCCGTCGTGCATATAAAAAAAAACCACACCTGATGTTAAGTGAAGATCAGGCCGAAGATGGAAGCGTACTGACCCGGAAATCGTTCGGGAGACTGAACAGTTAATAAAAACCCTTTCTTTCATAAAAATATGGGGCTATTATAAACTACTAACTCTGTCAAACAATTCTGACTGCCTTATAAAATAATTGTCAATTATTGCCAAAGAACAGTGAAAGTGTTTTTCTCCTCCAATTTTCGATTCCGGTTTTTGTACGTTTTGTAATATCTTTAATATGATTTATTGTCCCAAAACAGCAGGGGCACTTACAGAAGATGGATATTCTTTGTCTATCTGGATGATACTTTGTCTCCCGCGCCACGTCTCGAGCATAAATCTGTAGCAACTGAAATTTCGAATTTTGTTGCCACTTCAAGGTTTTTATTTGCCTTTGGGGATTGACTGTTTTGGCTATTACTTGGCCACATCTTGTAGTATTCATAAGGATACGGATCGGGAATATTTTATAATCTTTACTGCATTGGAGTCGATAGATGTGTTATTAATAAGTAAAAAATATTTTGTTTATAAATTCAGAATTACCTAGCCCGAGAAACTCGGATTTCTTGACGAAAAATTGATCTTACTACTTCAAATAGGAATGCAGAGATGATAATTACAATCCAAAAGCGTCTATAGACAATGATATAATGCCTTATATGTGACTATTTCTTCGAACACATCCTTCAAGCCATTAAAGTAAAAGATATATATTAAGGAAATTTCTTCCTTCCTCTAATACCAAACTTTCACACCTAAGTAAAGTTTTGTAGTATTGCAAATACAAATAAACAAACACATTTATTTTGCTCTACATGCGGTAGACAGATCTCATTCACCATTATAAAGTATCACACATTTTACCAGACACAGAAATGCAAAATTTAATTATATTTACACTTTTAATTTACGATTATATGTAAACATGGACATTTTGCGTAGTAACATTAATTATTTAGTTAAAATATCAGATTCACAGAATTTAGTAATAATTTAGTTACAACGTCAAATTCACAGAAGTCAAAATGAAATAGTTATGTATCTATTAATAATTTCAAATTGTATTCATAGCTTAGTTTATTTACATAATTAGTTTGGGACTAGATGATTGGTGTAAGTGTCCGAAATATTTATTTATTTATTTATAGCTTTGCGTATTGAAAATAGCATTGTGTCAGCCACACAAAGAGCAACCCATCGAGTTTCTTGCTTGTCCCTCTCAGGGGAAAATTGCATTTTGAACAAGCAGTAGCTTAAAAAATGTAAAATTGACTATTTGAAGTGTACTCTGTGTACCTACAAAATAAAGCATTTTTGACTTTGACTGACACTGTTTAAGTTTCTTTTTGAATATTTCTAATATTATCATTTCATGTTTTCATATTATCAGTTAATTTGATTATGATTTATTTAATATCAATGATTCTCGACAACCAATACAACTTCAGTTAAAACAATTTACAGTTACCCAACCATTCGCCAGCCAGTTCTTTCTTTTTAACGCGTAAAAGTAAAAGTGGTACGCACTCACTGACAGGTTCTATTAGGATTATGCAATCGTCTGTCTGTCTTACATTCGTATCAGTCGCTGTAACTGTATCGGTTGCAGAGTTATTTCATTATGAACGATATGGTTTTGTTGATGAAGTGTGATGTAATCATTTTGGCAAATTAGTTTACTGTTTAATATGACTATCATTGCCCTGTTATCATTGAATCAGACATTAGGAGTGATATCACAGGCGTTACAATTTGTTAGCTTACTTAATAATTTAAAGACGTTTACTGAGACATCGACTCATTAAGTGTTATAAGTTTGCCGTGAGGTTTCCTGTGAAGAGAAATATTTGATATATTTCTCTTATCATGGGCAAAAGAAGGAAAATGGATTCATCGGAAGGAGAACTTCATTCTTTAATGAGCAGGATTGAAAATCATCAGCAATTTTGTTGGCACAAATCACCTTCATTGGTACTTCAATCTCCTTCATTGGTTTATGACCACACATATGACTAAGTCTTAAAAAAAACACGATGTAAGTAGCTGTGTCATTTTTAGAATGTCTTTATACTAATGTCCAGCAATATACTTTTTTAAGGTGCGCATACCTGTATGAAAATATGTTCTATTTGAATGGAGATTTTCAATGTGTAGTTGCAATCATTTCCAATTGAGTGTGTTATTAATTGCTCAAACGGCTTGAAAATATGGTACAATTTTATTAATTAACTTGTTATTCGTGTACTAAACTTATCAAAAATCTCTCATTAAATAAAACTGCGCGATTAACAGCCCTATATCTGTCACGGAATTCTGACGCAACTGTGTAGTTGCTAGGTTGACTGACGCAAAATATAATGTCAACCAGTGAACGGTTGAGTTGATAAACCAGTTGCTGGCCATCGCAACCACTGGACCTAGAGTCATTGTTGTGTTCGATGCTTGAAGTTTTTAATAGTGTAGTTGGTGTTGCAGTTTTGTCACATTAGGGTTGTGTGATTACGTCATTCATAATTATGTAAGGTAGGGGTTGTATAACTGCGATTGCATGACCCTTTGTTTGAAAAATAAAAACGTTGTAAAAATTTGTATTCCTACTCCCATAAGTCGTAAATTCCTTACTATCATTTTACAGCATGAATTTTATGTAGTGAGTGTTGTCGTATCATGTCCCCCCATCACTGTTCCATCTTCAGACGACAAGGCTCGAGGCGGATTTCCACCTGTATGTTGTCATACTGAACATTCGCCCTAAGCTGGTTCTTCATTCATAATGCGAACAATTAATTCTTCATTCTTCATCTTTGACTACATCCTCACTTTCCATAATGTAAGATTGTGGTCAAACGCGTCAGAAAAAACAAACTATTTGAAATGTCCATTTGTGTGCATTTCTGTACATTTGCTAAGGTGAATCGTGGATGTTGCTTCAAGCATTAAACTTTTAATAAATAAATAAATATCTTTGGACATACACACAACGCCATCTAGGTCCACAGTAGGCTTGTGTTATGGATACCAGATGATTGATAAACTACACAAATACATTTTTTTTTGTAAATAAATACATATATAAATGAAATACATCCATAACTCGGGAACACATGTCTTTATTCAGCATACAAACATATGCCCCTAGCAGGATTCGAGCCTTTGAGAAAGCAGTAAGAGTCTCTAACCACGTTTCGTAATTTTTTCACACTTTTAATGTTTCGAACACCCAAACAATAATGTTTGGGATATCTCTGACCACCCTTTTGGTAAGGTCGTGACGTTATGTATGTAGATATATTGTTAGAACATTTTTATAGCCAAACACGATACAAAATGATCTTGACCGTTCTTAACATTTATATTTTGGTAGATTTCTTTTACCAATTGTAGTCGTTCGGGTTCAAGGAAACCTTTATGATGATCTATTTTCACAATAATCGTGATATCCTTTTTCGTGATAGTTTTTCGCTTCGAATAGCTTGACTTTTATTATAACGGAGACGGGAAAAGCTACTTCCATTTATTTGGTTTCGTATACTTGAAAACTAACTAAATCTAAAAGTAGGCAACGGTAGATTTTCATAATAATATAAACTGAATACCGAAACTGAAACTGAATGACGACCGGTTGGTGTAATGGATAGTGACCCTTTTCGAATCCCGCGAGGGTTAAATGTTTGTGTGATGAATACGAACATTTATTCCCGAGTCATGGATGTTTATATAAATATATATGTAGGTATGTTTATCCGTTATCTAGTATCCATAGCACAAGCTTTGTTTAGTATGGGACTAGATGATTTTGGTGTAAATGTCCGAAAAAAAAAACATTTTTTTCAAATCACCTAGAAATTTATAAAAAATTTAATTTCATGTAGATAAACAAAGCTTATTGTGTTAAAAGTTAAATTTGTTGGAAATGGTTGCCATCAACGTCAATAAACAAAAATTTTTGACGCTTTTCCAGGGCGACAAAGCCACAAACATACACACAGATACAAGAATACATACACACAGACAGGCTTAAAACTCGTACTATATACCAAATTTCACCCAAATCCGTTCATACGTTACCACTGTCTTATCTAAGTCTGCCGCGAAGTTTTTTCTAGTTGTTTGACATAAAATTGCACTAGCCTAACCGTTCCCCAAGTAATGAGAGACACACAAACAAACACACACCTCTTGCTTTAAACGTTTATATCAGATCCTTACCTATGAAATTGGTGTTTTGTATGAAGAATTTCGTTAAGACTGTTTTCTCCATACAAACATTTTTGGTTTTTTTTTGGGAACGGCAAAGCCAAATTTAGGTAAACTTTGTGTGTAGGTATTATCGGATTACATTAAGTTAAGTACAGGCAGCGTTAATTTTTAAAAGTAACCGCTTTATAAAAGTTTCAGCGAATCTAAGAAATGATAATGGGAGCACGTGAAAAGAGCTCTGTTTAAATTTTTTTTATTATGTTTTTTAGCCCAGAAATTAAAAAAATATTTCATGTGAAACCTTGAAATAATATTCCATTTCCTAAATAAAAAACAAATTTGGATATAGCTTCGAAAATCGCAGGAATAGGTACATATGATTAACGAAGAAAAAAAACTCCAATTTCATAGGTAAAGACCCAATATATAGTTACGTCGTATGTAAGAAATAGAAGTTTAAAACTACCCACAGTTTACACCTACGCGGATCTTAGTCAGTTTCCGCTTAACTATAAAATTTAATTTGATACCAGAATTTTATGACTCAGATATCATATCTATAATCATATGGAAAGAACAACTTTTAGTTTACTTTTACAATCAAGTGACGACCTGTTTGGTGCAGTCTGACCACTATACCAAAAGGTTGCGGGTTCGAATCCCGCTAGGGGCATATTGTTTTTGTTTTGAATATCCACATGTGTACCCGAGTTCTGGATGTTTTCATTTATAATAAATATTTTTTACAAAAAAAATTATCTTATGTAGTATATCAACCATGTGGTATCCACAACACAAGCCTATAGTTGCTTACTGTGGAACTAGATGGTGCTGTGTGTATGTCTAAGGATATTTATTTATTTATCAACTCATCCCATAAATCTCGCGCAAAATTTCTGGATCTATTATAATATATTTATTTAATATTCTATTAAATTAAATTAATACAATTTCCTTTAATATTCTTAGTTTAAAAATAACCAAATTGGTTACTTTGTTGATTCAATTTTTTTAGCTATCGGAAGAAATTAGCATTTAAATTCACTGTTGTTGAAAAATCACGAGAAAATTTCCGATTATTAAAAATAACAATGCTATTAACATTGCTGTTTTGGCGGCAGACTTAGATAAAGCTAGCCAGGCGGGCATTTAAAATGCTCCATCTCCAACCGAATTCATCACACAAACATTTACCCTTCGCTGTATTCGAATCCGCAACCGTTGGTTTCGTTAACAGGTAGATAGTCTACTACACCAATCGGTCGTCTATAACTTGTAAGTTTCTATTTATGAGTTTACAGTGTAAAAATATAGCAAATTATCTTTCCAAAAAATTATAAAAATATACCATAAATACATACAGAACGAAAGAAAACAATATGTAATAATGTATACCTTAAAACAAAAAAGAAAATGGAGCGTATCTCGAACACGTCGCCGATAAAGAGGCTACGTGAGGGAGTAAAGCAAATACTGGTATTTGATTAAAAAAGTTTGTTCAAAATTAAAGCGGGATATCAGAGAAAAATATACTATGGTATTGTTGGAATTGGAATTCATTAATAAAAGAATATTAGCTAGTTACATCTAAGGCTAGTTCTGCATGCATGTCTATCTCCCTAAGATAGATGTTACTTATAAAATGTGATGACCAGTGAAATTGTTTCTCTATTATGGAAATTTTGTCATCCACGATCCAGGCCTAGCTTAGTGTGGATGTAACAGCAAATGTATAATTTATTTAAAAACAGTAACAAATAAAGAGATGGAATTTAAATGGAACAAATGTAAAAAATTGGGGCCGCGAGGCAAGGTACCCAAAACGCTGGCGGCGTTTCCTCGTTGTATGCAGATACTTAAGCGTTGGGCGAGGAAAAAACCAATGTATAATTATGTATGGTCCTTTTTGGTAAATAAACATCTTATCTTATCTTATTTCAGACAAATGCAGTCCATAGCTGTTAGTACAAATTTTACTTACTGACTATATTAATATTATACCTAATATTACAAAATTAATTAATTTTAAATAAATTATTTGATACTTGACTCATCCTCTGCCCGCAAGCTCATCGAGACCTCAGAACATGAAATTCGACGAACCTGCCGACCAGAAGAGAGTCCAATCGGTCTCCCACCATCACTAACACTCTATTAGAGCTCTCGCGCACTCTCCGTACCGTTGACGCACTCTTTTTGCGCATCAAAGCATGGAAGAATAGAGACAAGGGCGAGTAGAAATCATCCGCAGAAGTATTTATTTACAAAAAAAATGTATTTATGTAGTATATCAACCATCTGGTATCCACAACACAAGCCTATAGTTGCTTACTGTGTGTATGTCCAACGATATTTATTTAATATTATTATTGTCCTATGTCGGGTTTGCTGAAATATATCTCTTTTAGGAAAAAGCTCGCAGTTTGTATATTTTATTTATTAATAGTTAAGTATCGCTGCAATTGTTTTTTGGGTATGCAGTAAAGTGATACATAAAAAAAATAAAACGATATAATGCTAACAAATCTATTAAAGAAATAATCAAGACTTCCCACTCACTTTAGAAACAAAAATGCCATTGTACAAGGTCAAAAATCCAACTACATTACACCAACTTAATATGACCTCTATTAGTGTAAACGCAAGAACAGTTTTCATAGTATCTATTGCTTTATTGAAATCGTCCCAGGCACATTCAATTCTCACCCTTATTCCTATAAGCATATCGATTTAAATTGCACAAGTTTACATTGATACTTTCAAAGCCGACTTCCTAACTAAGTCAGTAGGTGTTTTAAAGGAATTTGAACTTTAAATAGACGCAGTTAATGATGATGTTGCAGTAAAATGTGATGGTGAAGGTTGATGGATTGACCAGCCTGCAAATGGCCAGGATCGGAAGTAGTTACATGATATCTTTACGGTCGGTGTAGTAACAAGCAAGGACATACGGAATCAACGGAATTCCACATACGTTTTTCTGAACTAATGTTAATTGACCGTTTAACGAGCTGCTTAAGTCCTCTAAGGTTGATTAAGCAGTTAGAGGGCACATGGACATTATACATAAGTAGTCAACAGGTTATTATTTGTTTAGTAATATAATACCTGACCTGATTTGTTTATAGTTATGCGGCTCTGTTATTCAAAAGGCCAAAAAAAACAGTTTACAGAAAGACATTAGACGCAATAGAACGTGAACCAGATGTGTTTATCTGAGACCGTGTAATTTGATCCCTTTGAGTGTGCACGGGAGGGGGGGGGGGGGGGGGAATTAGGTCAAACTAGGGACTCAGCAGATTTGCTGATTTTCAGTCCCCCCCAAGTAGAGTAGTTGCTGCCACCAAGGACTTAATTATTATTACTCTATGAACAAATTTAAACATTCACTAAAAGCAAACAAAAAGAAAACACTACATCTAAAATAACTCAAAAACAACTACAAGTGATAAACTATAAAAACATAAAAAGACACGATACGAGAAGGTATCATTACAGGTAGGTATTTATAAATTTCAATACTTATGTGTGATTGTGCGAGTGAATTTAATTGTTTTCAAATTATTATTAGTAATTTAACTAATTAAGATAAATTGACTGACATTTCCAATAGATATAAATTGATATTCAACAAATGAGATTATGTATCTTACGTGTGAATGGAAGTTTGAAGTTTCAATTTATGTTATACCTGTAGTGTTATTATTGGGTCTTATGATTTTTTTTTATATAATAAATAATAATATAATAAATATATTGGAGTTTTATTTTCTTCGTTAATCATATGTACCAAATCCTGCGATTTTCAAAGCTATATCCAAATTTGTTTATTTGGAAAATGGAATATTATTTCAAGGTTTCACATGAGATAGATATTTTTTAATTTCTTGGCTAAATCACATAATAAAAAAAAATCGTAAAGAGCTCTTTTCATGTGCTTCCCATAATCATTTCTTAGATTCGCTAAAACTTTTATAAAGCGGTTACTTTTGAAAATGAACGCTGCCAATACTTAACTTAATGTTATCCGATAATACACACAAAGTTTAGCTAAATTTGGATTTGCCGTTCCCAAAAAAAATCAAAAATGTTTGTATGGAGAAAACAGTCTTAATGAAATTCTTCATACAAAACGCCAATTTCATAGGTAAGGATCTATATACGTTTGAAGCAAGAGGTGTGTGTTTGTTTGTGTGTCTCTCATTACTTGGGGAACGGTTAGGTTAATGCAATTTTATGTCAAATAACTAGAAAAAACTTCGCGGCAGACTTAGATAAGACGGTGGTAGCTAGTCAGGTTCAATATTAAAAGGCTCTAAAACAAATTTTATAGGACCCAATATTTCAAATTCAAAATCATTCTTACTCGCTGGAGCTGGAAATAGTTTCCCGTATCCTTAATTCTGTCTCCGAATTGCATCCGCATTGGCAGGATTTCATAGCGTTATTGAGAAATTCATATCCATTCAATAACTTGGATAACCATCTTGGGATGTAGTTGTAGGTACTCCATATTGATGGGTTGTTTCCACCCACGTTTCTGTTATGTATTTATATGTGCCTTGATAATATAATGTTCAAAATGTTTAGTTGGTATATGTCCGCTTCACAGAATTCCGAGCGTGGGAGATCAAAAGGAACTTTACACGCGAGATTTGGATGTATACGAGTACCTAATGTCAGAATTTTGAACATCATTGTACTTGTAGGCGTAATACAATGTTCTGTATGTTTTATTAACCTGGAGACCGTATTTAAGTCGTTCGCTTTTGGATGGATTTCGAAATTTTAAGAAAACAGCAAACGAATCGTTATTATCTTTTTTTTTTTTAAGCACTACGGGTTAGCACTTGACCTCAATCACACCTGATGTTAAGTGAAGATGAGGCCGAAGGTGGAAGCGTACTGACCCGGAAACCCAAATAATTTGGTTAACTGGCTATCTTATTTCTGACAACCGGAACACAACAACGCTATCAACATTGCTGTTTGGCGGCAGATTTAGATAAGATGGTGGTAGCTAGCCAGGCGGACATTTAAAATGCCCTACCACCAACCAAACCGAGTACTAAACATGTACCCCGCTGGGGATCGAACCCTCGACCTCTGATTTAAATGTATGTTGTTTTACATTGAGCCACGGAGGCGGTTAATCTTAGACCAAATCAACTGTGTTAAAAGTTAAATATTAACGAAACTGTTTAACCGATTCCATCAAGCAAGGATGAGAAACTATCGCCGAGTTTAATCTAAAATATCAAAAAAAATAATTAAAACGTCCGAAAGATTATGATATCATCGTAAACCCATCGATCCCTCTTTCTCTTCAATTTAAAAGCTATGCTTTATCAGTGGAGTTATTTCCACGCTTCTCTACATTACGCCTTTTCTTGGACTTCCTGATATGATACGGCATTTAACCAACTATCCCAACTAATGATATTATAAATGGAAAAGTTTGTGTATGTGTATATTTGTTATCTCTTCCGGCCTAAACGATTATATATTTGTGCGCACTCTATGTTCCCCTTCACTATTGTTTATTATACCAAAAGATTGTGGGTTCGAATCCCGGTAGGGGCATATGTTTGTGTGCTGAATACGGACATGTGTACCCGAGTTATGGATGTTTTCATTTATAAAAAGTACTTATTTACAAAAAAAATGTATTTATGTGGTATATCAACCTTCTTGTATCCACAACACAAGCCTATAGTTGCTTACTGTGGAACTAGATGGCGCTGTGTGTATGTCAAAGATATTTATTTATTTATTTATGTGAGCACAAGAAAATAAATATTTTCATTTACACTTCATTAAACGTCATTCAAGTTCTTGTAAATAATACTTGGCGTGTTATGGATAAAATTTACTTATTAAAGAAACATGGTAAGAACTGATTTACAAATGTGGCAGAACTGATCAAAGAACCCAAACACACATGTTTCGTGGGCGATCATAAATATTGATCAATAAATATTTATGTAAAAAATCAATTCATATCAACCATAAGTTCCAGATGGATCCAGAAATAATTTCCACAAAATGTCACATGGCACGGTCCGTCGACTTCACTCAAGGGGTCAGTGAACTGCCCTGGGGCCTCCATAAAGCTTCATTTTTAAGGACCAAGCCCTTGAGCCTGGAGCGCTTTTACAATCGACGATTATACGAGTAAGTCGTGTCGTAAATCGTAACATTAAAAGTGAATGACGTTAAAATTGCAAATTCATTTTCAAGATGAACAGTAAGGTTAATTTTCTTTGTGGAGCGATGAAGATAATATAATATATATTGTTTTGTTGTCCCTATCTTTTGCACGGAATATGAGAACGCGAAAGCGAGTGCCTGTGATTTTAAGATATCTTTTGTTATTTTACGATTTGTATATCTCTCACTTTCATGAGTATTTCACGTATTTCATTTAATATTTTGTAGGCATATACGTTATTATATTTCAATTATGATTAATATACTATAGTTCTTTTACGTTACTTTTTTGACTTTTTTTTCCTTTTTTTTTTCAAGCTTGTGTGTCTATCTATCGAATGTATGTCTTCTTCCTAACACGGAGTCTTGCTTAAAGAAATCTCTTTTACATTCGGTTGTATTTTTCATTAATTTTCTTTTTTTTAAGTTTGTTACCATAGAACTCAGTCATTTATAAACCGATTCGGCAAATTCTTCTTTTATTTAATACGACATACTTCCAATGTGGTCTCCTGATTACCTATATTTTCGTTATTTTGATGATTGTTTTCTGTTTGATAGGGTTTATCACCAAAGTGGTCTGATATAAATTTTGATTAAGATTTTTTTTTAAATAATAATAAATAAATATTTCGGACACTTACACCAATCATCTAGTCCCAAACTAAGCAAAGCTTGTGCTATGGATACTAGATAACGGATAAACATACATAAATATTTATATAAACATCCAAGACTCGGGAATAAATGTTCGTATTCATCACACAAACATTTACCCCTCGCGGGATTAGAACCCGCAACCGTTGGTTTCGCTGATAGGGGCATTATCCACTACACCAATCGGTCGTAAATATATTGCGGGAACTGGGAGTTAAAAAAATATACGAACTGAATATATTTTAAAAATCTGAGTGTGATCAATAAACATATTGCTGTATAATCCCTTGTCACAGTGGTGTCTCCCGCAAATAAATAATAAATAAATACACATACACATAGCGCCATCTAGTTCCACACTAAGTAAGTAGGCTTGTATTATGAACACCAGATGGTTGATAAACAATACATTTTTTTGTAAATAAATACACATTGTAAGTGAAAATCATCCATAACTCGGGAACACATGTGTGCCCTTAACGGGATTCGAACCCGCGACCTTTTTGTATAGCCGTCAGAGTTTCTAACCACTACACCAAGCAGGTCGTCAAAATGTATACAAGTAGGTCTTGAATTGTGAAAATGGAGACCGGTCTTTTATGTTCTTGTAAATGGATAGAACGGAAATTGGGAAGGATTTTTTTTTATTTTCCTCTTCGACCATAAAGTATGTTGAATATATTGAATCATGCATGTCTGCCGGCGTTTTGTTTTTACGACGGACGTGTAACTCTTTGATGTTTTCTACGACCTTGGTCCCCGTATTATTTCGATCTTCAATGCAAAGTAAGATAAGAATTGTATGGGTATAGTAAGTTAAGTGGATACCGTGGCTCAATGTAAACAATATTGTGTTTACGATTCGGAGGTCGTGGGTTCGATCCCCAGCGGGATACATGTTTAAGTACTCGGTTTGGTTGGTGGTAGGGCATTCTAAATGTCCGCCTGGCTAGCTACAACCATCTTATCTAAATCTGCCGCCAAGCAGCAATGTAAATAGCATTGTGTTTCGGTTGTCAGAGATAAGATAGCCTGTCCCCCAAATGTGTTGGGGTTTCCGGGTCAATATGCTTCCACCTTCGACCTCATCTTCACTTAACATTAGGTGTGATTGAGGTCAAGTACGGACCTGTCGTGCATAAAAAAAAAACACCCCTCGAAATGACAGTCGACAGTGTTGCCACTGAAGTAAATAATGTACCGGATGAGTTTCTTTACAGTGAGGAAAATTACAATATGAGTTTAAAAACCAAAAAAAAAACCCGACAGCAATTTTTTTACTTTGCGGGCGCCATGTTGGATTTTTCACCATAAAATGTATCCTATGATACTCCAGGGATCAAGATGAATCTAACGACACCATGCATTTCGAAATTAAGCCGTTTAGGCTACAGGAGGTATCATAGGAATCTACATACATACTAGATAACGGATAAACATACATTAATATTTATATAAATATCCAAGACTCGGGAATAAATGTTCGTATTCATCACACAAACATTTACCCCTCGCGGGATACAAACCTGCAACCGTTCGTTTCACTGATAGGGTTACTATCCACTACACCAATCGGTCGTCAATATAAATTTGGTTAAGATATGATGACGCACTCCGAAGATAGAGGGTGGAACCTGACTGAAGTAGGTTGTTTTGCCAATTTTTGGTGGTTCAATTATACTAAATATTCGCGATTTCGCGGCAACGCATCTGTGACCCTTTTGGTGTTGCGGGTGTCCATGGGCGGCGGTGATTACTTTCCATCAGGTGACCCGCATGCTAGTTTGCCGCTCTCTCATATAAAAAAAAAAAATACACTTGAAAAACATTACCCTTCTTCCTTGGGCAAAAATAGGGTAAAAATAGGGCATGTTAGGAAAGAGAAGTCATTGGTATAGGTAGTTGCCGGCCGTAGATTGATATGCGACTGGCTGACGGAAATTTCTTTGGAACTCATATTTTCTCCTAGTTTTTTTATATTTACTTTCATGATGTATTTATGTGGCATAGGCTAAAACGATCATTCGCTGAGACGAATACTCGAGAAATGATCTCAGCTGAGTAGACCTCAAGATTGGTTTATAAATTAGCACGGAGCATGAGATAGCGTCCACTGCTTAAGACGCATCTCGGGTGATACAGCCTCAAGAATGGTTTATTAATACGGGCCTAGGGCTGGTAATAAAGCGATAAGGTTGAGATGAACTTAAATTGGGTGTTACCCGTTCGTCAGATCGGTCGACCGGTCAATCGATCCAGTGACACTTTTTTTTATCGTTCGCCATACTAACTAATCTAACAAATGCAAAATCGTGTTTCCATTCGCAGTTCATAATTGAAACGTGTCATTCATTTGCAAACAGTTTTGTTTTTAAGAGAAGGGGAAATTTTCTAATTTCTTTGCCAATGTCATCTCAACAATAAAATATCTCTTCATTATTTAATGGCAAATATCTATTAATAACTTTACAAGAGGTTGTAACTAATATAATATAGCATAAACAGTTTGCGTATTTATTAATTATTAGAATAATTATTCAACATAAAAGGAGGGCGTCGGTTAAAAGTGAAAAAGAAATCCCATTGCATTGGGCGAATTGATCGGTCGACCTTAATATACTATTGTATACAGTATGACAAAAAATTTATTGAGAGTGAGACTCGATTTTAGTCTTGAGATGGCTTTACTAATACGGCCTAAATCCGTGAGGTGTGATATTCAAATGCCCATATGTTTTTCCGCTATGAATAAAGACAGTGTCAAGTAATAATACCGTCCTTGAAAATTTGAAATCGGATGGCATTTAGCTTTCTTATTTTTATGCATGTCAGTGTGTCAATGTGTGTACGCGGCGTATACCGACACCGGCAAATATTGACTTTTACTTATTTATATAGGCAGCTTACTTGGGTGGCATTTTGATTTTATGACCTGATTTTACCAACTTGTGGGTTTGCTCGTAATTTTGCGACGGATGGTAGGATGCGTTGGAATTACATAATCTTATTCCACCGTCGCCCTTCCACCTTAGGACCACTAGGCGTGGGGAGGGATTGCACCCGTATATAGTTAATATACCGAACATTCGCACTAAGAAGTTCGACTCTTCATTCATCATCCGAACAGCCAAGGCATGGAACTCCCTTCCGGTTTACAATTATATAATTATAATAACAGTACAATGTTATTTGAGAATTACTATAAATATATACTTAAGTGAGCGGGGCATGTTGCTCGTAGAACCGACGGCCGTTGGGGCGGAAAGGTTCTCCAGTGGCGACCACGCACCGGAAGACGCAGCGTGGGCAGGCCCCCCACGAGGTGGACCGACGATTTGATAATGGTCATGGGTAGCCGCTGGATGTGGGCAGCGCACGACAGATAATTGTGGACATCTTTGGGGGAGGCTTTATAGTCCAGTAGTGGACATTTTTCGGCTGATATGATGATGATATTGATCACTATCTGAAGGGTATTGGCTTGGACGTACAAGTCTCTATATCTCTATTTGATTGATGATTTCCTTTAGGTAAGTACGAGTTCAGGCTCAAATTAGGGATGGATATTTAAAATAAACATCGATATTTCTTCCGATGTAATATTTCACTTGGTTACATCGATGTTATTAGAATCTATTGAGAAAAACATCATAATATTCGACATTCCTGATCCGATTTTCATCAAATATGGTTACGAACTTTTCCCCTCTATTTAATGTTAAATATAAAAAAAAAATTGTACTCAAATCAGACCATGTAGTACATCTCTCTCCTTCAGCCCGTAAACATCCCACTGCAGGGATATAGGGCCTTCCCTCGTATTCCACCACGCTGGACCATTGCGGGTTGGAGACATCACATGCCTTTGAATTTTTATTTCTCAGGCATGCAGGTTGATACTTTTACTAACACACTGTATATATATGGGTCCTCTTATTAATGTCATTTGTCATTAAGTAATTGAGCTATTAAGGACTCGCCAAATATCAAGATTAAGGGGGTGAATATGTGCTAATGATCCTCTTTGGTTACCAATTGTAACATCCCCCTGCAGGGACCTACCCTCATATTGAGGGAGTATGGGCCATAGTCCGCCACGCTGAACCAAGGCGGGTTAGAGACTTCACATGCCATCGATTTTTTTTTAATTTCTCTGGCATGTAGTTTTTCTCACGATGTTTTCCTTCACCGTTTAAGAGCAGTCGGATAAATGCACATAAGTAATTAAATTAAATTTAAAACTCATGATACATGGCCTGCCTGGGATTCCTCCCCGGACCACCCAAATTGGGAGACCGCCTTTTAACCAATGAGCCACCGACGCTCTTACATATAGACAAAGACACATATCCGTGAAACACATAACACCCGTCGTTTTCCGTCGGGATTAAAAATATCTCTTAGCTTTGAATTCTGAATTTGTCGGAAGGTATTTTTAATGGCTACTTTTGAAACTCGATATTTCCAAGAGCGATGTCCTTGCAAACTCTATACGAAAGCTCCATGCCCTGTAATTACGAGGTAATTGGCCCATAATTTGTCACTTCGGTAATTACCGGGTCGTTACTGCAAATTGATTACTACCGAGAAAACGTAGACGGACTTTCAGTGATCAGGTTTAAAGGGACTTGGTACTTCAATCTATTTCACTTAATTTGATGTGTTCTTGGAAGAATGTGTTATGAAGATCTTATTGTACCATATTCTTGCAAATAAACAAATAAATAAATAAATAAAGAAGCTCCTGTTTTTGTCCTCTCATGTTACTTAATTATGCGTAATTTGACTGGATTATGTGTGTTACTCGTTTTACTCGACGCATATACCGCAATCGACGCAAATGGACGACCGATTGGTGTAGTGGATAGTGACCCTGTCAGCGAAACCAACGGTTGCGGGTTCGAATCCCGCGACGGGTAAATGTTTGTGTGATGAATATGAACATTTATTCCTGTGTCATGGATTTTTATATAAATATTTATGTATGTTTATCCGTTATCTAGTATCCATAGTACAAGCTTTGCTTAGTTTGGGACTAGATGATTGGTGTAAGTGTCCGAAATATTTATTTATTATTATTTATATTATAAATGTCTCAAGACGAAAGTCTATGATGACATATGGAACTGAAACGTGATCCTTCCCTATGGGCCTCATAATAAGGCCCAAGGTCACCCAAAGGACAATAACCACCTCCGTGGCTCAATGACAACAACATTGGGTTTACGATTCGGAAGGCGCGGGTTCAATCCCCAGCGGGGTACATGTTTAAGTACTCGGTTTGGTTGGTGGTCGGGCATTTTAAATATCCGCCTGGCTAGCTACCACCATCTAATTGTAAATCTGCCGCCAAGCAGCAATGTTAATAGCATTGTCAGAGAAAAGATGTGATAAGAATTGTGTTGGGGTTTCCGGGTCAGTACGCTTCCACCTTCGACCTCATTGTCACTTAACATCAGGTGTGATCAATCACAAAAGGTAAAGTCAAGTACCAACCCGTTATGCATAAAAAAGAAAAAAAAAATGTATCACTATTTTTCATAAACGATTCTAGATTTTTTCTTACATACCATTAAGTTTTCGTAAACAATATTGCGATGCTAATGTTAATATATTATTATTATTATTAGGAGCCCATACTGTCCCACTGCTGGGCAAAGGCCTCCCTCATCTCTCTCCACGGCTCCCTATCCCAGGCCTCCTCCGACCAGTTGGTTAGGAACTTATCCAACTCATCCCTCCATCTCCTTTTCGGTCTGCCGCGACGCCTTCTTTCTATTGGTGGGCTCCAGGTGGTGGCGATTTTGGCCCACATATCGTCTGGCATGCGACAAACATGGCCCGCCCAGTCCCACTTCAGCTTCACTTCACTTAATATATTAATTTCTTTAAATTTATTCCTAAGATAATTGTTACCCCTCCTTTCTAGGTCAGTCACCTGGTGCTTTTAAAATGCAGACCTACCACTACAGCTTTCTAGTTCGCTGGGCGATGTCAATGACTTTCGTTCTTTTACGCATTTCCTAATTCCTGATTTGATAACGTAGTAAAATACAAAGTATCGCTCTCCCCTTAACTCGTTGTGTGACCTTGACCTTCCTTATGACCTTAGACCACGTTTCAGGGCCATAAGTCATCATTCTCATACCTACATATTAAAAAAATAAATAAAATGAAATATCCTTAGACTTACACACAGCGCGATCTAGTTCCACAGTAAGCAACTATATGCTATTGTTATAATTGAACTTACTATAATTGAAAACATACAAATGTCCGTATTCAACACACAAACATGTGCCCCAAGCGGGATTCTAACCCGCAACATTTTGGTATAGTGGTCAGAGTTGCTAACTACTATACCAAACAGGTCGTCAACAACATATTGATTATGGACTATCGTTGGACGAGATTTCCCCGACTTATAGTCCCATCGACAGGGAGAGAAAGACTTCTGTTCCATGGAGAAAGAGATATGCCAATAGAGTACTACTTTTGATGCGAAAATTATTCATTCAAATAACAAATAAATAACTTACTATACAAACCTTACAACATCAAGCAAAACTAATATTTACCACAATCCCTCATTACTGCTATTAGGTAACGAACTGGCCCATCAAACGACAATACACCCAAACAAACATACATTAAATAACCATTCTCTTATACAAAATACAACCTTAAGCTTAAGCCATTAGTGTTCCATCAATAGCATTTCTAAAATTGCCGACGTTGAAGCAGAAAATTTTATTGTTCAGTTAAAAAAGTAATTGTTGTACAATTGTAGACTTTAATGGCTCGTAATATGATCGTTGAGGTTTATGGTGTTGGGCTGAATGTGTTTGTATTGGTGTTGCAGTATGTTGCCCAATGCAGTAGCATACCATTTATGGGTGCAATGCTAGCTGCTAACTGAAATTTCACAATATGCGCTCGCCTTTATAATTTTTGATTTCGATTGTCGAAGTTAAGCAACGTCTGGTGTGGTCAGTCTTTGGATGGGTGATCAATAGCATTTTTTTAAGTCCTAACGGAATATAAGTGTCTCTGTGTGTGGCATTACCTATAGCGACAAAATGACTGAACAGATTTCAAAATAACCCCTAATTACCCGCGCGGGGTTCAAAATTGTGTCATATATCGATTTTTTTAACTATCTTCTCTACGCACCTAGTAGCATCTTAAAACGCTCATTACTTCATAATTCACTTGCATGCGTATGCGTTGTATATCCCAGTGTTGCTTTCATGTGTCTTTTTTGGAGGTGACATTTTTTTGTTGAATCGCAAAAATATATATGAAGCGAAATATGGAAATTGAGAGACCCGAATTTTATACCTCTTTCATCAAATTCCAAAGGCAGATGTATCTTTTGTCCGAGATCTAAAGACGTGAAAATTTGTAAGGACCATTTGACTATGCTATGTGCTCTAAATGTCTGGAAAAAATATAGTATGACCACAATCTCACCTGTTGGAAAATGACTATCTAGGAATAGATGTTTATATGTACCTTCCTCATTTAAACAATAAAGCGTATTTGATAGATTGATTGACTATTTGGTCGAAGATGAAGCACACGATCTCAGTAGATCAACATCTTAGAACCGAAATCAATAAACCATTACATAACGACCTGTTTGGTGTAGTGGTTAGCAACTCTGACCACTATACCAAAAGGCTGCGTGTTCGAATCCCGCTAGGGGCATATGTTTGTGTGATGAATACGGACATGTGTACCCGAGTTATGGATGTTTTCATTTATAATAAGTATTTATTTACAAAAAAATGTATTTATGTAGTATATCAACCATCTGGTATCCACAACACAAGCCTATAGTTGCTTAAAGTGGAACTAGATGACGCTGTGTGTATGTCAGGGATATTTATTTATTTATTTATTACATGAAAATCAATCTTAATCCAGTTCAACCGTTTTGACATTACAATGGCGACAGACAAACACACAGACACGTGATAGACCTCTTGCGTGGAAGTCGAAAATAAAGGTTGATTAATCGCTTTTAAGTTACATTGCTTTATTTTCTTTTGCAATGGAAATTAAATAATATGCCTCATTAAAATCAAGCGTATCACCACAAATGACTTATGTCCATATTTAAATATTAAAGGTCACAGTAATTTATACAAAAATTCAGTTTTTTTTTGTGGCGTTAATAGCAAAACTTTGCATAATATAGCAAGGTCACTTTTGTACGTGGGTTGTGTGAGCAAAAGTTTTATGGCTCTTTTAAGCAAATGGTGACAAAATCTGCCAAGGTGTGATACGGCAAATTAATGAAGTAAAAAATCCGACAGCATCGCATGCACGAGTTTCGTACATACTTTGTAATATTAATTGTATATTTAAATATATTTAAGCCCTTAACTCCTTACAAAAAGGGTAATGGAGAGAGCTATGCACTGAGTCTCCCTACGGGACCGAATTTTTTATTTTTTTTTATACACGACGGGTTCGTACTTGACCTCAATCACACCTGATGTTAAGTGAAGATGAGGTCGAAGGTGGAAGCGTACTGACCCGGAAAATCCAGCACATTTGGGGGACTAGCTATCTTATTTCTGACAACCGGAGCACAACAATGCTATTAACATTTAGATATGGTGGTGGTACCTAGCCAGGCGGACATTTAAAATGCCCTACCACCAACCAAACCGAGTACTTAAACATGTACCCCGCTGGGGATCAAACCCGCGACCTCCGAATCGTAATCCCAATGTTGTTTACATTGAGCCACGGAGGCGGATAATTAGAAATTAAGAGACCCGCAGCAGAACCAAAGTGACCGATATGGCCCGAAGAATTGCCAAACTTAAGTGGCAGTGGACGGGGCACATTGCTCGTAGGACCGAAGGCCGTTAAGGCGGAAAGCTTCTCAAGTGTCTACCACGCACTGGAAGAAGCAGCGTGGGCAAGCCCCACGAGGTGGACCGACGATTTGGTAAAGACCGCGGGAAGCCGCTGGATGCCGGCAGAGTAGGACCGATCATTTTGGAGGTTTCTGGGGATGCCTTTGTCCAGCAGTGGACGTCTTTCGGCTGATATGATGATGATGATATGTCACAATTTGTACAAAGAACTATTTAAGCTTTAAACTACGTATAATATACTTCATCGGCAGTCTTACACGTCCCCACGGTTGGGGCATAGCCTCCTCACACTGGGAGAGGCTAGGGGCCATAATCTACCACGCGGGCCCGGTGCTGATAGGTGGAATGCTCCACAATAATTCCCGGAGGTAATAGAGCAATCTGGAATAATTTCAATTCTATCGGCAGTGTTGCTTCAATTTGCTCCATATATTCCATACTAGCTTTCCGCCCGCGGCTTCGCCTGCGTGGAATGACTTTATCGCGGATATTTGTTTATCCTACGGGACCTGCTCACTTTATCGGGTTAAAAAATATCCTGTCTTAATCCAGAGTATGTTCTACATATATACCAAATTTCATCCAAATCCGTTCATCCGTTTCGCTGTGATTGCGCAACAAACAATTAAACAAACAAACATCCAAACTTTCACATTTATAATATTAGTTAGATTCCTAAATGTCGTCGTTACGAATTGCTGAATACCAAGGTTTTTCGCGCGCAAATGTGACGACCGAAGAAAAATCTCGTGGTGAGCGTTAGTTCCTTTACCGAATGCTATAGTATATTAATGTATTGCTAAGTTTAAGTTGCTACATATCGCTCAGTGTGGCGATATATCCAGCAACAATTTATTGTTACACGTGCATCGCATTAAATTGCTTGATACTTCGTGACAACACAATTGGCCAGCGTTGCCTATAGTTAAGCAATTTTAATTGCTCGTCTAAGTGCGGCTTAACATAATTATTTGCCTGCTCAACATAACGCGAAAAAACAGCTATCTTTCTTCAGGTTTACTACGATAATGCTTCCTTTATAAACAATGTTAGTTGTGGATATACCAGAGAGTATACAAAAAGGTTGCTGAAAGATTCAGGGAGAGTCACATACAGCTGGTCATGCAAGACAATTGACACGCCTGCAATTCGCAGCGTCTGGTCCTGCGATTTGTCATAGCGCAACAAAGGAGAATCTGATGTTTTTGCCATCGACTCGCTAAGAAGAAGGGAGAATTATTTGAGTCCGTAACTGAACATCGAATTATAAATGTGCGCAGAACTGTGGTTCGAATGATCGTAGCTCCGATACTCCGTTATAGTCGACACATTGTTTGTTCAGTTTATATTTCGATGCTTAGTCATCATCTCAGCCCGTAAACATCCAACTGCAGGGATATCGGCCTTTGCTCGTATATTGAGGGAGTAGAGGGCCATAGTCCACCACGCTGGCCCAAGGCGCGTTGGGGACTTCACACGCCTTTGATTTTTTATTTCTCGGGCATGCAGGTTTCCTCACGATGTTTTCCTTCACCGTTTAATAGCAGTCGAATAAATACATACATACATAATGTCACGCCTGTTTCCCGTAGAGACCACAGACTTCTACTTGCTACGATCCTGACACACCTCTTCTGCTTCAAATAAATGCATATAAGTAATTAAATTAAATTTAAAAAGTCATTGGTTCATGGTCTGTATGTTCGATGTTCAGTGACGCTTTCGCTAATTCTCGACATAGCAAAGCAAACACACTTTTGAACGAATTATTTATCAAACTCGTGAGTTTGAACTATAGTAGGTCCTATCGAGCTAATAAACTATCGGACTGATGAATTTCACCGTATACGGTTTGTCGCAACAGAGTCCTTCGCACTAACGTTACATCGCACCAATAAGGTATCGATACAATATAGCATCGTACTACGAAATTATCGGCACACTGTGTTCGATGCAATGAAAATCGCCCAAACGACTTTCGCACACAAGTAGGGTACCCGTATGTAGTACCCTTTTCATCTGTGATAATTTAGTTCAGTTAAATACGTTTAACTATGTCAACGCGCATGACATGACCGTACAAGACTTGTTTACAAAAGATCAACTCAGCTAAGGTTAGCCTTCTTGGTATCATGCGATGACCATGTGGTTGTAAGGTTAGTTTTATTTGCTATTATATTATAAACTGGACTGGATCTTCATTTATTTTCAATAAGGAAGGATATCGTCTGAAATAGGTAAACTTACAGCCCGGCATAATATAAACTAAGGTTTGAGAAATCATGAATATTTTTCGATGTCATCATCATCATAACCTGACGACGACCTGTTTGGTGTAGTGGTTAGCAACTCTGACCAATATACCAAAAGGTTGCTGGTTCGAATCCCGCTAGGGGCATATGTTTGTGTGATGAATACGGACATGTGTACCCGAGTTATGGATGTTTTCATTAATAATAAGTATTTCTTTACAAAAAAAAAGGTATTTATGTAGTATATCAACCATCTGGTATCCACAACACAAGCCTATAGTTGCTAACTGTGGAACTAGATGGCTCCGTATCATGTAAATATTCGTACAAACCCAAAGCAGTCTTCCTTCAGTGTAGGTGTTTTTGCAAATTAGCAATGTTGAGTAGCTATAACGTACCTGAAAATAAAAAATAAAAATTATGTAATAGAACAATATTGACTTGATTTCGTTTAATTATTTCGCGTCTTGTTTTAATTGCGGTGATAAAATTTGTTTAAATTTATTTAAGTGGTTGTTGTTAGGTATAAATTGTTATAATTTATAATTGACATTCAAAGAACTATAATTGTATATCAACATCATCATATCAGCCACATTACGTCTAAACTGCTGCACATACATATAAAATATATATTACTTAAAATTAGTATATCTGCGGTGAAACTTGGTATATAGGTAGTATATACCCCGGATAAAATAGGATATTTTTTATTCCGATAAAGTGAGATCCGCAGGGATAATACGGATATCATCCGTATAATGATATGATACCGTATGATATAGGATATCATGATGAATACGGATACGTGTACCCGAGTTATGGATGTTTTCATTTATAATAAGTATTTATTTACAAAAAAAAATGTATTTATGTAGTATATCAACCATCTGGTATCCACAACACAAGCCTATAGTTGCTTAAAGTGGAACTAGATGGCGCTATGTGTATGTCCAAGGACATTTATTATTATTTATTATTATTATTATAAACAATTTAAACCAACACTAGCTGAAAATCAGTGTCTTACCGCTATAGGTGAGGATCCGCACTGAGCGATGGCCCATTTGTGGTACAGATTGCACATACAACTCTATTATAAGTTGTAACAGTTGTACTTAATTTTTGTATTTATTACTGTGATAATAAGGCTACATTTCGTAAGAATAACACCAAGCAGAATGGTTGTTGCTGCCGAATATTTTTGTATGTATTTCTATAATAAGCAAATACGCTTTATCTATCTATCTATCTAAAGTTATTCCAGGCAGAAGGCAGAGAATTTGTTAAATACAGGTTGAATTTGATTCGTGTAATTCCCATTAACTGATGACGCCATTCTTGATTACGAACGACTTTCCCCAATGAACCATAGTCAAATTCAGCCAACCATTCTGAAGCCACCTTTAGTATGGAAGTCCAACAATTTTCGGCTGGAGACGGAACACCTGATTACGAACACCTTTCCACTAGGAATTATAGCTGAATTCAGCCGAAAATTGTTGAACTGCATTACTATAGCTGTGTATACTATACTATATCTTGCTGTGGGGAAATGCCGCGGTTATAAATACAATCTTTGTTTTACAAAAACGAGCCGTTCGCGCAAATTATCAATTGAGACCTGCAGTGTCACTTAGAGACAGATTTAAATAGTATAATATTCTACATTTTCGTCACAGTACATTTTTGAAAATCTAAAAATAGTGATAAACATGATGTGAATACAAGAAATAAAGATAAACTTGCAGGTCACATAAGTCGCCTCCACAAAGTCAGTAATTCATTCAAAGGGTTATGTGTACGCTTTTTCAATAAAGTTCCTGTTGATATACAAAATCGTCCTTTCAATAAATTTAAAGAAACTATAAAACAGAAACTTATTAAGAAAGCATATTATAAAATATCAGTTATTTAGATGATAAACAACCATGGACATAACTAGCCCGTTCGCATAACCAGGCTATTTCACAATTAATAATGAAATATTATAATATAAAATAATAATTTTGTAATAGAAAAACCTTTTTTTAAAAGAGCGACCTCTCGAGTTTCTTGCTTGTTCTTCTCAGTGGAAAATTGCCTTTTGAACAAGCAGTAGCTTTGAAAATGTAAAATCTGACTATTTTAAGTGTACCCTGACCTACAAAATAAAGCATTTTTTGATTTTGATTTTGATAGGTGGTTTCAGAATAGTTTAGCTACTTTGTATGGGTAATCGAAAATTTTGATCAAATTCGGCTCCATAGTTCCTGGTGTAACTGAATTGAATTTCACCCTGTATATTAAAAATAAATTGTATATGTTATAATTAAAAATTTTACTAACATAAGAATAAGCTATACACTAACAAATATGGAATATCTGATTTAAAAATTTTGAATTTTTTAAATAACAAATTCTCATAAATGTATTGAGATGCCATTTTTAAGATATTAATTTCCTTAAACTCTCTATGAGACAATCTAGGTCCTAATTGAATGATGACTAAATTTAGTGATGATGAAGATGAATCATTCTCAGACACTTACATTGTTGAAACGTGAAAGAGCATTCAATAATTGCTTGGTAATTTATAACACGATGTGTTCACTTCAAAATGAATACCACAGAGTAATCAGAGACTTTCTTAACTGACCACTTTCGTTCGAACGGCACTTTGTTGCTTGTTTCGGCCTTTGTTTGCTTGTTTGTTCTCGATAGGCATTCATACAAAAATAGGTTGCTGATTTCACTTTTTTTAACAGACTTTAAAGGAGATTCTAATGGCCACAAGTTTGGATTTAAGAACAATGAATAAAGAAGTCGTATTCGCATGGTCGCTTCCTTTTTTCTATTATGATATACTTAACTAGCGAGTTACTCTTCGCATAAGCGCATTTATTTTCTATAATTTTAACCGCATCCGTTGTTCAATATTGGGTTTACACTATTCGAGTATTCTATATTTCGAGTATTAGGACGACCGGATGGTGTAGTGGATAGTGACCCTGTCAGCGAAACCAACGGTTGAGTGTTCGAATCCCGCGAGGGGTAAATGTTTGTGTGATGAATACGAACATTTATTCCCGAGTCATGGATGTTTATATAAATATTTATGTATGTTTATCAATTATCTAGTAACCATAGCACAAGCTTTGCTTAGTTTGGGACTAGATGATTGGTGTACTTAAGTGTCCGAAATATATTTATTTATTTAAAAACCAAAAAACCCGATGGCATATTTAGTAATTTGCGGATGCATATTTAGTATGTTGGATCTTTTTACCATAAAATCAAGATCAAGAGAACGACACCCTTGCACATCGAAATTGGTCAACGACGACGGTTGACGACCTGTTTGGTGTAGTGTTTAGAAACTCTGCTACTATACGAAATGGTCGCGGGTTCGAATCCCGCTAGGGGCATATATTTGTATGATGAATACAGGCATGTGTTCCCGAGTTATGGATGTTTTTCATTTAAACCTGTATTTATTTACAAAAAGGAAATGTATTTGTGTAGTTTATCAACCATCTAGTATCCATAACACAAGCCTAGATGCTTACTGTGGACCTAAATGGCGCTGTGTGTTTGTGCAAAGACAAAAAATATTTATTATTTATTTATAATACTTTTAAAGTAGGTATAACTACAGAATATGTAAATTAATAACTTATAACTAAAGCATACGTGTGCTGCAGTAGGGTCACAGCTCACTGTATGAGATTGTTCAAAGAACAAAACACTGATTTTCAGCTATTACCCAAGTACAATCATAGGAACAGGAGGTAACATAGAAATAACCACGGCTAGTCTTTAGAAATATACAGAAACGCACACATGACAAGGGGTGAGCTCATCGTCGTTAAAAAACGCAAGTCGCCTTTTGCGACACCCACGGGAAGAAACGGGTTGGTTCTATTCTTTTTACGTGCCGAAACTACGCAATACATACGTACATTCAAAATAAATATATATCTCCATTCACACATCTTAAAATGCCAAGGAAACTATCTGTCTTTGTTATTTTTTCACAACTAAATCTCAGAATCTGTATTGACCTTTGTTCCGGTACTGAAATTTGGCGGAGATATAGCCTGGGATCTGGCGGACATAGGCTACTTTCATCCCGAAAAAGACCGTGGTGCAGTAAAAGTCTCGAGGAGAACGCTCTCAAAACTTATAATTATTCAATTCACATACATCCATATGTCAGTAATTGTTTCTTCATTGGGAAATTCATATCAATAACGGATATGATGTAAGTAATGGCGGAGGTCATACGCTGCCGATTCGTACACGCACGTTTTTAGACGCAAACGCAATGTATAAGTATGTACTGTACGTGTTGCCTTATTGTCAGGTCATGTCATTTTTTTATATTTTTTTTATATTAGAGGGCGGTAAACGAGCATGCGGGTCAATCACATCTGTGATTGACCCGCATCTGCGTTGCCGGCCTATGAGGAGGGTGTAGGCTCGTTTCTTGAAGTTTCCAATGTCGTACTCGTTCGGGAATACCGCTGCAGGAAGTCCGTTCCACAGGGTGGTCGTACGTGGTAAGAAGTTTCTTGAGAAACGTACAGTGGTAGACTTCCTACTTCATATTTCATATTTATCAATGACGTCCATAGGGTGTACTCATAGAGCAAAAGTTCGCTACGCTCGCTGTAGAGGGGTTCTAGCTATCTAGCCGTGTCATTTACCATGCCGTGTTTTTTTAACCGTAAGGAAAAAAAGGGCAAATTAGGTAAGTGAAATAGAATGTATTGGCATAGGTAGTTTATTTTTCTTCAAAACCATAATATAATAAAACGTTGTGGCATTTGACGGTCTTGTTTGTAGCCTGTTGCACATAATTACACCATTGAATTAAATAAATTAAAAAAAGTTCGAGGAAATATGAGTTCCAATTAAAGTTCGCTTGATAGGAATCCTACAAATCACGCCAGTCGCATATCAATCTGCGGCCGCAGCGGGCGTTTTTGAAAAAAAAAATTTTAATTTTTTTTTTCAAAAACGCCCGCTGAGGCCGGACAATGATCTCCGGGAGGCGCGTGGGTCGATGATGGTTTTGAAAAAAAAAAAATTAAACTACCTATACCAATAACTTCTTTTTTTTCGCTTACCTAATATGCCCTTTTTTCTTACGGTAAAAAAACTCATCCGGTATAAAATTACGCCTGCTTAGCCAGAGACCATATACTTCCACTTCCTGCCAGTAAAAGAGGCGCAAAGCTTCTATGTTCGTGTCATCATAGAAAGATTTATAGTCTTGGTGCGTTGCTTCCAAATCTTATTTACGAGGAACCGTATAGAATCCTCCAACAACGGCCTAATTAATGTATTTAGTTATTTAATGTTATTAGCCGACTTCAAAAGGAGGACGTTCTATTATATTCGTCTCTGTGAACTTTTTATATGTCTGTTCACTTATATTTTTATCAATGGTTAACCTATTCAATGGTTATTTTTTTTTATGTAAGTGGTCCCATATAAATTTAATTAAGATCTGATGAAGCACTCCGGAGATACAGAGTACTGTACTGTACTGTATTAAAGTCGATGGTTTGTCCAATATTTGGCCGTTCAATTATTATTGATTTTTTTATAGGTAAGGTAACGCATAGAATGCTATGTCACTTGAACGGTATCAATATACAAATCTAGCAGTATGTACGTACATACCTCTAATATTTTTAGACTACACATGCTCCAGCGCTGAGTCTCTTCACCAATTTATGAATTAGGAGCCTGTCCTCATACCAGTAAATAGGACAGTTCGTGACGAATATATCGGTTATAGGCACGTGTATCGTGCCCCTAAAGCTCAAAAATAAAATTACATGTGTACAGATAACATTCGTCAGATTTTAATAACTTTATTAAAGCGGACACTTGACTCACAAAAATTGGCATTTTAAAGCTTCAAGCGGATCCCGGAATCGATAAATTGTACAAGATAACTTCTAATATTCCAATGACATCCCATAAAATAAAACTCACCGCCACCTTGCGTTCAACGCTATGCCACATGATATTGTATAAAAATAAAAATTCACCCCCAAAATTGCGTATAGTGAAGTAGCTCTAAAAAAATGATTTTGCAAGATTTAATCATACCACTTTGTCGGCGTGGTTAATATGTGTATTCATGCCAAATTACAGCTTTCCAGCTAAGCTGCAGACAGACAGACAGACGGACGCGGCAAAACTTCGGAACCCTATAATGCCCATTTGACTCATAAGCCCATAACACACCTATATTATCTGTAAAATATAAACTTGTCATAAACGTTTACAACCTACATGAACGTAGAAAAATCAAACACGCACGAGTTTCGTGTCCTTACCGACTGGCCGGCCTTGCCCAACGTGAGCAGCTTTCAACATATTCAATTACCCAACTCCTGGTCACAGTACCAGTTTAAAATGAACCACCCCACCGCCTCCAACCCACACATTAGCATAAGAAACAGAGGTAAATATTCGCAGTGGTAGAGACCAAGGTAAATTTGCCGGCGAAATTAAATACCACTTTTGATAGAGCTGTCAGATTGTACAATAATAATGGTGATTGTCATAGACAATAGAGGTCCAAGTAAAGTGGTAGGTTGTAGAATTGTCGCGAACAGTTGCGAAGTTCTTTGAAGTTAGAATTGACCGTGATCGAGCGAGGTATATTAGTTTTAATACGGCTGTCTGTTAAAAAAGTTTCAGAAAAAATTCTGAATGTTGCATTCAATGCTTTTTAAACAACATGGGTGTTCGTACCATACAAATTTTGTAGTTCAGACTGTCGACTGGCCTTAGTGTGTATGTTATGCAGCCACATTCTAAATTTTCTCAATGCTTCTCAAGCTTTGACTTTGACAGAACTATCGTTAAACACGATTACATTTCAAAACGTGGGCAAACCCAGATGGTAGAGTTTAGTGTTTAGGGGGAGCATACTCCTCTGGACAGTAATACTAAGTCTGCCGCCGATACAACACGTTCTCCCTTTCCATCTGAGATTAGCTCCGGAAGTGATATTTTTTTAATTCACGACGGGTTCGTACTTGACCTCAATCACACCTGATGTTAAGTGAAGATGAGGTCGAAGGTGGAAGCGTACTGACCCGGAAACCCCAACACATTTGGGAGACTGGCTATATTATCTCTGACAACCGGAACACAACAATGCTATTAACATTCATTATAACATTTACTTTTTGGAGTCAGATGTAGTATCATCATATTTACGCACACATTACTTACCACCCCACATCTAGCGAAGCTTTTTAGTGGTAAGATCCACTTCCGTGGGTCAATGTAAACGACAAAGGGTTTACCAACCGGAGGACCCGGTTTCAATCCCCAGCGGGATACATGTTTAGTACTCGGTTTGGTTGATGATAAGGCATTTTAAATGTCCCCCTGGCTAGTCTACCATCTAAAGTCTGCCGCCAAACAGCAATGTTAATAGCATTGTTATGTTTCCGTTGTCAGAGATAAGATTGCCAGTCGGAAACCCCTTATGTGGGGGACATAAGGGGTTTCCGAGTCAGTGCGCTTCCACCACTTTACTTTCCATCTTTACTTAACATCAGGTGTGATTGCGGTCAAGTGCATACAAAAAACTAAGGGACCGTGATTTAACAATGTTACGGCCGGGTTTTATTGGAGAGTACACATGTATCATTCATAAACAGAGATACTTGGCGTCGTACAATGTAAAAAAAATTGCGTCCCATAGCTAAATTTGATGCTACATAAGCCCCCTAGAAGTAAGGTAAGGGGATGTAAATGACAAATGGATAAACGTATCGAATTTACTTCTAAGGTGCTTATGTAGTATCAGATTTAGCGACCGAAATAGCAAGATTTTACGTAGAACCCAGAAATGGAGGAAATCGCCTCAAATCGCCCAAAAGGAGAATGAAACGCGCGAGCATTTGAGAATGTAACTTTTTTTTTTCGTCGAGGGGGAACGCATGTACGCTTTCAACCCGCCGCCGACGGGGATCAGCGGCGGGGATATATGGGACTCCCTGCTCCAAGAACAGGAGCGGTCCTACCCACTAAAACCCATAAGTGGCTCCAGGTCCCCCCGCCACCTCCCCTCACAAGGAGAGGCCTGTTCACTCCACGGGGGGCGCTGTCGAGCCTCACACCGCGATCAGCGGGCGGTATGAGGCGTCCAGACAGTATATTCCCTTGATACGTGCAATCGCTCTAAATTTGGCGCGTAAACTGTATGCAACAAGGCGTCTCTAGTATCTCGACTCGCGCGCAATACGCCCGTATCAATCGCAAGCGATTTTTCGTATTTTATTTTCGAATTTCGATTCACGGCGAATTCGCCCTTTCTGGACCAAGATCTACCCATATGTAAAACGAAACAAACGGCGTTAATGAAAAGGGACCAAATTTATTGCGTTACAAATCACAGCGCCAAACATTCGACGTCCAGCGACTAATGACTGTATCCAATTGAATTCCATTTGGAATGCATGCATCGTCACTATATTGTCGCGCGAAATGGCGAGGTATTGTTGTTAACAGCACAATTGTATTGAATCTGGCTGGTGTAATTTTGATTTTAACGCCCGACGGAATACGACGGGTATTATGTCTTTGAAGGCGTTGCGTGTCTAGGCTTTGTCCGGATATATCTCAGTGATATAGAAAACCCCCTAAAGGTTATGATATCATCCAAATACATTAAAAAAACTGTGTGTGTGTTAAAAGTTAATGTGTGTTATTATCTTCAAATAAATAAATAAATCTCTTTATTTCATGTATATATCAGCACTTTAACAATGAAGTTCTGCCAACTGTACTAGTTTTCACTGTGTTACAGTAGGCAGTTTCTTCCCAAAAATAGTCTTAGTTTTTATTTAAACAAAACAATGATATAGTTGACATAATTAATCAAAGAGAAAATTTCAAATTTTTAACTTTAAGTTAACCCTAAAAGAAAAAGACACCAAAACTTAAACTAGCTTATAAGTTTAACAATTTCTATAACCAACGATTGCTCAGTCATAAATAAAAAGAAGAATAACCAAAGCGAAAGATACTTATTAATTATTATTTTAAACAACCAAAGAAAGTATTCTATTGTTATGTAATGAGAAATATAATCAATCATTCAATCAAATACTCTTTATTGCACAATTAACAAAAGTTAATATTATTATCTAAATAATATTGTTATCTAAAGATGTGTTATTATATTGATCATCTTTCATTGCGGGTAATTGCACATAACTTTGTGCTATCACTATAAAAGTCTTGAACATCAGAATAAAATGTGCATGTGTGGGTGTGTGAGTAGTGTTTTCTTGTCTTTGGTGTGTATGAAAGATTTGAGCGAGCGCGCACGGTTCATACCACATACTTGATGTATACAAATGCGATTAAGCATTGCTACCACTACTAGGACTACAGAAATCAAGCAGTCGTACAAAGAAGACCCTCAGCACTGTCATAATCATATTCTTTTAAAATATCAAACATCACACGTTTGACTTTATAGTTGACTAATGATTTATTCAGTCTTTAATATTTAATTTAATTACTGCGATAGATTAGTATGTATGTATTTATCCGCATATCCGTCTTTATCCGTATAAAAGATGGATACACACACACACAACACACACTCACATATACGTAAGGTAAATGAAGTAGAAGGTATTGTCATACGTAGTTTAATTTTTTTTTTTCAAAACCATGATCGCATAAGTCGTTAATTGTGTCATTTAACGCGTCGCGTTTGTAGCCAATACCACATAGGTACCTAATTACATAATTAAATTAAGTAAATAAAGAAAACTTGGAGAAATTATGAGTTGTAAATAAATTTCGCATGATAGGAACCCTACAAATCCAGCCATTCGCATATCTGACACAATCCCGGCGCGTGCGTTTTTGAAAAAAATAAATAATTTAACTACCATATGCCAATACCTTCTATTTCACTTACCTAATATACCCAATTTTTTTCCTTACGATAAAAAAACTCATCCGGTATAACGCTGATAAACTCTATGCATGGTTAATGATTAATAACAATTTTAGGTAAGTATTAAAAAACCAAAAAATCAAACAGCCTGTTTTGTATTTTTATCATTAAATATACCTATCCTATGGCACTTTGGGGACGAAGATAAATCTAATGAACTTGCACTTCAAAATTTGTTAAAACGAAGCTGGTAACATATAAATATACATACATATATAACAATACGTTAAAAATAAAGAATTTTTATTTAAATAACCACTAATACGTAAATGGAATGGAAAAACAAATCAATAAATAGGATTTAATCTCAAACTAGAACAAGAAACCAAAACTCTCGTAGCTCGCTGGATGCAGATACTTAAACGTTGAGCGAGGAAACAGCCGTACATACTTACAAACATACATATTTCCAAAAAACATTACCCTCCTACCGACTGCGCCAGAAGGACTGTATGTATGGCCGTTCCTTTGGCGCATCCTGTAGCCTGAAGGGCTTGATGGAATTTAATAAATGAAGTGTCTTTGCATTCGTCATAATTGCGAGTGTTTTAGGATATTTTTTTTTAATAAATATGTCGCCCTCAGCCACTATTTTTGTCGCATACGATTTTTTAATTATCATCGGATTCGGATTTTTTGTTTGCTTTAATAGTTTACTTTTATTCAAGTAATTTCTAGCAAACTATATTCAATTACGTAAATTTTATGTAAAACATACACTTAACGCATTATGAACATAACTAGGTAGCCAGTACTTAACTTATTTCATAGATCGTAAACCATAGGTGCAGTTATAAAATGGTATGTTACTGAACTATGATTACGTTGACACCACTTTCGCAGGGTCGCTGCGTGCGCGCAGCTTTCACGGCGGCCAGTGCTGGTGTACCTTAATATGATGATTAAAGTCTATTTTACGGTACACTCGACCACACTCAGAGTTTATGCACTTTGAACTGCATACGAAGTTATGCCTCTAGTGCTGCATAGTTTCCTATCACTAGAATCCAACACTTATCACGCGAGGATAAAGTAATAAGTAAACTAAATTTATTCTGCAGGTATCCTTGGTTCCATAATTAACCATACAGGGAAATTTTACGAAATCAAATTAGATTATTTAAACTACCAACTAAAGTTCTCAAAAAATTATAGTCCAGATAAAGAATATGAACGATTTATTTTGAACGCCACCCAAGATACAAAAACAAAGATTCTCTATGCTGGGGTTTACAGGTCGCACAGCGGTGATCTGGAGACAACCAAGCTGGTCGACTACCTCTTTTACAGGAAGGACTAACACTATGTAGTTAACATACCGAACATTCGCACTAAGCGGTTCGACTCTTCATTCATAATGCGAACAGCCAAGGCATGGAACTCCCTTCCGAACAAATGCCCAGTGCCGCACGGATGCTTTGACAGTATAAAAAAGGATAAGTGTAGAAAAACCTAAACACACATCTAATACCTATTGTGAATTTGTGAAGTGTGTGCGAGCCTCCGCGTCTAATTCTTTTAAACCTGTTTTCTCCGTCAATATCCCGTTCTTCCCTTTGCAAGCCGGTCTACCACAGCATTGTCTAGGTCTGTTCAAGCATTATACAAAAAATATCCTACTGGACTCAACCGAAAGCTTCTGCTCAAGTGACGCCATAAGTGTTATTATTTTTAATGGTAACGCAGATCTTGTACATACAAATATTCCCACATAAGAGGCATAAACCACTCTAGCGTTTATTGCTCCGAAATTAGTCTTATTACAACAAAGATGTACTAGATTCTAGACGAGCAAAAAGGCGTAGGGGAAGCTCTAAACAATGATAGTTGCGTATGTGGCGTCAAGTAATTATTTTGTCGCGTAATTATTACATAGTGACGTAAGTTGTTAATACGATAATTATTTCATGATATTACACAAGCTACCGTTGTTAGATTGTTACATATTAGAGATGGTAGTGGTATTGTATTTAAGACTGAAGATTGGCTGAGCGCGACGTGTGACGCAGTGACATAGTTCCTCGCACGTTTGTATTTCGATGTGTAGTCATCATCTCAGACCGTAAACATCCCACTGCAGAGATATAAGCCTTCCCTCGTATAATGAGGGAGTATGGGCCCGAGTTCACCACGCTGGTCCAATGCGGGTTGGGGACTTCACATGTCAAGTTAATATGTCTTAGAGTTTCCAATCTCGTTTCGATATAATCGAAGATCCATTTCTAAAATGTCGATCTTTTGGATCGATTATTTAAATCAAGGTTGATTCATCATTCTACCAAGATAAAGGCCCTTGCTTAGCTGTTTATGTAAACAATATTGATTTCTTTTTGAAGATCTGAAGACTTGGTTGTATCAGGTCGATCTTTCATATACCGATTTTCTCTCAAACAAATCTCTCATTCCCAGATTCGAAGCGATGCACGCGACACAATTCTCCTGTTCGTTTGTTTTATTAATTTGATTTAATGTGACATAATGTTAATCATTATATAATTACATCACTAAAACTAGCAGAAAACTTTAAACAAATGTTTACAAATAAAACACCTGTCCCAAGTTATGGTTGACCGGCTTCGTATTGTGCAATAATGCCAAATAAAGAAAACCTGTCCACAAGATGTTAGAATATGGTGCCTATAGTTTCCGTTGTGTTACGCAGAATATCCAATTGCAGTTTACATAATCATAAGAATATAATAACAATATACTTTATTATTAGGTAGTAAGGGAATTAATCATTTGTTACAAGTTAGGTAGTTGATTGCGGTTTGCCGAAGTATTCGGTGATTTGCAGCGGTTTTGCGTTCTGTTGCATCACAACTGACGTTTGCAAATAAAATCGTGATTTGATCAACTGTTATTTGTCTAACAACCTGTTCCATCGTTTGATTTGTTGGAATGTTTACGTAAACGTGAATATTGTGGATAGAGGGGATTAACGTAGGCTAGATGGTTGTACGATCACCTCGATCGTGCACTTTCTTACCTCAGCAATTCCATAGTAGGTATTAACTCTTTTCCCTCCCTCATAGACATAGGCAGTTGACGTTCGCCCATCCATAATCGTTATGTCCCACGTCTACAGATTCCCAATTCTACAGATTTACAATAATACAGGAACCCTTGTCTACAGACTGTCAATACTACATACCTACAGTATCTTATTTCTACAGATTCCCATTTCTACAGATTCCCATGTGTACAGTTTCCCTGTTATATTTTATAAGTTTTGTCGTCTAAAGACATGTGGTTCACCCAATTTTATCTTTCTTTTTAGCTTTATCACCCAATTTCCTCATGCATACATACCGTTAGCATTTTTATAAATAAATCGAGTAATTATTATCGATTTTGTTAAATCTGTTCCTGCATCATCATATCAGCATCATCTATCAAGTTGTATGAGTCGAGCAAGGGCCCATACATAGCGGTCTTTCCCAATGAATTGGTTGATGGCTAGCTGGCCAACGGGAATTATAGTGGTCTTTCGAGCCGGATCTGAACCAGCGACCTATGGATGACATGACGACGACAATATGTCGTCCAGAGCGACCGCTTGAAGCAGCCTGCATCCAGCGACTCCAGGGATTCATAGTCAACAGTTTCGCCATGTCCGTCTGGTTATCTGTCCTTGGACCCTAGACTAATTAAAGAAAGAAATAGGGTAAGCAAGTAAAAGATTTCCCATTTCCCCTTGGCAAATGGGAGTGTAGCCAATGAAATGCAACATGGCACCAGGGCCATCCCCATGAGGAAGGAGGGCAAGTGAAGTTCGGCCCAGGAGGCGAGTATACACCACGGACTGCGCCCAGATGCAACCGCTGCTACCGCGAGTAATAGTGCCAGTAATACGAGTGTCAAAAACGCTTGAAAGCTCGGAAGTTGTGTTAGTTTAAAACCAGATCGCCGTAGAACATCGGACGGATTTCTGAATTTAAGTCGTCAAGAATGAGTTCGTTCTCCTTACTCCAATTTTCGCAATCCCATAAGATATGAAGTGCCGATGGCTCTCCATCCCCACATTCACAATCAGGAGATACGGCCAGAGCCATCGACAACTGTTTACTTTTAAAGTTTCCATGATCCGTTAGGATCCATTTCTTATATACACATCCTATTTCTTTCTTTAATTAGTCTGGGGTCCAAGGTAGCAATAGAGTCACGTAGGGTACCGTCTACCTTCAGTGGGCGCCGTGTCGAGTACCACTGTCGAGCCTAGCTTATAGGAGTTACAGTGGGAGGAGTATGGAGGGGGATTGTCTGTCCGCAGCTTAACTCACATACCTACTCTTAGTACTATAAAGCTATCAGAAATGTTAAGGCAAAGGAAGGATATTAAAGAGTGCGCTGACAGTGCGAGCCAACCTTGTGTTTTTAGCAGACTGACCCAGAAAGGTGGGTAATATCTTGTATGTATGTGGCTTTCTATTGGGTCTTTCTTTACCTATGAAATTGGAGTTTTTTCTTCGTTAATCATATGTACCAATTCCTGCGATTTTCAAAGCTATATCCAAATTTGTTTTTTATTTGGAAAATGGAATATTATATCAAGGTTTCACATGAAATATTTTTTAATTTCTGAGCTAAATCACATAATAAAGAAAATTTGAACAGAGCTTTTTTCATGTGCTTCCCATAATTAGTTCTTAGATTCGCTGAAACTTTTATAAAGCGGTTACTTTTAAAAATTAACGCTGCCTATACTTAACTTAATGTTATCCAATAATACACACAAAGTTTAGCTAAATTTGGATTTGCCGTTCCCAAAAAAAAAATCAAATATTTTTATATGGTGAAAACAATGTTAAGGAAATTCTTCATACAAAACGCCAATTTCAAAATTACCTCCTGTAGCCTAACGGCTTCATCAGTTTAAAAACAGATTAGTATATATATTCATCAAACCATTCCGTATGTGTCATAAATACCAAATAATGATTTCATTACCGCTTGGAAAAGGAAATTCATCTGTAAAAAGAAGTGGGACAAGATCTTTACTTGATGATATATCAACGACGTAAGTGGATCTTAACCTACCTGAAAGGATTCCCTTCTTCCCCTATTTATTCAAGTGGCGCCAGTTGATTGCCCAGAGACAAGTTATTTTTTATTAGTTAACAAATTGCAATATTGAGTAATTAATAACAATAAATGGGATTCTCGTTACCAGATTAATGATCATTCATTTTAAAATGACGTTAAAATATAATTAAACAAAAACTGACCAGTTCTAGTACCTAGCATTCATTAAAAGAAAACTTATGTCCTAGAATGTATTTTAGCAGACTCCAAATAAAAAGAAGGAAAGGTAAAGCAGTCTCTGCGTATGAGAATATGGATTCCAGCAACGCGTGACGCCAGAATGCTCACTTATAATATTGAATAACTCTTAAAGTAGTCAATCATAAAAAAAAAAAAACTATTTTTTCCTTTGGTCACTATTTCAGTACAGTTTTTTGACATTATCAAAATAGCTGAATTCCACTTTGTGAGTTCTAGCATCACGTGTGTAATTTTGGCGTATCAAAGCTTGTTTTTAAAAAGGTTTTTTTTTCTTTAATTTTATTTTTAACTTTTTAGTACCTCTATTTTTAATTCGAGACGAATTTAAATTCACCCTGTATAATCTGTGGAACTCTTTGCCGGAATCTATGTATATCAACAAAGAAAGAAAACTTATTTATTTATTTAGGCTCACCAACAGAGTATGTACATACATTACATCTTACAAAATCATTTAAACTAAAATTATCTGGTATGAACTCCAATTACAGACGAGCACAACACTCAAATGCATATAGTACGATGACACTATAAAACTGTAGGCATAGAATTTTAAACTATAAAAAAGATTTTTTTTTTTTATATGAGAGGGCGGCAAACGAGCATGCGGGTCACCTGATGGAAAGCAATCACCGCCGCCCATAGACACCCGCAACACCAAAAGGGTCACAGATGCGTTGCCGGCCTTTGAGGAAGGTGTAGGCTCGTTTTTTGAAGGTTCCAATATCGTACTCGTTCGGGAATACCGCTGCCGGAAGTCCGTTCCACAGGGTGGTTGTACGTGGTAAAAAGTTTCTTGAGAAACTTGAGAATTTTGAAAGTATCTTAAATAAATTTGGATAAGTTAAATAAAATATTTACAAAAGTTTACTATTTATAGGTACTAACTACTTATAGGTATCTAAATGTGTGTAAAGGTGATAGGTACGTTTACACTGAAGACTAAAATAAAATAACAATAACAAAAACAAAACAATCAGAACTCTGAAATTTATATGTAAATATTTTTATAATGTTATGATGAAGAAGAAAAATACAAAGATAGAAAAAAATATAAATAAAAAATAGATATTCTGTTCATGTCCATGCATTCTTGTCATTTAGATAGCCAGAAACTTTATATTAGCCTTTGGCACATAGTTTCCGTTTAATAGTGGCTTTTTATTATAAATTTTGAGTGACTACCGGAACCTTATTACGAAAGTGTATCTATACGTTGTCCTTGAATGTCTTAGTGACTTTGTGTATGCGACTGATATGAACAGCAAGTTTATTTTTATATCTTGTATTCACATTATGTATTTGACAAATTTTTTCTAAACAATTGTCGATTAGGATGTGTGTCAGGATCATAGCAAGTGGAAGTATGTGGCCTCTGCCTACCCTTACGGGAAACAGGCGTGACATTATGTATGTATGTAATTGCATATTATTTCTTACGTACATTAAGTTTTCGTAAATATATTGCGATGTCAAAGTTAATACATTAATTTATACATTGATACTCTAGAGACCAAAAAAATTTGTTTTTTTATGCACAACGGTTTAGCACTTGACCTCAATCTCACCTGATGTTAAGTGAAGATGAGGCCGAAGGTGGTAGCGTAATGACCCGGAAACCCCATCTTATTTGGAGAACTAGCTATGTTATCTCTGACAACCGGAACACAACAATGCTATTTAGATAAGACGGTGGTAGCTAGCCAGGCGGACATTTCAAATGCCCTACCACCAACCAAACCGAGTAGGGGAGAGTGTGCATGAAAGAGCCAGGCTTTGAAAGAGCCGATGTGATTTTCCATTACTTATCGATATTCTACCAAAGTTTAATTTTACTCCTTAAATGGCAACACTGGATAGCTGTCACCCACAAACATTTGACAGTTCTACGACAACAAATGGCCTCACAGGACTGTTACGAAAATTCGGAAGCCAAAAAGTAAGTTTCTTTGTGTTTCTTTCATCTTTTTTTTCAAAAAGGGTATTCCATAAGTTTACAAAACTGATATACAGTATTGGCGTCTGTATATTTGCCCTTGTTTTGCATAAATAATATCAGATCAGCGTTCTGGTATGGTGCCTTTTTTTGAGGTTATATTTTGAAAAGCGCCGTGTTTTGAAAGAGCCAGTTATTAATGCTTTGAAAGAGCTGGCTCTTTCATGACACGATAACTGGCTCATTCAATACATCGTTTCGTTTTAATTAACCCCCGACGAAAAAAGAGGGGTGTTATAAGTTTGACGTGTGTGTCTGTGTGTCTGTCTCTCTCTCTCTGTGTGTGTGTGTGTGTGTGTGTGTGTGTGTGTGTGTGTGTGTGTGTGTGTGTGTGTGTGTGTGTGTGTGTGTGTGTGTGTGTGTGTGTGTGTGTGTGTGTGTGTGTGTGTGTGTGTGTGTGTGTGTCTATGGCAACGTAGCTCCTAAACCAATGGACTAATTCTGATGGTTCTTTTTTTGTTCGATAGCTGATGTGATGGAGATTGTTCTTAGCTATAATTTATTTATTTATTTAATCTTTATTGCACAAAATACAAAAAAATGTGTATGTACAAAAGGCGGACATAATGCCTAATGGCATTCTCTACCAGTCATATTTATGGAGGTCGGGGGTGTCCAAAATTTTTAATTTTAGTTATTTCATTATATGATATATGTTTCAGAATAGAAAGATATGTTTTCGCAAGCGTCAACAACTAAAACTACTAGAAGTATGGTACAAGTGCAAGATATGTAACGGGTGTGCAAATGAATCGTGTGGCCATAAAGTGGTGATTAATTTCTTCTCCAAAAATGTTTTTAAGTTTAAATTGTTTTTATATTGTTTTTATTTAAGTTATAGAGTATACCGAAAAGGGCTCGATTTTATGTTTTTGACTAAGACAAAGTTCAAAAGTTTTAATTGTTGATTAAGACAATGTTTAATTATTACTGAGACTGTTTAAAAATTGTGATTTTCATAGAATTACCAAAGTAAGCTCAGTATTTATCTGATTTTAAATACTTAACATAATTTTAATTGATAAAAAATAGTTTAGTACCTCAAAAGTAGGTATATGCTCTTTCATAACACATGGTAGCTCTTTCATTGACCTGCTGCTATGAAAGAGCCGATATCGTTTTTTTTTTTAACTATTTATATAAGAGATTATCAGCGATGTTATCCTCTTTATTTTCATTTTATAACATTGCCAATTAAAGTGATTATAAGAAAACCTAGTTTCATTTGAAAATAATATAATAAAAGTGTGTCTTTTTTTATACTATTCAAAACTGGCTCTTTCATCCACACTCTCCCCTACTAGATATGTACCCCGCTGGGGATCGAACCCGCGACCTCCGAATCGTAAACCCAATGTTGTTTACATTGAGTCACGGAGGCAGTTACCGTATATATTACAAATCTAACGAAATCCCATTTGTCTAATTCGGTGTTGAATACATTACCCCCTTTTAGTTTCGCTGTAGTCGGATAAAAACAGACAAAAACTGTAGGTATGTTAAGTTGACCTAGTGAGTTTAAGGATATTCATTCGTCGCTACATATTTATAACTATAAGATTTATGTATCTATGATAATGTAAAAACAAAAGCCGACACTCCGCTTCCTAACCTTAATTTAAACTTATGGCATTGATATAAATATGTAAATTAATATTTATATAGTAGAATAAAAATCACTGAATCAATAGACGTCTTCTTGACCATATTAAAATCAAATGTCACGGCTTTCGAGTCCGTTTGACGATTTTCGGATTGTTTACCGATTACTACGGTTTTTAGGATAAAGATTTTTTGTAAGAGAAAAATGGAACGTACTGATTCCAATGTTTCGACGCCCACGTCCTACAAAAAATTGGTTACGATATCGTTGATAAAAGTATTGAGGAAAAAATCGGCCCGATTATCAGTCCTACAAAAAGTCGATCGTGGGCGGGCACACTATTTAGACACTGAAATCACAATGTTCTTTCTTGATACATTTTATTCAAATACACATATTTTGTAAGATTCTATTGGTGCAAAGTCAGTTATACCAAATGTAGTTCTGTAAAATGATCCTCTTGTCTGGACTATGATTTGCAGTAGTTTTTCTCCTACAAAAAATCGGTCACTGACTGTCGGCCGTGGGCGGGAAGCCTTATGGATGATCAAAACATACTAAACAAAAAATATCTTTGCTGCATATTAAACAAGCAATTTCTCAATATAAATACCTAACAACTATATTCAGCTACATTGTTTTCTTGATCTGGTATGAGTGTTGTGTGCGTGCATCCGCGTGTGCGATTGGCAGTTTGAGTGTGTGATGATGATAGTACGAATGAATAACTATGACGCCGGCTGTGCAACATAATTAGATTTTTTATAATATGTCCTCAGTTAAATATCCAGAATATATTCCACCCAGGAGATATTCGTCGAACAAACACAAAGGTATATTGACAAAGATGAGGAAGTATTCGTTTAATTAGATTTTCTGTTCCCGTGCTCCCAATCAATTGATTTCATTACACATGTATGTATAGACATATGAGGGAATATACTCGATATGAAAAGTAGCGTCTGCAAAACTGTTTCTGAGTCATATATGACAGGTCAAATTCGTCATATTACAGAACAAATTTCCGAATCCGATTTGGCGAGTCCTTAATAGCTCAAATACTTAATGACAAATGACATTAATATCATTACATATATAATGAAATACAACTCTAGATTAATGAGCTGCTTACCAAACTATCTACTAATAAATGTTTTATTAATCAGTGAACATGCAAAATATATAGATACGTCTTTGACATAATATCAAAGGTGATTCGAAAGGTTTGAGGTTAAGTTTCGGTTTAGTTTTTTCAGTAAAAAATTCAACATGGCGTCCGCAATACTCAAAATCGTATCTGCATCCAAGCATTCAAGTGAATGACTTGAGGGACTTTGACAATAATAATTGTCTTTTAGTTTTTTTTTATAAGTACATTTGATGCACTATTTTGAATAGTATTACGCACGGCTTATACTGAATTACAGCATGTATATAGTCGATTTTTTTGATTATGTATTTGTTAATTCCGAAATGTTTTAAATAAATATTTCTTTGTATTTTTTTCGCAAATACCGATAAAGGCTTAACGAGACTTCCGTCTGTCCGATTCACCCGTTTATAGTGTCATTATTGATTAAAAAATCGCAGAAATTATATTTAGCATATAATGTAAATACTACATAGGTAAATATACTCCGGGAAAACGTATATCATTTCTGCTAACCATACTCCACTAATAACACGTGTCGCAAGCAGCTCACAAACGCTCTGTCGGACAAACTGACGAACCATGAATATAGTGAAAACGGAGCTACCATTGGCAATGTAGGATTTACGTTCATAATATAAGGCGAGTTTGTGTTCGGTTAGACAATTTCGACCTTTGTGCGAACATTCTATGTATTTTATCAATGAAATTCATTGGAATGACCAACGTCCAAAGTCAATAGCTAAAATATTAGGTCCTTACCTATGAAATTGGCGTTTTGTATGAAGAATTTCTTTAAGACTGTTTTCTCCATATCAACATTTTTTTTTGGGAACGACAAATCCAAATTTAGCTAAACTTTGTGTGTATTATCGGATAATATTAAGTTAAGTTTAGGCAGCGTTAATTTTTAAAAGTAACCGCATTATAAAAGTTTCAGCGAATCTAAGAAATGATTATGGGAAGCACATGAAAAGAGTTCTGCTCAATTTTTTTTTATTATGTGATTTAGCCCAGAAATTAAAAAATATTTCATGTGAAACCTTGAAATAATATTCCATTTTCCAAATAAAAAACAAATTTGGATATAGCTTTGAAAATCGCAGGAATTGGTACATATGATTAGCGAAGAAAAAAAACTCCAATTTCATAGGGTAAAGACCCATTTTTATGTTCTGAAGACACAGGGTAGACAGCTCCGGTGTCCCAAATGGTGGAAACACACGAATTTAAAGCCACTCAATCCCAACTATGCCAATCCCAACTAATATCATAAATGAGAAAGTATGTGCTCTTCACGCCTAAACGCCCTGACGGATTTGGATGAAATTTGGTTGGTAGACAGATTGGGACCTGGATTCACATAAAGGCAATTTTTTTTTGCTGAACCGATATTGATGAAATCTTCCACGCAGACGGAGTCGCGGGCAGAATGTTAGTATGTAATAAAATTTCTAAAATAATCATCCTTTTACTACATATTGAGTCACTTTAAATTAGAATGCCTGAATATACCGGCGAGTTTTTTTTACTATAAGGAAAATGTTATATTATCTGTTATATTTAATGTAAGTTTATTATATTTGGCTATCTTTTCTTTTTTTTTATTTGTTTTATTATTCGTTGTAATATTTATTCATGTGCTGCTAAACATGCTAAACATAATTTGCTGCTAAACTCCAAATTTACTCAGTTTCCTACTTCAATGCTCAAGCTGCCTGGAAGAGATCTCTTAAAGAGATAAGTGCACCTTTGTACATGATCTATTGTTTGTACTCTGTTATTATGTATTATGTAATATTTTGGTGCAATAAAGAATAGTACCATTCTGAAACCACCTTTAGTATGGAAGTCCAACAATTTCCGACTGAATTCCTCTATGGTTCCTAGTGGAAAGTTGTTCATAATCAAGAGTGGCATCACCAGCCAATAGCAATTACACGAATTCACATAAATCCTGCATGGGCAGCTCGGTAGCTTCAATATTGTTCATAAGTTTTCACACTTTGTGACGTAACGCAATAAAAAAATATGCAGACGCAGTAACACTATTTTTATTACGGAGAGATCAAATCAAATCAAAAATGTTTTATTTCGTAAGTTATGAGAATAACATTTGAAATCGTCAGTTACCACTCATTAACTAGGCAGTCTCCCCAGAGAAGAGCGAGCAAGAAACTCCGAGGTTGCTCTTTTTAAATAAGTGAATACAAACACAATTTGAAATAATAATGAAATTTATGATTCGACAAAGAAAAATAAGAATAAAATAATACTGGATATTGCCGAGCGGTTCTTGTCCACGCATTTTTATCATCCAGATAGTCAGAAATTTTATAATAGTCTTTGGCACATAGTTTCCGTATTATGGTTGTTTAAAATTTATTTAAAGGCAAATTTTGAATGTCTTCCGGAACCTTATTGTAAAAGTGTATGCATTGTCCCTTGAATGACTTAGTGACTTTGTGTAAGCGACTGCTATGTTTTATATCTTGTATTTACATTGTGTATTTCACAATTTTTCCTAAACAAATGCAGATTCTTTCTTGTGCGTGCATCGATCACGAGACGATCGATCAACAGCTCTTGAGTATTGAAAATGACTTTGCATCAAGTTGCGTTACGAAATTTATGTGTCTTGACTTGAAAATATTATATCTACTGTCAAACAGTCCGTAATTATTCATTGCGATACCCAGTCGTGTGGCCATAGGTTATTGATTAACATTATGTCTAACTATGATTCTTTCGCCTCTGGCTCGGTTCGCCCCTCCTTAATGAACCTGTACTCGCCCAGACTCCTCCGGGGGGTCCATATTAATACCAGGTTTAGTGTGGACGTCCAATCAACATGAGCCACTCAGCACCAGCAATTCCCGACCTCAAACCATCCACCAGTCCCTTCGGAAGCGTCGGAGGCCCAGTGGAGGAGACATAGTCTCCCAAATTACGGGCCAATTACCTCGTAGTTACAGGCCATGGAGCTTTCGTATAGAGTTCGCAAGGACATCGCTCTTGGAAATATCGAGTTTCAAAGGTAGCCATTAAAAATACCTTCCAACAAATTCAGAATTCAAAGCTAAGAGATATTTTTAATCCCGACGGAAAACGACGGTTGTTATGTATTTCACGGCCTTATGTTTCCAGTCTTTATCTGTATGTAAGAGCGGCTGTGGCTCATTGGTTAAGAGGCGGTCTCCCAATTTGGGAGGTCCGGGTTCGATCCCCAGGCCATGTACCAATGAGTTTTTAAATTTAATTTAATTTAATTTAATTTAAATACTTATGTCAATTTATCCGATTGCTCTTGAACGGTGAAGGAAAACATCGTGAGGAAACCTGCATGCCTGAGAAATAAAAATTATAAGGCATGTGAAGTCCCCAACCCGCATTGGGCCAGCGTGGCGGACTATGGCCCCATACTCCCTCAATATGAGGGAAGGTCTATATCCCTGCAGTGGGATGTTTACGGACTGATGATGATTATAATTATTTCGCCCAAATACGAACTTCTAAATTATGTCTCTCTTCAAATTAAGAGCTCTTGTCGGTGGAGTCCTTTCCACACTTCTCTATATTCCGCCTTTTATTTGACTTCCTGATACGACACTTACTTTTTCTTTTACTTGTACTATTTCTGTTCTTCTAGGACTTCCTCTCTGCCTCTTCCCCTCCACTTTTCCTTCAATTATGTTCTTGATAAAGTTATCGTGTCGAATCAGATGACCCAACATCTTTACGTAGACATCACTAATTTACCATCCTGTCAATTTGCATTCCTAGACGAAATTGACAAATAAACTCTCCTACATTTAAATATGACATTTCTAACTACTCAGAACCATACATCATTCCTAGTTAAAGTTAACTAAACTGAGAGTCGTGCAACTTGCTTAGGCAACGCGCCTGACTCGACTCGTTACGTACATCTTATGTAATCTAATCTCTGTTGTAACGTCAGTATGGTTGAGTATTGTTTATTTGACAAAGTTGTGTAGGGTCAGGAGTGACTCATTCTTATTAGTAACGTCATTATTGTTTGCATCCGTTTACAAAAATTTACTTTCATCTTCCTTGTCGTCATCTGCATGATTTTGGTTCATTGCTTGCTAACCTCCTTCATACACGTCTCTCTGTCATCTGACATTCGACGGTCTATAATCGGTTACTATTTGTCATGCTATCGTTTCACGTAATTCGTCCATGTCAATAATTAATGTTATAGTATGAATGTTTCTTTATGTCTTTTGACGCCTTCAGATGAAATATATTAATCAATCTATATTTTTTTTAGGAAAAAATTGCAATATTAAAAAAATCAATTGAATTGAAAACTTTTCTTATCCGACTCTAAACAAAAGCTCCTATGATTCATTTATACTAAATCCTATAATAGAATAACGTAGGACAATAACTATTTAAGTATTTAAAAAATAAAAAAACCCGACAGCGTATTTTGTATTTTGTATTTTGCGGGTGCCATGTTGGATTTTTTACCGTAAGATTTAACCTATGACACATTAGGGGATCGAGATGAATCATTCGACACATTGCACTTCAAAATTGATCGAGCCGTTTAGGCTACAGGAGGTAACATAAAATTCTACATACATACACTTGGAAAACACAACCCTCCTTTTTTGGCTCTCGGGTAATTAGTAAAGACAACAGTAGATAAATATTCTAAGAAAAATTTTGATCATAAGTAATTTGACAAAATATGATGATCCTCTAATTTATATGAACATATCAAAACCTCAACACGTCGTCCAAATAGCAGAAAACGTATAGTCAGACAGCAATGGAACTCTTGCAAATAAACTCACACCGCAAGTCATGACAAAGAAAAATCAAAATCCATACCCACACTTCATACCATCCAGCCGTAATAACGCAGATACCACTCTCTCGGAATACACAGAACCGGTTGTAGATAGAAATAGGTCAGAAGCCTCGCTCTCTGGCTTACCGTTAAAGCCTTCTAACCCAGTGATTACCACTTGCAACACCCGCTAGCGCAACGGGCCTTATCACGATGGGCGTAATCGAAGAATACCGCTGAATGCTTTCGAGAATTCTGCTGGATATAATAAAAATAAGCGCAATACGAGTTTAAATAAATTGGATTCCGTGGTTGTTTCTTTCCTTAGATACGCCTCTTTACAACAATATAACTTGTAATTACATTTTACAAGTAATATACAACCATATTAGAGTGAATGTAACAAAAGAGGTGTGTCAGGATCGATAGCAAGTGGACGTCGGTGATCTGTGCCTACCCCTACGGGAAACAGGCGTGACGCACATTATTCATAACGAAAAACATTTTTTGTGTCTTAAACATTTGTACGCCTTAACAGGCCGATTTTGTTGGACCTGTCTACAAAACAAGACCTTTATCTGTATACCCAAAATCTAACAAATAAATAATTTTCTTTCTTTAATTGAGACGCTTATTGAGACGATACAATATGTACAGCTATTACAGACTTCCACATATTAATAAAAAAGAAAGATAAACTAAGTAACAGAATTGCTCGAAACTCAATTGCACTAACACAAATGTAGCAAAATTCAATGCAACTTGCTAAAACACGTTTTTGCATTCCATTAGATACTGCTAACAATTTTGTTTTCGTTTGTATGTACCTACTACTGAGCTATTTCAAAATCGAAAGTCAAAAGGAATTTAGAACAGATGAATTAGTTTTCTATTTAAGTCTGGACATGTAAAAGTTAAACATTTGTACTTGAACTAGTCTGTGAGCTGCATATTCATTAGATTTGTGGCACAAATAAATGAAAAGATATCTTTATTTACAATGTCAATTGACTAGAATCCATCTAATTCCCAATAGGGTCTTTTGGCGATAAAACGGAATAGAGTTTTACCGCTTTTGGTAGATCCCACAGGAGTGTTTAGATATTGGATTGAATCTTATGCTTTATTTTTGTTTTCTTTCTGAAAAATATATTAAGTGAATCGTTTCTGTAATATGTGACCTCGATTCCAGAGACTACGTTACTATAATTGTTTTTTGATATGACAGCGATCTTTTTAAAGTAGCTCATGTAGAGAGCGCGGTAGAATAGAAGAAAGAAGACCACTTTACTAAAATTATCATTGAAGGGAAGGTAGAATGAAATTATGGAAGAGGATGACAATCATTTGTAATTAATAAACCCGATGATTTCATTATGATACTGAATTTGACTTATCAAAATACCAAGTCGTGACAGCACCATTTACTAAATTCAAATTTATAAATTTCTAGAAACTATAAAAACTAACGCTATAAATGAGTTGCCAAATAAACAAGTTTTGCCGCCAATTAAGTAATTAGCGTCATTTGTTTATTTTTTAAAGCCAATTATGCACAGAGTAAAAAGAAAACTTTCGAAATATACATAGAAAGCCAGGTTTCTAAGCTCGGAAATTTTGGTAGGATCTCTTTGTTTCTCAATGATGAGGTGTACCAAACATTATGGGGAAAAATACATATAGTTCACAGCGAGACATTGTGCGATTTTGATAAATGTCGGCGTTTCAAAACGGAGGTCGTGGGAGCAATTCCCAGCAGGGTATATCTTTTTAGTATTCAAGTTTGGTTAGTGGTAGGACATTTTTAAATATCCGCATGACTAACTATCACTGTTTTCGTCAAGGGTGAACACTGTGAGCTGCCAGAATAGCTTTTATTAGTGTATTTCTCGACTATTTCAATTCTGCGCATAAAATTACTTAATAGTAGTAGTCAATACGATAACTAATATAATTACTTGTAACATGTTTTGATAGTAGTAATTGAAAATGTGTGTGAACAAAACTCATAATTCATAGAAATACCAAAATATTCAGTAAAATACTATAAGTGTGTACCCATGGTTACGTCTGTCAAAACATTTTTGAAAACTGGATTTATAAATTAAAAATAAAACATATCACGAGATTATTGATATCCCGTATTTATATGATATGTTAAATATTATTAAAATTACTTAATAGTAGTAGTCAATACGATAACTAATGTAATTACTTGTAACATGTTTTGATAGTAGTAATAGAAAATGTGTGTGAACAAAACGAAATTTTTTTCCAATAAATCCATAAAGGACATCCCAGCAAATTGTCTAAGATTCAAAAATATTTCATGTTTCCTTATATAATTATAATTTTTTTATTACTGCAACAGTACGACTATGTGTACACATATTGTACCAGCCGCCAAATCGCTAGGTTTGTCAGCAATGTGGTGAGATCACGATGCACTTAGTACACTTTACACTATTTTTATGTATCAACTTGCTATTATTACAAATTTTCATGTACATAATTCAAATAATATATTTTTTGAACTTTTTTTACAATTTTTATCACTATCATTTAAATTTTATAAAAACTTAAAAATATATATATTATGTTCTTATGCCCGCGACCCGCGACCATTTATTATTACTTTGACAAAATTAAATGATCTGTATTATATTCTGTAAATATCCGCCGTTGGTAAAATGTTTCACGCCTCTGTAATCAAGTCTGATGGAAATCTCTAGGACACAACGCAATTCTTTTTATTAATCTGACCAAATTGATAATAACTGTCCGGATCGTGGGTAAAAGGACATAATGAGTATTTATATGTATTTTTTTATCTAAAAAGATACTATATATTTACAGGTGTCAGAAAACCTATATAGGTATTAGCCAACTACCGTATGTAAGAAAATATAAAATCTTTTTTGGGATATGCTTAGTACTATATTAATTCTGTGGATATGCCTCCTATTGTATTAGCGCTTAAGCTGAGGTTCTATGCAAGTTGAGCAATCTCATGTATGTTTATCTATTATTTGTGCCTCGTTTGTGACTATTAAGGGAAAGGCCGAAAGTATTTTTTTTTATTAAGTAGTGATTTTTTTATTGTAACTAGTGAAATTGAACTTATGAATATAGCGCAATAATATTGCTTAATATTAATTCATTATTAACACGGATTATCGTTATTTGTTGAAGGGTTTTAGCTACGAGGTGGTGGAGCGCATGCGCATAACGATTTAGTGCCTGTTGTTTGGTTGTTTATAGGTACACTCAGTAACAATATTATTAGTAAATAGGCGATGAAAATTCTGTAACAGAGTATTACTTATCTTCATTTTTTAGGATAAATATAAAAATAGCCATAAATAAAATTGGGCTCTAAACTGCCGAATACTCATATTGTCGCCTTATCCTTGGGGTCAAAAGCCCTAAGTTGGGAAGCCTTAAGTGAGCACTTTCTCGATGTTTGTCGAAGATATCGGTCATAAAGGTCGTTGACTCATGTAACACTAACTCATAGGTAGGTATTTATAATGATTATTCGGATATTGATGAGTTATTAGATAATTACCCATTTAATTAGATATCTTTTGTGTTTTCGCATAAGTGATCACTAATTATTGATCACGCGAATTATTTACAAATCAACTAAGTACCTATTAAGTTGTTTTACTATATGTATTGTTTATACTGTTATATAATTACTGGAGATTATATTTTAGTAAGGCCATAACTTAAAAGTTTAAGCATTTATTTCCAAAATACCATTTGTTGAATGGCAATATTGGAAATGTCCAAGCGACTGTCGCTTCGGAAAGGGCAATCATCTGTAGCAAAAGAAACGGTACCAGAAATGACATGATCAGGTTAGGTTGTAATATAGAGCTTAGGTTGTAATCAAACGAGAGTTATAAGTCACATTTAAAGAATTGGTAACAATTATAACTCACGTACCGAACGGATATAATTTAAGTATTTTAAAAACATATATTTATATATTTATTTTTTGTATTTTGAGGTCGCCTTGTTGGATTTTTTCCCATAAAATGTATCAGACACTCCGGGAATTAAAACTTTAAAATCCGTTTAGGCTACAGGAGGTAACATAGAAATCTACATACATATACTCGATAAACATTACCCTTCTTTCTAGCGTAGTCGGATAGATTAGATTTATTTAGTACACTTTTATCATGTCATATCACACACTTCCGTAAATTGAAAAAAAGTATCATCCAACATAAAATAATAACACCATACAAACATGCTCTAATTAATATTTAATTTAAATAATAATTGTATATAATTTATTAAATAATAATTGTAACTGTTGTTACATCTATGTCAAATATAAGTACAACATTAAAGCAATAAGATTATACTAAGTATGTATATCATAATTTATAGAGTTACCAAATTATTCAGTAAAATACTATAAGTGTGTACCCATTGTTACGTCTATGTCAAAACATTTTTGAAAACTGGATTTATAAATTAAAAATAAAACATATCACGAGATTATTGATATGCCGTATTTATATATATGTAATGATAAGTTAAATATGTATGTAAAAATGTATTTATGTAGTATATCAACCATCTGGTATCCACAACACAAGCCTATAGTTGCTTACTGTCAAATTAAATGGCTGTATGTTTAAGGATATTTATTTATTTATGTATGTATGATAAATGGGGTTTCTTTCTCTATCTAAAGAGTACATCTTGTTGTAATCCGTAACTGTTCAATTTTTACGTTCGACTAAGTGCTTATCTATTACGTTGTTCTGACTACGACACCGGTGATTCTTTTTATTTTATAGTTTCCGTTTAATATTTTATATCTCCAGCTGACTGTACCTGTAGTGCAAACGCGCCGATTTCTAGAGCCGATTGTTAGCCACTTTCACCCAGAGAAACTGTGTGTTTTTATCCATTGTCGGCGCCTGCGCAGCTCGGGCCGCCCGCGGTCTATTCGAATTGCGAACGCGGAATTTCGAAATTAGAATTGCAATGGATGATACCGCTTCAATTTCGAATATAGAACGCTATTATTGTAGATTACATTATGTAGATTTAATTTTATTACGTTTTTTGGTAGATTGGTAGTTATTAATTAATAGCTTAAGCATCTAATTAGTCTAATAATTTAGTTATTATTTTAATTAGATGGTCGCTTATTTCAAAATCGTAAAGAATATATTTTATAATAAAATTAATTTCAATAGTTTACCCAAAATATAAGATAAATTAATCATGATTAAAAATTAGAGCAATCGCCGCAAACGCGGACGTTAAATTTCAATAGCTTATTAAATACTCGTTCTACGGACTTTCTATTTAAAGCGTCTGTAAAACATCAAATATTTTTGCTAATTGTAATAAAATCAAATATTACTTACCATTTTCTCCTACTTCCAAAAAAGCACAATACCAACAAATTCGCACACTATCACTGTAGCACGTACAGTTCACAGAAAAATCACAAAAAAAATACTATACAGAAAAAATATCACTTGAAGGGTTCACTTCGATATATAAACTATTGTCTATAATTTATATTTATATCGTTATTTTGTCGTTATGCATAAAACATGGCGGTCCTGTCGTCTGTCAAGGGTGAGAGACAGTCGTGGACTGAATGTTAGGCGGAAAGTACGTTTTGCTGCTGTTAAGATTCAAAAGGTGCGCGTGCGGTTGCCTGCAGGCCTAACTGTCTTGATACTTGACAGGAATTTTGATTGGTATAAAAATGAAAGTGATATTTTTAAGGTGATATGAATATGACGTGCGTTGTCAAACCAATTTGAAGGGCTACAGCAATGCTTCTTTTAAACGATTTCTCCTAAATTTTATTATAACTAAACTTTTGTGTATGTATTCCCTTATTTATTGGCAAAGTAATATGTCAATGTTATTGAAACTTATATTCTTTTTCTGAAAATTCGTAAAATTTTATTCAATAGCCTATAAAAGATAGATTCCACTTTTGTAAAGAAAAGTAGATAAACAAATAAACTCATAAATTGTCTGATATTTACATATTTCTTTAAGTGCTAGAACGTGTTTCTTTTCATTGTAAAACTACCCTTGTAATACGATCTGCTGGTATCTCCTTAACCGGTCACTATTAGGAATCCGATGAAATCAGGTATCCATTTTTTTAAATATGTCATGTATTGTATCTATAAATAAATTGAATTTTTCTATGTGTACAACAACAGGGTGAATTTGAATTTGAATTTGTGTAATTTTCATTAACTGGTGATGCCACTGTTGATTACAAATAACTCTACCCAAGGAATCAATACAACGTAAACCAAGGAACCGATACAAAGTAAACCATCCTGAAACCACCGTTAGTAAGGATGCCCAACAATTTTCGCCTAAATTCGACTATGGTTCCTAGTCTGAAATTGTTCGTAATCAGAAGTAGAGTCACCAGTAAACAGAAATTATACGAATTAAATTTTACCCTGTAAATGAAATAGTCATAAATAACACGAGGATAAATAACAGGTTAGTCAGTCTCATTTGAATGGTTCTCACTGGGTGACTGAAAGTATTTCTATGTATGTATGTATTGTATGTATGTATACGAAAGTATGTATAACTACAAAATATGATATATCAAATCATCATAACGGCCTCCAAATATCCATTCTACGATATTTGAATAAACTACAGAATAAAAAAAAATGTTTATATTTTTAAAGTGTCAAGATCATTCCTTCCGAACATACAGGCTTTATTTTAAAAATCTGACGCACGTTTCCTTTCACCCCTAATGAATATCGCCACGTGTTAAAACGAGACGGTAGTATATCATGTTCCTAATGAAACAATAGACCTGATTATCCTGGACATCTTAATTAAACTGTAATAGCCGCCTATTGTTCATATTATCTCCAATGATAATGGCCCACTGTTAATTAATATTATATATTTTTTTGTTATGTTACAAGCGTAAATGATCGTATTGTATTTCGGTTTTGACAATTGGAATTTATGCCAACATCAGAACAACAGAAGTCGACTGCTGGGTATGAGTATCTCCCATAATTTGCGTAGCTTACCTTTTTTTATGCACAACGGGTTAGCACTTGACCTCTATCACACCTAATGTTAAGTGAAGATGAGGCCGAAGGTGGTAGCGTACTGACCCGGAAACTCCATCTTATTTGGGAAACTGGCTATCTTATCTACCTTTTATTTATTTACCATTAAATTCGAATAAATCCTGTTTATAGGTGACTCTACTTCTGATTACGAACAACTTTACACTAGGTGCCATAGCCGAAGTCATCCGAAAATTGTGGGACTTCCATTTATTTTATGCACAACGGGTTGGTATTTGACCTCAATCATGCCTGATGTTAAGTGAAGAAGAGGTCGAAGGTGGAAGCATAGTGACCCGGTAAGCCCAACATATTTGGGGGAGGTCGCGGGGTCGATCCCCAGCGGGGTACATGTTTAAGTACTCGGTTTGGTTGATGGTAGGGCATTTTAAATGTCCGCCTGGCTAGCTACCACCATCTTATCTAAATCTGCCGCCAAGCAGCTATGTTGATAGCATTGTTGTATTCCGGTTGTCAGAGGTAAGATAGCTAGTCCCTCAAATGTGTTGGGGTTTCCGTAAACTCGTCGTACATAAAAAAAAACCACATGTCTTAAATACGTGGAAAAAATTTAGGTTAATGAAACACCGGGAAGTAGGTCAAACTTTATTTGTAAGATTTCAACGGAAAGTATAGCAAACAAATAAATAAGGCATGTTGTATAAAAGCTTGTTAAAAATTTGCAAACATAAACGAAAGTTTAAATTTTACAGAACAAGCAACTTCTCAAATGTATCTTCATTTAGTTTGTGAAATATTAAATTGTATATACCGTCGGATTTTTTACCGTAAGGAATAAAATAGGGCAGGTAAGTGAAATAGAAGTTATTGGCATAGGTAGTTCAATTTTCTTTTCTTCAAAACCATCATCGACACACGCGCCGGCCGGAGACTGATATGCGACTTGCCGGATTCGTAGGGTTGCTGTCATTCGAAATTTATTTGGGCCTCATATTTTCTCCAATTTTTTTTTATGCACGACGGGTGCATACTTGACCTCAGTCACACCTGATGTTAAGTGAAGATGAGGTCGAAGGTGGAAGCGTACTGACCCGGAAACCTCAACACATTTGGGGGACTGGCTATCTTATCTCTGACAACCGACAACCGGAGCACAACAATGCTATTAACATTGCTGCTTGGCGGCAGATTTAGATAACATTTAAAATGCCCTACCACCAACCAAACCGAGTACTTAAACATGTATCCCGCTGGGGATCGAACCCGCGACCTCGGAATCGTAAACCCAATGTTGTTTACATAGAGCCACGGAGCCGGTTAAAAATTGTGTGAAAAAAGTCAGGTTAATGAAACACCGGGAAGTAGGTCAAACAACTTGTAGATACGATTTCAACAGAAAAACCATCATCGACACGCGCCGGCCGGAGATTGATATGCGACTTGCCGGATTCGTAGGGTTGCTGTCATGCGAAATTTATTTGGATCTCATATTTTCTCCAATTTTTTTTTTTTTAATTTATGTGGAATAGGCTACAAACGCGACAGTGAAATGACACAAAGCTCTATACGATGATGGTTTGAGAAAAAAATAATTAAACTGTCTATGCCAATATCTTCTATTTCATTGTCCTAACATACCCGAACTCATCCGGTATATATAATTATAATAATAATGAGAAAAAGAAATAAAATCGCGTAACATAACCCTGTTATCCCTTATCATGCTTGGCTACGGCCCGCATGATAAGGTAATACCCTCAAAAGAGGAGAAAATAAGAATTTGAAATAATAATAATAATAATAATAATAATAATAATAATAAAGACGGAAATAAAGACGCAAACAACATTCTAACCGAACAGCAAAAAGGATGCAAGAAACAAAGTCAGGGTTGTAAAGAACAACTGATAATTGACGCAGTAGCTATGCAACATGCACTCAATAACAAGAGAGATATGCACACTATGTTTATTGATTATCGCAAGGCCTTTGACTCAGTTCCCCATAGTTGGCTTCTCGAAATCCTGAAACTTTACAAAATTCATCCCATAATTATTAATTTCTTACAGGCAGCAATGAAAAATTGGCGAACAGTTCTATGCGTAAAACAAAACCATAATGCTCATACAACTGAACCGATTCTTATTCAGAGGGGAATATTTCAGGGAGACGCGCTAAGTCCGCTGTGGTTTTGTCTGGCTCTAAACCCTCTTTCTGACCTCCTGAATGATTCCGCACTTGGATATAACTTAACCCCTGGTATTTCAAATAGTCCGTTATCGCATCTCCTCTACATGGACGATATCAAACTGTATGCATCCAATAAATTAGATCTGTTTGCTTTGACTGATATAACTCAAGAGTTTTCCAATGACATTCAAATGCAATTTGGGGTAGATAAATGCAAAATAAACTCAATTCACCGGGGTACATTTGACAATAACACTTACGTATTAGAAAACGGGGAAGAAATAGATGTAATGGGGGAACATGATGCCTATAAATATTTGGGTTTTAATCAGTCAAAACAAATAGAACAGAAGGAGACCAAGCAAAACCTCAAGAATAAATTCAGTTTCAGGTTAAAACTTATCCTAAAGTCACAGCTAAACTCACGCAATATTATTAAAGCCATCAATACGTATGCAGTACCTGTCCTTACCTATTCATTTGGAATTATTAAGTGGTCCCGAACAGATCTGCAAAATTTCCAACGGACTGTCAATACAAGTTTAACCAAGCACCGAAAACATCATCCCAAGTCTTGCTCGCAAAGACTCACTTTACCGCGTCGGGAGGCAGGAAGGGGCTTGATAGATATTCAAAATCTTCACAACAGACAAATCTCTTCACTACGGCAGTTCTTTTTTACAAAATCTCAAACATCGCCACTACACGAATCTGTTGTTAACATTGATCGCAAGTACACGCCACTTAATCTTCAAGACAGGAGCACACAAACCAACGAACACCTTATCTCGAAGGAGCAAAAAATAGCAAGCTGGACCCAAAAGGTCCTCCACGGCAGATATCGGACGGATTTGAGCCAGACTTATGTCGACAAAGAAGCGTCGAACGCATGGCTCACCCACGGCGAACTGTTTCCGGAAACCGAGGCGTTCATGCTTGCTATTCAGGATCAGGTTATTGCAACGCGGAACTATCGTAAGCACATAACGAAGGATTTAGACCTACCATCCGACTTATGCAGACTCTGTAGCAGCGCGCCGGAGACCATTCAACACATTACAGGAGCATGTAAAAGTATCGTACAGACAGATTATAAACACCGTCACGATCAGGTGGCAGCCATAATCCACCAAGAACTTGCTCACACCTACAACTTTGTTCAAAAGAAAGTGCCTTACTACAAATATCATCCGACAAACGTTTTAGACAATATCCACTATAAATTATATTGGGATAGGACAATACTGACAGATAAGACCATACACTATAACAGACCAGATATAACTATACATGACAAACAGAATGAAACTGCCTTCATTATTGATATAGCCATTCCTAACACCCACAATATTCAATCTACCATTACCGAAAAACTCTCAAAATATAAGGACCTAGCAATAGAAATTCAATCCCAATGGAAAGTAAAGAAAGTGCATATTGTACCTGTAGTATTGTCCTCAACCGGTATCATACCGAATACGCTCAGCAATAGCCTAAATACGATAAACTTGCCTACTTCCATCTCTTACACATTACAAAAGGCTACCATTCTGAACACTTGTCGTATCACTCGCAAGTTCCTAACAACATCTATCATCACTGCCATCAACAATAATCCCTCAACACTTGGCTAAGGCCCGTGCGGAGCGGTATTCACCTTTTTCGGAAGAAAAAGAGATGAAGAACTATTTAAAATAATAATAATAATAATAATAATAATAATAATAATAATAATAATAATAATAATAATAATAATAATAATAATAATAATAATAATAATAATAATAATAATAATAATAATAATAACAACATCTATCATCACTGCCATCAACAATAATCCCTCAACACTTGGCTAAGGCCCGTGCGGAGCGGTATTCACCTTTTTCGGAAGAAAAAGAGATGAAGAACTATTTAAAATAATAATAATAATAATAATAATAATAATAATAAGCCCCTCATAAATCTAACTTCACGTCCGGCGCGACCAACTGACGCCACGTGAGGGGCGGACTTTGGCAGCTTTATAGCTAATACTTACCAAAGACCAACGAAGCAATAGTATGTCAATTGCGATGCGTTTAAGAAGCGGATATAAACTACCCCAGGCGGGTACCGGAGCTAACCGCGACGGAGAATCCCGTCCCGAGCCCATGGGCTCGAGCTGTCCCACGTATTCTGGGGGGGACACCGCGTCGCAAAAATCTGCCCAGCTAAAAACTGATGCAGAATACCAGGGCACTCCTGGAGTCAACAATGTCATCTCACTTCCCTCATCGCCAGTTTCATCCGCTTTCAGTCTCTTCCAATCACCTGACTCATCACCTCAATCTTTCATAAACTACCCCCCATCACGATCATCACCATCAACGTACCACACCTCATCCACACTTAGTATTTTTCAATCACCAAACTCATCACCCCTTTCATCCCAACATCCATCAATCTCCCGCTCATCAACAGTAACCCCAATGTCAGTAGATGTTGAGCAAGAGGCAGGCGCCGCTAAGTTTGCTCCCACTTCTGGCACCACCCGTATGCGCAAACGCTGGACTGTTGAAATGAATATGTTTATATGGCGCACTTACCTCCTGATAACGCAACTTGAAACTAAAACCAAGAAATACCTGGAACCACTACACTTAGAATTCACTCAAAAATTCCCACTTATGCGGGTAACTAAGCAAAGAATAGGGGACCAAAGAAGAGCTATAATTAACAATCGTCTACTACCGTCAGAGTCAATTGAAGAAATAAGAAAGGAAGTGTCAAATCTCTTACAGCTACCTGCTAACCAAACAACCATCACAACTACACAAAATAGATATCCACAGGCATACTTACCTACAAACAATGACTTAACCTCAAACGTACAACCAGTAGTAAGATTTACTCCTCAGGACAATGGACTAACCTCTATAGGCTCACAAAATACTAACACCTCACACATTCTGCGACCTGAACACACAAAATCTGGAAAACTGAGACAGAGAATGCAATGGACTGATGAAATAAATAGAAGTTTACTTAGATTATACTATAAAATCACTTATAATAAAACCGATCTTACTGGATATAGACAACAGTTGCACAAAAAATTCACAGAATTATACCCTGAATTATATTTCTTAACCGAGCAAAGATTGTCTGATCAAATCCGTGTCATTATTCGCAATAACCGCATACCACAATCAGAAAGAGATCGAATGAAAGCCCAAACAGCGGAACCTACATGTGCAGATGATGTAATGTATTCTAATACTCAGTCCTGTCATACTCACATACAAAGTCAACCTCACACACCCAACCGCTCATACGCGGACGCAGTTCGAACTAGTCCTCAATCACAGAAAATTCGGGAAAATTTGACTTTACTTCCATCTCTAGAAGAACCAACACATTCAGAAATGCATCTGGCACAAGACGAAATTATAGAAGACACACTATTGAACTATACCGCTACACATGGCTTAAAGACTCAGGGCGAGCCTATTGCACAGGAAAGTATAATCATAGAAAACATGGATAGCGAAGAGCATAGAATAAAATCAAATGATAAGGCTAATATAAACTCGGAGAAGATAGAGTGTACATTTAAACATGCCTTAGAAGATTTTAAAAACACAGAACCGATTAGTAGGCCATATTTACCTAAACAAAAATCTTCACGAAAACTGGCTTGTATAGTAGACTACATAAATATAGAAATTTTGCCCAAATACCTAAATGCCTCTATAGACTTCAATACACTTCAGACACTGATTTACGTAGCTGCATACACAGCAGCCGTAAGCAATGGGAGTAAGATCGAAGGCCGAAATAGTTTTGCTCCACGAAGTAAACCATCGTGGCAAGTAAGATTAGAAAACAACATTACAAAACTTAGATCTGATATAGCAAGATTGACACATTTCATACGAGGAAATAAAAGTAGAAAAGTCCTTGCAGCAGTGGAGGATATTAAAAATAGATATGAAATACATGCACAATACGAAAACCCTAACTCTGATTTAACCGAATTTTTGGATACGTTGAAGCAAAAATTAAACGCAAAAGCAAGTAGGTTGGCTAGATATCTCAAATGCACAGAACGTAAAACACAAAACGCACAATTTAATAGCAATGAGAGAATTTTCTATAGAAACCTAAAGAAATACAAAGACCAACCTAATAATGCAGGAGTCGCTGAAGTACCGTCATCAGAAGCTATGAGAGAATTCTGGGCTGATATCTGGGAAAAGCCAGTTCATCACAATCATAATGCCGATTGGATAAATAGAACCAGTCAAAAAGACAATATTCCAGAGATGGCCTTTGACTTCATATCGGTAGATACGTTTATTCGCGTCATCAAACGCACACACAATTGGAAAGCACCCGGATCAGATAACATTCACAATTACTGGTATAAGAAGTTCACATGCATATATCCACATATACATACTCACATAAACCAATTCATACAGTCACCGCATACTATGCCAGCATACATAACATACGGAAAGACTTATCTACTCCCTAAAGATGCTAATGACACTAAAAATCCCGCGAAATATCGACCCATAACGTGCTTGCAAACAATATATAAAATTATTACAGCCTGTATAAGTGAAACTATTTACACACATTTAAATTCCTTTAACATACTTACCGAACAACAAAAAGGTTGCAGAAAAAATAGCCAAGGTTGTAAGGAACAGCTAACTATAGACACAATGGCAATGAAACAAGCTCTTACACGTAAAAGGAATATCCATACAATGTATATTGATTATCAGAAAGCATTCGACTCAGTTCCTCATAGCTGGCTTTTACAGGTGTTAAGTCTCTATAAAATTCACCCTATATTAATTTATTTCTTAGAAATAACAATGAAAAATTGGCAGACAACATTGTGTGTGAAGCAAAACATTACTAATCTAACTACTGAACCAATTAAAATCCAGAGAGGTATCTTCCAGGGCGATGCATTGAGCCCCTTATGGTTTTGTCTGGCCCTTAATCCTCTCTCAGAAATCCTGAACGAATCTGGTATAGGATATAAATTAACATGCAATAACTTTCATCATATGTTATCACATCTTATGTATATGGATGACATTAAACTATATGCATCCAGCAAAGAAGAATTGTTTAAACTGGTCGACATAACACAAGAATTTTCAAATGATATTCACATGCAGTTTGGAGTTGATAAATGCAAAATACATTCTATTGTCAAAGGAAGTTCAGAAAACAATACATACACGACAGAAGCAGGTGAAAATATAGAATCTATGGGTGAACAGGATACGTATAAATATTTAGGATTCCATCAGTCAAAACAAATAAAACAGAAAGATACGAAGAAAGAAATAAAGAATAAATTTACAAACCGGCTTAACCAAATTTTAAAATCTCACTTAAATTCTCGAAATCTTATTAAAGCTATTAACACCTATGCTATCCCGATATTAACGTACACATTTGGTATCATCAGCTGGTCTCAGACAGATTTAACAAAGCTGCAGAGAACAATAAACACACATTTAACTAAACAAGCAGGAAGGGGACTCATTGACATTGTGAACCTGCATAACAGCCAAATATCCACTCTCAGACGATTCTTTCACACTAAATCGGAAACATCAGTCTTGCACGAATATGTCACAAAAATAGATCAGAAACTCACACCCCTCAACTTGCAGAACCGAAACGTACAGCCTAATGAACACATTACTTCCAAAGAGCAAAAGATAACAAACTGGGCGAGAAAATCTCTTCACGGACGATACCACGCAGAACTGATCCAACCACATGTCGACAAAGAAGCGTCGAACGCATGGCTCACTCGCGGTGAATTGTTCCCTGAGACAGAAGCCTTCATGCTTGCCATCCAAGACCAAGTTATAGCCACTCGTAACTACAGAAAGTTTATTACAAAAGATCTTGATCGACCGACGGACCTATGTAGACTTTGCAGTAGCCAATCAGAAACCATACAACACATAACCGGAGCTTGCAAAGCCCTCGTTCAAACGGATTATAAACATCGCCATGATCAAGTAGCCTCTATAATTCACCAGGAACTCGCGCACTCCCACGGATTAACACCAGCAAAACAATCTTACTATAAATATAAACCTATAACAGTACTAGACAACAATAGATATAAACTATACTGGGACAGGACTATAGTTACTGACAAGACAATACATTTTAATAGACCCGACATCACGTTCCACGACAAACAGAAAAAGACTGTATACATTATTGACATCGCCATACCTAATACTCATAACATCCAAAGCACAATCACAGATAAACTTAGAAAATATCAGGACCTTGCAATAGAAATCCGAACCCAATGGAAAGCTCAAACAATACACATAGTCCCGATTGTCTTGTCATCTACCGGAATAATCCCCAAAACTTTAAAAAATAGCCTAAAAACTTTGAATATTCCAACATATATAACGCACATTTTACAAAAAGCCACAATACTCAACACTTGTAGAATTACCAGAAAGTTTCTGACTTCATCTATAATCACTTCTTCTGCTGAACCCGCCACACTTGGTTGATACCCGTCTGGTGCGGAAATTACCTTCTTCACTTTGAAGAAGAGAAATACATTGTATATAAATAATAATAATAATAATAATAATAATAATAATAATAATAATAATAATAATAATAATAATAATAATAATAATAATAATAATAATAATAATAATAATAATAATAATAATAGTAATAGTAGTAGTAGTAGTAGTAGTAGTAGTAGTAGTAGTAGTAGTAGTAGTAGTAGTAGTAGTAGTAGTAGTAGTAGTAGTAGTAGTAGTAGTAGTAGTAGTAGTAGTAGTAGTAGTAGTAGTAGTAGTAGTAGTAGTAGTAGTAGTAGTAGTAGTAGTAGTAGTAGTAGTAGTAGTAGTAGTAGTAGTAGTAGTAGTAGTAGTAGTAGTAGTAGTAGTAGTAGTAGTAGTAGTAGTAGTAGTAGTAGTAGTAGTAGTAGTAGTAGTAGTAGTAGTAGTAGTAGTAGTAGTAGTAGTAGTAGTAGTAGTAGTAGTAGTAGTAGTAGTAGTAGTAGTAGTAGTAGTAGTAGTAGTAGTAGTAGTAGTAGTAGTAGTAGTAGTAGTAGTAGTAGTAGTAGTAGTAGTAGTAGTAGTAGTAGTAGTAGTAGTAGTAGTAGTAGTAGTAGTAGTAGTAGTAGTAGTAGTAGTAGTAGTAGTAGTAGTAGTAGTAGTAGTAGTAGTAGTAGTAGTAGTAGTAGTAGTAGTAGTAGTAGTAGTAGTAGTAGTAGTAGTAGTAGTAGTAGTAGTAGTAGTAGTAGTAGTAGTAGTAGTAGTAGTAGTAGTAGTAGTAGTAGTAGTAGTAGTAGTAGTAGTAGTAGTAGTAGTAGTAGTAGTAGTAGTAGTAGTAGTAGTAGTAGTAGTAGTAGTAGTAGTAGTAGTAGTAGTAGTAGTAGTAGTAGTAGTAGTAGTAGTAGTAGTAGTAGTAGTAGTAGTAGTAGTAGTAGTAGTAGTAGTAGTAGTAGTAGTAGTAGTAGTAGTAGTAGTAGTAGTAGTAGTAGTAGTAGTAGTAGTAGTAGTAGTAGTAGTAGTAGTAGTAGTAGTAGTAGTAGTAGTAGTAGTAGTAGTAGTAGTAGTAGTAGTAGTAGTAGTAGTAGTAGTAGTAGTAGTAGTAGTAGTAGTAGTAGTAGTAGTAGTAGTAGTAGTAGTAGTAGTAGTAGTAGTAGTAGTAGTAGTAGTAGTAGTAGTAGTAGTAGTAGTAGTAGTAGTAGTAGTAGTAGTAGTAGTAGTAGTAGTAGTAGTAGTAGTAGTAGTAGTAGTAGTAGTAGTAGTAGTAGTAGTAGTAGTAGTAGTAGTAGTAGTAGTAGTAGTAGTAGTAATAATAATAATAATAATAATAATAATAATAATAATAATAATAATAATAATAATAATAATAATAATAATAATAATAATAATAATAATAATAATAATAATAATAATAATAATAATAATAATAATAATAATAATAATAATAATAATAATAATAATAATAATAATAATAATAATAATAATAATAATAATAATAATAATAATAATAATAATAATAATAATAATAATAATAATAATAATAATAATAATAATAATAATAATAATAATAATAATAATAATAATAATAATAATAATAATAATAATAATAATAATAATAATAATAATAATAATAATAATAATAATAATAATAATAATAATAATAATAATAATAATAATAATAATAATAATAATAATAATAATAATAATAATAATAATAATAATAATAATAATAATAATAATAATAAAAATCATTTATTAGCAGCCAATAAAGCCATAGTACGTACAAAAATAAAGCATAAATTTGTAAATAATACTATTTAAATTAAAAGTGTATACTTGCCGGCAGAGTTGAATAGGACCAACCATCTCTTTCCGTGGGTGTCCTGCACGCAACTGCACGATCGTGAGCATAACAGTATAGACCAGCGATGAGTAGCAGCGTCATTGATCCCTGCCCAACGTGGCGATTAAGACCCTCTCATGTAAAGCTATGCAACTCGCTCTATGGTTAAGCTTACGTCCAGTAATGGACTATTATGGCTATTGATGTGATATTTATTTTGAGCAATGCAATAATTAATTATCTTCTTCTTCTCCAATTTAAGAGCTATGCTCTTGTCGGTCTCCACCGACCACGTCTCTCTACTTTCCGCCCTCGTTTTAACCTCTTGGTACGACACGACATTCACCTAAATCATATGAATACTATAAAAAACCGCCTCCGTGGCTCAATGTAAACAACGTTGGGTTTACGATTCGGAGGTCGCGGGTGTGATCCCCAGCGGGGTACATGTTTAAGTACTCGGTTTGGTTGGTGGTAGGGTATTTTAAATGTCCACCTGGCTAGCTACCACCATCTTATCTAAATCTGCCGCCAAGTAACAATGTTAATAGCATTGTTGTGTTCCGGTTATCAGAGATAAGATAGCCAGTCCCCCAAATGTGTTGGGGTTTCTGGGTCAGTACGCTCCCGCCTTCAACCTCATCTTCACTTAACATCAGGTTTGATTGAAGTCAAGTGCATAAAAAAAAATATTAAAAAACAAAAAGGTCTACTGGATATGATAATAATAAATAACTATTTAAGTGTTTAAAAACCAAAAAACTGAACAGCTTATTTTGTATTTTATGGACGCCATATTGGATTTTTTACCAAAAAAATGTATTCTATGACACTTCAGGTGTCAAGACCAATCTAACGACACTATGCACTTCGAAAGCGGTCAAGCCATGCGCCAAAGGAACGGACGTATGTATGCATACATAGATGGATAGATAGATAGCTATCTATATAATAGATAATAGATAATATAATAGATAAGCATTTATTTGTATCCATGTACACACACATAACAAATTTTACATATGAAAAATACAACTAAAACAATAAAACACAAGTACAGAAACAAACAAATATTATGTGTGTGCCGCAGTATACAAAAAGGTTACATATTCACATACTTACATACATACATACACTCGAAAACATTACCCTCCGTTCTTGGGCAGTCGGGTGGAAACATAACTTCAGCAAGTAACCTGTGTGACCTCACCACTTAATTCAGAAGCTGGCACAAAATGGGCCCGTGCGGGATAGTACCCAAGTTGCCGGCTGCGTTACCCTCCGAAATGAGTGCCAGCTTTTGGGTCGCCTAAGATGTCGTCGTAAATTAAACTACGTTATAAAAGTATGTCATTTGTAGAACATTATGTCAATAGCGTTAGAGCACTTTTTTGTTCGTCTCTTCATAATAGACCCGGTGAGTAAATTTTTCTTTGTGAGTGAGAGCATATTAGATATAATGTATATATAGGGTGTAACATGTAGATCGGTCAGTATGGGAAAGTCTGAAACTAGAAGACATACGAAGATCTCATGAGCCATATCATCGATTTTAGTAATAAGAAAAACTAGATTCATATACATAAAAAAAAACTTGTACTCAAGTCGAGAATCGAACCCGGACGTTTTGAAAAATAAAAATAACACTATTTGTATTCATCGATTGTATAGTTTTTAAACAGTCAATGTTACTATGAAACATGAATATATAATAAATGCTATTTTAAGAGTAACCAATCTTAATTTAGAATTCTAATTAAGCAATCCTTTTAGAGCACTTCTGTTATAGGTATGAAAATAATGAATATAATTAGTTTTTACTAATTTTGGAAGTAAATATTATTAATTGATGAATTTCATGGTGCCTAATTGTAATTGTATTCAATTACAATAATTATTGTCAAATATAGACAAATTTCAAAAGAACTAGTTGTCTTATGAAGTGCTTAGTTAAATAGCACAAGGTGAGTTTTAAACTCATAATAATTACCCTCAGGTGTTCTTGAGACGAGTGCTTAATGAGCTTGAATCTAGCTGCAAATAACAATAATATTAGCAATATTATCTCAGATTAGGCTAAGCAAATTAATTGTCATCTCTGTGGTTGTATTTTCCTCCTTTAATGGGACATAGCTAAAGTAACATTTTTATTATTATGACGACATGTTTGGTGTAGTGGTTAGAAACTCTGACCACTATACCAAAAGGTCGCGGGTTCAAATCCCGCTAGGGGCATATGTTTGTATGATGAATATGGACATGTGTACCCGAGTCATGGATGTTTTCATTTATAATAAGTATTTATTTACAAAAAAATGTATTTATGTAGTATATCAACCATCTGGTATCTACAATACAAGCCTATAGTTACTTAATATGGAACTAGATGGCATTGTGTTATTTATTTATTTATTATTATTATTTATTACTACGACAGGAAAAATTTGTACCACTGTATTTTAAGATTTATTTCCTTTGGGCACTATTTAAGTTGTAACAGTTGCATTTAATTTTTGTTTTTATTTTTATTAGTTTTATTACTGTGAAATAAGGCTATATTTCGTAAGAATTATACCAAGCAGAATGATTGTTGCGGTCGAATATTTTTGTATGTGTTTCCGTCCATCCATCCATACATCCATCCATCCATCCATGCATCCATACATCCATCCATCCATTCAGCCATGAAATTGTCAAAATAGCCGAATTTCGTTTTGTGTGTTAAAGCATCACGTACTTACGTCATACATTTTCAATGTATTATAGGTAAGTGACTGTACTTGCATTCATAAAGCTAAGTATTTTTATGGCAGCAAGGGTTATATTAAAATGGGGACTAACTGTCCAAGATGTTTCAACTCTTTCATTATATAACATAATGTTGTGTTACATACAACCATTTAGAACCACCTGCATAAAGGCTCCAGCCCAGGGTTGCCAGCAACATAAATCATACATTCAAATGCACGCCAATTACAAAATGTGAACTTACAAAACGATTTGAATGGTCTAAAAGTGAAAGTGGACTTCCGACCTGTCCGTCAAACCGAAAATGGTCTCAGAGCTCCTGTCATAAAGTTTTATGAGCCAATAATATTACGTTGTCACTGGTAGCTTTATCGCTAGCGACTAGCCCGCGGGTTCGTTTCTTTTTTTAACCACACACAAGAGCAAACACTTACAAAGTGACATAACGTGTACCCATGTAAGTACAGGATGTCTAGAGCAAACTTTCTCATGGAATTTGGAAAAGTTTCATAAAACAAAACTCGACTCCGTGTGCTCAATGCACACAACATAAATATTTCTTCATCAGCCTCCAAAAGCTAATTCCTGAGTTAAGCCTCTCCCATGGATCGCTTTCCTTGGAAAGCGTTGCCCTTATCAAGCTCGGCAGGCGGGATAACGATCGCAGTTTTTTTAGGATTTCCATACCAATAAATAAATAAATATTTCGGACACTTACACCAATCATCCAGTCCCAAACTAAGCAAAGCTTGTGCTATGGATACTAGATAACGGATAAACATACATAAATATTTATATAAACATCCAAGACTCGGGAATAAATGTTCGTATTCATCACACAAACATTTCGAAACGTTGGTTTCGCTGATAGGGTCACTATCCACTACAAGAAACGTTCGTCTGTGTTGCCCAACGTCCACTTGTTTTCCAACAGCCCTCTGGATCGCCTCTCCCATGGTTCACTTTCCATAGGAGGAATTGTCTTTACCATCATGGAGGCAAGGGCACTGTGTTGTCCATAACTAGTATATACTGTAAGGCTCACGATCACTTAAGCCTTTTTTTTTGACGCGTGGAAACGCATTACGCGTACCGCTCGCCTGGGGGACGGTGAGACGGTTATGTGGGCCTGGGGGACGGCGAGACGCATTAGCGGATGGAGAGGATCACAAGGGGAGGCCCGTTCCCGGAGCGACTAGTGACTGTGTTGCCCATAACTAGTAGGTATATACTGTAATGCTCACGATCACTTATGCCTGAATTATAAGTGGCCAATATATGTTTTTCATGCACAACCGCTTATCAATTATCCTCAATCACAGCTGATGTTAAGTGAAGATGAAAAAAAAGGTGGAAGTGTACTGACCCGGAAACCCCTACACCCCCTCACCCCCTTGGGGGACTGGCTATTAACATTGTTGTGTGCGTGTGCGTGAGCGTGTGCGTGTGTGTGTGTAGGCGGACATGATAAAATGCCCTACCACCAACCAAACCGATAACCAAAAATCCGGTATAAATCTTTATTTACCGGTATTTTTGCAACCGGCTACCAGCCCCGACTTGCACTCACGTACTAAACACCGTCCGCGTGTAATTCGGGCATTAGTCTTAATTGTACTCAATAGCGTTAATGGAATCACTGGGATGTAATTGGAGCTCGGGTGAACAGCTCACTACATTTTGTGGGAATGCAGTAAATGGATTCGGGAACGTGAACTCATGCTTGACGATCTATATTCGGAAATCCGGTAGGTATATGACAAGGACCTAGTAATAAACCGGCATAACTTCCAAGCGTTCGAACGGCTCTGATATACTACAATTTGGTACTAATTGCGGCAGCTTTTTGCTACTTTATCACTAACGCTCGCTGCGACACCTGATGTTAAGTGAAGATGAGGTCGAAGGTGGAAGCGTACTGACCCGGAAACCCCAACACATTTGGGGGACTGGCCATCTTATCTCTGACAACCGACAACCGGAGCACAACAATGCTATTAACATTGCTGCTTGGCGGCAGATTTAGATAACATTTAAAATGCCCTACCACCAACCAAACCGAGTACTTAAACATGTACCCCGCTGGGGATCGAACCCGCGACCTCCGAATCGTAAACCCAATGTTGTTTACATTGAGCCACGGAGGCGGTTAGACCTACTCTCTGTAAGGTATAGCTCTTTAAACATCATGTATACCTCCTTGCAGTTTCCGAGCGTCAGCTCGTTAATTGGCCCAACGGTTTGCCCTCGGTAAACATGGGAACACTCGTGGACAGCACCACCTTTTTTTTTTTTTTATGCACAACGGGTTGGTACTTGACCTCAATCACACCTGATGTTAAGTGAAGATGAGGTCGAAGGTGGAAGCGTACTGGCCCGGATATCCCAACACATTTGGGGGACTGGCGATAGCCACCATCTTATCTAAATCTGCCGCCAAGCAACAATGTTAATAGCATTGTTGTGTTCCGGTTGTCAGAGATAATATCTTATCTCTGACAACCGGAACACAAGCAGCTAGCCAGGCGGGCATTTAAAATACCCTACCACCAACGAAAATCCCTCTTACATACTCATTCCTTATTTTATCCATCCTCGTCGCTCCGCTCATCCATCGCAACATTCTTATATCTGACTTTAATTTGAATAGTCAATGATTATTAATTATTATTATTATTAGGAGCCCATACTGCCCCACTGCTGGGCAAAGGCCTTCCTCCTCTCTCTCCACGTCTCTCCATCCTCCTCCTCCGACAAGTTGTTTAGGAACTTATCCACCTCATCCCGCCATCTCCTTTTCGGTCTGCCGCGACGCCTTCTTTCTAATGGTGGGCTCCAGGTGGTGGCGATTTTGGCCCGCATATCGTCTGGCATGCGACAAACATGGCCCGCCCAGTCCCACTTCAGCTTGGCGGCCGTTGTGGCTATGTCAGCAACAAGGGTCTTAGAGCGAAGTGTAGTGTTTCGGACGCGATCGTTCAGTTTAACATTTAGTACACTGCGCTCCATAGCTCGTTGGCAAACCTTAAGGCTGGACCTTTGGGCTTCTGTCAAAGACCAAGTCTGAGCGCCATAGGTGAGGATCAGGAGAATGCACACGTCCATGAGTTTGCGCTTTAGTAACAGTGGAAGGTCGCCCTTCATATGTTCCTACGTGGACCAAAAGCTCCTAAAGATTATTAATTAATCTATTTAAATGGACATAGGTCCGTTTGGAATCTGTTCAACCGACTACCGTAGCAACAGTCAACATAAACAAATTGTAACACTTCTAAAACACGTCTTTGCATCAAAGATCCGAGTTTCAACCACAAAGTGACCAATTACTTTGATCCCCCAATACCTCTACTAATGCCCCTCAAGCATCTGCTTTTCTAACAACTGCAGCGGGGCACAGGAGGTCCAGTAAACTGGCCAATCGAAACCACTTTCACCAGACTGGGTTCATTTTGCAACTGACCTTAATCTTAATAATGTGTTGCAGTGAGACAATTATTGTAGTGCAGAATCTGAATGCATATATGGCGTTGCGAGGTTTTAGTGTTAAAAAGGTCATCATTATCTCTTTTGCCATGTATTGTATCATTCTTCTTCGTAAAGCTTCGATATAATAGATGCAGTATCATCCAATGCTATATGTAATCCTTTTATTTTTTATCTAACGAGGTTTTGAATACAATACAATACAAATACTTTTTATTGCGCAAAATAATTTACAATAATTTTTAATGATAACAATAGAACACAATTAGGCGGTCTTATCACTAAAAAGTCTGGAAGAGATCGCTTTTAGTGATAAGTAGGCCTAATTGTGTTCTATGGATTAGATTAGATTAGATTTATTTAGTTCACTTTTACAATATCAAGTCATACATACAATTCCGTAACTTTATGATTTCTAAAATAAAAGTGATTGTCAAACATAAAACAATAACTATACACATACATCTTAAAGATTTGTAGAATTACTAGATTATTTAATATAAATATAATGTTAAAATATTGTTAAGTCACAAAAATACAAAATAAGATAGAAATTAAACATCTACATATTATTATATGTATGTCAAAATTCATTAATAAAGTATAAGTATGTAACCATTGTTACGTCAACGTCATACTATTTTTGAATAATCATAATGAAATAAAACAAAACAAAATAAAATATAAACCATGTCATGAGATTATTAATATGCCATAATCACCTTTGTCAAATAATAGTTAAATACAAGTTAAAGTAAATATATTAAAATAGAAAGCATGTTAGGAGGTTATGAAAATGTCATATCCATATGGATATGACATAGAGTATATACTCTATGTATATATACTATATAGTTATCATCTAAAATTATTGTAAATTATTTTGTGCAATAAAGAGTAATTGTATTGTATTTAATTAGTTTCGGAGTCAGGGGTCTACTATACTGTAGTCATTAAAATTAACTTAGATAATATAATAATAAAAAAATAATTTATTTTCGAGCAACTAAGACCCACAGATACATACCTTACGTTAGATTGGTCCACGCCTATGGATATGTGAGAGCTGGTGCCTACTTTGCTCAGCAGCTGAGCTTATGCATTCAGCGGGGCAATAGCGCTAGCGTACTAGGTACTATGCCTCACGGAAACGAGTTGGACGGCGTATTTTTTCTATAAGTTATTGAAAATACCCTCAATTGGGTATTATAAATTTGTTGTTTCATGTACATACTTAATTAAATTGTATAATTATTATTCCCTTGCAGACCGACATACATAATCATAATATCTTATTATAATAGTTTGGATCGGATCGGCAGACAGCAGTCTCGCGTACTATTTTGCAGTCTTCCACGGAACCACCGGAAAACGACGCCTTTCGACCAGAAGTCCTCCTGTATGAAGGTGTCCAGGTGATCAATGGGCGAATACCCACTGATTTTAAAATTGACGTAATGGATGGAATCCAGGGAGTCCACCCTCATAAGGTACTTCGTCTTCAGCTGGATGTAGTCTACCACATCCTGAGCAGTGATGGTATGATGCAGGCGGGACGCATAGAGTGCTATCGTGGGTGTCGCAGCACGCAGCTGGAAGTGGGACTCTGTCGGCGTGGTCCCGCTCTTGTTTTGGCGGGAGGCGCTTCTTCTGGACGACGGTGAAGCCTTAAAAATTGTAAACTTGGGTTATGAATAAATGATTATCCTTATTTTTCTAGATCAGTAATTTAAAAACACAGTTTTAAATATGTATAAGTTTTATGCTCAGCTTGACATTTCCACAGATCACATGTTCGCCTTGAAAGAGTTATCGACTCGGAACTGGTATCATTTTGTTAGTATGGTGACCACGTGTGACCACAAGTGACCAGTGCTCAATGGCTATATGTATAATTAATGGTTTATTAAGAGTAGGGTTATTTAGAAGCTTCGCTTCGCCTGCGTGGATTAATCTTATCGCGGGAATTTGTTTATCCCGCGGAGACTACTCACTTTATTGGGATAAAAACATGTCTTGTCTTAATCCAGTGTATATCCATCCTATGTATATACCAAATTTCATCCAAATCCGTTCATGCGTTTCGCCGTGATTGAGCAACAAACAAACAGACAAACATCCAAACTTTCGCATTTATAATATTAGTTAAAATTATGTCATGAACAGTAACAAGGAATACCACATGTCCGTATTCATCCATCGCACATATATGTATAAACTATTATATAAGTATTAATATGTAGATTCATAGTTTTAATGAAAATGTTTAGAAATTTTGTACGCCCAGTCAATGTGTTCTTTTATATTTACCAAGATTGACTGGAAGAGATCCCTTTATGGGATAAGTCCGCCTTTGTACTTAATTTTAAGTTACATTTAAATCGATGTTTATTTATTCATATGTGGTACAATAAAGCGTTTACAAACAAACAAACGGATGGTGCATTGACGTTATAAACGATAGAAATTGAATTGGCGCTCTAACTGCAGGGCGTCATAATATACCTGCCTATAGATTTCCATTACGACCTATTCTAATAAACTAAACACTAATAACTAGAAACGCAATATTAATACCCTTGACATTATTCCAAAAGTAAATCGGGACGTTTCTTCTTCAATATGAACGAGTTTTACGATCGTAGGCGGATATTTAGGGCGACATTTAGTGCAGGAAGTGTACACGTACCGGTTTGTTGAAAGCCTTCAAAGGCTGCGCGCTTAAAAACTCAATATCCGACCAATCAGACGGTCGGTCCAAATGGAACCTTTCTACGGTTTCCTGTAGATATTTGAGTGCTATGAATATTATAAGATAACACTATAGTTTTGGAGAAAATGTGTTCTGGTGTGTTTTCACGCTTTTGTATTTCATTTAAGAGTATATATTATACGTATTTGTATTTATATGGGTGAGTTATTTATTTTAAAATTAGTTTACCGCGCACGCTACCTACATATCATGTGCGTAACGCTTAGATATGGCCGCCAAATTGTACTATCCCCTTTTTCTTATTTATCATTGTTATGTTTCTTATTGTATGTACAATAAAGAATATTTTGTTTGTTTGTTTGTTTATCCCACACTTTCATACAAACTTTCAAGTCCAAATTTTCCGAAACGGATAAACTGTTTCTAATGACATTTTTAAACGTACAAACAGGATATATAGTTATAAAAATTAAGTAGAAAACGTTTACAAAATATCGAATGATCACAATTTATGTAATTCTGCATTATTTAACGCCATTGTAAAAAACTGCGGTTATTTTCAATGCAAATAAAGCGATTTCAGATTTAATTTCTAATTTTAAAACAACAATTATAAATAATTTTCCATTATTATTAGTACCTTTACTCTTTTGACGAAAGTTTGTAACCTCAAAATTCAACACGCGCTGTCGGAGGTTCTCAAAAAATGAAACAAACCCTTCCCCTCTTCACCCGCGCGCGAGATGTTTTCCATCTGCAACGGAAAGCAAAAACATTGTGTACGCCATTTTGTTCCAATGTTTTTGTGTAAGGTTTCGATAAAACACACGCAGGAGACAGCTTAATAGATACATAGAAAAACGTTTTATGATCCACCAATCATGAAGAGCAAAAAATGCAATGTGTATTTTTCATTGGTACTTAATGAAAAGATTTAATATTAAATATATCGTACATGATTAAATATATCGTACATGAGTCGATTCGATTAACACATCACTTAATATTAAATAGCTGTTTTATTACTACCGAAAACTTGTTACATTAGTTTTTTTTATGCACAACGAGTTAGCAGTTGACCTTAATCACAGTGACCCGAAAACCCATCTTCCTTGGGGGCTTGGCTATCTTATCTCTGACAATCGAAATACAACAAGGCTATTAATATTGTTGTTTGGAGGTAGACTTAGACAAGATGGTGGTAGCTAGCCAGGCGGACATTTAAAATGCCCTACCATCAACCAAACCGAGTACCTACTGAACATGTACCCCGCCGGGGATCGAACACGCGGCCCACGATTCGATAACCTTATTATTTTCATTGGGCCACAGAAGCGGAATTATTTTATTAATTAATTATGTAGCTATTATATCTGCATCCGTATTTTGCACAACTTGCTTGTTTTATAAAGATTGCACTCATACACGCAAAGTTGCCTAGATGTGATCGCTTTTAGAGATAAGGCCGCAAATTGTACTCTTTTATTGTAATGTTTTATTTATTTGTGAACGCCACAACACGATACAAAAACAAAGAAGTAGTAAATTATAGCTAAAATAGAAATACAATTAAGAAGAAGATCCCGACAATGCTGTCACGTATTGCGGCGTGCACAAATGGGTTAGCACTCAGCTCATGCTGCGACGAATCACAGCGCTGGTTTTCAGTGCCCCCAAATGCCCAGTGACGCACGGACGCCAAATCAGGTACTCTTTTTACTCCAAACGGCGCAAAAATTTAATCTCCAATTAAGTAGACATATCCACGTTGCTGAAAAATTAAGAAAATTGTTCTTGATCAAATCGGGGACGTCTTAAAGAAAGGCCAAGTCAGGAGTACCCTAAACCGAGGAGCATGTATGAACAACCTTATGAGAGTGAAGGGAGCAGAAGAGGTGTGTCAGGATCGTAGCAAGTGAAAGTCTGTGGTCTCTGCCTACCCCTACGGGAAACAGGCGTGACATTATGTATGTATGTATATATCCACGTTGCTTGAGGTTCTCTGCGCTAAGCTGCGAAATCGACTACTAATTTAACTACAAATAAGTTGTGAAATAAACTACGCCAAAGAGGCGATAATAAATTGATAGGTGTACATAATAAAACCAAAGAGGTTTTGATTCATAACGACGTTTACGCAAACAAAGAGGTCGATAATGTTTAACGTGACGTCTATCACTGTCGTCCATTAAATTCGCCGCTACTGGGTTATTTTCATTTGATTTGCACTTTACCGTGGAAGTGGAAGAGATCCAAGTCCAGTTTGCTGTTGTTTAAATCCGCCAAAATGTCGAAAGCCGGGAAGAAAGTAGACGTGACCAGAAGCACGATGCTGGGCGAAGTAGACCCAATGGACTGTCCATTCAAAGAATTCAGAGATAATGAATTGGCAATTGAATATTGGGGATTGGTAAGTCTGACAAGAAGCATTGTTTGCAGGCAATATGAAAATTATGAAATTGAAGTGTATCTTATTCGGGATTTGTCTCTGTGCTGTCCTGTACTATATGTTCGTGTTTGTCTTCCTTTCTGTTTAAGATCGCTCAAACAGGATTTAGACCCATAGTTTGGCACAGACTTCATACATTCATATATTATGACTTATTCTTTGGCTCATAAAGCACTCGTGGCGCAATCGCATCCGTTATTCAATTTCCTTTATCGATACCTGGCGCGGTCAGTCCTTGGGGTGACCACTATTGGCATTTTTAATACGTAGATTTCCATGCCTCGGAGGGCACATTAAATGGAAAATTCCAATTGCTTTCAATTGATGGCAATCGTTGAGCCAAATCGGTGACCTATAGGGGCGGCTTGCTGCCTGTGAGGTGGCTACTAGTCTGACACAAATACACCAAAACGCACTGGGTTTGAGTCCCATACCCTCTCCTACAGTGAGGAGGCTGTAGGCGGGACGTGCAAGGCTGCTGATGATAACATTAGCACATAAGAGAATAAATGTTTATGAAGAAACGCCTGCGCTGCGTGGACTTAGATTGATATATACCTACAACCTGTTTGGTGTAGTGGTTAAAAACTCTGACCGCTATACCAAAAGGTCCAGGGGCATATGTCTGTATGATGAATACAGACCGCCTCCGTGGCTCAATGTAAACAACATTGGGTTTACGATTCGGAGGTCGCGGGTTCGATCACCAGCGGGGACATGAAGTACTCGGTTTGGTTGGTGGAAGGGCATTTTAAATGTCCGCCTGGCTAGCTACCACCATCTTATCTAAATCTGCCGCCAAGCAGCAATGTTAAGTATTGTTGTGTTTCGGTTGTCAGAGATAAAGATAGCCAGTCCCTCAAATGTGTTGGGGTTTCCGGGTCAGTACGCTTCCACCTTCGACCTCATCTTCACTTAACATCAGGTGTGATTCAGGTCAAGTACCAACCCGTTATGCATAAAAAAAAAGACATGTGTTCCCGGGTTACGGATGTTTTTCATTTATATATGTATTTATTTACAAAAAAAAAATGTATTTGTGTAGTTTATCAACCATCTAGTATCCATAACACAAGCCTAGATGCTTGCTGTGGACCTAGATGGCGCTGTGTGTATGTGCAAAGATATTTATTTATATTTATACGACCTATGGAATGTAACAGAATTCTGAATTGTGAAAGGAAATCCTTGAAGCAGACTTTTGTTCTCTAATGAATTTATGATATATTTTATATGATATTAATATTTGTTCCCATTGAATCCTCTGTGAACTATGAACATAACTTGAGTAATATGCGTGGAGGAGGGCTGTTTGTCCAAAATCAACCTTAAGGCCTCACTGCAAGAGCGTGGGCTCGTGTCACAGCGTCGATTGGGAAATCGATAATATGCCTACTAGCCCTTGGAAAATACCGTTAGACCTCGGAAAAATGCATAACTGCAATGTTCTTGAAACATTTAATAAAGTGTTGCAAATGTTGTAACAATTGCTAAAAATTGAGCATTTGTAAGAACCGCAACGCAACAACGCAAATGTGTTTCTTAAAAAAAATGCTCAATTTATGGGTATTTCTTTTAATTCAAAATATTTAGGGATATTATCGTTACAAAATATTAGTTATCATTTTTATTGCTAAGCAATGCAATTCGACGGCGTTTTCAGCTAAAAACAAATGCATGCCTAACTATAACATGCTTAGTTTTTCATCCATCAATAATTTAACTGTGTTTAACAAAAGTCTACCTAATAAAATATCAGTTAGTATTTATTGTTATTAAGATACAAATCAATAATAGGGTTGTCTAAAAAAAATTAGACTAAGCTATCGTTTTTTTGGGCTTATTTATTGAAAATTACATCTCTAATATACCTATATAAGATAGCAACGATATACCTAAGTCGGTTCTGAATTATGTCTAGGTAAGCAAATTTTTTACCGTATTTATTTTCCCCGGGCTATACTGCTTAATATATTAAATCACATAACATAAATGCGAAAACTTTTAAATGTCCACTGTAGTATATCTTATCAGTCTGCTCATATTTTGTAGGCAGCATTGTTGTTAAATATAGTCCAAATCCAAGTATTTTAATTGCAAATTAATTAGTATCTTCCTCCTTAGCTTCTGTTAGAGTATTTGATTTAATACCGACTGCAACAAGAAAAATTTAAAACATGGATGGTTAGTCTAAAGGAACTTCGAAAAATTGAATTCATTCCGTACGAATTTCCGTGTTTCGGATGTTAATAATTTCAGTTTTTCGAAGCTGGGCTATTTGGGATATCCTCGTCTTTAAGCTGATGTGACTAAGTTCTATTCTCGTTCTAAAGGAATATTCCCAATTGCAGTATAGTCATAAATTTGCCACGATGATGTTTCAAGGGTCCGTCGGCATTTCGGGCAGCAGCTCTTAACAAGGTGGTCACCAAACCGCCTGTTGACTACATCTGGTCTGACGAGCAGACCCAGCCCTTGCCTAGGTCGGTGAGGAACTACCTGAATGGGTGGGTGAGGGCTGAGGAACTAGCTATGAGTAGATGGGACGCTGAAGTTGTGCTGTTTGAGGTTAGAAACATATATTTATTTCGATGGCTTAAGAATCCGAACTTTTGGCACTCTTTTTACTGACACTTTTACTATAGGGAGCCTTCTTTCACTGGCCCACTCCCTGTATTTAGGTACAGTTTTCATTTCACTTGACCTTCTAGGGTTGGCCTCAATGCAGTTTTTGCATTTGATTGACTTCACTGCTATTTGTCGAGTCAGGATTTTTCTTACTTGCTAATAAGTAATCTGTTTAGCCATTTTTGGTGTGGAACACTAAAAAGATGAAATATAGCACTTAACTCGAATATATCTACTGCTTTTCATGTTAATTTTGTATTTGAATATTAACTAATCTTCTAACAGGAAGCAAATAGCTCTGGCAAGATGTCTATAATTGACATTCAGCTGAGTCATGCCCAGGTGTTACTGAGGTCCTCATTCTGCAGGAAAGTGCTGTCGACTTGCTACATGCTGGAAAGGGTGGAGGAATTGCCGGTAAATATATCATTTTGTCGAGTTGTGACGATTAAACCTCCAAGTGAGATAGCTTAAATCTACCAAGCAGACCACCGACGCGCGAATCTGCTTCATATAAGAAATTGTGTGCAAAAGTACACATTTCTCGCGATTTATCACGCAAGGCTTGTTGTTGCTCAGCGATACTCCATCTTCACTTAACATCAGGTGTGATTGAGGTCAAGTGCTAAACCGTTGTGCATAAAAAAAAATCTTAGGCCAGTATTAATAAACCGTTCTCAGGATTGAGGTGACCTTAAGCTGACGCTTGAGGTGAGCTTATCACAAAAAATTGTAGTAAGACTGAGACATGATTTCAAGATTGATTTATTAATACTGCCTTTAGAATTCTTAATGTCTTTTTTTGATTTGTTGAAACACAAATTGTAATTTTGCAATAGACTCTAGCAAAAAGAGCAACCTCTGAATTTCTTGCACATTCTTCTTCGGAAAGTCAAGCCTTCACTTCAGTCGAGTTCAGCTATTATTCTTAAATGGCTCAGATAAGAGCTGTTTGTCATGTTTCAAAAAGTTGTAAAAATCTAGCAGGCCGATGAGGGTCAGAATCCTTTGGCCGTCTTCTCCAGTGCTGTAAGGATGGTGGACCAGAGGATACCCGAGGGATGTAACCTCCGACAAATTTCCGATTTCAATAAACTGTTTGCATTTATCAATGTTTTCGTCAGTAACAACAGTTCATCAAGACTTGTACTCTTTTTGCCTAACTTCAATTGAAATGGACTGTATCGCCAGCTGCCAAATTCGACCAATGGCCAAGGAGTTGGTGATACAGTTCACTATCATTAAGTTAGATATGAGGACTGCTACTACGAGTATATCCTTATTTTCAGGTAGAACATCAGTGGGAGAATTTCATATTTTCTTTGGGACCAGAAGGTTGGCGGGCCAGATATCACATATACTCTCCTGGTATGAAGGCTGGAGGTGGAGTCCAGCATAGGCCAGGGATCTCGAAATGCGGTTTGATTTTTAAATATTTTCCATGTCCCATGCATACGATGTGTATAAAGATTATATTATAATATCAACAAACAACTTTTCCAACATATTGGACAGCTTGTATTGCAACAGCATCAGAGACAATATTGCGACATATAGTGGAACTGGCGTCATGCAACATGTTTGTTAACATGGAGCGTGGCTTGCTGGTCAACCGTTCTCGATGTTGGCGTACAATGTTGACGAACAAATGTTGCTGGTCATATCAATGAATATCTCTACTTCACATCAATAACTTTATTTTAACCGTCTCCGTGGCTCAATGTAAACAAAATTGGGTTTACGATTCGGAGGTCGCGCGTTCGATCCCCAGCGGGGTACATGTTTAAGTACTCGGTTTGATTGGTTGTAGGGCATTTTAAATGTCCGCCTGGCTAGCCACCACCATCTTATCTAAATCTGCCGTCAAACAGCAATGTTAATAGCATTGTTGTGTTCCGGTTGGCAGAGATAAGATAGCCAGTCCCCCAAATAAGATGGGGTTTCCGGGTCAGTACGCTACCACCTTCGGCCTCATCTTCACTTTTTTTTATGATTGACTGGATTCGCGTTTGACCACAATCCCACTTGATGGAAAGTGAAGATGTGGTCGAAGATGAAGCACGCGATCCCAGTAAATGCCTATCACTTAGGTGTGATTGAGGTCAAGTGCTAACCCGTTGTGGATAAAAAAAAACTTTGGCACTGCTGGAGGACGATCTCCTCTCACTAGGGCCATAATGCACCACGCAGGACCAGTGCGGATTTGTGGATATGACGACTGACCTGACGATCAGTATTTTTTTAACGTGCACGGAAATACTCGCTTGGATATGCCACTGGTGGTCATAAATTAATTTTTATAACATACAGGGTATATAAATTTTGGGGCTTCCATAGCAAATACTTATCAATGCCAGTCCTCAAATGGAGCAACTTGGTCATCCAGCCTAAGACTGACCGCGCTAGCTGTTGCTTAACTTCGTTAATCGTAAACCTATAGCGAATGCGACTGCGCCACCAGTTCTTCGATGGTTTAGATACCTCTCCTTAATATATACAATAATAGATACAAACATCTATTTTTAGATCAGGTTAGTAGAACATGTCGGAAATACAACTGCAAATAATTTGGAAGTTGTCACCGTAAATAGCAGCGTCACGTTGCCGTTGTGGTCAATATCATAGCATATATAAAGTTATCAGTAACCCAATTAGGCTGACTTATAAGTCAGTTATAAAATGTAATGACCAGTGAAATTGTTTCTCTATTATGGAAATTTTGGCATCCACGATACAGGCCTAGCCTAGTGTGGATGTTACAGCAAATGTATAATTATGTATGGTCCTTTTTGGTAAATAAACATCTTATCTTATCTATCTTAACTGCTATAGCACTGAAACGTGGTCCCTCACTATGGGCCTCATGAAAAAGCTCAAGGTCACGTAACGAGCAGGAGGGCGGTGAATAAGGAACTCCGTAGAAGAACGCCGTCATAGCCCAGGGTTTTAGTAAGTTAGAGTGGCAGTGGGCAGAGCCCATAGCTCCAAACACTGATGGCCGGTAGGCATCAACCAAACAGCTCATTGAGGGCGTTTGTTTGATTAACTGCACGGAATGAATTCCGTGAACTGGCTGAGGTATGAGGGAGGACTAAGGTCGTTATTTAGATGACCTTGACAGAACCAATCAAAGTGCAATAAGCTGACATAAGTAGCCAATAGCTGAATTTAAGTTTTTGGGCATCTTTTTCTTTTTTATGCACAACGGGTTGGTACTTGAACTCAATCACACCTGATGTTAAATGAAGATGAGGTCGTAGGTGGAAGCGTACTGCCCCGGAAACCCCAACACATTTGGGGGACTGGCTATCTTAACTCTGACAACCGGAACGTAACAATGCTATTAACATTGCTGCTTGGCGGCAGATTTAGTTAAGATGGTGGTAGGTAGCCAGTCGGACATTTAAAATGCCATACCATCTACCAAACCGAGTACTTAAACATGTACCCCGCTGGGGATCGAACTCGCGACCTCCAAATCGTAATCCCAATATTGTTTACATTGAGCCACGAAGGCGGCGGAGGAGGCATCTGTTCTGTTATACTGATATGTTGACAGATGCCCGTTCGCCAATTTTAGAAGTATATGGGCTATGTGGTCGATGCCCTTGGGATATCAAGGTTCTGGAATGGAAACCACGCAGCGGCAAGTACAGCTGAGGATGCCCATCCAGAAGATGGACTGACGACCTTATGAACGTCACAAGACGTAGCTGGATTCAGACTGCTTCCAATCGGTCGCTATGAAAATCTATAGAGAGGCTTATGTTCAGGGAAGCTGATCTTAAACAAACTTAAATCGAGGGCAGCAGACATATTAGCGGCTCTCGGCATGAGTCCTGAGCAGGCCGAGTATTGTAACGAGACGCTATGCGACTCGTTGGTTCTCTTTATTCAGTATTCTCCTTGTTTGTTTCTTTTTCGGTAAATTATCAACTGACTAAACAAAAGCTGCACAGAAAGAGAGAGAGAGAGAGAGAGAGAGAGAGAGAGAAAGAACAGGCACAGTTCAAATTTTGAATTTAAAATATTATGACGTCACCGAAAAGGAAACAAACAAGGAGAATACTGAATAAAGAGAACCAACGAGTCGCATGGCGTCTCGTTACAGCCCTATTCCTTTTTTTTTTTGATGCGGGGAAACGCATTCCTCCTCCGGGACCTACTCCTACTGCTGCATGGTGAATGACATATACCATCATTGTTAACAACGTAGCGAACTTCAAACATGCATACCCAGATACACATATCGACGTATAATAGTTATTTGCTTGATGTTGGGTAAATACCTAAGATGGCACATAAAGTAGCGTGGCGTACAAAATTTGCTGACAATGTAACGTGCAAATCAAAGAGCTTCAAATGCTTTGATCATGGAGACATTACTAATTACATTTATGTATATTAAGATCTTAACCGATATATGAAGCCTAAATTTGAAGTCATAAATGCGAACTTGAGTTTCGGTAGCGAGTCAGTTACTATAAAATCAAAATCAAAAAAACATTTATTTCAGGATAAAAATTATCACTTGAAAACGTCACATTTTTTTATCTTATTATTAAAGTTTTTGACATTATTGCTCATTTACAAAGCTGATTCCCCAGAGAAGAACGAGCAAGAAACTCAAGGGTTGCTCTTTTAAAATAAGTTTGGGTTACAATTATATTATATTGTATAATTAGACTGAATATCGCCGAGCGGTCTTTGTCCATGCTTGCTTATCATCCAGATAGTCAGAAATTTTATAATAGCCTTTGGTAAATAATGTCTGTTTTATGATGGTTTTGAATTTATTTAAAGGTAAATTTTGAATGTCCACTGGAACCTTATTATAAAAGCGTATACATTGCCCCTTAAATGACTTAATGACTTTGTTTGTTGACTATAAAGGATAATTCCACTTCCTGTCGTAACTATCATTTTGACGTCACGTCCTGATCACATAGCGGAGAGGTACGGCTTGGGGCGCAACTCCCACTTTATGGAAGTCTTTTTTGCAATAGCGAATTGTTATCGTTATTCGGTTCTTTGGTGCAAATACTATATAATTTGTTGAATGTAAAAAAATGGAAATAATAATAGGCCTCATGCATTCATTTGCCAGTTGGTATGTCCAAGCCAACATTGTGATTAGTTGGTCAGTGGTCCAAGCTACTATCGGATTCGGACCGGGACGGCGCTGACTATTAACTGTGACATCGTGAATCGGACCTCAACCTCTCTGAAGTGAAACCGACTTCTCTTGAACTTGTATTACTGTTATAAAATGTTTATGCCCAGCGACTCCACAAGGTCAACCGCCATGACTAGATGACCCCCACGTTGCGACTTTCCATCGTACGGACGTGTCCATAATCTAGTTTTCTAGGAAATCGTTCCACTTCTAGTGTTGAGTTTTCGATAAGAATCAATTTTTAGGGTTCGTTAATGTAACATGGGCACATAATTAATATAGTACTAACGTGACATGGGTGTCAATGATAAGGCCGTGCTGTTTTATAACGAATCACATAGTTTAATTATAAAATTAGTCGATAGGAGGTCTCCTGTCGACTAATTTTCGGTAATTAAGGGCGGTCGCCCTTGAGCGATGGTGCGAGCTCTCTCCCCAATAAAATTCTATTCCTTATTTAAAAATCCTATTTCTTTTTTAAATGAACATGATGTCACACCTCATGTTCCCAAGCATTCTCCTTGGACCGTCGCCACAGTAGCAAGCACAATACATGAAAAAATTGAGTTACGTGAATAAATTTCATATATTTACCTACATATACATACATACATAGATCAATAGACAAATATACCTACTTAAACATCACATCTATAAAATAGCAACAAAATACAAACGTAAATATTATATATAGGACCTATTATATAGGTCTTTATTACACCGTTTTCTTTACATTATTAACCTGTGCCGCCCTCTGTTTTTATCTATTAAATCTGACAGTGAGGAGAATGACCGCTTATAAAAATTTACAGAATCTAGTGCATTGACTACTGACATTCCACCATATTATATTATTATGCTATTCGAATCGATAACTGTAAAGAATATTTTGATGAAAGGTGTAAAGAAATTATGTTTAAGCTATTCTTGAAAATTCTTTGAAATATAATATACTTGTCGTAGATGGGTGTGGGTGTTGCTAGCGACCGGGACGGTGCCAGTCTCGTGGTAAAGGGTGGCTCGGGCAATTGCGATATTTTGTATACTACTATAGGCGAATAGAGAATGTTTTCACATTCGATTATGATCATGGAACCCGAGATGCTTACTGGTCAAAAGTAAACATATGTAAACACTCCCCTCATACAACTTGGCCCTCGCGTGCAGTCTGTGGAATTGAGCCGGACCTAGTTTATCATTCCTCCTTGCTCAAATCCCATGACCAACTTCTTATTAACTAACGACTCACCGGATTTTTCCACGTGTCGGTGATAATAGCTAATCAGAATCACTCACAGTCGTTGATGTGTTCAGTGGAGCTCCGACTCCTTTGAAGGCTGGTAGTAAAGTCCCGCTCATTTTCGATGTGCAGACATTATATTACTGTTAATGTCGTCACCGCGCCGTTTCCGGCGATACCAGCGTCACAGGTTTACTTCCATTAACTGTTCAAATAATGAATTCTATCGCTAATTTATCGCTACAACCGGTACATTATTGGAGGATTGCAGTTTAATGAATGATTAATGGAGGTAGAACCCATAGTAAGATAACATAGGTTAAAATTTCTCTTCTTCTCCAGGTTGCTACCTCGTCCGGTTATTCCACTTAGGTGCCTGGCGTTGTATTTGGGTATCTGATCAAGTGCCAGTAGATGCGACTGACTCCCCACTCCTGCCGTTCTCTCCTCTCATGAGCCATGCGCCTGTCAAGTCTGCGAAGCAAGTGCCGGCGTTAGTGACGTCATCGGTGGTGCATTTGTGGCCGCTGCTGCTTTGTAAGGTAATTATTATTATTATAGTCTTTATTGTACACAAAATAAAATACAAAGAACATTTAACATGAATGATAAAATGTACAAAGGGGATCTTATCACTGATAGCGATTTCTTCCAGACAAATTTCTGCCACCATATTATCTAAATCTGCCGCCAAACAGCAATCTTAATAGCACTGTACCGGTTGCCAGAGATAAACTACCAATCCCCCAAATAAGATGGGGTTTCCGCATCAGTACGCTTCTACCTTCTGTCTCATCTTCACTTAACATCTGCATAAAAACACACACACAGACGCGGTGAATACATTACCTTCTATTTGGCTTCGGCATACTCACGTAAAAGTACTCTCTTGCATCGGAGTAAACAAAATCAGTAGACATAAAACCGTTTGTCGTAGCGGGCATTACTAGCACAATATTATACGCAGGTCACGGCAATTTATACTTATTTTGCGGTTAGTACACTCGGCCGCACGACAACGGTAACACTTCCAGTATAGGCAGGTCTCGGTAGTAGCAACGCGCTGCGAGCTTATAGTTCATTAAAAAAACGCAATTTTTTGGTTTAACTTCTTAAAAGTTCCTAATTTTTTTGTAGAGGCATAGTTTTTTTTTTAAACTAAGCAATGTCCACTTTATATTTTCTAAAAATAGTTTATTGAGTCGTGATATTTTCCCCCGGTGAAATTTACTATAAATATAAAGAAGTGATTGATCGATTTTTTTTTGAAATTCAAAGTCAAAGTCAAAAATGCTTTATTTTGTAGGTACACAGAGTACACTTAAAATAGTCAATTTTACATTTTTTAAGCTACTATTTGTTCAAAATGCAATTTTCCCCTGAGAAGAACAAGCAAGAAACTCGAAGAGTTGCTCTTTTAAAATCAGGCTTTGATTTTACATAAAGGTTTTATATTTCAATATTAATTCTGACATAGCCTGGCATGCGAACGATCTGATTATGTCCAGGGATGATTATCATCTAAATAGTCTTATAATATGCTTTGTTAATAAGTTTCTGTTTTATAGTATCTTTAAATTTATTGAGAGGAAGATTTTGTATATCAACTGGAACCTTATTGAAAAACCGTATACAACCCTTTGAATGAATTACTGACTTTGCTGAGGCGACTTATGTGACCTGCAAGTTTATCTTTATTTCTTGTATTGACATCATGTTTATCACTATTTTTCCTAAATGATGCTATATTTTTTTTGACATACTTAGATTTTCAAAAATGTACTATGACGAAAATTGTTACAGGAGTCCTAAGTACATTCTCCGACGCAATGAAATTCACAGTTGTAATTTTAATCATATAGTCTATGTTTTACTACTAAATAAAAGTGTAACCCTTACTGGACTATTACTCTGGTATACCGTGCAGCGTGACATGACCCATTACACTGGTAGCGTTACCGTCGTGTAGTCGACTGTACCTAAAAAGTAAGCTCCCCATTTATTTAGTAATAAATAACGCTTAGTTGGTAATATACCACCGCGCGCCGTTTCCTATTTCGCGCTAAAGAAACTGGAAGTGACATCTGCTGTCTTATTTAACTTAGCTACTTCATGCTTCGATCTACACATCGATTCTACAACTGCTTGATCGAAAACTTCATGCCTATATAGAGTGTAACAAAATATACCCGACAAACTTAGGCAATTGCACGTACATGAAAATAAAATAATATATTCATTGAAAAAACTAGCCTTAAAAAATGTTTCCGAGTAAAAAAATTAAATGTAAGTGCAAATGAAAATACACATTAACAGACTTACTTCATTTCGATTGTACCTTGTTTTATCAATAAGAAAAAACAGGCAACGTTCCATTCATACGGAAGACGCCAAAGGGGATGGCAGGTGGCGGGGCACAGGGCGCAACCAATCACAGCAATCCGCAGCGGCGGCGCCGGGGCAAGCGCCGGCGACGAGCGGCGAGTGGACGCCTTTCGGCGTCTTCAAAGATACCGCGGCACGTGTTTGTGTGTTGTGGCAAAGTACTTAGAGCGTGCGACCACTCACAAAATTTACACTTCTAAATTTTACTTTAACTTTAACTTTAATGTTTTATTTTTTATTTTTTTCGTAATTGGTATACCCTATACAATACACTCTGCAATGTTTGTCGAGTTGATTTTGTTAGACCTTATATGACAATAACTTGACGAAATCGTCTATGTATTTGCATCCCATATATGTTGATGATTGTTTTTCTGTTTAATTCATAAGAGTTCATAAGAGTGGTCGCATATAAATTTGGTTAAGGTCTGATGATGCACTTCGAAAATAGTGGAACCTTATTGAACTCGGATGGTTTGGTAATTTTTGGCAACAGAAAGCTAAGAATGCAGTATTACTTGCTTTTAAAAATTAAATAAATCTGCATAGGGTAACTCCCGGATAGGTGCCCGGTGGGGATATGTCCCTCGTTTTTAAAACCTCCAAGTAATAAACCAAATCCGGATCTAACTACCTATTTATTACGAAGTGCTACCCGTTCCCCACCAGCACACGGAGTGCGACTGCGAGGTGTCCACGCAGCTACTTGACGCACCAAACAAACATTTTTACGCCCGGAATTTTAGTTGTTGTTAATTTTGGATACTTTTTGCAGTAGTGGAACCTTTTATCAATAAGGTAAGAATTTTTATAGCTGATTTCATATTAAACAATAATAAATTCATTTATTGTCAAGTAACAAGATCCATTAAATCAAATGAATTGAAATAAGTGCTAATTAAAATTAAACATTAAAGCTAAGAGTCTAAAGAACATGTTTTAGTTGCTTTTATTATTATTTTCCTTTTCTTAGATTGATTTATTAAGATGGGCATTTATCCTTTACAAAAAAGACAGATGCCCCGAGGCATTTATCCTTCACAAAAAGGACAGATACCCCGAGGCATCTATCCTTCACAAAAAGGACAGATACCCCGAGGAATCTATCCTCCACAAAAAGGATAGATGCCTAGGGGCAGGTTTCTGCCTACCTCAATGGGAAACAGGCGTGAGCATATGTATGTATGTATTATTGTTTATAGTATTTACTCTCCGCAATTTTTTTATTTTTTTGTAAAATATAAGAATCATTTTTCAAATTGTACATTAAACTTTTCATTAGTGTTGTGGATTGCGGATAAATGCCCTACTCAATAATGGCCTGGAGGATAGATGCCTTATCAGGGGATGGGGCATCTATCCTCCACCCTTGTTAGGGTAAAGGGTCAAAGTTACAATACTCAAATTTGGACAGGATACATAATGGTATGCAAACATACATACAAACATTCCATTGTTAGATACCTCAAATTTATGCGTAAAATTAATGTAAGGCATATATCTTCCGAGCCGTATTTACTCGAGGGTCATCTATCTGCTACTGGGCACATATCCCCCAATTTTTGGAGGTCTGCAAGAATTTTCATAACTCTAAAATTCATATGTTCCTGAAAAGGTTGCTATAACGCTTTTGAAAATGAGACTTCAATATTGTCAATGGGTTTTGAGCAAGAGAACGAATACAAAAAGTGTGGCACCTATCCGGGAGTTACCCTAAAGTAGAACATCTTATCTACAATATTTGCTACTTTCCCTTCACGTAGCATAGGTGTGGAATGCCCTTTATACTTATGTATTCTTCCATGTAAATACCTCTTGTAGGTTACTTTCAACAGTGTCCGTGCGTCTTTAGAAGCTCCGCTGAAATCAACATTATAGTGAACGGCTATGTACGTTATTGTTTTTATCATGAGATGTGTTGGAATTATCTTTAGTCCTTTCTAATTATCAACGTTTCCTACTAACATTTTACATCTTCGCCATTTACCCCTTTCGTAATTCCGTAGCGCCAGACCTTTCTCTGTTTATATTCTAGACACGTATGTGTTTAATTGCTAATCAAAATTTAACAGGCGCTTCTGAAACTCGCTGCACCCGATATGAATTCTGATGAAGAAATCGAACTTTACCTCGAGGATGTTGAAGATGAACTAATGTCAGATTTTGATATGTTGCACGCTCTAACGGGTTCATTGAGTATGGTCTACATTCACAAAGGTACTATATTTTATAATAAAGCATTGTAGAAAGATGACGTTGCGGCTGGCCGCGAAGGAAACAGCGTGACGAGCGTGATAAGTTCACTCAATTGCTCGTAGGTAAAGGAAAGCTCTGGAGGCGTGAAAAGAGGATATAGGTCTTTGCTCAGCAGTGGAACTGTATGGATTCCTATGACACTATACATAGAAATAAATGATGGTTACTATTGTATTGTATGTGTATGTGGCTGTTGCAGGTCGTCGGAGACCTGTATCACTGCGACCGTTGCCGATCTATTGTGATCGCCATTGACCTACAGTTCGTTGCTCAGGTTTGCCTCTTTGAGGAATTGGATAATTTTCCTGGCACCGATGGTTTTTATCTCATCCGGGTGTAATAAGTGGCTGCCCAGGTGGATATTGCGTTTACGCATTAGCGGGCCACATTCACACAGCAGATGTGCAGGTGTTTCCTCTGCGAGTAGGCAAAGTCTGCACATTCCTGTTTCTCGGAGCCCTATGTTGAGCATGTGTTTGCTCAGACAGCAGTGTCCCGTTATTGCCCTTGTGAGAATGTGTAAATTGTTCCTACTGAGTGCCAGCGCTTCGCCGGCCGCCTTCTTGTTGAAGGCTTTGATTAGTGATTTGGAGTGTGTTAAACCTGGCGTGTTCGTCCAGAGTTTAAGAGCTGCTTGGGTACACATACATAGGGTAAAGCAATGGTTACTAAGAAATACAGGTATCTAATTTGAGTCCAATTTATATGTTTATTCGTACTGCAATGGAAAGGCGGTGACCGGGATGAGAGGTCGAAACGAAAAACATAACATAACTTAACATTGTATATTCACAAGCCAGATCGAAGTTTCAGGACCTTCTTCTTGGGGTAAACATGATGCTCGATTCCACAGGCTACTGGTAATTGGCACGTCAGTACACTAACACTTTTGATTTGGATTTCGGGCACGATTGGTTTTTTTATGAATTAAAATGAGTCGATAAAGTAGCAGTTTTTGGCAGCACCGTCGAGGCGCTGCATTTTTTTAACAAAGGTTTTTGGTTTTTGATATTATGAAAAGTAGATATTGGCAGTTTGTGCTAACATTTACAAATTAAAACTAAACTGCAAGTACGGAACAATAATAATCTTTAATAAATACAGTAATTTGATTGTGAGAGTAATTATTGAATGATTGAATCTATGTATTTATAAATAAAAATATTGTCAAACCATGCATGCACAATAATTGCACATTTTGTTATTGTATTACTTCAGAGTATTCCTCACAGGATAGACATTGATCATGATTCACAAATAAAATAATACATAAGTACATACATACTACAATACAATTTTGTAGCAAATTAAGTGACATTTTTTGGTCAGATGCGAGTGTGCCTGTAGGCTTCCAGAACTGCTAAGACACAATCTTTATTAGATATACACTTATAACTAATTAACAAACCAGTCGATTGGTCACAAAAGTGGCTTTTTCGACACTTTATTGATGAAAATATTAAAATGTAGGTAAGAGTTCTTTAAGAAGGATGCAATGAATATCAATACTATCTGATATTACTATACTAACCGCATCTGGTACTACTATATGTATGTTATGTATAACAGGCAGATTGCTTTGTTTATTCTTGTTTTATTATTCCATTACTTTCGTAACTACTTAGAACTGAGTTGTTCGTAATTTGTGGATAATGCTGCTGGTTTTGCAATCCTCTACATTAGTTTGTTACTATCTTGCTTAAGTTATACACATTTTAAAACTGTTAATTGTCCCGAGTGAATAAAAATAACAAATAAATACATTTTCAAATTTACTGCTCATTCACAATTCGTAATGACTAGAGAAGACTGAGCAAGAAACACAAATTCTTCTTTAAAGTCGAAAAGATATTACCAAAGCTTTGATTCCCCGTTCCAAAAACTTCATCATCATTACCAGCCTGCGGCAGTCCACTGCTGGACATAAGCCTCTCCCAAGGCGTGCCACTCAGCCCGATCTTCGGCTTTACGCATCCAGTTGCTGCCAGCCACCCTGCGCAGATCGTCGCTCCATCTAGCCGGGGGGCGTCCCACATTACGTTTGCCTAAACGCGGTCTCCACTGTAGAACTCGCTTGCTCCAACGATCGTCAGTCCTACGACAGATGTGACCAGCCCACTGCCACTTTAGCTTGCTGACTCGAGCGGATAACTCTCGGTAACTCTGGTTCTCTGACGGATGACTTCGTTTCGAATTCTATCCTTCAGAGAGACTCCGAGCATAGCCCTCTCCATGGCCCGTTGAGCGACTTTAAGCTTGTGGACCAATCCCACCGTCAGTGTCCACGTTTCGGCACCGTATGTCATAACAGGTAGGACGCACTGATCAAAGACTTTTGTCTTTAGGCTTTGCGGTATGGGCGACGAAAAGACCTGACGAAGTCTCCTGAATGCTGCCCAGCCCAGCTGAATCCTTCTATCGGCTTCCTTCTCGAAATTGTTTCTACCCAGCTGTAGAACTTGTCCTAGGTAGGTATATCTGTCGACAATTTCGAGAAGTACTCCATCAACGTCGATTGGTCTGGGTACGATGTGTACGTTGAACATGACTTTCGTCTTGTCCAAATTCATACACAGACCAACCTGTCGGGAGGATTCATTTAGGCTGCTCAACATTTTCTGGAGCTCCTGCGGCGACTTTGCCATAATAACTATGTCGTCGGCAAATCGAAGGTGGGAGATGTATTCGCCGTTTATGTTTATGCCTCGTCCTGCCCAGTCCAGAGTCTTAAAAACGTCCTCCAGCGCATTAGTGAACAGTTTCGGGGATATAACATCCCCCTGTCTCACGCCTCTATGGAGCTGGATTGGTTTTGTGTGACTGTTGTGCATTTGGACGGACATTGTGGCTGACTTGTAGAGACATTTCAGCACCTCGACATACCGCCAATCGACTTGGCATCGCTGCAGGGACTCCATAACAGACCAGGCTTCAATGGAATCAAAGGCTTTCTCATAGTCCACAAATGCTAGGCACAGGGGTTGGTTATACTCCGTTGTCTTCTGTATAATCTGCCTCAGTGTGTGGATGTGGTCTATGGTACCAAATCCTCTACGAAACCCGGCCTGTTCTGGAGGCTGAAATTCGTCAAGCCTTCCGAAAACTTATTTTTCCAAATTCCATGAATGCTGTATCTTATCGTCAAATCTAAAAGAATGTTTCCTCTCAGAAAAATGTGCTATCTTTAATATTTAACGTTTCCATCTGCCAACCGCATTGTTCTCAGAAAAATAGAATCGTATAAACAAAGAGAGATAAGCTAGTATGCTTTGCTTTACTTACAGTCGATAGTCACATGACATTACATCGTAATCCTTTACTAAACACATTCTATTTTTCGGGCAAGTGTCGTTTATAATTAGATTATAAGGTAGAAATACGTCAACTATTTAATTTAAATTTTGTGTATCTACAGAATATGCTACAGAATGTCAAAGAAATTAATTAAAATTTCTGATACCAGATGTCGAAACCCTCTGGCAAATACTGACAGCTGAGGTACAGCCATTTGTATGGGACGAGGACGATGAAACCGTAACGAGCACAGTCAAGTCAAAAACCACAAAAAAACCAACCAACAAAACTGCTGCACAAGTGCCATCCACGGTAAGTCACATAGGAGTACCTTGAATCAGGGACGAAATTGATGAGACTCATTAAATATGATCGTTATTCATTCAACACTATTTTCCATTGGCTCCGTTATCCCGCTTAACGATTCAAAGGCACAGCCAATTGTACCCAAAAAGCAATTCTTCTCAGCGAGTCGATGACAGAAACGTCAAATTCTCAATTATTCGAATCTTACACCGATATTCACTACATTCGCATACATCTACGTGCCCACTCGGACACATGCGAACATGTCGGTCAATATTAGGAAGTTGCAACTATGCTGAAAATGTGCCCATTTTGTTTCTGTTGTCAGCGAGCTGTGGTCTCAGTGGACATTGAAGACACTAAGGAATTCCCACCCTACGCTCTACCAGGCATCACTCCAGCTCACGAGATGACTTTACTCGTATCTATGGTGAGAGATGTGCCGTTGAAGAAACCTCTTCCAGAGCCTGGTGAATTTACCTTAATTTCCTTGTTTTTTAAGTTGTTTTAGATCAGTCTGTTATCTACTAGATTTTTTAATACTCAGGCTGGTTATCACAAGGTATCCAGAGTTAGTAATCTGCTAAACCAAATTATATCATGGTTCGATCACTGATGATGGCACAGCTTGGTAGTTTTAATAAAGTTTCCACACTATATGATCTTCCCTCTGTCTTATATCATATAGACTTATAAAGTCAATAGCTTGTTAATAGGAAGGGGTAATAGCAAGGGTAGCTCACAAAATATTTCTACTGGAAGTGACATTGACACACATGGACTCGACGCGACATAAAAAAGGTAAGAGAAGACAGTTTGGTGCCATAATTGTCCATCGGTGACAACTCAGTAGTGAAGCTGTTATTTTAGAGATTGATGTGTGCCAAAGTCTAGCACAGACATGACAACTGCGATCACCGCCGATGATTCATAGCAGCCAATGTGTAAAGAAGAAGGAGCCAAAGTAACAGCCTCACGCAGCACCCTCAACTTAATAGACTTTTTTTATGCACGACGGATTCGTACTTGACCTCAATCACACCTGATGATAAGTGAAGATGAGGTCGAAGGTGTAAGCGTACTGACCCGAAAACCTCAACACATTTGGGGGACTGGCTATCTTATCTCTGACAACCGGAAAACAACAATGCCATTAACATTGAGCTTGGCGGCAGATTTAGATAAGATGGTGGTAGCTAGCCAGGCGGACATTTAAAATACCCTACCACCAACCAAACCCGGAAACCCCAACACATTTGGGGGACTGGCTATCTTATCTCTGACAAGCGGTGCTTGCAAAGGCAAGCTCAGCGTCCCCTCAGTCGTTACGCCCTAGGCTCTAGCCTAATTAGCCTATAGGTAAATCAGGCCCTGTTCTTCACTCCCAATTTATGTAATTTCTTAATCTCCAGAGGTATCACCGTGGAAGGTGTTTCGTTGGGTGGACTGGGCTCGGCGACATGGCCTTTACGAAGCATATGATTGTCCACGCACTAGATTCCTGAAAGTCAACGGATTGATGAAGTTATCATACTCACCTCACCTGTTGGATGTTCAGAGTACAGAATCGGTAAGGAAAAGTTTCAAATTTGGAACCGCCCGTAGCGAAGCAGCTCGGAATGAAACAAACGAGTTGTACGTTGAAGTTTACTGAATAGGCTCCAGTCATAAAAGGTGCAGTGGTGTTTGCACGATGAAGCCTTTTATAAATGTTTGTAATGGAACTAAAAAGGTAATGCATTCGCTTTTGAAATAGGAATCTAGTAGACATTGAAAATAGCCTTAACATAACCTGATGTTAAGTGAAGATGAGGTCGAAGGTGGACGCGTAATGACCCGGAAATCCCAACACATTTGGGAGACTGGCTATCTTATCTCTGACAACCGGAGCACAACAATGCTATTAGCATTGCTGCTTGGCGGCAGATTTAAGATGGTGGATGGTGGCCAGGCGGACATTTAAAATGCCCTACCACCAACCAAACCGAGTACCTTCACATGTACCATATAAACATGTAGGGATCGAACCCGCGACGTCCGAATCGTGAACCCAATGTTGTTTACATTGAGCCACAGAGGCGGTTAAATAAAATAGAAGATTATGAAAAAATTCTCAAAAACAGAGCAACATTTTAGTGGTTTACGCTAAATAAATTTTGACCCCTATTTTTGTGGTTGAAAATTTTATATATTACTGTGCAGCCATAAGAATAATGTAAATAAATAATAAGCCTAAGATTGTCATGCACTTTATAGTGCTCTCTCAAATTGCTTGTGCCCTAACAGGGTGTCACATGATACTACCGATGCACCTAACAACTGTATGTATATATGAACCACTGTGATATGCAATAAATACTTTGAGTTTTGAGTTAAAAAGTTTTGAGTTAAAAAATAGAGATATCACTCGCAGAATAGCAGTTTGGTGTAGTGGTTAGCAACTCTGACCACTATACCAAAAGGTTGCGGGTTCGAGTCCCGCTAGGGGCATATGTTTGTGAGATGAATATAGACATGTGTACCTGACCATGGATGTTTTCATTTATAATAAGTATTTATTTACAAAAAAAAATGTATTTATGTAGTATATCAACCATCTGGTATCCACAACACAAGCCTGTTGCTTACTGTGGAACTAGATGGCGCTGTGTGTATGTTTAAGGATATTTATTTATTATTTATTTATATGTTCTACCTGTTCTCCAGTATTAATGCTTATGCTTTTATGTAAGTAATTAAAATTTTTGATTCCAGATCACATATTGTTTTAGAGAAGAACAGGAGAAATTGGCCACAGAAAAAGATAAGGTAACATGCTGTAGTTTCGAATTAGCTTTATTATTTTAGCCTTTCGATAGAAGATAGCTTTTGTATGGCGACGTTAAGTTGTGCATAAGAGATGGTCTTAAGTTTTTCTTTAACTTATCATCAAAATACAAACGTGCGAAGAAGTGTGGTATAAAAGATTGTAATTCCGATACTCTATTCGTGTAGACTCATTGCTTGTCGGTGTAAGGCACGACAGCGCCCCCTACGGAGGGTGCGCTAGACACCCTGGGGGGGCCTGGAGCCGCTTATGCGTTCCCAGGCCCTCCCTACTGCCGAAGAAGGTTGCCGCGGGGTTTTAGTGGGTATCCCTCCCGACAGGCGGAGAGTCCCACATAACCGTCTCGCCGTCCCCCAGGCGAGCGGTACGCGTAATGCGTTTCCCCGCATCAAAAAAAAAGACTCATTGCTTGTACGATAAACTTTACAACGACAGAATGCTTTTCACAGAAGAAGAAGGACTTAAACCGTTCAAACATACAAACATCAACAATGATCCAGCAACAGAAGGAGGAGTTAAGAGAATGGGTTCAGTATAGTCCGGTACGTAACATGCATGCTTAATTAACGAGGATGCATTAATGACTCTATCACTGGATGCATCATCAACAGCCTTACACGCCTCCTCTCATTTGGAGGGGGTACCGGCCATAAACCACCACGCGGGCCCATTGCAGAATGGTAGATTTGTGTCAGACTAGTGGCCCCCTGACAGTCACTAAGTCAAAGTCAAAAATGCTTTATTTTGTATGTACACAGAGTACACTTAAAATAGTCAATTTTATATTTTATAAGCTACTACTTGTTCAAAATGCAATTTTCCCCTGAGAAGAACAAGCAAGAAACTCGAAGGGTTGCTCTTTTAAAATCAGGCATTGATTTTACGTAAAGGTTTTTATATTACAAAAAGGTTTTTATATTTCATTATGAATTGTGAAATAGCCTGGCATGCGAACGATCTGTTATGTCCAGGGATGTTTATCATCTAAATAGTCTGATATTTTATAATATGCTTTGTTAATAATTTTCTGTTTTATAGTATCTTTAAATTTTTAAAATTTTTTTTAAGAATATATAAATATATTCCATCAGGTGAGATTGTAGTCAAACGCGAAACCAGATTTTAATAAAAAAAAAAACCGCTAATCGAAATCGCACAGTGAATGCGACTGCACTACGAGTGTGTTACTGAATACAATACAATACAGATACACTTTACTGCACAAAAGGAAAATATAAATTAAAAAAAAAACGTTACAATAAAAAGAGTAGGTACACTTGGCCTTATCACTAAAAGCGATTATTACGGATTTATAAATTTTCCGCCGAAGTCGGACAACATGTGTTCTGTTTTGTTTCTGCTCACTTTCAAGCCGAAAGTGTCCAGTCTTTGTCGCCAGTCCTCCTATCTACTCTGGACCTCCAGACCAGTTCAGCTTCGTACGCCAAGTAGCTTCGAGATTTTTTTATGCACCACGGGGTTGTACTTGACCTCAATCACACCTCATGTTAAGTGAAGATGAGGTCGAAGGTGGAAGCACATTGACCCGGAAACCCCAACACATTTGGGGGACTGGCTATCTTATCTCTGACAACCGAAACACAAAGCTATTAACATTGCTGCTTGGCGGCAGGTTTAGATAAGATGCCCTACCACCAACCAAACCGAGTACTCAATCATGTACCCCGCTGGGGATCGAACCCGCGACCTCCGAATCGTAAACCCAATGTTGTTTACATTGAGCCACGGAGGCGGTTAAAGATTTTGTGTTTAGTCAGAGAGTGAGTGACCTTTCGCTTTTAGACTAAGTAGGAACATTATTACTAACTCTGAAAATATGGAGAGGGAACAGTTCGATGGCAAGTACACATTAACGAGAATTAATGTTTTTTTGTTTTAAGATCCAAGAACTAATTTTAAGCTGCAATGTTGTGTATTACCCTTCAATGTTTCAATTCACCACTACCGCTAGCAATCCTCCTCTGAGGATCACTAAAGCAATGCCCAACAGAGCACTGGACATACCAGCTTCCAAAGCAGCACCGTTATACCTACAAATAGACGGATCAGAGGAGATCAAGCTTAGAATATCATTAAATATGCTACATCCAAGAGTGTTGTTCAATTGTGGAATACCTATCGTTGATTACATTGAGAAGGGTTATGTCCTTATGGAAGTCTTCGAATGGTTCAAAGATACAGAGGTGCCAATGGCAAAAGCTTATATAGAAACGAGAGGATACAATTCCGTTGAAATTACGTTAGATCCAGGAAGACATTTTTGCAGGTAATTTTGGATATAAATAAATAAATAAAAATTAATATTTCGGACACTTACACCAATCATCTAGTCACCAAACTAAGCGAAGATTGTGCTATGGAAACTAGATAACGAATAAACATACATAAATATTTATATAAACATCCATGACTCGGGAATAAATGTTTGTATTCATCACACAAACATTTACCCCTCGCGGGATTCGAACCCGCAACCGTTGGTTTCGCTGACAGGGCCACTATCCACTACACCAATCGGTCGTCACACTACACAAACCAAATATCTGTTGATGGTTTAACACGTACCTACAACATATCAACGCTTGTATAAAAAAATGTAGGCCAGATAGTGGCTAGGTAAAAGTGTTCTTTTTAAAGGCCAACGACTGGACTTAATGACTGCCTTTACTTGAAAACAACAGCGAAACTCAAGGAAATTGAAAATATAAAGTATTTTTAACAGACTTCAATCAAAAATTAAAAAAGGAGGAGGTTCCATGTTCGGTTATATGTATTTTTTTTTTAATGTATGTTCATCGACAAGTTTTTGTTAATGATAGAGGTTAGTGTCAAGTTGGTCCCAATATAATTTCAGTGTAATCAGTTTTAAATAGCGAAATTATGTTGAAACCGTTAGAAGAATATATCGGTTACGACATTTTTTATTTTTTTTTATGCTCGACGGGTTCGTACTTGACCTCAATCACACCTGATGTTAAGTGAAGATGAGGTTGAAGGTGGAAGCGTGCTGACAAGGAAACCCCAACACATTTGGGGAACTGGCTATATTATCTCTGACAACCGGAACACAACAATGCTATTAACATTGATGCTTGGCGGCAGATTTAGATAAGATGGTGGTAGCTAGCCAGGCGGACATTTAAAATGTCCTACCACCAACCAAACCGAGTACTTAAACATGTACCCCGCTGGGGATCGAACCCGCGACCTCCGAATCGTAAACCCAATGTTGTTTACATTGAGCTACGGAGGCGATTTCTTCCAGCTATACAGTTATAAAATAACAGTAATATTTTCAAGGCTCTGGATCCACGCACGAATGACCTGGCATGCGGCTCTGCTAAGCGAATCTACATTACTCCTCGGTACTCGAGACCTGATTATGACCGCTGCTGTGAGGGAATGCCCTTGGGTGACGAAGTTTCTAACCCACCTCGGGTGTTCCATCTCAAATTGGCTACGGACAGGGAAATCTACAACGTCAATGCTTGCAACTGATCGAGATTTTTTTACGTGAGTACAGATTTGAATTACCATGTAGTCAGCCCCTTTCCATTGGTTGGTTTACATTTGTTACATTACTCAAGGAACGGATTGGCTCTTACCTAAAATAGATTAGAAATGACAGGGAGAGATCTAGTGAAATGATGGATTTAAGAGGATGGACGTATAAATTCAATTCTTTATTGCACTCCTAATGTAGGTATGTGTAGTGTAGGTGGTCATATTAAAAAAATAGTTCATTATGGACCCGGTCTTTGTAGACAGACTGAGTTTGTCCTGATATCTGTTTGGCAAAAATGTCTACATCGTGTGAGGATGCTTCCGACCGCTTGCGCTCGAATATTTCGGGTGAGGATACGCATTAGCATTGTCATATGCTTTAAAATATCGAACTATTTTTTTTATCATACCTTTATATTTTCCAATATGTTTAAGTACTCGGTTTTGTTGGTAGTAGGGCATTTTAAATGTCCGCCTGGCTACCTACCACCATCTTATCTAGATCTGCCGCCAAGCAGCAATGATAATAGCATTGTTGTGTTCCGGTTATTAGGAATAAGATAGCCAGTCCCCCAAATGTGTTGGGGTTTCGGGATCAGTACGCTTCTACCTTCGACCTCAACTTCACTTAACATCAGCTGTGATTGAGGTCATGTACCAACCCGTTGTGCATAAAAAAAAAACTACTCAATAGGCTTCTTCCATGGAACTTTTCATCGCTAAGCTGGCAGCTGGGATTGGCGATTTTCAGGAGCTCCGCACCAGTGACGCTACTGCCCAATACTGACACCTACGGGAAGAGACGGGTGGATTCCTATACTTTTTTATGAACCACAGGTCCTATTATTAAACAGATTATGTCTACTGTATACTTCTACAGGTCATACCAACCAGATTTAAATTGGGATCCAAAAGTGGTCGGCTACAACAAGTACCACGTCCACTGGATGTTCAGGCAAGCTCTTCAAAATATTCTCCATAAGAGGCTTCAACACCACGAGTACCAGATTGTGTGCGCTGCCTTCCGTCGTCATCTGCTCGACCCTGATTTCGGACTGCCCCCAAAGCCGTTGCCCCCGAAGTCACTGAGAGAAATAGCTGCAGCTGACATTTGTGACTGCGTTATGCCAGAAACTGAGGAGCATGAAGGGTTGGAGGAGCAGCAACAAGTGGAGGAACAGGTTGCTCAGGTTATATTTGAATTTGAACTATTTGGCTAAGTTGTATTGGAGGACCTAATGGTTAAACATTTTAGTTTAGTTTATTTTATTAACAAAAATTTTTACACACATAATATGAAGTGTCTGCTTCCCGAACTAGGTAGAAACCTGTATCTCAGGAATCAATATCTTCTCCTATTTTTGTCCGTAAATATGTCAATGAACGGTACACACTGAGCATTTTATGATGCCAAAAAAATAATTTGATCTTACACCTAAACATTATTTTTAGAAAAAAAAAATAAGAAATAAAACTAACTTAATGAACTTCACAAGTTACCATGAGGCTAAACATTGGTTTAGTAAGCATATTTAAAACGTCATATTTAAAACATTAATCATAATGTATACTGCAATAGTCAACTAAGTTTCCAATTAATCTAAATTTATATGTGTATACATGTAGTATGTTTGTTACCTCTTCACGCCTAAACGGCTAGACAGATTTGGTTGAAATTTAGCTGGTAGATAGACTAGGACCTGGATTAATATTAAGCTACTTTTAATCTCAGACAAGTGACTGATTCCTGTAGGATAAATATTATTAGTGGGATTGCTTTTGAGTCATAGAGTGACTCATTTAGTCGTTACACTAAGCGGACGCAGTCGCGGGTAATAGCTAGTAAATAGTAAAATAGCTTAAGGTATTTATTACATCTTTCAGTATTTGATTCTTAAAAATCGTTAAAATAGGATTTTATTGAAATAATTCGCTCTACAGGTCTTGCATATACCCATCGCAGAAGGTGAAGAGAAGTCGCTCACCGCAGAAACATTGACACAATTGCTTTCACCGCCCGGTGAGATAATACCAGCCAACATTTGCGACTTAGCTAATGATAAAATGCGTTGCGCCTTCCTGAAGCGTGAAAGGGAAAAGGTGATACGGATGCATGAGGCGGCCACGTTACTCCAAGCACACTGGCGGGGGACGTGGGCAAGAAAATGCTTGATGTCACACGCGGGATTTACTAATGAAGTTATTAAATTGGTAAGATCACGCCCCCGTACTATGATAGGCGCGATAAACGTTTATGTCGCGGGAGATAATATTTGTCCTGCTCATTCGCTTGGACGAAATATATAACTATCCCACTCTCGTTAATTACCACTCGTTCGTCAGTTTTCAAATACTTTAATTTGACACTTAGCAAACACATGTTACCTTTCTAAACTAAGTAGTACACCACACTGTTGCATAGAAAAATTATGCTTAACTCTTTGAGGGCAGGGTTCATATTTAATCGAGCTAGTGTTCCATGACTATGAATAGTTGAGCTAAAACATGTGAAATGGTGACGTGAGCTCGGAAAATGTCGCTATAATAAATAAATAAATATGTCATAATGCGACACAAACGTTAGCATTGAATGTCAAATGAATAAATTATCTATAAGCAAAAGTCAACTTTAAGATGACGGACCTTTTCATTCCGCGACTGTACATACAAATTGTTATAGAAATGGATTGAATTATAATATTTATCGTTGATCATATAAGCCAGCGGTCTAAGTGAATCATGGACTGAGTTGTAATTAACCTATGCATAAAAAGGATTCAGATTAAAATTTATTACAGGTAATGGAGAACGCAGTTGGAAATATCGATGTACTAACATCCCTGATGAACGAATTCTTTACTCTATTCCCTGGAGCTAAACACGCGTACTCGGTGTCCTCAGCCCTTAGCGGGATTTATGGCTTAAATCAATACCACGGCACTTCTCCAATTACACCAAAATGCAAATGGATACCATACTTCCAAGGAGTGTTTTACGCCCATTTGCCAGTAAAAGTCCATTTTGATATACAAAGTAGCCTCCAACACAGCAGAGTTGCTGTTTATAATAATGACACAGGATTACAAATGCCTCAAGCATACAATGCGCATGTCACTTTTGATTTTCAGCCGAACAACTGGGGGTAAGTTTCTGGACCCTTAATTTACATATTGTATTTTGGAATTGGAACGATATGGAAATTTGTCGATAGGGTTATCTGTGTCAGGGATCTTTTCAATTATTTCGTTGGACCCGGCGGATATCTGATTCTCATAATGTACAGTCCTGACATCCTTTTTGTTTGTTTCGTAATTCAAATTTTCATATTTATGAATCATTCAGCAGTTTTTAGAAATTGAGCAGTTTATGTGTTGGACTTTGTCTCATTTTTAAGTATATGTAGTGATATATAATAGGTCCTTACCTATGAAATTGGCGTTTTGTATGAAGAATTTCATTAAGACTGTTTTCTCCATACGAACATTTTTGATTTTTTTTTGGGAACGGCAAATCCAAATTTAGCTAAACTTTGTGTGTATTATCGGATAACATTAGTTAAGTAAAGGCAGCATTAATTTTCAAAAGTAACCGCTTTATAAAAGTTTCAGCGTATCTAAGAAATGATTATGGGAAACTCATGAAAAGAGCTCTGTTCAAATTTTTATTATTATGTGATTTAGCCCAGACATTAAAAAATATTTCATGTGAAACCTTGAAATTATATTCCATTTGCCAAATAAAAAACAAATTTGGATATAGCTTTGAAAATCGCAGGAATTGGTACATACGATTAACGAAGAAAAAAACTCCTATTTCATAGGTAAAGACCCAATATATAGATATTTTATGTTTATCATGAAACCTATATTCAGAAATAACATAGAGGCAGGCTGATATGAAGACGATAGATGACTCTAAATAATATTTAACTATGCTCCACTCCCTTTACCTAGACACGACCCAGATGCATGTTTGCTTGCTTGCTTGCTTCTTCTCACTAATCTTAACTCCTGGTGAGGATATAGAGTTTAAAGAGATATGTGTGACCTTCAAATAATTGAAATTATGGTATCCGACTTTCCACTATAATGAGGACATTATATTATGAAGGTACTACACGATGAGAGCCCGTTGTACATTCGAGGAGATTCAAACACGTTTCTGAATCGGTTTCTAATTCATAAAACAGGTACACAGTTATGGGCCATGGCAGCGTGCACCAGCACCACCACGGCCATAACGACGTCCACTGGCAACTTACAGTCCTGACTTCTATCGACAACGTGTTCCATGTCTGCGACAACCCAGATCAAGATTTATGCACCATCTTACCGCTGACTCCGTCTGCCAAGTTGCACCTTGAAGAAATATTTTTACCTAACCGAAGGAATATATTGGGCGGGATAACTATCTCAGTCATGAAAGTGGAATCCATCAGTTTTAGAGCTGCTGCCACTTCACCTGATGTTAGTTATTCATAACACTTTGCAGTCAAAGAGTAAGAAACCTAGCATTATAAACCAATCTCCACTAAAATCATTTGCAGATAATTAATATTCGATGAGCGCACCACGAACTTTGACGTTATTGAGACACTAGACTAAAGCTTCAAACTTACATAATAATAATATAATATTATTATTATTCTTCTTCGTCTTCACTTTGAAGAAGAGAAATACGTTATAAATGATAACAATAATAATAATAATATTTATTTGAACTCTAGCTTACATCGTAGATTATATATACAAACGTTTCACACTTATAACTATCACTTGCGAAAATTTACTTACTATTATTACCTATTCTAACACATTCTAATGTTGAAGTCTATACAAGTTTAGATATAAGAGGTTAGGTACATTTGAATAGTGTAAAACAACAGTAGGGATTCCTGCCTCCTAAACTAGGTATAACCTGTGCTATAGGAGACAGTTCCTCCTCAGTTAACAAACATGTTGCATGATTAGTGGTCACTAACACAAATACGTAACAGTGAAAATTAGCGTTGGGTAGATAGTATCACTTTACATTATGCTTAAGCGTGAGCACTTGTGTATGTGTATGGGGGTGTGTGTGTGGGTGTGTGTATGTATGTATGTATGTAGGGGAGTGCACACGTATATGGTTCGTAGGTGAGTGTATACCTGTACATATGTGTGTAGGCTTCCATCACTTATGCCAGAAGTTTTCGGTTTCATCGTACAATAATCCTTGTAGCCAATTCTGCACTTTCATTTTAACTTCATATTTGCTTAAAGAATAAATGTTGAGTTTTTTTGTTAAAACATATATAAACAGATAAAAACATATATACCCCTTACACCAAAAAAACAAGATACATATTTTGCTATTATGTTATTGCATGAGCTCTTGGTTCTCCGCTATAAAAGCATTATGTGTATTGCGTACACTCATCCTGACACTGTAATTGGCGAAACCGTAATATCTAAGAAAACGAAGTTTCTGGGGTATAGCAGTACTTGTCTGCGGTAGGCCGTAGTGTCATTTGTAAGAAGGTCTAAAAAGCCAACCCGTCTACTCGTGGTGATTAGGGCCAAATCCTCCCATGAAATGCGATCCACATCGCGCCAATGGAAATACTCGGACAACCAACAGTGTCAGTACACTGCTAGAATAATAGCCTATATCAGTATATAGATGATGTTCCTGTATGTAGCAATATCCCATGTAATGATCCAAAAACACTAGACAGTCGAATTTCGATAGACAGTCGAATAATTTTGTTAGGTTACGATTGTGTAAATCAACATAACGATCACTGTTTCTGTAACAGTTGGATATTGAGGCCGTTCTTCGTACAACAAATCCTGAAGGCGAAGTAGAAGAGATAGCGAGGTGCACAGGCAAAGGGGAGATCTGTTGGCCGTACATGCGTCTGAAGCCAACAGCTCCGATACTGACAAACAAGCGGTCCTACTCACACGCTAACATTACAGCGGTAAATATAACATCATTCGTCTATTCAATATTATTATATTTTTTTCTGTGTTTTATCTGTGATCAGTCAGACTAAACAGATTTTGTGTTTGACAATTTGGTGATTTTTAGCGTATTCTCCATTAAGAACATCTGCTATCCTTTCCCCAGTTTAATCATGTACTGACTGCGACTCTTTCCTTTTAAGCTGTTTCGCATAGCCTCTTCTTGTTAAATCAGCTGTTAGTACGTTTGGGTGTCTTCCACCTGAATTCTGTGCCCCTCAGCCTTTCAGATTTCCTGAGATATAGTAGACATACTGGTACAAATGCTGGTGAATCTCATTGGTTTTGAGGAACCAAGCAGTTTCGCTAATTGTTTGGAGTATAGTCAATTGTATCAAAATTATATAAGGAGTCAGGATCATTGTTTTTGACTGCCGATGCGATCATCTGGTGACCACAAACAATTGCGCATTGGCATGTATGATGTGCATCATGGCAGTTTGTGCGCACGATAGGACACCGCATGAGGATTTTTTGTCCCTCAATTTTGTAAGTACACAAGAATGGGTTCGTTTTAATTTTTAATTGACTAAATTATGTAGATTATACTGAAATCTCTTCTCAAACTCACGAAATACGATGGAAATATTGGACATAAAATTTAGGAATATTGGAAAGGAGAGACGTCGGCATCAAACTTTTCACACGTGTCTGTGAGATCACGCATGATATGGAAAAGCTCCCGATTTAATGTAGCTACACAAGTCTATAAACTGCGACAAACTAGTTTTTTCTTATTAAATTCTTAAAATCAGTACAATTCCCTCTGCTTTTTTTAAAGTATTTTAATTTTACCTTTATTTTGTATTGCTTTTTCTAGTCTGCTCGTGATTCTTTTTTTCAAAGTGCACGTTCCTTGAAAGAAGGCAAAAAAGCAAAACCAGCTAGTGCTGGTGGGAAATCTAAATCCGCTACTAAGGTATGGTTTATTAAGGTTTAACATACGATACCGTCTCAGGCAAACACTACGTCATCCAAAGGATTGTGCCTTTCATTGTGTTTTAAAATTTTTATCAGTTTGTTGAACTGAAGTCATATCGTCATGAACAGTGGTTAATGTTGTCTTATAGGGTTTTTTGATTAACTTCACATATTTAGGTCCTATCGCATGCACCAAAAAATTAGAAAACTATAAGAAGTGAAGATGAACCTATTTGATGAAATTGATGATGTTGCAAATAATCTCGATAAAAGCTTATAGATATGTAAATATTTAGTGAGTGAGTGAAAAATTTGAAATAACATTAGTAGGTGCGTTATATTTGATGACGGCCAGACTGTCTCCCTAAATGGACCGCTGGCCCCTTGAAAAGATGGCGAAAGGACTTGAATGATTGCGTACGAGACGTAAGGGAGGCTTATGTTCAATAGTAGGAGATATTTGCAGGTTAGCACATTACGGAGGATAGAATGATAGCGAAGTGGATTGTGAAAAATACCACGCACTCATAGCATGTAAGCTTAAAATAACTACTGTACCAATCCTTGATCTGTCAGCATCAGCGTCATCTATACGCATATGTTTATTCCTAGTTCACAGTCTAAATGTTAATTGTCTAGATTGGATCAGTACTCACTGAGTATGAGTCTTCTAACCGTCTTCTTTGGATATGTAATAACCTATAAAGTTATTTTATTATTACTACCTTAAGGCTGACTTTGAAAATAAAAATGCAGTTACAGCAATAAAACATCATAAAATAAAAAAGATGCACAGCTTTAGCATTAGATTTATGTATTGAACGGATAATAACTATGATACATTTGCTCCAGATTAAAGAAACTAGTAAACCTGCTCCAATAGAACCAAAACAGTATACAATAGAGTAAGTATTTGCATAATTTATAGAGCTAGATTGAATTCAAAACAATAAAATTTATTCTAATTCAGCCTAAGGAACTTTGTCTCTGCTGTTCCACCTTTCATTTTAAATATTGGTCATTTTGATACTTGAGTCTAAGTGTAGAATTATTGATGATTTTAAACCTGAAGGAATATAACTAAATGTCTCTCCTTAAAATTAGACACTAAAGGATACCCAACATTATGAATCTCTGCAGTAAAATTCCAAAGTGAAAATCATATCAAAGAGGGTTTTCACACCACATTTCAGGGTTACAGCACCAAATGGTTGGCCACTCACAGTAACGCAGTGGAGGAGAGTGGACGAAGTTCGAAACGATTTAGAGTCAATGAAAGCTGAAGCTGCGGCGAAAAAGCCTACTAAAGACAAGGTAAGGAAGAAACAAGATAAAAAATATTTTAAGCATGACCAGTTTTGGTATGATCAAAAGAATCTTTAAAGTATCAATAGTATTGAATACATAATCAATTTTAACATTATTGTATGTAGGTGCACAGAGGACGAGGTCTAGGTACATTTAGTAAACTCATAGAATGCTATTCGGGTATCGAAAAAATTAATGAAAAAATTACTACACAAATTCAAATTAATATCAAACAGAACATCGTGAAATTGAAATATTAGACGATCAAAAATGACGGCTTGGCATGATGATTTGATGCTTTTTTTGCACCGTGGTTGAATCATATTTAATACGTTCACGACACTGAACCAGACACAATACATGCGATGTTATTACGTCTATAGGCGTTCAGTGTCCGTAAGAGTGTTAAAAATTAGTAAGGGGTATTTGTTGGTAAGATTTATTTTGCATTATAAAGCTTAGGCATTCTAAGTGCTAGCCACTTGACTTTGGATTACAGGGCATATCAACAAAAGAAAAGAAGGACGATAAAGATAAACCTCCAATCCTCACAATCCACCCGCCAAATCCAGGTGATGCTTATGTGGAGCTTGAGTGCTCCACCGCAATCGGAGGTGGAGCACTCGCTAGACGAGATGATGAAAGGGATATACTCTTCGCTAATACGAGAAGGTCATGGGATGCTAAGGAGCCCGGGAGGAATATGAGAGGTGCTCACATTCGGTGAGTATTTTTGTATATAATAGAGTAGTCGAAGATGAATCACCCTGCTCATGAAGACCCCAAGATTGAAAAAGGGATTCCCTACCTTGACAGTTCGCATTATAAACGAGAAGCCAAACTGCTTAGTGCGAATTGTCGGTATCTCAACGACATACAGGTAGAAACCTTCCCCGCGGCTAGTAGTACAAATATGGAATGGTCATTATGGAGTAAGCTTGTGCAATTTCAAGTCACATTCACAGAAATGCATTCTGCATTTTTAAAGAGTATGTTATTAGAGAAAAACCATGGTGTACAGCTGCGCAGCAATTGTAATATAGATTTATTAATCTAGAAGAAGTAAATAAGATCCCCTGAATAAATAAAGTCTGTATCTGTATGGAAACTAAACGTCGATCTTAATCCCTGTAGTTTTTGATTATTTTATTAAATAAGACCATGAAAAGTCCTTTCTAATAAAATGTCAGCATTAATTAATTCTGTTTTATTTTATTTCAGGGATCTCTTCCGTGAGGACTTTTTGGTAGTTTTACCTTCACCCACCGTTAAGACTGAAAGTTACCATACAGTGGTACAGGAGGTGAGTGTGTTTTGAATTCTGATGTTTGATAAAATTAGGTATTTCTTTAAGACAAAGAAATAAACCAAATGTTTAAATTTCAGGAAGGAATGTTTGATGCAGATGGTGAGTCAGTTAATGTAGCATATTACGTCATGTTGACTATTTCTTAGCTTCTCCGACGAGAAATAAAGAGAAATTTTACTTCGTCCTTCCTTTTTCAGAGGATCAAGTTCAACAACATGGTCCGTCACCAGTGACAGATAGTGGTTGTTAGTATCTTCATTCTTAAATGTAACCATTAATAATAATAAATGTTTATCTTTATTTGCGCAACACTCTGGCAATACTTCTGGGCAGCCAACGGGGCCTGTCTGTAGTGCATTCAGAGAGATTCTAGTGGTAAATTCTCTGAAAGGACCTCTATATGTTACATCTTAACATTATTGCATTTCTTTGTCTAAGCAGCCAAAACCCTGTCTCTATCTTTATGTAAAGGTGCTCTATCCTAAATATTAATGTTGCATGTTTCACACACACGCATATTCACATTACACACCGACTTACACACACAATGTTTTCCAAACATTAAAATACTGCTTGAAGCAATCGAAATATACAGAAATGCGTGACGGTGAGCCCCATCGCCGTTAAAACGTGCAAGTCTATGGATGTTTTTTGGTGGAAAGTCCCGTAGTTGCCTTTTACTACACCTATGGCGTGGATGCGAGCAGCGCAGGACCGATCTTTGTGGAGATTTTTTGGGGGAGCCCTTTGTAGCAGTGGACGTCTTTCGGCTGATGATGATGACACTCACGACAAGGGGTGGATTAATTCTATACTTTTTCGTGCCAAATCGCACGGAGCCAAGCCTTAATGCATAATATTTGCAGTACTTGAAATGACGTTGGAGAGCGAAGAAGAAGCTAAATATTACGTAATGCCAGAAATACTCCGAGACAAATTTGTGCCGCTTTATTATGTGCCTCTATGCACCAAAGAGAAGCTTGATGACGAGAGGTAAGAACAAATGTTAAGTCGAACCAAAATCTCACCGGTTGGTCAGTGACGAGGTGGTCCAAGATTTAAAGTAGACGTTTGTTCATTCTGCTCATGAAGATCCAATATCTTAAGCAATAATGAAATAATCGAAAATTACACGTCAAAATGCGAATTGCATTGTAAATGCACCCTACGAGTATGTCTCGGTTAGTTTAGAGTTGTTCTTTTAAGATTCACTGGTCATATCAATAGTTTTTCTTTTGTTTTTGGCATCGAAAGTTTATAATAATTGGTAATAAAAATCCAAACTCTAACTGAAAATAGTTTTATTTCGTAAATTAAAAAAAATAAAATTTGAAAACGTCGTGACACACAATTATCGCTCATTCAAAGCAGGAAACTCGGGGGTTTAAGTATATATAAGAATCGTTTATTTGACCCATTTAGCGACACACATATACATCTATAAGTGTAATAAGTTCTATGTTAAAACGACTTTTAAAAACAAGCTATTAATGCTCCATATTCTATTGCAAAGATGAGTAACGTAAAATCAAGGTGATCTAGTGGAAATCTTCTGGCTCCTTCTTCAGACCCTCGTCACCATTTGCCATCATGGAGTTCCAGTCCCTATACTATATCCGGGCTCCATCATCAGATCAACTCGATGGTGCCATAATATTACATTGTCACCGAAATTAGATAAATGTGTCAAAATTCAGCTCACTCAGATACCGGCAAGTGGTTGAAAAATGCTTTGCAAATTTTGAAACGGACAACTTACATACATACGAAAATTGCAAGCTTAATAAAAGCTTGTAAAACATTGAACACCACGAATTGGAACTGGAGATAAAAGTAAACGGTTGTACCACAAAGTGTTTCTTTTTTAATAAATTGCTCTTTTTAAATAAGTATAGAAATAGAAAAGAAGAAAACTATTGTATGTTGTTGTATGTATTGGATATCGCCGAGCAGTTCATGTAAAGATGAACATTCTTGTCATCTAGATAATCAAAAAAATTATAATAACCTTTGGCACATAGTTTCGTATAATGGTGGTTTTAAAGCAAATTTTGAATTCTGCCGGAATCTTCATGCAATCTTTTTGTAGAATGAAGTGGAATGCAATTTCTTTTTATTTACTTCATAGACTCATTTTACTGCGGTGCAGTAACATATAGTTTTTTATTTTGTTTTCGATGTTTGTAAGTGACACTGACGTGGTCAATTGTTAATTTTTTTTTCTTCTTTGCATTCAAAAACTGCATGTTTTATCCTAAAGGATTAATAATTCATGAGATATGGATTCAAGTAGATAAGAGATCCTTTAATAATGGCAATAGCCAAGGCACGGAACTCTCTTCCGCGTCAGTTTCGAAATCTTGGGGATCTCCAAGAGCAGGAACTTACTGACGTCTACTGAATAGGCATTTACTGACATCGCGTGCTTCATCTTCAACCACATCGTCACTTATAAGGCTTATACAGTCATACAAAACCCAACAACGGCTAAACGAACTGAAAAGCAGAGATCATTCATTCAAATTAATTCGATATTTTAGGCTGTGCCAGGTAACAAACTATCTTAAGTCAGACTGCGGTATTTTGCTTTATAGGTACAAAGATAGAAAGGGTAAACATTTCAGGTTCCATGGTCATAATTGTTACAATTTGTTGCAGCCTCACAGAGTTTAAGGTGATTAGGCCTTTGTTCCATCAGTGGCAGACAATTACCTCATTCTAATAAATTCTAGTTTCATTCTGATATCCCATGCGCATTTAGTAGCTTGACATAATATCGCAATTGCCCGAGTCACCCTATTCCACAAGAGGCTGGAACCGTCCCAGTCGCTAGCAACACTATGGATCAAGACGAAATCAATGATACCTCATTAGTGGCTCTGCGAGATAACAAACATAGATGCACGCATATTGCGATTCATAACCCTTCCTTACTGCCGTAGTCGGGTAAAATTGGGGTGCATTAACAATGGGCGTTGAAGACATCATATCCCTAATATCCACTCAATCGTTCCTTCTTCCATAAAAAAACTCTTACGCTTCAGAGCATTGAATGTTATTGAACCTCTCACACTCCTGACGTAGTCCTATTCGCTTTCGTATTTACGACTCATTAAAAAGTCGGGCCTAGTTGAAGGCAGTCGTTCCGGCAAGTCGGTGGCCAAGAGCCCACGTGGTGGTTTCCTATACCCTCTCAGTGACACAGGCCAACAGTAGGGATATGTAAAACTGTAGCCCACTTGGTGGTTTTCCATACCCTCTCAATGGCACAGGCCAACAGTAGGGATATGTAAAGCTGTAGCCCACGTGGTGGTTTCCCATACCCTCTCAATGGCACAGGCCAACAGTAGGGATATGTAAAGCTGTAGCCCAGGTGATGGTTCCCATACCCTCTCAATGGCACAGGCCAACAGTAGGGATATGTAAAGCTGTTCATTATAATTAAACCTGTCACGTCAAGTAAATAAATCTCCTTCTATAATAATGCAAGTATGTAAGTACATATTTTAAAATTATGTTCCAGTGTATTGGTAACACCAGACATAGCCGAAGCCGCAAAGAAAGAACGCCATTTGCATATAGAAGCGGCATTGGAGCGCATGCGTGAGCTACAAGTTTACAATGAGATATACGTCTTGGGACGGCAGAAAAGGAGATGTCGGCTGTTAGAAAAGATCTTTATTGGTTGGTATACATAATTATTGGAATCACAGAATTTAATGTATACTCATTTATTTATGTATATTTCTCTTACTTATTATATATATATACTACTTTCTACAAAGCTTTGTGTATCAGATCTTTCTTTCAACAACAAATTGTATGTATTATTTAAGTAGTGGATAATTGTTTTGGCTATATGAGAAGTAACTATTTATTGTAAATAAATGTAATGTTAACTGTTGTTATCCCAAATAAAATAAAATTATTATACTCGTATAATATGAGCTCCATTGTATCCTGGGTTATATGGGATTTCCATCCACTAAAGTCTCCTCCTCAGTTCTTGTCGGGAATCATCGAGTACTGAATGAATTTAGGTGGATATGTTTTCCAATATCTCAGCCAGTCGTGAACGAATTTAGATACTTCTTTCTTTGTTTGTGAGGAGGTAACTGGGCTGAATACTGGACTTGGTGAAGATCTGATAATGAACTAAGGGGATAGAGAACGGAAACCTATTGAAGTCGGTTAGTTTGTTAATATCTAGCGGTTTAATTATTTACGTCTAGCAACTATTGATAGCGCGGAACACCAGTCCGAACTTGTTCTTAAGTTTTTCTCGTCTGCTGTAGTTGCACTCATATACTTTTCAACAGATTCCCAATGGACACCAGAACTAGCCCAAGTCCTCGGCGAAAGAGATGAAGCTGTTGCCCGTGAGGCCCTCGAGATATCAGCGAATGCAAAAAAGAAGTTGGAGCAAGGCAAGAAGCAGGAGCAAGTAAAGAAGCAGGAACAGGGGAAGAAAAAATAAGTATTGAAATGGAAATAGTTAAATATATCACTTTTGTTTTAAGACAAATATTATTATGAAATGTTACTTTGTGTTTTTAATTACTTGTCTCCCACACATACATAGCTACGGATGACAATCGTTTTATGAAATATAACTCTTATGAAGAAAGATAGCTAAAAGAAAATTGCAATGAAATTTCTCTTGTTTCTAGAAATAAAATATTAACTATCACTGTATTATACATTACTTTCCTTTCAAGACCTTCCAGATGAAATTCTCTAAAAGCGCATAAACAAACGGATGCGACTTTGTTTTATATTACATACTTAGATAACGTCACAATCTTTATCCCAAGTGGAGTGTTCAGAGATATCCCTGTTTGTGATTTAGTGTTTAATGATTGAAACAATATCAACGATTCACCATGCAGAATATACAGAGGTGCACAGGTGACAGGGGGTGAGCCCATCGCCGTTAAAACGTCGAAAACGTGGGTGGTGCAGTTTGCAACACCCACGGAAAGAAAGAAAGAGTTAAGCTCGCCTTTATACATTTTATATACAATGCATATTTCTATAACAATTTTGTGTTAAGATGAAAATAATGATGAATTTAATTTTTTTTTTTTTTTTTTTAATTTAATTTTTATTATGATGGAACTATTGGTGGTGAAGCGTCAACGGTCTTGGACGATTTGCGGGTCATGATTCGCGAATTTGGCGCCATTGGTTTGGAACTAAATTCAGCTAAATGTGAGCTGTATATCCCAGAGTCATGCCCGGATAAATCCACAATAGCATCATATTTTAATGTTCTGGCGCCAAATATTAATATTGTCGACAAGAGCACGCTTCATCTTCTAGGGGCACCAATTTTTGATGAATCCTTTCCCTCCTTTATAGACCTCAAAATTCAAAATTTTATAGAAGCGTCGGATCGCCTTCAGCACATCCGTACCCATATAGCTTATACCATCCTCCGTTACTGTCTCTTCGTACCACAATTTACGTATCTTTTACGGTGCTGTCAGTTATGGAAACACGATGATTTACTTTATCGACTCGATAACACCATTAAACAGTCGCTAGTTACCATGCTCAATACGAATTTCGAAATCAATACATGGACCCAGGCCTCCCTACCGATCAGGTTTGGAGGTCTCGGAATCCGCAAAATTTCCAGTGTTTGCTGCATTCCTATCCTCTGTTCACAGCACGCAAACGTTGGTAAGTAAAACGTTTGCGAGGTGGCATACTTATTTGAGGCCAGGAATGCATGGACGTTGGCCTGCCCAAGGACTGAGTTTCCGACTGTTCCTTCGTCACAGAAAATGTGGGACGAGCCGCTCTGCAGGTTGGTACGGGATAACCTTATTAATACGTCAACCAACCCCGCAGAACGCGCTCGCCTCCTAGCTGTCGGCGAATGGGAGTCGGGTTTATGGCTTCAGGCCCTTCCATCGACTAATATCGGTACGCTACTGGATCGCTCCACGTTTAGAGTCGCCACGGCCCTTCGCTTAGGCGCCCCCTGCGTGACCCCTCATGAGTGCAGCTGTGGACATGCGGTGTCGCAACTGGGCCACCACGGTTTGTCATGCTGCAGGAGCGCTGGGCGTTTTCCACGTCATTCGGAATTAAACGACGATATCCGCCGGGCCTTTACCACGGCTGGGTCCCCCGCAATCCTGGAACCTAATGGACTGGCGAGGGATGACGGCAAAAGGCCGGACGGTATGACCCTCGTGCCTTGGAAACTGGGACGGTCTTTGGTATGGGATGCAACCTGCGTCGATACCCTTGCTCCTTCCCATCTTCCAAGTACAAGCGGTACAGCTGGTTCCGCTGCCGCCTCGGCAGAAAGCGTTAAACGACGCAAACATGCCGGTCTCAGTGGAGATCACCTATTTGCGCCGTTTGGTGTAGAAAAGCTTGGGCCGTGGGGACCGGGTGCTCACACTCTTTTTAGGGAGTTATCTGAGCGTCTGGTTGATGCATCCCACGATCAGAGGGCTGGCCAATACTTTGGTCAGAGAATCAGCCTCGCTATACAGCGAGGCAATGCGGCCAGCCTTCTGGGTACCTTTCCATCAACCAGAGACTTGGTGCTAGTTTTTTATTTGTGATTTTTTTTTTAATAATAAATTGTATTATATTATAATAAGTTGATTATAAATATTGTACATACTGTATGTAAATATATTTGCAATTGATTGATTATAATTATAAATATTTTGTGTACAATAAAGATATTAAGATTAAGATTAAGAAAGAGAGTAGCCAGTTCTATTCTTTTTACGTGCCGAAACCACTTGTTTGTTATTTTATAATATTTAGAGATTATTCTCTTAGAAATGAAACATGGCAATCAGTACTCCTGTTTTTGATTTTCACAAATAAACATTTCACATTTTGGTCGTGATGTAAAACTCAATAACATATACCTAACTGCTCCAATGAGCAAATACATAACCAATACCGCTTCATGCAACCCAAACGAATATTATGAAGCCCGAAATCCGAAATCCAATAATGCTAGTGATCCGTGCAGATTTTGCTATGCCAGAGATTATGAAAAGAGTAGATAGCTCGGAGAAGTGAAACAGCTTTGAAATTAGGTTACAGGTTTATTTATTTATTAGAGAAACCAACAGCGTTACAGATGTGCATGAATATTACAAAGTATGAATGCGAAAAATAAAGCAAATTACAGGTTTCATCATATAAACTATTATAGTTTTTTTTTTAATTCAAGCTAAGTAGGAACCACGTAATGGGTAGCTTTACGGACATTGAGACAAGGCTACAAATAATGCCGAGTATTCGTATGATACGTGCAGTTGCAGTTACGCACAATTGCATAATAATTTAAATAAATATATTGGCATATATACACAGCGCCATCTAGATCCACACTTGGAATCGAACTCGAATATTCGTATATAAATAAACATTGCGTGGTGTTGTCTTTAATGATATAAGGTTTACATTACAAATTCTTTTTAAACACAAGCTTTAAACGCCGTCGTGATCATCACTTATTATTTTTAGTATGTCCTCAGAAAGATGATGTGATTGCACTTTGTTATTCATCATCACCAGCCTTATACTTCCCCACTGTTTGAGCACAGCCTCCTCTCACTGGGAGAGGATACGGGCCATTATCCAGCACGCGAACCCAGTGTCGATTAGTGGATTTGTGTCATACCAGTGGCCGCCTGACAGTATTCTTAAACCGACCCTGTAGGCCACCGGATCGGCTTAACGACTGCCCTCATTTGAAAACCTAAACCTACAATTTAACGTGCCTACCTAACGGAAACACTCGTATTCAAATGCCACTAGTGGTCACCCAGGGCTGATCGCGCCGACCCGGGGGCTGTCGTCGCATCGGGCCCTGCCGCGCTTCATACCGCTCGCTGATCGCGATGTGAGGCACGACAGCGCCCCTTACGGAGGGTGCGCTAGAGGCCCTCCGGGAATGGGCCTCCCTTTGTAAGGAGGGGGACGGGGGGCTGGGGGGGCCTGGAGCCGCTTATACGTTCCCAGGTCCTCCCTACTGCCGAAGTAAGTCGCCGCGGGGTTTTAGTGGGTATCCCTCCCGATAGGGAAGGGAGTCCCACATAACAGTCTTGCCGTCCCCCAGGGCGAGCGGTATGCGTAATGCGTTTCCCCGCGTCAAAAAAAAAAGGCTGACAGGGCCGGACATTACTTAATTTCGCTAATCGAAAACGAACAGTGAATGCGACTACACTACGAGTGCTTCTAATATAGTAAATAAATATATCCATTACGTAGTACCTCAACTACCAAGTCCTAAACTAATCAAAGTATGTATGCCATATGGCTATAGCAGTGGTAACATGACAACATATCACACATTTTACCGCGGTCATCTGTCAAAATGAGCGACACAACAGTCGTACAGCCGCATTTTCACAGATGCGGGCGATATAACATGTGATAAACTATGTCGCGTGTCATCATGCTATCCACGCTTAACCAGCTTAAATATAATAAACTTTTATATTGTCGTATTTTATTTTATTAAATAGGTTTACAAACGCTTGTTACATCGCTTGGAAGTAATGAAGCCTTATGTATGTTAGTTATTAGCTAAATGTACAAACAATTATATGTAAACACCGCATGCATCAGATAGATTACATAAAAATTATCAAATTCAAAAACATGAAAAAAAATATAACTTAGCGAGAAAAAGTGTACCCATTTGCCTTAAATAAAAGTTGATCATTCAAATAGAAGAGAAGCCCAGCTTACATACATAGAAGTATCACTAGAGCCATCCCAAATTGGAGGTTAGATACATCCCAAACACAAGCGCTTAGGAGTCCAACTATCATGGGCATTCAATACATTATGTTAAAACTTTGTAATATTCAGATGTGTACTATAGACACGTGACAGATGGTAATACTCATGCAAGCCATCAAAATATACAAGTCCTGCAAGCAATAGATATTTTTGATCGGGAGTTAGTGAAGTGAGAAGGCGCCCAATTAATAGTTCATCGTTTAAGTTAGAAAAAGCTAGCTGTATTACCGAGTTCTTATGGCCACCCTCCAGTTCCATCATCAGATCCTGATTACCATATACGATTAGACTACCTGAAGACAAATTAAGCGAGCTCAATGTCGATGGGATTGCATTGCCTTAGTACAGACTACCAATGGCCATCATGTGGCTCCATCATAATATCACCTTAACATATTCGTAACGTGGGCGTTGCACCGACTGGGATGGTGCCAGTCTGTATCGTAGTACCTACTCGGGTAATAAGATGTCATCAACGACTATGAAACCCAGCGTTGCGTAAACGTAATGCATGCCCCTCACGCTATCCAACTCGGCTCTTGCATGCAATTAATGGGATTCATCCAGACTCTACAATCCCTTCTGCTCAAGGTCCATGATCAATACCTTAGTAAGTAACTATTCAAGGGGTCCTTCGAAGCGTCGGTGATGCGTGACTCAAGTCACTCACAACTCTGATGATCGGCAGCCACCTGACCCTCTATTCACAGCTTTCACGGCTTAACTACTGTCCACGTGCCTACGTATTATGGCGATAAAGTACCGCCCAGTTTTAGTCTATTTTCATTACAAGTACATCCATAACGTCTAAATTATCACTTGCGACGACAAATTAATTTAATTGAACAATAATCGAAGTCAATTGACCATTAGACATAGGTTAGTAAGTACATATTGTAGGTCAATGATCTTTCGGTGTGTTTAACATCAGTTCCGTAGGATTCATCATCATCACTATAGCAGTCACATGACGTCATAGGCCTCCTCTAAAGATTTTCAGAGCAACCGTTTAGAAGCGGCCTGTATCCAGAGAATTTCCGTAACGTTTCGCTTGCCGGTGCATGGTCTCTACTATAGAACTTTAATAACTCGACCAGCCCACTATCACTTCCAGCCTCCCGAATTAAAGATATAACTTTTACGATTTCGAAACCCCTGGTCAACTAAAATAATAATGATCAACGTCATCAAAAGTCTATAGGAATACCCTGCTGGTCATAAGTGAATTTGCCCTAAGCGCCACGTTAAGCAAACTGGTTGGCGAACGCTGATCTTATTGTGAGCTCCTCACCAAGGGTCTGCTAGCCTCCACTGATAAGATCTGTAGTTTTGATCAGAACTCTAGTGTCTTTTGTAACAAAGTACTGTAATTTTCGACGCTCACAGAGTCAATCGTGCGGTATGTGCAGGGCACAGGGGGTGCGCTCCCCCGTCCCCTCTTCTAGCAGCGCGGTACCACGGCATTGGTCCGTGCTATGGTAATAGCCGCAGTACTGTCCAAACTGATTCGCTCAAGCAAATACGTTTACATCTTCACGCTGACGCTACATTGTTTAGTGTCCTATTCTCTTTTGATCAGATATTGAGAGCATTTTATATTACCATCCCTATAGTTGGGGCAAAGCCTATCCTCTCCCTGGGAGAGGGTATGGTCTGTAATCCACCACGCGGGCCCAGTGCGAATTGGCGGATTTGTAAACGAATGGTGTTTAACGTTATATTTATGGGATACTTATAAGATTACGTTACTAACTAGAAATACGAGGAAATAATTTGTAAATCTGACAAGCATTAGCTCAACGCCACAACCGTCTTGTCACCATGTAACCTCATAGGTGATTGCTATTGGTGTCGATTCGGATGTACACCAACTAAACTAAAACCAGTTTTGGAGTGGTGCCGTCGCATCGTACTGTTCCAGGGAGAAAGAGACAATACTACTTTAAAACTGGTTTTAGTTTAGTTGGTGTACATCCGAATCGACAGCTCTGCAGCGTATGCAGTCAAAAAAATTAGACAAATATCGGACGTAAATACTGCTAGATTAGTATATTTTAGTTATTTCCATAGCCTGATGTCTTACGGTATCTTGCTGTGGGGAAATGCCGCGGATATAAATACAATCTTTGTTTTACAAAAACGAGCCGTTCGCGCAATTTATCAATTGAGACCAGCAGTGTCACTATTCTAACCTTTTCGTCACAGTACATTTTGAAAATCTAATATTTATGTCAAAAAAAATATAGCATCATTCAGGAAAAATAGTGATAAACATGATGTCAATACAAGAAATAAAGACAAACTTGCAGGTCACATAAGTCGCCTCCACAAAGTCAGTGATTCATTCAAAGGGTTATGTATACGCTTTTTCAATAAAGTTCCTGTTGACATACAAAATCTTCCTTTCGATAAATTTAAAGATACTATAAAACAGAAACTTGTTAAGAAACCATATTATAAAATATCAGATTATTTAGATGATAAACAATCATGGACATAACCAGCCCGTTCGCATAACCAGGCTATTTTACAATTAATAATGAAATATTATAATATAAAATGATAATTTTGTAATATAAAAACCTTTTTTTAAAAAGAGCGACCTCTCGAGTTTTTTGCTTGTTCTTCTCAGGGGAAAATTGCCTTTTGAACAAGCAGTAGCTTTAAAAATGTAAAATCTGACTATTTTAAGTGTACCCTGTGTACCTACAAAATAAAGCATTTTTTGATTTTGATTTTGACACCATTATCTTCCATTACCCTGACCAAACCAGTAAGAGTAAAATACAACCTTACATAAATTCACTAATTTCTCAATCTTTATTCTTTGCCGATACGTGAACCAATACCGGAGTTATTGCAATGGTGATTCCCATTCAGGGTTTCCACTGCATCCGGGTGAGCCTGAGGGATTAGGGATGTTGACGCGAGGTATATTAAACACTTCACATTTCTTTATATCTCCCTCTTTCTTTTCTTTTTTTCATTTTTATGCTTGTTTCCGCGCACCTCCTGAAAATCAGTGCTTGCTCGTTCATTGAGCATTTTTAATGCTCTGAGCTATGACCGTTGTTGCATGACTGTTGCACACATGCCCACATATAATGAATCGGTAGTAAGTCTTGAAAGTATTGGGAAAATTTTATGTCTCTTGTTGTTTTCACGAATGTTTGTTTCTTATTTTGTTAATGTAGTATTTATGTTTCTTTCTTGTATGTGTGCCAGTTTATGCAATAAACTTTTTATCTATCTCTCTTCAATTTAAGAGTAATTTTTTATCCACAACGGGTTTAGCACTTGACCTCAATCACACCTGATGTTGAGTGAAGGTGAGACCGAAGGTGGTAGTGTACTGACCCGGAAACCCCATCTTATTTGGGGGACTGGCTATCTTATCTCTGACAATTCTCCTTTCACTCATTCGTACTATATGCCCATACCACCTTAACATGCCTTTTTCTATCTTACTCACTACGTCATTTTTACGCCACACCTTACTTTAATCACACAATTTTTTAATCTAACTCCGCACATAATATTATACACTGAACGCATTTCTACTGCGTTGACTCTCTCATGCATCTTCTGCCTTACCCAATATTCGCTTCCATAAACCAGCAATACGCTATTGTGGCTAAGATAGCCTCTTATCTCTGACAACCGGAACACAACAATGCTATTAACATTGCTGTTTGGGGGCAGGTTTAGATAAGATGGTGGTAGCTAGCCAGGCGGACATTTAATATGCCCTACCACCAACCAAACCGAGTACAAAATTTGTACCCCGCTGGGGATTGAATCCGCTTCCGTAACGTAAACCCAATGTTGTTTACATTGAGCTACGGAGGCGGTTAAGCTCTTGTCTATGGAGTAGTTTCCACACTTCTCTACATTCCGCCTTTTCTCTGATTTCCTGATCGACACGGCATTTACTTTTTCCGTTACCTGTAGGTACCATGTATATTCTTCTAGGCCTTTCTCATTTTTTTTTATTCACGACGGGTTAGTACTTGACCTCAATCACACCTGATGTTAAGTGAAGATGAGGTCGAAGGTGGAAGCGTACTGACCCTCCTCTTTCCCCTCGCCTTTTCCTTCACTTTTCTTTATATCTCTTTGCTTATATTCCGATATAACTTATTTACATATAATATTACACAGGGTGATATTTAATTCGTGTAATTCCTGTTAACTGGTGACTCGAACAACTTTCCCCAAGGAACTGTAGTGCAATTCGATCAAAAAACTTTCGATTACCCAAACAAAGTAAAGCATTCTTCTCTCATTCTCAAACCAACTTTAGTAATAAGTTCAATAATTTTCGGCTGAATTTCCTAGGATTCCTAGTGGGAAGTGTTCGTAATCAGAAGTAGAGTCACCTGAAAACAGGAATTACACGAATTAAATTTCAGCCTGTATACCTAATCTGGCCTTAAGCATTACAAATGAAAATGCATTTTTTTTTATGAAATAAAGTAATTTTATCAAAAACGTATTTATTGTAGTCTCAACAAAATGTATATATTGTATGTACAACTAGCTTGTCGCCCGCGGCTTCGCCTGCGTTGAATAACTTTATCGCGGGAATTTGTTTATCTACTCACTTTATCGGAATAATAAATATTGGTATATGTATAGGTAGATAATACCCTGGACTTAATCCTACCTCATTATAATAATTATAAAAATAATAATTAATAATAACTATATAACAAATTTCATCCAAATCCGTTCATCCGTTTTGCCGTGATTGAGCAATAAACAAATAAACATCCAAACTTTCGCATTTATAATATTAGTTAGATAATGGCGGGAAATCAAAAGAAGTTTTAACATATTAAACGCATTTTAATTTTAAAATAATTAGTGAGTTGAAAAAAGATAAGTTTTTACGTAACAGTAAACACTGCGACAGTAAATTGTAAGATCCTCACACCACATTGTATACACACATATAGAACACTTGCACATGTGACTGTGTGAAATCAATTAAGTTTGTGCGACTACCCCCACGAGGCTAGGTTAGTTAAAATAGGACAATCTGCATATTGTACTCATGGATGGACTACAATGGCAAATTTTCTTGCATATATCAACCGCCTCCGTCGCTCAATGTAAACAATATTGGGTTTACGATTGGGAGGTCGCGGTTTCGATCCGGGGTACATGTTTAAGTGTCCGCCTGGCTAGCTACCACCATCTTATCTAAGTCTGCCGCCAATCAGCAATGTTGATGGCATTGTTGTGTTCCGGTTGTCAGAGATGGGATGGCCAGTCCCCCAAATGTGTTGGGGTTTATGGGTCAGTGCGATTCCACCTTCGACCTCATCTTCACTTAGCATCGGGTGTGATTGAGGTCAAGTAACAACCCGTTGTGCATAAAAAAAATATGTATATCAACTACGTAAACCAAATATACTTTAAGCAGAAAGAATCTGAAATTGTTTAAGAAAAATGGTGACTGCACACATATTGTCAGACATTTATCTACGCAAACTCACTAAAATCTCGTCTCTACTAAGCCACATTTGTCGAGCGACATGATAGTAGCCCCGGAGACATCGCCCGATGTCTTTTCTCCGGGGACACTGTACCCGAACACATCGGTCGACATCGCTTCACATTGCACTATGTCGCACGGTATCTTTTCTCCGTTCACATCAGTTTAATCGAGTTCCGAGCGAAGTCGGGCGACATTAGCAACCTCGGCCTATCCGAGGACACAAATGTCGCTCGACAAATGTTGAGCAGTGGGGACGCGGCTTTAGTTATTTAAGTGACAAAAAATGCCTACGTTTTTTGAAATAAGGTGCAAGTAACACATTCATTGGCCGTTAAGTATTATATTTTTCGTGCCGAATCCAACGACTTGTTATACTCCAAGAAGATTAAACCTAGTTATGCTTATTTGATCTCAAACGTTGTTCAGGAGAAACTACTTATTTTGTAGGTACACAGGGTACACTTAAAATATTCAATTTTACATTTTTTAAGCTACTGCTTGTCAAAGTGTAGTTTTCCCCTGAGAAGAACAAGCAAGGAACTCGAAGGTTTGCTTTTTAAAAACAAGTTTTTATCGTATATTGCCCGTGGTACTACCTGTGTTACCAGGGAAATTTTTTTTTACCCGTGGTACAACCCACATTTTGAATATTACAACAGATTTTTATATTTCATTATTGTGAAATAGCATGCCATGCGAAAGAGCTCGTTGTGTCCAGGGATGATTATCATCTAAATAGTCTGATAATTTGTAATATGCTTTCTTAATTACTTTGTTTTATAATACCTTTAAATTTAATGAAAAGAAGATTTTGTATATCAATTAATTATTTAAAATCATTATTCAGTCATACATTCATTCATATTCATTCATTCATTCATACGTTCATTCATACATTCATTCATACGTTCATTCATATATTCATTCATTCATGGATACATTCATTCATACATTCATTCGTTCATGACGACTGATTAGTGTAGTGGATAGTGACCCTGTCAGCGAAACCAACGGTTGCGAGTTTGAATCCCGTGAGGGGTAAATGTTTGTGTGATGAATACGAACATTTATTCCCAAGTCATGGATGTTTATATAAATATTTATGTAAATTTATCAGTTTTTATCAGTTATTGGTGACCGAAATATTTATTATTATTCATTCATGTGAGGATGTGACTAGAATCACCGATTTTCGTTGCAAAATATTCCGCCATTTATTTTACTTATAATACGCATCGCAACAATTCAAAATTATAATACATTATGCAAATAGCAATGCAAGCTCGCCGAATCCGCTCTGAAAATCAGAACACAATTTTAGTACATTAATGAATAACCGAATGAAATTCTCATTTTATTCGGAGAATAATGATTTACATTAATACGAGGATTGGTAAAGTTACCTGTTCGGACATTGTAATATTTAATTGTAGAAACAGATTATGCTCATGTTAAAAAGTAGTCATTTTAAATTTATTACAAGCTTTCAACTTCCTTCGTATTATGTATGTAAATATGTACGTCCCTTCAGTGCTGATGATAATACATTTATATGATAGATATGAACTGATGCTGCAGCCAATATCGTCTCCTCATAAGGGAATCTCTTAATCGGTTAATAGCACGAATAAAAAATTTAACATATTCGGTTAGTTTTGGACCTCAATCACACCTGATGTTAAGTGAAGATGAGGTCGAAGGTGCAAGCGTACTGACCCGGAAACCCCAACACATTTGGGAGAATGGCTGTCTTATCTCTGACAACCGGAACACAACAATGCTATTATCATTGCTGTTTGGCCGGAGATTTAGATAAGGTGGTGGTAGCTAGCCAGGCGGACATTTAAAATGCCCTACCACCAACCAAACCGATTACTTAAATATGTACTCCACTGGGGATCGAACCCGCGACCTTCAAATCGTAAACCCAATGTTGTTTACATTGAGCCACGGAGGCGGTTAAAACGGAGAAAAACGGAGAATGTTACAGATATTAAATAATAATATATTGTACCTTACTTATTTTTCGATTCTCTTCACCAGGTATTTCAGCCGTATTTTTCGTAATATAACTTAACATACATTATAAAGGAAGGAAATTAGCAGTAGGATTTTACAAGATACTTATAGATAGCATTGATGTTATTCATACATTAACGCTTATATTTATACATGGTTTCATAGGGAAAGTAAACAGCCAGCAATGCAGTGGAAACAAATTTTTTTAAGTAGTACGGTTTGAAACAAACTTTTACAATCTAAATTTTCTCAGGAAATCATGAATGGTTTTTATCTGACTGCCCAAGAAAGCTGGGTAATGTTTTTTCGAGAGTATGAATGTCCATTCCTTTGGCGCATCCTGTAGCCTTAACCGCTTGACCGATTTCGAAGTGCATGATATCGTTAGATTCGTTTTGATATCTGTAGTATCATATGATACATTTCATGGTAAAAAATCCAACATGGCGTCCGCTAAATACAAAATATGATGTCCGATTTTGTTGGTTTCTAAATACTTAAGTACTTATGAATAATACTTTTAATATATTGAATTAAATTAAATAATTGAACCTCGATAATTGCGTACTTTTAGTATATGAAGACCTCAGTAATTGCTGTAATTAAATAAAAAGTTATGCGAAAATGCTCCTTATTTCCTGAGAAAACTTAATTTTGTAGGTCTGCAAAGGTTTCTCTGTTTCAGACTACAAAAGTTCAAAAGTGATGTTGACATTAGGATTGATTTTTGAACCTTTTTATTGATTATTATATTCTAACAGTTTCATAAATGTTCGGTGGCACATGACCGGGTATATTGTAGAACAGTCTTTGTTTTAGCTGCTTGTGTTTTTAATCTAGGCCCGGGTGCCGTCAAAGTATATTGCATTGCACCGACTCCATATTAGCCTATATATGATGCGAAAGCTTAATAGTAATAGTAATATGACATATGGGTATACCTGGGACCTACTGCAATCGAAGGAAGAAAGTCATTCGCGGCTTTCGAGTGATCATCTTACATAATTTGTTTATTATTCATTAGAATTTTTTATTTTTTTTGCTGATCACCTTAGTAATATTACTAAATGAATAGCCACGCTAAACTTGAATTTATATTCTAGTATCCTTTTTTTTTGTATTAGTGCGCGATATATCATTCCAAATCTTTGAATATTTTTGATAAAACTAAATATACGCTGTAATTACCTACTATTGTGTAATAAATTCGTTGCTACTACTTGTACAAAAATTATTTTGCTAAATTGACCCACGTTGGGCGCCAATATTTCAAATTTGAAACGATAGGTTATCCACATATTTCACATTAAAAATATGTACAAATAAACTTACTTAAATATGCTACATTCTGTAATAAATAAAATAAGGAAATCTTTGCAATAAATAATATATATTCACATATTGGCACCCAACATGGGCTGTTAAATATTAAAATGTACAACTACCTTCTAACTGATCCAATAAAATTCAGGAGCTTTTGTTACCAGAGAAGACCAAACCAACTTATGAACGTAACATGTATATCCCATAGTCTACATTTCGTAACGAGGTGTACCATTAGCAGACGCCCATCAAAGTCCACTTAGCGTTTCGCCTTGGGGTCGAAGTCTTCTATAAACAATTCACTTTTCACACGTCCTGAGACATTGTAAGGAGTTCTTGGTCCAATTACTTGACACTTGAAGTAGAAATACGAAAGGATATAAATCAAGTGTGGCTACATACAATAGTAAATCAAAAGAATGTTTAAGTAATATAATAAATAATTAAGTCTGAACATAATCTAACTCGTAACTAATATTATAAATGCCAAGGTTTGGATGCTTGTTTGTTCATTAGATGCATCATAACGGATGAGGTTAAGCAAATTAATAATATCCGCGATAAAGTTACTTAAGTATGATTATTAAATATCAGTAATCACCTTAATTAATCTTCCAAAATGAAGTTCCAATGAAATAACAAGGAATAACGTAAAGACTATCCAATAACCCAATCTCCAATCTAAAAAGAGCGTTAAAATCGTACAATAAGAACTGTTTCACTTGAACGGAGGAAAATTCCGAGGTCGCGGTGTCAGAAAGTCATAATTCGATTAGTTTGCAGCTCGGTGAATGATTAAAATTTAATGGGATTTACGGATAGGGATTCTGGTGGCAGACGGAAAGTAGACAGCTGCCCCCGTAGCATGACAGGCGAGATAAACGTTTATGTCGCGCGAGATACTATTGGTCTTGCTAATTTGCTTGGCCGAAATATGCAATTATCCCACTCTTACTCCAACATGTCCATGTCTTGCTACACAGGCTGGTTGTCAGGCAAGAGTATTGTTTAGTTTTTAATAAAGTTAAGTGATTGTTTGGTAATGAACTGACTAGTATTGTTATTCCCTTGGCAATTAAAAATGGATTCCCGTTCGATCCAGTGAGACCCTGCTGATCATGAATACAAAAAAAAACTGGGCCTCGGTAAATGACACCTTAGTTAGTTTCACCAATAATACTTTCTCTCGAGCATACTCTGTGTATGAATCAGCTGAATCAGAAGAGTACATAATAGCCCTTGTTAATTTTTCAGTTAAATTAAGTAAAGAGACCTGTCAAGCTCTTTCTTAAAGTTTCTCAATGACGTATCTCTGGTTCCGATGTTTCGAACCATATTGAAGCTGTACCCCGAAGGGCCTTATTGGGGCATTGCTACCATTTGGAGACTGCCATTTGTCCATCTTTTCAGGATTAAAATTGGGCAAAGCAACATCATCATGGCGACGATTTAATGAAATAGCCACTTGGATACTTTCAAATTAATTCTTAACGAGGTCGGTATCCATTGTTTCACAGAAATCCTGAAATCGTGTAAACAAGTCGGTATTGTAAGTGAGCCAAGCTTGTCCCACTTTTGCTGTCAGAAATAGTCAATTGGACTTGAAATTAAAGAATATAAATACAACAAAATAAACGATTTTTATTTCTGTAATATCTATAATAATGTAATTTACCGTACCACTAATAAAGGACAGTAATCTCTTATTTTATTACAGACGACCTGTTTGGTGTAGTGGTTAGAAACTCTGCTGCTGTACCAAAAGGCCGCGGGTTCGAATCCCACTAGGGGCATATGTTTGTATGATGAATACAGACATGTGTTCCCGAGTTATGGATGTTTTTCATTTATACATGTATTTATTTACAAAAATAATGTATTTGTGTAGTTTATCAACCATCTGTTATCTATAATGCAAGCCTAGTTGCTTAGTGTGGAACTAGATGGCGCTGTGTGTATGTGCAAAGATATTTATTTATTATATCAGACAAGCAAACATTTGGCTAAAATATATACTTTTACTTATTTTATTCCAAAAATTATTATATTATTACATATTTGTATTTTAATGAAGGTAGATTGTCTACAGGTTTGTGCTAGGTATATATAAATAAACAACATCTATTTTGAGAATAGAACTTTGCAATAACAATAATTTAATGAAATAATAAGGTAATTATCTGAAATCGTATAGGTAAGATACTCAGAGCCAGTTGTCACCGAGAGGGGGCAGAGTAACGTTCTGAGCGAAGTATTTTACTCGACTGTGTGCGAAGTGTGAGTTTTGTCTCGTTTTTAACTTTACCATCGCGTTCGCGTTTACGAAAAAAGTGCGAGCCTACTCTCCATTCGATGGTCTGTTTCTAGGAGCTGCTACCGCTATCTGTCAAGACAAGTAGGTGGTTAGGGTGGTTATTAATATTTAAATACAAGTATAAAAAAAGGTGAGATGGGAGCGATTTAAAAAGAAATCATAAATTATCCAATGATGGCGCCACTGGGCGGCGTAAACCCTCTTAACCATTTTAAAACTGTAATGGTAGGACTACTACTAGTCAGTCATTTTTGCCGTTATGGCCACATTAAAAATTTCTAAAATGCACAAAATTGCTCGTAGAGGGACATTATTGAATCCATTAAATATCACTTAGTATCGACAGACGTCAATGTTCGTAAAACGGTGCTCGGGGATGCTTTATTGGGAGTCAATTTTAGCAAGTAATATTATCTTTTAAGTGTCCAATTTTATGTGGAAACGAATAAGTATATCCAGATATAATACGTATCTCTGAATTTTGATAGTATTTAGAAAACGAAATACACACAAGACCTGCTCAGTAGATAACTGTCACTATAGTAATTTGATTTTCTGTACGTTGTTTTAAATTTTTGTTTCTTTAAATTTACGTTTATTTTTAATTTTTAAGTTTAGTTTGCATAGGTATGTTTTTAGTTTTATTTTTAATTGAGTTGTATATTTCAGTAGCATTTGTAAGCTGATGGCCTAGTCACCAAAACTTAATTAATTTTTAAGTTTAGTTTGCATAGGTACGTTTTCAGTTTTATTTTTAATTGAGTTGTATATTTCAGTAGCATTTGTAAGCTGATGGCCTAGTCGCCAAAACTTAATTTAAAAAAAAACTGTCACAGCCACCGATGCCAAGGTAATGTAACATCTTCGAATTAGCAGACAAACATGCTCTTGTTATAATCGAATCAAAACTCACACTCCGCCCTCTGACGGTGAGTGTAGTGTAGTATTCTTTGCTTACTGAAGGGAAGCGTGGAGAGCCTACTCTCCATTCGATGGTCTGTTTCTAGGAGCTGCTACCGCTATCTGTCAAGACAAGTAGGTGGTTAGGGTGGTTATTAATATTTAAATACAAGTATAAAAAAAGGTGAGATGGGAGCGATTTAAAAAGAAATCATAAATTATCCAATGATGACGCCACTGGGCGGCGTAAACCCTCTTAACCATTTTAAAACTGTAATGGTAGGACTACTACTAGTCAGTCATTTTTGCCGTTATGGCCACATTAAAAATTTCTAAAATGCACAAAATTGCTCGTAGAGGGACATTATTGAATCCATTAAATATCACTTAGTATCGACAGACGTCAATGTTCGTAAAACGGTGCTCGGGGATGCTTTATTGGGAGTCAATTTTAGCAAGTAATATTATCTTTTAAGTGTCCAATTTTATGTGGAAACGAATAAGTATATCCAGATCTATAATACGTATCTCTGAATTTTGATAGTATTTAGAAAACGAAATACACACAAGACCTGCTCAGTAGATAACTGTCACTATAGTAATTTGATTTTCTGTACGTTGTTTTAAATTTTTGTTTCTTTAAATTTACGTTTATTTTTAATTTTTAAGTTTAGTTTGCATAGGTACGTTTTTAGTTTTATTTTTAATTGAGTTGTATATTTCAGTAGCATTTGTAAGCTGATGGCCTAGTCGCCAAAACTTAATTAATTTTTAAGTTTAGCTTGCATAGGTACCTTTTTAGTTTTATTTTTAATTGAGTTGTATATTTCAGTAGCATTTGTAAGCTGATGGACTAGTCGCCAAAACTTAATTTAAAAAAAAACTGTCACAGCCACCGATGCCAAGGTAATGTAACATCTTCGAATTAGCAGACAAACATGCTCTCGTTATAAACAATACACACTCACATATACACAACACAAGCACGGTGAAACGTATGAGCGGATATGGATGGAAATTGGTATATTGGTAAAAATGGCAATGAATGTGTTAATAAATGAAATTATACATAACACCTGGTCAGTAGATAACTGTCGCAAATATTCAACACACACACACACACACCCACACCCACCCACACACACACGCACCCACACACACACACACACACACACACACACACACACACACACACACACACACACACACACACACACACACACATATATATATATACAAACACAGAGAGAGAGAGAGAGATAATAGTTCAATAGAACTACCTATAACAGGAACATATTAAGTTAAAATAAGTATTTTCTAAAACCGTATCTTAAGAGCGGGATTTCCTTACAGGTATGTTTAGAATTGCTATTGTATGACTAATTTTATTGAATATTATACTAACTTAGGCTAAGTCCCTTATTAATAAACCGTTCTTAAGATTGAGATGACCTTAAGCTAACGCTTGAGAATTTGTTGCATATTAAAACTGTATCAAAAAATTTGTATTGAGACTGAGACGTGGTCGCAATTTCAAGATCGATGTATAAATACGGGCCTAAGACTTACTGACCTCATCTGGAATTAAAATCTCAGCTGAAATTGAATTTGAAAAGGAAAGTATATCATCATTTATTAAGAAATGAAAAATAAATAAGTAAAATACATCCGCAATCAGAAGACTGGAAATTAAAACGATACATCGGGTCCAGCGACATCTTCATTGACAATATAAGATTTCTATTCAAAATATTAGTATTCTTACTTACTTCTTAGCCTGACTTGCTCTTGGTCGATTTTTATAACCTTAGCCTAAAATTAATGAACGATTTATTTTTGGCACGCACTCTTCCGCCCTGTGTGCCCTCCCCTCAGTCCCAGTACGTCTCCATCCTTACACGTCCTCACCTTATTGTCACACCCTTGTCGTTGTCAGTAAGTCATGTTGCGACAATTGTTGCCTGTGACAGATGAAATCACATTTGTTTAACCATAAATGGGGTGCGTGACATATATCACGCGCCCCTTGACGTCATCAGGGTTTAAATAATATTTTGTGGTAACTTCGGCTCTTAACTTAGTTGGCTTAGTACATGACGTCAATAGCCAAGGAATATGGTTAACTTAATATCTAATTTTATAAATGTGTTTCCAATCGCATATAACCCGCAGCTCTTTAAAGTCAGGTTAAATAGGCATCTTCTGGGAAAGCTCGTTCCATCGTAGACCTTATCTCGACATTAGTCCAGATTAAGGTCAAGGGCGATCCCATTCTAACTAAAAAAAAAAAAAAATGGGAATGTTTGTTAGGGTGTTTATTTGTTTGTTTGTTGCTCAATCACGGCGAAACGGATGAATGGATTTGGATGACATTTGGTTTACAGGTAGAACATACCCTGGAAAACATTACGATATTTTTATGCCGATAAAGTGTAGATCCCGCGGGATAAAGTTATAACCACACAGGAGAAGTAGCCGGGGGAAAGCTAGTAATTTTATAAAATTGCCTGTATTTCAAGTCTCGTTTGATGAATTAATATGAAAAAACCGCACTCAAATCAGACCGCGCATTACAGAGATAAATGTCCAGGCAAAGGCTGGACACACACACCGCCATCAAACACATTACACCCGTTGTTCTTTATCTTATATTTATATCTTATACTTAATTTGTAACTACATATTTATTTTTAATTGTAAATTATTTGTGTGATTTAACGCAGTGAAATATTATGCTTTATCATCCATGACGAGCATACGAAGGACCCATTCGAAATTGGGATGGCCATTTGTGTACCCATAGATGTACGCAATGGCCATTCCCATTGTTATATTAATTACTAGACAGACAGCATTAGAATAAAATATTAATCATTTGCTCACAGTTCTCAAGTTAAAAAGGAAGGAAGTGATGCCTTATTTAGAATTGGAAGTTTTCGTAAAGCGTCAAGTTGTGTAATGAGTAGAGACGCTGTCATTTCAAAATGTCAGAGGTTGTGACGTCAAAGTGTTAAAAGAAGCTATAGGTATTTGAAGCATCAATTATATTATGGCTGCTTAGTCTCGAGCAAAATACTTTAGACTTCTACTTTTGACTTTAAATACAAAAAAATAATAATAAATGGCGCACTGAGTTTTATAGCGCGTTTTGAAATATTAAAAAAAAATTATGAATACTCGTAGGTACTCGAGATTTTAACATGAAAATTTTAAAAAGGAGTTCTCCATTTATACGTATAGACATTTGTATGTTTTGACACTCGTACTTTGCACCTTATGACCATTAAACAATGCGTCCACTGGACATATACCTAGTTACGTTGACGACTCAGTCCCGGAATGAAAAAAATCGCCGATCGTGAATCGATCGTCAAGCATTAAACTTTTAATGGTTGGAACACCCAGCCGCTGGGATATCTCTGACCACCCCATTTGGGATAAAGGTCGTTATGTATATAATAATATAATACTCTGTTTAAAGTAGCTATCTGCTACTTATCACAAGAGATCTCAAAAAGTGCGACAATCTTTAAGACACACCAAAGGGCTCAATATCTACCAATATATATCTATATATACAACGGGTTAGCATTAGACCTCAATCATACCTGATGTTAAGTGAAGATGAGGCTGAAGGTGGAAGCGTACTGACCCGGAAACCCCATCTTATTTGGGGGAATGGCTATCTTATCTCTGGCAACCGGAACACAACAATGCTACTAACATGGCAAGTCATTGGTGCACAACCTACTTGCTTTTATCCCGTGCTACTTTTTTCTCTACCCAAAGGTTGTCTGGTAGAAATCTGTTAATCGCGATAACACCGCCTGGTTGTACAACTATTATTTTATTTTGAAGCTATATTTATGAAGTGCTTTGTAGAATTTTTGTGCAATAAAGTGTACTTGATTGATTGAATTCAAATGCTACTGATCTGTGTATGGGTGAATTTAAATCTAATATATATATGTGTGTGTGTGTGTGTGTGTGTGTGTGTGTGTGTGTGTGTGTGTGTGTGTGTGTGTTATTATTGCTTTACTTTACCTTTGTTGACCATATTGTCGAATCGGTGCTCCAGTATTGTTATAAAGTTTATGAAATATATTATAAAATCTATTTGACAAAATTAAGAAAACAAAAGCTAATAAAATTTTATCAAACTACTTAATACTTTTACAAGTTATTTTAATATTTTCTCAAACAGCAGGCCCTCGAATTAGTGTCAATAAACGGCGTTGTTGTGAATTATTTAATAATAATAAAAGGTTGTAAGGGCAACGGTTTTCCGCCTTTGTCCTACGGATCGCTAACTCATGACCGCGACGCGAAGACCGTGTCACGAGCCGCCTTCTTGGTTGGGCAAAATGTAGAAAATTAATAGTTTGTTAAAATGTAAAGTATATTTATATTTGTTTATATTTGTTTATTTATTTATATTTGTTCGAGTTGGTTCAGACAACTGAGTTTTAGGCTGTTTCTAGCCGAGCCGAGGCGCCGCGGCGTCAGCGCGTTTACAGTAAACGTTTTACGCGAGTTTACAGGCGAAAGTGCAGCATAATGTACGTTGACCGTACAAAAGTTTTTCATCACAAAAAACATAAGAGATAGGTACATGAGAATCGGAAGTTACAACATTCTGACCTTATTGGGGAGGGATTCAGCAGTCCGTTTAGTCAATCACCCCAGCAGAGTAGTTGCTGCCACCAAAGAACGAATGAGCGACGTTCCAATCGCTATCAATTTTTTTTGCTTAGTACTAACTCTGGACCATGTAGAATTAAAAATTAAATTCAAAAACAAACAGGCCCCGTCTGTCATCGCCATCTATTTCATTAAGAACTTATTGCAGTGAGCCTTAATTAAATACATTTTGCGAGATAGTTATCTTTATTCTCCTATATTTAAATATTTTGATTTGATTATAAATAAATCTAACCAATATTATAATTATTTTATTATTATAGTTTGATTTTTCATTTGTCTGTGTGTTGCTCAATCACGGCGAAACGGATGAACTGATTTGGAGGAAATTTGGTATACAGGTAGAATATACGCTGAATTAAGACATAAGATATATTTCATCCCGATAAAGTGAGTAGTTCCCGCGGTATAAACACATTTCCGCGATAAAATTATTCCACGCAGGCGAAGCTGCGGGCCGCACGCTAGTATTTCATATAGTTTTGTTCCTGAAATAGCGCTGGCGAAAACACTTTTCATGGGAAAAGTATGGAGTTTTACATACAATAGTAGTTTATGCAACTCTTAGATTCCTAATTATGCAGCAGCATACATATTTCTTTAAAAACAGATAAAACACAAAAAAGTAAATAAAAAATACATTTGTCAATTTCACGCGGAATTAAATACAAAACAGAATTCATAGTGTTAATTTCAGCGCTTTCAACTAGCTCACTTAGTGAGTGTGACTCTCATTACGACGGTATTGGTGTCGATTCGGATGTACACCAACTAAACTAAAGCCAGTTTTGGACTGGTGCCGTCGCATCGTACTGTTGCAGGGAGAAAGAGACAGTACTACTTTAAAACTGGTTTTAGTTTAGTTTAGTTGGTGTACATCCGAATCGACACCATTGTCAGTTATTTGTAAAATTGCCGTGACGTGACAGGTAATGAGCACATGCAACGTCCACCTAGCTCATAGTAATAAACGGTCAATATGCATCGACCAACCGATGCCGTATGTTGACACCTTTAGCTGTGTGCCGACTGCCACCCATGCTTGTGTGGCAGCCCTTGTCTAACGAACGCTCAACCGGTAGAATATTGTACGTGAGTTCTCAGAAAAAAACTATTTTTATAATTTTTCAGATGACATTTTGTAGGTGAAATGTTGAAGAAGTGTAAAATTGGAAATCTCATTTTGCATGAAAAGTGTGGGTCAATATCTAAGACTAATACACACCTCATAAAGAAACTCTTCATCATGTTCTTGGACAAAGGTGGCATCACTAGAATAACAAATGAAATTAATTAAGTGCGAGATGACATGAGATCACGTCTGAAATCCGTGTGTGTCTAATCTCACACAGAGCGACATACGACTTTATGCGACTTGCGAGAAGTGTCACGGAACGTCGCACAGGGCTGCCGCAAAAGGCCAACAACTGAAGCTTGCACACAGTCTATCTTTTCGACATAAGCCGTATAAGGTTTTATTGTGACATTGCTCTGCTAAGCGTAACTTCATTAAACCCTTACATACAGTTGTCAAAAATTAGATTTCCCGCGCAAAATACCAAGGTTTGAATGTGAAGCGGGTAATTTTGTTTCCTCTGTATAATTTTATCAAAACCAGCAAAGACGGACGGTCAGGAAGGCGTAAAATTCACTTATTTATACTTTGTGTTTACAGAGGCTAGAGCAACTCTTAATTAATTATGTTATTTATTATCTTAACGTTGTTAAGGGCCATATTAATAAATCAAACTTGAGATCGCGCCGTAGTCTCAATACAATTTTTTTTGATACTGATTTAATATGCAACACATTCTCAAGCGTCTACTTAAGCTCATCTCAAGCGGTTTATTAATAGGGGTTTAAATATCAGTATAATTTCTAAAATTAATTGTCTTATATGTGTTCTGTAAAGTATCTGACATCTATGGACTACTTGCCACAGATGACAAATAACACTCTCAGTTGATACGAAAATTGGTAAAATTCTGTTTCCGGAGTACACAATCAGAAGACCAACCTGAAGGTAACCCTTTCAACAAAACACATTTTCACCATTTGCGGAGAATGTCCTCTTTTTTAAAATCGGTTAAAGATTGTGCTCTAAATGTGATTTTTAAATTAATAAGTTATCGAACTTTAACTAATGAATTTAGTGTTATTTAGCGGAAATTCAAAAGTAAGTTACTATAATTATCTATAGCTTGTAACTGTTCCTAAATATTTAGGAAGCCATAATTTCGTAAGAGCCTTTTCGTCACCTACTTATATTGCTAGAAACATACAATACTTTTTAAGTAAAAAATATAAATGCCGAACTCAGATTATCAATAACCATTTGAAAAAATTTATTTGACAAACTGTGAAAGTAGAACCTTTGACAAGTACACTAATTAACTGTTATTTACTATGGTTATTTAAGTGTAAAATTCCATTGTAACACTGATTGTGATTAATGAACCAAACGCGAATTACAATTCAAATGTGTTTTACATTAAACATGGTACAATTACTAGACTATTGCATGATACATTCTTACTCAACTAGAGCGTAGAACACGGTAGCAAAGCCATACTAGGCTTGTATTACATTCGAACAAGCACTCAAGATAGACGGTTGCTTTTTCATTAGGCAGAACACGCGAGGTCCAGTGCGTCTCATATTACGGTACGAAAAAAAAATATAACTTTTATTTATAAAAAAATTGTGTCCGCTCGAAACTTGAAATCCGAATTTATATTCCTGTCAAATATTTAAACAGCAAAGTGTCGTTCCTTTTTCTAAATAACATTGTTTTGACTAACGGAAACGTAAATAAACAGCCGAAAATAGATACGATCTAAGGGCGATATTAGATATGCGATTGTGTGCTCAAGTATTGTTAGGGTACATTGTGCCTGTGTGCGTGATATGAGGACAACGCGGTGTTATTGGGGTAATTGAATTAGCAATAATTAAATTACTTGGCCGTTGTTGTAGCCGGTGAAATAGGTTAATTTTTAGTGTTTTCTTATCTTCACTCTCCATGTTTTTGTGGTTGGAAAGGATTTTGTTTGACAGTGACACTACAAAATCTTTTATTGGTATGTAGAAATTTACGTTATTAAAGTAAAAAGTTATGGTATAGCTGACTGATTCGAATAAAGGGGTTTATATTTCTCGTCATTTAAGCAACGACAAGTGCTTGTGTTTTGTGAAAAATGTCGGCAAATTAGCGACAAATTGTTGGTGTCGGACTTGTGATTTGAGACATTGAGGTGCTCATGCCTGGACGAGCGATCTTGGCACGGCCACGAATACGCTCTATATCTTTTATGCGACGTAACATCAGATTCTGCTTATTTGTGAATTATTGGTGTTATCAGGCTACACCGTGACCCAGATCTCCGCTAGATGCTGCGAAAGATACGCCGTGGCCGTGCCAAGATGAGCGCTCATTTTGGCATGGCCACCGATACACCTTTTGGTTGGTTGTCCTTTTAACTGTCCGCCAGTCCACCACTATCTTATCTTAATCTACCGGCAAACAACAATGTTAATAGAAGAAGAAGAATATCATTGTTGTGTTCTTTTTTGCACAATGGGTTGATACTTAAACTCAATCACACCTGAAATTTGCTTCCTAAGAAATTATATACACTGAGCTATGACCCATTTGTACGGCTGTAACACAGATATACTTTAGTGCAGTGCTCCTCAAACTTATGGCCCCACGTACCCCTGTTGAAGTTCCCAGACGACAGCATTCCCCTAACCACAAATCAAAAGAAAATCTAGCTGTAAAAAATACGGTTTTTTATTTTATTTTATTTTATTTTATTAAACAAAAGTTATCAAATACAGTGTTAAAAAGAACAATAAGTATTAAAGTGATGGGTGAGCTTGTATTATGTCGCAAATTGAGTCGATTTTAGAAGTAATTTTGGACGATTTCAACCTTAATTCTGACCAAAGTTTTAACATTAAATTACTTACAAATACAATTATACACTTTATTGCACAACAGAAAAGAAAATACAGTTTCAGAAAAGTGGTGAGAATAGAATGTACAAATTGGTAAATACTTAATGAAATATTTAATTAAAGTAATTACTTACGCGTATAACGACTGCTCTTAAACATCGTGAGGAAACCTGCATGCTTGAGATATAAAAAAAAACTCGAAGGCATGTGAAGTCCCCAACCCGCACTGGGCCGGGTCAATATGAGGGATGTCTATATCCCTGCAGCGGGATGTTTACGGACTGATGATGATGATTAAATTTCTGTGGGCGAACCCCTAATGGTACCTACACGTACCACACTGCTCTAGCGTACTTGATTTTATTTTTTCCGAATGTTGTAAAATGTTTTATATTCAATTATTTTGGAACCTCTTGTATTGTATTTATCAAAATTACAAAATCGCAAAATCGTCGGACAGCCTACGATTATGATTTCACCTCCCGACAGAAATCGCAACTTGAGACAGGCTTACGCCGGAGTTGAATTGTATTATTTATTAATTCGCTTATGCTGACCTTTCAGTCCGTTGTATCCGATTGATTATTAATTAAAACTATTTGAATGCATTAGAATCGATCAATTCAGGGTTGCCCAGCCTGAAAAGGCGGTGAAGACATGCAGTCTTGTCAATTAATATTGAAATTAATACCAGCTTAAAGTCATATTACTTAAAGTAACTTCACATTCGTTATTTTCCATTAGTGAAGGTAAGCAATAAACGATCAGTCCTTGGATGGGTGACCACTAGTGGTATTACGAGTGCGTCGGAGGGCACGGTAAATAGTCGGTCAAGGAGATTTTTCTTTGACGGCAGGCGTTAAGCCAATTCGGTGGCTCATATATGCTTACAAACACTTGACTCTCGCGCGAATCCGGTAAATGTTATGAAATGAATACGAACATTTTATTCCCGAGTCAGGAATGTTATAAATATTTATGTATATTTATCCGTTATCTAGTATCCATAGTACAAGCTTTGCTTAGTTTGGGACTAGATAATAATAATAATAAAATTTATTTGTGATACACAGGTGTACAGGTTGTTATGATCCATTAACTTATGAATAAGATCTCTGTGATCAGCCAAATTGGTATACAAATATTGTGGTCATGTCAATATGTCATATCGATGCGAAAATCGAATTTAAGTTTTTACTGAAATATTATACTTGATAGCATAGCAGATACATTTTTAATTTTAATTTTTATTTATTCGTAAAACCAACAGCTGCAATAACCCTAATGGAAACTATTATAGGAAACAGAGAGCCATTTACAGGTCCTCACAAATAGAAATACATTATATAATTCAATAACATGCATTATCACACTTGTACATTTTTTGCCCTTGCGGTACCTACATATACCAGATTAAATCATCGTCAAAAAAAAAAAAAAAACAAAGGAAAAACAATTGATTCATAAATTAAATTAAGCCATCAAAGAATTGTTGATTTAATTGACGCCTCGCTGACATAAAACTAGTGTTAAAAAGATCTAGATCAAACTTCTTAGACAATTTATTAAAATTGTTGCTCGCACGCCACAGAAAGGTGTTTTTTTCTGTAGTCGGAGGGAGAGAAATGAGATCATTGTGCCTAAGTGATATAGCAGGAGGTCGGAGACAGATTTGGGAAAGAAGTTCTGGACAATCAATCGACCCAGAAGCAATTTTCAATAGGAAAATTTCTAGGAATTATTGTGTCTGAGTAATCTAGCCACGCAGTGACTAATTTAAACTAGCAATACGATTTTTCAGCACTATGATGAGTTTACTATAACTCTTATCAAATAGACATTACGATTAACTTTCATACTTTCATATTTTATTGTTTATATAGTCATGTTAACATTGGTGTGCGACCTCTGACTGTTCTATTGTTATTTTTTAATGTTAGACTGACTACTTAAGCTATTTTATTATTGGTATGTCGACATAAAGTTCCGTGAAGGAGATCCGTAAAGGGCACGCCTCTGACGTTAATTATGTGTGTGTGCGAGCAATGTTTGATGGAAATTGGATAAGCCATTCGTATGTAGTTTTCAACGTATTTATTTCAATGATATAACCCAATGACTTGGGAGTTTTCAATTAGATGCCTGGATATAAATATATCCAAACTTTTTGCTCTAGAATTCGCAATCCTCCCAATGACAGCCCTGTCTTTGAGTGCTTATCTAATATTAATTTCACTTCGATCAGCTCGCTAATGGCAACCCTGCAAATTGCGGAGTTAATATTTTTTTTAGATTATTTTTAATTTGTTTATCGACATTTTTTGGGAGAGGCTTTTTGGTGGAGGAAAGAGGGCACGGATTTATTGACAATTGGTAAATAATAATATGCCATAATATTTATGCTTACTAAGATGATTTACTTATATGACGGCCGATTGGTGTAGATAGTGGATAGTGACCTTGTCTGCGAAACCAACGGTTGCGGGTTCGAATCCCGCGTAAGGTAAAAGTCGTGTGATGAATACGAAGAACGAAATTATTATTTTTCGAACGAATTATTCCCGAGTCATGGATCTAATCTAACTAATATTATAAATGCAAAAGTTGGGATGTTTGTAAATTTATTTGTTTGTTGCTCTGCTCAATCACGGCGTAACGCATAAACGGATTTGGATGAAATTTGGTATGTAGGTAGAACATACCTTGGTTTTTTATCCCGAAAAAGTGAGTTAGTTCCTGTCGGATAAACAAGTTAAACATAGCCGTGATAAAGTAATTCCACAGATAGACGGACAACAAAATAATTCTTTATAGATTTCTTTTTTACCTTTTCAGAGGGTTTGTTCCGTCCAATGTCGTCCTCATTTGATAAATTAAGATTTATTTTTAAATACAGCATTAGTGAAAGATATTGCTCTGACCTGCACTCGAAACGCCTAAAAGTTAATTTTGTAGATAACTAGCTGTCCGCCCGCGGCCTCGCCTGCTTTAGAATAACTATATCGCGGATATGTTTATTTAATTTCATCCAAATCCGTTCATCCGTTTACCCGTGATTGAGCAACAAACAAAAAAACATCCAAACTTTCGTATTTATAATATTAGATAGATACCTAAATTGCTCTAATTGCGGTTATTTTCGAGTATTTAAAAATTATTGATAACAGTGGCCACTTATTTCAATAATCGTGAATTCTGGAATGTAGCCGTTTACAAAAGTTTTGTCATTAAATGGGGTTTATTTATTAAAAAACCTTAGTACCATTTAGAAGTATAAGATATTATTAGTAAGTGGATACTTATAATAAATTGTAATGGTTATTCAATCAATCAATCAAATGCTCTTTATTGCACAATTAACAAAAGCTACATGAAGATTACAGCGTACATCATTAATCGCACAAAACGGCGGCCTTATTCGCACAATTTTTTTTTATTTATTCGCAAAACCAACAGCTGCAATAACACTAATAGAAACTATTATAGGAAACAGAGAGCCATTTACAGGTCCTCACAAACAGAAATACATTATATAATTCAATAACATGCATTATCATCACACTTGTACTTTTTTTCCCTCGCAATTTTTTTTTTTTTTATTTTTTTTTTATTGCGGTTCAAAAAACTGGACACAAGTCACAATATTTTTAGTCTTACCCAACATTACGACATAATTGATTGAATGTATCCTACTTGATGTGAACACAGCATGCACACATTTAAACAGTCTCAATACCTACTTAAGAATAAAATAGGCTATTAACTAAATCACTAAAACGATACAAAAAGACCTATTTATAATTGTTGTACAAAATGATGTATATGTATTAAGGATGATTAATCCTTAATACATATACAACCATAGATAACTTTCTTAGTGGAGGCGATTGTGCCTGTTATTGTTAAATTTGTTAAATAATGCCCTTGTTATAGAACATATCCACTTATTCAAATAAAAAATATGAATTCATTAACCCAAAATAGGTACGTACTTGTATTACAACATGCGTCCGTTCCGTAACCATTTTAATAGCAATTAATTTATTTATAGTTCAGAGGAGGCGGCCACGGCTACCAGGAGGGAGTAAGTCAGAGGAGTTAGCAAGAAGCAATTTAGGTAAGCCTTATACTTATCGTAATTTGACTTGACTTAACACAAGCGTTAAGTGCTGTCAGTCGAACAGTTAAGTGTTTAGTGATTTCAACTTAGTGCTTTCTTATTTCATGTACTTTATATTGCTGTTGAATTGCGTGTCATTGTGGGTAGTCAGTCATTGCAAAGAGTGGCGATCCACAATAGCGTATTGCTGATTTATGGGAGCGAATATTGGGTAAGAAGAAGACGCATGAGAGCAGAATCAACGCAGTAGAAATGCGTTCACTGTATAATATTGGGTCTTTACCTATGAAATTGGGAGTTTTTTTTTCTTCGTGAGTCATATTCCTGCGATTTTCAAAGCTATATCCAAATTTGTTTTTTATTTGAAAACGGAATATTATTTCAAGGTTTCGCGTGAAATATTTTTTAATTTCTGGGCTAAATCACATAATAAAAAAAATTTGAACAGAGCTCTTTCCATGTGCTTCCCATAATCATTCCTTAGAATCGCTGAAACTTTTATAAAGCGGTTGCTTTTAAAAATTAACTATGCCTGTACTTAACTAATAAAAGGTATACAAGTAACCAATAAAGGTAAACGATCATTTATAAAAATTCATTATAATGCCGTGAAATTATGCCCTGATCTGAAATTGTAAAATATTTATATTAATAAAGGCAGTTATGAAATCTGCGTATGCTTGTTTGTGGCGTGGCAGTAAACACATTGGTGAACAGATGGCCATGGTACGTGAGTAACAGGGCTTCTGGTCACGTAGGGATGCCTATGGTAACTATAGACTTAGGCTGACGGTTAGGTTATTATACTTTAGAGCCTAAAATAATTACTCTATGGCTCAAGACGAATCCAATGACACCTCTTTTCTTCAAATTGGATGAGTAGTTCTGAAGTATCCTGAATTAAAAGAAATGTCGTGCTGGTTTTTTTTTTTTTTTTATGCACGACGGGTTCGTACTTGACCCCAATCACACCTGATGTTAAGTGAAGATGAGGTCGAAGGTGGTAACGTACTGACCCGGAAACCCCAACACATTTGGGGACTGGCTATCTTATCTCTGACAACCGGAACACAACAATGCTATCAACATTGCTGCTTGGCGGCAGATTTAGATATGATGGTGGTAGCTAGCCAGGCGGACATTTAAAATGCCCTACCACCAACCAAACCGAGTACTTAAATATGTACCCCGCTGGGGATCGAACCCGCGACCTCCGAATCGTAAACCCAATGTTGTTTACATTGAGCCACGGAGGCGGAGGGTTTTTACATTTCGAGTCAACATGGTGCCCATGGGTACCATATCGTATATTTTTATAGCCTATGACATTCGTGACTTTATAACTAATTCCACGACACCTCATTTATCACAATCGGTACAGTAGTTTAATTGCTATGATGGAACATCTATACACACAACATACATATATACATAATAAATTAATCAATAAATTCATTTTATTGTCAGATCAAATCAAATGAAATTAAATAAGTGCAAATTAAAATTAATTTGTTGTTACATTCATATTACTTACATTTACTTGTTACAATATTATATATTATTATCATAATAGCATCATTATCATAAATAATTAATTATTGAAATCACATTGGACATTATGGTGTTATAAAATTATAACCCTTCCCCCTAGTCGGGTAATACAAAAAAATTAATGACAGGACATCATCGAACGGTTCATATCCACGCATTCTTATCATCTAGTAGAAATTTTATAATAGCATTTGGCACAATAGTTTCCGTTTAATGGTTTAAAATTTATTTAAACGCCAATTTTGAATGTCTACCGGAACTTTTTTAAAAGCGAATACATTGCCCCTTGAATGACTTAGTGAGTAGTAAGCGACTGCTATGAACAGCAAGTTTATGTTTATATTTTGTTTATATATTTAGGGTTAATTTACGGATATTATCTTTAGGGTAGGTAAGTTTCAAGTACTAATCATACGTACGTTCGTTCTCCTACACAAGAATTGACTGTATCCACACCTAATATAAAGATTAGGGTCAGATTAGGGTTATTATATTTAGGATAGGTAAGTGTCAGGTGCTACTCATACTCGTAATGTAGTACGTTCTCCTACACAAGTATTGACTGCTACCACACCTGATATAAATATTTAGGGGGGTTAGTTCGAGGTTATTATATTTAGAGTAGGTAAGTATCAAGTGCTACTTATGTAGTACGTTGTGATATACAAGAAATTGACTGCATCCAAAACGTTATATTGGGTTTTTACCTATGAAATTGGAGTTTTTTTCTACGTTAATCATATGTACCAATTCCTGCGATTTTCAAAGCTATATCCAAATTTGTTTTTTATTTGGAAAATAGAATATTATTTCAAGGTTTCACATGAAATATTTTTTAATTTCTGGGCTTAATAACATAATAAAAAAATTTTAACAGAGCTCTTTTCATGTGCTTCCCATAATCATTTCTTAGATTCGCTGAAACTTTTATAAAGCGGTTACTTTTAAAAATTTACGCTGCCAATACTTAACTTAATGTTATCCGATAATACACACAAAGTTTAGCTAATTTTGGATTTGCCGTTCCCAAAAAAAAATCAAAAATGTTTGTATGGAGAAAACAGTCCTAATGAAATTTTTCATACAAAACGCCAACTTCATAGGTAAGGACCTAATATAAAGATTTTTTTCGTTCCAGCACCTACTCACGACATTTGTTAAAACCTTATTCACATATAATCTATTCAATTATCTAGATACCTAATCCAATTATTTCCAAATAGTAATAATGGCCTCTTCAGAGTTGAAGAGTCCATAGCATACAGAGCGGCATACCGCCTAATTGACTCACGTCGGGCGACCGCACTTGACCTCAAGACGTCGGGATGTTAATCGTGATATACGTCCAGATTTAGGGTTCCCTACATTATGAGCTTTAGTGTTGCGACGACTGACAATTAGGGTACCGCAGGAATTTTGGATATTACTGTAGTAAATAGATTTCACGCTTAGTACTAGTGATGTTGTAATCTAAGATTATTTTTTGGCAGCAAGTTAAAGTTAGTAAGGTCTAGTTGCCGTAAATGTAGCGATATGTAGATTTTTTTTAATAATTAACTGGATACGTGTTTAACCACAATCTCATCTGATGTGACTGATGATGTTGCCGAAGATAAGCACGCGATCTCAGTAGGCGCCTATTCACCCTGCTCTTGAAAATCCCAAAGTTGTGGGATTCAGGAAAGTCTGACGCCAGAAGGGAGTTCCATGTCTTGACTGTTCGCATTATGAATGAAGAGTCGCACCGCTTAATGCGACTGTTCGGTATGTTAACTATATACGGGTGGAATCCCTCCCCACGCCTAGTAGTCCGAAGATGGAAAGACGACGGTGGAATAAGATTATGTAATTCCAACGCACACTCACCGATGTGCATCCTGTAAAAGACTGAGAGACAGGCGACCTTGCGACGGTTTTCAAGGCTTTGCAATTTATTTTATTATTATTATATTATTGCGACATTTTTATTTTTAAGGCCGTGGAGGTAAGGTAATTCTTTATTCTTTATTGCACAAGAAATATAAACAGATTAAAGTCGGAAAATATGTACAAAGGTGAGCTTATATCTAAAGAGATCTCTTACAGTTAACCCTACTGGAGGTAGTTGTGTGATATGAAGTTTAACTAATCAAACAATGGTGTCGATTCGGATGTACACCAACTAAACTAAAGTAAAACCAGTTTTAGAGTGGTGCCGTCGCATCGTACTGTTTCAGGGAGAAATAGACAGTACTACTTTACAACTGGTTTTAGATTAGTTTAATTTAGTTGGTGTACATCCAAATTGACACACTGTTTTACCAGCACATAACTAGGATGTCTATGGTCTAAACAACAATTAATTATAATTTTACACATAATTACACATGCATTTATATGTGCAGTCCATGCGTATGAAGCATTACCGTGACGAGTGCCGATAGCGCTCGCGATTGAGTTGTAAAATATTTATCCGATGGCCCCAGGAAGGAAGGAAGGTTATGTATTTTGTATATATGTATATAGATTTCCATGTTACCTCTTGTAACCTAAACGATTTTTTTATGCACAACGTGTAAGCACTTGAATTCAATTACACCTGATCATATTGATCCAGAAACCCCATTTAATCTGGGGGGCAGGCTATGTTATCAATACAATACAATACAAATACATGTTATTGCACAACAGAAAAGTAAATACAGTTTCAGAAAAGTGGTAATCTCTTACAACCGGAACACAACAATGCTATTAACATTACTCTTTGACGACAGACTTAGATAAGATGGTGGTAGCTAACCATGCAGGCGGACATTTAAAATACCCTACCACCAACTAAATTATTTGACCGATTTAAAGTGCAATGTGTCGTTTTAGATAGATACGAATTGGTGAGTAAGGTATTTTATAGGATACATTTTATGGAAGAAATCAAACATGGCGCCAGCAAAATACAAAATATACTATCGGGTTTTTATCACAATGCAATACTATACAATACAATATACGAGTCGTAATAACTTTTTAAAGTCCGTTGCTCCCGTACAAGGTGTGGCTTCGGATGCTCACTGCAGCCTGTGGCGGCAAAGATACTCTCTTGCGTCGTTCCTCCCGCTCGAGGAGTCTCTTCCTCCTGGACACGATTTGCCAAGGCCAACATGGAAATCCTTAAATCGGCTTCGAACTCAGGTTGGCCGCAGCAAAGATAATCTGTGCAGGTGGGGCTTCTCCGATGGCGGGAGTGATCGATGCGAGTACGGAATCTCCGCACAGACAATAGATGACATATTGTCTTTCCCCGCGTGTCCTGACAGCTGCACCTTTGACGACCTCCTTAACGCCACAGACAGTGCTGTTAGAGTGGCTAAGTTTTGGCCCAATAAAATTTTATACTTGCCTCGATACGAAAAGAAGAGAAGATATACGATACGATACAATATAATACAATGCAATGCAATGCAATGCAACGTAACGCAACACACACGCAACACACACGCACGCACGCACGCACGCACGCACGCACGCATGCACTTATAAAATGTACCCTATGACACTCCAGATATCAAGACAAATCTAACGACATCATGCATTTCGAAATCGGTCAAGCCGTTTAGGTTACACGATGCGCCAAAAGAGCGGACACACTTACGTACACTCGAAAAACATTACCCCCCTTTCTTGGGCAGTCGGGCAAAACATAATTTGAAACCGACATTATATTAGTTAAAGTATTGTCGGTGCGGCGTCGTCGGTCTATTTGTGAATGATTAACCTTTCACCTTCTATTTAAGAACGATAAAAATTAAATCAAAATTGAATCAATCAGACTCAAGTGAACATGTTTAACCGCCTCCGTGGCGCAATGTAAACAACATAGGGTTTACGAATCGGAAGTCGCGGGTTCGATCCCCAGCGGGGTACCTACATGTTTAGTACTCGGTTTGGTTGGTGGTTGGGCATTTTAAATGTCCGCCTGGCAAGCTACTACCATCTTATCTAAATCTGCCGCCAAGCAGCAATGTTAACCATTGTTGTGTTCCGGTTGTCAGAGATAAGATAGCCAGTTCCCCAAATGTTTGGGTTTCCGGGTCAGTACTCTTCCACCTTCGGCCTCATCTGCACTTAACATCAGGTGTGATTGCGGTCAATTACCAACCCGTTTGCATAAAAAAAAATTATTACTGTGAAATAAGGCTACATTTCATAAGAATAACACCAAGCAGAATGATTGTTGCGACGAATATTTTTGTATGTGTTTCTGTAATATACAAATAAACGCTTTATCTATCTATCTATCATTCAAGAATTGGCGTCTGATGCCAAGTTGAGAGTCAGTGATTATGAGGGATGGTGAGTTGTCTATTTGCTCATCTTCGCACGAATATAACATCATAACTCAGTTTGTCGCCCGAAGTCCCTTGGCATACAATTAAGGCCAATTAGCTCCAACTGACTCCGACTAGCTCCAGGCTGTTTTTAATTGAGTTGCCATCTTGCTTAGCTATAATTTGTAATATTTTAGACTTTCTACTTGGAAAATTGTTCTGAAATACAACTTTCCGTCCGTTGCTTCGGCAGACATTTTAAACTTTATTGTCAGATACACACGTGCTATTTCACAAACTTATAATAAAATAAATTAACCAACAGCGTGGCTCAATGTAAACAACATAGGGTTTACGATTCGGAGGTCGCAGGTTCGATCCCCAGTGGGGTACAGATTTAGTAATCGATTTTGTCGGTGGTAGGGCATTGTAAATGTCCGTCTGCATGTTTATGGAATTGTTGTGTTCCGGTTGTCAGAGATTAAATAGCCGGTCCCCCAAATAAGAAGGGTTTCCGAGTCAGTACGCTTCCACCTTCATTTAACATCAGGTAAGGTTAAGGTCAAGTCAACCCGTTGTGCATAAAAAAATGTAGTTCTTTCGGCGAACCGAGCTACCGGTGAAACAATTGGTCGGCTGGATTTTTTTTCTTTCTACCGATAAACGGCGAACAGTGATTTCTATGTATATAATTGTATCGATCAAAGGTAATTCTGTATATTATGGAACTTACCTTTTGTTATACAAAAACCTCAAGTTTTGTAATATAAATATTCATATTCATTTATTCATGCTTTCATGTGTTAACATTACGTCTTACATAATAAAGTAGTACAAATATGAAACCCTGTTAGGGCACTGCAAATTCTAAACTTTAAACACTAGTATTAACATTATTAATACAATTCATATAAAATTAAATACAAATTATACAAAATTACTTAAATACAAATTAAATGCAGATTTTTTTTATTAATAAATAAATAAATAATAAATATCTTTGCACATACATACAGCGCCATCAAGTTCCACACTAAGCAACTAGGCTTTTATTATGGATACCAGATGGTTGATAATGTATTTTAATATACAAATTCATTTTTTTGGAAATAAATACATAAATAAATGAAAAACATCCATAACTCGGGAACACCATCATTATTCATCATAAAAACATTTGCCCCTAGCGGGATTCGAACCCGCGACCTATTGGTATAGCAGTCAGGATTTTTAACCAATACACCAAACAGGTCGTCAAATAAATGTAACTCTGGATGTCCGTTTAAAATTGCAAAACTAAACATAATCTAAACTATTTTTAACATTTTTAATAGCAAATTAACTTAAATACAAACTATTATATCTCAAATATCAAATTTAGTACATCACTATCTTGATATCGTTTTATTAATATGGGTCTTAAAAGGGGTTTATCCCACACGTCATTCCATACAAACTTTGAAGTCACAATTTTCCTAAATGAATAAAACGATTCGGATGATACTTTATTACGTATAAGCATGATAACTACATGAATTTAAAAAGATAGTTGTAAACATTTTCTAAATATCGAATTTAATAATATTATGTTTTAGCATTATTATCTCAAAATTTTCATGTACCCATTGTAAGCTGAATAGATGTATTCTTTCTTTCTTTTTCTTTTACTATGGAAAACTTGAAATCGCTCTAATTTAGTAATTCTACTAACTTTTTAGATCTATGTACATGCTTTATTAAAGTTTCATTAGATTTGGTTTATTCATTGCAAAAAATTTGGACTTGAAAGTTACCGCGGGATACGGTGGCCTATGCACGAGTATTTAACCTCCTTCATTGCTCAATAAACGACACATTGTTCATAAAACGAAGGTCGAGGATTCGATTCATAGCGGGCTACAGGTTTTGTTTACTGCATCACTACCATCAGCTTATCCAAGACTGCCGCCAAGTTTATGGTACAATACAATACAATTAGATAGCCAACCCAAAAAATAAGTTGGTGTGATTGAGATATAGAGCTAAATAAAAAAAGCTAGCTCTACCCAATTTCAAACGTTCAATATTTCCAAAAATTTTAGGTGTAGTCTTACCTATTACCATAGTAGGAATTTCCATGTGAACAGTAGAGCCGGTGATTTTCCATCATGATTGACTTTGCACGAAACGTGCGTTTGACATTTCAGTAATGACTACATCATGCTCTGGGGATATTAGGTAATTTCAGTGCACAGAGTGTAGGCTGACCTGAAATAGAAGCAAATGTAAAACCTTTGTGCTACATAATAATTTTTGTATTCAATCGTTTTGGACCGTGATGCGACCTTGGAAGCATGTCCTGTTAAATAAAAAAAAATCCAAGTCGTTTTATAAATAACAGAGTTCTGAGGTAACAATTTGTGTTAGTGGCATAGTTCACCAAAAAGTTTCACTAGTCCAGTTAACTGAACTGGTCAACTGAACTAGTGGGAATAGAGGATCTTGTTCAGATCTTGAGAATTCTAGTTCATTGTTGACACATTGTTGTAGGTAAATACCAAAATCGCTATATGTATGCCTATAATATGTGAGAAGTTCCCTCAATACCTCATAGATCCCGTCATCAGAACAGGATTATGATGAACATGGGGTCACCCTGGAAGTATGGCTTATTAAATAAAAAGAATATTCCGAATCGGCTTAAATCTGTGGTATCAAACTTAAAAAACAAATACAACCGAATTGATAACCTCCTCCTTTTTTCAAGTTGGTTAAAAAGTGAAATGGTGTCTCAAATGACTTCCACACAGCTCATGCTTTAGCAGAGAGTGCAATGCTAAGCGCAGATATTCTGTGGAGCCATTGCGGTGTGTGCGAGCAAATTCGATGAGCAATTTCGAGCAGTATTTTCTTTACATTCAAAACTAAATTATAATGAATTAATTGACGACCTGTTTGGTGTAGTGGTTAGAAACTCTGCTGCTATACCACAAGGTAGCGGGTTCGATTTCCGCAAGGGCATATGTTTATATGATGAATACAGATATGTGTTTCCCGAGTTATGGATGTTTTTCATTTATATATTATATTTATTTACAAAAAAAAAACATGTATTTGTGTAGTTTATCAACCATCTGGTATCTATAATACAAGCGTAGTTGTTTAGTGTGGAACTAGATGGCGCTGTGTGTATGTGCAATAGACATTTATTTATTTAATTAATCGTGTACATACTTTCAAAGCTTATTAGAGTGGCAACACTAGGTAATTTCGCACAGCCCGATCAGCAATACATCGCAGGAGTTAACCGTGGGAATGTTTAAACAAAGATTTTTTTTCTTATCTATTCAATTATAATTTCTATATTAGTGTGTATACCTGTTAGTAAATTGAGAGAGACAGCCGGTGTGAATCTGTTAAATTGCCTATTCAATTAGATGATGTGCGAAATGCCCACGGTTTCCACTCAGGTTTAAAATAACACTTATGGGCCATACCTAACTACTGCCAAACGTTTTATATTCATCTGAGACGTGGTGTGTGTATCGGCACCATATACAAACTCTGGATGGTTTCCACCTCAAGTGCCTACGTACCATCATGATGAGCAGATGGTCCGACCGAGAGCATAATACCGAAGTATTGCGACAAGCCAATGTTGGTGGCATTTAGCCAGAGTTAATGCGTCGGCAGCTTGGATGGTGTGGTCACGTATCAAACATGGCAGATGACAGAGTGGCGAAACGCATCTTCTATTCTGAACTAGAGGAGGGCAAGCGAAAGCATGGCGGTTACCTCTTTATAAGGATGGTCAGAAGAACCATATGAAAAGATGCAATGCTATAGTCGAATTCGATCAGAAAATTTTCGATTACGCATTTAATCATTCTGAAACCACCTTTACTATGGAAGTCCAACAATTTTCGGCTGGTGGCCCCACTCCTGATTACGAATAACTTTTCACTAGGAACTATAGCCGAATTCTGCTGAAAATTGATGGATTTCCACACTAAGGGTGGTTTCAGAATGATTTGCTTTGTATGGGTAATGGAAAATTTTTGGTTGAATTCGGCTATGGTTGCTCGGGGAAAGTTGTTCATAATCAAGAGTGACGTCAGTTAATAGTAATTACCCGAATTCAAATTCACCCTGTATTGGCTGTTGAAAGAAGTGTGGAAAGGACTCCACCGACAAGAGCATATATAGCTCTTAAATAGAAGAATAAGAGTAGGCTGTTGAATGTTCGCTACTTACATCCTTTTCGTTACGCACGCCTTCAGAGAATAAAAGGCCCGACGGACAAAACCTAAGCATATACGAGGCCCATAAAAGTCAACCCTGTATGAAGCCCTAAAACTAGCGACCTTGGGAGACTACTTAATTAAAACAACACAATGGAAGCTAGCTCGTTTCACGAAAACAATACACAAATATATTTTTGCTTTTTTTAAGACAAAATAAGACAATGGATGAAAGTGGAATTCGTTCCCGAATTCTGTCGTGTCACGACTTCGGAATTGGGAGTCACGTTCAGTAAGAGTAGTGCGTGATAGTCATGTTTAAGCTGACTTTTACACCGTGCGATTTCTACTATTCGTTTTCAATTTCATTTTTTTTTATCCTTAGACATACACACATTTTTTTTTGTAAATAAATACTTATTTTAAATGAAAACAACCATAACTCGGGTATCATCCGTCTTCATCACACAAACATATGCCCCTAGCGGGATTCGAACCCACAACCTTATGGTATAGTGGTCAGAGTTGCTAACCACTACACCAAACAGGTCGTCAATTGCTTTTTACTTGACTGTTCAAGGAAGGAGAGTAATGTTTTGTCGAGTGTACATATGTTTTTATGTATGTATGTATGTATATTACAATGATCGATTTCGAAGTGCATAGTGTCGTTAGATTTGTCTTGATCCCTGGAGTGTCATAGGATACTTGTTACGGTAAAAAATTAAACATAGCGCTTGCGAAATGAAAAGTATGCTGTCGTTTTTTTTTTGGTTTTAACACTTTCGTAATTAGGGAGTTAAGCAGTGTGAATGAAGACATAGTGACAAAGATTGAAAAAGGTATGCTGAGATGGTTTGGACATGTGGAGAGGATGAATGAAAGAAGACTTACGAAAGAGATATACGAAGCGAATGTGGATGGTAATGTTGGTAGGGGAAGACCACGGCGAACGTACCATGATCAAATCGGGGACGTCTTAAAGAAAGGCCAAGGCAAGAGTACCCTAAACCGACCAGCATGTATGAACAACCTTATGAGAGTGAAGGAAGCAGAAGAGGTGTGTCAGGATCGTATCAAGTGGAAGTCTGTGGTCTCTGCCTACCCCTACCGGAAACAGGCGTGACATTATGTATGTATGTATGTAGCACTTTCGCGGGAAAAGGAAAACAAGGAGATGGCGGGACGAGTTGGATAAGTTCCTCAACAACTTGTCAGAGGAAACCCAGGACAGAGAGGAGTGAAGAGAGAGGAGGGTAGCTTTGCCCAGCAGTGGGACAGTATGGGGTCCTAATAATAATAACACTTTCGAGGACACTGAACGCCTATAGACGTAACAATAATAACATTTCTGTTGTATCTGGTTCATTGTCCGTGAAAGTGTTAAACTCATAATGATATTATCTACGGTAATAATAACAATACAATACGACAAAGAAGCGCTCGTCGTATTCATTATCCATTTTAGATTTGCGAAGTTAAGCAATGTCTGGCGTGGTTAGTCCGTGGATGGGTGACCACTAGTGGCATTTTAATATATATATATTTTTTATGAATATGTAAATAAATAAATATTTCGGACAGTTACACCAATTATCTAGTCCCAAACTAAGTAAAACTAATGGGTACTAGATAACGGATAAAAACACAAATATTTATATAAACATCTATGACTCGGGAATAAGTGTTCATATTCATCACACAAATATTAACCCCTCGCGGGATTCGAACCCACAACCGTTAGTTTCGCTGATAGGGTCACTATCCACTACACCAATCGGTCGTCAATATGAGTGCTTCGTTGGGCACGTTCAATTATCGGTACCGGTTATTTTTAATTGAAGGCAGTTGGTAAATCCGCACTGGGCCTTCGTGGGGGAGGACCATGCCGTATGTGGAGATGTAAGGCTGTTGATGAATAGGTAACAATATAATGATGATGACCTGGTAATCTATTCTAAAAGCTTGCGTGTCCAAATCCCGCTATACGAGTATATAGGAGTCTATGTTTATATGAATATGGAAATACTATGTAGGCGATAGGTGTTTATTGTGTATATAAGAACTTCATTAACGACAAAAAGCGGTTAATTTAAAGAAAATGAAAGCCAAACAGCAATGTTATTAGCATTGTTGTGTTCCGGTTGTCAGAGATAAGACAGCCAGTTCCCCAAAATATTTGGATTTCCGGGTCAGTACGCTTCCACCTTTGGCCTCATCTTCACTTAACATCAGGTGTGATTGAGTTCAAGTGCTAACCCGTTGTGCATAAAAAAAAACGGAACGGAATTCTATGTACTAACTTAACCAATGTAAATAAACCCACAACTGTTATAACCAGAGTGGAACACTAACGGATAGACTCTCTCTTCGAGACTTATTTTAGAGTAAAGGAATTTTGACGCTAACAGGTATATTTATAATGGAGTTATGTTTATTTTTGACCCTAACAGATATGTTTCTAATGGAGTTATGTTTATTCGTTAGGCAAAATATGTCAAAATTTATGTCTGTATACTTATATGCAACAAAGTGTTAAATAAATAAATAAATCATTTAATAAGGTCTCTGAAGTTGTGAGTGGTCGAAACTTGAGGGATATGGTCTTGCCCAGAATACCATGCATGATAACGAATAAAAGTACATATGTGACAGACAGAGTATACATGGTGTCCCAAAACTCGACGTCAAGCCGGAACCGGGTGACAAGGCAAGTCATACCGGTTAATAGAAAAATATAAAAAAAAATCTAAGTTGCAAGTTCTTAAAATTATAAGTATTTTAAAAAAAGTCGAAAAATTCCACACCCTGTGACAGTCTTTTTACTCCTGTTGCCACAAATCTCGACTTATTCTAATTTTTGTTTTTGTTTTGTAACTCTGAACAATGCTGCTGTAAACTATTATCAAAATTTCAAAACCAGCTGGGCCAACTTGGATAAAAATTTGGTTTTTTTCCCAAAAAAAACTTCAAAGTAATATTTAACTGCCTCTACTGAAAAATAATTATATAATAGGATCCCGCTTGAAATTAAAGGTTTATAGGATCCTCAATTAAAATAAAAACTTTAAAGATTTGGCTGGTAAATAACGCATTTTATAGACTTAAGGAATTTTATTCTAAAAGAGCACTATTGACATAATTATTATCAATACTTAGACTTTTTTATATTTTTCTAGCAATGCAAATGGTAGATTTTATAATTTTATAATTAATTTTAATTTATATTTTACATGCATGAAAATTACTATTGTACCCCTGTTAGAGGTAAGGACTGTCGAACCAATGCAAATGCAATTGTAAAATCACCTATGTACCACAGTTCTTTAATAAATTGATTCTGATTCTGAAAGACCAACTCATCGGGAAATGCGCGTGTGTATTTGTTTTTTGCATGCGCATTTAAAAAACGACTCAAAAGCCGCCCTCCGTCTAGACAGCATGGGGGTAACGGTGGCGTGATTAAGGGTATAGATGTAAACGAAAATAGTCCGTATAGCCAGTCACATAGGTACACCGTGTCCTTCCCGCACCGTGCAGGCGGGGTGCAGGAGAAACGTGTCGGTAAGACTGCGTTGAAATTTCATTCAATTACTACGAATTTTTCCTTCACAGTAAAGAAATAAAGAAAGAAAAGAAAGAAAGAAAATATTTCTACAGCTTACAATTGGGCATATACATGAACATTTTGCGATAATAATACTAAAACATAATATTGCAAGCTGATATAGGTTCCAGCTCAGCATAAAGTAATGTCATATCATTCCAGTACTGTCTTGTAAGGTACCATACCTCATAATTTTGTTTTTCAGAGACGATCCGTTCATGCGATTTAAAGAGTCACATGTATACAGGGCGTCCCAAAGTTATGGGACATGAAGGGGAAGTACCTTAAATATCGTAGATAGTGAATTTTGCTCAAAGAAGACTTTATGTTATTTTTAAAAGTTAGTAATTCTGCATTCATAGATTTTCTAAAAATTATTTGCTTCGGCTGGGAATCGAACCGACTCAAATGTGAAAAAAAAAACACCCTACTTTTATGATGCCAATCGAAAGAATAGCTAAAAAATAATAACTCTGCCTAAGTAACATAGTATTTTAAAAGAAAGGAACAACGTGAAATTAATCATTTTAATCAAATAAAAAACATACATGAAACTGCCGTAGTCAATTAAGTAGGTATTTTTTTGTAAATTAATTAATTAAATGCTCAAAATGTGATCCCTCTTGTCTTACGCAAATCGCCAATCTTTTAATGAGCCCGCTGCCTGTTGATTTTCTAATCATTTTATGGTGAACACTCGATGTGATATGGCACAATTCTGTTTGCAACTCGCCTACGTTCTCGTATCGCTTTTTGTATAGCATATCTTTCACGTATCCCCAAAAGAAGAAATCTAATGGTGTGAGGTCCGGGGATCTGGCCGGCCATCTAATCGGTCCATTTACTTAGGCAGAGTTATTATTTTTTAGCTATTCTTTCGATTGGCATCATAAAAGTAGGGTGTTTTTTTTTTCACATTTAAGTCGGTTCGATTCCCAGCCGAAGCAAGTAATTTTTAGAAAATCTATGAATGCAGAATTACTAACTTTTAAAAATAACATAAAGTCTTCTTTGAGCAAAATTCACTATCTACGATATTTAAGGTACTTCCCCTTCATGTCCCATAACTTTGGGACGCCCTGTATATTGGGTCTTTACCTATGAAATTGCAGTTTTTTTTCTTCGTTAATCATATGTACCAATTCCTGGGATTTTCAAAGCTATATCCAAATTTGTTTTTTATTTGGAAAATGGAATATTATATCAAGGTTTCACATGAAATATTTTTTAATTTCTGGGCTAAATCGCATAATAAAAAAAAATTGAACAGAGCTCTTTTCATATGCTTCACATAATCATTTCTTAGATTCGCTGAAACTTTTATAAAGCGGTTACTTTTAAAAATTAACACTTCCTATACTTAATGTTATCCGATAATACACACAAGTTTAGCTAAATTTGGATTTGCCGTTCCCAAAAAAAAATCAAAAATGTTTGTATGGAGAAAACAGTCTTGAAATTCTTCATACAAAACGCCAATTTCATAGGTAACGATTCTGATAACTGCTAGAGGTATCAAGCTGAAATTAATTTGAATGAGAATGAAAAAACCTGTTATAGTCCAGTAAAAATACGCAATTTTTGTGGTGTAACTTCCTATAATTTTAAAGTTCTTGATTTTTTGTAGAAGGACAGAGTACCCATAGATAATCATATAAAAATGTTTTCTAACAATTATGTTGCTTGCTTTAGGTATAGTGTAGATATTTAGTTATAAAACCTACAATATTATATTAAAGTTACCACTGTGCACTTCATTACGTCGTAAAAGATGCTAAGATGTCCCAAAACGATTTTGTGAAAAATTAATCAATTGCTACTTTATATTTTCTAAAAATAGTTTATTGAGTCGTGATGTTTGCCCTCCGTGAAATTTTTCACAAATCTAACGAAGTTATTGAACGATTTTTTTGAAAATAGTTACAGGGATGCTAAATACATTCTCCGACGCAGTGCTAATTTTAATCATATAGTTCATGTTTTATTACTAAATGAATGACGTAAATGCTTGGTATACTTCGCCCAGCTCCCAAAAATTATAAAATTGTATTAGTTGTACACTTTTATATAAATATAAAAAAAAGAGAAAAGAAAAGAAAATGATCCTGTGGGTTTCTTGCGCCGCTTCTTTTCCCATAGATGATTTCCCTTTCCGAAGCGGTGGTAGCTTGGACATACTGACTGACCGAAAAATGATTAGCCCTATTTTTATTTGCAATAGATTTAAATTGACATTCAACAAATGATATCATGTATCTTACGTTGAAATAAAATGCTTTGAGTTTGAGAGTTTGAGTTTGAAATATCTATATTATATCTAATACAAGCTACCAATCTGTTAGAATTTTTTTTATTCTATCACTGACAGGTATTTGCAAAAAATTACGACCTTTAAAATTATAGGAAATTAAAAGGGTATCCTTACTGGACTATTGAAGGAACGCGCCATGTTATTTATCACAAAATTTATTATTAACTTTGGTAAACTAGACGAATCTAACGACACCTTGCATTTCAAAATCAATAAAACAGTCTGCGCTACAGGTGATACCATAGAGACCTACATAGATACATCCAAGAACATTAACAGACGCTATGTTAAATGCAATAGTAAGCCGTATTTCTATAACAGTGTCAACTGTTTTGATATGCCAATTGATAATTAAGTAAAACGTCTAATTGACAGTTCGCGTTTCTATCGTACAAACGAGTTACATACAAGTATCTGAAATAATAACTGTACTCAAGTCAAACATTACATATTAAGGTGACGTAATCCCATGTTAACAGCTGTAACAGTGCCCTCTGTCTTCGTAAAAAGGTAAACGTACGTGTAATGGGGCACAAAACACTGACAACTACCAAGCGATATACCTTTTCATTAATTTTACAGTTTACCTAACAAGCTATTAACAACTTTAGAACTAACAGAACAGAGTCTATTTCTAATAAAAGGAACTGTGCTACTAACTTTGCGTCAGCTATCGTTAGTGTACCTAAAGGGGTTGTCATAGAAACTGCCAAATGTGTTGCGCGCGCATCACTCACACAAACAAGGAACACTCACATTGTCCCGTCTCTCCCCTTAATGCGCGAAAGAGACGGTATTTCTGTACAGTCGATAGCAAAACCACTTCCATTCTAAACATTCGAATCACGTTCTAATTATAAACTGAAATACTTCCAATTTGATATTTAAATAAACCAGCCATCGCGTATGAGTGCGCGTTCAAATTCGAATTTAAAAATAGAATAGTTTCATTTAGAAATATGTCATTTTTAATTAGGTCTTTTTAGATAGACTGTACGCAGTCCGTCCCTTACAACTGCTGTTTTACGTGTGTACACAACTTAATATGTGTGCGTGTTTTATACCACAGATTCTGCGCGATGGACCCCAGTATTCTTTCAGCCATGGACAAAGAGGCACTGAAAAAGCAGATTGAAAACATGAAGTACCAAGCGTCCATGGACCGCTGGCCGCTTTCTAAAAGCATTGCTGCGTGAGTAAAACATTGTATTATTATTTTTTTTTAAATAAAACAAACGTGTAATGGTGACGTCATTGTTCGAAGTGCTAGCCTCGCCCGGGAGTGACCCTGTGTAATGTGTATTCGATTTTGGTGCTTTTTCGTTCGCAACTGAGGTATATTGTTGTATGTATGTGCCGCTAAATAAGACGAGTAGGCGTTTGTCGTTAATAGGAGGTATTTTTGCGGATTCAGAAGCATTAAATTGAGACCCTCTTTCGGTATATTTATAACTGGCCATTTTTTTTATTAGACGTTTCAAAGATTTTATAAAAAAGACTTATAACCTTAATGTTTTGTTATATCCATGTTGTCATTTTTATCGATCTAGTTCCAATTTAAATATCTGTCTGTGCGTTCTAAAGTCAACAATGAATTGATTTCTGTTAAAAGTTATGTATTTATGTACTTAAGTGTTACTTTAAACGTTTTTAAACTTAGAATACGTATTAAGCGAATTGTCAACCTTTTACATAATTTTAACCGACTAAAAACGTAGGATGTTATGTGTTTGACGGCATTGTGTGTGTCCAGTCTTTATCTGGATATATTTAAATAATGCGTGTTTTTTTATATTTAAAATTGAACTAGGGGAAAGGGTCTTAGCCATATTTGATGAAAATCGGTTCAGCCGTTTACAAGACCTTTAACTTTTAACATAGTTGTTTTGCATACCTGAATGATATTTATGTTTTGTTCCTCAGGGGTATTCTTACTTTTCTATGTATATTATTGGTTTTAGAATTTAATGGTTTTCCGTGTGTTCAATTATTAAAAAATAAAATACAAAATTGTACCCACAGATAAGCTCTAAATGACACCTCAGATTGGTCGATAAACAGGTATATTCTGTTCTATTCTTTTTAATTTGTTTTAATCATAAAAACGTGAAAGTTGCAATATACATGACTCAATAGAAATTAGAATTGTTTAAAACTTATTTTTTACATAATTTACTTAATTATTACTTTTGTGAAACAGTGAATTGGCAAGAAAACAATGGAATTTTAAATAGTTATTCAATTTTATTAAGTAGGAAGGGATCCCGGGTACGAAGGGATTATCATATACTGGTCCCGTCTCAATATGTATATGATAATGAAGGGCAGTAGATATCACTCTCCACTGTCTTGATGTATAAATGCGACGTAATGTTCGACGATATTTACTATATACTTGTTATTTATATATATTTGACAGATATTATTAATATATATGACTTGGCTTGATTAATTTAATAAAAATAATTTTTAATTATTTCATTTTTGCATGTCATTAATGACTAAAGGTGTGATACAAAGTACACAACCTGTATTTGACCACATTTAAAGCAAATAAATATATTTCATTTCATTTCTCAAGATTCCGAAAATCATTGTTTAGACTTTGACAAGTCAATAGCGCAAGGACATATTCATTTTTTTATGATTGACCGCACCCATCTAACGGATGACGATGTGGTTGAAGATGAAGCATGCGATCTCAGTAAATGCCTATTCACCCTGATCTTAAAGATCCCAAGATGTTGGGATTTCGCAAAGGCTGAAACCAGAAGGGAGTTCCAAGCCTTATGGCTGTTCGCATTATGCGAAAGTTTGTCAAATAAAGACATTATACTATATAACTAAATAAACCTGACTCATCCTCTGCTGGGTATGTTTAAACATATTGTATAAACAGCAACAAGTTGTCTAACATTCTCAGCAATGTAACTCGAATTGTCATTTTACAATTTATTACATGAAGCTAGTTTGTCATACATGAAAAATGATCACAGAATAGATAACATGCATTCAAATTTTAGTAACCCCGGAGGCTCTACACGTAACATTATCATCAGTGGCGTGCATACAGGCAGAAAGGCACTACCTACCCTAGCAAATTGTCCTACAAGTATAACAAGATGATCAAGTTATCAGATAGTAGACAGAATGTATTAAGACTCAATACTTAGTTCAGTGTTGAACTAAGTATTGACTCAATACTCAATTGTGTCGTATCAGGAGATCTAGAGGAAGGCGTAGAGCAGAGAGATATGGAAAAATCTCCACCGACAAGAGCATGGCTCTTAAATCAGATGATGACTTAGTTCAGACTTTTGCAGTGGCTGTAAGCTTTCCTCGAAATGACAAGACAGTTGATTCATTCTGATGTGAACAGAAATATTCTAAACGTCGCGAAGATTGCTATAAGTATTATTATTTTGTCGATGCATTTTTTCTCAATTAATAGCAAATATTATCTTTCTTTTCTAATATAGCCTTAAGCGGTGAGTTGCTACCAATCTGCTCAAATTTAAATAAATATTTACCAGGACGTAATGAATAGGATAAATGCAGGATGGATGAAATGGCGACAGGTTGCGGGGACTACGTGTGACCCACGGATGCCCCTGAAACTCAAGGGGAAAATTTACAAAACTATCATAAGACCTGTCACCATGTATGGATCTGAATGTTGGGGAATGAAAGAGACTGATGAAAGTAGAATGCATGTGACAGAGATGAGAATGCTAAGATGGATGTGTGGTGTGACTAGAATGGATAAGATTAGGAATGAGTATATCAGAGGAAGTCTAAAAGTGGCGCCAATATCAGAAAAGTTGAGGAGTAATAGGTTAGCATGGTTTGGGCACATTATGAGGAGAGATGAAAGGCACTTAACAAGATGAGTGCTAAGTATGAATGTGAAAGGATACAGAGGTAGAGGAAGACCGAAGAAGGTGTGGGTAGACTGCGTGAGGAATGATGTGTGTGAAAGGGGTGAGTATGGAGATGACGGCTGATAGAGGAGAGTGGAAGAGAATGACATGTTGTGCCGACCCCCACCTAGAATGGATAAGGGCAGGAAAATGATGAATAGCAATTTTATCATTTTGCTTACCCAGTAACAAAACGTTGTGCACGCCACGGATTATCATACAGGTATACAGGACCAAAAGATTAGGGTTAAAAATCGAGTATTCTCGAAACGGTTTCACCGATTTCCATCAAACATGGCTAAGAACGGATCACCGGGTTCAATCTAAAGTATAAAAATGTACAATTTAGAACATCTTCGAAAGACTATTGAGCTGATATGATATTGAGCTACACCAAGAAACTGTTAAAAGTTTAATATCTTCGAAACGACTGAATCGATTTTCATAACTGTGAACATTTGCCCTAGTTTCATTTTAAATATTAAAAAGAGTGCACTCAAAGCGGACCATGCATTATTAAAATACATCCGGATAAAGACTGGAGACACACTCATATAGCACTGATCAGGGGGCCGATCGCACTAAGTTTGAACGATAATACCAAAGCTAAACCATAACCAAAAACGTTACGTTAAGCACATGTCGTATCGCGCTAATCATTTGAACGGAAATTAAACTAGTTTTTTTTAATACTCGTGGTTAGCTCTAAACAAAATATTTTGCTTTTACTTTGGTAGCGTGAACGATATAATCGTTCACAAAAAAATAGCGCAATAACATTTTACTTCAGCTAAACTAAAGCTAAACCAAAACTAAAAACATTCCGTTCGAACGGTAAAACCATTATAAAATAGCGCGATCGGCCCCCTGAGTAGATATATCATTATATTCCTTATTGCACCAAAATATTGCAGATAACAGAGTATAATCAATAGGTCATGTACAAAGGTGGACTTATCTCTTTAAGAGATCTCTTTCAGCCACCCTGAGTATTGAAATAGCAAACGGAGTAAATTTGGGGTTTTGCAGCAAATTGTGTGCAAATGAAAAAAATACTACAACGGATAATAAAACAAATAAAAATAAAAGAGTACCAAATAATAAACTTACATTAAATAAAATACATAATATACCTACTCAGATATAAATACATAACATAAAATATATTATTATAAGCCTACATACACATAATAATATCACGAAAGATGGAAGAGGTAATTCCACCCAATTTGGGGTTTGGCAGCACATGGTGTGCAACAGAAAAAATACTACAACGAATAATAAAAGAAATATAAAAAAAAAACAAATAATAAACTTAAATAAACTATATATACCTACTACCAAATATATACAAAACATAAAGTATATTTTATAATAATATCACGAAAGCTGGGCGAGGTAACGCTCTTTTAGTCTTATTTAATTATCATTATGATTTGTCAAATAACTCAAATCATTAGTGAAACTCGCCGGAAAATTATCCGTTATGCTCTTTCCATTCATACTTATTTATACAATGTAACAGAATTATATTAAGGGGGTAATGCAAGCAAATAAAAGAGGCCTACGATCTGGTATATTCAATTAATTACGTCACTGGCAGTACAGAAGTCTCAAGGTTTCATTGGTTTTCTCGCCCTAAATTAAAACGTTATGACATGTTTCTGACGTACTGTTTAGAAACACGTCCATCATTTAAAACGAGACGACACGTGTGGTTTATCTGATTGTCATGGTGATGTTTATATCAGATGACCTCAAACGTGTTATGGTTTTATTTATTTTCGTTATTCGTCTATTGGGTCCGATCTTTCTCATTTCCATGGTACGAAATATTTAGATCGAAAACTTATACTTTTGAAGACAAATAATTGAGCAAAATTATTGAGAGAGAATAATTTATGAAATATAAATTTACCCTAGTAACAACAAATTTATAAAACACAATTAAAAATACCTATATCTTATAGAAAAAATACGCCGTCTGACTCGCTTCCGTGAGGCATAGTACCTAGTACGCTAGCGCTATTACCCAAGTAGTTCAGATGATTAAACGTTTTTAAAATTTCACTGCTTGTGGAAATGAGATCCAGTTATAGAAATGATAAAAGGTGAATCTAGGAAATGACAATCACAAAAGAACATGGTTGTAAAGTTATACTTATTTGAAATTATGATTTCGACCATCGGATTCCGACCGATTTCGACCATGCACCACTAGTCTCAAATATTTTATTCGTAATGAGATGTACAACTCAACAGTCATTTGAATAAAATTTACTTACAATACCCTAAAAATGTATCGTTAGTAGTTTCAAAGAACAGATCCAATTCTTACATAATGTAAATACAAGATGTGGCTGATATGATGAATCTAGACTACGCGGACGAAATAAAAAAAATGTACTTATTTGAAATTATTAATATACCGTAGCCAATAACAACGTTATTGGGTCGTAACTACTTTAATAAAGGCGGATTTAATTAAGTCATCTTACGTCATTATACTAGATAATTAAGACGTTATATCTAAATACACAGGAGTGATTCGACATTTTTGTACCGAGCTGTGTACATCGGAATTAGAACACATATTTTTGATGTTGGTTTTGTTTGAGGGATCCTCTTTTAAAGTGCACTACGGATGGACAATCTAAACATACTAATTACTGGACGCTCAGTGTATTATTACAATCGTCTGATCTGTGCGGGTGAACAACACGGTCTTTTTGTAAGTTACATCTTTTCTCATGTAAGTGACAATGGTGTCGATTCGGCTGTACGCAAACTAAACTAAAATCAGATTTAGACTGGTGCTGTCACGTTATATTGTTCCAGATAGAAAAAGACAGACCTACTTTAAAATTGGTTTTAGTTTAGTTTGCGTACAACCGAATCGACACCATTGTCTTTAATGAGAATAATATTATATATTTAAACGTAAACGCAACTTTTTCGTGGCAGCTGGGTAGTTCGTAGAACCGCAATTTTAGTGTATCCGCGAACTTTTAACGTATTTAGGAATGCAATCCGTGTTTAGTAACATATACCACATACACGTACCAAAGCGTCACAACCTTTATCTCAAATGGATGGGTCAGAGTTAACCCAAACACAAGCGTTTGGGCGTTCCGAATATGATAAAGTTTCATGATTAAAACAACATCCACTCAGCACGTGAATAAATGCATTAAAATTTTGCGTACACACTAAAATTGCGGTTTTACGAACTACCCAGCTGCCACGCAAAAGCCCAAAAAATGTCGAATCACGGCTGTTATTTAGATATAACGTCTTAATTATCTAGTATAATGACGTAAGATGACTTAATTAACTCCGCCTTTATTAAAGCAGTTACGATCCAATAACGTTGTTGGCTACGGTATATTAATAATGTCAAATATGGCCCTTTTTATATTTAGTCTGCGTAGTCTAGATTCATCATATCAGCCACTGGACGTCTACTGCTGAACATAGGTCTCCACGAGATTTCTAGAACAACAGCTTGGAAGCGGCCTGAATCCAGCAATTTCCCGCGACCTTTATCGGGTCGTCTGACCACCTCGTGAGAGGACGCCGTATACCTATACGCTGCGCTAGCCGGTGCGTGGTCTCCACTTCCACTCGAGAACTTTAATGCCATTGTTTCTTCGAGCTATGTACCCTGCTCATAGCCACTTCAATTTACTAGTCCGCTGGGCTATGACAGTGACTTTCATTCGACTACAGATTCTTCATACCTGACTCGATCACGTAGTGAAACGCTGAACATGCCCTTCTCATAGCATGTTGCATGACTTTGAGCTTTCTTATGACATGAGAGATCACGTTTCAGTGCACAAGTCATCACTGGTAACATATATTGCTTCATGACTCCTTTTTTTTTTGTCGAGGGAAACACATTTACGCGTTCAACCCGCCGCCGACGGGGATCAGCGGCGGGGATATGTGGGACTCCCCGCTCCAGATCTGCCCTCTCCCAATCCCGCTCTGCGGCCTCCTTCCCGAGCATGACTGCTTCGCAGAAGGAGATCGCTGCCCTGCAACCCTCCTCGCTCACCAGCATAGCCGCGACTAATGCTGGCGGGGACAGATCTCGTCCGATCCGGTCGGCCAGGTCTCGACGCTCGGACTGCCACGCCGGGCAGTCCTCCAGCGTGTGCTGCTTCATGAGTCCTATCTTTAGGGTTGCCGTAACTTCTAGAAGTCAATACGGGACATTTTCTTTTCTGATGGCTAAAACTCGAACCTAAGACATTCAATACCGACACGCGGCTTTTGAACTATGTTTTATCATATTTAACTACTTTTGCACGCATGTGCACGTAGTATGAGTTTTCTAACAGATGGGTATTGATCTGATGAGATGTGATCTCCACAGAAGTGGCTATCGCGCTCGCGCCCCTCACCTCTCTATTCTATTTCCGTATTTTGTCGAAATACGGGACAAATACGGGACATATAGTAATAGGGGACGGCATACCCTAATACGGTAATAGTCCCGTATACAAGGGACGTATGGCAACCCTACCTATCTTCTTTATTATTAAATAGGATTGACCTATTATGGACGAGAAGACGTTGAATCTAGATTACTATGGACAGATAATTCCTGTGAATTAATTAATGTCTGCAACGCAAAGTGGATCTGTATCCACGAATTCTCTCTAAGTGGTATTCATGCCTTCATATAAGACATGGGACCACCGTATTTCGTGGTAGTTCTCGCTATTCCACCACGAAATGTTAGAACAATATTTCTCCACCAATCAGGAACTATTCTACAGTTGGAACATTCGATCCTAAATTTAAATTATATGAGCACTGAAATTATATTACGAAGGTAATAGATTTTTTTACCCCCAACGAAAAGTGACGGGTGTTATGTGCTTGACGGTTTGTATGTGTCCAGTCCTTATCCGGAGGTGTCTCAAATAAGGGCTGGTCTAATTTGAGTGCGGCTTTTTTATATTTTAAAGCGTGGACAGGCTTTTTGTTTGATAAAGGACTGCTGTGGGGTCCACACATCGATAAGCTAGCGAAGCGCCTCAGTTCTGCAGTGTTTGCCATTAAGAAAATACGTTATTTAACCGATGTGGATACCGCGAGGCTGGTCTACTTCAGTTATTTCCATAGTATACTGACCTACGGCATTCTGTTGTGGGGAAATGCCGCGGACATAAATTGTATTTTTGTTCTGCAGAAACGAGCGGTTCGCGCGATTTACAAACTGGGCCCCAGAGTGTCTCTTAGGAATAAAATTTAAAGAAATTAATATATTAACATTAGCATCGCAATATATTTACGAAAACTTAATGTATGTAAGAAAAAATTTAGAATCGTTTAAGAAAAATAGTGATATACATAATGTTAATACCAGATATAAAAATAAAGTTGCTGCTTGCTTTAAATAAATTCAAAATCATCATAAAACAGACATTATTTACCAAAGGCTATTATAAAATTTCTGACTATCTGGATGATAAGCAAGCATGGACATAGATCGCTCGGCGATATTCAGCCTAATTATACAATATAATATAATTGTAACCCAAACTTATTTAAAAGAACAATCCTTGAGTTTCTTGCTCGTTCTTCTCTGGGGAATCTGCTTTGCGAATGACAATAATGTCAATAATTTTAATATTAAGATAAAACATGTGACGTTTTCAAGTGATATCTTTATCCTACGAAATAAATATTTTTTGACTTTGACATTTCCTGTTAGATAGATAGATGTCTAACCGCCGCCGTGGCTCAATGTAAACAACATGGGGTTTACGATTTGGAGGTCGCGGGTTCGATCCCCAGCGGGGTACGTGTTTAAGTACTCGGTTTGGTTGGTGGTAGGGCATTTTAAATGTCCGCCTGGCTAGCTACCACCTTCTTATCTAAATCTGCCGCCAAACAGCAAAGTTCATAGCATTGTCGTGTTCCGGTTGTCAGAGATAAGATAGCCAGTCCCCCAAATGTGTTGGGATTTCTGGGTACGCTTCCACCTTCGACCTCATCTTCACTTAACATCAGGTGTGATTGAAGTCAAGTACGAACTCGTGCATAAAAAAAAAGTGGTATGATATTATGATAGTATTGCGGTGATTTTATAAATTTTATTGACACAGAAGTGTAAACAACATGTGTATGAGTGAGAAATAACATTATTGCGATAGCGTTGTGTATTATCTAAGCGCTACTGTTGAAAACCCTTTATCTAAACAAATTCCAGTCGAAATAGGGGGAATCTCGCATCGATGTGAGCTATCTTTAGATCGATATGCGTTACGACCTCGTTTGTTTCAGTTCGCATTAATAATATCCATTTAATGTTGATTTTATCTACACAATGTAATATCTGATTGGTCAATGTGTTTCCTATACACACACACACACACATACACATTAGCAGAAATTAAAAGCTCACTACTAGAGATAGGTTCTATGTAGAGCGATTTGCATCGCTTTGCACTGGAGGATTTTATTTAGATTGTATTTTTTTATTAGAGTTCCTATCACAGCATCTCAATACTGTCATATTGCGTTGTCTTCTGACTTCATTCGTATACAATGTGTTTCATACACACACACACACATATTCGCAGAAATTAAAAGGTCACTACTAGGCATACTTCTAATGTGGAGCGATTTGCATCGCTTTGCATTGGAGGATTTTATTTAGGTTGTATTTTTTTTATTAGAGTTCCTATCACAGCATCTCAATACTGTCATATTGCGTTGTCTTCTGACTTCATTCGTATATAATAGTTTAGTTCAAATGTACACCGGGAAGCGGGTCAAATTTTACTTGCAATATTCAATTACAACTAGACAGGTGAATAATTAAAAGCTTGTGATAAATACTTCGCATACTTACCTGCAGCAGCTAGTTCCAAACTAATTATATTCCTGTACTGTGAATAGGTATTCACAGTACAGGAATACCTATACCTATGAATACTTATTCACAGCACAGGGGCAAGTAGTTAGGTCCCTACTACGTAACTAGTAAACAAAGTATATAGTATATCTGGTTAAAAACGTCAAATGACATGTCAAAAATGTTACTTAAAAATGTCAAAAACGTCAAATGTCAAAACTTCAAAAATGTGGAACGCAAAGTCAAATTTTGATTTTTTTTTGTTCTATTCATCCACATAGGATAGGCAAAAGGTTATGCACCATACAGCCTCGTCGTTTGTAATTTTCTTTTTATTTGATAATTTAATATTTTTTAGATTTCTTTTTTTTACTTTTTAAGGCAAACATAATATCGAGAGCAGCTCGTTGGCCGAGTAACCTCCCAGAGCACTAGTTTATATTTAAGTTTATAAGCATCTCTGACTCACAAATAGTAAACTGTTCTTATTCATCTATGTATTGATCACATGAACATTTAATCTTCATCATTATATTAACATTTAACTTTAGCGGGATTCAAATTATATGTAGCTTTCGAAGTAACTTTGCACTGGACCAAACGACCCATAAAAGCGATTATAACAATTCCTTCCTTACACCCATTATACCCTAAATAGATAGACCTAACATGGATCTACTGTATCTCACTTGCTCCAATATTATGTTAAATACTAACTGATCAGCTGTGAAACAAATTTTGTCTTACTAAAAGTTTACAATAAAGCATTAAATAAAAATAAAGCAATAAAGCATAAGGCACTAGGCCCCAGATTCTACCAAGCCATAAGTTGATGTCGCAGTCAATAAAGTTATAAATAGTACACATAATTAAATATCCTGTTTTGTATATACTGATATATTTGAAATAATAACATTTATTATCCTGTTAATATTATTCCTGTTACCTGTTGATAAGTAATTGTAATATATTATTCTGGTAACCGACATGGTATATGTGCAGAATCTCACCTGGTTATAAGTGGCAATGTAGCCAAAGATGAAGCAGTCGTTCACAGTAAATGCCTATTTGTCCTAAACTTAAAGATCTCAAGGTAGATTCGGGGAACACTGACGCCGGTTGGGATTGGTTGGGTTCTACCTTAGCAATCTGCATTATGAACGAAGAAACGATACCTTTTGTGCGAGTGTTCGATATATCAACAAAGAACGGGTGGAAACCCTCCCCGCGCTTGAAGATGGAAAGGCGATTGTGGAATAATTTCATGCAATTCCAACACACACTCACCGAAATGTAGGCAATAAAATTGAATCGCCAAAACTGGCAAAACAGCCGACTTCACTAGGACTTCTCTATCTCCGGACTGCATCATCAGTTCTTACCCAAATTTTTATAACCCTGTCAAACGAAAATAATCATCATTTAACCGCCTCCGTGGCTCAATGTAAACAACATTGGGTTTACGATTCGGAGGTCGCGGGTTCGATCCCCAGAGGGGTACATGTTTAAGTACCCGATTTGGTTGGTGGTAGGGCATTTTAAATGTTCGCCGGGCTAGCTACCACCATCTTATCTAAATCTGCTGCCAAGCAGCAATTTTAATAGCATTGTTGTGTTCCGGTTGTCCGAGATAAGATAGCCAACTCCCCAAATGTGTTGGAGTGTCCGGGTCTGCACGCTTCCACCTTTGACCTCATCTTCACTTAACATCAGGTGTGATTGAGGTCAAGTGCAAACCCGTTGTGCATAACAAAATAAGGTATCGGTTAACAATTGAGAAAAATATGGGTGAACATACATAAAATAATAATAATAAAGGCCGGCAACGCATCTGTGACACTTTTGGTGTTGCGGGTGTCCATGGGCGGCGGTGATTACTTTCCATCAGGTGACCCGCATGCATGTTTGCCGCTCTCTCATATAAAAAAAAAAAAAATAATACATACAGACAAACATAATCCTTTTATGGAAAAACACTGATACGCATGCGACCTTGCGACGGTGTTCTAGCACAAGTGTAAACTTTATTCTTGTAGTTCTAGTCTACACAGGTTAGTAGTTACTGATCGTCACTTGGCATGTCATCGTTGAGATATGACAGCAGTTCCATACACGAGGGAATCTGTATTTGGTAGAGCACCAATAGCTGTTACGGTATAAAATTATTTATGTATTATGAAATTATTATTAATATTATTGACATCTTAATATATTCGTTTAAATAGGATAAGGTGTACTTTCAGTTTGCTATTGTTTATTATTAATTGACCGTGGAATTGGAGCACATTCTTTGAACTTACAACATACATATGTAGCATCATAAAAATTATAACTATTGGTAATTGAAACGACATTAAAACATAGATATCCCTTTCCTCTATATTGCCATGCCTGACAAGGTACATGTGTATGTTAGTACTTACCTATGTATTGTCACTATGACATGTGTAATGCAATAAATATATGAATTATGAAATACCGTCTGCCTTAACTTTTTATTAGAAAATTTAATGTGAACAGACTCGATGTAGGCATTATTCAAAGCATACTAGTTGTTCCTACTTCTGACGTAACTTTATCCTTGTGTAGTCTTATGAACGCTTGTCATCAATAATTCTCTCTTTCGCTATTTAGGTTAGGTATAATGGGATTGACATATCCAAAGGGATAAAAATCCCAAAATATAGTAAGATTAAAAAAAAGAAACTTAACTCTAGACTGAAGGAACTCAATTTATTAGTAAACAGACATGACTGTGTTTTAGAAGTATTGCATATCGGACACTACCTTCAATTCCTTCTAAAAAATGGCCCAGGAGTTACCCAAACCTTTCTATCCTGTTCTGGCAAAATATCACATTTCTAAAGTACACTATTACTAACATAAAATGTAGGACTTCAGTACGATTCCACTTTCTATCTCCGGTGGCGTGTCCGTGGCTCAGTAGTTAAGACGCGGTCACCCAATTTGAGAGGTCCGTGTACGATTGAGGTCATGTACCAATGAGTTTTAAAATTTAATTTAATTACTTATGTGCATTTATCCGATTGCTCTTAAACGGTGAAGGAAAACACCGTGCGGAAACCTGCATGACTGAGAAATAAATATTCAAAGGCATGTGATGTCCCCAACCCGCATTGGGCCAGCGTGGTGGACTATGGCCCTTACTCCCTCATATACGAGGGAAGGCCTATATACCTGCAGTGGGATATTTACGGGCTGAGATCAACGTAAAATGACTCGATCATTATTTTTTTAAATGTTGACCTCCTCATGGGAAATATTTCAAGATCGATTTTGTTCCGTTTAATTTAGTATAATTATTATTCTGCAAATTCACAGTGTAAATAATATAAACAACAATTCTCCTTCACACATAATAGCTTCAGCTTTGGATACTCGTATAATAATACAAATTGTTAATTAAAAGCATTTCAATAAACACCGCAATGAATACACCGATTAATCGTTTATATCTTATTATCACCAAGATCAAAAGCACAGCGGGAAGTCTATTGAATTAATATCTCTGCTCCTTCTGAATTACTTGACGACTGAATGAAGTTACTGGTCCGAGTTTACGGCTTTAAGAATTGTAGCGGTTTGTTGGAAATATAGCTTTATATAGCTTTGTTCTATAACAGGATAGAAACGATAAAATGTTTATAGGCGATTAAGCCGTAGCTATGAAAGATAACTACAACACTATAAACTGGTATTGTTATTAACTGGCTACTTGTGTATACTTGGGAATAATCTTAAGTGGATTTATTATACCGAATGAGTTTTTTTACCGTAAGGAAAAAATGGGACATTATTAGGTAAGTGAAATAGAAGGTATTGGCATAGGTAGTTTAATGTTTTTTTTTTTCAAAACCATCATCGAATAAAGTGTTCATTGAGTCATTTGACGGTCGCGTTTGTAGCCTATTCCACATAATTACATTATTAAATTAAAAAACTTGGACAAAATATGAGTTCCAAATAAATTTCGCATGATAGGAACCTTATGAATCCCGCCAGTCGCATATCAAACACCGGCCGGCACGGACGTTTTTGAAAAACAAATTAAACTACCTATGCCAACAACTTCTATTTCACTTACCTAATATGCCCTATTTCTTTCCTTACGGTAAAAAACTCATCCGGTATACAAGAAAGGTACTTTGGTGTTTCGAATAAAAATTCATACAAGTATGATCTGATAGGGTTCAACATACTATTTACTTGGTAAATCAAACATTTCAACTAGGCATTTAAATTACATGATTGATTGAAGGACAAGGAATTAAGACACAGATTGATAATGAGTTGAGTTGTCGCCTTGCAAACCCCTCACTCTGTGGTCTGACACAAACACAATATGTTACACGCTTCGGTTTAACAACGTGGTTGTTGAGGACTTTGTGGTACGATGACCTATTACTTTTATCTCCGTTTCAATTTTCAGTGTTCATCGGTTATTTTCACATTATACGTGTATATTTGTGTCGTTAAATGATCAAACAAACGATTGTTATACTTATTCTAATACTATACTTAAAAAGCATTGACATGTTGCAGCTACCAGCAAGTCGGCCTTTCGGTAAATTGAAAGAGACCTGCATCTAAGTGGAATTTTGTCTTACGTAACAGGTTATTTGCTTATATTTAATTGGGTACGCCCGGCTAAACTGTATTTTTTATTAAGTATAGACAACTGCTTAAAGTATCATGTCTTGTACTAAAATAAAAGTAGAGTTTTAAATTTTTAGTATATTATTAAATATATTTTTTTAGACATTTTTAACACCCTGTTATTATTCAATATTATTTAATAACCGACGTTAAATGTTATCTACGCTCGTTTATTTTAAGTTCAGTGTTGAAAAAACATTTTGATTAAAAAAACAAGCCTGTAAATAAAAAAAATACACATTTATCACAAACATTCAAATTTTTCATTCAATCGAACAACAACTCGTTTTAACACAAATGTAATCAGCAGACTTGCAATAAAAAGGAATATCTTCCACTCAAACCCGCTTCGAGAATAAACTAAGAATAAAACGTCATCAACATATCGCAAGACACTTACCGAAATAACTGACCTAAAAACAGTAGGGACACCCCCCTTGGCAAGTGACAAGGAAGGGAAATTTGGATAGCCCCCCTTTTCCGTCCCCGGCCGGTGGGTGGTGATTCAGTCGTATACATATTGATAATTGTGTATCGTTGTCATTCAAACAGTATTTGGCAGTACCCGACGGCAATGTCAAGGGTGCTTGACGAGTTGTTAATTGAAAACTGGGGAACGTTTAAATTTTGGGAGTCGTTACGTGTAACCTACGTCGTACGTTAGATACATTATTCAATTGTATGTATGAATTTAACTGAAAATAAGTTGTTAGATCACTGACTTTAACAATTATATACAACACTTATAATTTTTTTGGTATTTAGTAAGAAAAACCTAATCAAAGAAACTACTGTTAGAGAAAGAGAAACCCAAACTTATATTGAATTTTCGAAGAATTATTTCATCATGTTTATTACTCGGTTTGGTTTGTGGTAAGGTATTAAATGTCCGCCTATCTATCTACTACCATCTTATGTAACAGCAATGTTAATTGAATTGTTGTATTCCACTTGCCAGAGACAAGATAGCTAGTCCCCCGAATAGTTGGGGTTTCCGTATCAGTGCGCTTCCACCTTCGGCCTCATCTTCACTTAGCATCAGTGCTAACCTGTTGAGCATAAAAAAATCCTAATTGAACTACTATATCACATCGTTGGAGCGTCGGTGGCTCAGCGGACTCGGTCTCCCAATTTGGGAGGTCCGGGTACGATTTCCAGGCAAGCCATGTACAAATGAGTTTTAATATTTAATTTAATTACTATGTGCATATATCCAAACTGCTCTTAAACGGTGAAAGAAAACATCGCTGCACGCCTGAGAAATAAAATTCAAAGGCATGTGAAGTCCTCAACCCGCAATGGGACAGCGTGGTGGACTATGGCCCATACTCCCTCATTATACGAGGGAAGGCCTATAACCCAGCAGTGGGATGTTTACGGACTGATGATGATGACTATTCAATACAATACAATGCAATGCAATGCAATACATACAATACAATACAACACAACACAATACAATATACCATATTACTATTACGCTATTACACTACTACTACTATTATACTATTACGATAATAGAAATTCATAGACAACATCAATTTATCGTCGCAAACTCGATATAAAATGTTAAGAAATAACAAAACAATGTAATCTTGTAACAAGACAAATGCTTCAAGATAATACGTTAATCAACATAAACTCTAGGTATCTAACAACAATGCTATTCAACAAAAGCCCAGCAAATCTAGAATAATACACAATAATTTTGCTAAGCGTCCCATCATTGCTCAATTTGTAATCCAGCTAAACGCTCCCCCGTTTGCCTCCCTCCCCCCTACAGTGCGTGACTTTACCGGAACACTGCCTTGGATTAACCCAGTATCTATAGTAAAAAAAAATATAGATGCCGTGGAAATTTCTGTTAACGGAACATCCACACTAGAAACATTCAAAACTGCAAAATAGATCGCATTTAAAGTTCGCCGTTAGTAAAATCTATTTCGCTTGGACACTCAGTTTCGCTTTATTGTTTAGTGAACAAAAAATTGTAAAAGACATGTAAATATAAAATACTTTAGAACACTCTTTTTTTAATAAAAGTTTGCCGGCGCCGGTAACGCATATTGCCATTTTGTTTTTTTTTTTTATTATTATTTTCACTACCTTATCACCGCAACTTGGCACGAAACTGATCAACCAATCAAAGCAAAGTAAAGAATTAGCTGTAAATTTAGATTAAATAAGTTTTTGTTTTACTGTTATTTTATTTTTAAAGTTTTTTGCGTTATTGTTCACCTATAAAAGGTTGTACATTTAAATTTTATACCAGCTACCTTAATTGTTAGATTGACTATGTACTGATGTAACAATTGTTGGTGATGCTAAATAAATAAATAAATAACCAGTATACATTGTAGGCAAGCGAGATTAGGTATAAATTTTATTTCTTTAAATTCACCTTATCTATACGAGTACTTGGAGAGTTTGAATCTGGGTGTTTATTATTTGTGTTTTATACGATCCATAGCCAACAAAGGGACATCGTAAGAAGAATACCATAAACAAAACGTTTTTGTATGTGTATGTATTTTTTTATAATTTTTATTTAACCACTGTTTGGAATAATACTATACTATATATAAATTACTTTTCTTTTGTTCATAATTTATGCATCGATGATTCTGGGTACATTAGGTTAACCATACAGGGCAATTTTACATGATCATTGATAGTATGCTGGTTATTTCAACTGTACCATCCGTAATTCTATAATCTAAGTGTAGGGATACACCTTCGGAAGATACTGCGCCGACTGAATTATCGGTCGTAGTATTCGGTTGGCGTGACACACCAAACGCACTGAACGCGCAATTACGCGGCACGCGGCGTTTAGTTCAGCGCGTTACGCGACGGACAATACGTGGCGTCGTCGTCTTCTGTGTCGTTGGTGGTCACTAAAAGAGATGAAAGACACTTGTACTGAAAGAGAGAGATTAGTCATTGCTGAACAGGAAAGCAACATTGCCGCTCTTCGCTTTGAAAGCGCGCGCTGGCCGAACATTCGGTCGCGTAACGCGTCGCGTCGTGTGTCGCTTGCTATGCAAAATACATTGAAGACGTTTTCACGGAAACAGTCACTAGACGATAGGTTCGGCAGTACGCTGAACGCAGCGTAATTTCGGCTGATGTGTCATAGGTACAACGTCAATGTTCAACGTCGCGCAGTCCGAATTGTCGGTCAAGAGAGTCTCATTGACCGACTGGATCCCCTGGCGTCGCGTCCCTCTGCATTCTCTATCGCATATTTCATGTGGAGTGTTCCGAAGAACTGTTCGAGCTAATACCCGCTGCTCAATTTAACCGATACACTTCTCGCCGAAAATTAAATTTCCATCCATATCACCTGGATGAGTGGAAGTCTACCACTGTACGTTTCTCAAGAAACTTCTTACCACGTACGACCACCCTGTGGACTTCCTGCAGCGGTATTCCCGAACGAGTACGACATTGGAACCTTCAAGAAACGAGCCTACACCTTCCTCAAAGGCCGGCAACGCATCTGTGACCCGTTTGGTGTTGCGGGTGTCCATGGGCGGCGGTGATTGCTTTCCATCAGGTGACCCGCATGCTCCTTTGCCGCCCTCTCATATAAAAAAAAAGGTTACTTGCGAAACACTGCGAGCATATTCAGCCGAACTCTCGGCACCGTACCTTCCGCAGGTGTGTCGCTACACTAAGTCGAAGAGGGTAATGTTTCATAAAACAACCCCGTATGAATAACTGTGAAGCAGACTGTACTTGGGGCAGGCTTGTGCATTATCTTTTCGTACTCGTACAAAACGTACGAGTACGAAAAGTAAACGTACATTTGACTGAACATTCACACCTCGACATTTGTCATTATGCTCATTACAGACGAATGCTCCCGATGCGGCCGCTCCTTAACACGTTAACAGTCCGGTGTACCGTATGTGGCACACGGGGAGCGGTTCCGCCGAGTTCGTGTACCCTATGAGGTACACGAGACCAGTGCAGCTTTATGGGCTGTCAAATCACGGACTCGTAAAATTTGTTGATATTTTCATAAAGGACTTGTAGCCAAAGACCTTATAAATAGAAAAAGTCAAAAACATGTCACATTTTTTTTTTCATCTTGCCGTAGTAACTCAAAGTAAAACAACTTCGTAGAAAACAATGTAATTTTTATTGATGAACTTGAGCTTCAGAAAAACAATCAAAACAATATGCTTTTTTGCAGATTTTACATTGTGTTGAAACCCTTTTGGCTTTGGCACGTGCGTATGGAGCAAGTCCACCTTCATCAAGAAGTTTTTTATAACATCCGACGCATCGTCTTCGGATGGTACGAGATCCTTTCTTGCCCAAAGATTCCAAAAAGTGAACGCTTCGATGTGACGTATTTGAAGCAGATGACAGTCTTCCTGATGATGGTCTTACTAATCTCGATGGCCCTGGTAGTTCTGATGACCTTGAGGATCCAGCTTGTGACTGCGGGGTTCTAGACCGTGTTTCTTGGTGAAGAAGATCAGGTTGTAACAGCATTTTTACAATAGCTTCATGAGCTGCTAGAATAGTCAGCTTTTCTCTACTGCCCGGATGCATCTCGTTATAAATTATGGTAGAGTTGACTACAGCTATCGACAGCAAATCTATTGCAACTTTTTTATACCATGTTATAGTTTTCCTTATAGGTGAGTTGTAGCTTGCCATCTGATCAGCCACGTCTATACCTTTTTTTCCTTTGTTATAACTTAGGATCATATTGGGCTTTAGTTTTGGGGTTCGTCCAGATGTAGGAGACATTTCTTTACCGTGGCAAGTCGACAGTGCGCAAACATCTCTTTTGTCCTTCCATTTTAGTACTGTCACGTTTTCATTTTTTTGTTTCACCGCAATTTCACCAGTCGCCAGTTTAGCGTCCATTACGTCTTTTGGTAAACCTCTTCTTTTTCTGTTGACTGTGCCGCAAAGATCTGTATTGCGGGAAAGCAAAAACTCTGCCAAAGGGACGCTCGTGTAGTAATTGTCGGTTATCATACAGCGACCTTCATCAAGTAGGCCTTCTGCCAATGTTACGACGATACTTCCAGAGGTATCCAGTCCAAAAACTTGCACACTTTGACCACTGTAAATTTGGTAGCCCCAGGTATATCCTTCTGCAGAGCAAAGCTTATAGATTTTGATGCCGTATTTATGTGTCTTCGATGGTATGTATTGACGAAAAAGAAGTCTTCCGCGGAAATGCACCATCGACTCGTCAACAACAATAATCTGGCCAGGTGTGTAAATAGTCCTTGAATTTCCTATGATAAGGTCTATCAATGGACTGATTTTATAGAGTCGATCGTTTTCTTCTCTGGGCGCATTATTATCACAAAAATGCCAACATCTTAGGATCAGCCGAAATCTGTTGTATGACATATTGATCTTGTGGAGTAAAGGGTGATAATAAATATCGTCTTTCTTCCAATAACATTCAAGTGTCGGGAACACTATTATGCCTGTAAGAAATATAACGCCAAGAAACTTCAACATTTCGGGTTCATCAACATCAGACCAACGAAATTTGCGGCTGTGTGGTTTTCCAGGCTCTTGTAACAAACGCTGAGCATACAAATTGGTTTGTTGCACCATTAGATTTATTACGTCATCATCTATAATTTTACGGAAGATGGTATAAATATCAGAGTCAGAATCAAATAATACCTGTTGACGGGGAGGTTCCTCATGACCTGTAAACTGTTTGCGTGACAACTCCTTTACTTCGAAACTCCACTCAGCAGCTATATCTACAGGAGCAGTTGATCGTCTTCTTCTTCTCGATACCGGAGCACGCGATGGAACATCAGGTGTAGGAAGACGAATAGGGTTATCTAGAACTCTTTCATTGGAAGGCTGACCTGAAACATCTCCAATTTGTACTTCTCTAGCGATATTTTCAACTGTTTCCTCAATCACTGGGCCAACTTCTAAATATGCTTCTCCATCTTCATCATCATCGTCTTGGTATTCTTCATCTTGTAGGTCTTCTTCCTGATCCAATAATTCTATGATTTCCTCTTCTCCATCGGAATCTTCTAAGATTCTTCTAATGTCTTCGTCTCGTATTCTCCTTGCCATTTCAACAGTTCACAAAACGTATCCAGAAAATAGGAAAAACACTTTTACGCAAGCAAATATTGATAACACGAAGATTTGTTACAAAGTAATGCGAATTAGCAATCATAATGACACAAATTATATATTTAGTTGAGGGTAGCATCACAAAAAAACAATAATTTTCTACTAGCAAGCTCGCCGAGTCCGTGGTACACGATAAGTGTACACGGTAATTATAATTCACAAGTCCGTGTACCGCCGGGTGTACACGGCCATATCCGGGGTCAATGACCTATTTTTTTATTAATTTTTATTAATTTATACAGTGAATAACAAACGAAAGCCAAAAAATATAATATCTCATTTGGACATATGGCATGTTTTGAAACGCTTGTATGGGGACTGTTAACGTGTAGTTGCGTGGCTCAGGAAATTTTGAAGGTATATTAATCGAATGATGATGATAAACCAGTAACCATGAAAAGCGATGAAAATGGACTTATTTAGATTACTAGCTGTTACCCGCGACTTCGTCCGCGTATCAAAATCAAAATCATCAAAATCAAAAAATGCTTTATTTTGTAGGTACACAGGGTACACTTAAAATAGTCAGATTTTACATTTTTAAAGCTACTGCTTGTTCAAAAGGCAATTTTCCCCTGAGAAGAACAAGCAAGAAACTCGAGAGGTCGCTCTTTTAAAAAAAGGTTTTTATATTACAAAATTATTAATTATTATTTTATGTTATAATATTTCATTATTAATTGTGAAATAGCCTGGTTATGCGAACGGGCTGGTTATGTCCGTGATTGTTTATCATCTAAATAATCTGATATTTTATAATATGCTTTCTTAATAAGTTTCTGTTTTATAGTATCTTTAAATTTATTGAAAGGAAGATTTTGTATATCAACAGGAACTTTATTGAAAAAGCGTATACATAAAACCCTTTGAATGAATTACTGACTTTGTGGAGGCGACTTATGTGACCTGCAAGTTTATTTTTATTTCTTGTATTGACATCATGTTTATCACTATTTTTCCTAAATGATGCTATATTTTTTTTGACATATATTAGATTTTCAAAAATGTACTGTGACGAAAAGGTTAGAATATTATACTCTTTAAATCTGTCTCTAAGTGACACTGCAGGTCTCAATTGATAAATTGCGCGAACGGCTCGTTTTTGTAAAACAAAGATTGTATTGATATCCGCGGCATTTCCCCACAGCAAGATACCGTAAGACATCAGGCTATGGAAATAACTAAAATATACTAATCTAGCAGTATTTACGTCCGATATTTGTCTAATTTTTTTGACTGCATACGCTGCAGAGCTGAGCTTCTTCGCCAATTTATGGATATGAGGACCCCATTGTAATTTGGCGTCCAAAGTAATGCCCAAAAATACAGTGGACTCAACAAGGTCTAGAGTGACATTTTTTATCATTATATTTGTGGGCACCTCCCTGACATTAGGCAGTACAAATTTTACACATTTAGTATTTTTCTCATTCAGTAACAAATTATTTGCCGTAAACCATTCTACTATTTGAGAAATAGGAATTAATACTACAGTTCAAAACGCGTTTGAACCCGTGAGGTTTTTGATCTGTGTATAGTTGATTGTGTGACAAAAATTGAAAGTTTAGGATAAATAGTTTGACTTTTAATACTATGCAATTAAGACTCATTAACATAACGACTCGTATATCACTGAGGATTGTTTTATTGGTACCTATCTAATAATAATATTAGTTCCTTACCTTGAAATTGGCGTTTTGTATGAAGAATTTCATTAAGACTGTTTTCTCCATACAAACATTTTTGATATTTTTTTGGGAACGGCAAATCCAAATTTAGCTAAACTTTGTGTGTATTATCAGATAACATTAAGTTAAGTATAGGCCGCCTTAATTTTTAAAAGAAACCGCTTTATAAAAGTTTCAGCGAATCTAAGAAATGATTATGAAAAGAGCTCTGTTCAAATTTTTTTTATTATGTGATTTAGTCCAGAAATTAAAAAATATTTCATGTGAAACCTTGAAATAATATTCCATTTTCCAAATAAAAAACAAATTTGGATATAGCTCTGAAATCGCAGGAATTGGTACATATGATTAACGAAGAAAAAAAACTCCAATTTCATTGGTAAAGACCCAATAATGCAAAAGTACCAATTCTCTTGTAATATAATTAAAACGTTCCCCACTCAATTATAACGATAACTATTGCCAGTAACATAATAAGAATCACTATAATATAATTTCAGTAATAATGCTGTTGATTCTATGTAAATAAGTAAATATAATTAAATAAACAAGTGTCAAAATTCACATATCATTTTGAATTCTTACCAACGAGGAGTCTAGGTATAATTTTGCATTATACTCGTCGAATAAAGCACGAATTGGCAAGTTATTTAATGAATCTATTTAAAATCATCTTACAATATTTGCTCCAATTGTTGCCTATACACTTGGCACAACCTTAAATTGGCTTCTCGATATTTAAATTAGCATTTATTGATAATTCTTCATTAGTCAAAATACTTTTTGTCACTGTCGTTAGTCTTTTTAAGAGGGATTAAACTTTCAAGTTGACATTTTTCCAAAAATATTGAAACTAAATTAGAGCGATTTTAAGTTTTCCATAGTAACGGAAAAAATGCAATATATTCTTTTAAAATCCGATATTTTGAAAATGTTTTCTACTCATTTCTTATACTACTATAATATATACTATACTATCCTGCTTATACGTATAAAATTTCATTAGAATCGGTCTATTTATTTCGGAAAATTTGGACTTGCAAGTTAGTATAGAATGGGATAAACCCTCTTAAATCTTACGACCGGTTGGTGTAGTGAATAGTGACCCTGTCAGCGAAACCAACTGTTGCGGGTTCGAATCCCGCGAGGGGTAAATGTTTGTGTGATGAATACGAATTCCCGAGTCATGGATGTTTACATAAATATTTATATAAATATTTATGTATGTTTATCCGTTATCAAGTATCCATAGCACAAGCTTTGCTTAGTTTGGGACTAGATGATTGGTGTAAGTGTCCGAAATATTTAATTTTATATTTATTTATAATTCTATTAAACTGTTAAGGCTCATTGCTATCCATAATGGTGTCAAATCAAAACTTTTTCTTTCTTCTTTCTTAGCTACCTTTTTTAAAACAAGAATCCCGGTTTCTTGCATAGCGTTTTCTGCACATCCGTTCTGTTCATCAGTCGATCTAGCAGAGGGCCGTCGACCGACTTGTGCTTTCCTATTGTGGTCTCTGTTCGAATACTTTTTTATTTTTTATTTATTTATTTATTGCATATCACATGTTTTACACTAGATGTTAAACATAAAATTGTACAAGCATGTGACACCCTGTAAGGCCTTTATTGCCTGTCACCACTTATAACGATCATAACATCTATAAAAACAAATGGTGTACATCTTGACTTACTGTGGCCATTTTCCTAAAATTTTCCTCAGCCTACTCGTATTTTATCTATCAAATCTTCGTTTATGTTTATACAACAATTCTGAAAACCATTATGGTGCATATAAACAGCTCGCGGATGTCTAAACAAAGTACCTATACCGAATGGCAGTTAAATTATTAATACGGCTGATATCTTCAACGGTATCAGGTCGGTACCCATCAAATCGTGTTTTAATGGGAGGGTGAGGGTCAGCGCCTAACCTACAAATTGTAAACAAATTTTGGTGGATAGTTAAGGCTCCGAATCATTACTGAATATAGTCGTTATATTGACGACGCAGTGACTGAATGCTGAATCATTTGTTCAATCATTTGGTGAATGTCAATTTAAATCTATTGCTAATAAAAAAATAAACTTAACTAAAGACTTAACTTGTCTTTTTTTTTATGCACAACGGGTTGCTACTTGACCTCAATCACACCTGTTAAGTGATGTTAAGTGAAGATGAGGTCGAAGGTGGAAACGTACTGACCCGGAAACCCAACACATTTGGGGGACTGGCTATCTTATCTCTGACAACCGGAACACGACAATGCTTAACATTACTGCTTGGCGGCAGGTTTAGATAAGATGGTGGTAGCAAGGGGGACATTTAATATGCCCTACCACCCACCAAACCGAGTACTAAATATGTACCCCGCTGGGGATCGAACCCGCGACCTCCGAACCGTAAACCCAATGTTGTTACATTGAGCCACGGAGGCGGTTATTTCATATAATCATACCGATTTCATCAGAATCTGTGAAGGACACGCGAGAATCGTTTGTCAGAACAATCAGACGCTATTGATTAGGTTTGTTATGGACTTTACTGTATAATGTTAGTATGGAAGTCCAACAAATTTCGGCTGAATTCGGCTAAGGTTCGTAGTGGAAAATTGTACGTTGGAGTTCAGTTAACAGGAATTACACGAATTAAATGTCACCCTGTATGTCTATGTTACTTCATCGTCCCGCCCTTCTTATTTCAAAGCTTATCATTGTGTGAAGCGAAACGCATCCATAAAAATTCAACTGTTGTAAAATTAAATTTTTACTCCCAAGAGTTATAAAAACTTTTCTCATCTTTTTATAGTTTAAAAGTATGTACCTTAACAGCTACTTATTCTCAAAAATTATGAACTATAAAATAGAACGCCATTACGCTCGGGTATTTCGCATCTACTTATAAAATATAGGCTTTGAAGCTATTCGGAACGAGCTTCCATCGATTTAATAATGCTTTATCGAGCGCTTTGGCTTTAGTGCGGATTTGATAACGAGTCTTCGAATTTATAGATACATAAATGTTTTAACTAGATATACTTAGGAGTAATAGCGATTTTAAAGCGGTAATAAAGTTTAACTCTTGCTATTGATTTAAAATAAATTGCAGAATGCGCATACATTAACAGCCTATTCGTCGCCACTATTGGCGAAGTCTCTTTTTATATTTTATTGTGGGTCATACATAATCCACACGGGCCCTGATTTTTAACCGAGTTCAAAAAAGGAGGAGGTTCTGTATTCGGGTCGTATTTTTTTTTTTTTGACAATCTAGTGGGCATTTGACAGTGTTTTCAAGCCGCCTCTGTATTCTAACGACTTGTCATTATGCCTGCAATGAACACGGATATTATATATATATATATATATCTTTAAATTTTCCCGCTACTGCATTAATTTTTTAAATTCGCATACAACCTCATAGCGCTCGCCTCTTTAGTCGTTTTAAAATTGTATCGACAAAGATTGATAGTTCGAAATTCAAATAACATTATATGTATGGAATTTCACACTCTTTTTGGAGTTTTATTGATTCCAATTTCAAAATCACTATTTTCTGACGACGATAATTAGTTTTTCGGGGTGCTTAACTTTCTGTTCTCATTGCCCATGGGTTATTTGCCTTTGAGGGTCAGACATGGTTATGTTACTTGTATAATCCCTATGTCCCTTCAATAAACAAAAACATGGTTGTGATATAATAAACGTCTACCTATATCAAAACTGGACAGGTTCTCATAATGCTGTTATTAAGGAAACCCTCCAGTTTTTGCGTGGGCTTCGATAAATAATTCAACAAAAGGAACACCTTTCGTAAACAATGTTAACGAAATATCAGTTAAATTTATTGTTTTTACAACGATACGATTAGGTAAATTCTTGTTTATTTTGTTTTAGCAAACGTTGGAGAAGTTATTGTTTTCAGAACAATAGGATTACGTGCCAATGTAATTTTACATTAGTATTAAGGGATTTATCATAATTATCATTTGCCTATGAATCCGCCGTTTTACGCATATAGAAAAAAAGTAAACAATACTAATTTTGACATTTCCATGATCACAGAAACAGCGATATCTAAGAAAAATAATCGAACGGCGGGAAAAACAAATACAAAATTAATTTGAATTTGGAATAAAAGATATCGATGTTCAAACCAGGGAATATTAAAAATAGGCAATTTCATGGATAAGGACCGGCTTTTTGGCGGGAACTCAGCCAGTGATGTTGCATTTTTACTATTATTTTTCGAAAATTGAGCATTTTGAGTTTTGAATTTTTATAACGACAGAATATTGTACGACGAAAGTTAGTGATCGTGTACAAGTGAAAGGAAGAACCTAACGAAGCTTTTGGGTTCCCACAAGAAGCCGCAAAAATCTTCCGTAAAGCATTCTGTTACTTTACTGAATACTAACGAATACTACAGAAGACTAGGCTGTATGGGCTCAGTCCCCTTGCCTTCGAATATTGTTGGAGAATGAACAAAAAAAATATACAAATACTCTTTATTGCACAAAATAATTTACTATAATGATGATAACAATAGAACACAATTGGCGGGCTCATCACTAAAAGCGATCTTTTGTTTATGCACTCCGGGTGACCTTGACCTTAATCACACCTAATGTTAAGTGAAGATGAGGTTGAAGGTGGAAGCGTACTGAGCCGGAAACCCCAACACATTTGGTGAGACTGGCTATCTTATCTCTGACAACCGGAATACAACAATGTTATTAACATAACTGCTTGGCGGCAGATTTAGATAAGATGGTGGTAGCTAGCCAGGCGGACATTTAAAATGCCCTACCACCAACAAAGCCGAGTACTTGAACATATACCCCGCTGGGGATCGAACCCGCGACGTCCGAATCGTAAACTCAATGTTGTTTATATTGAGCCACGGAGGCGATTAAGTCGATAAGTCGGGCGGAGTCACAAGTAAATAGGAATTACTCTAATTAAATTTCAGCATGCAGATCCTTTTTTGAAGTCGGCTAAAAATATATTATGTTCTTTATTGCACCAAAAAATGACATTTACCTAACAGAGTACAAACAATAGGTCATGTACATAGGTGGACTTATATCTTTAAGAGATCTCTTCCAGACACCCTGAGTATTGAAATAGGAAACGGAGTAAATTTGGGGTTTAGCAGAAAATTATGTGCAAATGAAAAAAATACTACAACGGATAATAAAATAAATAAAATGAATAGATAACCAAATAATAAACTTACATTAAATATAATACAAGTACCTACTGAGATATAAATACATAACATAAAATATATATTAAATATATATTAAAATACTGCAATTGAAGGGCTGTCCTGAGATAATTTTTATATACCTGAAATTGGAGTTTTTTTTCTTCGTTAATCATATGTACCAATTCCTGCGATTGTCAAAGCTATATCCAAAGTTTTTTATTTGGAAAATTGGATATTATGTCAAGGTTTCGCATAAAATATTTTTTAATTTCTGGGCTAACACACATAATAAAAAAAAATTTGAACAGAACTCTTTTCATGTGCTTCCCATAATCAATTCTTAGATTCGCTGAAACTTTTATAAAGCGGTTTCTTTTAAAAATTAACGCTGCCTATACTTAACTTAATGTTATCCGATAATACACACAAAGTTTAGCTAAATTTGGATTTGCCGTTCCCGAAAAAAAAAACAAAAATATTTGTATGGAGAAAACAGTCTTAATGAAATTCTTCATACAAAACGCCAATTTCATAGGTAAAAGGACCTTGTGGAACTATTTATTATTTTTCAGTTATTATTCTCTTTGAACTCCATGGAAACGGAAAATTATTTCGTACATTATTAAGTGTAAAGAAGTTTCCTTTGTTCTGTGTTCAATTGAGAATGGGAATACTTTTAATACGAGTACATTTCAGAATTTAGTCTCAGCCTTTAAGGAGCAATGCTTACGATTTCATAATAAGGTTCCACTTGACATTCAAAATCATCATAAAGCAGATAGTATTTACAAAAAGCTATTATAAAATTTCTGACTATGGACATTGATATACCAATATAGTTAATATACCGAACATTCGCACTAAGAACATTCGCTCTTCATTCATCATCCGAACGGCCAAGGCATGGAACTCCCCTCCGGCGTTAGTCTTTCCTGAATCCTACAACCTTAGGATCTTCAAGAGCAGAGTGAATAGGCATTTACTGGGATCGCGTGCTTCATCTTCGACCACATCGTCACTTTCCATCAGGTGAGATTGTGGTCGAACGCGAATCCAGTCAATCATAAAAAAAAGTCAGCTTTGTGATTGAGCAGTAACAATCGTCGGGGTTTAACAATAATGTGTCCACTTCCAAAGGAGATGAAGAAGATCTTGCCACAACAGTGTTCCATAACCATCCGTTTTCCCCCTCTTGAGTTCAGGAACTCTAAAAGTATACCTACGGAAATTGATACGTAAAGATAATCGCTAAAATATACCGATAAGCCCATTCGTGATATGGGAGAAATAACACGTTTCAATTTTGTGTGAAATCATACGAGAGCTGCTATCTGGATCGTTCCCGTGCATGAAATTTGGGGAAAAATGGGCATTAATTGGGACCGCCCGCTCGTTCCATGGATTATTATTGGATTTCGAACACGTATTGGATGCCAATCTGTTACGTTTAATTAAAACTTTGTTATTATTTGTATTATCCAGTGTATTGTGTGATTTTGTTAGATCTGGTTTCATTTGGTTTGTTTGTGTTGAGTAGGTTGTACCATTTACGTTACTTTTGGCGCAGATAGATAAAAGAAGACGTTGTTTTATCAAATATCTATTAGGTCCTGACCTATGAAATTGGCGTTTTGTATGAAGAATTTCGTTAAGTATAGGCAGCGTTAATTTTTAAAAGTAACCGCTTTATAAATGTCCGCCCGCGGCTTCGCCTGCGTGGAATAGCTTTATCGCGGATATGTTTAATTTGTCTATCCCGCGGGAACCACTCACTATATCGGGATAAAAATATCCTATGTCTTAACCAGGGTATATTCTACTTATATACCAAACAAACTTTCGCATTTACAATATTAGTTAAATAAGCATGTTTATAGCTATTGTTGGGTTACCTATAATTTTTTTATAAATATTTTATTTATATATTTTTTTCTAAAACAACATTGATTCCTGTTTATGAAGCTGATTATTCGTTGTCAAGTATCACAAAATAGCTGCTAGCGTCAGCCATATTGGATTTATCATGACGTCATATACCAAATGACACTCCCGGGGCTTGTAGAAATCTAATGTCATTTCTCCAAATCGGTTAAAGCGTTTAGGTTACAGTTAGTGACATACATACTGACGTGTTTAATTTATTACCCTCCGTCTGGTCGTAGTCGGTTAAAATATAGGGCCGTATCAGCTATGTCAATATTTACCCATTTTCCAACTCGATTTTACCATCCGATCTTCCAGCCCTCCGAGCCTCTTTACACATACTTTAGTCCTCCCAGAGGAGCTCTACGAGGTAGCTCAATAACTGTCAATCTTCCTCCTAGCTTCTAGCTCTATTGGAATATACTAACATTTCCCAGTTATAATATGTTGTTTAAAGCACTCGTGGCGCTCACGTATTCGTTTTCGAAAGTTAAGCAATGTCTGGGTGACGAATAGTGGCATTTCAATACGAGAATTTCCGTTTTATGTTTCATTGTCACGTGGCCACTAATCCAACAAATGGATTCACTTGACCAGTTCATTCCAATTGATTCTTGATCAGTCCATAATTTTAAATCGCCATTGCTGGTTTAAAAGAGTAATTTTAAATACTGTGTCTTTGGGTGTCGAATTCATTAGTTGTCAATTTTTACGGATTGATTTTGATTTTTGATTTAGCTGTATATAATAATGGATTTTTAATCGGCATCAATAAAAAAAGGCTATATGTATTTTTTTCATGTATGTTCACCGATAATTCTGAGTTTTGGCGGCTGATTCGTGTGATTAGTTTTATAGATGCAAGAGGTTACTGTCAAGTTGGTCCCATTATAATATCAGTATAATTAAATAAATATCCTTGGACATACACACAACGCCATCTAGTTCCACATTAAGCAACTATAGGCTTTTTGTTGTATTGTGGATACCAGATGGTTGATATACTACATAAATTCATTTTTTTTGTAAATTTTTGTAAATATCCATAACTCGGGAACACATGTCTATATTCATTATACAAACATATGCCCCTAGCGGGATTTGAACCGATTTGATAATTGGTTCAGTAGTTTTCTGTACTTAAAGTAATTTCTTTGTAACAGAATAGCTTCACATATTTATTCGATTGTCTTGATTTTGCACACTCACTATCACAGGGAGACTATAATATGCAGTTTAGGTTTCTATGGAAAATGTAGAGAAGGTCGGTATAATTACTAAATATAACAAGTCGAAGATCATTAGGTCAAGCTGGCATACACTATCTGCTCGTCTAGAACTAGAAGATTGGTAAGTATGAAAAAATAAAACAAACAAAAAATTACAACCGACTTCAGCCACAAAGTATAAAATAATATCACTGAATCGTTCATATAACTTAAGAGAATTTACTTAGGATAAATGAAAATTTCTCTTTAAATACAGAATAAATCAAACAAATCGCTCTGACCTGCACTCGGGAAACCTAAAAGCTAATTATAAAAAATACCTAAATAGCCTGCATCCAGCAGCGCCTCGGACGACCTTAGCAGCATCACTTCTCCGAGTTATGTGCCCTGCCAATTAATAGTCCTTAACTCATTCCTCAAGCCCCCTCTTAAAGTTACAAACTCCGTTGTCCTATTAAATCAATACCTTCAATAAAGGCAACAAAAACCTCAAACTTCACAAGGGAGGTAATTTTCTTAACAAAATTTCCCATTTATGCGAAGTTATCGACTTATCGCTGGGAACTCATACGGTCGGTAATTTATGTTAGCAGCCCACTTCCAATATTACATAAAGAGCCAATATAGAAATATACGAGCAACAATATCGCCGCCGAATGTTTGCTGACAAAATTATCCGAACTCACAGCTCAAGTAATCAAACTATAATATCTGATGTATTTTGTGTTCTTTCATCACGTGTCAGAAATTCTGGACACAATAGAATTCTGGCAATTCAAGCGTTACCATCCCACAATATAGGCACATTGTTTTGGATGCAGTATGCATGCCTCATATTTGTGTATTGCTGACCCACTAGGATACCATGAGCTATCCAGCCACAGGAGCGCTGGTCGCATACCTCGGCATGCAGGTCGTAATCATAAAATTCGGCAGACCTTTACCTCTATTGGTGCGTTATCCATTATATTATAGAGCCAGTTGACCTGTTCATGTTAGAAAGAGACCAGATCTGACCCTCGTATCCTGGAAGTTGGAACTTACTATGTGAGTTTACTATGGGATGCTACCCTTGCATTGTCTTCTCTAATAACGCTGATACTGCAGCCGCATCCGCTGAGAAGCTTAAGGCTGCCTGCCCTCGGCCGATAATCGGTGACCGATTTTTTGTAGGAGAAAAATGGAACGTACTGATTGCATGTTTCAACGCCCACGTCCTACAAAATATCGGTCACAATATCGGTGATAAAAGTATTGAATCGCTCCTACAAAAAGTCGGTCGTGGACGGACACACTAATCTGTAGAATATGCTGGTCTCACTGGGTTCTGTTATATATATATTCTGGGTATATTGTTGCTGTGTGGTAAAAGCTAAGTACTGAAACTGCTTAACCGATTCTATCAATCGAGGATAAAAATCAGCTCACAAACACCATCTTTCGAAAATAAAACGTTTTGGTGCCACAATACCACAGATAAACTTATGACTCCCCTCTTTTAGCATCAGGGATATAAATAGAGGAATTTACGTTGGCGTATGTTTCGTTAGCTGCAAAGGTCCAACTCCCAATATTACCTCAGCGCGATATATTTCCCGGCACTCCAAACTTTTCAGGCGTACTAATTTAATTTAACTTTCATTATTAATTAATTCAATTCCGCGAAAAGTTCTCTGAAGGTTGTTGAATAGCGTCCTTATGGTCATAAATCCCTTTGGCAAATGTCAACCCGTGAATGCTTTGAATATTTTAATGAGACTTGGGTATCGAAGGTATTAACTGTTGTGTCATTAGCTGCATTCTTGTTCTTTGTCCAGCTGCATCATTATGAAGAAAATTAAACTGGGAGATGCGATGAGGCCTTTTCACAATGGGGTGAAGAGAACTCAGCGCTTCTCCGCAGCTACTTAAGTACCACTAAACTCAGTGGCGTATTTAGCGGTCAACACTGACCTATACTGCAGCGGCATCGCGTCGATCAAGCATGCTATTGTCAAAGATTTCTTACACGGGCAGAAACATATTACTTAACGAGAACGAACTTTGCGTGCCAATTTTTGTTCTTTATTCTTATGCCTTGTAAAAATTATTGTAAAACCTATTGATATTGACCTAATATTCCTGTGTACTCTCCTTGTTTATATATTGGCGGAAATTTATAAGTATCGTCTTTACTCGTAGGTTTTTTAGCGATTATATAAATCTGTAAATCTTTAAATAAATGGCAAAATTGCTCAACCTTCGACCGATTTTAACAAAATTTCACTGCAGATGGCTTACGAATATAAACAAAACATAATGCACCCTACTTTGAACTTTGTTGTATGCAACCGTTTACTATGGTAAACGGTCTTTGATAAACGTAATTTGTATGTTTTCATTGAATAATAGGTATTACTTAAACATGAACTATAAATCTATTGGTAGCATTTGAGAGTCTGACACAAACTCTTTTATAAGATCAATTACGTTATTTCATAGAATAGAATAGAATACATTTATTTGCAATGATTAGGGTAAGTAAATTAGTTGGTGAAATAGTATAAATTTGTATCACCTAAATCAGCCATATACAATAGCATGCAAAATTAAAATTAGCCTGTCCTTCACTAAACTTAAATCAATTTACACAAATAGCATGTCCTTCTTGATTAAATTAATTGTCTAGTTCATTAAGTCACAATTTAGAGGAATAACGTCTTCACAATTTATTACAGTTTAATTAAAATATGTCTGCAATTAATTTATAATTATTGATTCAATTCATCGTCAAGCAAATTACATTACATATTTATTACATATCATTATTATTAAACTCATGTTTGAAATATTCATCAATTGAGTAAAATACATTGTTCAATAAGAATGGAAATATAGTCGTTTTGAACTTCTTAATTGGTAATTCTCTTATGGACAGTGGCAATTTATTATACACTGACTTGCACATAGAATAACAATTCTTTTGAAATCGCGCACTACCTGGAATTCCCTCAAACACTATCCTATCACGAACGTGGGCCCTGGTGTTTCTAGACGATATGTCCTTACCTCGTTTGAACAGGTCTGGATTTAATTTTACAAATTTTACTAATTCAAAAATTCATTGTTATGTACATATTTATAGTCAATTGTAACTCGTGTAAATCCGACACACGATGACACTGATAAGACACTCCCTAGTATGCCGTCCCGAGCTCACTTGGAATCACGGGACACAGTCGTGTACTGTGACTCGGACTCTTTGTATCTGCTCCGTAGTAGTACAATCTTTCTTTATGCCATCAAGCAACAATACCCGCACTGTTGCCCCGGTGTGTTAGATAAGAGAGTTAGTGACACCTTCCTCTTTGAGATTCTGAATCGAGTTAACCAATTTAGGCTTTGGATTACGCGTACAAGATTTTATTCATATTTCCTCAGTCCTCAATGTCACATTATATGTGGGAGTTATTTATTTATTTTTAGGATTACTAACAAGATTGACACATACCAGTCCAATGTGGCAAAAACGCAATTGTACACAGTGCATGCGCCACCTTAATTATAAGTAACCACGACATGCAAATATTTGTAGCGGTAGACATTAATAAATTAATAAATTAATTATAAATATTATTTTCTGTATTTTATCCAGCATGTTCATCATCCATCATTCTTTCTGTCATTCACAATCTAAGTTTTTGACAGGTTGAAATTGTTCCGTAAAACTTTCAATATAAGCTGGTCTCGCCGATTTCACATATCTTGTAGTTTATACTGGCAATGTTACGGTCACCGTGGTGTGGACTGTACATTTGATTTGTTAACTATGGATCAAAGTTTGTTTCAACAATTGCTTTTTCGGAAACATAACCCTTTGAGAATTTTTGTCTTTAATTAATCTAACTAATATTATAAATGCGAAAGTTTGAATGTTTATTTGTTTGTTTGTTGCTCAATCACGGCGAAACGGATGAACGGATTTGGATGAAATTTGATACGTTGATAGAACATATCCTAGATTAAAACATAGGATATTTTTTATCCCGATAAAGTGCGTAGTTCCCGCGGGATAAACAAATTTTCGCGATATAGTTATTCTACGCAGGAGAAGCCGCGGCCTGAAAGCTAGTAATTTATAAACTGAAAGAGTAAAATGATGTAATTGATAATTTTATGTATTAGTAAAATAATTAATTTTTTATATTTATTTTTTTAAACACAAAGCAATAATTAAACCTTCCTCAAAGGCCGGCAATGCATCTGTGACCCTTTTGGAGTTGCGGTGAGTTTGAGAGTGTCCATGGGCGGCGGTGATTGCTTTCGATCATGTGACCCGCATGCTCGTTTGCCGCCCTCTTATATAAAAAAAATCTAAAGGACAAAAACGTCATCCAGATCTCCGTTTGGGGCATGAACCCTAACCACAGATTACTAATAAGTTACTAAAGTAACAGATACATCACTTCCCTGCAAAAAAAATACACCCGAATTGAGAACCTCCTACTTTTTTTGGAACTCAGTTAAAAATTTATAAAGATCCAATAATACGCAGTAAGGTAGATACGTACGTGCCGCGCGGCGCGCTTGTGGCACCCCTGTGCTCAATTGTGTGTTCGAACGCACGGCTAGCCGGTAGGTATTTATCGCGCGACTTTGAGCGAGTGACGGAGGCCTGCCCTAACACACATGCTGAGTTACCCCGCTGATCTGCTCGACGTAAGACGTTGAGCAAGGTACACGCTAGCCCGTAGATCACACGAGGCCAGAACCAATATAGTTGAGAGATCGTGAACGAAATAATCTAGATTATTTAATTATAAAACTTCTTATACTGCATTGTATTAAGAGAAGAGAAAGCACCAAAATCAATACTCGATAAGCGATAAACCAATATTATTTATTTTCCCTTCATAATCTACACGTTTGTTGTTACAGGATGAGGGAGTACGTAGAGGAGAATGAGAAGAATGATCCTCTTATACATGCGCCAGATAAGAAAAACAACCCTTGGGCTGAAAAAGGGAAATGCGTGATCATGTAATCTATTAAAGCATAAGTAAAAATTATAATATCACCAAAATTCTAAAATACAAAATTCCGTTATGGCGATGGACGACATGGGTCTGGTTCTAATAATATATCATCTACAAACGTTGGATTGCTCAAGATGGATGATGAATTCTTTTAAGATGTAACAAATTTGGGAAGTTTTGGACGAACTGAAGAAGATACTGCCAGACAATATAAAGAAAGTAGTGTTGTACCATTATCGATACTATCGATCGATAAAAGCGTAGCTGAACCAAAACTTTCAGTTTTAATTTTGTTTTAAGTTTATTGTAGTTTTTGTTTCCAAGAAATTCTAGTCCTTAATTCTATGAACATTGTAAAGAATGTACATTTTGACTGTGCGTGACGCAAGGATGTACTTATGAATGTTTTGTTAAACGATTTAAAAATGGTTGTAAATACGTTAAATTTTGTATTTCTAGTAATAGAATGTTCGGTCATGAATCTATCGGTAGCGGTAACTGGGAAGTAAATAGTGAATGAGGTAAAGGATATAATAAAAAAAGTGTTAATTAATTTACTACGACGTTGACAACCAATCTTAATTTTATGTGTATTAAATTTGTGCCAACGCTTAGAGAATAGCCCGAAATATTATGATTCTGTCAATGTGGATATGACAAAGAACCCAAGCGGTTCCATACAAAAAAGCAAAGCAACTTCCTCTTCCAACAATTTGTATGGAGTTGCTGTGGATTCTAACGAGCCAGTCGAAATATGACAAGATTTCAAATTGAGACTGGCTTTGAAATATAATTATCTCTTTTTAAGTTTGACTACATTAAGAGTTAAACTTTGCCATCGACATATAGAGGATAAAAATAAATTAAATACGAAGATTCATTGAGCTCTAGAATCTTCGTATTTAAAAAGAAAAATTAATAATAATAACGTTTAAAATAAACTATAGGGTTAAATCGCAGATCACAACTTAACATCTATTTGCTGGATCACAGGTGACCAGGTGAATATTGGCAATAAGGGAAGGAGTAGATAATGAAATAAATGATGATCGTGTTAAATTAGTTCAGAGAAGTAAATGTAAGTTTGGTAAATTAAAGTGACATAATCTTGTTCGAAACCAAAATAATTATTAAGCTGAATAGGATACTTTTTTTATGAACACAGGTACATTCCGCAGTGCCATTATCTAGTAATGCTTCTATAAGTATATCTTAGTGTTCTATCTTCTATATTCCTATTTCATATAATTAAACTATATATAATTTATCTTCACTGTCCAAGTCTTCTGTTACATTGTTCAGTTCAATATCATTGTTTGTATATTTTAGTTTTACATTAAATAAAATACTTTATCTAGATGCCTCAAAGCATTTAGATTGAAGTCATCTAATACAATTTAAATCTAGCACTTGATTAGCTTAGTATAATTCAAAATTAAATTGAAAAAAATCTACCTAAGTCATTCAAAGTTTAATTATTAAAGCGAACTATAGTAGTTTCCAAATAAACTTCTTCTAAATTTATATCTAAGGTTTCTAGGCTTGAAACACAAAAACTTTTTCTAATTCAAGCTAATTATTTGGGTATAAAAACTTTACAAATAATTAGATTGAATTAAGAAAAGTTTTAGTAGTTTAATCCGAGTAGTGCTACTAATCTAACGTTCCATTAAAAGGATTTCCTCTAATCCTAATTTCATTAAAATAGAAAAGAGTTTAAACTTACGCACTGTAGATACCTAATTATAGATAAAAATAAAAAATCTTACCTTAAAATTTAAAATCTTAAATAAAATCCCTTCCCCTCTACCATATCTAGACAAGAAGTATGAAAAATCATTCTGGCTGTGAATACTTCCAGTTTATTTAGATGCTTCAGATCACTCATTAGTGTCAAATAATGTTTTATACGAAAATGCTACTACCGACAATAATACTTTTTTTTTAGTTTTTTCGAAATTTATTGACAGCTTCGCACCCCATCCATCACACTTAACAACTTATGTCAATTCCCTATACGTACTGTTTTGTAAGTTCTTCGCTTACACCACTACGACATCAACATACACATAAATAATGTTATAAACATCTGCTAGGTATAAAATGTAAGTAAGATTCGTCATTTTAATAATAATTGCTTAAGAAAATCATTGCACTACCTGTGTATGTTATGATGTCACTTTCTCCTGTGACCTCTCCAACACATCTCCATCTGTTATCACATTGGTTTACTTTGTTATTATACCTGCGGGTGTTTTTAGCACTTAACGTCATAACATTAGTTCTCATTTACCTTTAATCTCATCTGTCATCTCCATATAAGTTTCAATCCATATCTATACTTTCTTAGCTATGACTAGTTTACTAGGGTTAGCAAGTAATGTAGATTTAGTTATTTAAAAAATAAGAAACAAAAGTCAAACGTTGTTTGTTAATCTATTATAATAAAAATGCAATTCAGATATTAACCTTAGACTATAATTAAAACGATGTAATTGTTTATTTAAAATGACATAAGAATAATAAATTTAGGGATCTCTATTTGAGATTATTGAAGAGGGCAAAGTTTTTCTCTTTAACTGGTAAACTTTTCTTTTTAAATATAACTTTCGGGCTATTTTTGGAGCGTGTCTGCCTCCTAATTTATTGTTTTATTTTGTTCTTTTATTAACTTATTCTATTTCGTTATAAGTAATGTGAAGCCAAAGATTTCTTTGCTGGTACTCGTACCTAACATTAACAGGATTGTCTTTTTATATTATTTTGCAAATAAATCGAGTTATAATCAGACATCGTTTCTAACGAACTGTAATACCAACACGATTAAATTAAAAATCGCGATGTCTCATTATATCCCGGCAGTCTTAATTTTAAAGTAAGCTACGTATAAAATTTAAAAACTGTAATTTTTAATGGATTAATCCGAAATTTAATAACTAGGTAAGATGATATTGGAAATGATTTTTTTAGAATCAATAGGGTAAGGTATCGTATGTTATTATGTAATCAGTAATCACTGAAATAAATGAAAATCTGTAATATTGTGTTGTTTTAATTAAATAGTCGAAGTTAAGCAATTGGTGGCCACTAATGGTATTTTAATACGAGAGTTTCTGTGCTTTGGAGGACACGTTAAACAGTCGGTTTGATCGTTTTCAAATAAAAGAAAATCATTAAGCCAGGACTTTTCAGATGGCGAGAAGTCGGACACAAATCCACCAACTCGAACTGAGCCTACGCCGTGGATTACGGCTCATAGGAAGAGGAGACTTTGTTCCAGTAGTCTGTTTGTACATCAAAATCGGTTCACCCAGGAACGGCTACAGGTGTTTAGCTAAAATTAATATCATAATACAAATACACTTTGTTGCACAACAGAAAAGAAAATACAGTTTCAGAAAAGTGGTAAGAATAGAATGTACAATTTGGCGACCTTATCACTAAAAGTGATCTCTTTGGGTATAAGGACAGTACATTTGAAGTAGGCAGGTATTAAATAGGGATGCAGATACAAACTACGTAAAAAGATTTCATATCTTTACATACACATAATTACATAGATCGATAGACAAATATACCTACTTAAACATAACATCTATAAAATAGCTACAAAATACAAACGTAAATATATGTATAGGTGTACTAAATAAATATTTATTGATATATAAAATAATAATAATAATAGGATTGTGCTAAGGTAAAGAGAGAAGATAAGAAAGGAGCACAGATTAAAGCGCCTGAAAATGCTTTTTGGAGGCGACTTTGAAAGCATTCAAAGTTTGTGCTCGTCTGATGGATACGGGTAGGGAGTACCAGAGACGAATGGCTTGATAATACTAATATTTAGGACCCTATTTATTTGTAACTCAATCCTGATAATAAATAAATAATAAAATAATAATAAATAAATATTTCGGACACTTATCACCAATCATCTAGTCACAAACTAAGCAAAGCTTGTGCTATGGATACTAGATAACGGATAAACATACATAAATATTTATATAAACATCCAAGACTCGGGAATAAATGTTCGTATTCATCATACAAACATTTACCCCTCGCGGGATTTACACCAATCGGTCGTCTAAATAATACCTATAAATTGAAATTTTAAAAAAGCCCCTATGCCCTATCATGTTATCCAGATAAGGACAGCCATTATCATCATCAACATATCCACTATAGGACAATAGGACATCCACTCCTGAGCTTGAAATGAAATTTTTTTTACAAGATCATGGGTACAATATAGCTTAGGTAGGCCTCCTGCATATATCTCCAGAGCCACCGGTTGGAAGCGACCTGCATCCAAATACTTCCCGCGACCTTCTTCAGCAGTATCAGCAGAGTTTTAACCGCCTCCGTGGCTCAATGTAAACAACATTGGGTTTACGATCCCGAGGTCGCGGGTTCGATCCCCAGCGGGGTACATGTTTAAGTACTCGGTTTGGTTGGTGGTAGGGCATTTTAAAATGTCCGCCTGGCTAGGTACCACCATCTTATCTAAATCTGCCGCCAAGCAGCAATGTTAATTGCATTATTGTGTTCCGGTTGTCAGAGATAAGATAGCCAGTCCCCCAAATGTGTTGGGGTTTCCAGGTCAATACGCTTCCACCTTCGACCTCATCTTCACTTAACATCAGGTGTGATTGAGGTCAAGTACAAACCCGTTGTGCATAAAAAAAAAGAGTAGCCGTGTCTCGCTGTGTTTGCCGGTGAGTACTCCACTTGAGAACTTTAACGTATCACCGGCCCTTAGTTCTTATGTGCCCTGCCCACTCGCACTTTAACTTATATTCGCGGGGCTGTCGATGAGTTTCGTTCGTCTATGGATTTCTTCATACCTGATTCGATAACGACGCCGAGCATTGCCCTCTCCTTAGCTCGTTGTGCGACCTTAGACTTAGATAGGTCAACCTCTACAAAGAGGTCAATCGACAAATCCAACTCGGATAGGCGGCGTTCCGAAACTATAGTGGCTAGTGGCTGATATGCTGATGATGAATGTGGGAACAATTAGTGTGTAAATTGAATTTCACCTATCATCCTAACTGCTGGCATACATTAGAAACCTTTATTTTCTCTAAAATATTTTTGTTAATCAATGTTAGGGATTCATAGGGTACTAAAAAGTAAATAAATTGAGCCACAATACATACTACTATTATAAAGGTATTAGTTAGGCAATTAACACCTGATCACTAAAAGTCAGAAATAAAAATGTTTACGACACCTGACCTGTTTTTTGTTCCCTCGCAACTGAGAGCTGTCAGAATTTCACGGCATTAAAAATCAGATTATAGATATAGATTGGCATGTACTGAGATCGCTTGCTTCATCTTCGGCCACATCGTCACCATCCATCAGGTGAGATTGTGGTCAAACGTGTATCATAAAAAAGTCCTCATACGTCACTGCCTAAATGTGAATAGCAATGAACGTCCTTTGGCTTATATGATGATGATGATATATAAATGTTATAGAAAATTCTTACACATCTATTTTCGATAACTTTGGGAAAACTTGTGTTGAGAGTTACGCAAATTTTACAATACTTTGTCTGGATATTGTCAGAAACATAAGCAGCTGAGACTCAAGTAAATAACCTCCCATCCAATATAAACATCCATCCCAACTTAAGAAATCAATCATGAGCCTGATCGTTCGAAACGAGTGGCTATTCCTCTAGATTTAAATGCTCAATACGGATTACCGTTGAAATTGTTGTTTTCTCTCGATCTCTCTGGGGAGTGACACGAAATTTATTGAATTAGAACATTAGCAGCGATTCATTATCTAAATGAATCCTTGAGATTACAAATAAAGGAAATACAGTAATTGAAAATGCTGTGTATGTACGATTGTGATTTCCATTGTTATTTTCCCATGGACTATGAATTGCCGAGTACAATGTTTGTGAAATCATACAATTTTGTGTACCCTGAGATATCTTAATGGTTCTGGCAGAATGAACAGCGCTGCGGGTTTCTACCCACAGCCCATGCTGAGTCTGGATCATTTCGTTGCCCCTGATATGGGTCACGTCTCCTGATATTAGTTTTAACTGTATACCAACCCAGTGTTATATATTGTATGTGTATTATGTAGGTTAAGTGACTTGTGTCATGGTCGACGAATAAATGTATTCTATTCTATTCTGTGTGGTTTCGACACGTAAAATGTATGGAACCAGACTCTTCAAAATGGTATCCATAATACTAACCTAGTTACTTCATGTGGAAGTAGATGGCGCTGTGTGTATGGCAAAGGATAAGAAAGCGAATATGGGACTTTCCACCAAAAAACATTTTTTAAGACTTGTACGTTTTAACTGCTGTGGCCAGAGCTGCATTTCAGTATATTTCGAAAGATGAATGCTGTTTCAAGTACTGGACAGAGAGCTCCCACGCGATCGCCCCCCCGCCCGGTGACGCTAAAAGAGGCATTAGCCTGTCAGCACTGTTCCAGCTCAAAAAAAAAGAAAAAAAACTGTTTCAAGCATTAAACTCTTATCTCTGACCTTTCGTGATAAAGGTCGGGAAGTTACATACATAGGTATGTATGTTAATATATGTATATAGTTCGGAGTACTTAGATCGATTGTTCATACAAGCTAATTTCAACCCTATTGCTCCAGCAGCAGACAGCCAGTCCCCAAATGTGTTGGGATTTCCGGGTCAGTTCGCTTCCACCTTCGACCTCATCTTCACTTAACATCAGAAAGAAAGAAAGGGAAAGAAAGAAACTATTTATTCGCCACTTCGACACATATACAATAATTGTTAGACAAGTAAAATAACAGAACACTGAGATAAGTGTCGCAGCAGCGAAAGGGAAACGACTCAGCTATATGCTGAGCTTATAAGAGCTCAGCGCTGGTTTACTGTCGCACCCAGGTGTGATTGAGGTCAAGAACCAACCCGTTATGCATATAAAAAAAATCTAACATACATAAAGTTACATAGATACTAATTAATTAATAAGAACCAGACGGTCACTGGTGAGAAGCGGTCACCAATTGACACATAGCCAAGGCTACATCCGAGGTGGGATCAGGGAGAGAACTTTGAATTAAGCCTGCATCAAATAACCTTCATTTAAATCAATATCTACTAAAACTATTGGTATTGACATAATGATAAAAGCTATAATACATTTCATTTTGGGATGAAATGCTAAATTGTAACGCCCAAACGCTGCTTTTTTTATGATTGACTGGATTTTCAAGCATCAAGTTTTCTGTTTGGAACATACGAAATAAAGATAAACTTGCAAGTCACATAAGTCGCCCCAGAAAAGTCAGTGATTCGTTGTGTTATGTTGTACCCTTTTTTTAATAAGATTCCTGTTGTTATACAAATTCTTCCATCCAATAAATTTAAAGATACTATAGCGCAGAAAGTTATGTTTGAGATATCCCTGACCACCACATTTAAAAACTCGTGACTTTTGGACTGATTAGTGACTGGATTCGCCTTTGACCACAATCTCATCTGATGGAAAGTAACGATGTGGTCGCAGATGAAGCACGCGATCCCAGTAAATGCCTATTCGCTCTGCTCTTGAAGATCCCAAGGTTGTAGGATTCAGGGAAGACTGACCCCGGAAGTGAGTGCTTTAGAGCTGTTGATACATTTTGCGATCACTTAGGAGGGTTAACAGTTTCATCTTATAAACAATCTACATGATTTTATTCTTGCTTCAAGTTATTAATCTCTATTCAAACGCTGACAGATCCTTGGCTATAACTCAAGACTCGTTGCCACTTCATGGATTTTAAAATTCAACTTTCTGTATGATATATTCGAGGGACTTGGAGACCGCTCCAAAGGTACGAGGATAAACTTTTGATTCACAGTTATTTACGACCGTCCCAAAACAGGATGGAATTCTAAATGAAACAGGGGACCGAGGTTGTCGTTGTGTCTGAAATAGTCATTTCACTGTACGTACCCGAAAAATTGTGGTTGGTAAAGTTATTACGACCGATTGGTGTAGTGGATAGTGCTGTCAAAGCCAACGGTTTCTTGTTCGAACCCGGCAGGGGTAATGTTATGAAGTACCCAGAGTACAAGTTTTGCTAAATTTGGAACTAAATGAACATACTATGAAAAGTCTTCTACCTTCAGTCAGTTTATCCTCTGTTGACCTGATGAAGGTCGTGGGAAGTCGCTAGATGTAGGCCGCTTCCAATGGATCGCTCTATAAATTTATGGGGAAGGTCTTTGTTCAACAGTGGACTATTGGACGTCTTGTGGCTGATATGATGATGATGAGGATCCATTGTATAAGCTTGCTTAGTTTGGGACTATATAGGGTCTAACAAAATTAACCCGACAATTTTTGGCAATTGCGGGTACATGACAATAAAATAATATATTCATTAAAAAAACTAGCCTTAAAAATTTTGTGTCCTAGTAAAAACACTAAATTTAAATGCAAATGAAAATACAAATTAACAGACTTACTTCATGTCGATTGTACCTTATTTTATCAATGAGAAAAAACAGACAACGTTCCATTGATATGGAAGACGCCAAACGGGTGGCGGGGCACAGGGCGCAACCAATCACAGCAAGTCGCGGCGGCGTCTATGCAAGCGCCGGTGGCGAGCGGCGAGTAGTCGCCTTTCGGCGTTTTCAAAGATACCGCGGCACGTGTTTGTGTGTTGTGGCAAAGTACTTAGAGCGCGCGGCCATTAAGGTCCAACTCACAAAATTTACATTCCAAAATGTAATTCTTTTAATAAAATCTGTTAACTTTAATGTTTTCGTTTTTATTTTTTTCGTAATAGGTACATCCACTTTGTAATGTTTGTCGGGTTAATTTTGTTAGACTTTATATAATTGGTATAAGTGTGCGAAATAGTTATTTATTTATAGATAAACAGCTGTTCTGTTTATTTTCAATCTATCTGTATGTATGTTTTCTTGCTATGCTCGCTCCTGCTTTAGTGTTCGATGTTAGGTTGAACATGCCGGGGAGTTCTTTTGCACTAGCGTTCGTCGAAGGAGTATTCTGTCAATCGGACAAGAAATGTGTCGACCAACGGAGTATCGGAACTACGATCTTTTTAACGGCAGTTCTTCGTATGTTTGTATTTCGATATGCAGTGTACCTAAGTAATCTGTATTCACACTTAGAAAAAAATACATACGCGACAATCGTTTTTCTGTGAGTCAATTAAATAGTCATTTTGGCCCTCCATAGAGTATCCGTCAAAAAGTACAACGCACGCAGTAATTCGGTACAAATACAATCTTTTATATATATAGGTTAAAATTTCACTTGAAATAATCTTATCGGTACAGTCGTTCGTACGTGAAGCGCAACACGGTCCTTAAAAGCTGAAGTCCCGTAAGGTGGCGCGGTCATACAACGAACGAACGGTCCAAAGTTTACTGCTGTCTGAAGGGGCAATAACGATAAATTGAAAATTTTGAAAATCCCCCAAACACTATAATATCATCCAAATACACCAAACATCTGTATTAAAATATTTAACTTCTTAACAAGTTAACCGATTTTCATCATCAAATCAGCCAAAGGACGTCCACTGCTGAAGGCCGCCCTCATAGAATTCCAGAGTGACCGGTTGGAAGCGGCCTGCATAAAGTGATTACCCGCAATCTTTATCAAGTCGTCTGTCCACCTTGTGAATGTGGAGATGGAGAGCAATCGGCACATCATATCTTATGGGAATGCGAAAATTGGAGTAAGGAGCGCGAAATCAAGCTTGACGGCCTAAATTCAGAAATCCGTCCGGCGCTCTACGGCGATCTGGTTTTAAACAGACACAACTTCCGAGCTTTCAAGCGTTTTTGCTACTCGTATTATTGGCACTATTACTCGCGATAGCCTTCTGCTACCGCCACGCTCACTGCGTCTAGGCGCAGTCCGTGGTGTATACGAAAGCAGGAGGCCGAGCTTCACTCGCCCTCCTTCCCCATAGGGATGGCCCTAGTGCCATGTTGCATTTCATTGGCTACACTCCCATTTGCCAAGGGGGGAAGTGGGAAACCTTTTTCTTACTAACACACCCTATTTCTTTCTTTAATTAGCCTGGGATCCAAGGTAACAATAGAGTCACGTAGGGCACCGTCTACCTTCAGTAGGCGCCGTGTCGAGTACCACTGTCAATCCTAGCTTATGGGAGTTACAGTGGGAGGAGTGTGGAGGTGGGATTGTCCCCTTGTGTGTGGACCTGCGACGCTGCTCTTTCCGAGAACTTTAACGCCCCACCGTCTATCAGTTCTTCGAGCTCTCTGCCCTGCCCACTGCCACACCTAATCTGCAAATCCGCTAAACTGTTAATTAATTGTGGCTATTAACCTGCCCTCTCGTTTAGTCATTAATATAAAAGCATTGCACTCAAATTGTACTACGCATATTGAGATGCCGGACAAAGACTGGACACACACAACGACGGCAAATACATAACACCCTTCATATCGTCGGGAGTTAAATAGGTACTTTTGAAGCTACCAATCGTTCGGAATCACAGTCTTCTATTGAAAAAGAACCCATGAAAATCAAAGGTCGCTCTTAACTTAACAGCAACTACATTATTAATTCCGATCAATGTCGATGGCGCAATATCGAAAGTTAAAAACAATGTCCATTATTCAGTTTTCTCACAAACAAACAAGATGTCGTGATCCTGGTCACGGCACCAAATCCGGAACAACAGTAGTTGGCTAGGGGCCAACGCTGTGTTCACAACGTCGATACAATGCCGATGTGTACGATAATGCTAGGTTATATCTTAAAGGCTGTATAGCACAAGGACAAAACTACGAACTACCTACGATATTTTGTCGCAGTTTGTGCGAGGCGAATAACTCAAAATATTTCTCAGTTCCATGCACTGTTCATTAATATTTTAATGTGCATAATAATCTTCCTTTCTTTATTTTATTTATTTACATAGAATCAACAGCATTATTACAAATTCGTATACAGAAAACTAATACCAAACCTATGCCAATTAAAGATTCGAATTATGTTACTGACAATAGTTACCGTTAAAATTGAATGAAATTGAGTGGTCTCTTCCCGTGTGTGTCGTAAATGGCGATTATGTACTTTAAAGGCGTGGACATTTCTGCATATAATTCAAAAGTGAGTGTTGTTTCAAGCATCAAGTTTTATGTTTAGAATACAAGAAATAAAGATAAACTTGCAGGTCACATAAGTCGCCTCAGCAAAGTCAGTGATTCGTTCAAAGGCATAACCCTTTGAACTTGACTTAGACCCTTTTTTTAATAAGATTCCTGTTGTTATACAAAATCTCCTTCCAATAAATTACAAGATACTCATGTTTGAGATATCCCTGACAACCGCATTTAAAAACTCATGACTTTTTTTTTATGATTGACTGGATTCGCGTTTGACCACAATCTCACCTGATGGAAAGTAACGATGTGGTCGAAGATGAAGCACGCGATCCCAGTAAATGCCTATTCACTCTGCTCTTAAAGATCGCAAGGTTGTAGGATTCAGAAAAGACTGACGCCAGAAGGGAGTTCCATGCCTTGGCTGTTCGAATTAATACAAAAAAAAAAATATTGCGGACACTTACACCAATCATCAAGTCCCAAACTAAGCAAAGCTTGTGCTATGGATACTAGATATACGGATAAACATACATAAATATTTATATAAACATCCAAGACTCGGGAATAAATGTTCGTATTCATCATACAAACATTTACCCCTCGCGGGATTCGAACCCGCAACCGTTGGTTTCGCTGATAGGGTGACTATCCACTACACCAATCGGTCGTCAAAAATACAACATACAACGGACTATATTATTATACAACATTATAGTAATTTTACACAAACCTTTCGGTACGATAAACCTTATATAACTCCTTAAGTTCACATAAAGTTTGAACACACCTACTTTTTGATAGGGGACTATAATAACTCTACATACATTACCTCTATTGGTGATTCCCTACACAGCACTTTTCAACACGTTCGTTACCGTGACGATGTAAGCTATCCAGTACAAAGGATCTCTTGAACCCACTTTCGTTCAGTATTCCGCCCTCGTCTCGTCTCTTACCTACCATCTGGACATGATTCTATTTCGGCATTGTGTACGCAGACAATTTTACATTGCGGCAACAATTTGTTGTGTCATGCGTATTACCAACAAAACAAAATTGTGGGATGAGACTATATTAAAAAACTATTATAAAAAAATTACAAAACCTACATAGGTACTACTATAACAATAATAAATAGCTACCTACCTACAAAAAAATCAAAAATAATATGATATTTATTTAATTTTTTATTTATTTATAGATATATAAATAAATTTACATTTGTATTTACGCCTTCGGCTGATATGATGAAATAAATAAATAAAATTTAAAACGTATAACAAAAGGAGAATAAACATTAGGTAAGTACGGAGTACAAAGAGGACATGTCCTCCTTAAAGATACTTTCTGGCAACCCTAGTAAACAATGTTTCGTTCAACGTCGACCGCTCGAATGTTTGTCGAATGCTCATAGGAATGCCAACTGACAAGGTGTGGGCGATACCTGGAAGACACTCCATAACAATGAGTGAAGGTTCACCCTAATCTAAAGAATACAAAAGACTCTTCGGCCATGTTAGTTAATCATCCCTCTACAAACATTTGTTCGACTGACGGTGGGTAATTATTTTGTGGAATCATTCGAGCAAATTTGCTCAGGTCCAAATTAATGAGTTGAGACTGGAATTCAACGTGAGCTTAGTAAAGAGCTGGTGGTATGACATTGGAGCAGAAGCGGAAATCAATTATGTAAAAATTGGGTCAACTTCTCATTCACGTGTCATTTATTACGCAATAGTTCTTGAACCGACGGAGCCAGTATATGAGCTTCTGTTATGCATCAGAGAGAGGCCCCTGTGATTGCTTCTTCCCGCATTTAGATTAAAAGAGCCTCTAGGTATTGGACCTGTATCCCCATGCATACATATGAAAGAAACATAATAATAAAACAATAAATTATAATAACTTTTATTTAATTTAAATTGTGGATTTTTTTTGACAATGGTGTCCATTCGGATGTACACCAACTAAACTAAAACCACTTTTAAAGTAGTACTGTCTCTGTCTCCCTGCAACAGTACGATGCGACGGCACCCCTCTAATACTGGTTTTAGTTTAGTTTAGTTGGTGTACATTCTAATCGACACCAATATTCACCTGGTCGCTTGACGTAAATTAGTGATGTAGTTCCAAATATTATAGGTATATTCTGTCCTGCAAGTAAATTTGTAAGACTTATTTGTGCCTCTCGCATTGAAACCCGCGGCAACACTCCAAACGACGATCAAACTGGCCAAGTTTTCAACTCGGTAAATATTTTGTATTCCGTGCCTGTATATGATATATGAGTCCGTTGCACAATAATTTGGCCAGACGTAACATGTGTTACTTTTTATATTTACAAGCATTTGTATATGGAAAATGGATGTCGGGTATAATGTGCATTAGGGAATGTATATTGGACATCGGCTCAGCAGTAACCAAAAGAAGGTTGATGATGACGAAAGAGGTTTCAAACCAAAATGTTCCATGCACTTGAGCTGTGGCTAGACTCAACATTGGTGTCGATTTTAATTAGACTTTTGTAAACTAAACTAAAAAACAATTTCAAAGTAGTGCTGTATTTCCTTCCTGGACTTATAATACGCCTTAATCAGACTAAAACTAGTTCTAGTTTTGTCGTGTCAGAATTCACACCCTGATTACCTGGACTCCTCTGTTTTCCGCTACCTCTCATAGCTTATCACACACTTCTCCCTTGTAACACAGAAAGCATTCGGGTCAGTTTACAAGTGAATTTCGTATTCACCTCTGAACTCACAAAGAAGTAGGTACTAAGTTTATAGTCGAGTTAGGACGAGATACTCGTGAGAAGCGGAATTCGGGGATTCAGCACTTTATCCATGCAAATGACTGAAGCTGAGTTTAATATTGCACTTAGCATCTTGATGAGAAACTGCTTAGTCAACTGCGCTCTAGTTGAGAATTTCGCGGACTACTCTAATACTGGTTTAGGAATGATGGAAGTTCTTCTTTACGACAGTGCTGCAGTGAAGCACTCGTGGAGCTTTTTGAATTATTCCAACTCAAATTATTTATTTTGCCGGAATATAGGTACACAAGGGTGTTTTAATCTTAAAAATAAGGCCCATTACATTTTGTCTTTTGAGAATGCAAAAATTAACAATTATTTAATTATATCTAATTATAGTTACCTATTATTAATTAATTATACAATTTTATATGTGCCATAACCCAACTTTTATACTAATATATTGATAATAAAAATAGATAAATATCTATTTAATTTAATAAATATTGTATTGACAATAAAGAATACATTTATTCGTCGACCATGATACAATAAAAATCAGCACTGCAACAATGAGGCCTCGATCAAACGAATGTTCAAAAATTGACAACATATCAAAATTAATGTGAAATCTTCAAATGAATGTCAAAATTATAGAGAATTAGAAAGAATGTTTAAATCAATAAAAACAAAAACAGAAAACTTCTTGACAAACTTTAGTTTGCGGTTTAGATATAGGTAGTTTGAAATCAAAGTCCATTTTTAAATCAATGTCAGAAATATACATAAAGAAATCAAAGAATGTGGGTCAACAAATGCAATTTCGAATTAAAAAAAAATCTTCGATCAAAATTACAACCACAAATCTATTCAAATAATAATGAAGCTTTATGTCAACTCAAGATATTCTTTTAATGTATAGAATCGTTTATCAGACAACCAATTACATAGCTTTGATTTAAAATGTTTTGGTATGAATGATTAGCGAAGTTATGGAACATCTGGCGCGGTCAATGCCTGCATGGAAAGAAGTGTTTCCCTCCCTCTTGTTTAACAGACGGTCCCAGGTGATGTCAATGAAGACTGTCGGTGGCTTATCCTGACGACTTGAAAACACCTATCAGCTGGCTACTAGTTCACCACCGTAGGTACCTACCAGGTCCTCACCACTGCCGAAGAAGGTCGCCGCGGGGTTTTAGTGGGTATCCCTCCCGACATAACCGTCTCGCCGTCCCCCAGGCGAGCGGTACGCGTAATTCGTTCCCCGCGTCAAAAAAAAAAGAAAAAGAAAAGGTACTTATAGGTTCTGGTGGGGAATTATCTAACGAACATTGTGTTACAGTTGATGGTACATAGGCATTCCATCCCCTATTGAATTGTATCTACGAGTACAACTTCTATCATTTTGTAAAAAAAATCACAGATATATGTTACAGTAGTAGTTATATGGGCATCCCATTCCATAATGAATTGTAGCTGTAGCTTCTATTATTATATAAATAACAATTGTTTTAGTAAGATATCGATTCCTGATTTCACTTCCGTTCAAGCTTTTCCTGTGTAAACCACAGATATAGGTATCGATTCGGATGTACACCAACTAAACTAAACTAAAACCAGTTTTAAAATAGTAGTTTATAGTAGTAGTAGTATACCAAAATCGGTATATGTATACCTATAATAATATGAGGATCTACCTCAATTCCTCATAGATCTCCTCATAGAGAATCTCCGAATCGGTTTTTATAAATGACTGAGTTCTGAGGTAACAAATATTTTTTTTTAAATACAACCGAATAGATAACCCCCTCTTTTTGAAGTCGGTTAAATAGAGCGTTTCATTCCCCACGGCCCAAGCATTTCTACACCGGACAGAACAAATAGATAAATAAATACTCGATCATTTTTTATCGAAATTCAGAATGCATTGATATTATTGATTAAAATCTAATGGAAAAAACGAAAATGGAACTAATATTCAATGTTGTTAAACACACCTACGCGCTGTAGCTGTGTGCTAAATAATGAATAGAAATTAACAAAAAATATTTAATTATAACGTATATAGGATATGTTCGTTCAATATGAACTGTATTTCTCGCTAATAAATTTCTAACACTCTATACAGGGTGAAATTTTATTCATGTGATTTCCGTGTACTGGTGACTCCACTCCTGATTACGAATATTTTCCACTAGAACCCATAGCCGAATTCAGCCGAAAATTGTTTGACTTCCATACTAAAGGTGATTTCAAAATACTTTAATTTGTAGGTATATTTGTAGGACTATGTCCTTGGGGAAAGTTGTTCGTAATCAAGAGTGGCGAATTCAAATTCATCCTACATACCGGATGAGTTTTTTTACCTAAACGAAAAAAATAGGGCATATTAGGTAAGTGAAATAGAAGGTATTGGCATAGGTAGTTACATATTTTTTTTCAAAAACTCTCGCGCCGGCCAAATATTTGTAGGGTTCCTATCATGTGAAATGTATTTAGAACTCATATTTTCTCCGAGTTTTAATTTAATGATGTAATTATGTGGATTAGGCTACAAACGCGACCGTAAAATGACACCATTAACTTACTTTCGAATGAAGTTTTGAAAAAAAATAATTAAAAACCTATGCCAATACCTTCTATTTCACTTACCTAATATGGATAGATGAGTATGTCTACTTAGGACTACAGATCCGAACAGATAGGTCCAACTTTTAGAAAGAGGCCAATGACGAATCCATGCGCGTAATCCAGACGAACTGCGTAACGCCTGCTCGTTTAAAATACCACAGGGCTTGAAGACTAATCCCATTTGTCAATATGTGCTAAGTCATCATGATTTATGGCACTGAAATATGGCCTGTTACTATGGGGATCATATGAAAGCTCAAGGGCCCGCAACGAGGGCTATGGTCGGCGTTTCACTACCTGATCGTATCCGGAATGAAGAAATCCGGTGAACGAAATTCACCGATATAGCCCAGCGGAATAGTAAGTTGATGGGGCAGTGGACAGGGCACTTTTTTTTTATAAAGCTTAAAAGCTAATTATAAATAATACCGAAATAGCTTTGATGGGGGTTATTTTCCAGAAATCACGATAATAAAAAAGTGTCCGTTTTTATCAATAATTTAAAATTCTCAAACATAACCTTAAAGATATAGCTATAATATAGCTAAGGTATAGCAATCAATATCGCGAAGCTTTAAGGCTTCTCGAGTGCCAGAGCAATATTTTTAACTTATGCTGTATTTAAAAATAAATCTTCTTTTACTCAATGAAGGTACCGCCACTGGACGCTTTAAGCCCTCTTAATTATTTGCAATAATAAATACTAGTCCTTCTATAGCACCCGGTTTTGGACAAACGAGGTCACAGTCAATTAGCATGGGAATTTCTAATGTTTGAAAAAGGAACAGAAAGGGCTCGACCTCCAATGCCCGTGATCTCATAAATATCTGTCCCGAATCCCATAATATCAAAATAGACAGAAAGGGGCACGTTGCGTTTCTTTAATTATCCTAACATCCCCTCAAAATATAACCCCGAAATGTGATAAAGCAAATATACCTACATTCAGCTCTGTTCCAAATTTTGCCGCAAAAATGGTTGTTTTTTTTATAGAACCGTTACAGTAATATACTCCTGGCTAACATAATAAAATGGTACCCCCATTTCCCTCTTCGTTCAGTCAAAAAGTTAGACCTCGTAAGGCTGAATGCAAAGTGCAGTAAGTAAAATGAATAAAATTACTGCAGGCAGACCCCAGATAAATGAGTAATTACAGCATTTACGGTTGAGCAAGTAGTGCTTTTCTTCAAAATCAATTATATTTTACAAAAAACACCAATATTATTTTAGCAAAAATTCATTATAGTGCTCACCTCTTTATTTTTTTTTTTAATTGTGATAGTCACAGATAGTTCCAAATTAAAATAATATGGTATGTGATATGGTATGAATGTCATACTACTTCCTGGATTTTTATTGATTCCATGTCTAAATTGGTCCTATTTGCTGGAGATTTCAAATGAGCTGGGATACTTAACCTGCTGTCTTCTGAATTTAGATGGCAATATTTATGACATTTTTGAGTAATATATACTAATAAGTTACGTAGCGTGCCTGTGTTCAAGAAGAGGTTAAAAGAGCACAATCTTTCTCGATACGATAGTACGAGTTTGACCAGACATTTATTACTGGATTTATTTATGTATTTGTATAGGTTATTTACATGTATTTAATTATTTGTTTGTAATATTTTAAGTAGTTTATTCTTAAATGTATTTGTTTCATAAGTATCTATTACTTACTGCTGTTTTTAGTTAATAAATAATAAATAAATTTAGTTAAAGTATGTTTTGTCACTTTCTTTCATTACAACCTTTCCTTATGAACTACAGAGACAAAACACACTATAACTAAAACAGGCTTATAAAGCGTTTGTAAATTTTTATGAATATGAGGGAATGTTTATGACAAAAGGGAAAGCAACTCAGGTGTCTTTTACGATTAAATCGATAGCCAATATTTTTCAATACTATTGAACTACTGTTAATACAAATTTTATGAAAACCTGTCGATGTTATCGGTTGTAAAAATACTATGGATAGATAATCTGATTTCACTGGCATTATCGTCCGACTTAAAAACCCAAAAAATTCGCAAGCTTTAGTTACAACGTTGAGGCGTCAAGCCGAGACATCATTCTGACCCTCATGCAGTTAGCACGGCACTGACAATGTTTTTGTTCGAACAACTGTCTGACACTTTTTCAACACGAGAAAAAACGTATACGGGACTTTTTTAAAGTGGTACACGCTGTGCACCGGGAATTCTTTTGAGGTTACACCCTGCATTACTCGTAGAGCATTTGCATGCACTATGAGTTTTCGATGAGTAAAGTTGTGCAACATCTGACGCGGTCAATCGAGTCCTTGCGACAGGTTATCGTTTGTATGATGAATACAGGCATGTGTTCCCGAGTTATGGATGTTTTTCATTTATATATGTATTTATTTACAAAAAAAAATGTATTTGTGTAGATTATCAACCATCTGGTATCTATAATACCAGCCTAGTTGCTTAGTGTGGAACTAGATGGCGCTGTGTGCATGTGCAAAGAAATTTATTTATTTATTATCGTTAATAGCATTTTTAACCCTCGATGAACTTTGACGGATGTTATGTGTTTCACGGGGCTGTATGTATGTATGTGTCCATCCTTTATCCGGATGTATCTAAAGTAATGCGTGGTCCCAATTGAGTGCGGTTTTTATTATTTAAAGTTATAAGAAATAAAGTGAATAAAAGTTAAATTGTTGAGTTTCGGTTGTCAGAGATAAGATAGCCAGTCCTCCAAATGTGTTGGTGTTTCCGGGTCAGTACGCTTCCACCTTCGACCTCATCTTCACTTAACATCAGGTGTGATTGTGGTCAAGTACCAACCCGTTGTGCATAAAATTAATAAATAATAAATAAAATAAGTTCTTACCTGTGTTTCAGAAACATTTAGCTTTTAATACAGTTATTGTTGTATTTTGATGATATCATAGTCTTTGGGAGATTTTCGAAATTTCCATTTTTTAAGTTTAAACTCAGAAGTTCTTAGGCATATTTGATGGAAATCGGTTAAACTGTTTTGGAGATAATTCGCTTTAAATACTATGTTTTGGTCTAGGTCTACCTGCACTAGTTGCATGACAGGTGCGATATACGTTTATGTCGCGCGAGGTAATATTTGTCCTGCTCATTCAATTTGGACGGAATATACAACTATCCCACTCCCTCTCCTACGTCGCGCGCGACAAACAAAGTCATGCTACGCAGGCTGGTCAATATAATCATTAATTCAAATGTTTAGAGGGTGTTCTAAATTTTCAATTTATGTACTGAATGAGTTTTTTTACCCTAAGGAAAAAAATAGGGCATATTAGGTAAGTGAAATACAAGGTATTGTGGCATACGTAGTTTTTTTTTTTCAAAAACGCACATGCCAGTTGTTTATTTTTTATTGATTCTTAGGGTTCAAGATCAGTTATTTTCTCTGGAGTTTTCTAAACTTGCAATTTATACAGGGTGAATTTGAATTCGTGTAATTCCCATTTACCGGTGACGCCACTTTTGCTTACGAACAACTTTCCCCAAGGAACCATAGTCGAATTCGATCAAGAAATTTTCGATTACCCATACAAAGTAAATAATTCTGAAACTACCTTTAGGTACTATTGAAGCTCAACAATTTTCGGCTGAATTCGGCTACGGTTCCTAGCGGAAAGTTGTTCGTAATCAGGAGTGAAGTCACCAGTAAATACGAATAAATCACCAGTAAAATTTTCACCCTGTATATTCGGAGATCTCTTCAAGTAAATCAGAAACCCTTTCAGCCAGTGTCTACTACATAACAAGCCGACCTACATTTCCTTTTACACAAAAACATAACCTGCCCTCCTATTGTCAGAACAAAGCATTCATCTAATCCTTTCGTTTGTTTGTTTCCCGTGAAAAGATGCTACGCTCTATTGTATTACGGCTGTAAGGGATTACAGTTGACAAGGCTTTTTCCGAAAGACAAGTAATAATAAAAATATATTTTTGCACATATACACAGCGCCATCTGTTAAGATTATTTAATTAGTTTTGTTACATAAATAACTTAAGAAAATTTATATAACAAAGAAAAACTTACAAAAGGATGTAAACACTGGCGCCTCAACTGGTGGTATGGAACTAGGGCTTGTAATATTCGCCTAATTTTACTATTCGAATATTACGAATAGTTCAATCGCTACTATTCGAATTATTCGAATATGACGAAGTTTTCGAATATTTTCTCTCTTAAAAACAAAATAAGTAAATATAGCACATAATTCGTAGATTTTACAAAGTTCACAGACATTAGAGTAACATCGACTGATTTGTAAAGTAAAAACTAGGTTTTTCTAAAATGATTATTAGCTTTAATAAATAATCAGACTATTTTTGACCAGGAAAACACATAATATTTTAGTAACAAATAATATAATGTGTGCTTCTCTGAACATTAACACTAACAACAAATTAAATCAACTTCTATCTAAGTATAACTGAGAACATTGAAATTCTCTTATTACTACAAATAAAATCAATAAAATGGCAGAATACGAAAGATTTTGGCGGCCAAAAAGCCCAGCTTGACCGTTAGTGAACGAATGACAGTCTAATTGATGGTGTTTCCAGTAGCGAGAATTTAAATTGGCGTTATTTTGTTCAATTCACGGTTGTATTTATTTTATTATTAAAGTTTTGTTAATATTCGAAAAGTTCGAAAAATTCGAATACTACCCTAAGTAATATTCGAATAGGTAAATGGGGCGAACATTCTATTATATGGAACACAGTGATTAAGTAGATCATAAGAGTTATAGATGGATGTGATTCATTCATATATAATATTAGTCCACCCTAATCAACTAGGCTTGTATTATGGATACCAGATGGTTTGATAAACTACACAAATTACATTTTATTTTGTAAATAACATATAAAATGAATCATATCCATAACTCTACAATCTACTTAATCACTGTATTCCACACACCAGTTGAGGCACCAGTGTTTACATCCTTTTGTAAGTTTTTCTTTGTTATATAAATTTAGTTACTTAAGTTAATATATCCACACTAATCAACTAGGCTGGATACCAGATGGTTGATAAACTACACAAAAACATTTTTTTTTGTAAATAAACACATATATAAATGAATCACATCTATAACTCTACAATCTACTTAATCACTGTGTTCCACACCACCAATTGAGGCACCAGTGTTTACATTCCGTTGCAAGTTTTTCTTTGTTATATAAATTTTGTTACTTAAGTTAATTATAGTATAACAAAATTAATTATTACAATCTTTTTTTTCTTCTTGAATTTAAGAGTTATGCTCTTGTCGGTGGAGTAATGACTACGTCTCTCTACTTTCCGCCCTCGTTTTAACCTCTTGGTACGGCACGGCATTCACCCTTTCTTTCTTTTGATCAAAGTAATTACGCCTAGGTCTTCCCCTTCCTCTCTTTCCTTCAATCTTTCCCTCAATTATATTCTTCAAAAAAATACGTGTCGTATCAAGTGACCTATCATTTTTGCTCTTCGGTTTTCAACTGTGGCTAACAGGCATCTCTTCTCCTTTACCATAATAATATAATTTTTTCATAATCTTAATTGAAAAATTTATGTAACGAAATTTATATAACAAAGAAAATCTTACATATGCATGTAAACACTGGTGCCTCGACTAGGTGTTCCTATGTTTGAATGCCCAGCCTGGGCAGGGGAGCGCCGCGACCTCGTCGCAGCGGTAGGGGACGATCTCTCCTTGCCGGCCATAGTCAAGGCTATGGTCGGCGACGAGAGGTCGTGGAAAGCGGTCCACTCCTTCTGCGAGAGCGTGATCTCGCAGAAGGAGGCGGCGGAGAGAGAGAGGGAGGCCGATCCCTCCTCTCATCCCATCCGCCGCAGACGCACTGGGACCCGGAGAAGGGCGTATGCCCACCTTCTCCCCTCTACCTAGCGAGGCTGGGTGGTGACTCGGGGGAGTCACCACCCACACGCAAGCCTCGCGAGAAGGCGCGCGTGGTGTTCCCACGCGCCTTCTTGAGGTGGCTGGACCAGGAGATTCCTCCCTGCTCCAGCCTATAGGAGGGCCCGCCGCCGCCGTTGCCCTGGCGGCGGGCGCCGCGCTGGCGTGGCTGCGGACGATTACCGAGGGGTACCCGTGGCCACGCCGATTCGGTGCGCGCGGAGGAACACCGGAGGGTTTTTAGTGGGTAGGACCGCTCCCGTCTGGAGCGGTGAGTCCCACATATCCTCGCCGCTGACCCCCGTCAGCGGCGGGTCGAACGCGTAAATGTGTTTTCCCCCCGACAAAAAAAAAAAGAAAAAAAAAAGGTGTTCATATGTTTCAGGCGGAATAAAGCACAATTAAATATTTTAAACTTAAAAATTACCACGAACAGCATAACTAATATAAATCTACACTTCGTGTAAATAACTTATGTTAACACTAATAAAATTATATATAAATGAAGCCATTTTGTTAAACATTGACGACCTGTTTGATGTAGTGGTTAGCAACTCTGACCACTATACCAAAAGATTGCGGGTTCGAGTCCCGCTAGAGGCATATTTTTGTGTGATGAATACGGACATGTGTACCCGAGTTATGGATGTTTTCATTTATAATAAGTATTTATTAGTATGTAGTATATCAACCATCTGGTATCCACAACACAAGCCTATAGTTGCTTTATTTATATTTTAATTATTTAATTTGTAGTTTATTTATTAATGTTATTAATTTGTAAATGTGTATTTACTGTTTCGTTTTTGTAAATATGTACAAAATTCTTTGTGTGCTTATATTGCATTCATTGTAGATAAATAGTAAATTACCCATTTATATGTTACGACATTGTTTGTTCCTACCGGTAAAAAACTCTTCCGGTACTTATGACGCTGACTATAGATACCTTGCAATCCATGCTTAGTCACTAATAACAGTATTTCGATGATAAACGCAATGTTTGGCGGATATGATTAAAGGATAAAACAATGGAGCACTAGGACAGTGGTCACCAAAGTTATTGATGATTTCCTGTGAACAGTGATAAGTAATCGGCTGTAAAATAACTTATAATAATTGCACTGATTAGACAATTATTTCTACGTAGATGCATCACTCCATTTATTATTCTTTTTCATCACCTTAAGTGGGAGCGTTAAGTAATTTGGGTCTAACCGGCTCCATACTGTCCTATACTATTAAATAAATAAAAATAAATAAATAAAAAAGTTTATTGACTCAAACTTAGGCTACGTTACAAGCAGCGAATTAATAAATTAGGAGGTACATAACAAATACATTTAAGCACAATTAATGGGCCCTGCTCCTTAAACTGAGATTGCTCTTGTATTTTAAGAAGCAGTGTTCGATCCTGACATTGTTATTATTATAGTAACCATCCATCCAGATTGACAACATTATAGATACTTAATAGGTCAATTTTTAATTAATTGTATATAGGCAATGAGGAAAAAAAAAGAAAATATTATTAAATAAGTTGCGTATGAGTCAAAAACTTAAAAAACGAAATATCAACTTCCCAATATTAAGAGTGTTTATTCCGTCCAGTAGCATATCACATACATACATACATAATACCTATCACTCCTGTTTCCCGTAGGGGTAGGCAGAGACCACAGACTTCCAGGTTACGATCCTGACACACCTCTTCTGCTTCCTTCACTCTCATAAGGTTGTTCATACATGCTCGTCGGTTTAGGGTACTCTTGACTTGGCCTTTCTTTAAGATGACCATGATTTGATCATGGTACATTCGCGTATTCATTGGATAAATTAGGATTTCTTTTTAAATACCTACTCGAAATGCCTAAAAGCTAATTATAAATAATTCCTAAGTAATTACAGTTACTTTCAACAACTTCAAATTATTGATAAAAACGGCCACATTTTTTCTAATCGTGAATTCTGAAAAATCCCCCATCAAAGATATTTAGTCATTAGGTAATTATAATTTTAGGCTTTTCGAGGGCAGGTCGGAGCAATTTTATTTATTCTGTATTTTAAAAAAAATCTTAGCCAATGACGGCGCCACTGGACAGAATAAACCCTCTTAAATAATCCTCTTACCAACTGACTTTGTATTTATCCTAAAACTAGTGTGATACGTGTTTGCCTGATGATGAATAATGAGTAATGACCAAGAGATATTACGTTCGTTTATGAATGACTAGTATAGCATAGAATGTAATAACTTATCATTTGTTATATCCCTTACTTGAAGTTACGAAATAGCATCCAACTATAATAGAGGAAACCCGATACCAGATGATCCGGAGATCTATAAAGAATTGTGTAATTAGAGAAAGGTGTGTCGTGCAAGATGACGATGTCAGTAAGATAGAGGTATGTTAAGGTGGTTTGGGCATATAGAACGAATGAGTGAATAACGAAAGCAATATGTAAGATATAAGATCTAACAAAATTAACCCGACAAACGTTGTAAAGTGTATGTATAGTGTATGTATAGAGTAGGGAATTACGAAAAAAATAGAAAATAAAACATTAAAGTTTACAGTATTTATTCAAAAAATAAAATTTAGAAAGTTGGACCTTAATGGCCGCGCGCTCTACGTACTTTGCCACAACACACAAACACGTGCCGCGGTATCTTTGAAGACGCCGAAAGGCGACCACAAGCCGCTTGCAGCCGGCGCTTGCCCCGGCGGCGCCGCGACTTGCTGTGATTGGTTGCACCCTGTGCCCCGCCACCCCCATTGGCGTCTTCGATATGAACGTTGCCTTTTTTTCTCATTGATAAAATAAGGTAGAATCGAAATGAAGTAAGTCTGTTAATTTGTATTTTCATTTGCACTTACATTTAATTTTTTTTCTCGGAAACTAAATTTTTAAGGCTAGTTTTTTTAATGAATACATTATTTTATTGTCATGTACGTGCAATTGTCAAAGTTTGTCGGGTTAATTTTGTTAGACTCTAATAATATAACATATATAACGAAAGCGTGAATGGAAGGGTCGCTAAACGTAGACCAAGAATGACTTACGTCAATCAAATGATTGACGTACTTACAAAAGATCAGGTTCGGTCAACCACTAACCGACGAGCGTGTATGAAGCATTTGATGACAGTGGAAGAAGCTAAAGTAAACTAAACTAAACTAAACTAAACGGGAAACAGGCGTAAGCATATCTATGTAAGTATGTATCTTTGTGCTACCCTTACTGACACTTCTTAGATTTTTTGATAACTCCGCACTAATGACGCTGTTATCCATCATTCTATGGGTAACAGCGAACTCATGTTTCATGACCAAAATTGCGAAGAACGTCTGGGCGATCTTTTATCATACCGTCACAACTTCAGACCTTCCAAGCGTTTTGCTACTTATTACTGGCACTATTACTCGCGTCAGCCTTCTGCTACCGCCACGCTCACTACAACTAGGCGTAGTCCGTGGTGTACATGAAAGTAGGGGGCAGAGCTTCACATAATCTTCTCCCCATAGCGTTGGCTCTAGTGCCATTTTTTTAATTTCTTTGGCTTCACTCTCATATCTTTTTCTACTTTCACATCCTATTTAATTTGACGACCTGTTTGGTGTAGTTGTTAGAAACTCTGCTACTACACCAAAAGGTCGCGGGTTCGAATCCCGCTAGGGGCATATGTATTTATTTACAAAAACAAATGTATTTGAGTAGTTTATCAACCATCTAGTATCCATAACACAAGCCTAGATGCTTACTGTGGACCTAGATGGCGCTGTGTGTTTATGCAAAGATATTTATTATTATTATTTCTATTTTCAATTTCTTTTTCTCAGCATGAGCTGGTATTATCATACCATTTACCAAGTAAATGGTATATTCCTATTTATTTTAAAATCGTAAGTCAGTTTGTCCGTTTTCATCGATTTGGAGGAATTTTCTATTATTATTATTATTATTTAATCAGTCTTGGGTTTAAGGTAGCAATAGAGTCACACATGCATCGCCTACCCTCAGTAGGCGCCATGTCGAATACCATTTTGTAGGAGTTACAAAAATATCTTCCTCTATTTCTTTATAGCTCCAGACACATCACAAGTCTTTCCCGCATTTCATCTCTTGATACAATTACAACGACAAAATGTTCTATCAATCAAATGTCTCCTACAATACATTTATCCGTTTGCACAACCAGTTTTAGTTCCACTGCTCCACCGTACCGGTGCCTTTGCTAGTTGTAAGTATTTAAACGAGCAATGGGTAACTAAACTCTTATGGGCCCGCGCTGGTCGGACGTTAGAATTAATTACTCGCTTTTGTCTGGAAGTGGATAATAACGTAATAAGGGGCTCAGTTTGTGTATTGAATTGGAGTATACTCTGTGGTGTATGTATGGAAACGTATCAGTACATTGGTATAAAAATATGATGTAGAAGTTTTTGTTGAATTGAATGTCTTCGTTTTAAAAACATTGATACCTACCTGTTTTAAAATTTCTTTCGTCCAGACCTATCATTCGATACCCACCTCAATAGCGTGCTTTAATTTTTTATTATAGTGACAAAATGTCTGCTAACCTGCCTGCAGCCGTACAGAGGCATTGTCAGTTTTCTTATTAAATCCTTATAAACTAGTTACATCAACTTGCTTTTAGAATCAACCCTGCTGTTCCCGTGGGTGTCGTAAGAGGCTACTAAGGGTCTTTTCATAAAAAAAACCTCTATAGACTTGCATGTTTTAACAGTGTGCTTTTCTGTATATTTCGTCGATAAACCGTGGAAGTTTGGGATATCTCCGACCGTTCTTTTTGGGATAAAGTTCGTGACCTTCATGTATTATGTAAATAGTGTCCGAGTAAGGCGTTGCAGAAATAGTTTATCACTATTATTTTCTAGGGAATCGTTGTGATATCGAACCCGTGCAAACAACATTTTAGATAGATAAACAAAGCATTTATTTGTTACGGCTATTAACTTTTTATAACAAGGTTCCAGTGGACATTCAAAATTTACCTTTAAATAAATTCAAAACCATCATAAAACAGACATTATTTACCAAAGGCTATTATAAAATTTCTGACTATCTGGATGATAAGCAAGCATGGACATAGACCGCTCGGCGATATTCAGTCTATTTATACAATATAATATAATTGTAACCCAAACTTATTTAAAACAGCACCACTTGAGTTTCTTGCTTCTTCTCTGGGAAATCAGCTTTGTGAATGAGCAATAATGTCAATATTTTTAATATTAATATAAAAAATATGACGTTTTCAAGCGATAATTTTTATCCTACGAAATAAATATTTTTTTAAAACAAGCATGTCAAATCAAGCGCGGCACTGTACCGACAGGACCCAACTTCCTGCTTCGTGCTGCGACATCCACGACAGCGCTCTATGTGCCCCGCCTGCATCATGCCATCACTGCGCAGGAGTAGACTACATCCAGCAGAAGACGAAGTACCTTGTTAGGGTTGACTCCCTTGTTTCTAGCCACTACAACCATTTTAAAACATTTGTGGCTCGCATACATTGACGTGGCGTGGACACCTTCAAGGAGGACTTCTGGCTGAAAGGCGTCGTTTTCCGGCGCTATACTATACCAGACAGCAGAACCATCCGTACCAAACTATTAAAATAAGATATTATTATTATGTATGTTTATGAATGAAAGAAGACTAACAAAAGAGATATACTATGCGAATGACAATGGTATAGTACCATAATCAAATCGGGGACGTCTTAAAGAAAGGGCAAGTCAAGAGTACCCTAAACCGACGAGCATGTATGAACAATCTTATGAGAGTGAATGAAGCTAAAGAGGTGTGTCAGGATCGTAGTAGAAATCTATGGTCTCTGCCTACCCCTACGGGAAACAGACGTCACTTTATGTATGCATGTTTGTAAGTAAAGTATGTATCTTTTTTTATGCACAACGGGTTGGTACTTGACCTCAATCACACCTGATGATACTAGATGATTTATATACCTACATATTGTAAATGAAAGCATCGACAACTCGGGAGCACATCATTTCAACATTCATCATACAAACATATGCCTCTGGCGTGATGCGAAACCTTCATCTTTTGGTATAGCGGTCAGGGCTTCTAAACACTATACCAAATAGGTCGTCTAATCGATCAACTGCTGGCTTTTTTTTTATGCACGACGGATCCGGACGTGACCTCAATCACACCTGATGTTAAGTGAAGATGAGGTCGAAGGTCGAAGCGTACTGACCCGGAAACCCCAATACATTTGGGGGACTGGTTATCTTATCTCTGACAACCGGAACACAACAATGCTATTAACATTGTTGCTTAGCGGCAGATTTAGATAAGATGGTGGTAGCTTGCCAGGCGGACATTTTTAAAATGCCCTACCACCAACCAAACCGAGTACTTAAACATCTATGGGTCTTAGTTGCCTGAAAATAAATGAATGAATTTGCTAACCTATGATATGGAAGAATTCCTCTTACTACAGACTTTTCTAAGCTTAAAAGGAGGATCCTACAACTTGTATTGCCAATATGTAGCAAAGGAAATAAACGATTTATGATTTGATTTGATTTGAAATGATTTATAGTAATAATTTTAGTGTTACCGGGTTAGCGACCTACCCTCGCTAGAAACTATGATGCACATAAGTCTTTGAATTACGTGAATTCCCAATAAAACACACTTACTCATCATGTTTGCTAGGATTGAACTCAGTGATTCAATCGAAGTGAAACTCAGTCGCTGGCTGCCAAAGTTTTTCCATTAAGGTGCCATTCGCTGTGACACCTCAAGGTTTAGAGTTTAGGGGAGACAAACAACCACACGCCAGAGGAATTTGAAATTTTTCTAATTGAAAAAAGTTCGGAATCGAATCGAAGTTGCGGAGTTTAGTCAAAAAAGCTACGAGTATGTACAATAACAGAACCTGCTAACTTACTATTTTGTTTGTTAAATTAGGACGCAAGAAATATTGCGTTTCTATAGTTTTTAATCACCGATGAAAACGAAAGTGTTTCGTTTAATGTACAATGGGTTAGCACTTGACCACTATCAGGCCTGATGTTAAGTGAAGATGACCCGGAAACTCCATCTTATTTGGGGCACTAGCTATTTTATCTATGACAATATGAACACAACAAGAAAAAAAAACTTTGAAAAAACTTGATGATGTACATATGTATTAGATATGCGATCAATATGTAAAAGGTCGATACGTTCGATCTCAAATGATGGGGTCATAATAATAATAAATAATAAATATCCTTAGACGTACATACAGCGCCATCTAGTTCCACACTAAGCAACTAGGCTTGTGTTGTGGATACCAGATGGTTGATACACTACACAAATACATTTTTTTTTTGTAAATAAATACATATATGAATGAAAAACATCCATAACTCGGGTACACATGTCCGTATTCATCAGACAAACATATGCCCCTATAGCAGGATTCGAACCCGCGACCTTTTGGTATTGCAGCAGAGTTTCTAACCACTGCACCAAACAGGTCGTCCTGCTATTAATGCTATAAACAATGCTATTAACATTTCTGTTTGGTGGCAGATTTTAGATAAAACGGTGGTAACCAGGCGGAAATTTAATATGCCCTACCACCAACCAAACCGACCACTAAACATGTACCCGTGTGTTCGACAGAAGAGAACAGGACCAGCCCGTCTGTTTCCGTGGGTGTAGCAATGATGGGCAGCAGAGTCATTGATAGGCTTTCAAAGTTTAGCGATCGCCAACCCAGCAGATATGGTGATGATGAAACTGACAATAAGTCATAAATGAAGGAAACCGATGTTGTCAAATATATATACCTGCTGGCTCCACACTATCGTCGAACAGTCCAACTGTTCGTCCAACCTTCCATCTGTAGAGACAATAGTTCTTGCATATTTGACGATTTTCTATCATGTTGGCCAACTCACACGAACAGACCCTCCACACATTAGTATGGAAGAAGGCTCTAGAATGGACAATAATATTTTTTTTCAAACTAAACAAGAGTAATTTACCTTGTTCTATTCCTATGTATAGTATCCACTAACTACGTTTTCACCATGGGTTTTTAATATTACATCGGTTATTAACTTATAAGAAATACTATTATGCACTGAAAAGGTTTCTTTGTAAACGCTTTATTGTACAAAAGAAAAGGTATACGACAAAAGCAGTCACTTCAACGTTCTCCATAGTGAATGAGGTTGATAAGTAGCCTATTGATGTGTGGAGAATCTGTTTTGATTGATGCGAGTTGGGTCAGATTGGGGTCATATTGGATGCAGTCTGGTAAGAGCATTATAGGCCAGGGCCTGGTAATAGGCATCACCGCTGGGACTGTGGTTGGATGTGAAAACAAATGGGCATCAGGTATTTTTGTTTTTGTGTACAGTAAGAATCTTGTATAAATTCGACGGTTCTGCGACAACTGAACCATCTGAACATATACAGGGCTACCACTCGCTTCAACATCACTCAATTGCTTAACTTCACTAAGTAATGTATGCCAAGGAAAGATTATGAATTGATAAGTTATATTAAAATATGCATCGGAGTCAGATCGATTAACAAGAATAGATAAGGTTCTTCACCAGAATATTAGTGTCGCATGTAACAGTGATTATATTGGTTCTTATTCATTATTATTTGTCATCAATAAACATTTCCACAAGATAGTGCTTAGTAAACACAGTCATAGAAATATTGGAAGCTCTTTTGCATATTTTTTTTAGGGCGCACATAATATAATCTTTTTCAGTTTCATGTAATAACATCATGAGTACTGTAAGATTGCAGTTTCTGAAGTTTGATAGCATTCTCTATCTTCAATTTAAGAGCGGTAAAGAACTTTCCACACTTCTCTATATTCCGCCTTTTCTTTGACTTCCCGGTACGACACGGCATTTACATTTTCCTTTACTTGTACCATGTATGTTAAATATATCGAGTTATGGATATTTTTCATTTATACATGTATTTATTTACAACAAAAAAAAATGTATTTGTGTAGTTTATCAACCATGTGGTTTCCATAACACATTCCATTCCGAACGAGTACGACATTGGAACCTTCAAGAAACGAGCCTACACCTTCCTCAAAGGCCGGCAACGCATCTGTGACCCTTTTGGTGTTGCGGGTGTCCATGGGCGGCGGTGATTGCTTTCCATCAGGTGACCCGCATGCTCGTTTGCCGCCCTCTGATATAAAAAAAAAAAAAAAAAACACAAGCGTAGATGCTTACTGTGGACCTAGATGGCGCTGTGTGTATGTGCAAAGATATTTATTATGCAGGGTGAATTTGAATTCGTGTAATTCCCGTTAATTAGTGACTGCACTCTTGATTACGAACAAATTTTCCCAAAGGAACCATAGTCGAATTCGATTAAAAATTTTTCGATTACCCATACAAAGTAAACCATTCTGAAGTCACCTTTAGTATGGAAATCCAGAAATTTTCGGCTGAATTTGGCTATGTTTCCTAATGGAAAATTGTTCGTAATCAAAAGTAGAGTCACCAGCCAAAAATTGTTGAACTTCCATACTAAAGTCGGTTTCAGAATGGTTTACCTTGTATGGGTAATTCGACTATTGTTCCTTAGGGAATAACATGAATTACCCTGTATAGTGAATTTGAATTCGTGTAATTTGTATGACTCCACTCTTGATTACCAACAACTTTCCCCAAGGCACCATAGTCGAATTCGATTAAAAATTTTTCGATTACCCATGCAAAGTAAACCATTATGAAACCACCTTTAGCATGGTAATCCAGAAATTTTCGGCTGAATTTGGCTATGTTCCTAACCGCCTCCGTGGCTCAATGTAAACAACATTGGGTGTATGAATCGGAGGTCGCGGGTTCGATCCCCAGCGGGGTACATGTTTAAGTACTCGGTTTGATTGGTGGTAGGGCATTTTAAATGTCCGCCTGGCTAGCTACCACCATCTTATCTAAAGCAGCAATGTTAATGGCATTGTTGTGTTCCGGTTGGCAGAGATAAGATAGCCAGTCCTCCAAATATGTTGGGGTTTCCGGGTCAGTACGCTTCCACCTTCGACCTCATCTTCACTTAACATCAGGTGTGATTGAGGTCAAGTACGAACCCGTCGTGCATAAATATAAATATAAATATAATATGGAAAATTAATCGTAATCAGGAGTAGAGTCACCAGGCAAAAAATATTGGACTTCCCTACTAAAGTCGGTTTCAGAATGGTTTACTTTGTATGGGTAATCGAAAAATTTCTGATCGAATTCGACTATGGTTCGTTGGGGAAAATTGTTCGTAATCAGGAGCAGAGTCACCAGTCAATGGGAATTACACGAATTCAAATTCTTTATGAAACAACTGGGGCTCTACCGCTTAACTCAAAGCTAAAGCGATAGTAATGCAGTGTCAGTCCTTGTAATTGTGTTACGATATGACAAGGATGGATGGTGTATTGACGTCATAAACGATAACCATTTCCAATGCAATTCAATTAGGCTATCTGACTGCTGTTTTTTTTGTATATAGCGAAAGCTGTTCAGTTTGATGATGTACATATGTATTAGATTTGCGATCAATATGTAAAAGGTCGATATGTTCGATCTCAAATGATGGGGTCATAATAATAATAATAATAAATAATAAATATCCTTAGACATACACACAGCGCCATCTAGTTCCACAGTAAGCTACTATAGGCTTGTGTTGTGGATACCAGATGGTTGATATACTACATAAATACATTTTTTTGTTGTAAACAAATACTTATTATTAATGAAAACATCCATTATTTGGTTAGTTAGTTTGGTATAGTGGTGTAATGGCGTTTCCAACGTGAGAACCCTAAAGCCCTATTTCAGAATGTCACTCAAGCAGAGATCTCTGCTAATAAATGTGTATGTGTAGCGTTCGATCCTGCTGAGCGCTTTATTAGACCACTATTATATTATTGTCTACAATATTTCTATATGTGAGAACCTGTTATTAGCCGTCAGGTATAATTTCCCATTGTTATTTGTGATTTAACATGGCTGTTGGTTTTCCTTAACATAAATAAATAAATAAATAATAAAATAGGACAGATTTGTATATCGGCATCTCTAACTATGTTCAAGCTCAGATCTACACTTGACTTGTCCTCCGGTGCGTGATCACGCAGGACCGATCGTGGTGGAGATCTTTGGGGTACGGCTTTGTCCAGCAGTGGACGTCTTTCGGCATATATGATGATGATGACTGTAACAGTAACTACTGTATGCGTCATCGTATAACCATCTAGTCTTCTACACCGATTTAGTGGTGAGGCAATACAATTTTCAAGCCGTTAGGAAATTTTGCTACGATAACCTTTCGCTTCCGAACATTTACACTTACTGCATAGTGGCGCTATCAAAACAGGGTGTCAAGCATCCTAAGCTGATTTAAATTTAACTATACTCCCATTTTAGGGTTTAAAACTTCTTTAATTAGATGTTATGTTTAAGTAGGTATATTTGTCTATTGATCTAGGTATGTATGTGTATGTAAATATATAAAATTTATTCACTTAGTTTGTATCTGCATCCCTATTTAATACCGCACAACCTACCTATTTGAAATGTACTGTCCTTATACCCAAAGGTTGCGTGGAAGAGATCGCTTTTAGTGATAAGGTCGCCTAATTGTACATTCTATTCTTGCCACTTTTCTGAAACTGTATTTTCTTTTCTGTTGTGCAATAAAGTATATTTGTATTGTATTGTAGTCTGGGTCCAAGGCAGCAATAGAGACACGTAGGGCAACATCTACCTAGGTAGACGGCACCGTGCAGAGTACCACTGTTGATCCTGGCTCACAGGAGTTGCAGTGGGAGGAGTGTGGAGGCGGATAATGTACTGTATTTACCTGTTGATGTAATAAATGTTGTCTTAGTCATTTCTCCGAACAAATCTGGCAGTTTTTTTGTAACGACCATAAAAATCCGGAAACATATACTAGCTTTATAAATCGATACGATTTTACAAACGTCACGTAAAAGATAACTGTGATAAGAAGACGGCTTATATACTAACTTTGGACAACGTTACCGCAGTTGCTACCTACCTTGCTACGAGTATTAAGTTTCGTTGGAGTGTGTATATTTTTTTTAACTAAACATGTTTCGTATATTCCTATTGGCTGTTCTGATTAGCGGAGCTGTCGGTCAGCTGGCCATGAATCGACCATGTGATATTGTAGTGGGGATGCCCGTGCAGTTCAATATGGTGAGTAAAAGGTCTTTTTAATAAGGTTCCTGTTGAAATATAAAATCTTCCTTTCAATAAATTTAAAGTTACTATAAAACAGAAACTTATTAAGAAAGCATATTATAAAATGTCAGATTATTTAGATGATAAACATTCATGGACATAAACAGCCCGTTCGCATGACCAGGCTATTTCACAATTAATAATGAAATATTATAATATAAAATAATAATTAATAATTTTGTAATATATAAACCTTTTTTTTTAAAGAGCAACCTCTCGAGTTTCTTGCTTGTTCTTCTCAGGAGAAAATTGCCTTTTGAACAAGCAGTAGCTTAAAAAATATAAAATCTGACTATTATAAGTGTACCCTGTGTAACTACAAAATAAAGAATTTTTTGATTTTGATTCTGTTGAAACTGACCGATTCCTGAAAACGATCCTTCACAACTTTTATGGTCCAGTAAAGATACGCTTTTACCTTCCTAGAATTTTAAAGGTCGTGATATTTTTTACACAAGTATAGAGTACCTTTTACTTAGAATACAAATGTTTTCTTACAGATCGGTAGCTTGCTTTAGCTATGGTATAGGTATTTAGTAATAAAACATAGACGATTACATTTAACGGTTTAGACGGTTTGCGTGGAAGAGATCGCTGTTAGCGATAAGGCCGTCTTTTTGTGCGATTAATGATGTACGCTGTATTCTTCATGTAGCTTTTGTTAATTGTGCAATAAAGAGTATTTGATTGATTGATTAAATTACCACTGTGAATTTCTTTGCGTCGGAGAATATACTTAGAACCTTTGTAAGTATTTTTTCAATAACTTCTTTATATTTATAAAAAATCTCACCGAGAGCAAATATTACGACTCAGTAAACTATTTTTGAAATATAAATAAGCTATTGATAATTTTTTTTAATTGTTTTAGGAGATCTATCTATTACAAAGCAAGGAAGTTCACAGTGGTAACTTTAATTTAATATTGTAGGTTTTATAACTAAAGTAAGCTACAGAATAGCATATATTAAAATATAATACAAATAACATTTGAAAACGTCCTAACATACAATTATCGCTTATTCACAAGGCAGATTCCCCGGAGAAGATCGAACAAGAAACTCAGGGGTTGCTCTTTTTAAATAAGTATTTTTACAATTTATGATTCGACAAAGAAAAAAAAGAAAATGGATATCGCCGACCGGTTCATATCCATGACCATCATCGAGATAGTTTCTGTTTAATTGTGATTTTAAATTTATTTGTTTGGGATGATTTGGGATAACCCTCACCACACCATTTGGGATAAAGATCGTGTCATTTTATTATGTATTTTCATTTACAATAATTGTTATTTGGATACTTTAAACTTACACAATCACGTGTTCAGTAAGTAATACATGATCTTATATAATCGGCCAGACGACCTGTTTGGTGTAGTGGTCAGCTACTCTGACCACTATACCAAAAGGTCGCGGGTTCGAATCCCGCTAGGGGCATATGTTTGTATGATGAATACGGACATGTGTACCTGAGTTATGGATGTTTTTATTTGTAATAAGTATTTACTTACAAAAAAAATGTATTTATGTAGGATATCAACCATCTGGTATCCACAACACAAGTCTATAGTTGCTTACTGTGGAACTAGATGGCGCTGTGTGTATGTCCAAGGATATTTATTTATTATTTATTATATAATATCGCAGGCAGAATGTTATTCAGGGCGGATATTAGCAACTGCGTTGCAACTCACTTTTCAGCAACGTAGGAAATATTCGCCATCCATAACGATTCGCTAGGCATTTCATGAAATGTCTGCGACATATACGTGGGCTAATGTAACAATTGTTTTCCCAGTTTGCCGGCACATGGTATCAAATCGAGAGGATCCAGAACTCGGAGGAGATAGGTGACTGCAGCACCTCCGAGTACAACGCCAACATGACGTTCGTCAATCGTGAAGTAGCTAACAGAAATGAAAGACTCAGAACAGGAGTCATTACAACAAACGCAGCTGATATCACCGGACCTTGGAACGTCACATTTAATGGTGAGATACATACATAGGTTAATTTCCGTTTGACCAGCTACCACCGTCTTACATAGCCACTCAACCGTCCGTGGTTACACCTATAACCAAAAAAAAGACCAGTCTACTGTCCGTGGTTACAACAGTAACCAAAGCGCTCTATCTTTATGCGGTTCGAAACAATTCCTTCTATTATGTGCAGTTGACACTATTTGGGAAAAAAATTCAGTGTGACCACTAACAAATTATCTTACGGATACTCGTACGTTCATAGTGGGCAGTATTCGGCTGTTCTCATGAATAAAAATATCAAAGTTAGTTCGTGCGTTCAGTTATCTGTAGGGAACAATGTTCCAACTTTAAGTCGCAAATAATTATAATTTTAATACATATTTCTGGGACTATTATATATCAAAATGATCGTGAGGATTAGTACTTTACGATTATACATAATTTTTACAGATCGTAGCGATATTTCGAATTTAAATATCGCTACGAACATATCTATTTCACCACCTAGACAGTTGGAAATCCACCACGGTGCGGTTCAGTAGACATTTCCTTCCACGTACCGTTACTTTTTGGAATAAGCTCCCAGCGGATGTCTTTCCGAACCGATACGATCTGGGAACCTTCAAGAAGCGAGCATATTCCTTCCTTAAAGGCCGGTAGCGCCACTGCGGATCTTCCGTTTCCGTAGATGGTTATGGGCAGCGGTGACACTTACCATCAGGTGCGCCTCTTGCTCGTTTGCCCACCTCTTCAATAAAAAAAAAAAAAAAAAAATGTTTTTTTCATGTCCGAGTAATAGGCAGTTTTAGCGTATTACTGATAATTTTACGTTTTGCCTAACGAATAATAATAGTGAAAATGAATTATATTTCATTATGTTCCTGCGCTCGTCACAGGACATATTCTTTTATACGAGGGCGACACTAAAAATTTTTAGAACTGGCCACTTTTAAACGATATAATAAAAAAATGAGCTCAAATTTTGAAAATGGAACTCTGCCAATATTGCTGTGTGTGTATTTCATTCATTTGTCATTTGTTTTACGATTTGGCGGCAAATTGAAAATTGTCTGTGTCTCGCTAATGATTTTTAATGACTTTCGATGTCATTTAAGTCAACAAGAAAGTTACACAACAACAACATAAGATTTGTTAAGGGATGTTATAAACTTCAATATGTTCCGCGGGTATTCGTCTTTGAGCGAGTTGAAGGTCGGGTCAAAATTATTGTGGAGTAGGTAGTACGTTTCGATATATTTTGCCACAAAAAATTAATTAAATACAGGATATTTTCATACCATTACAGAGGAAAAGTCTAGATTTATATAGAAGTTACTAAATTCGTTATTATTCACTGAGAGCCGAGTTAGAGAAATGTTGCGAATTTTATTACCGACATCGTATGTTATACCCAGTTTTTAGTACACTAGAATAAGATTTTCTGTATTCTCTTTTATATATATCGTATTTTTTATGTCGCCATAGCTGTTGTAGCTTGCCAGATATAAAAGCGTGACCTGTGTGAAGTGTGTTTGCTGTGAAACGCCACCGCGCCATTTTTCGGCGATACTAGCGCCACCAGATTCACTTCTTGTAGCAAACCGTGTATTAAGATAGTCATGCGACAGCGTACTCGTAACTTACAAATCCGTCGATAATTTATCGCTATCTGAGTCATGTTTGTAAAAGTATGTTCTTTATTACAGATGGCAGATCTCTTAATTATCACCTGTTGGTAACTGATTACCAAAACTATGGGCTTCTGTACAGTTGTGAGAACACTGATGCTAGCAACTCAAATGGTAAGTTATTTAATTTATGATACTATTGTTGATTATTGTCATGGAGTCGTTTTGGCAATGGCAAAGAGAACTTTCCCGCCAGGCGAAATAATTTTTATTTTTTCCCTAAATTGTTTATTTTCACTTGGTCATTCGAGGAACATAAATTTAAAAATTTATGCGATTTTAAATTAAACGCTTAATTTTTTTAATTATTATCAATTAGCTTAATTGCCAAAAGAAGCATTATCTTTATTTTGTTAAAGAAACTTAATACTAATTTGTTTTTTAATATACCAATCCGAATAAATAAAATATCCTTAAACATACACACAGCGCCCTCTAGTTCCACAGTAAGCAACTATAGGCTTGTGTTGACGATACCAGATGGTTGATATACTACATAAATACATTTTTTTTGTAAATAAATACTTCATTTTCATACTAATAATAATAATTCATTTGTTCGCAGTATGGGCATGGAAGCTGAGCAGAATGAATACAATGGGTAGCGTAGGTAATCTAGCCATCAACGTTATCCTGAACGCCCATCCTCATCTTTTGAACGCCACCTGGAGGCCCACTGTTCATAACAATAACGCCTGTCAAACTGACGGTGCTGCCAGTCTTCAGGCTATGCCAATCATGGCGCTAGCTGCATTATACTTAATCTTCTACACTAGCAAAGAGTATTTATCTTAAACATGGCCGAATTTCATGGTCATTGTGGCCAGTTCTCGGAAGTCCTAAGGTCAGACTCAATTAAACTGATGACATTAAAAAAAAAAAAATTATTATTTCTGCCACACCAATCATGTAGTCCCAAAAAGCAAAGCTTGTACTATGGATACTAGATAACGGATAAACATACATAAATATTTATATAAACATCCATGACATCCATCGTAGGATTCGAACCCGCAACCATTGGTTCACAGGTTCACACCTATCGGTCGCCATAATTTGAAGAATTGTTTCTTTAGTGTATTTATTCGCCGACGACCTGTTTGGTGAAGTGGTTAGAAACTCTGAGCACTATACCAAAGAGGTCGCGGGTTCGAATCCCGCTAGGGACATATGTTTGTGTGATAAATACGGACATGTGTACCAGAGTTATGGATGCTTTCTTTTATAATAAGTATTATGTAGTATATCAACCATCTGGTATCCACAACACAAGCCTATAGTTGCTTACTGTGGAACTAGATGGCGCTGTGTGTATGTCTAAGGATATTTATTTATTTATTATATTTATTCCAAGTTAAATAAAAATGCAATAACAACTTATTTTGTATTATAAAGAGTTATCCTAAAAACTACCAAAAATGGGGACAAATTACGGAATGAATTTCATTTCTTTAATTTATTCTGAGAATCATTATTATTGGAACAAGTAATTAAATGTTTAGATGGTGCTTTCAATTCTTTCAGATACACATAATTTTTTTATACAATCTAGTCAATTGATCAATTTTTTTTTATTCAATTAAGTGACATTTTCATTTTAACATTATGCGTTGACAAAACATGACTGTACTGGTCCAAATATTATCTATTCCATTGGCACAGAATTGGGCCATCGTGGTGGACTATGGCCCATACACCCTCATTATACGAGGGAAGGCCTATATCCCTGCAGTGGGATGTTTGCGGGCTGATGATGGATGTATGAATATCTATACAAAAAGATCTTATCTTATATGTTATTGCATTTGTAATATTTATAAGAATCTGCAAAGTCATTTTAAAACGTAATTCATATGTTTAGTTTGAAGGATACCTGTTAATTTATTTTTAAGTTTATAAGGTTTAAATGTAAATAAATTACTAATTAAAAACAAGGTTTAGTATTTGATTAAACTAAAACCCTTAATTGTTTTAGATAGTGTTATATTTATTGTGTAATTATTATTATTATTATGTTTAAGTGCAGTTAAATTATCTAGTTATAGTTTGTAGGCTTAGTTTATATATTTTTATCTTTACGTTATATTTTTTACCAACTATAAAATACACCCGTATTGCTACTATTAGTGCAAATCTCACCTACTGGTAGCTTGTATCTTTACCCTAAGGTTTGCCTGGAAGAGATCGCTGTTAGCGATAAGGCCGCCTTTTTGTGCGATTAATGATGTACGCTGTATTCTTCATGTATCTTTTGTTAATTGTGCAATAAAGAGTATTTGTATTGTATTGTATTGTATTATTATTAAATTCTTTATTGCACACAAAAATAAAATACAAAGAACATTTAACATAAATGATGAATTGTGCAAAGGCGGTCTTATCGCTGATAGCGATTTCTTCCAGACAACCTCAGTTAAAGAAGTTTTTTAATAAATAGTTGGATAGTGCAAAGTAGAAGGTGAACAACTTTAAATATCAGCAGGTAAAGATAAACACTTACTAAAATAAAAAACCATATAAATAGTACAATAATAAAATACACATACAATTCATTAAAGAGATAAATAATACTCCTTTAGACGCAGTTTAAACGCTGCAAGCGATTCTGCGTGACGAATATTTTGTGGTAGTGCATTCCACAACTGCGCAGCCTTAATGCCAAAGGATCCCGAGTAATAATTTGTACGGCAGCTGATGGGCTTAAGCAAATTGTCTGTTTTAGACCTAAGAGGCACATCGTGATGGGATCCTAAATATGTAAAGATTATTGCTACATATATATTTCGTTCATTATACGATAGACGACCTGTTTAGTGTAGTGGTTAAAAATTCTGACTTGTAGCAGTCAGAAAGGTCGCGGATTCGAATCCCGCTAGGGGCATAAGTTTGTATGATGAATACAGACATGTGTTCCCGAGTTATGGATGTGTTTCATTTATTTATGTATTTATTTACAAAAAAAAAATGTATTTATGTAGTTTATCAACCATCTGGTATCCATAATACAAGCGTAGTTGCTTAGTGTGGATCTAGATGGCGCTGTGTGTATGTGCAAAGATATTTATTATTTATTATTATTGGGATAATAAACAGGTATACATTAATGTTACCGTAATGCCCGAGATGCGCGCATAATCTCAACTTTTTGGTTCTGGCAGAATTATCAGCGTTGTGGGATCTCCCTGCAATATCATGCTGAGTCAGATCCAATTCGTTGGTCTGATACCGGGCGCAAATAAATTATAAAATTGTCTGACTTTTTGTATTATATTTCTTGTTGTGAATTGTTTCTGTGTACCTTGTATTTCTGTTTACGTATATAGTTGTTCTATTATATATATTTTTTTTATGCACAACGGGTCTGCACTTGACCTCAATCGCACCTGATGTTAAGTGAAGATGAGGCCGAAGGTGAGGTGAGGTAGCGTACTATAGTAGCGTATATATAGTAATAGGTAAATAACTATGACACAGAGTCTTCTCATTGTAAGTGCGCCAATGTGAAAAATTCGCACGTTACTCACTAATCGTTCTTAGGTCCATATTTCTGAATATTGCTCAAGCGTAGATCTGCTCTTGAGCATAGTTAGAAGGAGATGCCGCTATACAAGTTACATAAAGCTGTCCCTTTTTAACTATCCTCAAGTGGTGGCTCTACTTGAGTGACATTATAATAAGAGACTTAGACTTGCCACCAGATCCAGGGATCCATAAAGAGCAGGGTGAATAAGCATCTAGTGAGATCTCGTGCTTCATATTCGGCCGCATCGTCAGTTTCCACCAAGTGAGGTTGTGGTCAAAAGCGAATCCAGTTAATCAAAAAAAAATAAGGCTGCAATAAGACAACCATAACGCCAAGCAAAATAATTGTGCAGTGGAATATTTTTGTACGTCTTTCTGTAATCTATTTTATCTATGTATCTATCAAAATACAATCAAGTAGCCAGTTTGCTTGTAAAAAAAATACATATATACAGTCGGCAACACAATTAAGGCTTAATTTGTATGATATATTTTTGGAGGGTGATATATGAAACAACAAATTAATTATAAATAAATACGTGCTTGATTTAAATGTCTGAATGTTGAATTATGTTGTCGACTGTATCTATACTAATTAACATATGTTATTACTTTCTAAATATAATATAAATAAATCTGTCACAAGAAATTCTTTAAAAGATTCTGATAATCATATCAAATTCAGTTGCGTACTTTGCAACAATTGAACGCACAGACAGTCGCGAACAGCGACTTGTGTTATATTAAACACAGAATAAACATTATTAATGCCTTTCCGGTATGTCGTTGATAAGAATCAATAGACCCACCTAAAAATTGGGAGATTATTATGAATCACTGCGATAATCTATTGCCATCATAAATGACTGTTTCTGTTATTACCAATAATAAACATAATAAGATAACAATATTTACCATTTAAATGGTTTTTAGCCAAATAGACATAGGTATGATTAAAGTCAATATGCGCATCATATCATATTTTATCATTTGTTATCATGACTGTTAAAAGACTAGAGTCGCAATGATTTTTTAAATTGCATTGTTCCTTACAAGGTGTGGCTTCGGTTCAGTGTCGTACCTCCCGCTACGCTCGAGGAGTCTCTTCCACCTGAGGGCCGAGTGTGAGTTTTGTTTCGACTTAACTTTACTACCGCATTCACGTTTACGTGACGATTTGTATGAAGAAATGTGCAGCGCCTCTAGCGGATAGTTTGCAAAACGATTTTTATCATAGGGACTTTTTTTGTAAACGCGAACGCGATGGTAAAGTTAAAAACTTACTCGTAATGTTTATTGCTTAATAAATTTTATTCTCATAATAAAATAGCTAAGTACAACTGAGTTTACGACGCAAGTGGTTGCAGGAGTTAGAGTTTTATGTCAAATTCCAAAACAATTATATGCAATAAACGTACAATATGTTTGACGAGCGATTGGTGTAGTGGATACTTAGTGACCCTGTCAGCGAAACGAACGGTTGCGGGTTTGAACGCGACAGGGAAATGTTCGTGTTATGAATACCAACATTTATTCCAGAGTCATGGATGTTTATATAAAAATTTATGTATGTTTATTACCTCCGATTAAGCGATTAAGACGCGGTCTCCCAATTTGGGACTTCCGGGTTCGATTCCCAGGCAGGCCATGTACCAATGAGTTTTTAAATTTAATTTAATTACTTATGTGCGTTTATCCGACTGATCTTAAACTGTGAAGGAAATCATCGTGAGGAAACCGGCATGCCTGAGAAATGAAAATTCAAGGGCTGTGAAGTCCCCAACCCGCATTGAGCCAGCGTCATTATATGAGGGAAGGCCTATATCCCTGCAGTGTAATGTTTTCGGGCTGATGATGACCAGTTAAGTTTTGCTTAATTTGGGGCTAGATAATTGGTGTAAGTGTCCGATATATTTATTTATTTATACATAAGTGTTTCAGCCGGTTCCTCGTTAAACCGCGCAAATATGCTGGTCTCAGTGAAGTTCACCTATTTGCTCCGTTTGGTAAAGAATCGTTTGGGCCTACGGCCAACGTGGTCACGCATTTTTTAAAGTGTTGTCTGAGCTTCTGGTTGATGCATCGTACTATGGGAGGGCTGGCCAATACTTTTATCAAAGAATCAATTTTCTCTGGGTACAATTCCACCAACGAGAGACTTGGGACTAGTTTTTTATTTGGGAGTTTTTTGTAACACATTCTACATATAATTGCAATTCAAAAGAGATTTTTTTATAGGATAAAATTATCACTTGAAAATATATTTACGTACTTAAATATTTGACAAATTATGGGACAGTCAACAAATGTTAAACGAGATTGGATTTTAATGGTTTCGGCACTCAAATGGAACAGAATCAACCCGTCTCTTCCCGTGGGTGGGTGGGTGGTGGGGTTTTTTTTTTTTATAATAAATATTTGGGACACTTACACCAATCATCTAGTCCCAAACCAAGCAAAACTTGTACTATGGATACTAGATAACGGATAAACATACATATAGTATATATTTATATAAACATCCATGACTCGGGAATAAATGTTCGTATTCATCACAGAAACATTTACCCGTCGCGGGATTCGAACCCGCAACCGTTGGTTTCGCTGACAGGGTCACTATCCACTACACCAACCGGTCGTCTAAAGAATGAACCGTGGATGAAGTTTCAACATTAAACTCTTAATGTTTGGAACACCGAAACACTATTGTTTGGGATATCTCTGACTACCCCATTTGGGATAAAGGTCGTGACAAGTCAATCAACAAATAAACAAAGAAATAGCAAGTTGAAAGTACAGCTTAGTCTATTTTAACGAATATAATAAGATGTCAATAATATTAATAATGTCATGCATAATTCTATTTATTTATTTTTTTATGTATAACGGGTTGGTACTTGACCTCAATCACACCTGATGTTAAGTGAAGATGAGGTCTATGTTAACAATATTCTGAAAACCAATTTTCTCAACTAACTTGCCACCTCATAATAGACTAGCAGTACCTTTCTCTTCCCTAAAAATAGTTCACTCTGGCCCTTTCGCAATGTCCGTAAAATTTTTTAACAAAATCCCTACACACGTTAAAAACTAAGAAAACCCCTACAAATTTAAATCGTTGCTCAAAAATTGAAATTGAAATTAAAATTGAAATTGAAATTGAAATTTCAATTTCAATTTCAATTTCAATTTCAATTTCAATTTCAATTTCAATTTCAATTTCAATTTCAATTTCAATTTCAATTTCAATTTCAATTTCAATTTCAATTTCAATTTCAATTTCAATTTCAATTTCAATTTCAATTTCAATTTCAATTTCAATTTCAATTTCAATTTCAATTTCAATTTCAATTTCAATTTCAATTTCAATTTCAATTTCAATTTTAATTTCAATTTCAATTTTTGAGCAACGATTTAAATTTGTAGGGGTTTTCTTAGTTTTTAACGTGTGTAGGGATTTTGTTAAAAAATTTTACGGACATTGCGAAAGGGCCAGAGTGAACTATTTTTAGGGAAGAGAAAGGTACTGCTAGTCTATTATGAGGTGGCAAGTTAGTTGAGAAAATTGGTTTTCAGAATATTGTTAACATAGACCTCATCTTCACTTAACATCAGGTGTGATTGAGGTCAAGTACCAACCCGTTATACATAAAAAAATAAATAAATAGAATTATGCATGACATTATTAATATTATTGACATCTTATTATATTCGTTAAAATAGACTAAGCTGTACTTTCAACTTGCTATTTCTTTGTTTATTTGTTGATTGACTTGTCACGACCTTTATCCCAAATGGGGTAGTCAGAGATATCCCAAACAATAGTGTTTCGGTGTTCCAAACATTAAGAGTTTAATGTTGAAACTTCATCCACGGTTCATTCTTTAGACGACCGGTTGGTGTAGTGGATAGTGACCCTGTCAGCGAAACCAACGGTTGCGGGTTCGAATCCCGCGACGGGTAAATGTTTCTGTGATGAATACGAACATTTATTCCCGAGTCATGGATGTTTATATAAATATATACTATATGTATGTTTATCCGTTATCTAGTATCCATAGTACAAGTTTTGCTTGGTTTGGGACTAGATGATTGGTGTACATTCGAACTTCTGTAAAATGCATTTTCGGTGAAATGAAACATATATAGAAAACAAAAATGTGGGAAACGTTTTTGAACAATAAAATTCCCAAAAAAATCGCATTCGTGATAGGTAACCATTTCGATGTATGCAATTTTAAGAATATTACATAACACCGAGCGTTGCTCTAAAAAAACTAGTGCAATCAACTCACTTGATTAGTACATTCATTAATGCAGAACACCCCCCCGCTCCCCGCAGCTATTTCTGTGACCAATCCCCCAAAACGGTGCCGCAAATAAAAGTGTTTGGTTCTCTCATTAGGATAAAAGCTTTCTCATATACCCCTTGTACAGTCAACTGCAGAAGTTGATGTTACATAGTAACTATTAAGTATCTGTGGTTGATATTCCTTTACGATTCGGAGGTCGCGGCTTCGATCCCCAGCGGGATACATGTTTAAGTACTCGGTTTGGTTGGTGGTAGGGCATTTTAAATGTCCGCCTGGCTAGCTACCACCATCTTATCTAAATCTGCCGCCAAGCAGCAATGTTAATAGCATTGTTGTGTTCCGGTTGTCAGAGATAAGATAGCCAGTCCCCTAAATGTGTTGGGGTTTCCGGGTCAGTACGCTTCCACCTTCGACCTCATCTTAACTTAACATCAGGTGTGATTGAGGTCAAGTACGAATCCGTCGTGCATAAAAAAAACAACAGCCAACAGTTGATCGATTAGACGACCTATTTGGTATAGTGTTTAGAAGCCCTGACCGCTATACCAAAAGATGAAGGTTTCGCATCACGCCAGAGGCATATGTTTCTATGATGAATGTTGAAATGACATACACCCGAGTGCAGTTTTCATTTATAATTATGTAGGTACATCAAGCATCTAGTATCAATAATACAAGCCTAGTGTTTAGTGTGGAATAGTGGATAGCACTATGTGTTTTAACATCAAGAATATTTTTATTTTATTTATTTATTCATATAAAAAAACACACTCAAATAGGATTACGCATTACTGGGATACGTCCGCAAAGACTAGACTTACACACACAACACTCAAACACATGACAGATGTCGTTTTTCGGCGGTGATTAAAAATATGACGAGTGATCTTGGTTTCATAAAACCTCCAAAAAGTGAAGTGATCTTGGTTTGGATGTATGTGTGACCATTGGTTACCCACTTATGTTGTTGACTGTACCAAGGACCAAGGACCATTTTAGTATAACATGGCAGATTATTATGTATTTCCAATCTAATAGAGACCGCATAATCTTATTTAATTAGTTTTATTGTTGAATAAAATGTATTGTTCATGAATCCAATCGTATTGAACATGTATGAGCGCCTCGAGTAGTGTTGGAAGCATAGATTTATACAGGATGAGTTCTTTTACCGCAAGGAAAAAAATAGGGCATGTTAGGTAAGTTAAATAGAAGGTATTGGCATAGGTAGTTTTTTTTTAATACCAACATGTAATAAAGCATTAATTTTGTCATTTAACGGTTAGCCTATACCACATAATTACATCATTAAATTAAATAAATAAAGAAAACTTGGTGAAAATACGAGTTCCAAATAAATTTCGAATGATAGGAACCCTACGAATCACGCCAGTAGCATATTAATCTAGGGCCACAGCGGGCGGTTTTGAAATATTTTTTTTATTTTTTATCCACAACGGGTTGGAATTTGACCTCAATCACACCTGATGTTAAGTGAAGATGAAGTCGAATTTGGAAGCGTACTGACCCGGAAACCCCAACACATTTGGAGGACTGGCTATCTTATCTCTGACAACCGGAACACAACAATAGTATACTTAATAGTAATATGGTAAAGCTTGTGCTATGGATACTAGATAACGTACAAACATACATAAATATTTATATAAACATCCATGACTCGAGAATAAATGTTCGTATTCATCACACAAACATTTACCCCTCGCGGGATTCGAACCCGCAACCGTTAGTTTCGCTGACAGGGTCACTATCCACTACACCAACCGGTCGTCAATTTTGGTATTTGCAATAACGATTCAAGAATTTGCATTCATAAAGTATAATTTAGTTAAGATCTGATGATGCATTCTTGAGATAGAGAGTGGAATCTTACTGAAGTCGGTTTTTTGCCAATTTTTGGCGATTCAATTATTATCACAACGGCATTCGTCTTTCATGTTCACTTAGCTTCTGATGTGACTGAGAATAAGATTTTAACCCCCGATAAAAACCGATACTTATCCAGTTAACCATAAAAAAAAAAAAAAAAAAAAAACGTTACGGGTGTGACGGCGTTGTGTGCATGTGTGTGTCCAGTCTTTGTCCGGATGAATCGTCTAACCAGGCTATTTTACAATTAATAATGAAATATTATTGTGCCCTTTTGTAATATAAAAACCTTTTTTAAAATGATAAACCTCTCGAGTTTCTTGCTTGTTCTTCTCAGGAAAAAATTATCTTTTGAACAAGCGGTAGCTTTGAAAATGTAAAATCTGACTATTTTAAGTCTACCCGATGTAAGTGTACCAAAAAGCATTTTTGATTTGATTTGATTTGTAATGTAAATATATATTTTTATTTCAAATGCCTTGACCGATTTCTAAGTACACTTTTTCGTCTTGACTCATTTTTTGGTAAAAAATGCAACATGGCGCCCGCAAGATACTACCTATACGTACTGTTGAGTTTTTGGGTTTTAAACTGATATTGTGTTATAAATAAAAGGCTAACTGAGGGGACATGTGCTTAGCCATATTTGAAGAAAATCGGATAAGCCGTATCGAAGATATTTCGCTTTCAACACTATCTATGTGCATTTATATGACTGCTCTTAAACTGTGAAGGAAAACATCGTGAGGAAACCTGCATGCCTGAGAAATAAAAATTCAAAGGCATGTGAAGTCCCCAACCCGCATTGGGCCAGCATGGTGGACTATGCCCCATTCTCCTTCATATACGAAGGAAGGCCTATATCCCTGTAGTGGGATGTTTACGGGCTGATGATGACTATCTTTTGTCCAGGTCTACCTAGTCGAAATGTTCAGTCGATTTTTCAATTTTTTTTTTACTTTTGAATCTATAGTTATTGCTTCATTTGTCTCAAGTTTGGATATTTGTAGCTGAATACACTCTTAATATCAAATAGGTGCCGCTATTGTCACTTGAGTCCTTGCCTATTACCTCATTTCGTATGCATAGTGTCCTTTGTAACAACGCCTGTGGGTGTGCTGAGTGACGGCGGAGTATCTCCGGTGGCTGTATACCGACGTCATCGAGGGTTTAATGAACTTGGATAGTACAGTGAGCATAAAAATCACGTAAAATGACAATCCCGCGTCCACACTCCTCCCACTGTAACTCCTATAAGTTAGGATCGACAGTGGTACTCGACACGGCGCCTACGAAGGTAGACGGTACCCTACGTGACTCTATTGCTACCTTGGACCCCAGACTAATTAAAGAAAGAAATAGGGTGTGTAAGTAAGAAAAGAAGTTTCCCACTTCCCCCTTGGCAAATAAGAGCGTAGCCAATGAAACGTAACATGGCACTAGAGCCATCCCTATGGGAAAGAAGGTCGAGTAAAGGTGTACTAAATAAATAATTATAGATATATAAAATAATAATAATAAGCGATAACAGAATTATGCTAAGGTGTAGAGAGAAGATAAGAAAGGAGCACAGATTAAAGCACAGAACATAATTTTATATAACGATTATTTCGGACGACGTTTACGACACAATTTTTATGTTAACCCGGAGGAACTTTAAATATCATTAAATATGTTGTGTCAAAATGCAATTAAATAACAATACGTAACAACATGTCAATTTAACTAATTATCAATAATGTCAGATCTTCATATTAAATTACGACATAACAATGTAACTTTCCATAATTATTAATAAATACCTATCAGTTTCTGTGATTAAGATATTCTCTTAAGGAGTAATAACAACCCTCTATTAGCCAAGAGTGAATTTTCCTATTAAATTGATTTAGGGGCAAGTGCGATCTTCTGGTAAGTAATTATATGCCTTTATGGACAAACAGGAGGGATTGCATATTACTGCAGTTGAATCCCACAGACTGCATGCGAGGGGCCAAATTGGATTATGACGGACATGCAAACGATTACCATTCATCGGTAAGCATCTCAGGTTCCATGATCATAATTGAGTTTTAATTTATGGGTGGTTAAGTGGTCTGTAAAATATTTAAGGTATTCAGGTCCTTGTTCCATCAGTGGCAGACCATTACCTTCTATTAATTCCTAGTGTCATGCTGATATCGTATTCGGCTTTAGTAGCTTGACATAATATCGCAATTTCCCGAGCTACCCTATACCTCGAGGTGCTGGCACCGTCCCAGTCGCTGGCAACACCAGCGTTTTCCCGACATAATATATTATCTAATCGATTTTAATAGGTGAATGGGATCATGATTCAACTATGTAGTCAGAAATTTTATAACAGCCTTTTGCATATAGTCTCTGTGGTATTTAAGTTGAGGTTATTCAGAGGTTTGCTTGAACATCGTTTCTTGCCGACGGTACGTCGTCTGGCGCATCAATAGCAGTAAGGGCACGTTGTATGCTCATTTCGCGTCTCCCGCAGGTTGTATGCGGCTCCCCGCTCGCACTTTTCTTTCCATCCATATGCAGTTTGGTGTAAGTGTGAAGAGGTTCCGTTTTAAGGTTTCGTCATTTTAGAAAATCGCCCTCACACCTCTTATCTCTGTCAAACGGAACAAAACAATTAAGAACAAGAATAATTTTATTGGATACAGAAATAAATAGACACAGTACAAAATAGCGATGATAGCAACTGTAGTTGGAAACTGTTGTGTAGCTATAAACGCCCATCTCGACGAATACAACGAATACAACGAATGTATTGTTATACTTAGCATTATACAAAATAAATAATTGTAACACAATAACACTAATAAGTATAACAACACCACCAAAATGAAACAAAGAAAGAAAAATTACAAAAAAAATTCTTAAGTATCTACATAACTCACAATTGTTGTTTGTTATGTACATATATATATATGTATGTTGATATTAACATGGCTGCTTGGCGGAATTCTTAGTTAAGAAGGTGGTAGATAGGCGAACAATGCCCTGCCACCAACTAAATTGAGTACTAAATATGTATGCTGGGAATCTTAAACCTTATGTGGTTTATAATAAGCCACGAATAGGCAGTAGCATGACAGGCATTTGCCGCATTTGATAGGCGTTTTAGGTTTTAGACAAACGCGCCGTCGGCATTTGGGTGGGATGGGCATTTTTGAAATTCGCACATTTACTATTTGAAAGAAAGATCTTTTTAAAAACATGTTTTTTTTTTGTTTAAAACATAATTTTTTCTAATGATATTTACATAGTCTTATAGGTAATTCATAGCTTAAACTACGTACGAGTAAGTGTTCTTTCTTATCTACTGATGTTTACTTACAGGCACTATTCTGGAAAAATCACGCATTTTAGGCACCCTACTCCTGAGTACGCCTTACGCCTGCATCCCAATTTTGAAATGGTAACCATAGCCACGGAATCTGTTGAAATATATTTATACAATACATTATGACTTCGAATGTATTTTGTATTGATATTGCTTGCAATGGACCATAACACGTTTGGGGAAAACTCGACAGTGACTCAAAATAATCGTTTATTTCACCATCACTCACGTTATAAAGACAGATGTGCAGGTAAATTACATTGACTTGAGCGTGCACAAATAAATTATGAATTATTGACCTTTTAAAATAATGTCACTGTGTATATTTTTAAGCTGTGTACAATAAAGAATTTTTTCTTTCTTCTTTCTTCTATTGAACCTAATTGAATACCTAAGTTATTTCAAATAGATACATTAAAATACATCACCTTATAAAGAGTGCTGCTGATGATAACTGGACCGCTCGCTAGGACTCGCTCTCCCAGAATGGCTTGCTGCTGCAAATATCCACGTTTAAATGTAACAATTCGTTGTTGCCAGCAGTTGGGTTATAAAACACCACCATTATCCAATTGCCAATGAAAATGTATAATTGATTGTCCTAGCACACGTTTCTCTTATAACTTAGACCACGTCACAAAAGCCCATACGGAGCCCTGAAAGGTTTCATAGTATAAGCCGCGTACCCCTCTATAGGCTTTGCTTGCAGTCTGTCTGAACTCTAGACAAGAATAGCGCTCCTTTACTTAGGGTTATCCTGCATTCGAGGGATTATTTTAGATTCATCACATTGCAAATTTGTCACATTAAAAAGGCCTTATTGCAAGTGCGGTGTCAAATAAATATATGTCTATGTCTAATGTTTTTCGAGTGTTTATGATAAAGATAAAGATTAACATCAAACTTAAGAGTTCACGTAAAAAGGAGAAACCTGATTAACTCCGTAGATTTCCACGCCCTACATTAGGTTAACCTCTGTTGTAGGTACATGGCTTCACCTCGGATTACATCACCATTAGAAATTGTTATTAACCTAGCTAATTTTCTATATTTACTTACAAAACTATAAATATTAAAGTATTAATGAAGTATATACTAATTACAGACATATTGTGTGCCTCTATAGCTAAATAGTAACAAATGTAATCTAAATCATGGCTGTTTTTGTTTGTGTATGAGCAATGGGAGTGTGCTGGCGTGTAAGAATGAGAGTGGGTCTATGTGTGAGTGTGGTATTGTGCGGGTGTGGTGATGTGTGAGTGTGATAATGTGTGCATGGTGGTGTGTGTTAGCATAAGATAGGGATCCTACTATACCATAATTTGCCAAGATGTTTTCAGTATGAGTATAGTTGAGTATGTATGTAAATATGTATGTAAGTCCGTTCCTTTGGCGTATCCTGTAGCCTAAACGACTTGACCGATTTCGAAGTGAATTGTGTCGTTCTTGATACCTGGAACCCGATTCACGTACACTCAACATTTGTCTATCGATAGACATTGGCATGTCTATCTCTTTCACACTTATATACGTGTGTAAAAGAGACAAACCTATTGATGTCCTTCGACATTTAAATCTCGAGTGAGTGAGAAACAGGCCCCGGGAGTGTCATAGGATACATTTATCAATCAATCAATCAAATACTCTTTATTGCACAATTAACAAAAGCTACGTGTAGAATACAGCGTACATCATTAATCGCACAAAAAGGCGGCGTTATCGCTAACAGCGATCTCTTCCAGGCAAACCTTAAGGTAAATTTATCGTAAAAAAACCAACATGGCGTTTGCAAAATACTAAACATACTGTCGGGTTATCTTGGTTTAAATACTTAAATAGTTATTACTTGTTTTAATATTAAATTTCTTAATTTTTTGCACAGGAATAGAGTACTTATCAGTGATGTAATAAAAAAATTTCAAAGTTTTTCAACAAATCGGTAGCTTGCTTAAGGTAGAGTGTAAGTATTTATATGTATATAGCGTTGCGGAAGCTACTCAGAATTCTTATTTTGTAAAAAAAAACATCAGTAGCTACTTTACAAATTGGCCTTCGTCAAAATATTTTTAAAAATAAGTAGGTATTGATTTTTTTTTAGATAACAGTTTTATGAAATTTTAATATCTTCTACGACGCAGCTAAGTCCACAGTGATAATTTTACTTTAATATTGTAGATTTTATAACTAAATACGTTCACTATACCTAAATCAAGCTACCGATTGGTTGGAAAACATTTTAATTCTTTTAATAATATTACTCTAAAACTAACCTACTCTAATAATTAAAAAGAACGAAATTTTTTTTTTTTTTCATAAAGTATTACAGGCATTAAAAATATAATTAACTAACTTTATCTATTAGTTAAAATACATATTTATTTATTCTTAACAATGCCTCTATATAGCAGCTATTTATTACGTTATTTGATTATTTTATTGTATTTACTTGACAATGCCTCTCGACAGTTAGCTTAGCTTATGAGATAATTGACAGTGCCCCTTTACAGCAGTTTAACTTCGTTTGTTTTTAAATAGGTACCTTATATAATTGTCACGAATTGTACTATTTATGTATGTTGACGTGTCCAAGTGCTCTAATTGAAGTTTATGGAAATAAGGAATTATGCGTATGAGTATTCACAAAGAATCATTTCGTTCATAAACATATTCATAAACTTCCAATCACAAAGGTAACAACTTATGAATAACCCATCCACACCTCATATAATTTGTAAAATGTAGCCTAAAGTCATATCTCCAGGAGTTTTGTTTTTTCGATATTAGCTCATTTGAATGAATTGTTTTTTTTCTGACTGAAACCGGTGGTTTTGACTTTCGAATCAGCGACGTAGTCCCAAACCTACGACACCAGTGCGATGTCGGACTGTCGCTGAAAATGGCGCCTCTACCGAAGCCTATATATAAAAAATCGTTGTCTATAATTTAGTACTTATTAGGGGTAACATGAAAAGCCAAAATCAGGAATGCTTTGTTTTGTAGATATTTATGTATTTATTTTATTTAATTATGACCAACGCTTTTATCCATATTAATGAATTGCATGTGGGCATTCTGAATAAGCCGGTCGCGTTCATTGTAAACATTGTCTCACATGCGAGTTAGACTATTGGGCGTTTTGTTTTTTTTTATCCACAACGGGTTAGCACTTGACCTCAATCAGGGTACAAAGTTCCCAGTGGTCTTACTAGTAATTCTATTGGGAAGGAAATGCCCAGTAGTTCAACTGGTAAGACTACTCGGTATGATTACTGGCACAAGTTTAGATGCCTATCTTTGACACTACTTCTACTACATTTTGCTATAGTAATCTTGGAAGAATCATTTTTTTATGCACAATGGGTTGGTACTTTACCTCAGTCACACCTGATGTTAAGTGAAGATTGAAGAGAATTTGTTCCCGTCAGGCTTAAAGTCTACCAAAGGCATAAATAAAATGACAGCTCCAAAAATAACTGATCATAATATTGAAAATTTTATGAACAATGAAGTTTATCGGCGGCGTTTACACTTCAGTGAGTCTTTAAGTAGATATCTGACGTGTCTTCGTACTTTTAATCAATAGTATTTTACAATAACTTTATGATTCCATAAAATATAATAACATAGAATCCTTAGACTCCGCGTTACTAACTTGGGTAATCATTTCATGGCGATCTCAGATTAAGATAAGAGGACATTGAAAATTTAGAAAACCCTCCAGAAAGCTAATGATTATGTTATTAAGATAGATCAAACAAACTGCATGAAAAGCTAAATATCTTCGAAACGGCTTAACCGATTTCAATTAAACATTCTAAATTTTCAATTATTTAAAATTAAAATCGGGACAAGATCTTGGCCCTGTCTCATTGAAATCGGTTATCTAGATGATATAAGTAATCACTTCATTCCTGGTTTTCAAAATTTTCTGTTTATTAATACGAGTGTTTCTATGCTTCAGAGGGCACTTCATATAGTTTGTCTCAATTAAAGGCAGTCCTTGAATCAACTCGGTGTGGCCTATAGGCGCAGGTTAGAATAATGACTGTCAGATGGCCACTAATCTGACAGAAATTGAACAATCCACAATGGGTCCGCGTGGTGGTTAATGGTCCATGTCCTAGTGGTATAGTGAGAGAAGGCTGTACCCCAACAGTGGGAATCTTTAAGGCTGTTGATGATGACCACTGATTAAAAGTCTTCGAGTGTTAACTAAACTTTATATCTCAGATTACACGTCATTACGAAGTCAACAATGGAGCCAAGTTACCCAAACGTATATCTGCCTGAAAGTCGTTCATGAATAAAATCCAAGTGTCGTCGCCCCCAGCGCTAAGCTCGTCGCCAATAGTGGGTGTAAATAATATTTATGGGAGCAATAAAGCCCAAACCCTGTCGACGTAAAATTGTCAGAAGCAGTCTCACCGCGATATATCACCATCAGTTACCTACAAAGTTGTGGCACTATTGAGAAATGGCAACATTTTCAATTTTGTATGCTTATTTTTGTGTTGTGTGCTTGTGGAGAATGGAACGGGAAATCCCATGAGTATCTGAGCGAAGCAGACTACTAAAAATCAGCTCGTCAATACGACTGATTATGCATGATTTAGAATTTACCTTAATTATACCTAGTGACGCTGAAGGAGAACATGAGGACCAAAATGGAAGCGCAATCGCCTGGAATCTTCAACTGGATAATCTCGTCATCTCTCAAGTAATGCTAATGCTGTTACTTGGCAGCAAACTTAGATAAGATAGTGGCAGCTAAGGATTTAAAGCGATAGTACCAAACAAACCCAGTATACTCAACATGTACTCCACTGTGATCAAACTTGTAACCTGATGGTGCTAAATTTGTGAACACGGACTTCTCTTAAATTCTTGTTTTAGTACACTATGTCAATGCAATGGTTTCCCTAAATACTTTTATCATATATATATATACATGTATTTTGTAAGCTACTTTAATTATGTTTTCTGTTGTCTTTTTCTGTTTCTGGTGTCAATTGATTACTTATATTTTTATGTGGGTAGTAGTCCCACGTCGGGCGCCACAATTTTCTTGTACTATGGATAATGACTACTTCTAAATGAATCGCATTTATTTTTCTAACATTAATAAGTAATGTATCTAATATAATAAGGGTACTATTATAGAGTACGTACATAGGAAATGACCTGTCTAATTTCAAACAACTGTAACGGTCTCATGGTGCATTCATAACCAGGAGCAGCTGTTGGAACCAAGCTTGTGAACATGAGCATAAGCATAACTAATGTGATGCGAGTATCCTGATGCCACATAATTTATCATTCGCCAATGGTGTATTGCTTAAGATAGAACGATTATCAGTATTCAGTAATAATATGCTTTTAAGATCCTACCGACATGATAATCAAACTTATGAAATATATTTCCAAAACGCTAGTCTCATTAATTTAACATGCTATGACAATAAATTATATTAAAGAAAAACGTAATAATAGAGAAAGATTTTGTTTTCAATTTCTCAACAAATTACGAGAATTACAAAGTTAGCCGACTATATACCTGCACTTTTTAGAACATTGTTTAACTTCTCCAGTCAAAAACAAAAAGAAGAAATCTATGGGCTTATATTCAACAGAAAGCATCCTTTGGCTGATATGATGATGATCTTCTGCTTGTAATGGGGCTACACGGACAACAAGCGGTACTTGTGCGGTGATACACCTCTATGATGCCACAGACAATGCTATACGCGTGGCCACATTCTGGTCTTGAAGAATTGAATTGAAATTGAATTGAAAGAAGAATGAAGAATTAGAAGAAAAATTAAGATATTTTTGCCATCGACTCGCTAAGAACAAGATGATGACGATGACATGTGATAATTTTTTCCCGCTAAAGCTTATCATTTGCACCGCGTTTTAATATAAAGTGGGAACTAGTTAAATGTTGTTCACAGTTTAAGCCACACAGCTCTCACTAATTAGCTGTTTTTGTTAGTTTTTGTATTGAAACTCCGAGGAATTACGGAGTTGTAACTTGAGTTTAACTAATATTTAAGCTTTGTCATGGAAAATTTAAAGTTTCACTTCCTCAGGCAAATCTCGTCTTGTGACTGTAATAAATTCTTGAGGGTTAAAATTGTTTTAATTTGTGGCTCTAATCTTCAAAATCTTGAAACATTCCGATACAGATTCGAAAATGAGTTTAGAAGATTATTTTAAATTGCGATTTAAAACCACCTCTTGGATATACAAAAGTGTGCTTGATAGGGTACAGTCTCACGGAATTCCGATGAAATGAAATGATTTATTTGCTTAAACATGGTAAGTAATAAGGTTTTACAATAATGTTATAATGCATTTTAGTATCACATGTTTAGCCATTGGCGGCATGCAAATATTATGCGATATTAATATACAAAATAGTTAAATTAGTAGATTTTATATAATAAACATAATTCTTACTTAAGTCACTTTTATTACAATTTATTGTCAGTCTTTCCTTTTCTAAATTATATTATACATAACATTATTAATAAATTCATTACAAAAACAAAGTCAGTTCTAATCGTACTATTTGCAATATCATTCAATCTAATCTTTATCATCTAAAAATTCTTTTAAGCTGTAGTAACTTTCGTACTATGGTGTGTGGGTTCGTCACAGCAGCTGTACTGTTAGCGGCAATAACTTCTACACGAATATTTAAATAGTAATAGAATAGGTAATTATATTTGTATACAGTGTGGGTACACATTTCTTATCTTATTAAAATTATTGACATAATTGATCATTCACAAAGACTCCCCAGAGAAGAACGAGCAAGAAACTCAAGGGTTGCTCTTTTAAATAAGTTTTGGGTTACAATTATATTATATTGTATAATCAGACTGAATATCGCCGAGCCGTCTATATCCATTTTTATTTTATTAATTTTATTTTATTTATTTTAACACTTTATTGTACACACACACAACGAAATGGTAATTAACAAATATTTTAGAAAAATGTACAAAGGGCGAACTTATCTCTATAAAAGATCTCTTCCAGCAAATCCGTGAGAGCGAAATTTGTTATAAAAGGTAGACATAAAGTGTACACGAAACAGAAGAAACAAATGCTTGCTTATTATCCAGATAGGCAGAAATTTTATAATAGCCTTTTGTAAATAATGTATGTTTTATGATGGTTTTGAATGCCCATTGCTCACGGCTGACATGAACAGCAAGTTTATTTTTATATATTGTATTAACATTATGTATATCACTATTTTTCTTAAACGATTCTAGATTTTTTCTTACATACATTAGGTTTTCGTAAACATATTGCGATGCTAATTTCTTTAAATTTATTCCTAAAAAACACTCTGGGGCCCAATATGCCATACCACCAACGAAACCGAAACATGGAACCCGTGACCTAGGATCGTAAAACCTATGTTATTTACATTGAGCCACGGAGGCAGATCCTACCAACTAAACGACTTTTTGAAGTTTTATGTCTGTGATTGATGATAGTTCTGTCGAAGTCAAGGCTTGAGAAACACCGAGCAAAGTAAAATACGGCTGAATGGAATATAACACATATATGTCTATGTAAAATATGTATGGAAACATCGCGCACACTGCATGTAGGTTATAATAGGTACGTTATAATAGAATTATAAAGATGGAAGCTATTTAAAAGGTGTGTTGTTATTGTCGATTCTTCTCCCTAACCATAGAACATTGTGAAGCGATGTAGTTTTAAAAAATAACATGTTGACTTTCAGTGATATTTTTGTATCCTACATTGATTAAAATATTTTTTTTTGGTTTTTTTATTTCAAATTTTTGGTCGCGCAAAAATAATACCTACATGTTATCTTAAACATTTTGCCATTCAGGAATCCGTTTCCGAAATATTAAGCTTAAAAGTGCAAATTTGTCAACGACCTCTCCAACGACGATGGGCTACAAAAATTATAAATATTTATATTGAAATTAAAAATTTAATTAAAAAAATAATCATCCCCACTTTCAGGGCAAGGGCGGTGCCGTATATACGAAAATAAATTTCAATGTTTTATTTCATCACTTTGTCGGTGGGATTAATATGTATACCCTTACCAAATTACAGCTTTCCAGTACTAATAGTCTGTTCGTCTGTTCGCGGATTAACCCAGAGGTTAAGCCGTGAACAGACAGATGGATATGGTGATACTATAAGGGTTAAAAACGCAACATCACTCATCGAATTCCCACCAAGAAATCCCGCTCTGTTACCAATTTAGTGTTATGGCTGCATCGTTGTGCACGATGATTCTGCCAATGTCAGGGTTGAAGTTCACAATGCTAAAGTTGACGATTGTGCGGTAAGTTAAGCTTCTCTAGTTTGTGTAGCTGGAGAAAGGACAAACAGAACAACACATATTATAACCACCACCTCAACACATAATTAAGATAATGGACGATAATCTCAAAGTAGTAGACATGATAGATAAATTATAACATAACGATGTTAACTTTTATAAATTTAGCTAATATATATACAAGACGAGAGTGAACTTGACTTAATAAGTTGTTAACATTTATGGGGCGGGGCCCGCTCTGTTTATCTGAGGCGGTAATACGAATAATTCGAACTACCCTCACAAGTCAATAGTAAATTTTCTCAAATAACGTAATATGAGAGCATTGCTATTATTTATGGTAGGAACACCGCAAGTTGCAACAACAAGACCGACAGTTGGCTGGTCGCCATTTGATCTGTTCCCGCGAGATTAGAATGTTAATGTGTGTTGTTTGTCGCTGATTGTGTTGCCACAGATATCTTTACTTTCCCCATAAATAAAATCTAGGGGGATTTATTTTCATTCCCCTGGCTATATTCCATTTGTGGTTAGCAAGTTATTTTTACCCGACTGCCCAAAGGAGGGTACCTAATGTTTTTCGAGTGTATTTATGAATGTTCGTTTCTTAACGCGCATCCTGTACCCCAACACATTTACGGTCAAAAAACCAACATGGCGTCCGTAAAATGCAAAATATTGGGTCTTTACCTATGAAATTGGATTTTTTTCTTCGTTAATCATATGTACCAATTTTGGCGAATTTCAAAGCTATATCTAAATTAGTTTTTTTATTTGGAAAATGGAATATTATTTCAAGGTTTCACACGAAATATTTTTTAATATCTGGGCTAAATCACATAATAAAAAAAAATTGAACAGAGTCTATTCATGTGCTTCCCATAAACATTTCCTAGATTCGCTGAAACTTTTATAAAGCGATTACTTTTAAAAATTAACGCTGCCTATACTTAACTTAATGTTATCCGATAATACACACAAAGTTTAGCCAAAATTTGCATTTGCCTTTCCCAAAAAAAAAACAAAAATATTTGTATGGAGAAAACAGTCTTAATGAAATTCTTCATACAAAAACTACAAATAAAAAAATAATAAAAAAAAAAAACGTCCTTACGACCTAATATGTTATCGGAATACTATTATTTCCTTCTTTTCAATCCCCGACTCATTTAGAAATGTGTTATAAGTTTGAACCGTATGTCAGTCTGCGACATCGTAGTGCCAAAACGGCACAATCGATTAGAAAATGATTTTTTTATTTAAGAAAGCTTTACGAAATAGATCTTAGCCAAAATTGCTGGTTAATTCTTCCATAAATAATAATATCCAAAGCAGCGTGCACGTTCGGAGGGCACGTTAAATTATCGGTCAGAAAATAGTCAGCCGGTGGCCTACACCGTCGGCTTAAAAAGACTTGACTGTCAGGTGGCCACTAGTCTGATATCTAAACACAAATCCACCAATCCGTAGTGCGCAAGCGTGGTGGATTATGGCCAATACCTTCTCTCATTGAGAGGAAGCTGTGCCCCAACAGCGTGGACATATAAGGCTGTTGATGAAATCGGCATAAAGCCATTTTACTGGCGTGAAGCCATTCAATACTCGTAGCACAGTCGTATATGCTACTTGTTTACGTATAGCGAAGTTAAGCAAAGTCAGGCGCGCCGTCAGTCTTTGGATGGGTGACCACTAGTGACTTATCTTGCGGGTGATTTTGTTCTTCAAACGGCACGAAAAGTACGATGCCGCCGGTTTTCAATTGAAGACAGTTGTGAATCAAGAGGTGGCTTAAAAACTGACTATCAGGTAAACCAGCAATCTGTACTCTCATGCAGGAAATACTGCATTGGACAGGAAAGGTTGCATAACATCACATAACATCCACAATCTATAGAATCGCTACAAATTCTGGCAACACTGAGTGGCGAACAAAGGAATTCCTTATGCGACAGTCTGGGGAGTGTCATACTTTAGATATTAAGTTGGCTTTTGCTGAGATAACCTATACTGGGGAAACTTGGCACAAAACACATGACTCTACTCAAAGACATAGGTGTAGGTATACTTTAGGGGTTGGTAATATTAGGTATGTCGTAGTTAATGTAATCTGTACGTAATAAGACCATTTCTCTTGCCGTGGGTGTCGTTAAAGACAATTAGACGATCGTGCACAGTATACAAATACACTTTATTGCACAACAGAAAAGAAAATACAGTTTCAGAAAAGTGGTAAGAATAGAATGTACAATTTGTCGATCTTATCACTTTGGTCCTTTGGTATAAGGACAGTACATTTCAAATAGGTAGATTGGGCGGTATTAAATAGGGATGCAGATACAAACTACGTGAATAAATTTCATATATTTACAATCACATACATACATAGATCAATAGACAAATATACCTACTTAAACATAACATCTATAAAATAGCAACAAAATACAAACGTAAATATATAGGTATACCTACTAAATAGATATTTATTGATATATAAAATATTAATAAGCGATAACAGGACAACAGTATAATTCGAAGTTCCATATATATTTTCATTTCATTTCGATTTCCCTATATATATATGGAAGAGAGTATATCTAAATAGATATACATCTATTTAGGACAAGAGATCCGACTAGACAGGTCCAATTTCGAGGCCTCCCTCGAATCGACGAATCCAACTCGAATAGGTAGCGTTCAGGAAATCACGCAACGTCTTCTACCTGTGCTTGAAGACGACAGCTTTAATGGATGTGTGTTACCACTGATGACTGAAACGTAGTCTCTCACTATGAGCCTTATAAGAAAGCTCAAAGTCACGTAACGAGCTATGGCGATGCTCTGCATTTCACTGCTTGATCGAATCAGGAATTAAGAAATTCGTAGGCGAACGAAGGTCACTACCATAGCCGAACTGATCGCAAGTTGAAGTGATGATATTGATTTTCATTTTATAGGGTATCCCCTTACACACATGCCTACAAAAGAAGAATCTATAATTGGCATTTGGTTTGTAGATTATCTCTGACAGCCGGAACACAACATAACATTGCTGCTTGGCGGCAGATTTAGATAAGATGGTGGTAGCTAGCCAGGCGGACATTTAAAATGCCCTACCACCAACCAAACCGAGTACTTAAACATGTACCCCGCTGGGGATCGAACGCGCGACCTCCGAATCGTAAACCCAATGTTGTTTAATTTGAGCCACGGAGGCGGTTAAATGTATGTAGTTTCGTTTAAATAAATAAAGACTTAAAAATGTGCTAAATGCCCAAGTTCTTTTATCTCAACGTTTCACCTAATACCCTGAAAAACGTTTATTTAAATTGTTACCCTTAACCGGGCCAGTGATTTAGGGTTTTGACCCTTTTAAGCGACCGTTATCCGAATAATCAGGGCTGTAAAAACGCCTAACCTGCGATTCACTGTTTGAAGAACATCATTAAAATCGGCTCAGTGGATTTAAACATTAATAAGGTGAGGGGAATTTTGTCTGAATAACATTAAATGTGGGACCCTATTAAGTATATCACAAAAGACTTAGGGTATACGGTAGATAGGTACCTATTAAGTATGTAGATTTGAGTAATTAAGTACTTAGTTGCCAACTCATGTCCGATAGGGGTTTCTCCGCAAATGTCAATTGACAAAAATGTAGTGCCAATGGTCTCTCAATTTATAACATCTTCAGAGAAGTTCCATCGGGTCACGATCTGGAGTGGGCCATACGGAAGTCCCTAAATAGGCGTACCAAGGTCGTAGATGCCGAGAACATGTCCAGCAGAGGCTACATGGACAGATGTAGTCGTCGGACGCGGCCCGGGAGAGGATGACACACCCCGAAGCGACAGGAAGGGTGTCGTCGCATCGGGCCCTGCCGCGCTTCATACCGCTCGCTAATCGCGGTGTGAGGCACGACAGCGCCCCCTGCGGAGCGTGCGCTAGACGCCCTTCTTTGGTGGAGGGGGGGGGGGGACCTGAAGCCGCTTATACATTCCCAGGTCCTCCCTACTACCGAAGAAGTCGCCGCGGGGTAGCAGTGGGTATTCCTCCGGACATGGAGGGGAGTCCCACATAATCCGTCGTCGTCCCTCAGGCGAGCGATACGTGTCTTTGTGTCGCATTACAAACTATGGGAAATCTTCTATGCTGCCCTGCGTATCCCAATACTTGCAGGCTACAGGACCTCTACGATGCGACAAACAATGCCACATGTGTGCCCGCGTTCTGGTCATCAAGAACTTAATGTGTCCGACGTCCTCTAAATATGGAAGAGGCTATCCACCACGGACTATTGGCCACCACTCAGTGTTTTACACAGCTCCTGTCGACCATCGACTTGGTTTAACAACTGCTTTCAATTCAAAACAACCGGGACCGACCTAAGCACGGGTTCCCATCGACCCCTTAAGGTCACTCCAGCCTTCAGGTCGGTGCTTAGGCACGGAAACCTCATATTATAAAAATGCCATTAGAGGTAACCCATCCACGGATTCATAGCGCCAGACATTGCTAAACTTTGCAAATCGAAAACGAATAGCGATTGGGATTGCGTCACGAGCGCTACAAAATGCCACCGATTTGAGCAAATTAAATGTTTTTTTGTTTAAAACATAACAAATTCCAATCTATATCTCTATACAGCTTAATTATTAAATACCAAAATGTTCAATTTCAGACACTTTCTAATTTTTTTAAATAATAAATATCATTGAATGGTAAGCAACATGATACAAAATCAGCATAATAATGTACATCACTACGATATATAACAAACGTTTTAAGTTTTTTCAACTTTAATAAGGAAGAACTTCTTCTTCCTTGACTTGGAACCCTGCAGCTCATTTCCATCCACGGCTATATTATTTCTTCACATAGATTTTTTCTTTCGCGCTGATAGAGGTTCTAAAACTGTCAGGGCTGAAATATAAGAAATATAATAATATATTTTTCCTGAAAATTTGTAACGAGTCCTGTAGTTCCGGATTGTTACAATAATTATTTTATACATTATATTTATGTTATAACCAATATTCTGTCTGGTGGACGACCTATTGGTGTAGCGGAAAGTGACCCTCTCAGCGAAACCACCGTTTGCAGGTTCGGATCGCGCGAGGATGAATGATGTTTGTATGATGAATGCGATCATTTAAGGATTTTTATAAAAATATTTATGTATGTTTATCCGTTATATCTCTAGTATCCATATAGCATTGTTTAGTTTGGGCCTTGATGATTGGTGTAAGTGTCCCAATAATTAAAACGAAAGAAAAAAACGGCTTGACTCCAAGTTTGTGGATTTTGGTTTGAATAAAGCCTGTAGTACGTGCTTGATGTGAAATTATATTTTCTGCTTAACGCGACTGCTTGATTGCGTACGTGCTTGCTTCGAGCCTCAGTGAGTTTTACGATAGCAAACAAGGCGGATACATCAAATCATAGTTAAAAGAACCATTTAACCACGAAATAAAAACATTACTCTCCTTCCTTGGGCAGTCGGGTACATATATATGAGCTGGGAATTATATTGTTGTTATTTTTTTTAATAATATAGAATCAACAGCATCATTAAAAAAACTATCACATAAAATCTATATGCCAAAGTTATGCCAATTACAGATTATCATTTCTTATTACAATTCTTATAAAATAATATTAAATAATCTATAGATATAAATCAAGACAACGCCAAACTAAATAACAAATAATTTACACAATAAATAATATTACTAATAAATATATTGGTTAATTCCATCAATGATAAAAAAATTGTCAATGAAATAAATACAACAAAATAGAAACACATATAATATGTGAATAAAACAAAACGTTATGGATTAAGGACAAGCTTGATGTACGTGACGAGCCGCTTGAACAACAATCGGCTCGTCACTTGTGACAAGCACAAACGTTTCTAAAGTCAAGCTGACGGTTCCGAACCTTGACGGATCCTTTAACTTTTGACTACAATTTGTTTTATAAATAACATATCAGCATTCTCGGTAGCCACAACAATCCACGATGATGCCCGTGTGGCCCACGACCGACTTTTTGTAGGACTGATAATCGCTCCGATTTTTTCGTCCTTACTTTTATCTTCATTATTGTGACCGATTTTGAAATGGTGGGCGTTTGAAATATTGCAATCTGTACGTTCCATTTTTCTCCTACAAAAAATCGGTCATGACAATTAGACAGGTCTCCCTTGAAAAACAGATAAAGAAAATATAACTAAAATGTTGAGAACCAATGCATTTCCGTTGAGATTAGGAAAGTTTTGCTTGCTCGTGATTTAAACTTATTGCAACTTGCACCAGAAGATTCAATATTATGTTTTGTGTGAGGTCTTTAAGAGGGTGCATCGAGTCCAGTGGTACAGAATTAATATAGTACTAACGTACCAGTGGTCCCCATTTGAGATCCTCTTACTCATTTATTTTTTCCATAAGCATTTTCCGAGCACTTTAATTAAATAATAATAATAAATATCCTTAGACATACACACAGCGCCTTCTAGTTCCACAGTAAGCTACTATAGGCTTGTGTTGTGGATACCAGATGGTTGATATACTACATAAATACATATTTTTTTTGTAAATAAATACTTATTATAAATGAAAACATCCATAACTCGGGTACACATGTCCGTATTCAAAAAAGCACGTCCGAAAAGCACTTGGACATGTCCATTACAATATGATACAATAATGTACAATAATATACAATAAAAATAATTTCTTGTGTAATGTATACCTCATTACATAATTAATTATCAGAAGTATACAAATAAAAGGATTATAAAATAATTTAGAGTAATGTAGCTGCTGTAAAGAGACATTGGTGTCGATTCGGGTGTACGCCAACTAAACTAAAACCAGTTTTGGTGTGGTGTGGACGCATCGTACTATTCTAGGGAGAAAGAGACAGTACTACTTTAAAACTGGTTTTAGTTTACTTGGTGTATATCCGAATCGACACCATTGACGGTATTCTTAATAACCAGCTGCTGTAAATGGACATTGTCAATTTCCTTAAAGATAAATAAGGATATCTTGTTTGGCGACCTGATCGGTGTAGTGGTTAGAAAATCGGACAACTATACCAAAAGGTCGCTGGTTCGAATCCCACTCGAGGCATATGTTTGTATGATGAATATAAATATGTGGTACCCGAGTTATGGATATTGTATTTTTTGTAGTTTTATCAAACATCTGATATCCATAATACAAGACTAGGTCCATACTGTGGAACTAGATGGCGCTGCACACATACGCATGTTCAAGGATCAATGACATCTTAGTCCTTCGAGGATTTTCTAAATTTTCATTATTTTTTATAAAACTCGGGGTTAGTTTTTAACCTTGTTCGATGTAAAGATTGAACACACACACACGCACACACACACACACACACACACACACACACACACACACACACACACACACACACACACACACACAGCGCTGCCAAGCCCATATTAACACCGTTTTGCTCGACTCAATGCAATGCAATGCAATGCAATGCAATGTAATGCAATGCAATACAATACAATACATTACATTACAAATACACTTTATTGCACAACAGAATCTATACATACATACTATACGTACTTAGGTTACGTTTAATTCTTAGGTATATTCAGTCTATGAAGAAGAACTAGATTTTCCATGCGTCACACCAGTACGTGAGTTAATTTATATACCTTATGGAACGAGTTAAGACAGCGCAAACCCCCGAAGGTGTTCAAACCTGGCCATAATCCAAACTATACGACGCTGAAGGGACATGGTATGGTTCCACTGTCAACGAGTATGCTGAACACAATATAATACCTTAAAAGTGAAAATGCTTTATTTTCTAGGTACACAGGGTACAATTAAAATAGTCAATTTTACATTTTTTAAGCTACTTCTTGTTCAAATGGTAATGTTTCCCTGAGAAGAATAAGCAAGAGACTCGAGGGGTTGCTCCTTTAAAATCAGGTTTTTATTTTACAAAAAAAAATTATCTTTAATTATTAATTGTGAAATAGCCTGGCATGTGAATGAGCTGGTTATGTCCATGGATGTGAATCATCTAAAATTTGAGTAACCTATTCTTATATCTATGACAGCATTATTACAGGATAGATGATTATTTAGGCGATAAGGAGGTCTGGTGTTAGCTGGTCGTTATGTTAATTGCTATTGTTTTGTAATATGTAATATAAGATGTAGTATTGTTGTAAGGATGGAGACTAGTTGAAAAGATGTGTTGTTGCGGAGTTTCTTGGCGCTTCTTCTCCCTAACCATAACACCTTGTGAAGCGATGTAGTTAAAAAAAGAAAAATAGCATGTTGACTTTCAATAAGTGATATTTTTGTATCCTACATTGAATAAAATATTTTTGATTTTGATTTTGACATTAGGGGTCTCCTTTTAAAAATGTTTACCTGTATTAGGAGGCTCCTCTCTTCTAGAACTACATAAATGCTTTAAACAAGAAGATAAGTAGGTATACAAGCTAAATTCTTATTTTAACAATATTATTTTAAGATATAAAATTATGAAAATAGAGAGGTAGAGGTATGTGTTGTGTGCGTGTGTGTGAGTGGGTGTGGGTGTATGTGTGTATTGTGTTTGTGAATGTGTGTATGAGAAATATGTGTTGTGTGCGTGTGTGTTCAGTATTCAGTATGTTTATTGCAGTATCACAAATATAGTACCTAGTACATACTTACGAGTAAAACTAGGTCTTAAATAAATATTTGTGACGCCACGTTGGGGCATGGCAATATTATCTTACATTAGGAGAGGACCTGACAGTTTATTATTTTCTATACTTGTGTGAGTGGGTGTGAGTGTATGTGTATATTGTGTTTGTGTGTGTATTGTTGATATTGATCCCAAGGTTTTAGGATTCAGGAAAGACTGACCCCGAAAGGAGTTCCATGCCCTTGCTGTGCGGATGGTGAATAATATGCCACCTTCGGCCGCATATTCACTTAACAACAGGTGTGATTGAAATCAAATGCTATTGGAAGTATAAATTAGCAATAGAGGACTAAAATAACATTTACGATTGACATACAAATATTCCACCGAAAGAGAGACAAATGAGGACTGCCATCAATACACAAAAAACCATGCGAACTAGCCAAGATTAAAAGCTGGGGTTTATAACCTCAACATGTGCTAACCCGTGTAACGTTGTGGAGCTTAAGTGCAATATAAAATGATAAAATAATTATAACCAGTAGATCGAAATTCATAAATAACATTATTTACTATACGGAACCTACCAATCTAGGCATAAATGTTCTTCGCGCGCGCAGGGGTTTTCATTCCTCGCTTCGCTACCCCTGCTGAGAGGACACCTGCTACCCCTGCTGAGGCGACCGTGGAGGACCCTAACCTCACGGCGACTTAACCCCATCGACCGAGAGCTGTGGACGAGTCCTGCCACGAAGAGCGAAGACCTTCAGGCCAGTGATTCCCCCTAATATTGCTCTCGAGACGTTGCGGCGGTCAGTGAAATTCAGGGCTACAATAAAGGTAGGAATTTATCACCATCTTTTATTGTGAACACCTAACCTACCTACCTGAGGCGATAATGCCGCACCCGTTGTCCATAAAAATACAAAAAGTAATCATCAATCGCTAACCGCTCGCATAAAACCCACAACCTCTGACACACTCTTCTCTAACTCGCATTTATCTTCTCCCGGACCATTTTAAAATCACCTGAGAATGGCCAATTGAGTGTTTGAACGTGAGTCGTAGTTTTAAGTTCGGGGTTGCCAATAAATCTTATGCGGTCTTCGTGGCTTCCTCAAGCCGTCAGCCGGTTGCAGCTATAGCAATTTGTCTTTAGTATTTGGTAGTGCGATTTTAGAACGGTCGCAGAGTTGTCGCATTGTGATGTGATTGCCATAAGATAACTTCTCTTATACGAGTAAAGTAACTAGCATTTTAATAGCCACGAATGAAAAATGCTGTTAACATATTTATTTATTTATTTATTTAGGAACACTAACAGCTTATACACTAAAACATTATTTTGGTAGTTCACATATTGGTCACATTATAAGTGTATCAGCCTATTATAAGTATACACAGCATTCTAAGATAGATAACAGTATAAAATTTAAGATGAAGTTTAAATATACAGTTTAAAGAGTACGAAAAAAAACATATCAGTAACAATGAAAAATTTAAACATATGACATATTTATATTATTAATATAGATATTATTATTATATATCATATATATGTAAATAACATGTATGTATTGGTATAAATTGTATGGATATATTTTATTTGTTCAATTTAGTTATTATTGTTTCTCATCACATATAGTGCTTATTAATGTTTTGCATACCTATAAGATAACACTTTTTGATTTCAATATGCAGAACTTTCAGATGTACTTAACAATTAAGAAATTATTTGTGCTAACCCACTTAAATACTCGTATTGAATTCCGTGATGATAAGTTTGCATGGAAGAGATCGCTGTTAGCGATAAGGCCGCCTAATTTGTAGTTTCTATAAGATATTTAAATGTACCTTCCTTATTTAAACAATAAAGCGTATTTGATTGATTGATTGATATGCATTATATGAGAAAATTGAAGAACTCCTTTTCTCTATTGAATGATTCTAACGCGGCATTATGTTAGCTGTGAATGTCGCTGACCTACGTTATACAGGGTGCTATTTAATTCGTGTAATTCTGTTTACTGGTGACTCAATTTCTGATTATTAACAAATTTCCCCAAGGAACCATACCCGAATTCAATAAAAAAATTTCCATTACTCATACAAAGTAAACCATTCTGAAACCATCTTTGGCATGGAATAAACTACATAGCAAAGGCGAACGGAAGTGACAGCTTGACTATTAAAGAAGACAAGAGACAAACGAATATAGTGACAGCTAACCTCAAACATCAACACCTCTTCATTTGTTCTCTTCTCTGTCCAGCTTTTTTCCTCCATTCGTCTCCAGCACCACATCTCGAATGCCTCTAACGGGATAGGTCCATTTGTGGGGTTTAGGACCCGACTTCGAAAGTCATATAAGCGAAAGCCATTTGTGCGACGCCAGATAATCGAAGTGCCATATGAACGAAACGCCATTTAGCCGATGGGCCATTTAATCGAAAAGACAATTATGCGAAAGTCATAAGATATATGGTTGTTCCAAACTTTAACCGTCTTATTCATAAAAATTTACAAACGCCTGTTTTAGTTAAAGTGTGTTTTGTCTCTGTTGTTCATAAGGAAATGAATAAAAATGAAAGAAAGTGACAAAACATACTTTAACTAAAACAGGCTTTTCTTAGCGTTTGTAAATTTTTATGAATAAGAGGGTAAAAGAGTAATGCTTGAAACAGTATCCAAATACCTACATCTATGTACAAAAATAACTGTTCTGCCTTTATGTCATTAGAGCAATAAAGAGCATTATCTATTGCTCAAAGAACTTCGCAAATAACTCATTATTTATTAGTATTAACATATTTAATTTCCGTGGCAACTAAAAATCTCCGTTAATAATATTCATTCCACATTCAAAGTGGTTGAGCAGAATAACTGAAATAAATGCCCGTAGCCCGCCCCGAAACCGGGAACATTATTCAAACCCAATCCCCGGATTTAACGGGACTCCCCGGGAATCTCCTTACATTACCGTTGAATTGTTTTTTTTTTCTTTGTCGGAAGAACTGCACGGGTATAATGGGGAAAATCTGATACGTGCCTTAATTAAGGATAAATAAATAAGTAGCATCAGTGCTTAAAGACGTATGTCGTTCGACGTGCGTCTTTAAGAAATGTATGTTAACAGGGATGACTTATTGAGCTTATTGAGTGTTTGAGCAATCCGACACACTGAGCTATGACCCTTTTGTGCTGCTGCAGCACACATATACATTTCACAATAATCCTGTAATACATAGCCATAATTGTATCGTTCTACAAATGTATGTGTGTGACTGGAATGCTTTATCTATGTTATGGCACTGATTCGTGATAAATAATAAATAAATATCCTTGTACATACACACAACGCCATCTAGTTCCACATTAAGCAACTATAGACTTGTGTTGTGGATACCAGAAGGTTGATACACATTAATATACACATTGATACACACGTTGATACCAGACACAAATACATTTTTTTTTGTTAATAAATAAATATATAAATGAAAAACATTCATAACTCGAGAACACATGTTTATACTCATCATACAAACATATGCCCTTAGCGGGATTTGAACACGCGATCTTTTGGTATAAGCAGTCAGAATTTTTAACCACTACACCAAACAGGTCGTCCAAAACATTGAATCCGCAGCAGTATCTCTATGCGACGGAGACGGTTAGTTTCACGGAACTGACACTTTAATGGAACGTCAGATTTTCACTGATCTTAGGAAAGCAAAATAGTCTTACTGTCAGCATTTGTCTTACGGATCTTACCTGAACAGCCACTCGTTTATTCAAAGGCGGATTAACTTAAAAGGAAGAAACTGTTTAAGGTTTGTTGTGACAAGAATAAACGTAGCCTCTTACACTTTTTTTTATGCACAACGGGTTCTTACTTGACCTCAATCACACCTGATGTTAAGTGAAGATGAGGTCGAAGGTGGAAGCGTACTGACCCGGAAACCCCAACACATTTGGGGGACTGGCTATCTTATTTCTGACAACCGGAACACAACAATGCTATTAACATTGCTGCTTGGCGGCAGATTTAGATAAGATGGTGATAGCTAGCCAGGCGGACATTTAATATGCCCTACCACGAACCAAACCAAGCACTTAAACATGTACCCCGCTGGGGATCGAACCCGCGACCTTTGAATTGTAAGCCCAATGTTGTTTACATTGAGCCACGGAGGCGGTTACATTAAAATAAAAGGCTCCTATGTGACGATTCGTACCTTGAACACATGCAAACTCGAGTGAACACAATTGATACTATATTAAAATTTATTAGATGAATTATTTGATCAAATCGGTGACGTCTTAAAGAAAGGCCAAGTCAAGAGTACCCTAAACCGACGAGCATGAATGAACAACCTTATGAGAGGAAAGGAAGCAGAAGGGGTGTGTCAGGATCGTAGCAAGTGGAACTCTGTGGTCTCTGCCTACCCCTACGGAAAACAGGCGTGAGAAGTCTGACTATTTAAAATGTACACGGAAAGGGAGTCTAATTTTGACGACCTGTTTGGTGTAGTGGTTAGAAACTCTGCTGCGCGGGTTCGAATCCCGCTAGGGGCATATGTTTGAATAATGAATACAGATATGTGTTCCCGAGTTATGGATGTTTTTCATATATGTATGTATTTATTTACAAAAAAAAATGTATTTGTGTAGTTTATCAACCATCTGGTATCGATAATACAAGCCTAGTTGCTTAGTGTGGAACTAAATGGCGCTGTGTGTATGTGCAAAGATATTTATTTATTATTATTATTATTCCCTTCATTATCATTATATATGCCACAGGACATGCTGAACATAGGACTCCCCCATAGATTTTCAGACTAAACCTTTCGTCGTTTTTGATCTACATGAATGATTGCTATAAATTGGTATCATCAATATCATCAACCCGACAATATCCTTCTGCAGGGATATAGGCCTTCCCTCATATATAAGGGAGTATGGGCCTTTATCCACCATACTGGCCCAATGCGGGTTGGGGACTTCACATGCCTTAGAACTTTTATTTCTCAGATATGAAGGTTTCCTCACGATGTTTTCCTTCACCGTTTAAGATTAGTCGGATAAATGCACGTAAGTAATTAAATTAAGTTTAAAAATTCATTGGTACATGGACTTCCTGGCAATTGAACCCGGACCTCCTAAATTGGGAGACCGCGTCTTAACCGCTCAGCCACCGACAAGAATATCAACTTATAATCAAAAACCAAAAGGAGACGAAATAATACGATTTACGAATCACTTTCAGTCAATATTAACTACCAGGTGTAAGAAAAGGTTTATTAAAACATGAAGGTTTGAAGCTTTATTGTATTTATCTACATAATTTAATAAAATATGCTAATAATTCAATGATTTAAGCCGGAGTCGGAGGCCGGCTTATCAAATCTACCCCCAACATGCCAATCAATAGGCACGGCTTCAACGATGAACCGCTTTATAGAGCCTCTGACTCCTGCTAAAATTGTTGAATTTTTATTAAACGTGGGCGATAATGTTAGGTGTTTGGCGGCGCTGTTTGTGTGTATCCAGACTTTGTCCGAACGTATCTTGATAATGAGTGGTCCCTTTTGAGTGCGTTTTTGTGTGTCCAGTCTTTGTCCAGACGTATACTTGATAAGGAGTGGTCCCTTTTGCATGCGTTTTTGTGTGTCCAGTCTTTATCCGGATGTATCTTAATAATGAGTGGCCCCTTTTGAGTGCGTTTTTGTGTGTCCAGTCGTTGTCCGGACGTATCTTTCTAATCAGTGGTTCCTTTTGAGTGCGTTTTTGTGTGTCCAGTCTTTGTCCGGGCGTATCTTTATAATCACTGGACCCTTTTGAGTGCGTTTTTATGTGTCCAGTCCTTGTCCGGCTGTATCTTAATAATGAGTGGCCCCTTTTGAGTGCGTTGTTGTGTGTCCAGTCTTTGTCCGGACGTATCTTGATAATGGGTAGTACCTTCTGAGTGCGTTTTTAGTGTTCCGCAGTCATCAAGGAACCCTTATAGTTTCGCCATGTCCGTCTGTCTCTCCGAGGCGTCGACAAAGTGGTACAATAAAATATAGAAAATTATTTTTAAGTTCCCCTACGCGTAAAGAGGAGATGAATTTCATTTTTGTACCCCATCGTCTGGGGTGTCGTTGGATAGGTCTTTAAAAAATATTACAGGTTGTCTTGAACTGTTTTTCGATTTAGGGATCCGATTAAGAAATATTACGTTGTAAAGTGCAAATTTTGTTAGTCTAGTGTCTCCTTCTGAAACCTATACGGTGTAAATAGTTTTGCTTGTAACTTTTTTTTTTTTATAAATGAGAGGGCGGCAAACGAGCATGCGGGTCACCTGATGGAAAGCAATCACCGCCGCCCATGGACACCCGCAACACCAAAAGGGTCATTCCAAAAGTCAACACCAAACAAAAACTTCATTATATATACTACTATGTATAATGAAGTTACAAGCAAAACTATTTACAGGTAATTAAGTTTTACAAGCTAATGAACAATAGTCGATCCGCATATTGTGAGGACAAATGCGGAACCTTACAATGTGGCCCGACACGCAATTGGCCGATATTTTTTATATTGAAGACTTAGGCTGCACGCCCACGATAATCGGTGACCGATTTTTTGTAGGAGAAACGTATCGAATGCAATATTTCAACGCACACGTCCTACAAAACGTCGGTCACAATATCGGTGATAGTATTGAGGAAAAAACGGATCAATTATCGTTCCTAGAAAAATCTGTCGTGGGCGGGCAGACTAAGCGAGGAGAGAGTTTTATGAATTTCGATTGAGCCGCTTCGAAGAGATTAAACTTATACACAGTTTTTTTGTTGTATTTCGATGATATCCTAGACTTTCGATGGATTTCTAATTTTTTAAAATTATTTATGTTACAAACCTGGGGCTAGGTTTATTAGCCATGTTTGATGTAAATCAAGTTAAGGTCAAGAAGTTATTTCATTTTTAACATTTAATTGTTGTCTAGATAGTTACCATTTATTAGTTTTCAAAATGTCCCATTTTTAAATACGCGCGCCAAAAAAAAAAAATAATAAAAAGAAACTATAATATATTTCCCCCGAAAAAAATAATATTGCCGGTGAATAAATTAAAATTCCCCGGACAAAAAGCTCTTTGCGGATAAAAGAGCTTAACGAACCGGATAAACTTCAATAAAACCTCGGGTTCGCCCGTCAATATAAGTGGGGGTATTCATATAAAAGGCGCGTTCGTTTCTCAGTACAATCAACCTTCAGGAAAGTACGAAGCGTAGGGCTCAACAATAGACTGAAATACATAAATCAAGAATGTTACAGAATTTTCTTTCTGACTATCACACCGTACTGTAACCAGAAATATATTAAATAACAACGCTCTAGAATTAACTTCTCAACTTTAAGGCCAAATGGCTGTTGGTGCACTAAAGTTCTAGATTGCATGAGTTCTAGAGACTATGCATCGTCCAATACAGCATGCACAAGGTTGAAGGATAATCTGATATACATACATATACATCCACAAAGTCACGCCTGTTTCCCGTAGGGGTAGGCAGAGACCACAGACTTCCACTTGCTATGATCCTGACTCACCTCTTTTCCTCCATTCACTCTCATAAGATTGCTCATACATGGTCGTCGGTTTAGGGTACTCTTGACTTGGCCTTTATTTAGGACGTCCCGAATTTGATAATGGTACGTTCGTACGTTGGAAATGGAAATAAACTTTACAATGCAATACAATACAAATACACTTTATTGCACAACAGAAAAGAAAATACAGTTTCAGAAAAGTGGTCACAATAGAATGTACAATTTGGCGACCTTATCACTAAAAACGATCTCTTCCAGGCAACCGTTGGGTATAATGACAGTACATTTAAAATAGGTAGGTTGTGCGGTATTAAATAGGGATGCAGATACAAACTACGTGAATAAATTTCTTTAGTTAATATATAATATAATATTAACTTTAGTTAAGGTAAGAAAGGAATGCTCAAAAATAGCGCTTCCATTCTATTTAGCGGGAAGTAAGTGCAGCTTTAACCCCATTCTAAAATTACGCAACGGTATAATTGCGGACTATCTTCGCTGCGCTTCACACCCGATAGGCGTTTACCACCAGACAGCTAGACAGAGCGTTTGCTTGAATAATGATAATGTTCGTGAAAATCCACTGGCAGTGCTTCACTTGACGAAAGTTATTCCAAGTTCGCGTTTAACAGGAGATCCGTGAAAGAGTAAAGAAACCACGGAAAATAAGAGAGTAGAATATGATGAAATATGTTTGTTAGTTTATTTAGTTCTGTTATATAGCAATTTCTCATAGTTGCTACGATACCGAAACAATGGCGAAAAATATTGGACATGCAAATATTTGTGTGATGAATACATTTCACTTAACTTAACTCATCTTCACTTAACATCAGGTGTGATTGAGGTCAACCCGTAGCGCATAAAAAAAACGAACATTTATTCCCTATCATGGATGATCAAGAAGTGTAAATTAAATAGTGAGATTTAAGAGACAACTTTTTTCGACAACGATTCGAAACATATATCTACTTCTACTGATCTTCTTTATAAATGTTGTAAAGTATTTATAATAAACATCGCACTAAACAAGAAATGAAATGAAATGAAATGAAAATCATTTATTCATGTAGGCAATACATTATGCACTTATGAACGTCATTTGTTTTTTAAACTACCACTAGCTCGGAACACGACCACTACTGAGAAGAGCTAGCGAGAAACTCAGAGGGTTTGTCTCTTTTCAATCAATCATTTACAATCAAGAAAGGTTACAACAATTTTTATATATCGTGTAGAGGAGCCGTTTAATCCCATGGATTACTTTCATTAATGTAGTCTGAAATTTTATAATATCCCTTTTTACATAATTTTTGTTTTATAATAAGTTTAAATTTATTAAGCGGAAGATTCCATATATCCATGGAAACCTTGTTGTAGAAGCGCACACATTGACCTCACAAGCACAAAAGTCTTCCATATAACACTGAAATTACTAACAAAATACGAAACGATATAGTTTGCTCTAACAACACAGGAACAAAACATGCATTTTCATCTAGATTTTACGTGTTCCTAGGACCACTTCTTTATAATAGATTAAATGCGAAAACGGCCATGTACCACCATACCTACAGTTATAATAGGAAACTACTACAAGAATTTCTTCAAAATTTGTCGTACGAGGATACAGAGAAGTTATTGACTGTGTTGAAGTAGTCTGTAAGCATCGATTTATTTTTAGATCTTTAGTTTGTACCTATATAATTATGTCGTAGATAGATGTGGGCGTTGCTAGCGACCGGGACGGTGCCAGTCGCGTGGTAAAGGGTTGCTCGGGCAATGGCGACATTATTGCAAGCGGCGAATCCACAACGTATTCACGTTCGATTATGATCATGGAACCCGAGATGCTTACTGGTGAAAAGTAAACATGCACGCCCCTCATGTCATACAACTGGGCCCTCGTGTGCAGTCTGTGGAATTCAACCGGACCTAGTCTATAATTCCTCCTTGCTCAAATCCTATGATCAACTTCTTATTTAACTAACGACTCACCGGATTCTTTCACGCTTCGGTGATAGTAGGTAATCAGAATCACTCACAGTCGTTGATGTGTTCAGTGGAGCTCGGACTTATTTCAAGGCTGATAGCAAAGTCCCTCTCACTCTCGATGTGCAGACCCCACACCACTGCCAACGTCGCCACCGCACCGTTCCCGGAGACACCAGCGCCACCAGGTTTACTTCCCATTAACCGCGCATTATGACAGTCAGTTGACCGTCCGATCAATGATCCATCGCTATCTTCTTTTTTTTTTTTAACACAACGGGTTAGCACTTGACCTCAATCACACCTGATGTTAAGTGAAGATGAGGCCGACATGAGGAATATCTGCGACAATTATATCATTTTAAGTTATAAAAGCCCTAGCTTCGCCTGAAACGCGGGATTTTCCTAGTTCAGGCACTAGTGTTACAGTTGCAATTATGTATTATTTATTATGTAGATATTTATATGTTTTAATGTACCGTAAGAATTAATAAAAATATATTTGATTTGATATAAGAAAACAAATGATTTGCAACACAAGATTTGTATGTGACAGGTGTTCTGTTAGATTGAAATGTGAATGATCCATTTTGCCCTTTAACGTAGTCCATTTTATCTTCCCGTGCGGGTAAAATGGACCAAATAGAAGATCTTGGAAATGATCAAATATCTTCAAATTCTGTGATTTGATTAAAGTGTGAATAATAAAACAAATGCAGATTGATTACTAAAAAAGATATTCTATGACAAATTCCTAAAATGAAGCTTTATTTTGTTGATTTCTACTATTTTTTTCTTTAAATATACCATGTTGCCTTCACTTAAAGTAGTCATGTGAGTCGAACGTTAAGCAAATTTTCAGATTTAATCAAAGTAATTTTCAAATAGCACTAGTATTTTAGACAAAATAATGGCAATAAGAAATTGTCGCTTATCACGTACACCTATAGGTGGGCCTAAAATTGCAATCAGCTTGCTTCCGGGATAGGAAGTTGGCGACCAGCCAATAAACGTTGCCAATTCTGCCGGTTTGAGGAATTTTTCTCTTCTTATAAGTACCTTGTCAGTCTGTCTGTTTGGATGTAAAATTGCATTTTTGTAGTAGATACCCGTTGTTGTCGAAGATATCGTCGATTCGTTTGTTGTCAACATATCAATACGTTTCACTTCCTATGTCGGCGAGCTGTCGTCGTACCACTTAAAAAAATGTGAAGTACCATATGAACATGGTTGGTTGCTTGGCAACGTTATTGTTTGTGATTCTGATTAGTTGTCCGTCCCTAATACTCAAATTGTCCTACACTACTGTTTTACAGTACATTTTTGAAAATCTAATGTATGTAAAAAAAAATAAAGCAACATTTAGGAAAAATAGTGATAAACGTGATGTATTTATTATACAACAAATAAAGATAAACTTGCCGGTCACATAAGTCGCCTCCGCAAACTCAGTAATTCATTGAAACGGTTATGTACGCTTTCTCAATAAGGTTGCAGTTGATATACAAAATCTTCATCTCAATAAATTTAAAGATACAAAAAAACAGAAACTTATTAACAAAGCATATTATAAAATATCAGACTATTTAGATGATATTCGCATGCCAGGCTATTTCACAATTAATAATGAAATATAAAAACATCAATTCATCAAGCAATCAAATACTCGTTATTGCACGCTACATGAAGAATACAGCGTAGATCATTAATCGCACAGGCCTTATCGCTAACAGCGATCTCTTGCATGTAAACCTTAGGGTAAAGATACAAGCTAGCAGTAGATGAGGTTTGTACTAATAGTAGCAATACGGGTGTATTTTATAGTTGGTAATTATTATATAACGTAATGATAAAAATACATAAACTAAGCCTACAAACTATAACTAATAACATAAACATTTTTGTAATATAAAAACCTTTATGTAAAATCAAAGCCTGATTTTAAAAGAGCGCATTTTCTTGCTTGTTCTTCTCAGGGGAAAATTGCATTTTGAACAAGCAGTAGCATAAAAAATGTAAAATTGACTACAAGCATTTTTGATTGATTTGATTTATCATGTACACCGCAGCCCAATGTAAGTAACATAACATTTACAAAACGACAATCGTGGATTCGATTCCCAGCGGGGTACGTGTTTAACCATTCCCTTGACTGAGAAAAAAATTTATTTTCACCTTACAAATTTAGGATTATTCCAAGGTATGCTGTCTTCTCCACTGTCAGATGAAGCCAGGTTATTACATCGTTTTGTACCAAACGAGTCATTTATTGTAGTACTGATGGTGATTGCTTTGGGGTCCTATGGAACTGACTGTTTCTAAGAGAGAAAAAATCTACCTGGTTACCTCCCACAACCTAAGTAGCAATCTTGATGTAATTACTGTGTTCTGGGTGTCAGAGATAAGAAATTCCTCAAATAAGTTGGAGCTTTCGAATTAATGGCAGCGTCACCTTCGGCCTCATCTTCAGTTAACATCAGCTGTTATTTATTTATATATTTTATTTATTTACATAGAATCAACAGCATTATTATTCAAAAAAGTAATACCAAACTTATGCCAATTAAAGATTCTTATTATGTTACTGACAATGGTTACCCTTAAATTTGAATGGGTAATGTTTTAATTAAAATACAATAAAATTGGTACTATTACATTATTAATTAATAATAATAATGTTTATTCAGAAAATGTTACATAGTTGAAACTGAATATGATAGGCTATACTTAGTACCACTAATACAAAAGCCATAGCTGCCGAACTAGGTTTATGCAACCTGTATTTCAGCATACAATGCCCTTCCCCTGGAGATTAAACGGGATTAGCCTAGCGCACATAAAAATCGTTAACACATCAAATTTTGTTGACAAATGTATTCCGTATTTGTTTACTTGTAATAAAGTTTATTTAATTGATTGAAATCAAGTGCTACTGATCTGTGTATGGGAGAATTTACATCTAATATATATGTGTGTGGGGGGGGGGGTGCATGTTTGCATGCGTGCTTTTTGATATTTCTTATTTTAATAATATCATTATATAAATAACAATAAAAACAAATCAAATCCTCAGTGATATACGAGAGTTAATGATTAAATTACATAGTATTGAAAGTGAAATAAGCCAAATGAAAATATCAAAATTATAGATCTATAAATATTATGTACAAAATTCTGTGACGTGAGTGTATGTGTGTGTAAGAGTTAGTGTGTGTGTAGTAGTTATTGAGGTTAACCATCAAATCTCTGTGCATAAAAACAAGAATTGTAAAGACGCAGAAGCTATGTTATGCTGGATGTGTTCAGACATGTTACAGCCACCATTGACAAGACACGCGCAGATGACGGTTTTATCCAAGTCTGTCTCCTATCCTACCTATCTCTCTTATTCACCGGTTCGCGGGACAATCATGAACAAAAATTCCTTCGTCTGCAGAAGGCCTATTGTTATCCTAACCAAGTAACCCAAGTAAAGCCACGGAAATCAACTAGTATACGTAATAAAAATTCCAGTCGCTTCACCCTACTTCAAATTGCTGTAATGCTGAAATTCACCTGAAATGGCGGATGGGCACTATTCCTTGTATTTTCACCATAGTTTATAGGCTGTCATCAAATGTATTTCTTTGTAAATAAGCCAATGTTTCAAACATTGAAAATGGACGATAGTTACCGGGTTCACTACGTCATTTCGAAACACGTTTCAGTAACATATCATCTATCGTACTTAATGTCTCTAACTACGAAAACTTAATGTACGTAAGAAAGAATCTACATTTGTTTAGGAAAAATTGTGAAATACACCATGTATAACACACAAGATATAAAAATAAACTTGCTGTCCATAGCAGTCGCTTTCACAAAGTCACTAAGTCATTCAAGGGACAATGTATACGCTTTTACAATAAGGTTCCGGTAGACATTCAAAATTTGCCTTTAAATAAATTTAAAACAACCATTAAACGACAACTATGTGCCAAAGGCTATTATAAAATTTCTGACTATCTGGATGATAAGAATGCGTGGACATGAACCGCTCGGCAATATCCAGTATATTCTTATTTTTCTTTGTCGAATCATAAATTTAACAATTATTTCAAATTGTATTTGTATTGACTTATTTAAAAAGAGCAACCCCTGAGTTTCTTGCTCGTTCTTCTCTGGGGAGTCTGCCTAGTGAATGAGCGATAATTGTATATTATGACGATTTCAAATGTTATTCTTATAACTTACGAAATAAAACATTTTTGATTTGGTTTTGATTTGATCTATAACGATCCGTCAAAAGTTCATTCAACCTAAGCTTTTTTTTAACAAGAAACATTACATTGATGGTTCATGTCACCTAATTATACCATCTAATTACGCCATTATATCGTCGACTAAACTAAAAACGTAAAATCCAATGACGTTTGATCTTAACTAGTAGTGATGAAATATGGAAATGGTACGAAGTTACTTACTGTTTTTTTTATGCACAACGGGTTAATACTTGACTACAATCACACCTGATGTTAAGTGATGATGATGTCGAAGGTGGAAGCGTACTGACCCGGAAATCCCAACATATTTGGGGGACCGGCTATTTTATCTCTGACAACCGGAACACAACAATGTTATTAACATTGCTGCTTGGCGGCAGTTTAAGATAAGATGGTGGTAGTTAGCCAGGCGGACTTTTATAATGCCCTACCACCTACCGAACCGAGTACTTAAAACATGTACCCGATTGAGGATCGAACCTGCAGCCTCCGATTCTTAAACCCAATGTTGTTCACATTGAGTGCAGTTACAGTATTATGTCGAAGGTATGTTCCGTCGAAATAATAGTCTGTCGGACATTTCATGCCTTTCAGTCGTGTCGAACTGATGGTTTTTCGAAGATGTGTGTTGTCGAGGTATTGTTCGACTGTCGAATATATGTACAGTCAAAACAATGACTTATCGTACTACATTTTTTCGAAGTAAGCAACATGTCGAATAATGAACTGTCGTAGTTGAGTAGTACAGTCTGCCACTTCATTAGAGTTACATGTTAGTTTATCTAATCACGAGTTTACTTACTCCATCTACCTTCAATACGACGACCGGTTGGTGTAGTGGATAGTGACCCTGTCAGCGAAACCAACGGTTGCGGGTTCAAATCCCGCGAGGAGTAAATGTTTGTGTGATGAATACGAACATTTATGCCCGAGTCATGGATGTTTATATAAATATTTATGTATTTTTATCCGTTATCTAGTATCCATAGTACAAGCTTTGCTTAGTTTGGGACTAGATGATTGGTGTAAGTGTCCGAAATATTTTTTTATTTATTTTTAATACAAGCCTTCTGATAATTTGTCTGTATATGTTTATCTTGTGCTATGCATATCTTGGCTGCACCATTTCGACTAAGGATTTCTTGTTTGCTTTAAATAGCCTACCACCAACCTAACCGAGTCTCAAACAAACTGCGCTGGGAATCGAACACGAGAGACAGTTTTGTGAACTTTAAATATTGCTTGCAAGCCATAGAGGCTGTTGTTACTTCTGCTTTGCATTGCCAAGCTAAAATTACCCAAGCATTTAGCATTGCTGACTTAAAACTAGTCAAATTTTCTTAGTACATACTTTGCAAGAGTTCCGTCTGAAATTGAAAGGAGTCACGGTTACCAATAACGAAACTAATCTCTACTGACTCGAAAATGTCACGAACTTTATGAGCAAAGTTGCTCGAAGTGAAATTCTGAATTTAAAGTTGAGATTAGACATTTTTGAGCCGCTCAATATCAAGGCAAGTGGTTGTATAAATAGCTGAAAATTAGACATCATGTCATAGACTTATATATTACTGCGTGTGGACCACTTCACTGGTGCTGTACCGGGAGTTTGGCACCAATGGGAATGCGGTCGTACACCGACTTCGTTCGCGAACTGTACGACAGTTAACTGTACAAATGATGAGGGCGGAGTGTGAGTTTTGTTTCGACTTAACTTTACTACCGCGTTCACGATTACGTGACGATTTGTATGAAGAAATGTGCAGCGTCTCTAGCGGATAGTTTGCAAAACGATTTTTTTCATAGATACTTTTTGCGAATGCGAACGCGATGGTAAAGTTAAAAACAAGATAAAACTCGCACTTCGCACACTGATTTATGTTGTAAAAAACTCCGTCACTGCAGAAAAGTGACCAAACTACGTAATTTATAAATACAATGTAATAATACTTGCTTCTAACAGTCCTCTGTCTACCCCCAACAGGACACGGAGTGCGTTTTTTTAATTGATCGATTGTTCAATGAAGTGTCGATTCGGATGTACACCAACTAAACTAAATTAAACTAAAACCAGTTTTACAGTTTCTCCCTGGAACAGTACGATGCGGCGGCACCACTCCAAAACAGGTTTTAGTTTAATTTAGTTGGTGTACATCCGAATCGACACCATTCTTTTACAAATTTAGAAAACTCCCGAAAGACAGAAATCGGATAAATACACCGAACAAACAACTAGTTCCAAAGCTACATCATCGATCCAAGTGGGGTGATTGGTCTGTTGATTCAACCGATTTTCATAGAACATCGCTCTGGTATTTGACTTAAAAAAATAAAAAAAAATTATTTTGATTTTTTGAATATAAAATAAAATAAAATACTTAAATAAAACCTTATAATTTTATATAAATTGGACAGTTAATTTATCGATGATCCAAAACTGTATGGCAAATTGTGTAACATATTTGTAATATTAATAGAGTTTTTGTTTATTAAGCGTGATTAAAAATAAGTTGAAACTGTAAGATAATTATTTACCTATGAATATCCAATTGTTATTGTAATTATCTAATTAATTTAATGACATTTGTACAATATGTATAAACAATAATTATTCAATTTATTATAAAAAAAACACATAAAAACTACCCTCAAGTCGCTGGTTGGCGGATTGGACCCAGAAGGCTGGCCGCGTTGGCCAGCCCTCCGATCGTGGGATAAATCATCCAGACGCTCAGATACCTAAAAAGAGTGTGAGTACCCGGTCCTCACGGCCCAAGCAAAAATCAAAAATCAAAATCAAAAATGTTTTTATTTCGTAAGTTATAAGAATAACATTTGAAATCGTCATGACATACAGTTATCGCTCATTCACTAGGCAGTCTCCCCAGAGAAGAACGAGCAAGAAACTCCAGGGTTGCTCTTTTTAAATAAGTCTTTAAATAAGCGTTTCTACACTGTTTATTGTAATTAAATAAAATCATTGTGGCTAATGATTCGGACTGGAATCGGTTACCTATTCAAATCGGCGCTCGTGACGCTACAAAATGACAGGGGTGGGGGAAAACCACCCTGCGAGTAACCGACACCATACCGAGCGGGCATTGTGTTCCGAACTCGGTGGAGACAAGTCGCACAAAAGTAATTGTGTATTTCATAACGGTGTCGCTTTTCTTATGGATCAAATGAAAATTATCGATAGAGGCCTCCATGGACTATCCGATAGGCCCCCATATGTGTTCCGCGAAAGTTGATAGTTTTTGAGAAAATCGTGTTTTAATATTTTTTTTAATGTTTTATTTTATTTTATTTTATTTTATTAGGTACACCAACAGTATAACATATCACACTCTTATGAAAGCTTATACAGTTACCAAATACCAGTTACCAATGTTACCAAAAAATTCACATAATTTTTTTTTGCGTCGGATTTTTAAGGATAGAGCGTTGATTTTTTTGTGAATATGGCCAACTAAATAGTCTTTGAGAATAAAATATCAGTTAGGAGTTTGCACAAATGCTTTCCTGGGAAAAGAAAAGAGATGATCAATTTTTTATGTAGATCATATCTTACCTCCAACTTTACGGGCCTTTTACTCCAAAAATTCACTGAATAAAAATACTTTGTACTTATCTTAGAAACTTGTCCATATTACTGACAATTATCCTGCAAAAATTCATTTGACTAGAGCAAGTGCTTCATACCGAAAAAGGTCCGAAAGCAAAATTATTGGACTATGGGACCTTCCACCAAAAAACATCTACAACCGATGTGTGACCGAAAGGCCATATCAAACCGAAACGGTCGGACACAGTATCTTATACCGAGCCTCTGTGCGCGATTTCAGAACAAAAGTCCGCAAGGCTGCGTACTATCCCCCACCCTGTTTCTTCTGCATATCAATGACATGTTACAAACCTGTGACTTCCATTGTTATGCGGATGACAGTACGGGTGATGCCTTATATGCCGGCCGTGCTAATCTTTCTCGGGCGCACGTTGATGAGTGTCGGGACAAGCTTGTGTCTGAAATCGAGACCTCACTAGACCAAGTCTCTAATTGGGGCATTCTCAACCTAGTTAAGTTTAACCCTAAAAAGACACAAGTTTGCGCATTCACCGCAAAGAAGATTCCATTTCCCCTGTCTCTTCAATTTCAGAGCACTCCCCTTGACGTTAAGCTGAGTATTGGGATTCTCGGAGTGAACATCTCCAGTATCGTTCAATTCCGCGGTCATCTGGAGGATAAGGCCAAGTTGGCCTCCAAAAAGTTAGGTGTCCTCAGTAGAGCGGCTCGTTACTTCACGCCGGCTCACCGCCTCCAACTTTATAAGGCGCAAGTTCGGCCGCACGTGGAGTATTGTTCTCACCTATGGGCTGGGGCACCTCAGTACCAGCTTCTTCCTTTTGACCGCGTTCAACGTCGCGCAGTCCGAATTGTCGGCCAAGAGAGTCTCACTGACCGACTGGATCCCCTGGCGTTGCGAAGAGACGTCGCGTCCCTCTACATTCTCTATCGCATATTTCATGGGGAGTGTTCTGAAGAACTGTTCGAGCTAATACCCGCTGCTCAATTTAACCGATACACTTCTCGGAGAAAATTAAATTTCCATCCACATCACCTGGATGAGTGGAAGTCTACCACTGTACGTTTCTCAAGAAACTTCTTACCACGTACGACCACCCTGTGGAACGGACTTCCGGCAGCGGTATTCCCGAACGAGTACGACATTGGAACCTTCAAGAAACGAGCCTACACCTTCCTCAAAGGCCGGCAACGCATCTGTGACCCTTTTGGTGTTGCGGGTGTCCATGGGCGGCGGTGATTACTTTCCATCAGGTGACCCGCATGCTCGTTTGCCGCTCTCTTATATAAAAAAAAAAAAAACAAAAGCGATTTTGTTGGACTTCCATACTTAAGATGGTTTCAGATTTACTTTGCATAGAATAAAATAGAATAGAATACATTTATTCGTAGACCATGACACAAGTACACATACAATATACACATACAATATAGAATACTGGGTTGGTATACAGTTAAAACTAATATCAGGGGACGTGACCCATATCAGGGGCAACGAAATGGTCCAGACTCTGCATGTGCTGTGGGTAGAAACACACAGCGCTGTTCATTCTGACGGAACCATTGAGATACTCGTATGTGCGTATCTCAGGGCACATGTATGGATTATCGAAAATTTTTTTGATCGAATTCGGCCATGGTTCCTTAGTGAAAGTTGTTCGTAATCAAGAGTGGTAAACAGGAATTATACGAATTCAAATTCACCCTGTAGATACGCACGTTTCAACGGCGATAGGTTCACTCGCTGTCACGTGAGCATTTCTGTATACATCAAAAGGTGAACCGTGGAAGTTGTTCCAAGGATAAAACTTTTCGTTTCATTAAAGGTCTTTCCTGAATCCTACAACCTTGGGATTTTCAAGAGCAGGGTGAATAGGCGTCTACTGAGATCGCGTGCTTCATCATCGGCCACATCGTCACTTCCCAGCAGGTGAAATTGTGGTCAAACGCGTATCCAATTAGCCATAAAAAACTGGACTCACGGACTGACTCACTGGAGTCAAGATGGCTATCATAGCTGATGACTACCCTGTCACAATGATTCGGGCAGAGCAGATGGATGACATCCAGGCTCTCCTCTGGAGCCTCCTGGAAGAAACGCCAGATCCTCTGCCCGTAATCAATATAGGCAACTTAGTTGCAGGGGCGCTGCATGTCCACTGTAGTGGGCCGGCATCGGCGCAATGGCTTCGTATCGTCAATGGCAAGACCATTGGTGATTTGAAGCTCAAGGTCGTGGATGCCAAAGATCTTCCAAAGCCGGTAAAAATGGCCTGGAAGACCAAAAACACGGCATGCACCGATGCAACGAGGGTCCTAAGGATGCTGCAGCGGCTGAACCCGACACTTCATACCAGTGAGTGGAAGGTGGTAGACGTAGTTGTCGACCAGAGGTTCGTCCGCCGCATCGTTCTTATGGACAAGGCGTCTGCGGACGCAATTAAAGCCAAGGGCTACTGCCTCCAGGCTGGGTTGGATAGGAGCACATTTAAGCTCCTTGAAGATCTCGAGGCGAAACCGCTAGGGCCTACGGGTGCTACGGTTGAGGCAGAGGCCCACGTAGGCGAAGGCACTTCCACGACACAGGGAGCGAGTGGTATGGACGTGGAAGTGGAGAAAGTCAGGTCGACATCATCACCTGTTAGGTCCCCTCGAACGGAGGAAGTTCTAGAGGACCTTGGCGCACTCGACCTGACCTCGCCTCTCGCATCGGACGATGAGGTATCAGAGGAGAGAGGGGACCATTAATGGTAACCTCCTCATTTCGCCCCCATCTACAGAAGAACAAAAATGGCGGGACTAAGGTGTGTACAAATTAACTTACATCACTGTAAGGCAGCTACGGCCCTTCTGGCGCGGCAGTTGCAAATGAAAAATTTTGACATTGCTTTGGTTCAGGAACCTTATACTTATAAGGGGCTGATTAAGGGCTTAGGTGGGACGGGCGGTACTGTATTCTATCACTGTCCTACTAATGACGTGAGAACATGTATCTATGTCAGGAAGGGTATAGAAGCAATGGTCTTACGTTCTTACTGTTACAGGGACCTCACCACAGTGAGGTTACATACAGGTGGCGAAGAAGGGCGGAGGACAGTTGTACTGTCATCTGCCTATTTTCCCTACGAAAGCCAGGAACCTGTATCACCACAGCTCCAGGACCTGGTAACACACTGCAGCGACGAGAACTACGACCTGATCGTCGGCTGCGATGCGAATGCGCACCATGTCGTCTGGGGCAGCTCGGACGTCAACGCAAGGGGGGACAAACTCCTGGAATATCTGGTAAGCTCACCCTTGCAAATACTTAACATAGGCAATAAGCCTACCTTTGTCACCACGACTAGAAGGGAGGTTATTGACATCACGCTGGCCTGTAACAGGGCTTGCTCAAGGATTGACGAATGGCATGTGTCTAACGAGATCACTCTATCCGATCACAATTACATATGCTTCAGGTACAGGACTTCATGTTATATAGACACTGTACGAACCCTAGGAACACTGACTGGAACCTTTTTAAAAAGAACCTGAAAGTGGAATTAGGGGACCCTAAAGGTAAGCTGAATTCTGTAATAGATATAGAGTTTGAAGCTGACAAAATGGTACGTGCCACGCAAGTGGCGTTTACCGACAGCTGCCCGGAAAAGAAAACCCTGGCAAAGAGGGTGCCTTGGTGGACCCCCCTGCTGGAAAAGAAAAAATCAGAGGCAAGAGCCGCTTTCAACAGGGCTAAAGCCAATGATGATTTTAGTGAATATTCCAGTGCACTCACTGAGTACAGCAGGGAGGTTCGCAGGGCAAAACGTAAGGCTTGGAGAGACCACTGTCAAACCATTGGCACGGTTCCGGAGGGCATGAGGTTATCCAAAGCGATGTCGCACATTAAAGCTATACCTCTTTCGTCGGTAAAGGATGAGAGAGGGAAGCAAACGGAATCTGGTAAAGACACTCTGAAAATCATGTTCGGGGTGCACTTTCCAGATTGTATAAATGTACCACCCGAAACGGAGGACCCGATTACTATCGAGGAGCAAGAGATTCGCACCACGAAGGAAGATTGGGATACTGCGAAGAAGGTGGTAGATGAAGTAAGGATTAAATGGGCCCTGAACACGTTTCAACCATTTAAATCACCAGGTAGGGATGGTATCTATCCAATCATCCTACAACAAGGTGCGTCAATACTAATCCCGCACTTAAGCAGACTATTTCGAGCCTGCATTGCCTTCGGATATATTCCAAAAATCTGGAGGGAAGTTAAGGTAGTCTTCATTCCGAAACCGGGAAAGGAAGATTACGAAATGCCTAAATCATTTAGGCCTATCAGTTTGTCATCATTCTTCCTCAAAACACTTGAGAAATTGATAGACAAGCATGTTCGAGAGGGACCTTTAAATAAAAGGCCTCTACATGGACTACAATGTGCTTACCAACCCGGTAAATCTACCGAAACAGCTTTGCACTTTGTGGTTGACAGGGCGGAAGCAGCACTAGAAAACCGAGAGGTGTGCATTGCGGCGTTTCTGGATATAGAGGGCGCCTTTGATCGCACAACCTTTGAGGCAATAGATGCAGCAGCCGCCAAACATGGCATTCGACCGACTATATGCAGATGGATATTAGGAATGCTTAAAGGTAGAATTATCTACGCAGAATTAATGGGCGATAGACTAAGTGCGAAGACGACCAAAGGCTGCCCGCAAGGGGGAGTACTCTCTCCTTTGTTGTGGTGTCTGGTTGTTGACTCGCTATTAGTCGAACTCAATGAAGGGCCATACCGTGCTGTGGGCTATGCTGACGATATAGTGATACTAGTCAACGGCAGATTCCCAGGTACGGTATCGGCCTTAATGCAAAGTGCACTCGGCAAGGTAGAAAGGTGGTGTAGTACAAAACACCTCTCAATAAACCCTTGCAAAACCTCTGTGATACCGTTTACAAGGAAAAGAGACCTAGCAAGTCTAGGAAATCTATCTCTGTTCGGGACACAGCTTACTTGGTCCACCGACGTGAAATATTTGGGAGTAATTCTAGATAAAGAACTGACGTGGAAACTCCATGTAGACGAAGCGATAACGAAAGCATTAAGGGTTTTTGGTATGTGTCGCTTTGCCTACGGAAAGACCTGGGGACTTAAACCCAAGGTGGTAAAATGGCTCTATACAATGATGGTACGACCAATATTAACATACGGTAGCATTGTATGGTGGCCGAGGACAAATCTAGTCACATGTAAAAAGGCACTTTCAAAAGTGCAACGAACTGCGTGCATGGCCATAACTGGCGCCTTTACATCCACGCCAACGGCAGCTATGGAGATCCTGCTGGATCTTACTCCGCTGCATCTGGTGATACAGTCAAGGGCAGCAAATGCAATTCACAGATTAGCAGTAGCTGGACTGTGGAATGATAATATGCCCAAGACTAGTCACGTCAAAATGGAGATGATAGGAAGTCTCAAAGGAATTATGAACATGGATTGCGATAGAATGCTTCCTGCTCATATATTCAAACACAACTTTAAGGCATACGTACCTACAAGGGACGAATGGAAAAGAGGTCTGAAACCTGCCGGGACAGATGACCTCGTATGGTACACAGATGGCTCCAAGATGGAGTCAGGTACAGGCGCAGGCATTTATGCAAAGGGCTATGAGATGAGTCAAAGCATGGGCTGTTACGCTACGGTATTCCAAGCGGAAACCTATGCAATAGCAGCTTGTGCAAAAGAGAATATAGATAGGCACACCACCGGTAAGACAATCTATATCCTCAGTGATAGTCAGGCAGCACTGAGAGCCTTATCTTCGTGTAGGGTGGACTCTAAGCTAGTCATGGACGCTGTTAAAAGCCTAAACAAACTTGGGGAAAGAAACAGAGTCCGTCTGGTGTGGGTCCCTGGGCATGTAGGAATAGAGGGAAATGAGTGCGCTGACAGACTGGCTAGAAAGGGCTCGGAACAAACGTTGATTGGACCGGAGCCATTTGTGGGACTCTCTATGAGCACCATACACATGGTTTTGAATACTCATATTAGAGAGCAACACACTAAGGAGTGGAGCAAACTCGACGGCCTTACACATTCAAAAATGTTTATTGGCAAGAATGTTGCAGGTTTAACCAAGAAAATCTGCAGGTTGAACAGAGAGCAAACCCGTTTCATGGTGGCTGCGCTTACTGGTCACTATGGAACGAGGGATCTCTTATTCAAGATGGGCCTAGCTGAAAGTTCAACCTGCAGGGCATGCAACAAAGAAAGGGAATCAATGAAGCACCTTCTGTGTGACTGCGATTCCGTGGCCGCAAGGCGTATGCGCCACTTGGGTAAGGCGTATCCCGAACCCGGCGACTACATGCTCTTCCCACTAGCCTGTGTTATAAGGCTCATGAAGTCAATAAATTGGCAGTAGGAGAGAGCGAAAGCAGGGGAAGTGCACAAAAGATCCCGATTGGGTCGAGGTGCCTTTGGGCGTATGTCCAACCCCATGGCAAATATAAGAATAGAATAGCCATAAAAAAAGGTATGTATTGTATTCAAATTCTCAAGTAGGTACCTCCGAAATTATAACGGAAACTGAGCTATTGTGGCAATGTGGTAACAAAGTACATATTTGAAGTACTAAGTTCATATAATATTCCATTGTTTAATATGTAACTAACAAGGAGTAGACTGGCAATAATGTAGATAGTGGTATAGTTTGGGGTGAAGCAGTTGGAACCAGTTTGAAGTTATATATATGTAGGTATTATTGTGTTTTGTCACAGAGTGTATAGTTATCTAACTTTCGGATAGTTGTCTTAGTTGTCGGTGGTTTTCAATTTAGTTATTATATTTTTTATGTATTTATTGCACACGAGTACACATAAAAGTCAAATACATACTAGATACAGGATGTACAAAATGTGAAGGAAAACAGGTTCGATAGGATAGACATACATACGCGCACTGAGAAAAAAGTGACAATAATCAACTTAAAATCAAAAGACTATAATAATAATACTTTAAATATAATAAAATAAATACCTATTTAATATTAAAGTAAGTAAGTTTTAATTATAAAATAAATGAGGAATGTCTGTATCTTTTTAACAAATAAATATATACTTACATATAATATATACATACACTAAACATACAAGTCTATAGATTAGATTAGATTTATTTAGTTCACTTTTACAATATCATATCATACATACAGTTTCGTAAATTTATGATTTCTAAAATAAAAGTGATTGTCAAACATAAAACAAAAAATAATAACATGAAAAACACATATATACAATAGCATTATACATATTATTATATGTATGTGAAAATTAATTAATAAAGTATAAGTATGTAACCATTGTTACATGAACGTCATACTATTTTTGAATAATCAATGAAATAAAACAAAACAAAATAAAATATAAACCATGTCATGAGATTATTGATATGTCATAATCACCTTTGTCAAATAATAGTTGAATACAAGTTAAAGTAGATATATTAAAATAGAAAGCATGTCAGGAGGTTATGAAAATGTCATATCCATATACTCTTTAACATCGGGTGTGGTTGAGGCCAAGTAATAACCCTGTTGTGTATAAAAAAAAAAATTATTTATGATACACAGGTTATGAGAGTGGTACGACACGGGCATTCACCATAATTTTTAGTTTGCCCATGTTCATCCTAAGGCCCATCTGTTGGGTTACTCGATTGAAGTATAGGGATTCTGGACTACAAAAGTGCTAAAACATTTAATAAATATTATTTCTCTTTGTTCCATCCAGCACATACAAAATAGTGTATCAAATAAACTAAATAAGCACTTTCAGTAGTATTCGGTGGTTCTCTTATTACCGTCCTGGCTTCAAGCAATAAAAGTAGGTAATGTAATGACGCTGGCCGGCCTGGACAGGGAAGGGAGGAATTCCTACTAAAACTCATCCAATTAGAGTCGGTATTCTGACTGCGAATAGCCGCATGCGGTCGTAGGGCGACTGCAAATACATTAATATATTAGACTGCTGATTTAATATGTCCGTATTTCGCCCTCGTAATACTGATAGCTTAAATCAGTAGTCAACTTCAACTTTTTATTTTATGGCAATATATCGTCTATATTACGATCGACCATTACTGCCAGTGTCACATACACGGTTCACCTTTCAAAGTATACAGTCCATTGCCGTTAAAACGTGCAAATCTATAGATGGTTTTTCGTGGAAAATCCCATAGTTGGAAAGTTCCGTAAAAACGACACCCACGGGAAGAGACGGGTTGATTCTATTCTTTTCACCTGCCGAAACCACAGATTTTTTTACAATGTGTTTTTTTTTTCAGAACATTCGCTTGTAAACGAAATATGGGTGGATTTTAATGCTGTTGACATGGGGCAGTATGAGATGCCAATCATATTCACATTCCGGAAATTGAGTGATAAGAAGAATGTTATATTTGTCAGAGAAATGGTAACTATTTACTGCTTAACCCCAAATTTACTCCTGTTTCCTACTAGAATCTCTTAAGAGATAAGTCCAACTTGTTCATGATCTATCATTTGTACTATGTTATTGTAATGTTTTGGTATAATAAACAATACATATAGAGAGTTTAGTGTGACTTCAACTTCATCTTTTTATTTTATGGCAATCGATCGTCTATATTACGATCGACCATTACTGCCCGTGTCCGGTTGTATGGCTAAAACGCTGAATGAGGTTGACGAGTATGACGTCTGTGCCAAACTATGGGTCTAGATCCTGTTTGAGCGATCTAAAACAGAAAGGAAGACAAACACGAACATATAATACAGGACAGCACAGGTACAGATCACGAATAAGATATACTTAAATTTCATAATTTTATCATATATGTGGATATAGGTACATGGGGCACACTAAAAGTTTTGCACTTCTTGCTAATCGGAACTATTTGATTTTCGAATGTAATATTTTTTGAAACGACTTGCAACCTTGTTAGTAATAAAAAAAAATTGCCGGGAAATCATTTGTCAATTGGTTTTTATCAACATCAAACTTCTACGTACGCAACGAAAATGAAAGTAAGTCGAAAAAATTTTGGAGCGTTGATTTTTTATGATTTTAAAAGTTCTCTCTCTCAGTAAGACTGCCGCTCGTCTTCAAAATGCTTTTGGGAGCGAAGCACCTTGTTTGAGCACCATGAGGCGATGGTTTGCTTAATTTGAGAGAGGTCGAGTTTCTTTACATGACGAATGTAAAGAAACCCGACCTCGACTCGACCGAAAATGACAAGAGTAAACCTGTGTTATGGTCACCCTATGCAGTGTCATTCCAGTCCGGCCATGAGTTGGTATTTTGAAAACTATTCGCGCAACGATCCGATTTGTCTATTGATTCCTGTGAAGTTACCTACTTGTAGGTACCCTTTGTACAGTCAGCTGCATTACCCACAAAATTTAGAAATCCTACTACAACATTGATGGAACAAATTATTATATCGTAGACTAGACCCTGTGACTAGACCTAAAGATAGTGTTAGAAATTAAATATCTTCGAAACGGCTTAACCGATTTCCATCAAATACGGCTGAGAACATATATCACAGTTTAAACTTAAATATAAAAAAAATAAGAACACCCTCACAAGACAAGATCTCATCGAAATGTGAAAAAAGTGTTGAAAGCTATCTTCAAAACGGCTTAACCGATTTTTATGAAACATGGCTACGAACCTTCGAACGAACAAAAATCAAGCCGGTGCGTAATTCAGCTTGCATGAGTACTGTCAGTGCATGAAATTTAATACCAACTTTTGCCTTGCACGATATTATTAACACTATAGTTCTGGTGCGTTAGGGGTATACTTTTAGCTGCAGCTGACTGTACCTGCTGCCGATATTCTCAACCAATCAATATTAAATTCAACCATTTTTGCACCAAGGAAGCTAACAGTAGGTACGTTTTCGTGTTAGCTCCACAAAGAGTTATTACAGGAAGGCAAACAGTTTTCGTACCCTGCCATAGACTATAATAATTTAGATCTGCTCTGCTCTAAACGGAAACTATGTGCCAAAGGCTATTATAAAATTTCTGACTATCTGGATGATAAGAATGCGTGGACATGAACTCTCATCTATCATATCTCATGACGATTTCAAATGTTATTCTTATAACTTACGAAATAAAACATTTTTGATTTTGATTTTTTGATTTTCTTGCAATGTAGTCGAACAAGAGAATCAAGAATAAATATTTATAGAGCGTGGGGCCCGGAACAGGGGCAAATAAAAAAAATAGGACTACTATTACCTACTTACCGTTATTCGTACAAAATGTTCTACTTTACTTTAGTTTTTTTTTTATGCACAACGGGTTGGTACTTTACCTCAATCACACCTGATGTTAAATGAAGATTAAGTCGAAGCTGGAAGCGTACTGACCCGAAAACTCGATCAAAAAGTTTTCGATTACCCATACAAAGTAAAACGTTCTGAAACAACCTTTAGTGAAGTCCGACAATTTTCGGCTGAATTCGGCCGTAGTTCCTAATGAAAAATTGTTCGTAATCAGGAGTGGAGTCACCAGATGAGAATTGTTGGATTTCCATACTAAAGGTGAAGAATGATTTATTTTGAATAGGTAATCGAATTTTTTTGATCGAATTCGACTATGGTACCTTGGGGAAAGTTGATGGTAATCAGGAGTGGAATCACCATAGTTAATGAGAATTATACGAATTCAAATTCAGCCTGTATATGTATTTATTTACAAAAAAAGTATTTGTGTAGTTTATCAACCATCTGGTATACATAATACAAGCCTAGTGTGGAACTAGATGGCGCTGTGTTTTTTTTTAAATTTTTTTTTTTTTTTTTTTGTTAGCAAAGATATTTTAAATAGTTACGTGCATATTTTCCCTGCACGCGGCGCCTTTTCACCCCGTAAGATGCACTTTCTCCTGTTCCAAAAAGACAACTACAAATCTATTTATAAGTTAAAAAAAAAAAATAAAGAATCAACAAAAATATATGACGTCATACACTATCTGTGATCATTTTATTAAGTATTACTTTCGCTCGCAGTTTCGCCTGCGTGGAATAAATTGATCGCGCATAAGTTTAATTGGTCTATCCCTCGGGAACTACTCACTTTATCGGAATACAAAATATCCTATGTTTTAATCCAGGGTATTTTCTATGGATATACCAAATTTCATCCAAATCCTTTCATCCGTTTCGCTGTCTTGAGCAGCAAACAAATGAACAAACATCCAAACTTTCGCATCTAACTAATATTACAAATGCGAAACGGCTGAACGGATTTGAATGAAATTTGGTATATAGGTGAATATACCTACAAAAGTTCAGAAGTATAGACTGGGGAATAAAACCAAATCATCTTTAGCCAATTACAATATATTGATTTTCTCACATTTATTATATTTTCACTGCACTTGTCGAAATAGCACTCACAGCTGGCTCGTGTTTCATAATGGTTGACGTTTATTATATTCTTGTTCAAGTCAATCGAGTGAATGAAATAGATATAGTAATATTAAACTATGCTTTGAAAAATCATTATACTTTAAATACTAATTAATATAAAACTAGCTCAAAACCTTACAAACCCTAGATATATAGGTGAATATACTTTTTATCCCTATAAAATGAGTAGTTCCCGCGGGATAAACAAATTTCCGCTTTAAAATTTGACGACCGATTGGTGTAGTGGATAGTGGCCCTATCAGCGAAACCAACGGTTGCGGGTTCGAATCCCGCGACGGGTAAATGTTTATATGATGAATACGAACATTTATTCCAGAGTCTTGGATGTTTATATAAATATTTATGTATGTTTATCCGTTATCTAGTATCCATAGTACAAGCTTTGCTTAGTTTGGGACTAGATGATTGGTGTAAGTGTCCGAAATATTAAAAAAAAAATATTTAAAATTAACATTAAAAAAAAAAGTTATTCCATACTTTATAATATTTTTTACAAGTTAGATGTTTCAATTAGTAAATTATCAAACTAAGTCATACTACAACCCCAAAAATCAACTCCGAAACGTAACATCTACAACATCTTTACTCTATGGCACACCCGGTACTATTACATAAAATGTTTAATAAAGAGTCTCTACATGCGAACTCACGCTCCTCGGCCTACAGGGTGTTACCTTTACTTTATTATTACGCGGGGTGTTACCGAATTTACGATCAGTACAGAGTAATTTTAAATAATAATGCTCCGTTTCGGGAATTGGAAACAAAACATAAGTAATATCTTTTACATAAATTTTAGTTTTCCTGTGGTAAAAAGTAAATGCCACTTTATATTATTATTAATGATGATTTATTTGAAATCACATCCATAATTACAAATTTAAATATAAGACATACATTTAGAAGCCAAAATAGATCTCAGTAAGTTTATACATACCTTATTTTGTTACCTTATCTATCGAGACATCAAATTGTTGTGTTTGTGGGTGTAAGGAAGAGAGAAAATGAATGAAGTTATGTGAGTATATATGTATATGGCTAACTTTAAGGCAGAACCGAAATAGTAAGTATTCTTACTAGATTAAGTACGAGAAAACAAGCAACAGTTGTTCATGCATACATCAATAGCCTGGTCAATGAGTGTTGGGTTTTTTTTAAGCAAGGCAAGCAAGGGGAATGTTTTTTTATGCACAACGGGTTGGTACTTATAACCTCAATCACACCTGATGTTAAGTGAAGATGAGGTCGAAGGTGGAAGCGAACTGACCCGAAAACCCCAACATATTTGGGGGACTGACTATCTCTCTAACAACCGGAACACAACAATGCTATTAACATTGTTGCTTGGCGGCAAATTTAGATAAGATGGTGGTAGATAGCCAGGCGGACATTTAAAATGCTCTGCCATCAACCAAATCGAGTACTTAAACATGTACCCCGCTGGGGATCGAACCCGCGACCTCCGAATCGTAAACCCAACGTTGTTTACATTGAACCACGGAGGCGGTTAAAATGTGTGTTAAATGTGGATGAAAAAGTCGAAAGCAGAAACTTTGACTTAGGAACTTTGTTTGGACTAGTTAGGAGATAAACATACGTTTGAAAATCGGCCGTTTTTTATCAGGTATCATTATGTAGTACAACAAAATTTCGTACGACGCGTCGTTTTCTAGATGTAAGCAAAAAACCAAAAAACGGGACCTTCTTTGTGCCCCCCTCGGGCTCGATCTCTTAGTATGTTTATCTCCTAACTAGTCCAAACAAAGTTACTAAGTCAAACTTTCTACTTTCAACTTTCCCATCCACAAATTATTCGTTGCCTAAATTATAAAGTCACGCCTATTCCCAGTAGGGATGGGCAGAGACCACAGACTTCCACTTACTACGATCCTGACACACCTCTTTTGCCTTATTCACTCTCATAAGGTTGTTCGTACATACTCATCAGTTTAGGGTACTCTTGACTAGATGATGATGAGATGAATGACCTTTCTTTAAGACCTTGGGATCTTCAAGTCTAGAGTGAATAGGCATTTACTGGGTGCGCGTGATACATCTTCGGCTACATCGTCACTTTCCATCAGGTGAGATTGTAGTCAAACGCGAAACAAGTTAAAAAAAAAAAAAGATGTCCCCGATTTGATCATGGTACGTTCGCTGTGGTCTTTCCCTAGCAACACTGCCATCAACCATCCACATTCGCTTCGTATATCTCTTTCGTTAGTCTTCTTTCATTCATCCTCTTCATATGTCCAAACCATCTCAGCATACCTTTTTCAATCTTTTTCACTACACAGCTTAACTCCCTAATTACCTACACTATTCCTAATTTTATAATCAAAGTCCCACTCATACTTCCCAATGATCTCATTTCCTACTGCATTAATTCTACTTTCAAAATCAAAATCAAAAATATTTTATTCAATGTAGGATACAAAAAATCACTTATTGAAAGTCAACATGTTGTTTTTTTTTAAACTACATCGCTTCACATGGTTATATGGTTAAGGAGAAGAAGCGACAAGAAACTCCGCAACAACACATCTTTTCAATTGGTTTCCATCTTTGCAATAATATTACATTTTATATTACATGTTACAAAACAATAGCAATTAACATAACGTGAACGTCAAGATGAGGTTGAACGTTCATTCTTCTTCTGCCGTTTGTGCCTACAGTTTTATACCGAAGTATTAAGTAATACTCTCGTATTAGTTTTCACGGACGAAAGATCAAAGTCCAAATAAAAACTCATACAAAATTTGTACCTATATTCCGACTACGGAACCCCACTGCACATGGCGCTACGCACACCTGATAGGTTTTCTTTGTGAAAAAGCACATAATTTCATGTAGGTAATTTATGCGTCCCAAGGAGTGTTACCTATTCAAAATTAATTCTTCAACGATCAATGAATTATGCATCACCCAGATGTTGACAAAGCATTGTTTTCACTAACCTGGATCCTACGGTATAAAGTTACAGCTGGCGCTGTGCCAAAAGGCTGCAGGTGTAAAATATACTCAGTTGAATAATTTTCGTGAAATTGAGTTATACTGTAACTAACGGGAGCAATTTAATCGAAATCGAATTAGCATTTTTTAGGTAAGTATTGGGTCTTTACCTATGAAATTTTTTTTCTTCGTTAATCATATGTACCAATTCCTACGATTTTCAAAGCTATATCCAAATTTCTTTTTTATTTGGAAAATGGAATATTATTTCAAGGTTTCACATGAAAATTTTTTTAAAATTCTGGGCTAAATCACATAATAAAAAAAAATTGAACAGAGCTCTTTTCATGTGCTTCCCATAGTCATTTCTTAGATTCGCTGAAACTTTTATAAAGCGGTTACTTTTAAAAATTAACGCTGCCTATACTTAACTTAATGTTATCCGATAATACACACAAAGTTTAGCTAAATTTGGATTTGCCGTTCTCAAAAAAAAAATCAAAAGTGTTTGTATGGAGAAAACAGGCTAATGAAATTCTTCATACAAAACGCTAATTTCATAGGTACTCGTAAGAACCTAATATTAATAACCGTAGTCAGGTTTAAAAAAAACATTTAGTAATTATTTTTAGTTTACAAATAAACGAGACGTACATTGATTTGAACAATGCGTCGACACTTTGGCACCTAGTCACATCCCCAATCTGCCACGAGAGTCAGGGTCGCGGCTGAGGAACCCCAGCTGCTCAAGCCTTAACCTTCTGAACCTAACCAACAGTGTCGGGGTGCCCCGACCCATATTTCTCGCTCGCTACAGATAGAGGTCTGTACTTTCGATCTTATGGCTTTCGCATATTTGTCTTTTCGATTAAATCTCCCATCGGCTAAATGGCAATTCGTTCATAAGGCACTTCGATTATCTGGCGTCGCACAAATAGCTTTCGCTTATATGTCTTTCGAAATCGGGTCCTAAACCTGTATATAATTGGACATCACAAGTTAGTACGGGATGCAAAGGACGTCCGAAGTTATGCAAATAAAGGATTATTAGCAAAAGAGTAGACCCCCTGATTGGTTCCGTCCTCGTGTAATTTACAGGCTGGCGCGTATTTCTCTCAACGCCAACGGCATGTGTGTTAGGGTCCTTGCCCTAAACGGGAGGTCTAGATGACATTTTAGTCCTTTAGTTCAGCTTCAGTTTTATTTTTTGTATTAAAAAAAAACTTTGTGTACTATTCGTTAAACGCATACAGTTTATAAATTAGTTATGGTACCTCTTTTAAAACCGTCGAGGCCAAGCATTAAATTTGATACATACCTATCTCGAGGGGGTTCTAGAATTATTTGTTGTTAAGAATAACAAAATGGCCGACAGCGTCCGCCATCTTCAATTTATCATGACAACCCATGATACTCTGAGGACCATAACAGCAACTCTTTATCCAAATCGGCTGAGACATAATACAGACGGTTAATGTCTCAGCTTAATAACTTTATTCAATGACAACAATATTATATACAGGTAAATTTTTTACCGGCATATTAGGTAAGTGAAATAGAAGGTATATTGGCATTGGCATCAAGTACACTTTATTGCACAAAAATTCTACAATGCACTTCATAAATATAGCTTAAAAGAAAATTGTACAACCAGGCGCTCTTATCGCTATTTAGCGATTTCTACCATACAACCTTTGGGTTGAGAAAAAAGTAGAACGGGATAAAAGCAAATATATTAAAGGTTACATTGGTGGGGGAAGGTTCTTAGCCATTTTTGATTGAAGTCGATTAAGACGTTTCGTAGATAGTTCAATCAATCAATGAAGTATACTTTATTGCACAAAAAAATTAAGATTTGTACCACCAGGCGCATGGTTTGGTCTGGATGGCATAATCGATTGTTTTCTCGGCGATTTTCTATTTATTTGTATGATAGTCAGACTAATTTGACTAGTTATTCATCAAACTAGTGGTCTAAAATTATGTCCTCAAAGAAAATCCAAGTATTCTATTCTGTAATCCACGTTAATTTTCTAATAAAGGTACAATTTGAATAACTCAATCATTGCAAATAAGTCTGTATTGAATAGACAAGAAAATTATGACAACTCAATTGGTTTCAATCAAAACGGTCTCATTTTATATATACACGATATGCCCGTGACTTTACTCGAGTGATTTAATTTGTGGATTACTTAGATTTTTACAATCAAAGATATAATTTTTCGATACAAAAATTCATGGATTCGAGGCACTTTTTTTTTTTTATGCACAACGGGTTGGTACTTGACCTCAATCACACCTGATGTTAAGTGAAGATAAGGTCGAAGGTGGAAGCGTACTGACCCGGAAACCCCAACACATTTAGGGGACTGGCTATCTTATCTCTGACAACCGGAACACAACAATGCTATTAACATTGCTGTTTGGCGGCAGATTTAGATAAGATGGTGGTAGCTAGCCAGGTGGACATTTAAATTGCCCTACCACCAACCACCACTCTTGACGCTGAGATGGACTTTTCGGGGGAGTTGTAGTATATTGATAACCTCGCCTTATATCGGTGTTTAACCGTAGCGTAATGGTTTACTGCAACATTAACGCATATCGCTTAGTCAGCACCGATACCAATGTAATAAATAGGCTTGTTCAGTATTAAACGGCTTTATTCGTGGAACATCACAATAGATAACTAGTCTTATTTACGGAACCCCCCGTCCTCGACCAACCACCATCTTTAATACCACATGGCGACCAACAACATTACCACAACGCAGTCACATTCGCTAAGGGTACAACTAGGTAGGTATCCCGCATAAACTTCATTAATATTACTACCGCCTCCGTGACTCAATGTAAACACATTGGGTTTACGATTCGGAGGTCGCGGGTTCGATCCCCAGCGGGGTACATGTTTAAGTATTCGGTTTGGTTGGTGGTAGGGCATTTTAAATGTCCGCCTGGCTAGCTACCACCATCTTATCTAAATCTGCCGTCAAACAGCAATGTTAATAGCATTGTTGTGTTCGGTTGTCTCATCTTCACTTAACATCAGGTGTGATTGAGGTCAAGTACGAACCCGTCGTGCATAAAAAAAAAGGTAGGTAGGTAGGTAGGAAATCCAGTAATCCGCACTGGGCCGTCAATTCCCACATAGGTGGATATCAAAATCATCAAAATCAAAAATGCTTTATTTTGTAGGTACACAGGGTACACTTAAAATAGCCAGATTTTACATTTTTTAAGCTACTGCTTGTTCAAAATGTAATTTTCCCCTAAGAAGAACAAGCAAGAAACTTTAGAGGTTGCTCTTTAAAAAAAAAAGGTTTTAATATTACAAAATTATTAATTATTATTTTATATTATAATATTGAAATGAAATGAAATGAAAATGAAATGAAATGAAATGAAATGAAATGAAATGAAATGAAAATCATTTATTCATGTAGGCAATACAATATGCACTTATGAACGTCATTTGTTTTTTAAACTACCACTAGCTCGGAACGCGACCACTACTGAGAAGAGCTAGCGAGAAACTCAGAGGGTTTGTCTCTTTTCAATAAATCATGTACAATCAAGAAAGGTTACAACAATTTTATATATCGAGTAGAGGAGCCGTTTAATCCCATGGATTACTTTCATTAATATAGTCTGAAATTTTGTAATATCCCTTTTTACATAATTTTTGTTTTATAATAAGTTTAAATTTATTAAGCGGAAGATTCCGTATATCCATGGGAACCTTGTTGTAGAAGCGCACACATTGACCTCTGAATGACTTATTAACTTTACTAAGTCTACTAAAAGGTACAGCTAATTGATTTTTGCTCCTTGTATTGACATTATGTCGGTCACAATGTTTCTCGAATGAATATATATTTCTCTTAACATATACAAGATTTTCATATATATATTGTGACGAAAATGTTAAAATATTAATTTCTTTAAATATTTGTCTTAATGTATCTCTTGACCTTAATTTATAAATTGCACGAATAGCTCGTTTCTGTAAGAGAAATATGCTATCTGTATCAGCAGCGTTTCCCCACAGCAAGATACCATATGACATCAAGCTGTGAAAGTAGCTGAAGTAGACTAAGCGCGCTGTTTCAATATCACAGATATTTCGAATTTTCTTAACAGCATATGCGGCAGAACTGAGTCTTTTCATTAGTTTTTTAATATGGGGTCCCCACTGTAACCGAGAATCTAAAGTCATACCAAGGAATACAGTTGTGTCCACAAGTTCCAACTGTTCATGTTTAATTCTTATTTTGGTGGCAACCTGTTCAACATTAGGTAATGAAAATCTAAGACATTTCGTTTTGTTCTCAATAATTTCATTATTATATCAAATAGCCTGGTTATGCGAGCGGGCTGTTTATGTCCATGAATGTTTATCATCTAAACAATCTGATATTTTATAATATGCTTACTTAATAAGTTTCTGTTTTATAGTATCTTTAAATTTATTGAAAGGAAGATTTTGTATATCAACAGGAACCTTATTGAAAAAGCGTATACATAACCCTTTGAATGAATTACTGACTTTGCGGAGGCGACTTATGTGACCTGCAAGTTTATCTTTATTTCTTGTATTGACATCATGTTTATCACTATTTTACCTAAACTAGTACAATGCAACTGGTTGCTGTCTATGGGACGAAGAGTTGCAAGTTTGATATACACAAATAGACAAACAAACATGCTCACCTATGTGCATGTAAAGTTGAATAAAAGCCAGTAACACGGCCTTCATTCTTCAATAACAGGTAATACCTTTGAAAATGCCGTACAGATTTCAGCTCATTATGCTTTTCTTGCCTTTTATTTTGGGTTTGGAAGAAATGAGCGTAAAGTTTTCAACTGATTACTTTAGACATAGAAATGTCAAGTTTCTTTGTGTCCTCACTTGTGATGCTAAATGTAAGTTTTTAAACTGTGTGCTTTCGGCACGTTAAAAGAATATAACGAACTCGTCTGGATGTATTAGAAGGCGACTATGGGACTGCCCACCAAAATAAATCAAACGATGTCATGCAACGATGGCAGATGGTTTATAACTACTATACAAATTCCTTTTTTTTTTAACACATCCATATCTCGTGTACACGATATGTTCGTATTCATTTATACGTTTTTTAATCTCGAGTCATATACCTTATTTCTTTTGTTTTAATTTTCTCCCCTCGGAGAAGGCAAAGGGATCTAAGCCCGTACAGCCAGTTTTATTTCGCCAATATCTTCAGTTTAGTGAAGTTAGTATTAGTCAAATGAAGTTGGCGTATACAAAGTCTAGTCACTGTCAAGTCATTCTTCAGTAAAGTAGCAGAATGCTTTACAAAAGATATTGGCGGCTTCTTGTGGGAACCCGAAAGCTTCGTTATGCACTTTAATTTACACTTTCTTTCCCTTGTACACCGTCACATTGCTGCACAATAATGCCAAAAAATAAGAAATAAATACAAAAATGCAATATCACTCGCTGAGTTCCCACAAAAAGCCATTACTTAGATCTCTGACTATTTCTTTCTATTTTTAAAGATTAAACGACAGGTTTCCATGGTGACCATGGCCTATGAACCTCGGTTGTGACCGTTTCGTAAATATTTAGCCCATCGCCATCGAAACGTGCAAATCTGTCTATTGATCTATGTATGTATGTGTATGTGTGTGTGTATCTTCACTTAACATCAGGTGTGATTGTGGTCAAGTACGAACCCATCATGCATAAAAAAAAATGTAAATATATGAAATTTATTCACGTAGTTTGTATCTGCATCCCTATTTAATACCGTGCAACCTACCTATTTCAAATGTACAGTCCTTATACCCAAAGGTTGCGTGGAAGAGATCGTTTTTTTTTTTTTTTATGTACACCTGGTTGATACTTGACCTCCTTGACGTTTTTAGTTATAAGGCCGCCAAAATGTACATTCTATACATAGCACTTTTCTGAAATTGTATTTTCTTTTTTGTTGTGCAATAAAGTGTATTTGTATTGTATTGTATCTATAGATGTTTCCCTTAGTCGCCTTTTACGTCATCCACGAGAAGAAACAGAATGATTCCATTCTTTTTACGTGCTAGAACGTCACACGTAACACATTACCACAGAATTATTATAGTACACACATTACTTTATGAAATTACTGATATATAAAAAATAATTTTTCTACGGAAGGTACTCCGTCTTAAAATTAATCTCAAATTTCTTTTCAGCCACTATATGCTTCCAAAAACATTTCTCCTGTTGTTCTAAAACATATTTATTCACTGAATACTTTTGCATTTCCACATAAATTGGCATATTTTGTTTACGGAATACAATAACAATAACGAATGTTTACGAGTTGGAGCGAAAGAATCCGGGGAAGAGAAATACACTTGCGGACAAAGAAATTGGGCAACCACAATATTTCACTATAATGTTATATCAAAGTAGACCTTATACAGTATAACATTGTATGGGTGAATTGAATTACATTACAGTATATACATGAAACAACAAATTTATCAAACACAATTGAAAATACCTATATCTTATTGAAAAAATACGCCGTCCAACTCTACTTATATCAAAAGTGTGTTTAATTATATGAATCTAGTGCTGTACAAAGGTCTCCAATTTGCCGTAATCACTAACATTTAGACCAATTTTAAACAATAAGTCCCACTGTGTGACAATCCCAAAGTTCCAAATTCGTATTGTCTTATCGACACAATTTTGAAAATATGACGCCAGAATTTCATATTTTCAAAATGACAAATTTCTTCAATAAATGTTTATTTATAATTTTATTTGCTCATCTAGTTTATTGATCCATAAAAAATGTTTCGCGGATTTACCTGTCAAATAGAACCAGGCTCTTGGTTTTGTATTCTTTGTACGCGACTCAAAAAGTGCAAAAAAAAGTTGTGAACCTAAATTTTTCTTTTTGAAAGAAGTAGGACTTTCACCGCATAATTAAATAAGACTGGGTTGAACAAAGTTCCTTCCATTCATATAGCGACATGCTACTAATGTTAATTCTAACAAATGTCTCCAATGAAGCTTTAATTGTTGACAAAAGACAAACCCAATAAGAAAGCATGTGAAATTTTATGAATTACCGAGATAGTGTCTCTTGTTGTTTTGTGATTGAATAATTATCGTGTTGTTACAGGCTATTTAAAAACTAAAGATCTCATTGTTTAGTAAATAAAGTTAAAAATTAGATTTTTTTATTATTATTAACACTCGTGGGTTTTCTTTTTTTGACCGCCAGTGTACGTGTTCTTAACGTTACAAGCGATTTAATTCAAACATCTGGATCCGTACGAAACAATTTGCCTCGAACTTTTCTTTCGGAAGCTAAAGAAAGATGGCGGAATACTTCTGTCATGATGACAAAAGGAAACTAAACGGCTACTAGGGTTTTTGGCGGGATCTCGGCGAGTGAAGTTGCAATTTTCTTTATAATTCTTATAATTTGTGCATTCTAACTTTTGAAGCTTAATAATGGCAGAATATTGTGCAGCAAACGTTAATGATGGTGTACAAGTTAAGGGAAGTGTAAATTAAAGTGCGTAACGGAGCTTTCGGGTTCCCACAAGAAGCCGCCAAAATCTTTTGTAAAGCATTCTGCCACTTTACTGAAGAATGACTTGACCGTGACTAGACTCTGTATATGCCTAGTATACGACGAATTACTTGTTTTGACTGAGACTGACTTACAAACTGAAGAAATAAGAGAAATAAGACATGGCTGTTATGGGCTAGATCCCTTTGCCTTCTCCTAGAGGAGAGAATAAAACGAAAAAAAAAACGTTTCAGTGTCAGTTATGGAACTATTTGACATTTGGCGGGAACTAGTGGTACTGTTGCATTTCTATTTCCACTTTGAACGTATATTTTGAGTTACGCTGTCTTGTATTTTATTATTGTATAATTTTGTAGAAAAATTCAATAACTTTTTTCGCTCAACGTTTAGTACCAAATTAAAAAACAGGCCAAATGAGGATCTAGACTCGAATAATGTAACTGAACATTACAATCGGATATTTTACTGCAGTTCTAAAAGTGTCTAATCGTTATCCACCACTTCATTTATACTACTAAAATTAGTAAATCCTTCAAAGGGCAATGTATACGCTTTTATAATAGGGTTCCAGTAGACATTCAAACTTTACCTTTAAATAAATTTAAAGCAATCATAAAACAGAAATTTTAGCAAAAGGCCATTATAAAATCACTTGACTATTTGAATGATAAGCAAGCACGGACATAGTTGTCTTATTATTCATATAATTATCAAATCACAAATTGTAACCCATAATCTGTTTAAAAGAGCAACCTTAGAGTTTCTTGCTCGTTCTTCTCTGGGGAGTCAGCTTTGTGAATGAGCCGTAAATTTAAACGTAGGTAATATTAATAGTGACGTTTTCAAGTGATAATTTTATCCTATGAAATAAAATATTTTGATTTGATTTGGTTTAACAAATATAGCTGTAAAAAGTATATTTTATTTTTTCCTAAATCAACTATTCAAGATAAACTTGATTCGAGATCTGCTCGGAAGGATACGGCCACCATGCTACTACTGCATTCTTTGGTGGCAGCAACTGTTTGGTGTAGTGGTTAAAAGTTCTGACTGCTATACTAAAAGGTCGCGGGTTCGAATCCCGCTAGGGGCACATGTTTGTATGATGAATACAGACACGTGTTCCCGAGGTTTATGTATTTATAGCTTTCCTCCCGCGACTTCGTCCGCGTGGAAGATTTTATCAAAATACAAACAACAAACTTTCATCCCCTATTTTATCCCCTTGAGGGTAGAATTTATCGAAATCCTTTCTTAGCGGATGCCTACGTCATAACATCTACCTGCATGCCAAATTTCAGCCCGATCCGTCCAGTGGTTTGGGCTGGGCGTTGATAGATCACTATGTCAGTCACCTTTGAGTTATATATATTTAGATTTACAAAAAAAAATGTATTTGTGTAGTTAATCAACCATCTGGTATCCATAATACAAGCCTAGTTGCTTAGTGTGGAACTAGATGGCGCTGTGTGTATGTGCAAAGATATTTATTTATTATAAACTGCTTTGTTTCGGGGCTGAAATTCAGCAGTTGTGCCGAGTCCCTTTCATCTCAACTTTATCCTAGTTTTAATAGACTCTTAGTTTGTTAATTAGTTTGGTTAACTTTGCGATCTTTCTATTTATTTATTTAAATAATATCTTTTTACAGGGAGTCACAAATTCGCAAAACTCTCTATGGCGAGTGCTATTGCAGTTTGTAGAGTAGATTTACGAGAACCTGATAACTTGAAGATCGACAGATGCCTCAATCAGAAATTGATAATTGGTGTAATTGCAGATCCGAAGTGCGACATGTTTGAAAACGTTCTTTATCAAGTAAGTGTTTAAGTTTAGATGGAACCACTAACCATCACACCTCTTAATAAGTTACACAAATGAGGTGGTCAAAGATAGATAGATTGATAGATAAATCGTTTATTTGTATCTCCAGTCACACACATACCATAAGTTCCAAAGCAATTGGATAAACATATTTTAAAACAATTCATAAAAGTAAAATCAGGATACACTAGAGTATGTGTGTGCTACAGCCGTACAAATGAGTCATAGCTCAGTGTGTATAATTGCTCAGAGAGCAAAACACTGATTTTCAGCTATTACCCACAAGGAGACACTGGTACAAAAGAGAACAACCAGACAAGCATATAAAATACCACGGAGGTATACATTCAGTGTACTAAGTATCGGGAATTTGTCAATAAAACAAAAAATACAAATTATTCATCTAAATTTATTTTATCGCCTCCAAAGTAGGCCCCATCGCTTGCAATACAACATCTCCACCGCTTCACCCAGTCTTCCATACATTTTTCATAGGCTATTTGCGGTATGGCCTTTAGCTCATTCAGCGAATTTTCTTTTATGGCTTCTATCGACTCAAAACGTTTTCCTCGAAGTGGTAATTTTAACTTGGGAAATAAAAAAAAGTCAGACGGAGCCATATCAGGTGAATACGGTGCTTGGTCGAGAACTTTTGTTGAATTTTTCGCTAAAAACTCTTTCACTATAATGGCTGTGTGTGATGGTGCATTATCATGGTGCAGCATCCATGAGTTGTGTTGCCACAAATCTGGACGTTTTCGGCGCATACTCTCACGCAAACGCTTCATGACGCCTAAATAATATTCTTTATTCACTGTTTCTCCCTCTGGAAGGAATTCGGAGTGAACCACACCACAGTAGTCAAAAAAAACTGTCAGCATCACCTTGATTTTGGAGCGACTTTGCCGCGGTTTTTTGGGTTTCGGCTCGTTTTCGAGACGCCATTCTGAAGACTGTTGGCTTGTTTGCATGTCGTACTCATAAACCCATGTCTCGTCGCCAGTTATTATACGTTTCATAAAGGTCGGATCCGTAGAAGCTCGGGAAACCATGTCTTCAGCGACATGCTTTCGCTGCGCTTTTTGAACAAAATTGAGCTCTTTTGGAACTAGTCGAGCGGCGACGCGTTTCATGCCTAAAATGTCAATGAGAATGTTGTGGACGGACTTAAAAGATATGTTCACCTCACTAGCCAACTCTCTCAGACTCATACGTCGATTTTCGAGCACTAGCTTCTTGATTCTGTCGATGTTTTCTTTGGTCGTAGCGGTTGAAGGTCTACCAGAACGAGGCAAGTCTACTACTACTTCTCGGCCTTCTTTAAAAGCCTTATACCATTCATAAGCCCTTGTTTTCGATATACACGATTCGCCGTAGGTATTTCGCAACATTTTTAGTGATTCACCACATGAAATATCATTTGAAACACAAAATTTAAGGCACACTCTTTGTTCAACAATATTTTCCATTGTAAAAATCGCCGAGGACTCAAAACTATGACCAACAAAAAGTGTAGTTTAAAACAAATTAAATGACAGATCCCGCTCAAATTTTGCGCGCTAAATCAGTACAGTGCTACCAACATGCAGTAAAAAAATTAGAACGACCTCTTTTACGCGGGTCTTTTTATTGACATATTCCCGATACTTTTTACACAGAGTAGTATATGTATTGAAATGCAGTATAGATACTCAAATAGATACAGATAGATACAGACATCTAAGTTTTCTTTCAAGAAGCGAATTAAAGCACATCTGCTAGAAATACAAAAGAAGAATATTCCGAAAGCATTTGCAACATTTCGATTAGCTTAGCGGTAGCTGCTCATAGACAAATTGACTCGTTCGCGTTGTGGGTATTTAGTTAATTATGTTAAGTCCACTTTTGACAATTATTATTTTAAACGAATATCATTATGATCCATACAATTGCTATACACCACCGTACAGCATGGTCTTTATAGAATACACACTTATGGTTGTTATTGAAAATTTTTGCACCGTCGCTTTCTCTCGCAGGGCAATAGCTGAAAATCAGTGTCTTACCGCTATAGGTGAGGATCCACACTGAGCGATGGCCCATTTGTGGTACAGATACACATACAACTCTATTATAAGTTGTAACAGTTGTTCTTAATTTTAGTTTTTATTTTTATTACTGTGAAATAAGGCTACATTTTGTAACAATAATTGTTGCGTCGAATATTTTTGAATGTGTTTCTGTAATATGCAAATACACGCTTTATCTATCTGATGACGACCGACTGGTGTAGTGGATAGTGACCCTATCAGCGAAACCAACGGTTGCGGGTTCGAATACCGCGAGGGGTAAATGTTTGTGTGATGAATACGAACATTTATTCCCGAGTCTTGGATGTTTATATAAATATTTATGTGTGTTTATCTGTTATCTAGTATCCATAGCACAAGCTTTGCTTAGTTTGGAACTAGATGATTGGTGTAAGTGTCCGAATATATATATATATATATATATATATATATATATATATATATATATATATATATATCTATCCCTTTTATTCTTCCGAAGGAGTAGCAAGGCAAGACAAGTAACTTAGAAATCCATGTTGAAGCCAAATCGTGCCGCAAAGGCCTGACAGAATGCAGCATGACTATTGTCTAGGGATATCATTTGCTACATGAGTTAGACAGTTATATCCACCCATAAAAATCCCAACAACTGAATCCCCAAAATCCACCCCACAAATTACTTCATACGTCGCTTTTCTACGGATTTAGGTGGGCTTTGAGAAAACTAGCTTTAGGCAAATGTCACACGCAAGCCTAAATAAAATAAACATGAAAGTGAACAGTTTGTTTGACGAAGTCACGTTTCACATGAGGAGTAGGATTTTACGGACCTGTTATTTTATGGTTGGGTAATAATGCGTCAAGTGTGAGTGGAACAGTTGGGATTGGTGGTTTTGTGACAGTCAGTGATTTTAAGTCGCCCTTGTAGGTCACTGACTTCCTGGCAGGACTCTTTAATGTGCTCTCCAAAATGTGACGACCTGTTTGGTATAGTGGTAAAAAATAGTGACTGCTATACCAAAAAGAACCTAATGAATTCAGTTTTGAAGTCGGTTAAAAACGGTATTTGCCGTCAAGTAAAAGACAAATAAAATGTACCGTTAAGTGGACTTTGTTCCAATTACAAATCACACTTCACACTTATTATGACGACCTGTTTGGTATAGTGTTTAGAAACTCTGACCACTATACCAACAGGTCGCGGGTTCGAATCCCGCTAGGTGCATATGTTTGTATGATGAATACAGACATGTGTTCCCGAGTTATGGATGTTTTTCATTTATTTATATATTTATTTACAAAAAAAATGTATCAATCAATCAAGTAAACTTTATTGCACAAAATTTTACAATACACTTCTTAAATATTGCTCCAAAATGTATTTGTGTAGTTATGTATCATCTGGTATCCATAATACAAGCCCAGTTGCTTAGTGTGGAACTAGATGGCGCTGGGTGTTTGTGCAAAGATAAAAAAAAGCAAGTAAACTCTCGTATCAAATGCTACTAGTGGTCACCCACCCAACGACTGACCTCGTCAGATAACTTCGCTAATCGAAAACGAATAGTCAAAGCGACAGCGCCATGATTGTTCCGTGCAGCCAGTGAATATTAAATTAAAACATTAAATTATTGTCAGTCATAATTTTTCTCCACTCATTTCTGACATTTTGATTAAATTATGTGAAAGAGCTGCTAAAAGGGGAATGCTGTTTACGTCAACTTATCAGTTATCTGTCAGTCTCGTCTATCGCGTTAATTTTTTCCAAAAATAAGTATAGGAGTACTGTATTAGGGGTCCTATTATTAGATTAAATATCTATTCCGTGCTTTACATTAACGATTTTGTCATTTTAACGAATACTAGCTGTTGCCCGCGACGTTGTTCGTTGGGAATATTAGTTAGGAAGTTGGTATAAATAATAAATAAATAAATATCCTTAGACATACACACAGCGCCATCTAGTTCCACAGTAAGCAACTATAAGCTTGTGTTGTGATACCAGATGGTTACTACATATATATATTTTTTTTTGTAAATAAATACTTATTATAAATGAAAACATCTATAACTCGGGTACACATGTCCGTATTCAACACACAAACATATGCCCCTAGCGGGATTCGTACCCGCGACCTGTTGGTATAGTGGTCAGAGTTTCTAACCACTAAACCAAACAGGTCGCCTAATGAAGCAGGAATGAAGAGATCCGTAGAATAATCCAGCAGATTTGTATGTTAAAGAGGCAGTGGACAAGGCACATAGCCCGATGAACTGATACCCGGTGGAGCATTAAATTTCTACAGTGGACTCTACTTGCGACTGGACGGACGAACTTATGAAGGACCTTCCAGCCGGTTGCTCTGAAAATCTATGGAGGAACCTTAGACATAGGTTCAGCAGCGAAAGTCCTGTGTCTGATATGCTTATGATACTCTAATTACATAATTAAAACCATCGAGATCCACCACCGTGGTCGTGATGAAGCTGGCCTAGCGACGTGACTAAATAAGGATAATGTTGTTATAATTAAGAAATTTCAGGCATCAAAAGATAATAATAAGGAAGTCTCTAATTCCACTGAGAAATTCATAACTTTCAACGATTGTATGAATAATGAGAGAGATTTTAACAAATTTCAGGCATCAAAAAATATGTGGTTCGATTCAACACATATGTGGCTGCTACTTGAAGAAGATAATAATAAGGAAGTCTCTAATTCCACTGAAAAAGTCGTCATTTTCAACGATTCTATGAATAATGAGAGAGATGTAGCTGGAAAGTACAATTTCACTGCAACTCTTGATAAGCTTAACATTAGTGTTGACGCAGATATTACATGTGCAAAACGCAAAGGTTGGTGTTAACTTATTTTCTTTCTAATCTTGCATATTTGCTAGGCTTACAGACTTGTTGATGCCAGTCTCATTGAAGAATACATTGCTCACTTCTTAATGTATTATCTACTCTTTTCTTTGGAATCCTTTTAACATTATAACATGGATAATATTAAAACATTTATATTAAAAGGGGTCAATTCTTATTCCGCTGTCACTTAGAATACCAAAACCTCCTCGTGCATGAATAATGCTTCTGTACAAAACTAACGACTTCAATAAGACTTACGTGTTTGTGCATGAACATTAATTCCCTAAATTAATTAAACTTAATACTTCAATGAGACCTACATTTTCGTGTTTGAATAAAAATTCTGAAAATTGGTATAACAATACCAACATCTCATAAAAAGTTCGAAGCCCTGTGATTGGTCAAATAATATACAAAGGTCATTCTGATGTTTAATGAAAATTGACTCCGCCATTTTGCCAATATTTTGTCCCTATAACATGAAGCCAGGATCTCAGACGCTAATTTGCTGACCTGGCCTCGCCGCTGTTTGTTTTTCTGTTTATACTCCTTTTTGGCCTGTTGGGACATCTCACTTGAAAAGGTTGCATGATTTTCATATCAGTTCAACAGTCCAATAGTTGTTAGCAGTCACTTGCCTAGTCTTACGCAAATTTCGTTACCGCGATGTACGATGCCCGCTGTGATTGGTCGGTCTAGGCAAATACTATGGTCTCTACAAAATAAGTCATTTTCTAGGACCACTCGAATACTACCTATATGAAGTGTTCAACTTTGGAAAAATACAAGGTGGAAATTTGATTGTCAATGCAATGGGAATATGGAGTTCCGAAACAGGTAGGTATGTCCGAATATATTTTCATAAATATTGAATTCCGTATTAATGAATATGATATTTAAAACATCACGAATTTCGTTAAGATTTTGCGGAACTTGAAAAGTGAAAAATAATAAGAAGGAAAATGGATATGGTGATTTTAAATTGCAAGAATATTTTGATTTTAGGAATGAAGCGTCCAAACATCTAAAACCATACCATGCAGACGATTTTTATATTATTGGGGGTTCGTTTTCTTGGTTGGTATAACTCACGGTTATAGAAATTGCTTAATTTTCCCCCAATTTCTCAAATATTGATCGGAAAAGATAAATAAAGCTATGATCATATAATTTGTTTTAGGTTTACATGCAGATTTTAACAGATATAAATATTACCGTCGATGGGATTTTCAGCAATGGTCAATGCGCATGACAGCTGTTGTAAGAACTTTTTTTTCTAACACTCTTTTATTGGCTTCACTTTTAGTTAAAAGTGAAGCCAACTGACTGACTGACTTCCAAAATTTTGTTTGTTTATTAGTTAATAAACAAACAAAATTTTGGAAGTCAGTTTTAACCTACCTACTTCTAATTTTAGTATTGAAATGAAACTAAGTATATATATTACTACATATAGTTTGGATGACAATACTATAATTTGGCTACTACTAGGCTGCAAGAAATCCGAAAACGCCGCATTAGCTATTCAAGGATCATATTATGATTAACATTTTATGCACTTGTATAATGACTTGAATATTTTACTAAAAATTAGTAATCAGCTCTTTTACAAAATATTGAGGAATTGCAAAAATATCCCTTGAATTCGGAACATGAAAACGGATACTCCCAGAAAGAAATCCATAACTTAGGTTTGGAAGTTTGTTTAACTTGAGCTCGAAAGATCATCTGTCGATCGAACGCTGGGTCGTTAAACTGGGCTAAACTTCAGCTCGGAAATGCTAATAAGTAGCTTAATCGATAATTTTATTAGTTAGATGTTGGTGACCAGAAATCGTTCGACAGTTTGTTTCGAGCCAATATTCTGTCGAATCTCACCTAAAAAGTTACAGAGCCCCAAAATTTACCTATATAATTATTCTGTCTTTGAAAGTTCCTTTTTCTAATTTCTTAGAGTTTGACAGATGGAATTATTAGACCGACAACTGTATATAGTTATTGAATTAAATAGTAGTTTTATTTTCTGTACAGTACTTACCAAAGCTTTTTCAGATGTTAACGCCTCCAAAAGTGTTTGATCCTGAAATTATAATAGGCAGACAGCTGTGGCCTGGTGTCGCTGTTATAACCCAAACCTCGGCGATGGCCCTCAATGTCCTCACTGAAGTGCATAATTTTAGGTAAATACTTTCATGAAATCTGGAACACGCATAATTTTAAAGAATTTGTGGTTTGGAAATGTTAATAAAAATTGATAATTTGGAACTGCAAAATTTACGTTTCCAACCGGTTGCTCTGGATAACTGTGAAATAGGCCTATCTTCAGCCGTGGGTGTTCAGTGATTGCTTTGATGTTAATATATGCTACCTTAATGAATTGTGTTTATATCAGTAAGATGTTATGGAAAAGGAGTAGAAGCGAAAAGTAACTCCATAATAACACCACCGGCAAAGAAGGGTAATATAAGCTTGATAAGTTTTTATGTGTCTGTGTGTATGTTGAACCGTTTTGAAAACGGTTTTCTTTCGAAAGCTGGTATTTGCGATTGCGAAGACATTTCCTATATTTTTTTTACGTTTAAATTCCTTATCCTGGCAAAATATAGCTACCATTATTTTAATATGTTAACCCACGTGTGTTTCCCACAGATTCAATTATACCATAACTGACAGATGGATTGGAGATTACACTAAAAATAATTCTAAAGTAAGTAATTTTATCTGATCACGCTTTATCGTCGATAGTAGATACAAAAAAAATGAGAAGAAAGTGAGATAAAAGTGAGATAAAAGTGAAGTTAGTAGAAACAAGAAGAAAAAGTAACCTTCAAAATTTAATGAGCTTCTAATTCAATGCTACTTTATCTTCCCGTTGTTTTATTATAAAAGGCGTAGGCGACACATTTTAAATTTATGATATTCATTTTAATGAAATCAAATCAAATACGCTTTATTGTTTAAATAAGGAAGGTACATTTAAATATCTTATAGAAACTATAAATTAGACGGCCTTATCGCTAACAGCGATCATATCCAGGCAAACCTATCATCACACATCATATAATATAATTATATTATCATTTAATTAACTATGTACACAGAAATTCTTTTGATTTTTTAGTTTTAATTATTCACTAATGATACTCTTAGCGCCATCTGTTGTAACTTGTTGGTATGATGAGTATAAACGCATAGGAAGGTGTGCGTAGATATTTTTTGAAAAATGAGATGGTAGCCAAAAAGAAGACGTTACGCATTGTCTCCTCGCACTTTCTAGTGGAGTCCAAACTCACATTTTGTTTAGTTTGATGGTCTAAAGTACCTATAATAAAAGAAACATACAAACGACAGTTTTGAAAACCTCCTCCTTTTTTTGAAGTTGGTTAAAAAGTAAATGCGTATCCACAGAGATATAAGGTGCATTTAAATATTAAACAAAAGAAAAGTTTTTCGGCTCCCGAGTGATGTTGCGTTTGTATATTTTGAGTTTTGATTTGTAACAAAAGCAGAACATAATGTAGCAAAAAACAATGATTATGTCATGTGACCGCCTCCGTGGCTCAATGTAAACAACATTGGGTTTACGTTTCGGAGGTCGCGGGTTCGATCCCCAGCGGGGTACATATTTAGTACTCGGTTTGATTGGTGGTAGGGCATATTGAATGTCCGCCTGGCTAGCTACCACCATCTTATTTAAATCTGCCGCCAAACAGCAATGTTAATAAATAAATAAAATAAATAATAAATATCCTTAGACATACACACAGCGCCATCTAGTTCCACAGTAAGCAACTCTAAGCTTGTGTTGTGGATACCAGATGGTTGATATACTACATAAATACATTTTTTTTGTAAATAAATACTTATTATAAATGAAAACATCCATAACTCGGGTACACATGTCCGTATTCATCACACAAACATGCCCCTAGCGGGATTCGAACCCGCAACCTTTCGGTTTAGTGGTCAGAGTTGCTAACCACTACACCAAACAGGTCGTCAATGTTAATAGCATAGTTGTGTTCCGGTTGTCAGAGATAAGATAGCCAGTCCCCCAAATAAGATGGGGTTTCCGGGTCAGTACGCTACCATCTTCGGCCTCATCTTCACTTAACATCAGGTGTGATTGAGGTCAAGTGCTAACCCGTTGCGGATAAAAAAAAATGTGAATGAAGAAAATATGAATGTATGATTGAGCTTTCGTGATGGGATCCGTCAAAATCTTCCGTAAGGCATTCACAGACATAAAAATATGATTAATTTAATAACTGGAGTTATTATTGCACTAGGCGTTTGCAGAAATGTCGCTATCAATCTTACCAATGCCAAAAGTAGAAAGAAAGACTACGCCGTTTGTTACTTTTATAAATGAAACATCATGAAATGCGAGTACAGTAGTGTAATGCCACACCACACCAATACAGGCCAAGCCTACCAAACCAGTCCATTACAATATCGCCCAACCACCCCTCTAGGTCGACACCGCTGGATTAACGCCTCATAGAAATGAGAGCTTGTTGAGTTGTTAATTTGATACAAGCAACATTATAAATGAGAATTCTGTTCGAATGTTTACAAAATTAAGAGCTATCATCAGTTTTGCACTTTATTTCTTATGCTTCTGTTTCAGTCGTGTCATAATTTGTTTAAAATAAACTGTATTAATCATTCCTTTAGTGTTCTCTTTAAATGGGATGTTGAGTTTATTGATATGGCTGGATAAAAAACAGGACAAGTCGATATCTCTATCAGTGGAATTACACTGACGTCCCTTGAAATCTCACTTATTCGGATTTGCCTATAGAAAAGTATACTCCTATATGAAACATCACAGTTCAGATAATCTTTCTTATTTCTAACTCTTGCTTCTAAAAATTGTGTTACTTTTTTCAAGAATTTTATTTTTCGTTTATTCATCAGGTTGTTGCCACTTCGCTGTATTTTCGAGAAAATGACATTTCTCCAGTAATTCGTCTTAATTCTGATATTATAAATAAATTGGGTATTGTACATCCTCCTGTATCATCCATCGAGTAAGTATAGTACTTATGTATGTAGTTTTTAGCCCAAGTCATAACAACATAATTTTAAATAGGATGATCTAAAAGAATGTTGTAACACAATGTAGAGAAATGGCAGTTGCCACCTCCACGTTCAATACGCCAGGATGACCATTGCTGCTCTGCGCGGCGACAGTGGTTTACCTAACTTTATTACTACCCCAGACGAAATAACTGATAATTTATGTATGAAAGGGTAGAAAAGAAAGCCAAATAGAAGTGTAACCAGTGTTATGCGAAACAGCCAAAACACTCATCCTATGATTCCCTGGTGTAATTCAACACGCTTTGTCGAGATTTTAATGGACAGCAAAAGGTTACCGCAGAGGTAAGTGCCAATAAATGTGGCAGAAGCGTTTGAATGTTCGGAAATTGTGGAAATTTAGTACCAGGTCGCGGTTATATACCAGCCAGATATCCGAATTCATATTGTCAAACATGATATAACACACAATATTCATTAATAGCAGGCCATGACATCATCCACGTACGCAAATAATCGATAACCTTCTGGAAGAGGTATAATTCCAGAAATACGTCAAAAGTCCCATTCCTCGGATAAAGGTCCAGCACCGACACCTGAACCGCAGTCCAAACGCAACTCAATATTTTTTCACGAGTTACTCCAGTAGCATCTTACGGAGATTACTGAAGCAAGTCTGGACTTTTAACTAAGTATCGAAGAGAAAACATAATATTTCAAGAATTGATTAACAGAAGACAGTAAAGTGAAGACAACTGTCAGCTGTCTACAGTATTTAAAGACAATTTCATTACTCATACAGATATTAATTGTCATATTTACGTTATAGGGTTTACGTTACGACGCGGTCCTGAGCAGACGTGTGCTTAGTTACCTCTTAAAAAATAGTTTGACGTGCATTGTATTCTGAACCTTAAATATATACTCTGATTCGGTTAGAACTTCGTTTGTATAGCAAGTGAGTGTTAGTGTGTTTCGTTGCCGTGCGAATTAATAACCTGTCGTGGAATCGCAGTAAACGCTCTTCACCCCCTCGAGTAAAAAAGACCGGATCCTATAATTCATCTCGCTCATCGTACACCTAAGGATCTACTTAATCCGGCCAACATAACAAAATGAGTGTACAAAGATCCCCGCCTGGAATTTATACTGGTCTTGGCGGGTCGCAACCGGACTTGTCGAAAATCGCAAATAAACCAGAGAACCAGCACAATGTGAACTTCAATAGGGGTTCAAAAAGAAAACATCCGGAGGAAGAATCGTATAAACAGGAATTATCCGGCTTTCGGGATGAAATGATGACATTCTTAACAGATTTTCGTAATTCTCAGGACGAAAACGCAAAAACAATAGTTAATGAGATTTCCGTCATAAAAGAGCAAATGAGCGACCTTAAATTATCTACTGATAACCTAACTAAAGAGCAGTGTCTTATTAAACAATCCATAAAACATTTAGATGACAAATACCAAAACATAAACTCGACCACTATACTCCAGATCAACCAGTTAACCTCTCGTGTTGACGAACTTCAAAATGAAATCCAGACACAGATGCAGCGCGATCGTCTTTGCAATATTGAAATTATCGGTGTTCCAGAACTGAAAAACGAAAATATCACCGACCTAATACAGAAAATTGCCAAGCATGCAGAAGTGGACCTGCAACCCTCTGAAATAATCAACGTTAATAGGGTTCAACCCCGCCAAACAATGTCAGGACGTCCTAAATCTATTATCTGCAAACTGAAGTCTCGCTTATTGAAGGACTCAATAATAGCTGGAATTCGCAAACAAAGGGGAATTACTTCGGCCGACATTGATATTCACGGCGACCCTATAAGAATATATGTCAACGAACATCTCACTGTTTATAACAAGGGTCTGCTAAAAGAAACGAAAAGCATTGCTACTGAGAAGCTATATAAGTACATATGGGTAAAAAACTGTCGAATTTTTATAAGAAAAAACGACACGTCACCTGCTGTCACAATAATTTCAAGAAAGGACCTCGAAAAAATTGTTTAACTATTTTGTTTTTACTTTGTTTAATAAGTTTAAATACTATATTTTTTATTTTTTGTACCTGTCATTACATAATACCTAAATATGTACCTAACACAAAACACATTAACATGCACACACATAACACGGAAACATATAACACTTACATTTCCATAGAACTTTCAAACATCTTTTGTTTACAAAAAAACTCAAACAATAATATAAAAAATTCATTACTCGCATTAATACTCGGGATCGCTTTTTATATACTTTTAATTTTATCTAATTGTTCCATATTCTGCTTAGGCTTTGAAATATTATATAAACCCCAATACCAAGAAACTATGCAATCATACGGGAAACTCCATATAAATAAGCAGCCATATTCTTTAGATAACTTAAATTGCATCAAGTTGTATAGACAACAAACAACATTAACTCTCGACCATGTTTTTACACGTAGTGAATGTTTATGGGCCGTTATTAATATGCCTACAGTATATGTGATGCACATGCAATTGGCAGCGCTGCTAAGTCTATCCGGTATTATAGTGTACATACGTATAGGTATGGTAATGTATTATACCCGGTGCATGCACTCGGCCGTCAACAGTCTACGTTGTATTGAAATGCGCGTATATAAAAACTGTGTGCTTTCTGATCCCATCCCCCGCACATTCGTAATTTATAATTATGAATTAATACTAATTTATTTTATTTTACAACTATATAAATGGTTAATTTAACATTTTATTATCAGAATGTGCGGGGACTGAGGACAAAAAGTAATGAATTGTATCGCAATATATCAACTTGCGATTATGACGTGATAATCTTGACGGAAACGTGGTTATGTGACTCGATTTTTGACTCAGAAATATGCGATGCAGTCTATGATGTTTTTAGATGTGACAGAGATCTTGTTAAAACGACCAAAAAATCAGGTGGTGGCAGTATGATTCTAGTAAAACGCATTTTCAATGCCAATATAAGAACTGACTGGATGAATACCTCACTGGAAGTTGTATGGATTACTATACCTAAATCATCTTTAAAATTTGCATCTGGGGACCTTCACATCGCGGCAGCTTATATACCTGGTGAAAGTAATTCTAAACATCAGGCCGAAGACATAGATGATTTTTTGACTTCTTTTAACAATATAATTTCTAATAAATTAGATGACTATTTTCTTTTAGCTGGGGATTTCAATTTAAATTGCATAAAATGGGACAATAATGAACCGTCGTTTTTAAAAATAGGCCCCACACATATACAGGATATATCTACTCGATTTGTCGAGATAATCTATTCTTTTGGTCTATCACAGTATAACTCTTTAAAAAATGTAAGTAATAATACACTTGATCTTGTATTCAGTAATTTTCCAATCGAGCTCCAACTGTGCGATTTTCCTCTCTCTAAAGTTGATAATTTTCACCCCCCCTTCATTGTTGACGCCAAAGATATAATCACGGCTCCTCTAAAAAATAAAAGATCTCTAAAACATAAATTTCATAAAGGAGACTATGAAAAAATTATCAATGTACTTGGTGATATCTCATGGGATGAAATGCTTAAAATAGGATCTGTAGATGATGCTGTTACCACCTTATATGAAGCGATTTATACCAGCATAGCTTTGTATATTCCCCTAAAATCATGTATTAATAATAGTTATCCTGTATGGTACTCTCCAGCTCTTATCCGTATTGCTCGCGAAAAAAAAAAGGCTCATCGTCGCTGGAAGCAGTTTCATAACCCATCAGATTATCAGGAGTTTTCACTCTTACGTACCAGAATGCAACGTGTTGAGTCAGCTTGTTATTGGAAATTTATCAATGATGCACAGAATCATATTACAAAAGACCCTAAAAAAATATGGACTTTCATTAAAGCACGCCGTAAGAGCACATCAAATTACCCAAATACGGTCACCTACAAGGACCGTAATTACACAGGGGACGCAATATGCAATGCTTTTAATGATTTTTTCCATAGCGTATTTCAACCTGCAGCGACGAACTATCCCGAAAATAACTTATACCCCCCTTTCATTGACGATAATTCGGTTATTAATTCAATAGTGACCAATTCTGATGAAGTTTTAAAACTTCTTAGTAATTTGGATATCACAAAAAGCGCAGGTGCAGACAAAATTCCCCCCATTTTTATTAAAAACTGTGCGACTGTTTTAGCTGTTCCCCTTTCAATTATATTTAACAGATCATTAAAAGAAGGCATTTTCCCTAAAGCATGGAAAGAAGCTAATATTGTCCCAATACATAAGAAAGGATTAAGAAAGAAAGTTGAAAATTATAGACCTATATCAATATTAAATGTCTTTGATAAAGTTTTTGAAAAAATAGTTTATAATAGAATATACAACACCATTGTGAAAGCTATCCCAGAGCAACAACATGGTTTCATAAAAGGGAGATCTACAATTTCTAATATTGCTGTATTCTTGGACTTTGTGCATCACAATATGGAGAAGCAAAGGCAGATTGACGTGATCTATACCGACTTTGAAAAAGCTTTTGACCGTGTCGATCACGTCATTCTGCTCAAGAAATTAGAACGTATAGGTATATGTGGAGATTTGCTACGTTGGATTACCTCATATCTAAAAAATCGTTCACAGGCGGTAGTAGTGGGAGGCTGTAGATCAGACCTTGTGACAATCCCATCTGGAGTTCCCCAGGGGTCTCAATTAGGACCTCTCTTGTATAATGCTTTCTTATATGACATCTACACTTGTTTTAAGAATTCTAAGTTCCTAATGTACGCTGACGATACAAAAATCTTTAACGATATCGGTAGCAATGAAGATTGTATCAGATTACAAGAAGATCTGACTCGATTATCTCAATATTATGCAACTAATAGAATCACCGTCAACGTTAGCAAGTGTCAATTTATATCTTTTTCACGTCGGATAAATAATTTTTCATACAATTATAATATTAATAATCTGATTATAGAAAAAACCAACACCATCCGTGATTTAGGAATTAAACTTGACAACAAATTGGTAATGAATGATCATATTGACATGATTGTCCAAAAGGCATACCAAGGTCTGGGCTTTCTTAAACGAGTCAGTCAACCTTTCTCTAATGTAACATGTATTATGGTATTATACTTCGCATATGTACGTAGCGTATTAGAATATGGTAGTGTCATTTGGTCACCCCAGTACAATATATACAAGAACCGTATTGAGCAAATTCAGACCAAATTTCTGAAATATTTAAACTATAAAACACGCAATCTATTTTCTAACTACACGGACAGCTGTCAGCATTACAATATGGTTACACTAACCAAAAGACGCATTATGCTTGACATGACACTACTTTATGACATTTTAAACTCAAACATAGACTGCCAATATCTAACCTCTAAAATTACCTTTAACGTACCTTTAAAACGCACGCGACATACCCCAATGATCAGCACTCCCATTCATCGCACTAATTATGCGCAAAACTCCGTTTTGACACGTATAGGCAAAGTTTATAATAATAAATTTAGCGATCTCGATCCCTTTTCCGTCTCTAAGGTAACTTTTAAGTCAAAAATAATAAAGTTACTGCAAGATAAATAAACAAAACTTTATTGTTTGGGTTAGTAAGTAATGCGCTATAAGTAAAATCTTAGTCTATTTGTGAACTCTAGGCACTGTCAACTAGTGTAGTCATAATAATAAAATTAATTAAACACACACACACACACTCACACTCACACACACACACACACACACACACACACACACATACATAGGTACAACACAAACTAGAATAAAACATAGTTATAAGAAATTTTTATCATATTCATGTATTCTTTTTCTACTGAATTTGTCGTGGAAATCTATAAAGGCTTTTACATTGTAAAAATACTCTGAAATATGTAAGCAATACTTGTTAAGATTAAGCTGTTGATTTCCCTATTAAAAATAAAATAAAATAAAATAAAATAAAATATAAATGGATATAATAATCATATATTTAATATACAATTACTACTTTCAGAACAAGATACTATTATAGAATCCCTACTCATGGTGCTGGAAAGTTCGAAAATCAATTCCTTAGGCCTTTGACTCCGAGTGCATGGATTGGTACAGCAGCAGTTACAGTGATTTGTGCTATTGTAATATTTTTATCGGCTAAACTGGAACAACGTCCATCGTCGTCACAATACGCCTTATTCTCCGTCCTCGCTTCATTCTGCCAGCAATGTATGTTTATATTGTCAATTTATTATTATTTTAGATGCCAATGTCTGCAATGAAATGTTTATTAATAGCTTGCTCAAATGGACTTGGAGAAATCTCAATCTAATTGTAGATGTTAGTTATTCTTCTTCTTATCGTGTCGAAGCAAGTTTCAAATTTTATTCGTCCAAAATTTAGCCACTCTAACAGCACTCTCCGTGGCGTTAAGGAGGTTGTCAAAGGTGCAGCTGTCAGGACACGCTGGGCAAGAAAATACGTGATCCATTGTCTGTGGGGAGACTCCGCACTCGCATCGATCACTCCCGCCATCGGAGAAACCCCACCTACACAGATTATTTTTGCTGTGGCCAACCTGAGTCCGAAGCCGATTTAAGGATTTTCATGTTGGCCATGGCAAATCGTGTCCAGGAGAAAGAGACTCCTCGAACGGGAGGAACGACGCAAGAGAGTATCTTTGCCGCCACATGCTGCAGCGAGCATCCGAAGCTACACCTTGTACGGGAGCAACGCACTTTAAAAAGTTATTACGAGTTATTACTCACTGATCATTACGTATGACTTTGATAATGCACAATAATTATTCAATGACTACTGAGCGTGCTTGCAAAGTATGAAATCTGTAGTATTTATTACAATGCTGACGAAGATTATTTACAACATCTACATTGACAATTGACATCAACGCCTTGTTTCAGTCTTCGACGACAGTTGTGATCATCAAATAAAAAGAGAGTCATCAGGTAAATGTAACTTAATCTCTTGAACTGTTTATTAATAAGCTAATGGAAGTCAGTTCGGATCCTGACGAGATAGAATTACATAACATTTTTAATATTCCAGCAAGGAAACTGACAGTACTAGTTACTGGAATATCATGCCTGCTTGTCTTTAATTACTATACAAGCAGTGTAGTCAGTTGGCTTCTTAACGGACCTCCATCATCGATCAACTCTTTGAATGAACTCCTAGATAGTCCACTGGATCTTATCTATGAGGATATTGGATACACACGATCTTGGTTGCAAGTGAGAATTTACCCATCGTTACAATGTTTTTTTTTAGTAATGACTTCGATTTTCTTTTTTTTTTATGCACAACGGGTTGGTATTTGACCTCAAATACACCTGATGTTAAGTGAAGATGTGGTCGAAGGTGGAAGCGTACTGACCCGAAAACCCCAACACATTTGGAGGACTGGCTATCTTGTCTCTGACAACCGGAATACAACAATGCTATTAACATTGCTGCTTAGCGGCAGATTTAGATAAGATGGTGGTATTTTAAAGCAAACTAGAGGGGAGGTCCAAAAGTTCGTGGAATGAAAGGGTTTTAGTAAAAATGAAACAGTAAATTTATTTTTCCTTTTCAATATAATCACCCTTAAGCTGAATACATTTATTAGATCTATGAATTAATTTTTCTAAACCATCGTAAAAATATTTTTTATCTTTTCCCTCAAAATGAGCCAAAATTGCCTCCTTTACCTCATTGTCGTCGGAAAATTTCCTTCCCCTTAAGTCTTTTTTTAAATTGGGGAAACAAATAAAAATCACTTGGGGCCAGATCTGGACTATAGGGTGGGTGGACTAGTGATTCGAAGCCATGCGTGTGTAGAGCAGCCATTGCAACGTTGCTCTTGTGAACCGGCGCGTTGTCTTGCAAGAGCAACACACCCTTGGTCAATTTTCCCCGACGTTTTTCTTTGATGACATCCTTTAATTTTTCTAGTATTGTTGCGTAGTATTCTCCGGTTATGGTCCTGACCTTTTCTTTATAATCAATCAGTATTATCCCCTCACAATCCCAAAAAACAGTAGCCATCAACTTTCCAGCCGACTCCGACACTTTGAATTTCTTTGGCGGTGGTGTCCCCTTTTTATGCCATTGCATGGACTCTTGTTTGGACTCAGGCTCAAAGTGATGAACCCATGTTTCATCGCCGGTAACAATTCGCTCCAAAATCGGTCCAGGATCGTCGCCACACAACTCCAAAAAATGTTTTGACGCTTCGACGCGCTGCTGTTTTTGAAGCGGCGTGAGCATTCTCGGTACCCATCTTGCACTGACTTTTGTCATACCCAGGTGATCATTCGCAAAATGGTGGTATCTGATACTCCAACTAATGCAGATAACTGTCTTTTCTTCAAACGGGTGTCCTCCAGTACAATTTTTTCCACTTTTTCGACGATGTCTGATGTGGTGGCCTCAACTGGCCTTCCTGAGCGGGGGTCGTCTTCAATCGACTCCCGACCATGTTTAAAAAGACCATGCCACTTGTAAATCATTGATTTACTAGGGCACTGTTCCCCGTAAACAGTTTCCATTTCATTCAAAATGGTCTGAGCGTTCTTTTCAATTTTCTCCATAGTTTCAGTTTTCTTCCGGATTGACGCAATTGACGCGAACAAATGACGCAATAGGGCGGAAACTCCATTTATATACTAATTATGAGTCCCCAATTAGTATGACACTAAGCGAGCGCCCCTATCCCCACTCCATCCCCTCCATTCCACGAACTTTTGGACCTCCCCGCGTAACAAGAGTGCCATTGAAAGACGGTGTATAATTTCCAATTCCATAACTGTAACTGAAGATCTAGAGTATTCTTACTTTTCGTAAACAAAATTGTAAAATAAATCTGCCTTTGTATAAGCTATTACGTATTGTGTTAAATATATCATGGGAAGCAATTGTCGATCATATTTATAAAGTGTTGCGGAAAAACTATAGTATATTCTTCCTTCTTCTTCAATTTAAGAGCTATGCTCTTGTCGGTGGAGTAATGACCACGTCTCTCTACTTTCCGCCCTCGTTTTAACCTCTTAGTACGACACGACATTTACCTTTTCTTTCACTTGGTCAAAGTAATTACGCCTAGGTCTTTCCCTTCCTCTCTTTCTTTCAATCTTTCCCTCAATTATGTTATATTCTTTATTGCACCAAAAAATATAACAGAGTACAAACAATAGGTCATGGACAAAGGTAGAATAATTTTTTAAAAGATCTCTTCCAGTCAACCTGAGCATTGAAGTAGGAAACGGAGTAAATTTAGAAGATATAAATACATAACATAAAATATATATTATAAACCTACATACACATAACAATATCACGAAAGATGGGATAGATAATGCTCTTTCAACATTTTCTTAAATACTGCATTTGAAGGGCTGTTCTAAGCTAATTTTGGAAGTTTATTCCACATCATATTGCTTGAACACTGAAGGAGTGAAAGAGGAAGTTTGTGGTGGCTCTAGGACAGCAAGCGTTTTGGTGATACAGGGCGGGAACGCTGATAATCAGGAGCAGCGGTATTTTTTAGGATGTTATATAAGAAGGAGAGGGTGTGCACATTACGCCGAAGTCGGATGGGGAGCCATTTTAGCTGAGCGTAAAACTCAGATACCAACATGATCATATGTACGAAACCCGAAAATAAATCGAATGACAAGATTTTCATACCGTCCGACCTTCTTCAGTCATATCTCGCCAATTAATAAATTGTAATGTAATTTTAGACATCAAGCTACTATTATAACAAACGGAACGCAAAAGTGGAAGATAAAATGAAAATGAAAGTTTTAAGCAAAAAAGGTACACAGATTATGCAGCCTTTGGAGAAAGGAATCGAATTGGTCAAGCATGGTGGTAAAGTATAAAATGAAATAAGTGTTAGGGTAAAATTTATTAACTTTTATAACAGATAGAAATATCAAGAGAATAGTGGATCTCATTTCACAGACAAAGGGAATGGATATAGATTACCTAGTCTAAATAACAATTGCAATATGCCAATTAGAATTTGAAAACAAATTAAGTTTCACGTAAAATACTCTTTTGTCCGAAGCAACCTTGGCATAAGTTAGCTCGGGCGAGTGTATGTAATTGATAACCATACGATCGATACCTTAACTTAAAAGATTAAACAAATTTACACCCATTTCCTCAGGATATGCCTATCATACAGAAGTGAACAGCGCCAATATGCTTATAGCTCGTAAGTTCAGCCAGAGCGAGTTATGTGAGATGGGGTCTCTGCAATCGATGGAGAAAGTGCCCTTGTACCCTGCTGTTCAGAAGAACAGCCCATACAGAGAGTTTTTGGTTTGGAGGTACGTTTTTGTAAGTCTTCCTATCATTCCTTCCTATAGAAAACTCAAGGTCATACAACAAGCTAAAGGGCGATGTGCGATACACGACCTTTCACAACGTGATCGTATTAGAAATGGAGAAATCCGTAGACGAACAAAAGATACTGACACAGCTAAGCGGATTCATCCAGATAGATCCAGTGATGACTTATGACACTGAAACGCGGTCTCTCACTATGGGCTTTTTTTTATGCACGAAGGGTTCGTACTTGACCTCAATCACACCTTATGTTAAGTGAAGATGAGGTCGAAGGTGGAAGCGTACTGGCCCGGAACCCTAACACATTTGGGGACTAGCTATCTTATCTCTGACAACCGGCACACAACAATGCTATTAACATTGCTGCTTGGCGGCAGATTAAGATAAGACGGTGGTAGCTACCCAGGCGGACATTTTAAAATGCCCTACCACCAACCAAACCGAGTACTTAAACATGTACCCGCTGGGGATCGAAGCCGCGACCTCCGAATCGTAAACCACGGAGGCGGTTAAAGGTGGGTCTCATAAGAAAACTCAGGGTCACGCAACGAGGCATGGAGAGGGCGATGCTCAGCGTTTCACTACGTGATCGAATCAGGAATGAAGAAATCAGTAGGAGAACGAATGTCACTGACATAGACATAGGATTAGCAAGTTGAAGTGGCAATGGACAGGGCACATAGCCAGAAGAACTAATTGCCGGTGGGGCGTTACAGTTCTCGAGTAGAGACCACGCACAGGCAAGCGCAGGGGAGGACGTCCACTCGTAAGGTAGACCGACGATCTAATGCAGCGGAAAGTAGCTGAATGCAGCCTGATGCTCAAGAAGTCTATGGGAGGGGGGGGGGCGGTCAATGTTCAGCAGTGGATGTCATGTTGCTGATATGATGATGATATCCGCTATTGCACTCATGTGGTTCAAAATTATTTATTTTTTCAATCTAGTGTATTTTCTTTTGGACAAACGGCCGCATTATGACCGCCCTGTAAGCAGGTCAACTGTCCATTAAACCATTTACAAACAAACTAACATCAATCTCAGCCCATATTCACCAACTGCTGGGTATAGATCTCTACTTCATTACGCCAAATCTGCCGCTCTTGAACCAGTCACATCCAATGATATCCCGCCATCTGTACAATGTCATAGGGCAATGGTCCGGGGATTTGCTCACCGGTCTGGTCGTTTCATTTCGCCACCACTCTGTCGCCGCCTCCGTCATCCCGTCTAGCATAATCATCCTTGACTTTAATTTTTAGCTTGGCACGTTTAACAGAGCGTGGTATTATTACGTGTGTACAACGGCGAACACAGGCTACGGCGTTAAAATGTGAGGGTAGTTCACCAAGAGCTCTAGCACTTGGTGGAGCAGCACCGGCCTTTCTGCTGCTGCTCTTTGGATATATACTGGGCATTGTGATACTGATCTTAGAAAGGTGAGCTAAGCTTCTGTTTTTAACCGACTTCCAGAAAAGAACTACCAATCTCTTTACACCAAAATCGAAGTCAAAGATGCTTTATTTTGTAGGTACACTTAAAATAGTCAATTTTACTTTTTTTAAGCTACTGCTTGTTCAAAATGCAATTTTCCCCAGAGAAGAACAAGCAAAAAACTCGTAGGGTTGCTCTTTTAAAATCAGGCTTTGATTTTACATAAATGTTTTTATATTCCATTTTCCATTCCATTTCATTATTAATTGTAAAGTAGCCTGGCATGCGAACGATCTGTTAATGTCCAGGGATGATTATCATCTAAATAGTCTGATATTTTATAATATGCTTTATAGTATCTTTAAATTTATTGAAAGGAAGATTTTGTATAGCAACTGGAACCTTATTGAAAAAGCGTATACATAACCCTTTGAATGAATTACTGACTTTGCGGAGGCGACATAAGTGACCTGCAAGTTTATCTTTATTTCTTGTATTGACATCATGTTTATCACTATTTTTCTTAAATGATGATATATTTTTGACATACATTAGATTTTCAAAAATGTACTGTGACGAGAAGGTTAGAATGTTTATACACTTTAAACCTATCTCTAAGTGACACTGCAGGTCTCAATTGATAAATGGCGCGAACGGCTCGTTTTTGTAAAACAATGATTGTATTATACCCGCTTTGTTTTTGTAAAACAAAGATTGTATTTATGCTTAAGTTAAGTTTTATAACGATAACAAAAATACTGTATTATTGTTACAGATTATACAACAAAATGAAGAAGCAGTGAAGAAAGAACCAATTTAAGAAGATCACATTTTAAATTTAGATATTAATGCACACCTATTGGATAGCAAATATTTATACCTAAGTAACTCTATTGTAATTCTGCTTATTGTAACCCCAAACTACACACTAATTAAAGAAGGTATTCACATATTGCTTGATGTTTGCTCTAAGCAGACTTTTTGTCATCCGTTCACATCACTACTGACCTCATAGGAAAAGTCCTAGGCGGTCCTACAAACTATGAGATAGCATGCCTGAACGACGCTCAAAACGCCTGATCTGTGGCGTGCCTGGGTTAAATTTACCCCTGAATACTAAACTACAACGGGGACTGGAATGATCCACTGTGCAAAATTTATAATACTATTACGTAATTATTATTTTGTATATTTACACTACACTATACATTCCCTAACCCGACTATAATTATTTATTATTATTCTGCTCATTATTGTACCTCACGTGGCGTCCGTGCGTCACAGGGCATTTGGGGGCACTAAAAACCAGCGCTGTGATTCGTCGCAGCATGAGCTGAGTGCTAACCCATTTGTGCACACGTGTCAGCATTGTGGGAATCTTCTTCATAATTGTATTCCTATATTAGCTATAATTTACTACTTCTTTGTTTTTGTATCGTGTTGTGGCGTTCATAATAAACTATTCCTATTCTTATTCAAAAGAACATTATGATCCCTTGTGGCTGGGTCAGCGATCGTGCTGCTATCGTGCGTCGTTTCTAGATGGGATACAGATCACGGGCTCCACGCTTTTCCTTTCTTGAGCCAAATACTTTACACATAAAGAAGGAAAAGAAAGTACATGAGTGTGCGTTGGAATTACACAATCTTATTACACATCGCCATTTCATCTTCGGACTTCTAGGCACGGTAGTTAACATACCGAACATTCGCACTAAGCGGTTCGACTCTTCATTCATGGCCAAGGCATGGAACTCCCTTCCGGCGTCAGTCTTTCCTAAATCCTACAACCTTGGGATCTTCAAGAGCAGGGTGAATAGGCATCTACTGAGATCGTGAGCTTCATCTTCGGCCACATCGTCACTTCCCATCAGGTGAGATTGTGGTCAAATGCGTATCCAGTTAACCATAAAAAAAAAACAAAAAAAAACATAACATTTTAAATTTTAGTGGCATAGTGTTATCTCAACATACGATGTATCCATCGTATGTTAGTACGTAATATATCTATTGGGTCTTTACCTATGAAATTTGAGTGTTTTTCTTCGTTAATCATATGTACCAATTCCTGCGAGTTTCAAAGCTATATCAAGATTTGTTTTTTATTTGGAAAATGGTGTATTATTTCAAGGTTTCACATGAAATATTTTTTAATTTCTGGGCTAAATCACATAATAAAAAAAATTTGAACAGAGCTCTTTTCACGTGCTTTCCATAATCTTTTCTTAGATTCGCTGAAACTTTTATAAAGCGGTTACTTTTGAAAATTAACGCTGCTTATACTTAACTTAATGTTATCTGACAATACACACAAAGTTTAGCTAAATTTGTATTTGCCGTTCCCAAAAAAAAAATCAAAAATGTTTGTATGGAGAAAACAGTCTTAATGAAATTCTTCATACAAAACGCCAATTTCATAGGTAAGGACCTAATATATATAATTTTAACCTCCACTAATTCCGTGCTTTTCTCTTATATTCCGGACATTCGTCAAAGTATTAGTTGGCAAAGCCTGATTGATATTAATAGGTTGGGACCGATCGGTGGCGAACTGCCAGCCCAGAGATTGATTTCATCGCATGGCATCTTTAATCTTTTCAAAACGTATAACATATTTTAATAGCGGCTTGGCTAACTAAATCCTTCTCTTTCTGTCATTATCGTAAAAGGCGATTCGTGAGCAAGACAGCAGACTGGCCACTATCGTCCGCGTGGAAGATTTTAACAAAATCGATTCAGCAAAAAAATTTGCCTATATGTTAATCCAGGTCCTAATCTGTCTGCTCACCAAATTTCATCCAAATCCGTTCAGCCGTATAGGCGTGAAGAGGTAACAAACATACATACATACAGACATACATACACACAAACTTTCGCATTTATAATATTAGTTGGGATTGTAATTTACCATCGGGCATACATTTTTTTTTATGCACGACGTGTTCATACTTGACCTCAATCACACCTGATGTTAAGTGAAGATGAAGTCGAAGGTGGAAGCGTACTGACCCGGGAACCCCAACACATTTGGGGGACTGGCTATCTTATCTCTGACAACCGGAACACAACAATGCTATGACATTGCTGCTTGGCCGCAGATTTAGTTAAGATGGTGGTAGCTAGCCAGGCAGACATTTAAAATGCCCTACCACCAACCAAACCGAGTACTTAAACATTTACCCTGCTGGGGATCGAACCCGGGACCTCCGCTTCGTAAACCCAATGTTGTTTACATTGAGCCACGGAGGCGGTTGCAATTTACCTAGTAATGACTGATATACAAAATTGTACGCCTTAAAATATAGACATGAGATGGGTTAGGTCGGCTACATTTCAAAATTAAATCAAATTAAGCACATGGTCTCCAAAGTTAGCTACATTAACTTTAGATGGGTACCTGGGGATTTATAATATGACCGAATTACATGGTTTCTAGGTCAAGGTTGCCTACCACTTATTTATACAAGGGAAGCATAAAATCGACTAACATGGAGCGATAATTAAAAAAAAATATTGGTACCCTGGTAGGCAATCCTGACATATAAAGAGATCAGGGTTGCATGCCAGGCTACCAGTTATTTAGATAAGGAGAACATAAAATCGACTAACATTGAGGAATTTCCTGGGAGAATATAAAAAAAGGAAACAGTTTTCTTGATTGCAAATTTAACCGCCTCCGTGGTATAAACAACAATGGGTTTACGATTCGAAGGTTCGATCCCCAGCGGGGTACATGTTTAAGTACTCGGTTTGGTTGGTGGTAGGGCATATTAAATGTCCGCCTGGCTAGCTACCACCGTCTTATCTAAATCTTATCATTGTTGTGTTCCGGTTGTCATAGATAAGATAGCCAGTCCTCCAAATGTGTTGAGGTTTCCGGGTCAGTACGGTTCCACCTTCGCTCTCATCTTCACCCATCAGGTGTGATTTAGGTCAAGTACCAACACGTTGTGCATAAAAAATAAATAGATGACACTGTTGGACAAAGGCCCCCCCCAAAATTCTTCACAACGATCGGTTCGTGGACGTCTTTCGGCTGATATGATGATGATGATGATGATAAAATATAGATGAAGTGATACCAGGGTTAAGTTTCCATTAAAATATATAGAAAATTTTGAAAATATCCAAGAAAACAAGCGATTAATACAAACCGGTTCACCTGTTTAACAGCTACGGTGCCACAAACAGACACACAAACAGCCACACATAGCAGTCAACCTTATACCATCTTTCTTTTTATTAATTAACAGGACTCATTATCAACCTCGTTAATCAATTTAAATCTGTAATATTAATTATTTAAATGCGGTAACCCTAATTACATGCAACTGTGAGGTCATCACAACATAAATTACATTATGTTACTGATTTTGGCCCTAGTACAATTTAGAAATTACACAGTAAATTCTAAGTACATATTACCAGGTGGAAAGCCTCTTAACCTTCCCAGGAGATTAAATTGGTGTGTACCACCCTCTTATCTCAGCAAACCAAGCATCAAGGCATAATATATTGATAATAAAAATAGATAAATATCTATTTAACTTAATAAATATTGAATTGATTGATAATAATATAATTTATTCGTCGACCATGACAAAATAAAAATTAGCCTGCAACAATGAAGCCTCGGTCTCTCTCTATTGCTACACCCTAAGGGGTACACATGTGATACTAATATTACGTAAACCTAAGACCTTAAAACCCATGTGAAAGCAATAAATTGATTGATTGATTGATTGATTGAAGGTCTGTTTTAGAAGACCCCTTTAACCGTTTATTACCCGACTACCTCAGAAAGGAAGGTATTGTTTTGCGAATGTATGTATGTGGAATTCTATGTTGCCTCTTGTAACCTAAACGATTTAACCGATTTTGATGTCAATACAAGTAATAAAGATAAACTTACCGGTCACACGAGTCGCCTTTCAATAAGATTCCTGTTGATATACAAAATTTTCCTTTCAATAAATTTAAAGTTACTATAAAACAGAAGCCGCCGCCAAGCTGAAGTGGGACTGGGCGGGCCATGTTTGTCGTATGCCAGATGACATGTGGGCCAAAATCGCAACCACCTGAAGCCCACCATTAGAAAAAAGGCGTCGCGGCAGACGGAAAAGGAGATAGCGGGATGAGTTGGATAAGTTCCTAACCAACTGGTCAGAGGAGGCCTGGGATAGAGCTGTGGAGAGAGGAGGAAGGCCTTTGCCCAGCAGTGGAACAGTATGGGCTCCTAATAATAATAAAACAGAAACTTATTAAGAAAGCATATTATTATAAAATATCAGACTATTTAGATGGTAAACATCCTTGGCCATAACCAGCTCGTTCGCATAACCAGGCTATTTCACAAATTAATAATGAAATATTATTGGGCCTTTTTGTAATATAAAAACCTGTTTTTAAAAAGAGCAACCCCTCGAGTTTCTTGCTTAATCAAAATCAAAATCAAAAATATTTTATTCAATGTAGGATACAAAAATATCACTTCAAGTCAACATTTTTTTTTTAACTACATCGCTTCACAAGGTGTTATGGTTAGGGAGAAGAAGCGACAGGAAACTCCGCAACAACACATATTTTCAATTAGTTTCCATCTTTACAATAACATTACATTTTATATTACATATTACAAAACAATAGCAATTAACATAACAACCAGCTAACACCAGACCTCCTTAGACAGAGTTTCTTTAATGTGGCGTTTAAATTTCTGCTCTGTTAAACTCAATACATGTTCTGGTATTTTATTGTAAAAGCGTATGCTGTGTCCCACAAAAGATGTGCTAACCTTGCTAAGTCTAAATTGTGGAATTTCAATTTTATTTTTGTTTCTACCATTCAAATTATGATTATCAGAATGTTTTTATTATTCTTCTCATATATTTTTTTTATTATTGTTATTCTTATTCTTCTCAGGGGAAAATTTCCTTTTGAACAAGCAGTAGCTTTGAAAATTTAAAATTGACTCTTTTAAGTGTACTCTGTGTACCTACAAAATAAAGCTTTTTGACTTTGACTTGAAGATTTGCAAGATGTCGTTGGATTAGTTTTGATCCCCAGAATGTGCTTTTATGATAGAACACCCAACATATGTCGAGTTTTTGTTTGTTTTAAACCGACAACTCGGGGGGGATGGTAAAGTTTTTTTATATTCTTGCTTGATTGTCTCAGGAGAAAGTTGAACAAACAGTGGTTTATGAAATTAAAAACGGACTATTTTAAGAGGGTTCCGTATACGAACAAAGCACGTACTCAAAAAAGTTAGTGGAGAACATTTTTGAAAAGATACTTGTTAAGATACTGAATTAGAGCGGTTTTATGTTTTCCATAGTAACAGAAAATATGCAATATATTCTTTTAAATTCTATATTTTGTAAATGTTTACTACTAACTTTTTAGATCTATGTATTGTGCTTATACGTAAATAATAATAATAAATAAATAAATATCCTTAGACATACTCACAGCGCCGTCTACTTCCACAGTAAGCAACTATAGGCTTGTATTGTGCATACCAGATGGTTGATATACCTACTACATAAATACATTTTCTTTTTTTTGTAAATAAATACTTCTTATAAATGAAACATCCATAACTCAGGTACACATGTCCATATTCATCACAGAAACATATGCCCTTTTGGTATAGTGGTCAGATTTGCTAACCACAGGTCGTCCAAACCTGTACAAAGTAACGTACAAAGTTTCATTAGTATCGGTTTACTCATTTCGGAAAATTTGGACTTGAAAGTTTATATTATTATGAGATAAACCCTCTTAACACACTGTATCTACAAAATAAACATTTTTTTTAACTTTACTTCCAATCCTCCTGCTGAGTTAGCCCAAACCTATAAACTATACTAAAAATGCATTTATTCTACGAAATATACAATACATTACAACACAACGCAACGCAACGCAACGCAACGCAACGCAACGCAGCGCAACGCAACGCAACGCAACGCAACGCAACGCAACGCAACGCTACGCAACGCAACGCAACGCAACGCAACGCAACGCAACGCAACAGCACAGCACAGCATACCATACCATACCATACCAAGTCGTAAGAATAGAATGTACAGTAAATATCAACAATGGCAGAAACCAAACGCGCGACATTCGATATCTGAGGCACGAATGCTAAAACCATTGACCCACTGAGGATTACCTACCTTACAGGATTTATTACTGAAGAAAAAACCAAGAAATCCGTATAAAAAGCATCGCATTCCGCTGACGCAATCCCCCCGAATCCTTTGATAAATAGCGCATTTGCCAACGGACCCAAATATAGTATCCTCACTCACGTGGGTCCCTAAATCCTCTCGGACCCCGAAGAATGCTTGTAAATCCGAATCAGGTACAAACTATCAAGGGAACTAACGGACTTCTATTTGGGACCTAGGCAAGGCTATGATGACAGACGAATGAATAACCTATAAATTACTTACATAAACAAAAAACCGCATGCATATGGTCCTTTCGAAAAACCTCACACCTGGCCATGTAACAGAGTGGTAGGTGTGCATTTTACCTTACATAAATAGTTTCTTGGACGGGTGTTTCTCTCCCAGTATGATTCGGATATGATTTAAATTTGTTAAATTAGTAATAATAATTTGAGAACAATTAAATTCACTATCACATTCACACATAAGTATTGAAATTTTACCAAATACCTACCTACATGATACCTTCTAGTGTCTAGCTTTTTATGGTTTATCCCTTGCAGTTGTTTTTGAGTTGATTTTAGATATAGATTTTTGTTTTTGTTTACTTTTAGTTAATGTTTAAATTTATTCATAGAGTAATAGTAATTAATTCCTTGGTGGCAGCAACTACTCTACTTGAGGGGGACTGAAAATCAGCAAATCTGCTGAGTCCCTACCTTTTAATCACAGTTTGACCTAATTTATTATCAATTATATATTAAATATAAAACCGCCTCCGTGGCTCAATGTAAACAACATTATCTAAATCTGCCGCCAAGCAGCAATGTTAATAGCATTGTTGTGTTCCGGTTGTCAGAGATAAGATAGCCAGTCTCCCAAATGTGTTGGGGTTTCCGGGTCAATTCTTTCGACCTCATCTTCATTTAACAACAGGTGTGATTGAGGTCAAGCACGAACCCGTCGTGCATAAAAAAAACCATTATGCCCCTTCCACTTAGAAGCCCCTCCCAACCCCGCAACCCCCATTATTACCCTTGTAAAGACAAAGAAGACTTGCTTGCTCTTGTCAAACTCTGCTGTAAGTATGACCTAACGTAGACCCTATTTGTACTCACCCATAAATCTATGATTCAACCAACTCCCAACAGTATCCGACATAGCTGCCGAACTCCAATAGTAAGTATATAGCTTACAAAATACAATAATGATATAGACAGGTCGATATTTAGAGGTCCATCTCGTATGATTGCATCGCAAACTAAGCAATTTACGTTCCCTGTCGCAAAAGATGGGAATCCGGTTATTGATATTGGCAATCTCCTTATGGCAGTATTTGGGGTTGCCTCACGGAATATTTTCCACAATTCGGGGGTAATTATTCAGTAAATTTATTCATACCTTGTACTTCTATTGCATCCTATCCATACCCAAGGAGGTATCCATACTATATCAAAATCAAAATCAAAATCAAAAAATGCTTTATTTTGTAGGTACACAGGGTACACTTAAAATAGTCAGATTTTACATTTTTAAAGCTACTGCTTGTTCAAGAGGCAATTTTCCCCTGAGAAGAACAAGCAAGAAACTCGAGAGGTCGCTTTTTTTAAAAAAAGGTTTTTATATTACAAAATTATTAATTATTATTTTATGTTATAATATTTGATTATTAATTGTGAAATAGCCTGGTTATGCGAACGGGCTGGTTATGTCCATGATTGTTTATCTTCTAAATAATCTGATATTTTATAATATGCTTTCTTAATAAGTTTCTGTTTTATAGTATCTTTAAATTTATTGAAAGGAAGATTTTGTATATCAACAGGAACTTTACTGAAAAAGCGTATACATAACCCTTTGAATGAATTACTGACTTTGTGGAGGCGACTTATGTGACCTGCAAGTTTATCTTTATTTCTTGTATTGACATCATGTTTATCACTATTTTTCCTAAATGATGTTATATTTTTTTTTTACATATATTAGATTTTCAAAGATGTACTGTGACGAAAAGGTTAGAATATTATACTCTTTAAATCTATCTCTAAGTGACACTGCAGGTCTCAATTGATAAATTGCGCGAACGGCTCGTTTTTGTAAAACAAAGATTGTATTTATATCCGCGGCATTTCCCCACAGCAAGATACCGTAAGACATCAGGCTATGGAAATAACTAAAATATACTAATCTAGCAGTATTTACGTCCGATATTTGTCTAATTTTTTTGACTGCATACGCTGCAGAGCTGAGCTTCTTCGCCAATTTATGGATATGAGGACCCCATTGTAATTTGGCGTCCAAAGTAATGCCCAAAAATACAGTGGACTCAACAAGGTCTAGAGTGACATTTTTTATCATTATATTTGTGGGCACCTCCCTGACATTAGGCAGTACAAATTTAACACATTTAGTTTTTTTTTCATTCAGTAACAAATTATTTGCCGTAAACCATTCTACTATTTGAGAAATAGCGTTGTTCACGTCGTCATAATTTAATTTTAGTCTATTTACTTTAAACAATACAGAGGTATCGTCAGCAAACAATACTATTTCATGTTTATTCTTTACAAGGTTTGGCAAGTCATTTATGTAAACCAAAAACAAAAATGGTCCGAGAATGGAGCCTTGTGGGACGCCCATACAGACTGTCGACCCTGACGATGTATTGCCACTGATATCAACCCTCTGAACTCAGTTACTCAAATAAGAATTCAGAAGGTCGAGAGCTAGGTATAGGTGCTGCAAATAAAGAATTTAAGTCAATTTGAAAAAAAACATAATCATAAAATTACATATGTCACCAGCTGGCCAAGACAAACTCCAGACAGATAACCTCCACTGTAAGCTAAGCGGTTTAATACTAGTGCCTTCATTTAGCTAGTTTTTTGACAAATTTATAATTGGTCATGTCAGTGTGTTGATAGGAGGGTATAGAGGTTAAATCTTTAAAACCAGTAGACACATTGTGACCGACATAATGTCAATACAAGGAACAGAAATCAATTTAGTAGACTTAGTAAAGTTAGTAAGTCATTCAGAGGTCAATGTGTGCGCTTCTACAACAAGGTTCCCATGGATATAAAGAATCTTCCGCTTAATAAATTTAAACTTATTATAAAACAAAAATTATGTAAAAAGGGATATTACAAAATTTCAGACCTCATGAATGATTGTAATCCATGGGATTAAAGGCCTCCTCTACACGATATATAAAATTGTTGTAACCTTTCTTGATTGTAAATGATTGATTGAAAAGAGACAAACCCTCTGAGTTTCTCGCTAGCTCTTCTCAGTAGTGGTCGCGTTCCGAGCTAGTGGTAGTTTAAAAAACAAATGACGTTCATAAGTGCATATTGTATTGCCTACATGAATAAATGATTTTCATTTCATTTTCATTTCATTTCAGTAGGAAAAATATTCTCGTAAAAAAATCTGAAAATATTTTATATGTTTTCGAGCCAATTCATTCGAATAATCGGCATTCGCTATTGATTTGGAAATCCCAATCTGCGTCCGTGTGGTTTCCGAGAGGCACATCGTTTTATATGCAGTCTGAGTTTTCAAGTGGTGGTTCAAAGGTTATTGTGAACTTACTTCGATAATTATTCTCTTAACCAGACTGCCCCAGAAATAGTAATACTCTTCGTGTTTATGTAGACTGTTTGATTCATCTTGATTCTCAGTGTATCATATTTTAATATTAAAAATCCAAAATGGCGCCCTCAAAATACAAAATGGCGTTTCTTTTCAAGTATTACAGCGAAGGGCTTGACGGATTTTGAAGTAGTAGATAAAAATAGAGGGTAAAAAAGGAAGTAAAAGGGTACTTCCTTTTTTACCCGACTGCCCAAGGAAGGAGGATAATGTTTTTCGAGTCTATGTATGTATGTATGTAGATTTCTATGTTACCTCCTGTAGCCTAAACGGCTTGGCCGATTTCGAAGTGCATGGTGTCGTTAGATTCATCTTGATCCCTGGAGTGTCATTGAATACATTTTATGGTATAAAAAATCCAACATGGCGCCCGCGAAATGGAATAAATGCTGTCGGTTTTTTGGTTTTTAAATACTTAAATAGTTATTATATGCAATAACATATACATAAAACCTTATTTTAGAAAAGATACTCGTAATATAGGGTGGTCAAATATTAATTTGGTGAAGATCCGATGATGCATGTAACCTTAAATGAAGTCATTTGTTTTGCCAACTTTTGTCGGTTCAATTATTTAGACATTTGGAAAATGTTCCTAATTAACATCTACAATTTGGACATGTAGCATAATAAATAAAAATGTCACTACGATCGGCTTATTCCATTCGAACATTTTCAAATACCAGAATGAAAATTGTTCCTATTTCCATTTACTCGCTATTTGGGGTTATAAATGTTTTTACCAGGCAACATTGTGTAACAAAGTTATTATCCAATACACAGGTAGTGCGTAGTGACCCTCGCAGTCGCAGGGGAAATCAGCAGCTGTAGTGACAAAAGAATAGGTCTAGGTAAGGTAAATTATTGTGCCTAGGATAGGGCAGGAATTATTTATTTGCTGTAACCGGCGTATGTAGCACATAATAGAAATTAATAAATTTTTACTGGCCTATTTTTTATGCACGCACGTTTTATGTAAGTCCAAAAAACATTTTTTTTTCTTTTCTTTTTATTTTTTTTTATGCGTTTCATAGTGCCCCGAAGGCTACACCGTGACCGCGGTTAGCGCTTGATCTCAATCACACCTGATGTTAAATGAAGATGAGACCGAAGGTGAAAAGTACTGACCCTGAAACCCCAACATTTGGGGAACTGGCTATCTTATCTTTGACAACAGGAACACAAACAATGCTATTAACATTGCTGTTTGGCAGCAGATTAGATAAGATGGTGGTAGCTAGCCAGGCGGACATTTAAAATGCCCTTCCACCACCCAAACCGAGTACTAAACATGTACCCCGCTGGGGATCGAGCCCGCGACCTCCGATTCGTAAATCCGATGTTGTTTAAATTGAGACACGGAGGCGGTTGAAATGGCCCGAATGCAATGTATTTGACATTGGCTCACGGCTTCGCCTGCTTGGATAAACTTTATTGCGGATATATTTAATTTATTTACTCTCTTTATCGGGATAAAAATTATCCTATGTTTCAATCCAGGGTATGTTCTCCCAAATCCGTTCATAGGTTAAGCCGTGATTGAGCAGCAAACAAACAAACTAACACCTAAATTTTGCATTTATAATATTACCAGTTTTCCGCCCGCGGCTTCACCTGCTTGGAATAGCTTTATCGCGGACATGTTTAATTTAGTAATTCCCGTGTGATAAACACACGGGAACTACTCACTTTATCGAGATAAAAAATATCCTATGTCTTAATCCAGGGTATATACGAAATTTCATCCAAATCCGTTCATATGTTTCGCCGTGATTGAGCAACAAACAAATAAACAAACAAACAAACAAACTTTCGCACTTACTACGCCCTGTTTGGTGTAGCGGTTAGCAACTCTGACCTGACCACTATACCAAAAGGTTGCGGGTACGAATCCCGCTAGGGGCATATGTTTGTGTGATGAATACGGACATATGTGTACCCAAGTTATGGATGTTTTCATTTATAACAAGGATTTATTTACAAAAAAATGTATTTATGTAGCATATCAACCATCTGGTATCCACAACACAAACCTATAGTACCTTACTGTGGAACTAGATGGCGCTGTGTGTATGTCTAAGGATATTTATATTGTATTATATGTATTATAATAGTAGTTAGAAGTTAGATGTACTTATTGCATAAATATGTAAGTATAATCTTAAATTAAATAAACTAATTATCACTATGCTACAATCCGATCGATCGATTCTCGAAGTTGTAAGCGAGTATGTCTATTTAGGACAAGAGATCCGACTAGACTAGACAGGTCCAACTTCGAGAGACGGCCTATCGACGATTTCAACTCGAATGGGCAGCGTTCCGGAACCTGCCAACGTTTTCTCGTCCAAAATACCTCAGTGCTTGGAGATTTCTTTAATCAATGTGTGTTACCAGTGATGAGTTACTGACACGTGGTCCCTCAAGCACAGTGTAGAGCTGTTCACTCACAAAGTGCAGGATACCTTAGGCCACTCCGTCCGGTCACTCTGTAAATCTACGGAGGAGGCCTATGTTCAGCAGTTGACATCCTCTGGCCAAACTTTTAAAAATCCCTGAGAAACTATGAGCATTTTATTATCATCCAAGTATACGATGCATCTATGTTAAAAATTAAATATCTTCCCAACGGCTGAACATGTTGATTCGACGACCGATTGTTGTAGTGGATAGTGACCCTGACAGCGAAGCCAACGGTTGCGGGTACTCCCCCTTCCTGGTACTCTCGGGTAAAGTCAAAGTCAAAAATGCTTTATTTTGTAGGTACCAGAGTAACTTAAAATAGTCAATTTTAATGCAGTTTTCCCCTAAGAAGGACAAGCAAGAAACTCGAAGGGTTGCTCTTTTAAAATCAGGCTTTGATTTTACATGAAGGTTTTTATATTTCATTATTAATTGTGAAATAGCCTGGAATGCGAACGATCTGATCATGTCCAGGGATGATCATCACCTAAATAGTCTGATATTTTATAATATGCTTTATTAATTAGTTTCTGTTATAAGTAAAAAGTAAGAATAACCTTTCTTTTAGTTATTCATTATCTCACAAAACTTCAAAGGAATCTTCTCTATTTTCTAAACTCCAAGCTCGTGACCTTTAAAAATTTCCGAGATTGTTACGGAGCTTGTTTCGTTTACATGAAAAATTCAAATATTAATTTGTGAGTACCTCGACATGGGAAATTCTTGGAAGATCAACATTTGAAATTGTTTTTTTAAGTGAAAACGAATCGCAGACGGTCTCATAGCCTAATGGAAAATACTGTTACTGTTTGTATTAAAAACGAGTCCTAGCTTTCCGTCCGCAGCTTTGCTTGCGTGAGTTAGTTTATCGCGGATTCTTATCTTATCTCATTTCATCCTCTTCCATCGTATTCATCTCATGCAATCCCATCTCATCTCATCTGAAAGTGAGTAAGAAAATAGTTTATTCACTACTTAAAATTCATTTCATTACAATAGGTACATTATAATTTACATTATTAAAAATCACATTGTTATGAACTAATGATTTACAGATAGTTATTAGGCCAGTAAGGATACTTTTAACCTTCTAAAATGTTAAAGCCGGTGTTTTTTACACATGGATAGAGTATTTCAGAGAGAGAATAAAAATATTTTCTAACAAATCGGAAGAAGTAAATAAATATAAATAAATATCCTCGGACATGCACACAATGCCATCCAGTTCCACAATAAGCAACTATAGGCTTGGATACCAGATGGTTGATATAAGATAAAGATAAATAAAGATAAAGATAAATTTATTAACATCAAATCTAAGAGTTCAGATAAAAAGGAGAAACCTGAGTAACTCCGTAGATTTCCACGCCCTACATTAGGTCAACCTGTGTTGCAGGTACATGGCTTCACCTCGGATTACATCACCATTAGAAATTGTTATTAACCTAGCTAATTTTCTATATTTACTTACAAAACTATGGATATTAAAGTATTAATGAAGTACATACTAACCATACTAATTACAGGCATATTATGTGCCTCTATAGCTAAATAGTAACAAATGTAATCTAAACCATGGCTGTTTTTGTTTGTGTATGAGCAATGCGGGCGTGTAAGAATGAGAGTGGGTCTACGTGTGGGTGTGGTAATGTGCGGGTGTGGTGATGTGTGGGTGTGATAATGTGTGCATGATGGTATGTGTGTTAGCATAAGATAGGGATCCTACTATACCATCTATACTACTATATACTACATAAATACATATTTTTTTTGTAAATAAATACTTATTATAAATAAAACATCCATAACTAGGGTGCACATGTCCGTATTCATCATTCAAACATATGCCCCTAGCGGAATTCAAACCCGCGAACTTTTGGTATAGTGGTCAGAGTTTCTAACCACTACACTAAACAAATATAGTCGTCAAATATAGTAGAGGTATTTAGTAATAAAACATAGACCATTAGATTAAAATTACCACAGTGAATTTCATTGCGTCGGAAAATATACTCCTGTAACTATATTCAAAAAAATCGACCAATAAATTCTTTATATTTATGAAAAATTTCACCGAGGGCAAATACACGACTCAAAACTATTTTAGAAAATATATAGTATCCATTGATAAACTTCTTAGAAAATTATTTAAAGAGATCTTAGCGTCTTCTACAACGCAATGAAATTGACGGTGGTAACTTCAATTTCATATTGTATTTTTCATATCTAAATACCTATACCATATGTATATATAATAATATAATAATAATAATAAATATTTCGGACGCTTACACCAATCCTCCAGTCCCAAACTAAGCAAAGCTTGTGCTATAGATACTAGATAACGGATAAACATACATAAATATTTATATATAAACATCCATGACTCGGGAATAAATGTTCGTATTCATCACACAAACATTTACCCCTCGCGGGATTCGAACCCACAACCGTTGGTTTCGCTGATAGGGTCACTATCCACTACAGCAATCGGTCGTCATGTTGTCGTAAAGTATGTATGTATGTAACTTGGACCGACGATCATTTCTTTGCACTTTAATCGCTCAGGTACCTAGTCGATTATTTTGTAATTAGATGCCCAATTGGTAGGAATTGCTAGGATTTGAAATAAAAAATGACATATTTTTTGGATAGATAGGATTTTCATGTAATTTTTTTTTTCACTCATCTATTTGGCAATAAATATAGAAACAGACTCGTACTTAGATTTCTTTTCTAACATAGATTAGACGAATTACTGTTACTAGCATACGCTATAGATATAATATAAATTAAAAACTATTATATACTATTGTTATTTAGTTAAAGTTATAATGTTATATCTGCATCTTGATAAGTTAAGGAAGAGTGGATCTTTCTGGCACAGGCATTTTGATGCTTATCAGAAAGATCCCACAACACATTGATAATTGTATGATTTGGAAAACAAATAAACTATTTTGTTTTTTTTTTGTATTTTAATCAATCTACAGAATGGTTGGAAAATATATTTCTTCTATTACTGATAGATACTCTATCCTTCTACAATAATCAGAAACTTTAAGATTATAGGAAGTTACACCACAAAAAATAAGTATATTTACTGGACCAGTAGTGAATGGGTAACTACTCATCTAATAAATAAATATCCTTAGACAAACATAAACTTATAAAATTTACAAAAAAAATGTATTTGTGTAGTTTATCACCCATCTGGTATCCATAACACAAGCCTAGATGCTTACTGTGGACCTAAATGGCGCTGTGTGTTTGTGCAAAGAAATTTATTATTATTATTATAAAGCGCCATCTAGTGCCACATTAAGAATTTTTTTTTTTATGCACAACGGCTCGATACCCGACCTCAATCACACCTGTTATAAGTTTGTGTTATAGATACTACTTGGTTGATATATTAGGTCCTTACCTATGAAATTGGCGTTTTGTATGAAGAATTTCATTAAGACTGTTTTATCCATACAAACATTTTTGATTTTTTTTGGGAACGGCAAATCCAAATTTAGCTAAACTTTGTGTGTATTATCGGATAACATTAAGTTAAGTATAGGCAGCGTTAATTTTTAAAAGTAACCGCTTTATAAAAGTTTCAGCGAATCTAAGAATTGATTATGGGAAGCACATGAAAAGAGCTCTGTTAATTTTTTTTTATTATGTGATTTAACCCAGAAATTTAAAAGTATTTCATGTGAAACCTTGAAATAATATTCCATTTTTTCAAATAAAAAACAAATTTGGATATAGCTTTGAAAATCGCAGGAATATGACATACATATGACATAAAATCGTACATATGATTAACGAAGAAAAAAAACTCCAATTTCATAGATCCAATATTACTGACATACCTAATTTTTTTTTGGATTTACTTAAATGATATTATTAAGTCTATTTCCTCTGAATGTTCTAAGTTTTCAATTTTTAAACAACCTTATCCAACTTCTAAAGTATAATAAAGTCGCCTCTTTATTCCCGACGAGCTCAGAGGATTTTCAAAACAAATAAGAAACCCCTTTGTAAAGTACGAACTCGGCGATATTGAATCCGATCCTTTCATGATTCTGCAAAAGGAATGCTCACGTTTTATTCCAATATCACTCTATCGGTTGGTTTGAGATGCACATTTCTGCAGCCAGAGTGCAGGCAACTTGCGGTAGCTCTGTTGAAAGATTGAGCAAAGATTTATTTGAAAAATTGAAAAGTGGGCTGTATGGTTTCGGCTCATAATTAAAATGATAACCCTTCCTCCGTAGTCGGGTTATAAAAAGAATAGAATCAACAAGACTATAAGCGGCTATGGGATATCAACAAAAATATCTATACGGTCTAACACAATTAACCCGACAAACGTTTCAGAGTGCATGTATAGGATGTACCCATTACGAAAAAAATAAAAATAAAACATTAAAGTTAACAGATTTTATTCAAAAAATAAAATTTAGAAATGTAAATTTTGTGAGTTGGACATTAATGGCCGCGCGCTCTAAGTACTTTGCCACAACACACAAACACGTGCCGCGGTATCTTTGAAGACGAAGAAGGTGAAAGCTCGCCGCCGGCGCTTGCCCCGGCGCCGCCGCGACTTGCTGTGATTGGTTGCGCCCTGTGCCACATGTGCCCCAAGGGCTTTGGCGTCTTCCATAACAATGGAACGTTGCCTGTTTTTTCTCATTGATAAAACAAGGTAGAATCGAAATGAAGTAAGTCTGTTAATGTGTATTTTCATTTGCACTTACATTTATTTTTTACTCGGAAGTAAAAATTTTAAGGCTAGTTTTTTTTAATGAATATATTATTTTATTGTCACGTACGTGCAATTGCCAAATTTGTCGGGTTAATTTTGTTAGACCTTATATAGTTACTTGTGTATTTTTGTATACTTCGAAAGGTGAACCGTGGATGTTGTTTAAAGCATTAAACTTTGGAACATCCATCCAACTTATGTTTGGTTTATATCTGACCACCCCATTTGGGATAAAAGTCGTGACAGTATGTATGAATGAATTCACAACCAAAATACACACTTAAGTAACCAAATAGATTGAGCAAGAAGAGATGAGAATGATGAAACTTAAATGGCAGTGGGCGGGGCACATTGCTCGTAGGACCGGGATGGAAATGTTCTAGTGGCGACCACGCACCGAAAGACGCAGCGTGGGTGGGCCCCCCACGAGGAGGACCGACGGTTTGATAAAGATCGTTTTCGATTCGTTTTGTATTTTTGTATTGTATTACTTCTGCCTAGAAACTACACAATTAGTCACTATTCCAAATTCACAGATTCTTCATTCTTCAGGATTTTTTCCATCCATCCACATGCACATTATGCTCACTCACACACACGCATACACACACACTGACACAAAAATACACCAAAATTTATTCTTTCATTCTCCGTAGCTGAATATATGTATTTTTTTTTGTAATCTGTGGCTAATGGTGCTGGTGTTACAATTAACCATATTAGTTTGTAAATTAGTCTATAAGTAGGTAACAGTTATTGTAATACTGTTTGTTAGTCTTAAATAAATTAAAAAAAAAGCCGCTGGTGTGCCGGCAGCGCAGGACCGATAGTTGTGGAGATCTTTGGGGGAGGCTTTTGTCCAGCAGTGAACGTCTATCGGCTGATGATGATGACTCCACGCGTCCCTGAGAAAAAGGATCTTGATGCACAGACAGACAACGAAGTGATCCCACCGGTGTTTCTTTTTCTTTTTGAGGTCGGAATCTTAAAAAAGGAAAAAATAATTACACAATAAACCAAACTAGACTTTTTTTTGTAACATTCATTAGAATTTCTAAAACATTATGTTCCCAGCTGATGCCAAAAATACTTGTTGTAACTTGTAACTTTTTTTTTATGCACGCGTTAGCACTTGACCTCAGTTACACCTGATGTTAAGTGAAAATTAAGAAGAAGAAGAAACTTCTCGCCCCTTTGCCGCCCTCTCATATAAAAAAAAAAAAAACTTACATCAAAAGAACAAAAAAGAACTCTTGCAAGTATACTATTGTTTGTTTGTTTGCAAACGCTTCACTGTACCAAGTAACACACATGATACATTAAATCGAAAGAGTGTACAATTGTTTATTTACTAGCAATTGCCACCCTTATTAATAAATCGTTCTTGGGGTTGAGATCGCGTCACAGTCTCAAGACCATTTTTTTTTTGATACTGTTTTAATATGCAACAGATTCTCAAGCGTCAACTTAGGGCCACGACAATCTTGAGTACGGTTTATTAATACGGGCCTTAATATCTTGGTCTCTTTTTCTTATGAACTCCCGACGAAAAACGACGGGTGTTACGTGTTTGACCCCGTTGTGTATGGTTCATAAAGTATGTGATAGTTTACTATTTTTTTTTTATATTTAATATTATATTCAATACAAATACTCTTTATTGCACAAAATAATTTTTTCATGATAACAATAGAACACAATTTAACACATTTTCGAAGACATTTAACTTTTAACACGGTTGGTTTGACTTATCGGGATAATATAAATATAATTGTTAAATTCTCGTTCTTTTTAAATTTCCAATTTATTATTAGCCTCAGATGAGACAGAGATTTTAAAGTTACCACTACAAAAATGCGATGTATTATTGAAATAAAATACAGAATTTTTAACATAAAAATCCACAAAACCTGGGAAAAACAAACACATAAACCAGGATATCACGTCGAGAGGGTTATATATGGTCCCAATAGAGGATAGTTTTAAGATAGATAAAATTCACGATCCCATTCTGTTAGAATAGGAGAATTTTCACGCTCTCCCAACGATAAAGTGAATGTCACTCGGGGGAAACTGTGTCACTTTGAATCGCTTCATTTTTAATGTACTCACCTACTTGAGTTTTATCTGATTGTGAAGTGGAGTGTATGAGGAAATGGATTTAGAGACTCATAGTTCTTTATTTCCATAACCATCATTGGAGTACAGTTACATACAACTAAAAGTATACACAATAGCGTGCTAGATCTATGGCATTATTATATCGTGGAAGCTAAGCAAGCCACATTACCTATTATAATTTTTTAATCGCGGGGAAACGCATTACGCGTACCGCTCGCCTGGGGCCCACGCGGCGACGGCGAGACGGCCCTGTCGCGCCTCACACCGCAATCAGCATAAGTCCGCCGTTGTACTCATACTCTGTACCTATGTAAAATTAATGTATCGCCTTTTTATACAATAAAGCGTTTACAAACAAACAAATAAACAAACAAACGCATCAATAACAAACATCCCACAAACAGGACATACACACGACCCCATCAAATACATAACACGTTTTTACAATACAATACAAGACAACGCAACACAACACAACACAACACAATACAACACAACACAACACAACACAACACAGCACAACACAGCACAGCACAGCACAGCACAGCACAGCACAGCACAGCACAGCACAGCACAGCACAGCACAGCACAGCACAGCACAGCACAGCACAGCACAGCACAGCACAGCACAGCACAGCACAGCACAGCACAGCACAGCACCGCCCAGCGCAGCGCAGCGCAGCGCAGCGCAGCGCAGCGCAGCGCAGCGCAGCACAGCACAGCACAGCACAGCACAGCACAGCACAGCACAGCACAGCACAGCACAGCACAGCACAGCACAGCACAGCACAGCACAGCACAACACAACACAACACAACACAACACAACACAACACAATACAATACAATACAAATATACTTTATTATATAATATTAGAAAATATTAGCTGAATAACGGCTTCCTCTATTTGTTTACAAGCAACCTAATAGGAAAAGAAAAAAAACAGCTACATTATTGATTTATGAAAGGAAGTCATTTATCGGATGGAAAACTGGCTCAGTTCAGGACCTATTGACCCCATAAGACAGTGCCTCTTGATATTATTATATCAATAACAAAGTTAAAGATAAGTTTTGGGATGTTAGTGTATGGTACAAGTGACAAGGGTCGATTTAATAAATGGCGGCACGGGCAACATAGCCAAGTCTGAAAAATATATTTATAAATGAGATGAAATAAAGTTGTGTTTAACAGAAAAACCACAAAATATTTAATTTATAAAATTAAGCTTTGTATAAACTGGAAGCGGGAATTTAGGTAAAATTGTGCATTGGAGGTGCGCATATAAATAAGGACTAATTCACTTTTGTATAAATTTCATACTGAAAAAATTGATTTTGTATGAAAATAATGAATACTTTGTTTTTAACTGAATTCGTCTCATGTTCATATTATTTTATACTCCCAATACTACCAGGAAGGCGTGATTAAAATCTTTTTGGTTCTTCAGGCCCCCGGTGTATACCAGACCTAACTATATATAAATAAATATCCTAGCCCCTGTAGCATGACAGGCGTGATGAGGCTGGACAATCACACAACGCCATCTAGTTCCACACTAAGCAACTAGGCTTGTATTATACATACCAGATGGTTGATAAACTACACAAATACCTGTTTTCATTTTCTAAATTTATTCAATCCATAACTCGGTACACAAGACAAAAGCCAGTACAAACAAATGACCCTAGCGGGATTCGAACCCACGATTTCTAGATATAGTCGTCACTATTATTATTAAGAAGATTGCTAACTTCCAACAAAACTTGTGGGAACATGAAGTCATACCCATTATACACATATTAATGCAATTAAGATAGTGTCGGATTGTTACCAGCTAATCAAAATTCAAAATCAAAAAAATATTTATTTCGTAGGATAAAAATTATCACTTGAAAACGTCACATTCTTTATCTTATTATTAAAGTTTTTGACATTATTGCTCATTCACAAAGCTGATTCCCCAGAGAAGAACGAGCAAGACACTCAAGGGTTGCTCATTTAAATAAATTTGGGTTACAATTATATTATATTGTATAACTTGACTGAATTTCGCCGAGCGGTCTATGTCCATGCTTGCTTATCATCCAGATAGTCAGAAATTTTATAAAAGCCTTTGGTAAATAATGTCTGTTTTATGATGGTTTTGAATTTATTTAAAGGTAAATTTTGAATGTCCACTGGAACCTTATTATAAAAGCGTATACATTGTCCCTTAAATGACTTAGTGACTGTATAAACGGCTAACATGAACAGTAATTTAGATCTGGTATTAACCTTATGTATATCACTATTTTTCTTAAACGATTCTAGATTTTTATACACTTCAGACAGCTGCCAGTTGCCGCCAAGCTACTCGAATATTTGTATGTATTTAACTCCAGCAAATGACCAGTTGACCAGACCAGACCAGACAGCTGACAGTTCTACTACCCGTTCATCACTTGCACCTAATAAATACGGTGAAGGCGGTCTCTGATACAAGCAGGCCCATAAATTTTTGTTGCTCCTGTCTTGGTGGATTTATGCGTTAAGAGATACGCGGCCAATGGAAATAGGTATGTTATTATGTACCGTACGTAGGGTAAATAAATATTTGAAGGGGATATATCGTTTTGACGGATAACTCGGCAGCTTTATTGGCAACGGCAAAGCATAGATAAGCATGTGATATTCCGATCCCGACAGGAAAGAGTAACCACTCGTCTCTCCATTAATATATATTGTATAATTACAATTTATAATAGCTACCAAACGAGAAATAACAGCAGGCACCAGAATCGTCACAATTTCAATATAATCATATTATTTATTTAGTAAATCAAACAATTTCATCTGTTTAAATAACACTATTGATTGGACAAAGAATTAAGGCACAGATTCACAATGAGTTTGATGTGTTTGCCCCGTTAATGAATTGAGTTGTCGCCGTGAAAACCCTTCACTCTACGGTCTGAGGCAACAAACCGTATTATTATATTATATTATATAATAATATATAATATAATATAATATAATATAATATAATATAATATAATATAATATAATATAATATAATATAATATAATATAATATAATATAATATAATATAATATAATATAATATAATATAATATAATATAATATAATATAATATAATATAATATAATATAATATAATATAATATAATATAATATAATATAATATAATATAATATAATATAATATAATATAATATAATATAATATAATATAATATAATATAATATAATATAATATAATATAATATAATATAATATAATATAATATAATATAATATAATATAATATAATATAATATAATATAATATAATATAATATAATATAATATAATATAATATAATATAATATAATATAATATAATATAATATAATATAATATAATATAATATAATATAATATAATATAATATAATATAATATAATATAATATAATATAATATAATATAATATAATATAATATAATATAATATAATATAATATAATATAATATAATATAATAATTATATTATATAATAATACGGTATATATCCATTTTTTTTATGCACGACGGGTTCGTTCTTGACCTCAATCACACCTGATGTTAAGTGAAGATGAGGTCGAAGGTGAAAGCGTACTGACCCGGAAACCCCAACACATTTGAGGGACTGGCTATCTTATCTCTGACAACCGGAACACAACAATGGTATTAACATTGCTGATTGGCGGCAGATTTAGATAAGATGGTGGTAGCTAGCCAGGCGGACATTTTAAAATGCCCTACCACCAACCAAAGCGAGTACTTGAACATGTACCCCGCTGGGGATCGAACCCGCGACCTTCGAATCGTAAACCCAATGTTGTTTACATTGAGCCACGGAGGCGGTTCCATTTGTTATTTTCACATTTATACATGTATGTGTGTTTCGCTAAATGGGTCAAATAAACGATTCATATTAAACGAGAAACACCAGCAGGTACCGGAACCGTCACAATTTCAATATTTACTACTACAACACGTACGACGTAAAAGGAGTTGTGCTTGTTAAGCCTTGAACGCCCTGGAAGTAAGAATTCGGGGATGAATGTCTAATGGATAGACGTATCAAGTTACCATAATTTACTTCTAGAATGTGGTACGTCCACACCAGCGATACCAAATTCAGCGATCGTGCATGACACACGCAGCACACGTCACAGGGGGTAAGCCCATCACCGTTGAAACGTGCAAAACTATCGATGTTTTTTTGGTGGAAAGACCATTCGTCGCCTTTAACGACGTCCACGGGAAGACACGGTTAGTCCTAGTGTTGCATACGTACGTAATTTTAACAAAAGTTTCTCGCTAGCTCTTCTCAGTAGTGGTCGCGTTCCGAGCTAGTGGTAGTTTAAAAAACAAATGACGTTCATACGTGCATATTGTATTGCCTACATGAATAAATGATTTTCATTTCATTTCATTTCAAAAACGTTGGTGAAACGCTGGTCAAAAACTTTTATTAATGAAAACACAATGCTGCCGCCGCGTTTTCCTGCGGGAACGCGATATTTTTTTTAGATGCAGTTAATTAGTTTTTTACCGAATATTACTATCATTATCATCATCTCAGCCAGTAAACATCCCATTGCAGGGATTTAGGCCTTCCCTCGTAAGTAGAAGCTTGGCATTCTCCTTAAGGTCATGCGATATTTCACACCGAAACAACTTTTGGTGCTTTACCAGGCTCAGGTCCGCTCGTGCATGGAATACTGCTGTCACCTCTGGGATGGTTCAGCTAAGTACCAACTAGCTGCACTCGATTCTGTGGAACGACGTGCCATGAGACTCACAGGTGATAATTCGGTGACTGCTAAATTGCATAGCCTTGAACACCGTCGCAAAGTCGCCTGTCTCTCAGTTTTTTACAGGATGCATTTCGGGGACTATGCGTTGGCATTACATAATATTATTCCACCGTCGCCCTTCCATCTTCGGACCACTAGACGTGGGGAGGGATTCCACCCATATATAGTTAATATACCTAACATTCGAACTAAGAAGCTCGATTCTTCGTTCATCATCCGAACAGCCAAGGCATGGAACTCCCTTCCGGCGTCAGTCTTTCTTGAATCCTACAACCTTGGCATCTTCAAGAGCAGAGTGAATAGGCATTTACTGGGATCGCGTGCTTCATCTTTGACTACATCGTCACTTTCCATCAGCGAGATTGTGGTCAAACGCGAATCCAGTCAATCATAAAAAATATATATAATGAGCGAGTATGGGCCATAGTCCACCAGCCTGGCCCAATGCGGGTTGGGGACTTCACATGCCTTTATATTCGAATGCCGAAACCACAGCACAACCACCGCTAACCGCCTCCGTGGCTCAATGTAAACAACATTGGGTTTACGATTCGGAGGTCGCGTGTTCGATCCCCAGCGGGGTACATGTAAGTATTCGGTTTGGTTGGTGGTAGGGCATTTTAAATGTCCGCCTGGCTAGCTACCACCATCTTATCTAAATCTGCCGCCAAGCAGCAATGTTAATAGCATTGTTGTGTTCCGCTTGTTAGGTATAAGATAGCCAGTCCCCCAAATGTGTTGGGGTTTCCGGGTCAGTACGCTTCCACCTTCGACCAATCATCTTTAATTAACATCAGATTGAGGTCAAGTACCAACCCGTTGTGCATAAAAAAAAGAAACAAGAAACAAAGGAAATAAATGCTTTCTTATTAATTCTTAGACCTTCTCCCTTCATCATCATCATAATATCCACTATTGGAAAAAGGCCTCCCCCAAAGATCTCCACAAAGATCGATCCTTCTGACTTACTACCAGATAACTACGACCTACGTGACACACTGAAAAAACTTCTAAACGGAAAATATGATGACAATACGGAGCCTATACAAAGTTAAGTCTAGCAAGGGTATAGAATATAAATAAGATTGCGACTAGCTATTTACATATAGACAGGTCCCAGAAGGGTTATGTGTGGTGTTAACCGACTACAACAGGGCTGTAGAATCGCGGCCCGCAATATGGTTTGGTCAGTCATCCTGTGGCCCGCATAATTTTGATTCAATAACAAAAATATTCGGGAATATATCAATGATCCTCTGGACCGTGAATTCGCTGAAGTTTTTCCCGTATTATTAAAATGTGATATTCAATCGTATCCTTGACTTTATTTTATTTTAAGAATGCCGAGTGACAGCTTGCACAAATATTTGTGTAAGGAATACAAATATTTTATACCCGGTTTATGAATGCTGTCGAATATTGGGTCTTTATGAAATTGGAGTTTTTTTCTTCGTTAATCATTCCTGTGATTTTCAAAGCTATATCCAAATTTGTTTTTTATTTGGAAAATGGAATATTATTTCGAGGTTTCACATGAAATATTTTTTAATTTGTGGACTAACTCACATAATAAAAAAAAATGAACAGAGCTCAATTTCAATTTCAATTTAATGCATTTATGTTGTACATAGTATGATCTTAAAATATTTTTAGGTATCTAACATAAACCCTGCTAGGGCACAACAATTAAATTTAAAATGCATGCACATAAATATACGGATTATTTAATTAATTACAACTAGAAAACAATATAACACTTAAATGTCTTCAATATTATATCTATCTTTACATTCATATTTATAAATTTATCGATCTATTTATTTTATTTAGCTCTTTTCATGTGCTTCCCATAATCTTTTCTTAGATTCGCTGAAACTTTTATAAAGCGGTTACTTTTAAAAATTAACGCTTCCTATGCTTAACTTAATGTTATCCGATAATACACACAAAGTTTAGCTAAATTTGGATTTGCCGTTCCCAAAAAAAAAACAAAAAAGGTTTGTATGGAGCAAAACAGTCTTAATGAAATTCTTCATACAAAACGCCAATTTCATAGGTAAGGACCTAATACTATAACGGAACGAACTTTTAACGCTAGAAGTGTACAGTGTAATTAGGGAGTTTGTAGTGTAAAAGATGACGTAGTGACAAAGACTGAAAAAGGTATGCGCAGAGATGGTTTGGACATGTGGAGAGGATGAATGAAAGAAGACTAACAAACGAATGAAATATACGAAGCGAATGTGGATGGAAGTGTTGGTAGGGGAAGACCACGGCGAACGTACAATGATAAAACTGAGGACGAGTACCCTAAACCGACGATCATATTAATTAACCGTTTAACCACCTCCGTGGCTCAATGTAAACAACATAGGGTTTACGAATCGGAGGTCGCGGGTTCGATCCCCAGCGGGGTACATGTTTAAGTACTCGGTTTGGTTGGTGGTAGGACATTTTAAATGTCCGCCTGGCTAGCTACCACCATCTTATCTAAATCTGCCGCCAAACAGCAATGTTAATAGCATTGTTGTGTTCCGGTTGTCAGAGATAAGATAGTCAGTCCCCCAAATAAGATGGGGTTTCCGGGTCAGTACGCTACCACCTTCGGCCTTATCTCCTTATCCTTAATATACCCTACCACCAACCAAACCGAATACTAAATATGTACCCCGCTGGGGATCGAACCCGCGACCTCCGAAACGTAAACCTAATGTTGTTTACATTGAGCCACGGAGGCGGTTTAGAGCATCGAAATGCTTAATGTCTATTATTGTATGATCAACGGTCAAATGGTATCTACGGCAGTTTTCCTAGCGGCCCGTGTCATTTTGAAATTTGCGATATTTTTTGTATATTATTGTATACCTGAAACCTGAAATTACTTTGGTAAGAAGCACGTCTAGAAACGATTTCCACTATATAAATATGGGGTTATATTTTTTCCTTATTTTTTAATCAAATTAAAGAATAATAAACAGCGGTGTACGGTCAAACCGCACATGTTATTAAATATTGTAATTCGTATTTTACTACATCGTCCTAGGAGACGCGGGCTTGCCTTTCAGTTCACGTTCGATTATCAGACCAATCTCGTGTACTCCTTATCATAGCAAAATCCCCACTTTTCTCATGTATTTATAGTGTATCTATATTATTTTTTTATTATTTGTTTTTATTATCAAGAGTATCATTTAGCAAACAAACTGTACAATCCCCGTACAAGCGGAAACATGACAGTAACTGAATCAAATCAAAAAAATATTGGAAACGTCACATTTTTTATCTTAATATTAAAATTATTGACATTGTTGCTCATTCGCAAAGCAGATTCCCCAGAGAAGAACAAGCAAGAAACTCAAGGGTTGCTCTTTTAAATAAGTTTGGGTTACAATTATGTTATAATTATACTGAATATTGCCGAGAGGATTATGTCCATGCTTGCTTATCAACCAAATAGTCAGAAATTTTATAATAGCCTTTGGTAAATAATGTCTGTTTTATGATGGTTTTGAATTTATTTAAAGGTAAATTTTGAATGTCCACTGGAACCTTATTATAAAAGCGTATACATTGCCCCTTAAATGACTTAGTGACTTTGTGTAAACGGCTGACATGAACAGCTAGTTTATTTTTATATCTGGTATTAACATTATGTATATCACTATTTTTCTTAAACGATTCTATATTTTTTCTTCCATACACTAAGTTTTCGTAAATATATTGCGATGCTAATGTTAATATATTAATTTCTTTAAATTTATTCCTAAGAGACACTCTGGGGCCCAGTTTGTAAATCGCGTGAACCGTGTTTTTATAGTGTATCTATTGAACAATTTAATATCAATTCAAGAGTATCAAGTACCAACCCGTTATGCATAAAAAAAAAAATAATTTAGCAAACTAACTGTACGATCCCCGTACAAACGAAAACATGACAATAACACAGAATTCGCAACAATCCTTTATTTTTATTTTTTCTGGCCATATTGATTACAAAAGTTATGACCTAATTGGGGTGTATCCGCTTTTTGGTATACAAAATATAACCTTGCCTAAACCGCATAAAATTTACTTTTGTCACACCTGCCTGAGCCATCTGGGGAATGGTTAATACAGTAAACACAGTGCAGACCCTGAATATGGAACATATTCTACAACGGTTGTTGGTAAATAATTATGAAGTTAGGAGCATCTGTTATGGGAAACAGGGGAATGAAATTAAAGCTCTGTTAATATATTAAGATTACATTTTTAATTTATGCGTCATCGTGGCTCAAGCATGTTTTCCGTTTATTGGTTTTGGCACGTAAAAATTCTTGAACCTACACGTCTCTTCCCGTGAAAAGCGACTGAGACTTTCCATTAAAAACCATTATAGATTCGCACGTTTCTACGGCGATGGATTTACCCCTGTCACGTGTACATATTCGATATATTTCGAAAAATTAAGCGTCAATGTAAAGCATAAAACTTTTAATGTTTGGGAAGATTCTGACCACCCCATTTGGGATAATAAATAAATAAATAAAATAAATAAGTAAATATTTCGGACACTTACACCAATCATCTAGTCCTAAACTAAACAAAGCTTGTGATATGGATACTAGATAACGGATAAAAATACATAAATATTTATATTAACATCCATGACTCGGGAATAAATGTTCGTATTCATCACACAAACATTTACCCTTCGCGGGATTCGAACCCGCAACCGTTAGTTTCGCTGACAGGGTCACTATCCACTACACCAAATCGGTCGTCATGTTCTCGTAAAGTATGTATGTATGTAACTTGGACCGACGATCATTTCTTTGCACTTTAATCGCTCAGGTACCTAGTCGGTTATTTTGTAACTAGCTGCCCAATTGATAGGAATTGCTAGGTTTTGAAATAAAAAATGACATATTTTTTGGATAGATAGGATTTTCATTTAATTTTTTTTTCACTCATCTATTTGGCAATAAATATAGAAACTGACTCGTACCTAGATTTCTTTTCTAACATAGATTAGACGAATTACTGTTGCTAACATACGCTATAGATATAATATAAATTAAAAATGTAACATACTCTATTACTTAGTCAATAAATGAATACGAAAACCCTCAAGGAACTAAAGTTATTATTAAATTATCATCCAGGTATACAAATAACTGGGTTAAATGTTAAGTATCTTCGAAACTAATAGCCATCTCTTTGTGCCTGTTTCACAAGTCCATAACATGAATTTAAGGTCCGTAAGTAATCCGCTGTCCGTTTACATTTCTGATTATACATTTGTTTTACTCAGCCTCCTACACTGCATAATCCATAGCACGAGCCAGTGTGGATTGATCAAGCCCTTTCTAGATCACTAACTTGGATTAACAACAGTCGTCAATTCAATAGAGCTTGACCATTTGACGTGCTGTTCCAATACGCGAAAACATTCTTCAATGACATTATTGATGATTTAAAGATACTATAAAAAGCCTGCAAGTATTGAAAGAGTATGAAAGTGGATTGAGAATGAATGGGTTACTCGTCAAATGTCTCCTCTATGCCGATGATCAAGTAATCCTTGCGTCGTCCCAAGAGGAGTTACAAGAGATGGTAACACATATGAATACGGCTTTGAAAGAAAAATGAATGAAAGCCAATGTGATTAAAACGAAATTTATGATATTTGAAAGAGGGGTATGTATGCCGGATTGCAGTATTTTGATAGACGGAGAAAAAATGGACTTATGGGGTGAATGCTGGGTATGGCAAAAGAAGAGTGAAAGTAGAATAAATGCAGAGGAAATGAGATCATTGAGAAGTATAAATGGGGTGACTTTGAAAGATAGAATCAGGAATAATGTAATTAGGGAGTTAAGCAGTGTGAATGAAGACGTAGTGCCAAAGAATAAAAAAGGTATGCTGAGATGGTTTGGACATGTGGAGAGGATGAGTGAAAGAAGACTTTCGAAAGAGATATACGAAGCGAATGTGGATGTTAGTGTTGGTAGGGGAAGACCACGGTGAACGGACCATGATCAAATCGGGGGCGTCTTAAAGAAAGGCCAAGTCAAGAGTACCCTAAACCGACGAGCATGTATGAACAACCTTATGAGAGTGAAGGAAACAGAAGAGGTGTGTCAGGATCGTAGCAAATGGAAGTCTGTGGTCTCTGCCTACCCCTACGAGTAACAGGCGTGACATTACGTATGTATGTGAAAAAAACATGTAATAAATTTTCTAATTATTCGGATGACATATGTACAGTACAGTCAGTACAATAACCAGATCGTTCGAGTACCAGAAGTACAAATTAATAAGGCCCGACACGCACCTGGCCGGATTATTTTAATGTTATCAACCCCAGCTTTTACAAAAGTACATTAATCAATAACTTATGCGAAGAATAGAGCCTCAATAGAATCCGATAATCTCCAAAGGCCTGTTTCCACGATTTTGAATCCTGCGATAATGGCTGCCTGGGAACCAATAATATATACGGCTTCTCCCGGCTCGATCGAGTGCCGACTGCTGACTCGAACATTCTCAACGAGTGCCAAGTGGCATCGTTTAAAAGTAACCGATTCTTATCTATCGATGTTCTTCGGATTTTAAATTTCAGGTCCATGTAAAACCAGAATGTTGCACTTACTTACATGTATAACGCCGGGTCTTGTGCGATATGTTTTATGATTTTCTAACACCTAACATGTTATTCTAACCAAATATGGGCGTGGCCTATTTTGTTAGTAAAAACAAGCGAACATGTTATCCGAGGTGGACGGAAAACATCCCCGCGTTCGCCTGTGAGAGTATCTGTATTTAAGCACCTAAGTAAATGTACTAGCAAACATAAGTGTTGTAATAAATCACAAAAGTGTTGTTATATTTGCTCGTGAATAGGAACCAAATTTAAAAAAAATAGGCCATAATCCGTGATTGGTGGATTTTGGATTTGTGTCAGTACTTTTAAGCTGCCAGCTACCCCGCCCTAGGATACCCACCAAGCCCAACGATTCCCTTTAATTTGGATTTGACCAGCTTGTTTGCATGTGAGGCTATGTCACAGTTAATAGTACAATAAAATGTGTCTTTTGTAACAATAAAAATCTGTTATAAATAACCTTTCAAATACCGTTCTTATTCCTTTCCAACAAAAAAATAGCCTTATTTTAGTAGCACCTTAAAAATTAAAAATGTTACTCTTTTAAACACTGCATACCTACTAAATAAAGATTTAGCTTTGATTTTTATTCCCAGAGATACTTTGCCCATACAAATGAACAAAAACTTACATTTTATACCCAAGCGTCTTACTCTTACAAAAGGAAAAAATTGGAAACCATTTCTTGCATTGTAATATTTACAAATTCTGGAATAGGGCAACCTTTGAAATAGAGATTTAAGGATAGATCAGCCTTTGTAAAAACATAATACTTTTCCAAGGGCTGCGCCGCGCTCAGGGACTAGGGTGGGTTAGTGTCGTATCGGATATTTTTGGGTGTTGATTTTCGGATATAAAATAAAACTCCATTTTTGAAGTTGAAGAGAGAAGAGAAGAGAGTACGTCTACCTAGAACAAAATTAGATAGGTCCAACTTCGAAAGTGAGGTCAATAAAGATAATTACAGGTTATGTCAGTAATATTATACGTTTAAGCTCGGAAAAGTTCGAGTAACTTATGATCTAGATTTCGACTAATTTAATGATAATTGAATGAGTATTTGGTTAGGTCAATACATAGACAGATATTTTCAATGGGGTTGAAGTTGGCAATGACACTTTTTTTAAGGAGAGTAATATTTTTCGCATGTATTTATGTAGTATAATAGGTGTAGTATATAATAGTTATGTTAAGTGCAAGGTGTCGCTAGATTTGGCTAAATCCCTAGAGTGTGTTATAATACATTTTATGGTAAAAATTCTAATATGGCGCCCGGAATTTCTTTAATAATCGTTATCCTGGCGATGAAAGTAACGCTAGTAACTCGCTACGTTCGGGCGCCAAACTCTGTCTCGGGACTAAGTAAGTATTTAACCCGAGGTAAACCCTGTGTTTTTCATTATGAATACAAGGAAAGTAAAAATAAAATAATCTCTGCTATACGGGGCAAAACTCTACAACTCGAAAAAACAAATGAAGCCGTTCTCCCGCCTATTTTGTTTTTTTTTTTCTATGGCCGGCCAGCTATTCAGCTATTATTTTTCATTTTCATCATCGAAAGAAGGGTAAAAAATATGTTATTTTAAAGAAATAATTGAAATACTTAACTTTACGATAATGCAATTTTACATCGCGTTGTAATTCAATAGAAATTTGAAAATAGAAATAGTTTATTTTTAATTTGACAGCTGTCAGTTGATATAATTCTCCCTAGAGCTGAAAAGTATTACTTTCACCCACTCCTTAGGCTACTTCACATCTACTTTCCGAGTATGAGTATGATAAAAGGATTTATTCCGTCCCGTGGCTCCTCGTTAGATAATTTGGGATATCGCTGTGACCTGAATTCGAAAAGCTTAAAAGCTAATTATAAGTAATATCCAAATAGCTATGATAGTATCTCGATACAAATTAATCCGATATTCCGATCTTTTTGGTTTCAAGTATAAATATTGGGAACATCCCTAGCATGAGGGTCAGGTGGAGTTATTTATGTGTATTTTCACATACACTAAACAGCAATAATACGGCTAGAAGGAAAAAACTTTGAGAAATCCAAGATCATGGTATGAGAGGAGTAACGGTTGAAATGTAGATATTTATGAGGATTTTATCAGGTGAGAGAATGTTTACGCAATAGAAGGCACAGTTTTACGTATGTTTAGTAACATATTTGTTTTTTTTAAAAAAAGAAACTATTAATTAAAAATTTAGATAAAAATATTAAACAAAGGCAGTGTAGCGTTTTTTTTATTTTTTATATATATAAGAGGGCGGCAAACGAGCATGCGGGTGGTGACCGCATGGAAAGCAATCACCGCCGCCCATGGACACCCGCAACACCAAAAGGGTCACAGATGCGTTGCCGGCCTTTGAGGAAGGTGTAGGCTCGTTTCTTGAAGATTCCTATGTCGTACTCGTTCGGAAATACCGCTGCAGGAAGTCCGTTCCACAGGGTGGTCGTACGTGGTAGGAAGTGTCTTGAGAAACGTACAGTGATAGACTTCCACTCATCCAGGTGATGTGGATGGAATTTTACTAACTTGACGAAGTTTTACGGTCAATCCTTTAGATTGCAAGCTATTCGGCTATGGAACTCACTACCTGATTCAGTTAGACGTGCTCAGTCACTGAAGGTATTCAAGGCTCAAGTGAAGGAGTTGTATCTAGCCCTCTAGCTCCTCTATCTATCCTCTTTCACTTGTTTCTTCATGATTTTCGTTTCATTTACTGAATTTCGTTCCCTACTCGCATTAATTATTGTGTGCTTAGTTACGTACTATTTATTATATAATAATAATAAATAATAAATAAATATCTTTACACATACACACAACGCCAACTAGTTCCACACTAAGCAACTAGGCTTGTGTTATAGATACCGGATGGTTGATAAACTACACAAATACTTTTTTTTGTAAATAAATACACATATAAATGAAAAACATCCATAACTCGAGAACACATGTCTTATTTCATCATACAAACATATGCTCCTAGCGGGATTCGAACCCGTGACCTTTTGGTATAGCAGCAGAATTTCTAACCACTACACAAAACAGGTCGTGTATTATTTTTTATATATATTATGTATGTATGTTGGTATGTATTCAATTATCATATATGCATTTATATAGTAGTTATATAGTTTATATCGACGACCTGTTTTTTGTAGTGGTTAGCAACTCTGACCACTATACCAAAAGGTTGCGGGTTCGAATCCCGCTAGGGGCATATGTTTGTGTGATGTGAATACGGACATGTGTACCCGAGTTATGGATGTTTTCATTTACCTATAATATGTATTTATTTCCAAAAAAAAATGTATTTATGTAGTATATTAACCATCTGGTATCCAGAACACAAGCCTATAGTTGCTTACTGAGGAACTAGATGGCGCTGTGTGTATGTCTAAGGATATTTATTTATTTATTTATTAATATATTTATTTTATTAAAATTAGTTTACCGCACAGGGTAGCCTGTTTTCTTTTCCCCTCTATTCTTCCTTCTATTATGGTTTTGATGAAATCATCGTGTCGTATAAGGTGTCCCAGCATTTTCCCTCTTCTATTCTCAATTACTCCCAACAATTTCCTTTTTCCTTTACTATATTTAAAACCTCTTCATTCGTTGTCAATACAAGAAATTTCAGGTCACATAAGTCACCCCCGCAAAATCAGTAATTCATTCAAAGGGATGTGTATACGCATTTTTCAATAAGGTTCCTATTGATATACAAAATCTTCCTTTCAATAAATTTAAAGCAGGGACTGAATGCGGTTACGGTATAAGGTTAAGGTACTTTAAAATCATAACGATACCCCTGTTTTATAAAGGTAGGGCCATACCGTTATTTAACCTTTTCGCGATTTCGGTACCGAAATATGGAGAAACGCGGGTGGGTTCGGGGCGGGGGTATGCGCGCGAGGCCCGCGGAGAGGCGCGCGGGCGCGGGGCGGGGCGCGGCCGCAGCGCAGAGACACGTACAAAGTTTAGAAATTAATTTTCTATTTTCTGATATGTAATATTATTTTGTTTTTTCTTTTGTGCTCTAAAGTTAAATGAACTAAAGTACCTAGCTTATTAGTACAGGTACTTTTATGAAAACAAGGTCAGATAAGTTGTATAATATATGCATATAATAAGTTTTCATTTCACTGAGGATTTGAAGTGAATTCTTACAGAATAGCACAGCTGTTCCCGTGGGAATTACGGAAAAAAGTATCCTTGAAATAAGTCCAGAAGTTTTATATTATAATTTTCATTCAGATTGTAATTGTTTAAATTTATATAATCCTAACCTTAATCATCTCCGAAAATGATTATAATATATTCAGCGGTTTTTGCGAGATTGAGTTACAAAATACAGATGTACACTTTCATATTTTATAATAATACATAGTATTGTAATAAATTGGATAGGTATACTCACTCATTATCTCTTGTTTTGCCAAAATATGACTTACGATACACGCTCGCTCGACACGTGCAAACACGAAAATAATAAATAAAACTAGAAAATCACCGTGTGGGTCAGAATGTACCTACAATGTACTAGTATGTACCTTTAATGAAGGTAATGTACCTCAATGAAACGGGAGCAATTATAATAATAAAGTGAGCCGCGGTCCTGACGGTCAGAATCGCGGGTGTATGTTGAAAATGAATGTAATAGAATAGCCATGGGTATGTACTATTTACCAAACGAATGTACCTTCAATGTACCTCACGAAAATAATCTAAATCAAATTGAATGAGTAATTAATGAGGAAATCAAGAAAACAAACTTTTGACGCCTACAATTTTTTTATAGCAATATGAATAGAGTTCTATTTTGCTCGTATTAAGAATGTAAAGCCAGTCATAAGAGAAATATTTATGGGTTTGTATATATGCTTCGATAAAGTAAAGAAACATGGATAAGACATAATCATTTACTCAACGTTTATCAAAAGTTACAAAGAAAAAACAAAAAGCGTGATTACTTTTGTCCATATAATATACAATGCACAATTATGTTTTTACGGCTTCTTGTAGTTCGATTACATAGGTCATCATAACACACCCACTTATTTTGTCTGTGGCAATGGGCCTTGCAATGACCGATTTTGTCAAAAGTATTTGATATCGGCGGTAAGAATTCAATAATCCCTATGATCGTGTATGTTTTTGATTCTAGATTAATTTCCAGTGGCACTTCATCTATGCACACCAAGTCACTTTGACTTATCTCAAAATTTATAACATTTTGCAAGACATATGTAAATGTTCGTATTCCATTGCAGTTATTACGACGACACAATACTACGTTATCGCTTACCAGCATAGATGCTGCGAAATCATTTAATTCTGAAACTTCCTTTTTGTTCATATCAATTAGCAGAAAAACAATCTTTCTGGTTACATTATTGAAAACACAAGATTCGTTTGTACAATTTTCTTTAATATCAGCGCTATAAATTGCATCAATCAAGAATTCATCAAATATTTTTGTCACGCTACATTCACAGTGTATTTCGGTGATTCCTTTTGAAAAATTCGTTTTAAAATATTGTTCTGCAATTTGAGCACGAATTCTGTACAAGTCTTGTTTTGTTTTTTAAACATACAAAAATTATTGCCAGTGTTAGTTAATAGTTGTAGTCACGGCAAAACCATCAAGCACAAGCCGCTGCAATTACTTGAGCCGCAGCATCAAATTTTTATTAAAAACTGGATTCGCGTTTGGCCACAATCTCACCTGATGGAAAGTGACGATGTAGCCGAAGATGTATCACGCGCACCCAGTAAATGCCTATTCACTCTAGACTTGAAGATCCCAAGGTTGTAAGTGTCGGGAAAAACCGACGCGGGCAGTGAGTTCCATACCTTAGCAGTCCGCATTATAAATGACGAAGCAAAGAGCTTAGTGCGGATGTTCGGTATGTTGACAACATATGGATGGAAACCCCCCCCGCGCCTGGTTGTCCGAAGATGGAAAGGGGACGGTGGAATAAGATCATGCAATTCCATCGCACACTCCCCGAAATGTATCCTGTAAAACACTGAAAGACAAGCGACCCTACGGCGGTGTTCAAGGCTTTGCAATTTGCCGGTGACCGTTGAGTCATCGCCTATGAGTCTTATGGCGCGTCGTTCCACAGAATCGAGTGCAGCCAGTTGGTACTTGGCTGATCCGTCCCAGAGGTGACAGCAGTATTCCATGCACGCATTTTCCACACCAGATCTAGTTTTGAGACCGTTTAATAGAAGAGGAACGTCCCTAATAGGTCTTTTCTTTTTAGGCAATTCCTTGCTTCCGAGGCCTCTCCAATTTTCTATTAGCGTAGGGTTTTCTGCGAAAATCGAGTCATCTAAATATATTTCTTTTCTTTTTCTTGTGTTTACAGATTGTTACACACACTACTTCATCTTTATAATAAAAGTTTCCTACGGAACCCTCAAATTATTATTTTATTTAAAAAGGGTCTCACCACGGTATTGCGGTACGCTAATTTGTCCGGTTGCGATGACGTCGTTAAGACGATTTCTAATTAGAGTGGGGGAACCCGAATCGTCCTCTGTTTGACCGCGACCTTGCTACCGGGAGAACACTGCTTCGGTTGCCACCTGAACCCTCTTAAGTAAACTACGGAAGATCCCTCTAGGCTGAGTTTCCATAATAGTCTGGCTATTTTTAATGTAAGTTGTTTCTGATTTTGTGTCTGTCAACTGCGTGGTGTTCGTTATGGTTGCTGAGCCGTGAATACCAGCAGTGGACGAGGATATATGTGGGCACTAACTAATGCCTGCCTGTGCTCTTCAGGATCAAGGTCCGAAGTGACTAATTGTCGGCGTCGACATCCAGGTCTGCACCTGGGAGACCTTCGGGGTTGATCTACCCTCCCCCAAAAACCGCTCATCCAGCATCCACCTCGTCGTCATCTACGAGAGGACTCGAAGGCTACGTCCACTGCAGCTCCAAGACCTTCAGGCCAGTGACCGTACGGGGAGATTTGCCGAGGGGTGCAGGGGAATGAGCTGAATGTACAATAAACCCACTAAATCCAAATGAAATTGGTATTCTTTTCTTCTATACCTACCTGCTGGCGGCTAAACGGGCGCTAAACGTCCTAAGACAACCCCTAACCGCCGCACGAACATTTACATATGTCTTGCAAAATGTTATAAATTTTGAGATAAGTCAAAGTGACTTGGTGTGCGTGCATAGATGAAGTGCCACTGAAATAAATCTAGAATCAAAAACATACGAGATCATAGGGATTATTGAATTCTTACCGCCGATATCAAATACTTTTGACAAAATCGGTCATTACAAGGCCCATTGCTACAGACAGAATAAGTGGGTGTGTTATGATAACCTATGTAATCGAACTACATGAAGACATAAAAACATAATTGCACATTGTATATTATATGGACAAAAGTAATCACGCTTCTTGTTTTTTCTTTGTAACTTTTGATAAACGATGAGTAAATGATTATGTCTTATCCATGTTTCTTTACTTTATCGAAGCACATATACAAACCCATAAATATTTCTCTTATGACTGGCTTTACATTCTTAATACGAGCAAAATAGAACTCTATTCATATTGCTATAAAAAAATTGTAGGCGTCAAAAGTTTGTTTTCTTGATTTCCTCATTAATTACTCATTCAATTTGATTTAGATTATATTTTCGTGAGGTACATTGAAGGTACATTCGTTTGGTAAATAGTACATACCCATAGCTATTCTATTACATTCATTTTCAACATACACCCGCGATTCTGACCGTCAGGACCGCGGCTCACTTTATTATTATAATTGCTCCCGTTTCATTGAGGTACATTGACCTTCATTAAAGGTACATACTAGTACATTGTAGGTACTTTTCTGTCGTATATAACATAATCATTTCTGAAACAATACACCCGCCATTCTGACCCGCACAAATCACCGACAAGGACGCACGGCGCGCTGCGGCGGCGATTCATCAAAGGAACCGTTTTCATAAAGGTTTAGGTACCAGAAAATTTCGGTACCGTTATTTCGTTTCGGTATCGTTTTTTATCGATATGGAAATATTCCAATAGCCGAATTTTACGGTATGACGTCATACCGTTAACCTTTATTACCTTTACTTTTCGGTTATTCAGTCCCTGATTTAAAGATACTATGAAACAGAAACTTATTAAGAAAGCATTTATGAGACTATTTAGATGATAACCCTGAATAAAACCAGTTCATTCGCTTGCCAGGCAATTTCATAATTAATAATATAATACAACCTGTTTTAAAAAGAGCAACTCCTCAAGTTTCTTGCTCTCAGGGGAAAAATTGCCTTCTGAACAAACAGAAGCTTAAAAAATGTAAAATTGACTATTTTAAGTGTACCCCGTGTACCTACAAAATAAAGCATTTTTGATTTGATTTATCATGTACACCGAAGTCCAATGTAAATAACATAACGTTTATAAAACGTCGATCTTGGATTCGATTCCCAGCGGGGTACGTGTTTAACTATTCCCTTGACAGAGAAACATTTTTATTTCCACCTTAAGAAATTAGGATGATTCCAAGGTATTCTGTCTTCTCCACTGTCAGATAAAGTGTACCCTGTGTACCTATAAAATGAAGCATTTTTGACTTTGACCATATTTCGGAAGGTAAACCGTGGATGATATTTCAATCAACTATTAATGTTTGGGAAATCTCTGACCACCCCGTTTCGTATACAGGTTGTAGTATATCGCTTAAGTATCTGCAAACAACGAGGAAACGCTGCCAGCGTTTTGGGTACCTTGCCTCGCGGCCCCAATTTTTTACATTTGTTCTAGTTTCAAGAGCTTCTTGAGCAGAGCAGCAGCTCTGACGCGCGTGGTCAAACGCGAATCCAGTCATACATTAAACAAAAAAAAAGTTTATATTTAAATTTCATCTCTTTATTTGTTACTGTTTTTAAATAAATAAATTTATTTTTACAGGGTGTGACGTTGCGTATGTATTTATGATGATATCAAAAAGTGATGCCAATATCCAACATTCTGAAGATGCGTGTGCAGGCCAAGTCCTTCCTTCAGTAGGTAAAAAGCTCGTCCGACCATGACTCGGTCCATGTCCACTTTATGAAAATGTACAAAGTTTCAGTGTTTAAAGTTGTTACAGAAATTAACTTCAAAAACAAACCTTTTTTGTATAATACCTACATGGGTTAAAGGCTGGTGGAAGGCAATCAGCGACTTTTTGATGAGGGTCTCGTGTTAATTTTAAATCCCTTTATGAAGCCAGTAGCGGCAGTAAATTCTTGCTGAAAACTCTTTAAAATAATAAAAGTCAGCCAAGTGCGGATTGGGACGGTTTCATGCTAGCCAAATAGACCAGAAGCAAGCATATTAGTGAAATTGATCATCGCAATCTAAAAATAATCAGGGGCTCTATTTATAGATATCGTCATCAATTACGTACGCATGTATGATTGGTTAGGTCATCGCTCGCTCTTCAATTTGACGTCTTCTCGTTGGTCAAGTTTATCGATGACGATATCGAATTATATAGGGCTGGTGTACGTAGATACATCATCCCACTGCTGGAATATAGCCCTTCCCTCGTATATGAGGTATGGGCCATAGTCCGCCACGCTGGCCCAATGCGGGTTGGGGACTTCACATGCCTTTGATGTTTATTTCTCAGGTATGCAGGTTTCCTCACGTTATTTTCCTTCACCGTTTAAGAGTCGGATAAATGCACATACCTAAGTAATTAAATTAAATTAAAAAACTCATTGGCCAGCCTGGGAATCGAACCCGGACCTCCTAAATTGGGAGACCGTCTTAACCACTGAGCCACCAACGCTCCCGGGTAGATTCTTTATCGGTCTGCAAAAATATGCAGGATTAACAACAAAACTTATTTGAATGAGAACAGCCAACAATCCAATGAGATTTATAGGGTGATGTTTTTTTTATTTCTTTTATGTTATTTCGAACGTTGAATTCAAAAATTTTCAAATAGGTTTAAAATTTTAAACACATTGATAAAGTTTGAAGTTGATATTCCTGATCGAATATTTTAGTAAACTTCAAGCAAACTTCAAACTTCAAGCATTTATTTCAATGTATGATACATGATATCATTTGTTGAATGTCAATTTAAATCTATTGGAAATAAAAATAAGGCTTAAGCATTTTTCGGTTAGTCGGTATGTCCAAGCTACCACCGCTTCGGAAAGGGAAATCATCTGTGGGAAAAGAAGCGGCGCAAGAAACCCACAGGATCATTTTTCTTTCCTTTTTTTTTTAAAGCAAGGTAAGCCGCGCTTTTGGGCTTATAATTGGGGAACCGCGTGACGTGCACGTTTGTGTCTGTGTATGTCTGTCTGTATGTTTGTTACCTCTTCACGCCTATACGGCTGGACGGATTTAGATGAAACCTGGTGGGTAGACAGATTAGTACCTGGATTAACATATAGACAAAAATTTTTGCTGAACCGATTTTGATGAAGTCTTCCACGCGGACGAAGTCGCGGGCGGATAAAAAATCATCATCAAATCGGACCACGCATTACTGATTTACATCCGGACAAAGACTGGGACACACACACACATAAACACCTATAGTTTTTATCCTCATATTAATAAAATAACTATTTAATGGAAAGCTATCTCAGATATTAATATTCTCCAAGGTTACCCAGGCATGCGGTGCCCAGAATGCGGCGAACGCGTGCGAGTCCTAAATACTTGCGCGGATGCCTCGACAGTGTCGCACTGGTTGCCCTACCCCGTGTACTCGATTGTAACTCGCCATCTACAGATGGACAACGTACATACATGTTTTATATTTATAATATATTTACAAAAACTTAATGTACGTAAGAAAGAATCTACATTTGTTTAGGAAAAATTGTGAAATACGCAATGTTAATACAAGATATAAAAATAAACTTGCTGTCCATAGCAGTCGCTTACACAAAGTCACTAAGTCATTCAAGGGACAATGTATACGCTTTTACAATAAGGTTCCGGTAGACATTCAAAATTTGCCTTTAAATAAATTTAAAACAACCATTAAACGGAAACTATGTGCCAAAGGCTATTATAAAACTTTTAACTATCTGGATGATAAGAATGCGTGGGCATGAACCGCTCAGCATTATCCAATATATTTTAATCTTATTTTTCTTTGTCGAATCATAAATTTTACAATTAGGTATTTCAAATTGTATTTGTATGATTTGTATTGACTTATTTAAAAAGAGCAACCCCGGAGTTTCTTGCTCGTTCTTCTCTGGGGAGACTGCCTAGTGAATGAGCGATAACTGTATGTCATGACGATTTCAAATGTTACTCTTATAACTTACGAAATAAAAACATTTTTGATTTTGATTTTGATTTTTATGGACTTATGAAACGTGCGACAATTCTTTTGTAGTTGACAAAGATGCTTTGAATTATTTTGATGATTTATTGTTTTGAATATGACCCTTTGTAAAAATCTCCCTCCGCGACGCGTCTCTTTTTTTTTATGGACAACGTGTTGGTACTTGACCTCAAACATACCTGATGTTAAGTGACTATGAGGTCGAAGATGGAAGCATACTGACTCGGAAACCTCAACACACAACAACCTCACATGTTAGAACGTAACCAATGACAATAACAATGAAATAATTTAATAGAACCCCAGATAAGATCGCTACAGCTCACTCCACTTTACTGTACGTCTATAGTATACATACAATGAGTTAATGCTGGTGTCATCATCAGCCTTATGTACCCCAACTGTTGAAGCGTATAGCTAGCTCTTACTGAAAGACTTATGGATCTTATGGACATAGTAGGGGCTGTTTACTGCAATTAATCTATATAAACAATACAAATGTGCATCACACATGAATGGTAAGCAATATTCTCTGGTTACTGAATGCCTTATAATCATTCAATTGCACTGTTACTATAAATTTAGAAGCACGTTTAGATGGGCTATGGTGACTTTCTATATTCTACGGATTATTCATTCATGATTCGATCTTATAGTGAACGTGAAACGCCGAGTATCACCCTCTCCGTAGCTCGTTGCATGACCATGAGCTTTCTCATGAGATTCATAAGTCATCACTGGTAACAGACAATAAAAGAAAATCATTTAAAACCATCTCATGACACAAACAATCAGGTATAACTACTACACAGTCAAGACATATACAAAAAGTAAACATTGTGTTTGCCATCTATTTGTCGGTGTCGCAAGATGGAGTCAAAATGGTCTTCGACTCAGCATGGGTTGTAGCCGTTTACTACAACTCTAGTATATAGAGGAGTCTCCAAATGATGTTATTTTGATTTTAGACTCTTCTACTTTTGCATCAAATGCCGGCGTCGCGGCGGCCTTCATTGAAGCACCAAAGCGGCGGAAATATGCAGACATCGGAGCGGGTTACATCTTTGCGCCGTTTAGGGTGCAAAACCTTGGTTCCATGGGGATCTAGGCAAAGAAATTAGTAATGGAGTTATTTACGCGTTTGGTCGATATCTCAGGCGACGAGGGCTGCCAGCTACCTCTCTCAACTCATTAAGTATTGCGCTATAGAAAGGTAATGCTGTCAGCCTCCTAGGTACGGACCCCATGGCACTGACCTAGATGAATTTGTTATTTATAGGTAGTTTAGTTTGTAAATTGTATTTGTACCTTTTTTTAATGCACAACGGGTTAGCACTTGACCTCAATCACACCTGATGTTAAGTGAAGATGAGGCCGAAGGTAGAAGCGTACTGACCCGGAAACCCTATCTTACAATACAATACAATACAATACAAATACACTTTATTGCATAACAAAAAAGAAAATGCAATTTCAAAAAAGTGGTAAGAATAGAATGTACAATTTGGTGACCATATCTCTAAAAGCGATCTCTTCCATGCAACCTTTGTATATAAGGACAGTACATTTGACATAGGTAGGTTGTGCGGTATTAAATAGGGATGCAGATACATCTTACAGACAGATCTTATTTAGGGGACTGGCTATTTTACCTCTGACAATCGGAACACAAGGATGCTATTAACATTGCTGTTTGGCGGAAACTTAGATGGAGGTAACTGGCCGCCGGACATTTAAAATGACCGTACAATCAACCAAACCGAGTACTAAACATATACCCCGCTGAGGATCCAACCCGCGACCGCCAATTCGTAAACCCTGTGTTGTCAACATTGAGCCACAGAGGGTATAATTGCGATAAATATTACATAGTTAACTGCGCTGTGTTTATTTGACTGCTCCAGGAAGGTGAGTAATGTTTGTCGGGTGTATTTATGTAGAGTCCCTCCTGTAGCCTAAACAGCTTCACAGATTTTGAAGTGCAAGGTGTCGTTCGATTACTCTTGATTCTCACATGTCATAGGATACAATTTATGTTAAAGAATTCAATATGGCACCCGCAAAATATCAAAAAATGTGATCGCATTATATATATATATTATTAGAAATCAGAAGCGGATTAAGTCTTAAAAAAAAAACAAAATATAATAATCTAAACTTAATTTAAAAGGAAAACAGAATTACCAACAAAAAGTAACAACAAATGAAATAATTAGGCGAAACAACAAGAATTACAAAAATAGATGGATACTTAATGTAGCAGAGTATTACGTCTACCTCGCGCGACGGATGCCAACAGACTAAGAAAGGGTTAGTAGTATTCTTCTCACGCTTACTCTCCAGACAATGGTTATTAATATTTAAAAACAAGTATACAAAATAATAATTACACAGCGCACGATCCCCCCCCCCCCCGCCCCGCAGGTTTTCGGGTGGTGATCTCACCGCGTGGCGTGGTTGGGCGGCTCAGGACTCCCAATTCGTGATGTCCACCACTAGGTCTCTGGGCAGCGTGGATGTGAGGTAGTGAGGACTCGTCCGCTCGCGAGAACTGGGACTTGGCTAAGCGTCTAACGAAGCGATCCAGTCTTTCCATTTTAAGGTCTCTCTGGATCACTGCGTTTCTGACGAAACGAGGAGCACTTACTATCGAACGAAGCGTCATCGATTGTTGCGACTGCAGCTGGGTCCTGGACGCTTCACCGGCCAGTGAATACCAGGCTGGTGCTGCGTAGGTGAGACGCGGTCTAATATACGTCTTATAGACGCCTATTTTCGCGCGTACTGGAAGCTTCGTCGGCCGGAGAAGCGCCCGTGCTCCGCGCGACTTATAAGAAAGGGTGCCCCTTCCTGGCCGCTTGTATAGTATCCATCACCCTACTCCTAGCCTAAACCTTAATTAATTCCAACAATATAAATAATATTGGTTTAAATATTGTGCCACTATTGTATGTGGTTTGTTCAGCAAACTGTATTATTTAAATTGTACCCACGTTAAGTAAACGAGCTGATGTAATTGTGGCTTAAAGCGCGGGACTGTTAGCAAGCACAGGTTCCGCATATAACTCATAGCTTGTTGTAACAAAACTAAGAAACGAGGTGGAGAAGGCTTTTGCGAGAAATGACAAATAAATATCCTTGAAAACACGCAACGAGCCATCTACTTTCACACTAAGCAACTAGGCTTGTATTATGGATACCAGATGGTTGATATACTGTGAGGCGGGTTTGTGGCCGAGAGAGAGGCAATTAAATAATACGACAAGCGAGTTTTTTATTCGTTGATTAGGCAAAGGGCGACTGTCCCAGACAGCCTCAATGTGTAACAATATTATACAAATACTTTTTTTTGTAAATATAAGGTTGATACTAAACTAGGTTAATATAAACAATGAAGACGATGTATTTTATGCCACATGCATTTAATTCATGTAATTCCTGTTTACCGTTGACTCCATTTCTGATTACGAACAACTTTACACTAGAAACCATATAACCGAATTCAATCAAAAAATTTTCCATTAATACAATGTAAACCATTCTGAAACAACCTTTAGTATGGAAATCCAAAAATTTTCGGCTGAATTTTTTTTTTATCAACAACGAATATACCTGAATTAAATTTTGTGAAAACCGGTATTGAATTAAAATTTTGTACATTATCATGATCCTTTTTTAATGATCTACTCCATTATGTTCAACTATCTGGTCAACCAGTTGAACATTTAGGATGACTTTTCTCCAATTTTTTCAACTTGAAAATGTAGTTGAACTCTTTGGACTGAAAATTACAATAAGTTCAATCACAATATTTACACCTACACATTAGATACAACCTCTTTGACCCATGAAAAAACAAAAAACAAATGAATGCCGTAAAAACGAGTGAATACCGAAAAAACAATTTTATGCCGAAAAAAACTAGAACAGTTATTCCAAACTATCGTACTAATGGAAGTGTTTACTAGTAATAAAACAGAAAAATTGTTTTTTCGGAATTCATTCATTCAGCCGAATTCAACTTCAACTTCAACCGCCTCCGTGGCTCAATGTAAACAACATAGGGTTTACGAATCGCGGTCGCGGGTTCGATCCCCAGCGGAGTACAAACCAATCATCCTAAAAGTATCACATGGGCTATTAGTGTTACCTCCAAAAATTTTTACTTTTCTTATTTTTCCTTACCTTTTTATTATTTTAATGAAGTGTTTACGTTTTATTTTCCTTTATAAAAAGAAAAAAAAATTCCAAATAGAAAAAAAATCGAATAAAAATTGTCTTAGCCAGTTCCCCAAATATTTCCGGGTCAGTACGCCATCACCTTCGGCCTCATCTTCACTTAACATCAGGTGAGATTGAGGTCAAGTACCAATCCGTCGTGCATAAAATAAAAAAAAAAAAGACCAACAAGTCTCTTCCCCCACAGTGTTTCAGATACAAGAATACCACTCATCATATCAGCCACATGACGTCCACTGCTGAACATAGACATAATAATGCAGAACATAGAACCCATAGACTTCCACAGTGACCGGTTGGAAGCCGCCTGCATCCAGCCAGACTAAGGGGACGGGTTCTTAGCCATATTTGATGAAAGTCGAAAAGCCAAAATCAAAAATACTTTATTTTGAAAACGAATAGTAAATGCGACTGGCCACGATTGCTTCTTTTTGCGTGCAGTAAAATCTATACCATATTCTGCTCCAACAGCTCCAAATGCTGCTTTCGTCCTTCCGTGGTCCATAATGTCGTGAATCACTTGCAAGCCCGTTGACCGCTAAGCGCTGGAATATTTGCAGCTAAAGCAAGCGTGTGGAGTGAGGAGTTTACATTAGTTTGCCTCTGCAGTGAGCTCGTTTCACTTCGGCCAATGTTTCGAGAGCGACAAAGTTTATAAAAAAGATATGATGCATCCCACGATCGGAGGGCTGGCCAATATTTCGGTCAAAGAATCAGCCTTGCTATACAGCGAGGCAACGCGGCCACCCTTCTGGGTACCATTCCACCAACCAGAGACTAGTTTTTTATTTGTGATTTTTTTTTTATAATAAATTGTATAGTTATTGTTTATAAATATTGTACAAATGTTAATAAATTATTATAATTAAAAAAGATATCAAACATTTTTCGGGGTGGTGTAATTCGGCATACCATGGTATTCGGACGTATAATGGTATACCGAATTACACCACCCCGAAAAACGTCCACCGAAAAACGTTTGATGGAAAGCCGTGAACATTGCGGAGTTTGTTCATCATTAAAATTTCTAATTAAAATGAACTCCGCAATGTACTCGGCTTTCGAACAAACGTTTTTCGGTATACCATTATATTATACATCCAAAGAAATGAAGGTTTAACAGTAATAATAATGTCGACTATTCATACATACATAACGACCTTTATCCCAAATGACGTGGTCAGAGATATCCCAAACATAAGCGTTTGAGTGTACGGGTGTTTAGGCGTTTATACTTATTTTTTTTTTAAATACTATTATTTTTAAATACTTTAAGTCTATTAGTGAAACTTTACTTGGGTACCTAGGTGCCTATTTTTTACTTTTATCTTTGTAAACTGTGCTATGAGATAGGAGTACTCACTCATCCTATTATATGAAACTGTTTTGTGTACCTACTTTTGTCTCGGTCCCAATGCCATTATGTCAATTTGCAATTCACCGTTATACATGTATAAATAATATGTGTGTCGTTAAATGGGTCAAATAAATGATTCTTATTCTTATTCTTATTCTTATTCTTATACCTACATATCATGTGCGTAATGCTTCGTAACCCAAAGGTTGTGTGGAAGAGATCGCTTTTATTATTATTATTATTATTAAATTCTTTATTGCACACAAAAATAAAATACAAAGAACATTTAACATAGACGATGAAGTGTACAAAGGCAGTCTTATCGCTGATTTCTTCCAGGCAACCTCAGTTTTTAGTGATAAGGCCGCCAATTGTAATATCCCCTTTTTAGAATATTTTGTTTGTTTGTTTGTTTGTTCCGAACAACAACATCAAAGATTATTCTTTAGAAATATACTAGAAGCACACGTAAAAGGGTGTGAGCCCAACGCCGCAACGTTAAAACCGGCAAATCTATAGATGTTTTTTGATGGAAAGTTCCTTAGTTGCCTTTTACGGTACCCACGGGAAGAGACGGGTTGGTTTTTTTTTATGCACAACGGATTGGTACTTGACCTCAATAACACCTGATGTTAAGTGAGGTTGAGGTCGAAGGGGAAGATACTGACCCGGAAACCCCTACACATTTGGGCGACTGGCTATCTTATCTCTGACAACCGAAACACAATGCTATTAACATTGCTGCTTGGCGGCAGGTTTAGATAAGATGCCCTACCACCAACCAAACCGAGTACTTAATCATGTACCCCGCTGGGGATCGAACCCGCGACCTCCGAATCGTAAACCCAATGTTGTTTCATTTTACGTGCCGAAACCACACAATAATTTGACGTTGCTTGGAAGAGATCGCTTTTAGTGATAAGGCCGCCCAAATGTACTTTTTTTTTATATTATATTGTACCTTATTAATACAAACACAAACATACACACACAAACACGCTCATATACATTACCACACATGCCATAATTTTTATTATTATTATTGTAACAGTTTAGCATACACAACTTAAACATATTTTAGTGGCATTTGTCATAGGTATTTCTGTTATCATTTATTATTATTGTTTGCTTTATTTTATTTTTATCTTTATTCTGAAGAATAACTTTAAATTCTCATACTCTGTGCGCATTGAAGAGCGGTGTTTTTTAACACGAGTATATTTTGTACTTACCAGAAAACACCGTCCACTTTTAATTGTAAGCAAATTTGAGAAAGAAATAAACAAATAAATAAGAAAAAATAAAGACGACCGATTGGTGTAGTGGATAGTGACCCTGTCAGCGAAACCAACGGTTGCGGGTTCGAATCCCGCGACGGGTAAATGTTTGTGTGATGAATATGAACATTTTAAGTTGTGGATAGCTGTTAATGACTAGTATAAGAAATCAGATCCATTGTAATCTCTCGAATATGATAAGTTGTTGTTATCCCGAATAATTAAAATAAAAAAATAAAATTTATTCCTGAGTCATGGATGTTTATATAAATATTTATGTATGTTTATCCGTTATCTATAATCCATAGTACAAGCTTTGCTTAATTTGGGACTAGATGATTGGTGTAAGTGTCCGAAATATTTAAAAAAAAAAAAAAAAATAATTTTAATTTTATTTATTTATTTTTTATTATTAACATAATAAGTTCTATGTTAACAATACTTTTAAAATCAATCATGATTGTCACATATTATTCTAATACAAAGGCACGTAACATAAACTCAATTAGCGCGTTCCAGTGGCTATCTTCTGGCTCCATCCTCAGATCCTCGTCATCATGACATGTGAAATGGAAAGTGTTCATAGCAACAAAACAAACTAGCCCAAATTCGACTGTCTTGCCATTTGCCATCAGGAGCTTCCGGTGACCACAATACAAATACAATACAAATACACTTTATTGCACAACAGAAAAGAAAATACAGTTTCAGAAAAGTGGTAAGAATAGAATGTACAATTTGGCGACCTTATCACTAAAAGCGATCTCTTCCAGGCAATCTTTGGGGATAAGGACAGTACATTTGAAATATGTAGGTTGTGCGGTATTAAATAGGGATGCAGGTACAAACTACGTGAATAAATTTCATATATTTACATACACATACATACATAGATCAATGGACAAATATACCTGCGGTATTAAATAGGGATGCAGGTACAAACTACGTGAATAAATTTCATATATTTACATACACATACATACATAGATCAATGGACAAATATACCTGCTTAAACATAACATCTATAAAATAGCAACAAAATACAAACGTAAATATATAGGTGTACTAAATAAATATTTATTGATATATAAAATAATAATAATAAGCGACAACAGGATTGTGCTAAGGTATAGAGATAAGCTAAGAAGAGAGCACAGATTAAAGCACCAGGAAATGCTCTTTGACGACGACTTTGAAAGCATTCAAAGTTTGAGCTCGTCTGATGGCTTCTGGTAGAGAGTTCCAGAGACGAATGGCTTGACGGGCAAATGATTGGCTATAGAATTTTGGGTGTTCGGTACATCCCGGCTCCAACATCAGATCTCGATGGTAACAATGGTATCGATCTTACATACATGCCAAATTTCAGCCCAATCAGATACCAGCAAGTGGTTAAAAAATGCTTTGCAATTTTGGAAACGGACACCTTACTTACATACGTACGAGTACATGCAAACGTTCCAAGCTAAATAAATACTTGTAAGAACCACTTTTGAGTTTCTCGGGCTTCTTCTCAAAGGAAGACTATATTGCAAATGCTTTCTTCAAGCTTTAAATTATTTTCTAGTGCATATCTATGAAAATATCGAAATATTGATTGATTGAAAACAGACTAAGAAAGGGTTAGTAGTATTCTTCTCACGCTTACTCTCCAGACAATGGTTATTAATATTTAAAAACAAGTATACAAAATAATAATTACACAGCGCACGATCCCCCCCCCCCCCCCCCCCCCCCCGCCCCGCAGGTTTTCGGGTGGTGATCTCACCGCGTGGCGTGGTTGGGCGGCTCAGGACTCCCAATTCGTGATGTCCACCACTAGGTCTCTGGGCAGCGTGGATGTGAGGTAGTGAGGACTCGTCCGCTCGCGAGAACTGGGACTTGGCTAAGCGTCTAACGAAGCGATCCAGTCTTTCCATTTTAAGGTCTCTCTGGATCACTGCGTTTCTGACGAAACGAGGAGCACTTACTATCGAACGAAGCGTCATCGATTGTTGCGACTGCAGCTGGGTCCTGGACGCTTCACCGGCCAGTGAATACCAGGCTGGTGCTGCGTAGGTGAGACGCGGTCTAATATACGTCTTATAGACGCCTATTTTCGCGCGTACTGGAAGCTTCGTCGGCCGGAGAAGCGCCCGTGCTCCGCGCGACTTATAAGAAAGGGTGCCCCTTCCTGGCCGCTTGTATAGTATCCATCACCCTACTCCTAGCCTAAACCTTAATTAATTCCAACAATATAAATAATATTGGTTTAAATATTGTGCCACTATTGTATGTGGTTTGTTCAGCAAACTGTATTATTTAAATTGTACCCACGTTAAGTAAACGAGCTGATGTAATTGTGGCTTAAAGCGCGGGACTGTTAGCAAGCACAGGTTCCGCATATAACTCATAGCTTGTTGTAACAAAACTAAGAAACGAGGTGGAGAAGGCTTTTGCGAGAAATGACAAATAAATATCCTTGAAAACACGCAACGAGCCATCTACTTTCACACTAAGCAACTAGGCTTGTATTATGGATACCAGATGGTTGATATACTGTGAGGCGGGTTTGTGGCCGAGAGAGAGGCAATTAAATAATACGACAAGCGAGTTTTTTATTCGTTGATTAGGCAAAGGGCGACTGTCCCAGACAGCCTCAATGTGTAACAATATTATACAAATACTTTTTTTTGTAAATATAAGGTTGATACTAAACTAGGTTAATATAAACAATGAAGACGATGTATTTTATGCCACATGCATTTAATTCATGTAATTCCTGTTTACCGTTGACTCCATTTCTGATTACGAACAACTTTACACTAGAAACCATATAACCGAATTCAATCAAAAAATTTTCCATTAATACAATGTAAACCATTCTGAAACAACCTTTAGTATGGAAATCCAAAAATTTTCGGCTGAATTTTTTTTTTATCAACAACGAATATACCTGAATTAAATTTTGTGAAAACCGGTATTGAATTAAAATTTTGTACATTATCATGATCCTTTTTTAATGATCTACTCCATTATGTTCAACTATCTGGTCAACCAGTTGAACATTTAGGATGACTTTTCTCCAATTTTTTCAACTTGAAAATGTAGTTGAACTCTTTGGACTGAAAATTACAATAAGTTCAATCACAATATTTACACCTACACATTAGATACAACCTCTTTGACCCATGAAAAAACAAAAAACAAATGAATGCCGTAAAAACGAGTGAATACCGAAAAAACAATTTTATGCCGAAAAAAACTAGAACAGTTATTCCAAACTATCGTACTAATGGAAGTGTTTACTAGTAATAAAACAGAAAAATTGTTTTTTCGGAATTCATTCATTCAGCCGAATTCAACTTCAACTTCAACCGCCTCCGTGGCTCAATGTAAACAACATAGGGTTTACGAATCGCGGTCGCGGGTTCGATCCCCAGCGGAGTACAAACCAATCATCCTAAAAGTATCACATGGGCTATTAGTGTTACCTCCAAAAATTTTTACTTTTCTTATTTTTCCTTACCTTTTTATTATTTTAATGAAGTGTTTACGTTTTATTTTCCTTTATAAAAAGAAAAAAAAATTCCAAATAGAAAAAAAATCGAATAAAAATTGTCTTAGCCAGTTCCCCAAATATTTCCGGGTCAGTACGCCATCACCTTCGGCCTCATCTTCACTTAACATCAGGTGAGATTGAGGTCAAGTACCAATCCGTCGTGCATAAAATAAAAAAAAAAAAGACCAACAAGTCTCTTCCCCCACAGTGTTTCAGATACAAGAATACCACTCATCATATCAGCCACATGACGTCCACTGCTGAACATAGACATAATAATGCAGAACATAGAACCCATAGACTTCCACAGTGACCGGTTGGAAGCCGCCTGCATCCAGCCAGACTAAGGGGACGGGTTCTTAGCCATATTTGATGAAAGTCGAAAAGCCAAAATCAAAAATACTTTATTTTGAAAACGAATAGTAAATGCGACTGGCCACGATTGCTTCTTTTTGCGTGCAGTAAAATCTATACCATATTCTGCTCCAACAGCTCCAAATGCTGCTTTCGTCCTTCCGTGGTCCATAATGTCGTGAATCACTTGCAAGCCCGTTGACCGCTAAGCGCTGGAATATTTGCAGCTAAAGCAAGCGTGTGGAGTGAGGAGTTTACATTAGTTTGCCTCTGCAGTGAGCTCGTTTCACTTCGGCCAATGTTTCGAGAGCGACAAAGTTTATAAAAAAGATATGATGCATCCCACGATCGGAGGGCTGGCCAATATTTCGGTCAAAGAATCAGCCTTGCTATACAGCGAGGCAACGCGGCCACCCTTCTGGGTACCATTCCACCAACCAGAGACTAGTTTTTTATTTGTGATTTTTTTTTTATAATAAATTGTATAGTTATTGTTTATAAATATTGTACAAATGTTAATAAATTATTATAATTAAAAAAGATATCAAACATTTTTCGGGGTGGTGTAATTCGGCATACCATGGTATTCGGACGTATAATGGTATACCGAATTACACCACCCCGAAAAACGTCCACCGAAAAACGTTTGATGGAAAGCCGTGAACATTGCGGAGTTTGTTCATCATTAAAATTTCTAATTAAAATGAACTCCGCAATGTACTCGGCTTTCGAACAAACGTTTTTCGGTATACCATTATATTATACATCCAAAGAAATGAAGGTTTAACAGTAATAATAATGTCGACTATTCATACATACATAACGACCTTTATCCCAAATGACGTGGTCAGAGATATCCCAAACATAAGCGTTTGAGTGTACGGGTGTTTAGGCGTTTATACTTATTTTTTTTTTAAATACTATTATTTTTAAATACTTTAAGTCTATTAGTGAAACTTTACTTGGGTACCTAGGTGCCTATTTTTTACTTTTATCTTTGTAAACTGTGCTATGAGATAGGAGTACTCACTCATCCTATTATATGAAACTGTTTTGTGTACCTACTTTTGTCTCGGTCCCAATGCCATTATGTCAATTTGCAATTCACCGTTATACATGTATAAATAATATGTGTGTCGTTAAATGGGTCAAATAAATGATTCTTATTCTTATTCTTATTCTTATTCTTATACCTACATATCATGTGCGTAATGCTTCGTAACCCAAAGGTTGTGTGGAAGAGATCGCTTTTATTATTATTATTATTATTAAATTCTTTATTGCACACAAAAATAAAATACAAAGAACATTTAACATAGACGATGAAGTGTACAAAGGCAGTCTTATCGCTGATTTCTTCCAGGCAACCTCAGTTTTTAGTGATAAGGCCGCCAATTGTAATATCCCCTTTTTAGAATATTTTGTTTGTTTGTTTGTTTGTTCCGAACAACAACATCAAAGATTATTCTTTAGAAATATACTAGAAGCACACGTAAAAGGGTGTGAGCCCAACGCCGCAACGTTAAAACCGGCAAATCTATAGATGTTTTTTGATGGAAAGTTCCTTAGTTGCCTTTTACGGTACCCACGGGAAGAGACGGGTTGGTTTTTTTTTATGCACAACGGATTGGTACTTGACCTCAATAACACCTGATGTTAAGTGAGGTTGAGGTCGAAGGGGAAGATACTGACCCGGAAACCCCTACACATTTGGGCGACTGGCTATCTTATCTCTGACAACCGAAACACAATGCTATTAACATTGCTGCTTGGCGGCAGGTTTAGATAAGATGCCCTACCACCAACCAAACCGAGTACTTAATCATGTACCCCGCTGGGGATCGAACCCGCGACCTCCGAATCGTAAACCCAATGTTGTTTCATTTTACGTGCCGAAACCACACAATAATTTGACGTTGCTTGGAAGAGATCGCTTTTAGTGATAAGGCCGCCCAAATGTACTTTTTTTTTATATTATATTGTACCTTATTAATACAAACACAAACATACACACACAAACACGCTCATATACATTACCACACATGCCATAATTTTTATTATTATTATTGTAACAGTTTAGCATACACAACTTAAACATATTTTAGTGGCATTTGTCATAGGTATTTCTGTTATCATTTATTATTATTGTTTGCTTTATTTTATTTTTATCTTTATTCTGAAGAATAACTTTAAATTCTCATACTCTGTGCGCATTGAAGAGCGGTGTTTTTTAACACGAGTATATTTTGTACTTACCAGAAAACACCGTCCACTTTTAATTGTAAGCAAATTTGAGAAAGAAATAAACAAATAAATAAGAAAAAATAAAGACGACCGATTGGTGTAGTGGATAGTGACCCTGTCAGCGAAACCAACGGTTGCGGGTTCGAATCCCGCGACGGGTAAATGTTTGTGTGATGAATATGAACATTTTAAGTTGTGGATAGCTGTTAATGACTAGTATAAGAAATCAGATCCATTGTAATCTCTCGAATATGATAAGTTGTTGTTATCCCGAATAATTAAAATAAAAAAATAAAATTTATTCCTGAGTCATGGATGTTTATATAAATATTTATGTATGTTTATCCGTTATCTATAATCCATAGTACAAGCTTTGCTTAATTTGGGACTAGATGATTGGTGTAAGTGTCCGAAATATTTAAAAAAAAAAAAAAAAAAAATTTAATTTTATTTATTTATTTTTTATTATTAACATAATAAGTTCTATGTTAACAATACTTTTAAAATCAATCATGATTGTCACATATTATTCTAATACAAAGGCACGTAACATAAACTCAATTAGCGCGTTCCAGTGGCTATCTTCTGGCTCCATCCTCAGATCCTCGTCATCATGACATGTGAAATGGAAAGTGTTCATAGCAACAAAACAAACTAGCCCAAATTCGACTGTCTTGCCATTTGCCATCAGGAGCTTCCGGTGACCACAATACAAATACAATACAAATACACTTTATTGCACAACAGAAAAGAAAATACAGTTTCAGAAAAGTGGTAAGAATAGAATGTACAATTTGGCGACCTTATCACTAAAAGCGATCTCTTCCAGGCAATCTTTGGGGATAAGGACAGTACATTTGAAATATGTAGGTTGTGCGGTATTAAATAGGGATGCAGGTACAAACTACGTGAATAAATTTCATATATTTACATACACATACATACATAGATCAATGGACAAATATACCTGCGGTATTAAATAGGGATGCAGGTACAAACTACGTGAATAAATTTCATATATTTACATACACATACATACATAGATCAATGGACAAATATACCTGCTTAAACATAACATCTATAAAATAGCAACAAAATACAAACGTAAATATATAGGTGTACTAAATAAATATTTATTGATATATAAAATAATAATAATAAGCGACAACAGGATTGTGCTAAGGTATAGAGATAAGCTAAGAAGAGAGCACAGATTAAAGCACCAGGAAATGCTCTTTGACGACGACTTTGAAAGCATTCAAAGTTTGAGCTCGTCTGATGGCTTCTGGTAGAGAGTTCCAGAGACGAATGGCTTGACGGGCAAATGATTGGCTATAGAATTTTGGGTGTTCGGTACATCCCGGCTCCAACATCAGATCTCGATGGTAACAATGGTATCGATCTTACATACATGCCAAATTTCAGCCCAATCAGATACCAGCAAGTGGTTAAAAAATGCTTTGCAATTTTGGAAACGGACACCTTACTTACATACGTACGAGTACATGCAAACGTTCCAAGCTAAATAAATACTTGTAAGAACCACTTTTGAGTTTCTCGGGCTTCTTCTCAAAGGAAGACTATATTGCAAATGCTTTCTTCAAGCTTTAAATTATTTTCTAGTGCATATCTATGAAAATATCGAAATATTGATTGATTGAAATTGGTTGAAAAATGCTTTGCAATTTTTGAAACGGACAACTTACAAACGAACTTTGCAAACTAAATAAAAGCTTGTAAACACACATTATCCCTTAAAAGACTTAATAGCCCCTTGCCAGTTATTATGCATTGGCATACAAAAGTATGGTAGTGGCTTGGACATACTGACTGACTGACAGATAAATGCAACAAGCCCTTTTATTTCGAGTAGATTTAAATTGACATTAATAATAAATAAATAAATATCCTTAGACATACACACAGCGCCATCTAGTTCCACTGTAAGCTTGTGTTGTGGATACCAGATGGTTTTTTTTTTATGCATAACGGGTTGGTACTTGACCTCAATCACACCTGATGTTAAGTGAAGATGAGGTCGAAGGTGGAAGCGTACTGACCCGGAAACCCCAACACATTTGGGGGACTGGCTATCTTATCTATGACAACCGGAACACAATAATGCTATTAACATTGCTGCTTGGCGGCAGATTTAGATAAGATGGTGGTAGCTAGCCAGGCGGACCTTTAAAATGCTCTACCACCAACCAAACCGAGTACTTAAACATGTACCCCGCTGGGGATCGAACCCGCGACCTCTGAAACGTAAACCCAATGTTGTTTACATTGAGCCACGGAGGCGGTTAAAATATGGTTGATATACATATACTACCTACATAAATACATTTCTTTTTTGTAAATAAATACTTATTATAAATGAAAACATCCATAACTCGGGTACACATGTCCGTATACATAACACAAACATATGCCCCTATTCGAACCCGCAACCTTTTGGTATAGTGGTAACAGTTGCTAACCACTACACCAAATAGGTCCTATAATGATATCAATTATCTTACGTTGAAATAAATGTTTGAAGTTTGAAGTTTGAAGCTAGCTTAAAAAACCATCTGTAGCAGATCGCACGTTGCCACCAATAACTTACAATCCTGACAAATACAGTCAACCACAAGTTTGGCAACAACAGCCTGCGGACTGCGGCTGTCGCAGCATGCAAATTTGCCGTAAACTTTGTTAAAGCTCGTTTTTGAATCAACTCTATTTTAATAATTAGTCTAGAATTTACTGGACTAGGATTTAATTTAAAAAATTGTTGAAGATACAAGGGCTTGTTTACCGGTTTATTTTTCAATTAGCGTCAAGTACGCTTCCACCTTCGACCTCATCTTCACTTAATTTTGTGCATAAAAAAATACTAAATCAATCAAATAATTTATTTGTGATACACAGGTAAAATACAATAAAGTGATGTTACATAGAAAACTGACAGAGCGCTGTGACACACACATTGGCATAAAAAACAATTTTTCTACATACTATTATACTACACCAAAGATGGAAAAGTTGTATTAAATCATTTATGTCATATTAATAATGTTATCATGTCATATCATGTCTAAAAAAATAATGTACTACATAACGCAATATAAAAATATGGAACATTAGCTTCTCGCCCGCGGCTACGCCTGCGTGGAATAACTTTATCGCGGAAATATATTTATCCCGCGGGAACTACTCACTTTATCGGGATAAAAACTATTCTATGTCTTAATCCAGGGTATATTCTACCTGTATACCAAATTTCATCCAAATCCTTTGATCCGTTTCGCCGTGATTGAGCAACAAACAAACTAACTTCCGCATTTATAATATTAGTTGGACAACGTCGTAATAACTTATTAGTAATCTGTGACAACGTGGAGAAATCCTGCCGTTTACATCGACAATTTACCAGAGACCAGGCCCCTATTTCACCAAGTTGACAATTGTCAGCGACATATTTGTCGGCTGACAATTCGACATATGTCGCTGACAATTGTCAACGGACAGGTGACAAATGACAATTTTGTAAATTATTTCGTATAGAAAAGCTTATAAACATGACAGGCATTTTGTGACAATTGTCCTTATCTCAATCAAATGACAATTATGTTGGGAAACAAGAATAATTTTTTGAACTCGACATATTTGTAGATTTGTCGGTAATTGTTGACATGAGATCGAGGCTGTGTCAGGCTAGCGTGACAATTGTAGTGTTGTTAATTACAAAATGGCTCTCCGTGAAGGCAGCAGTAGTGACAGTGATAGTGATTTAGATGAGTTCGCATATAGGAGAATATATAGAGAACGAATAAATTTCTCCTTTGACATTACTGAATTAGCGTTTAAGGAAAAAATTCGAATTAGTAAAACCAGTGTCGAATACTTAATAAATGAAATCGGTGCGGTTAAATTTTTTTGACAATTGTCGCACCTGTCAACTTGGTGAAATAGGGGTCTGAAATTCCAGATCTAAAGTATCGGAGTATTTATCAAGAAGTATATTTTGATATTAAAATAATAAATATAAATAATAAATATCTTTGCACAAACGCACAGCGCCATCTAGGTCCACAGTAAGCATCTAGGCTTGTGTTATGGAAACCAGATGGTTGATAAACTACACAAATACATATATTTTTGTTTCTAAATAAATACATTAAAAGTACGTATTGTTTGGGGTTTTACAACGCTTTTCCTCCTGTAACATGTAGTTTTATATAAAAACATTTACTTTTGATGTACCTATTTCCAAAAGCTAGATTTTTCAACTTGTTTTCGCGATTCTGTGCCACTGTTGTTTGACCTGAATTCATGGAATTCAAATTCCAGGAACGTCAAAGCCGCAGCCACCGCGGCTTGGCAGTGTACCTCCGCGGATTGCAGCTCTCGCCTGTTGCCAAAAACGTTTTGGTTTTAAAATGAAGCCAAATTCACCAGTGGCAATGTAGGTAAGAAGTATGCGGTGTGTATTGCTGGAAGGGCTTTAAAACATCATGCCCAGTTCTTTAGTATTAGGCAAACGTTTCTAATATTCTCGTATCTGTCAGCGTACTAGTACACAAAGTCACTAAGTCATTTAAGGTACAAATACCTTACGCTTTTATAATAAAGTTCCAGGTGACATTCAAAACTTGCCTTTAATTCAAAACTATTATAAAGCAGATATTTTTTACAAAAGCTGTACAATGAGATTTAATTAGAATGATGGAAATTAATGAATATTTAACTAGTCTCCACGAACAAAGCAATTACAAATAATCTGTGATTTAGTTTTGTAAATTATTTTATGCGTATCTTTGTAACATACCGATGCGTAAATGATATGTTAGATAGTTCGTGGAGACGAACAAATAATCTGTGATTTAGTTTTGTAAATTATTTTATGTAAAAAATACTATTTGAGATGTTGAATTTCTCTTCTATTATTTCTAAGCTTATTACGTTTTCACTGTTATTAGAAAATTATACACATGAATTAGACCAAAGTATAAAATTTCTGATTATTTGGTTTATAAGCAAGCATGTGCATAGGCCGCTCGTCGATATTCAGTCTAATTATATGATATAATATCTACTTTCCGTGCTTTTCAAATAACAAGTTGTAACCCAAAACCTGTTTAAAAAGATCAACCCTTGAGTTTCTTGCTCGTTCTTCTCTGAGCAGTCAGCTTTGTGAATGAGCAGTAATTTAACACGTTCTTATTAGCTTCACATGTAGACTAACAAATCTTTGAAGACAATTGTAACCAACTTCTAAATTATTGTATTGTATTGAAATGAAACTTGGTATGTATTTGTATTTATTTATTTATCTAAAATGTTACAAAGATATATAATTTACAGGTGTCATAAAACCTATATAAGTTTATCCGAACACCGTACCTATGTCCTCATCGAACACTCATGCATGTATATGTAATCTGGATGACAATCTTATAATTTAGTATCTTAGAGCTGATCTAATGATGGAGCCAGGAGGTGGATGGTGGAACTCTTCAGTGACTAAATTCAAAATTTTAAATTCAAATTATTTATTTTGCCAGAATATTAGTACACAAGGGTGTTTTAATATTAAAAATAAGGCCCATTACATTCTGCCTTTTGAGCATGCAAAATTTAACGAATATTTAATTATATCTAATTATAATTACATATTATTAATTAATTGTACAATTTCAAATAACCCAACTTGCAAGGGATATTCAAAAATTGACAACATTACAAAATTAATGTCAATTCTTCAAATGAATGTCAAAATTATAGAGAATTAGTACTACTATTAATCCATTCGAGTTTGGGCTCATATGATTCGTTTTGTCGAGTCCAATATATTGCACTTTATTAGTTGTTTTTTAGTTTTTTCAAAGTACATTTTACTCGATTATTTTAATATTAAACTTACTTTTACTTCAAAAAATATTCCATATCCCCGGAACAAAGAACTCTAGGAAATTGACAATGGGTGACTCTACTGTAACAGTATATACTTCTTATTCCACCATCTCCATTCCATCTTCGAACGTGGGGAGGGTTTCAATCTTTATAATACGAACAGTCACGGCATGGAACTCCCTTTCGGTGTCAGTCTTTCCTGAATAAATACAGAAGGTCACATGCTTCATTTGGAACCACTTTATCACTTTCTAACATATGCGTTTGTGGTCAAACGCGTATCCAACTTCATCAAGGAAAAATAAAATATTTCAAAAAAATTTTTACATTACACATCTATTGGGGTAGGTAGTCTATGTGTGTAGCCAACTGTACATTTGTACTAAGTAATTGTTGAGCTCAACTGCCCGCACGGGCTCATTGGAGCACGACGCATTGCTTTGCGCGCTGAACTGTACCCGGGAAAAGTGCTAACAACAAAATAGAGGAGACGAGAAGTGGAATAAGAACACTTTATTATGGACGTCACAATACGTTACAAAACCATAAATACAATAATTTATAACTAAAAAAGAAATACAATAATAAAGGGTAGCACTCAGCTCATTCTGCGACAGATATCGCAGCGTTGGTGTTTGTTTTTTTTTAAGCACAACGGGTTAGCACTTGGCCTCAATCACACCTGATGTTAAGTGCATATGAGGCCGAAGATGGAAGCGTACTGAGCCGGAAACCCCATCTTATTTGGGGAACTGGCTATTTTATATCTGACAACCGGAACACAACAATGCTATTAACATTGCTGTTGTAGCTATTGCCCTATATTGCCCTACCCCCAACCAAACCAATACTAAGCATGTACCCCGCTGGGGATAAAACCCACGACCTCCGATGCGTAAATCCTATGTTGTTTACATTAAGCCACGCGTGGAGTGATTGTTTGTTAACATACACCTCATTACCTCATATGAAAATGTCACTACTGGTCACCCAACCAAGACTGACAATGTCAAACTTTATTTTATTATTATTTTTAATTAATTTTATTTTTAATTTATTTATTTTTAATTAAGTTTAAGTAGGTTCTATCAGTGGAAACCTCTAATTGGCTTTCAGTTTTTTAGTTTAAGTGATAATTTGTAAAACAGCTGTTGATTTTCCCAAGAATATAAATAAAAAATAAACGACGTTTAGGTATTTGAAGGGTGAAGGGGTGAAGCAGAAGAAGTGGTGGACGAGTACTCCCGACCACTGCGAATTGAATACGAATCGCAAACTCAGTCCGCCACGAGTGCATAACAAATAATTTGCACTTAAATTAATTAAAATTGAAATTGAGATTGAAATTGAAATTAAAAATGCATTTATTTACTAGATAACATTTTTACAATATCCAATGTTGGGGCTACTTGTAAGTAAACGTTACTTGTGTTAGTAGTCCCGCTCCTCCATATTACATTTTTATCATTAAAAACAAATAGTAGCCATAAAATCTTATAAACATCAGTGTCCTATATCTACGGATTTGTAACTCTACCCAATAGGGCACAGTAATGTTGATCAGTGACAAATCAGGCAGAAGCGGAAATACTATGTTCACAGGCTCTTTCGGTGCATGTGTCTGTTCCGGACCGACTGGATACTACGTATCTATACGTACCTACTACACGTGAGTAATTTGAGGTTATGTTTTTAAGCCCGACAAAAAACGACCGGTGTGATGTATTTGACGGTATTGATGACTGGCAGCTTCACCAAACCTTTTATTGATAGTTTACTTTTATATTAATCTTGATATTAGTTTGTTTTTTTTTTTAATGAGTTTTGGCAGTTTGTTGGGTTATTTGTCCTAGTGCGGATATAAAAGCCCTTCAGCTTCATCTCCTTGAGAGGTTTTATTTTAGTTTAGTAGAATCTCACCTGATGGAAAGTGACGATACCTATTCACCTCAGTAGATGCCTATTCACCCCGCTCTTGAAGATCCCAAGATTCAGGAAAGACTGACGCCGCAAAGGAAGGCCGCTTGGCTGTTCGCATTATGAATGAAGAGTCGAACCGCTTAGTGCAAATGTTCGGTATGCTGACTACATATACGGGTGGAATTCCTTCCTACGCCTAAATTGTCGACAGTATGTCCATGGGCGGCGGTGATTGCTTTCCATCAGGTGACCCGCATGCTCGTTTGCCGCCCTCTCATATAAAAAAAAAACAAAAAGTATTCGGAAAAAATCAACGGATTGATCTCAGAAGCAAATTGAAATTCGTAGGTGGGTCCACGTATCTCTTAAACCGTGTCTACAACGGCGGGCTTATCATACGAGTGATTTCTGACAGGTAACTACTGGATAGAAGGAATATCTTATATTGCTTTACCTTAGACCTAAAAATGATATATCTACTATAAAAATATATATCAAGCAGGTAAATATTAACAGGCTTCCATCCACTTACATAGGTCCTTCGAGTCGAATATCAATAATCCAGCTGAAACATGCCACAAACAAGGAATATGGGTAACATTGATGTGCCTTCACGAGTTCCTACAGATCCCATCTCCGCTCTCCTCCCACTGTAACTCCTGTAAGCCAGGATCAACACGTTATAACTTGAAAGTATTAACTTGAAAGTTTGTATGGAAGGCCACGTGGAACAAACCCTCTTAAAAGAAAACTGTTATACTGAAATTCTAGTTAATATCACTATTTTCCTTTATAAAATAAAAAACAATCCTCGTAAAAAATTGGGGATACGAGTGGGCACGTTTCACCCTCGAACCCAACTCCAAATTTACTCCGTTTCTTACTTCAATGCTCAGGTTGGAAGAGATCTCTTAATGAGATAAGTCCACCTTGGTACATGACTTGTTTGTACTCTGTTACTTGTAATTTTTTGGTGCAATAAAGTGGTTGGTAGGGCATATTAAATGTCCGCCTGGCTAGCTACTACCATATTATCTAAATCGGCCGCCAAACAGCAATGTTAATAACATTGTTGTGTTCCGGTTGTCATAGATAAGATAGCCAGTCCCCCAAATAAGATGGGGTTTCCGGGTCAGTACGCTACCACTTTCGACCTCATCTTCACTTAACATCAGGTGTGATTGAGGTCAAATGCTAACCCGTTGTGCATAAAAAGAAAAATATAATAGTTGCGAGAAATTGCTAGAATTTACAAACATACGAGTCATATATATGTACGAGTCATAGTATGCTCGGATAGTTTATGACTAAACTGAGCAAGGGATAAATTTCAGAAAAACTTTTAAAGGCCCACCATATTTCAGGCCAAAAATGGCGTGAAAAAGTTAAAAGGACCGCTAGAGCGAATGAGTGAACGATTCTGCGTAATATGTTGTCACAAGTTAGAAGAGTAACGCGAATTAATTTTAATAAAACTATAATTTGAAAATTTATAAAGTTAATATAATACTACTGTTCGACGACCTGTTTCGTGTAGTGGTTAGAAACTCTGCTGCTGTACCAAAAGGTCGCGGGTTCGAATCCCGCTAGGGGCATATGTTTGTATGATGAATACAGACATGTGTTCCCGAGTTATGGATGTTTTTCATTTATATATGTATTGATTTACAAAATAAATGTATTTGTGTAGTTTATCAACCATCTGGTATCTATAATACAAGCCTAGTTGCTTAGTGTGGAACTAGATTTCGCTGGGTGTATGTGCAAAGATATTTATTTATTATTTAAAATATTATTATTATTTACTGTACTACCCAATGTCAGGGTGGTGCCCACAAATATAATGATAAAAAATGCCACTTTAGATCTCGTAGATTCTACTGTATTTTTGGTCAGTGGCTATCTTCTCTCTGACAACCGGCACATAACAATACTATTAATATTGCTGCTTGGCGACAGATTTAGATAAGATGGTGGTAGCTAGCCAGGCGGACATTTAAAATGCCTCACCACCAAACAAACCGAGTACTTTAACATGTACCCCGCTGGGGATCGAACCCGCGACCTTCGAATCGTAAACCCAATTTTGTTTACATTGAGCCACGGAGGCGGTCATGTGGTACTCCGTCCGGAACGGTAGTGGAACTGGCGGGCATCGGGCGGTATTGCCAACACGCTACCGCTTATAAATCGCATCAACAAACAGTACGTCATCGATCAAAGACTTTCTCGTTACATTCGACGTTTCTTCCGTTGTCAAACGAACGGAGAAATGGGGCAAGAAATATGTCGTCAGCTCGCGCCACGTAATATGGAAATGTGACGTAAGGGAAATGAATAACATACTTACTCCTTGTTAGAAGTTCACGCATATTCCATTTATCTACCGCTTAGTTCCCAGCAGAGTTTGTAACGAGGTGTACAACCTCTTCTAAATTCTGTCTTCTTTTCGGTAATCTCTTTGGCGTTTTCTTTTTTGGAACATTATTCAAAATTCTGAATTCTAAATTATTTTCAAAAACTAGTCAGTCGGGACGCAACTTGCGAACTGAGACTGTTCTTCCCGTTCTTTCTTTTATTCCTTTTAATTATTACATCATTTATAAGTTTTACAAGTGCCTATACCTTCTTCCTGTCCTTCACCTTCTTCACCATTCATCAGTGGCTGCAGTCCTGGTAGGGGCCTGAAATCTACGACCCTGAACCTCATCCTTTTCTACGGCGCCCAATACCTACACCCCCCCCCCCCCCCCTCTCTTCCTGTCGGTGTCGTAAAAGGCAACTCGATGAACATAACAGCATATTACCAGTGATGGACAGCAATGCCGATTTGGAACTTATATAATCTGCGCTTTCGCTACTCTCTCATCAGACATGCGTGATACGTGACCACACCACCGAAGCTGCCGACGCATTAAGATGGCCTCAATGCCACCGACATTGACTCTTCGCAGCACTTCGGTATTTCGTACTCGGTCGGACCATCTGATCCTCATGTTGGTACGTAGGCACTTACGGTGGAAACGATCCAGAGTACCTATATGGTGCCGATACACACACCACGTCTCAGAGGAATATAATAGGTTCCTCAGCACAATCGCCATGTAGACTGAAACCTTGGTGGCCAGCTTTAGGTCATATGAGCAGAAAACATTGCAATGCAGCTTCACAAATACCGCAGCTGCGGCACCGATCCTGCTCTTGATCTCGGCATCAAGGTCACACTTGGATCTTATAGTGCTCCCCAGATAACAGAACTTATCCACCTGTTTCAGCACGACCTCACCTAGCTTTATGGCCAGCGTCTCATGACCATGGGTACCCAGGGACATCATCTCCGTCTTCTAGACACTGATCTTTAGGCCGACCTTGCGGCAAGCTTGGTCGTGGCCTTTGCAGGCCATCTGGGGGTTCTGCTAGAAAGCACAAATCATCAGCATACATGATCTCTGTAACCAATGCGTACGAGACTTTAGTGCGTGCCTTAAGTCTGGCCAAATTGAATAGGCTGCCATTTGTGCGGAATCGGAGGCAAACTATTTCTTATTTCTTATTCTGCATTTTTCACCTGGCACCTTGGCACTAATTTAATAGTATTATTAGCTTTCAGCCCGCGGCTTTGCCTGCGTGGAATAACTTTATAGCGTATATGTTTAATTTGTTTATCCTGCGGGAACTACTCACTTTAACGGGATAAAAAATATCCCACCAAAAACATTCTGTAAAAAACTAGCCAAGTCTCGATGGAGCTGCTTGATTATCTCTAAAAAGTAATGAAATCTATACAAAGTCGTGCCAAGTGTAAGGTTCCTTACTGCGATTTCTTTATTATTATAGTTAATGTTGTGTGACTTGGCCGTTGAAGGGTACACAGGGGTACAAAACCAGGTGCTCCATGACACCATTGCACCAATCTGTCGCCAGAACCGCTATTAATGTTATTAATTATGTTATTAAGAATGTTCAACGGCAAACTATTAGCGAATAATCTGTGTGGCGTTTACATAACATTCTTTATACGTTAGTGGCTTTATCAAGCCTACAATTGACTGGTTATTGAATCAACGTTATCCAAGTGGCAATTTTCCATCGTCAATGCGTAGCGGTTCTGGCGACAGATTGGTGCAATGGTGTCATGGAGCACCTGGTTTTGTACCCCTGTGTACCCTTCAACGGCCAAGTCACACAACATTAACTATAATAATAAAGAAATCGCAGTAAGGAACCTTACACTTGGCACGACTTTGTATAGATTTCATTACTTTTTAGAGATAATCAAGCAGCTCCATCGAGACTTGGCTAGTTTTTTACAGAATGTTTTTGGTGGGATTTCACTTCTTTTTGTAGAAACGTGGGCATATAATATATATATATGCCCACGTTTCTACAAATATACTTGATACTGAAAGTTGAGTCAGTTCTACCATACACCAAGAAAGATATTTAATGGAAGAGACAAGACCCGTCTTTGGGCATACCAACTACTTGGTAGCCACTAAGTTCATCGTCGTCTTTTAATATTATCGACATTTTTTACGATAATTATTATCTTGCGAAATCAAACACAATTAAACTCAACGACCTTTAGTATATGGACAACAAATCAGAAATACCGATAATATTTAGACTAAAACCTACTTATATCTTTAAGACTTCTTTTGTCTTAATAAAAAAAACTTAAAGAAAATATTACTCTGCCTACTCAATCTATACAAACTATAAGCAAAACGTTAACTCTTAATTATTAGACAAGTGTCAATATAATTAATTATCAATGAACTTTCTACCAAAGGTACTACCTACCTAGTACTGAAATACAGCTAAATTAATGATATTTTTAAACGAAACGAAGTAATGTCTAACTAAATAAACTAAACTAGAATACTAGAAAAGTACTTATAAACACGAACGCGATTCGAAGTACTGCCTAACTGTAAATTAAACCTAGAAAACTAAAAGTAGGTACTAAATAATTAACAATTAAATAAAGTATTCAATTGAAACTTCTTTTAATTCTGACAATTAAGTAATAATCAGTAATCCGTCACTAACCATATAATTCCTAACCTGTTTAAATCTTTGAATTAATATAATAACAACCTGCCAATTAACCTTAGCAAACCTCACGAAATAATCAGCGAAATCAACGAAATGCAAATAATCCCTCCTAATCCCTAGCAAACATTTTCAAGCGCAATAGAAGAATGTCGTAAACGACTGTAACGCGGCCGGTTGTCACTTTGCCATATAAGGTTATCGGAAAAACAAAACGTAAGCGCGTTTTAAAATACAGTCAACGCCATCTAGCGACGCGTGCGGGTATCACCGCCACTCTTAGCCAATGCATTATATTTTGACCAAATTTTCGTTTGTTTATTTAATTTGTGTAATGTTCGAGTAGAATAAAATTAATCGTTTGACTATTTCCTCTTGTAAACTTGTAATAAGTATAAGTAAGTATAAGTATAAAAGCCAGTCTAGTCTTATCCAGAGTTTTCCTTTAATTTTATTTATATTCGTATTAAAAGCAGAAGGGACGCCCAGCAGTGGGACGCTATAGGCTAGATTAAATTAGAAGATGTGTCCCACTACGCTGGACAGTCGATTTTTTTATGTACCAATAGTAGAAGGGGGCATTACCATATCTCTAATACAGCTGGGACCAGCTGAGGGTTCTTCGTCAGATATAAAGTTAATCGTTCGACTATTTCTTCTTGTAAACTTGTAAGTATAAGTATAAAAGCCAGTGTAGTCTTATCCTGAGTTTTCCTTTAATTTTATTTATATGCGTATTATAAGCAGAAGGGGAAGCATGCGCCCAGCAGTGGGATGCTATAGGCTAGATTAAATTAGAAGATGTGTCCCACTACGCTGGATTTTTGCAATGACAGTCGATTTTTCTATGTACCAATAGTAGAAGGGGGCATTACCATATCTCTAATACAGCTGAGACCAGCTGAGGGTTCTTCATCAGATACTTCAGACCTTCGATTTTTGACATCAAATGAAGCGGCCCACCAAGTTGAATATTTTTTGTAAAGGCGGTATATGTCGATCTCTAATAGTTTGGTTGGGCTCTTGTGTTTCCTAATCAGGGTCACCAGGTACTCCAGATCTTCGATTATCCTAGTTTTTATAGTTTTCCCTTTATGTGGCCATTGAACCATAACTCTGTACCAAATTTCAGCTCTCTGAGTTTATGGGAAGTACTAGTTCTATTTTGATGATCATGAGTGAGTGAGTGAGTGAGTGAGTGTCATAAATGCAAAACTTTGCTTTCGCTTAACTTCGGAACTAAATGACCTACAGACTTGAAATTTTGGATTTTAAGTATGTGATTATAGCTTACTGGATGACGAAAATTTGTGCGTTCTAGTCTTATCCAGAGGTTCTAAAATAGGGGCCTGAAAATGCCGCGAAATGGTTCCAGTAAAGGATGGTACGGCAGTGTTTGCTTCGCGCTCGACTTGGCGGGGGCACTGCCGTGCCCCCAGATTCTACGTAAATCATATTATTCTAATTCTACACCGAATTTCATCCAAATCTGTTTAGCCGTTTCGCCGTGATTGAGCGACAATGAAACCAACATCCAAACTTTCGCATTTTTATATTTCTAATCTAACTAATAAGTTAGATCACATTAGATATTCAATGGTACCTATTCAACGATAGGCTACCTGATGTGCCATAGATAAATCTTTAACGACAAATCCCTCGCGTTTTTCAACCAACGCTAGACAGATAGACGACGCAAATATATTTATGGCAGAAGCCACTCTGAACATTTGCACCGACTCCACATTCACACAAATATTCCTCTGTTACATCCACGGATCTGACATGACGTATTTTTATCATATATTAGGTCCTTACCTATGAAATTGGCGTTTTGTATGAAAAATTTCATTAAGACTGTTTTCTCCATACAAACATTTTTGATTTTTTTTTGGGAACGGCAAATCCAAATTTAGCTAAACTTTGTGTGTATTATCGGATAACATTGAGTTAATTATAGGCAGCGTTAATTTTTAAAAATAACCGCTTTATAAAAATTTCAGCGAATCTAAGAAATTATTATGGGAAGCACATGAAAAGAGCTCTGTTCAATGTTTTTTATTATGTGATTTAGCCCAGAAATTAATAAACAAATTTGGATATAGCTTTGATTTACGAAGAAAAAAAACTCCAATTTCCAATATTTAATCCAATCCTGGCCCAGTGCGGATTTGTGAATTTATGTCAAACTAGTGACTATGTGACAGATTCAACTTCCATATTCCTCCCACTGTAACTCCTGTAAAATAGGATCAAGTAGTGGTACTCCGCAGGATGCTTACTGAAGGTAGACTGCCACCATTACTCCTATATTTCACTGCTCCTCCTTTCTTATTATTACTCACTCCTATATTTTATTATATTTTTTTTATGCACAACGGGTTGGTACTTGACCTCAATTACACCTGATGTTAAGTGAAGATGAGGTCGAAGGTGGAAGCGTACTGACCCGGAAACCCCAACACATTTGGGGGACTGGCAATCTTATCTCTGACCGGAACACAGATTAGATTTAGATAAGATGGTGGTAAGCGAGGCGGTCATTTAAAATGCCCTACCACCAGTCAAATAAATTTTAATTTGTTCTATATGTAATGTGTATTAATATTATTTAATTGTAATTGTTTTGTAAATAAACCTTTGTAATAAAACGACATTGGAACCTTCAAGAAACGAGCCTACACCTTCCTCAAAGGCCGGCAACGCATCTGTGACCCTTTTGGTGTTACATTTTTGGTGGTGGTCCATGGGCGGCGGTGATTGCGTTCCATCAGGTGACCCGCATGCTCGTTTGCCGCCCTCTCATATAAAAAAAAAAAAAAATATATTTTATTTATTTATTTATATTAGCCCAAGCCCAATTTATATTAGTGATATGATGATGATACTTACATTAACTTGACTAAAACTTACATGTAAGGTCATGCACTGTGATCGTAAGTTGTAAATATACGAATTGAATTGAATTGGATTAGATTGAATTGAATTACAATTGGCCAGTAAGGTGCCATACATACAGGCAACATACAGAAATTCAGTGCCTACACTAGAAAACTCCAACTTCTTTTTTTAATTTAATTTTCAGAACTTCTTAAACTATTATAAGCTTCTAATGTGTTAGAGAACTCAAAGCTGCTCTGTGTTAGGCAGCAATGGAATCAAAGTTCACATCTGTATGATCAATGCATGTATTTAATATCTACCTTTTGACTACCGATTGGGGTAGTGGATAGTGACCTGTCAGCGAAACCAACGGTTGCGGGTTCGAAACCCGCGAGCGATGAATGTTTGTGTGATGAATACGAACATTTATTCCCAAGTCATGGTTGTTTATATAAATATTTATGTATTTTTATCCATTATCTAGTATCCATAGCTACAAGTTTTGCTTAGTTTGGGACCAGATGATTGGTGTTAGTGTCCGAAATATTAAAAAAAAAGTTTGCCTAGAGATTGGTGAACTACTACTCAAGACAGTTTTTCGGTTTTTCACACAAGAATTAAATGTCTAATAGATAGATAGATAGATAGATAGATAAGCATTTATTTGCATCCATGTACACAGACATAACAAAATTTACATATGAAAAATACAACTAAAACAATAAAACACAAGTACAGAAACAAACAAATATTATGTGTGTGCCGCAGTATACAAAAAGGCTACAGCTCAGTGTATGGATTTGCCCGAGGCGGGCAAAACACTGGTATTCTGCTGAAACATGAGGGTTGGTCGTGGGACAAATGGATTTGTGAAATGTGTTTGGTGTTATCAAATTAACACTAACGTTATTGCTAAATGAATATTGTGTAAGATTATTCCCGTAACATATTGGATTCGATTAATAAAATATACTTAATTAAGTTATTGAACCAAATTTATTATTATTATAGAATAAATTGATAATCAATGAAAAATTAAGAAATTATTGCAATTTTCGATTTCATATTCTATACACGTTATAATTATAATAAACTATTTCGATTTATGATGCCCAAGCTATGGATCCAATCCACAGCGCCCTACTGCTTCATATATTATTCTCATGATATAATAATAGCAAGGGCTTGTTCGACAATAAAATAATGTTACTTGTTAACACTGTCGGTGTATACCCAATTAATTATGAGTTTCGGACATGTGAATGCTAACATTTGCACCCAAGCAGTCTTCCTGTACCCAGAGTTAGGGTAACGAACCATTACAGATTCTATTAGAGATACCGTCCGTCACTGCTGTACTGTTGCCAAAAAAATGCTTACAGTATTTTGGCCTTTTAAATTATACTGAAAATACGCAAAAGTGAAATATGCGAGGAAAAACATACGTTAATTAAAAAACAATAAACTCTGCCACAAAAAAAAGTGAAACATGAAAATTAAAAAGAGACCGTTTGGATAAGGCGGCGGACTCTACGGGAAGTCATTGCGGGACATTTGACCATTTGTGCATATTTTTGTGGGGGTCACGAGCTAATGGAGATTGTAATCACAAAATAATATATACATGGTCAAAAAAATTATAGATTGACGACCTGTTTGGTGTAGTGGTTAGAAACTCTGCTACTATACCAAATGGTCGCGGGTTCGAATCCCGCTAGGGGCATATGTTTGTATGATGAATACAGACATGTGTTCCCGAGTTATGGATGTTTTTCATTTATACATGTATTTATTTACAAAAAAAAATGTATTTATATAGTTTATCAACCATCTGGGATCCATGACACAAGCCTTACTGTGGTCCTAGATGGCACTGTGTGTTTGTGCAAAGACATTTATTGTTATTATTATTATTATTGAAATCATAATATCAATGAGAGTGATGTTTATCAACAAATCAACGAGGCTAGGAATGCGGGACATCCGGGTCGCATTTGACGTTTTGCGGGACTATATTACTAATGATTCCAATGTGGAATTACAACTTACAATATCGGGACTGTCCCGCAGAATCCGGGACGGTTGGCCGCCTAACGTTTGGATGTTTGTTTGATAATCAGTCACCGAGAAACGGATGATCAGATTTGAATGAGATTTGGTGCACTTAGAATGTGCCTTGGTATAGGATACTTTTAACCCTATGATTAACCCAGTGATATAATTCCATGGTATAAACAAATTACACATATAAACGATTTTTTAATTATAACCGAATTCCACGCGGACGAAGCCTCGGGTAAATATGGTGTCGATTCGGATGTACACCAACTAAACTAAACTAAAACCAGTTTTAAAGTAGTCTCTTTCTCCCTGGAACAGTACGATGCGACGGCACCACTCCAAAACTGGTTTTAGTTTAGTTTAATTGGTGTACATCCGAATCGACACCATTGATGATACAGTGAGCTTTGTGAATGAGCCGTAAATTTAAATGTAATATAGTAGTAATCGTGTAAGTAATAATAGTGACGTTTTCAAGTGATAATTTTATCCTATGAAATAAAGTATTTTGATTTGATTTTATTTTATTTTATACGGTTTCTGGTTTTTTACAAAAAAAATCATAGTCACTTTTTCACCTATCTGTACGCACGGAACTCATTTACTAGTAAGTTAGCACTTTGCAATAGATTCCGCCAGTGGATCAGCGGAAATTGGCACCACCTACATCTGAATAGACGATCCCACAAGTTTCCCAATAAATTACATTTACGCCGACCCACGGAAAGGGCCTGGATAGAACTTTTATCAAGGTTAGCATACGTTGTGTTATCAAGGTGAATTCAGTTTGTAACGACTAGGTAGCTCGCTAGAATTTATGTTGCTTCGAAGTGTACATTAGGAACTTCTTACTTTATCCGGATAAAAAATATCCTATGTTCTATTCCAGGGTATTAAATTGAAGTTATTCCGGGTGTCGTTTATCGTGTCCGAAATAATCGTTGCATAAAATTGTGTTTCTATTTTTTATGTCTTAAATATTTGTACGTTTGTGTTGGACTACTTAGCTATGTACAAAAAAGACGTTTATCTGTCAAGGTTGAAAACTAAAATTAAAATCAGGAATTACACTAATAAAATTTCTGTCTGTATACTATAGCGATTCATACTTTGAGACTAAAAGATCTCTAGTACATCCACAAGCTTGTTAGGTGTGACGATTCATCAATAGAGCCATGCAGTGGATCCTAGTAGACAGACGGGTCCTTTTACTGTCGTCGAAGGCTGGAAATCAAAATCGGCTACAACTACATATACCGTTTAATATGAAAAACAAATTAAAGACGTACATTAATTTATTCGGGCAAGCTCTATTTCTTTAACCCATTCAAACGCCTGTCATAAATATCCAATAATATCTAAACAAATCATTACCTAAGTAAATGCTATTATAAAAGCTCTAGGCGCTAATTAACTCCGCTAATTACTAAACATAATAATAGTATATACACAGCTTAACAAAAACAAGAAAAGTCTTTCCATAAGGTTAATCAACTCTCCAGTTTCGAAGGACCATGCGGGGTGAAAGGGGCACCTAAGTGGGAGGAGGCATCAGGGTGATTCACCAACTGCAGGTTATGTTCATCCCTTAGATCCCTCTAAATAAATTTAAATATTAATTCTAAATCCTACGCTACAACAAACTTGCATGTATAATTAATAGTAATGTGGTAAAATCTTTAAAGAAATACAACTAGGTCCTTACCTAGGAAATTGGTGTTTTGTATGAAGAATTTCATTAAAACTGTTTTCTCCATACAAACATTTTTTTTTTTTTGGGAACGGCAAATCCAAATTTAGTTAAACTTTGTGTGTATTATCGGATAACAGTATAGGCAGCGGAAATTTTTAAAAGTAACCGCTTTATAAAAGTTTCAGCGAATCTATCTAAGAAATGATTATGGGAAGCACATGAAAAGAGCTCTGTTCAAATTTTTTTTATTGTGTGATTTAGCCCAGAAATTAAAAATTATTTCATGTGAAACCTTGAAATGATATTCCATTTTCCAAATATAAAACAAATTTCTATATAGCTTTGAAAATCGCAGGAATTGGTACATATGATTAACGAAGAAAAAAGAGCTCTGTTCAAATTTTTTCTTCGGCAGTAGGGAAGACCCGGGTCTTAGGGGTCTTAGGGCATAGGCGGCTCAGGTCCCCCCAGGCGTCTAGCGCACCCTCCGTTGGGGGCGCTGTCGTGCATCACACCACGATCAGCGAGCGGTATGAAGCGCGGCAGGGCCCGATGCGACGACACCTCCCCGGTCGCTCCGGGGGGTGTCATCCTCTCCCGGGCCGCGTCCGACGACTACATCACCCCGAGAATCCGAGATGTAGTCGCCCGAGGGTCGTTCTTCATTCCTAATTCGATCTCAAAGTGAAACAACGAGCATCGCCTACTCCATAACCTGCTTTCCGAGGCCTATAGTCAGTAACCACGTTTCAGTGCCATAATGAACAAATTGAATAAAAGCAGTTCACATGCTCGTCTAAATAATGTAGTTTTTTATCAGCTGGCTAAACCAAAACATTGATAATAGGGTTAAAGATCGGTGTCCTCCGAAAATTACGCATATCCATTTTATTTATGGCCCAATTATCGAACTAATCAGTTCACACGTTAGTCTACTGCAGTGAGGTTGGAGATTTAAAGAAAAATGTTGCTGAAGTTAGTTTGGTGGTGCATTTTCGGATGCGTCAGCTCAGTGAGTAATTCTTTGTCTATATTATTATTCACTGCTATCGTTCTCTCTTAGCGAATTTAGGGCATATGTTGCCACGCTTCAATTGAAAGAAAGAAAAATTTATTGAAACCCATGACACAAACAATCAGGTACAAATATTACACAGTCGATACACATGCAAAATATAACATTGTGTTGGCCATCTAATTGTCGCAAGCTGGAGTCAAAAAGGTCTCCAACTCAGCATGGGTTGTAGCCGTTCACTACAACGCTGGTTTTCAGTGGAGCCTCCAAATGGCGCACGGACACTGGTCAACAAATGTACATACAAATAACAATTACAATTAATAGGAGTAATCATCAAGATGCGATGAGAGGATACATACGTGTATACTCTTTCTCCCAATAATAAAATGATTTCCTTATTGCTCCCAGGTGTTTGAAGGTAGTTAGTATCAGGTTTGAAAGACTGTCTGGTATGGACTAGCCTGATATAAATCCACCAGTACGGAATGAGTTTGCGTGGTGTTTATGGTACATATCCTCTCCTTGAGGATGCTGATCCCCAGCAGTGGTTACTCGTATGTGACGATATGTGCGTTATTCTGTTACCTCTAATTTTCCATTGCTATGATTATTGGCCTTTAGTAATACATTGGCAGATCTACATTTTACATTTCGTCTCTGAAGAAAGACGATTCCCTAGACCTTACCTTAGAGTCAGGACTAATTACAGTCGGGTACCAGGCTAGTATAAATCGAAAGAGACAAATCGATCAATATATGTTTCAGAATTGGTATTGTTGGTACACGTCGCGATTAATGAATTACAATACTTTGTTTTAAGTATCATTACCTAATCATTTGTCGGTCTGTCTGTAAGACCGTTTTGTTTATATGACTGTTGATCAAAACCTATAAGGTGCTTGTCTTGGTATATGTATCTTTAAATTTTGCATATCAGATTTTATTAAATCAAAATCAAAATTAAAAAAATTAAATTAAATGGTATTCCACAACAAAATGTAAAATTCTGAAATCGCACTTGAATATCTTTTTATGGTGATTGTTTACTTTCAGTTGACCACGTCGTTTGACCTAGGAGGCGTGATGTCAGGGAACCGCATGGCTGGAGTGCCCCTTGGCAGGTCGCTTGGAGATGGTGAACTGGATGTCGAAGGCATCTGCTCGGAATCAGGAATGATATGCCAGAACTGTACTCATGCTGTCACCTGCGTACCATTGCCGATGGGATGGTTGAAGGTAATGAAGAATTCTGTACGAGACTGCGATCAGTTCCTTCTACAATTACTACTTACAATACTGTGGGATTGATGGTTGGATGAATGGTTTGATTTTCTAAGTCAAAGTCAAAGTTTTATTTTGTACATACACAGAGTACACTTAAAATAGTCAATTTTACACAGTAAATTTTACATTTTTTGAGCTACTGTTATTCAAAATGCAATTTTCCCCTGAGAAGAACAAGCAAGAAACTCGAAGGGTTGCTCTTTTAAAATCAGGCTTTGATTTTACATAAAGATTTTTATATTACAAACAGGTTTTTGTATTTCATTAATTGTGAAATAGCCTGGCATGCGAACGATTTGATTATGTCCAGGGATGATTATCATCTAAATAATCTGATATTTTATAATATGCTTTGTTAATAAGTTTCTGTTTTATAGTATCTTTAAATTTATTGAGAGGAAGATTTTGTATATCAACTGGAACCTTATTGAAAAAGCGTATACATAACCCTTTGAATGAATTACTGACTTTGCGGAGGCGACTTATGCTACCTGCAAGTTTATCATTATTTCTTGTATTGACATCATGTTTATCACTATTTTTTTTACATATATTAGATTTTTAAACCTACCTCTAAGTGACACGTGACGAGAGAGTACGTCTCGTAAGTACAACACTTTGGGGGTTAAAGATTTGTGTGTACTCCTCGGAATGGAGACATTAGAGTTATGGAATCCAGAAACTGTATCTTTAAGAACTCTCACATGATCTGATTGAGGCAACTGAGGACCGTTGTACGATCTGCATAATGCATTTTCCATGTGCGTGGTGCCCTACTTTTATACGTCACTACGCGCGACATATAAACATATTATTCACACCAAAACAACGAGCATTACGTGTATTAAACTGATACCGACAGCAACTACATCTAGAGAAGGAATCTTAAACTCGTCTTAACTTAACTGTAACTAACTTAGACTTACGTATATAACAATAAATTTATCTCCTACTGCTTCGTCATCTCCCTTCTCTACTCAGCTCCAACAAAGTCAACATCCTCATCTGCCGATGTATGAACTAGTGCCGTCAACTAAGCGCTAGACCGTACAACCGCAGACTGCTATTTCGGTTCGCGAAAAAGCTTGATCATATTGGGTCTTTACCTATGAAATTGGAGTTTTTTTTCTTCGTTAATCATATATACCAATTCCTGCGATTTTCAAAGCTATATCCAAATTTGTTTTTTATTTGGAGAATAGAATATTATTTCAAGGTTTCACGTGAAATATTTTTTTATTTTTTATTATGTGATTTACACATAATAAAAAAAATTTGAACAGAGCTCTTTTCATGTGCTTCCCATAATCATTTCTTAGATTCGCTGTATAAAGCGGTTACTTTTAAAAATTAACGCTGTCTATACTTAACTTAGTGTTATCCGATAATACACACAAAGTTTAGAAAAAAATAGGAGAAAACAGTCTTAATGAAATTCTTCATACAAAACGCCAATTTCATCGGTAAGGACCTAATATATCTCGGTAACGCTGTCGCTTTGCGTCGCTATCAGACGCATGGAAGGGCAATTTTTAATTGTAAGTTGTTGGGGACTTTCTATTTCCTTTTTGCCTTAGAATTTCTATTTGTCAGGCATACAGGTTTCAGATGTTTTCCTTCACCGTTTGCAATTTAAATAAATTTAAAACTCATTGGTACATAGCCTGCCTGAGAATCGAACCCTGATCTCCCAAATTGGGAGACCGCTTACCGCTGAGCCACCGACGCTTTCCTCTTGTCTCTGAATAAATAAATAGATATTTACATGATCACCTGCCTGCATCTTACATGCCTATTGACCTAGTCCCAATATTGTTCGCTGTGCCAGATAATGTTTGTCTTTGGTAAAAACAAAAACATAGTGGAATAATACAGACAACACAGTGGCATAACTCCAAAACTGAGTATTACTGTAATTTATCTTCATTCCTTGTGATTTTCGTTTTTGAAAGTCATGGATACAGTCACAGAAGGCTGAAAGTCTGCAGGTTTCTTGCGCTTCTTTACCCATAAATGATTTCCGAAGCGGAACTTGGACATACTGACTGACAGATAAATGCAATTAGCCCTATTATTAATTTCACTAGATTTAAATTTTAATTAAGTATGTACATGAAACAACAAATTTATAAAACACAATTAAAAATACCTATATCTTATAGAAAAAATACGCCGTCCAACTCGCTTCCGTGAGGCATAGTACCTAGTACGCTAGCGCTATTGCCCCGCTGAATGCATAAGCTCAGCTGCTGAGCAAAGTAGGCACCAGCTCTCACATCTCCAGACGCGTTGACCAGTCTAACGGAAAAAACCCTTTACAAATTGTTTCGTGTCAGAAGACTACGGACCCAATGTCTCCACTGCAAGCGCCGCTAACTCGTGGTTTATAGAGATTGACGCATATTTACGGCGCTTGTTACTTTGAGCTTGTTCAGCCGCGGTTCCAGCTCTTTGCGCAGTTCCTTGTATATGAGACGGTGCCAAAGTATCCGCACAAGATTTAAATGGACATTCAACAAATAATAATATGTGTCTTGTTGCAATAAATCCTTAGAGATTGAAAAAAACATGTCGAGAAAGATTTAGAAAATGGGTGAACTTTCCAAATCTTTTCTTTGTTTTTTTTTTTTAATAAAATAGTTTATTGAATAGCCAAACAAGATGGATTTTATTCATTTATAAGTATACATAAGTACTCATTTGGCGTTATTATATTCTCTCAAAAGAAAGGGAGAGTGTTTACACAGACAGCGGGGTGGAGAACAGAGAATTACGGGATACGCGCGAGATATCCGGGGAGTGCGTTACAATACAATACTAGCTGATGATGATGCCTAATAAATATACCGTAATTGCTAACAGATACTAGCATTATTCTAGGGGCAAGATGTGATAACAAAAACCTCTCATTCTATCGTGCATCAAAAATACACAAGAAAACATACCACGTGTTGTGTTCCGACGCACGCACGAGAATTCCACGAAGCACTCGAGAATTACGGGATACGCGCGAGATATCCGGGGAGTGCGTTACAATACTAGCTGATGATGATGCCTAATAAATATACCATAATTGCTAACAGATAGTAACATTATTCTAGGTGTAAGATGTGATAACAAAAACGTCATTCTATCGTACATCAAAAATATCCCCTTTGTGATCGATCATATTATTATCATCCGCAAAAGCAAAATTTTTAATATATAATTAACTTTAATCGAGAAATAATATTTACAGGTGCCATTACAAGAATGTCCAGCAGGCTTGACCTGCAATGCTCATGAAGGAAAATGTAGCGACCGGATGGTTCCAGAGTGTGACGTCATTGGCCAGAAGTATCAACATATATGTGAACAGGTTTGTATTATCTTTTTTTTTATGCACATCGGGGTTAGCACTTGACCTCAATCACACCTGATGTTAAGTGAAGATGAGGCCGAAGGTGGTAGCGTACTGACCCGGAAACCCCATCTTATTTGGGGGACTGGCTATCTTATCTCTGACAACCGGAACACAACAATGCTTTTAACATTGCTGTTTGGCGGCAGATTTAGATAAGATGGTGGTAGCTAGCCAGGCGGACATTTAAAATGCCCTACCACCAACCAAATCGTGTACTTATACATGAACACCGCTGGGGATCGAACCCGCGACCTCCGAATCGAAAACGCAATGATGTTTACATTGAGCCACGGAGACGGTTCGAATCCCGCGAGGGGTAAATGTTTGTGTGATTTGTTGTACAAATGATACGTATTCATTTCCGAGTTATGGGTGTTTATATAAATAGTTTTGTATATTTATCCGTTATCTAGTATCCATAGTACAAGCTTTGATTAGTTTGGGACCAGATGATTGGTGTAAGTGTCCCGAATATTTATTTATTTATATGCTTCTAACTTTCCGCCCACGGCTTCGCCTGTGTGAAATAAATTAATCGCGGATATGTTTAATTGCTTTATCCTGTGGTAACTACTCACTTTATCGGGATAAAAAATATCGGATGTTTTAATTTTGGTATATAGGTAGAACATGCGAGAGGGTATGGGTCATAATCGACCACACGGGCGCAGTGCAGATTGGTGGATTTGTATCAGACTAGTGGGCATCAGACAGTCAGTTGTTTTAAACCGCGTATAGGCCTCCTACTTGATTATAGACGTAGACATAGAAACATTTTATTCTTCTTAGAGGTTATCTTCAATGCCCTCTCATTATTCGAATTTGACAACAAAAGCCCTATTGGTTAATTTAATCAATTAATGATGATAGTTGTCGATGAAATTCATTTTAGAAGTAAGATACAGATACATAATTAGTGGATACCTGTTCACGACAGTTAATCATTGCGAATGAAACACCTACAAACTTATATTTGCAGTCTCTAAAATTAACATTGTAATATCTGATGTGGGAGTGCCGTCAGAGATAACGGTACCAAATTTCTTATGCATGACCCGACACGCACTTGGCTAGTATATGTATGATTTTGGCTATTCCCAAGTCAATATAAACTATGTTTGTATGTATCATTATGTATGTATCCGTTATTCATAGTAAATGCATTGTACTAATTTGAGGCTAAAATATTGGCCAAAATATTTATTTACATTTGTACAGGCAGTATGTTACCAAAGTCCTGTAGGAAGTTAATGATTAATTAAGGCTACATCTAATTGGTATTTAGAATTATCTCGATCTTTCAATACCTCGATCGTATGCAAAAAGAATTGACCAAACATTTTAACAAACAAACGATCCATGACCGTGTGAAGAAGACCGAATCGTCAACAAGATCAAACCTAGCGATGCATGAAGATCACAATCAGCTGCAGAAAGTTCAAGGTGGAAACTTAATGCAATAACAAAACAGGAAAGATCATAACTTTACAAACAATAGCAAAACCTTCCCGCATATTTTGTTACTCTATTGGATTAACTTATAGATCCTACAGAATGCGCCATGTTTTTTTTTTTTTCTAAATTCCGTAGCTGGCCTGCACTTGGTGGACAGTCTAGGGATACCCTTACCGGCGGCATGTCGAACTCAGCCAACAACGTGGTCTGAAAGCTTGCTATTTCATATCGCATTAGTTGTTTGTACTAGAACAAAACGGACAGTAGGAAAAGAGTACGAAAATAAAGTAATAACGTAGACATTACCTACAATTATTTACAAATAAATGATTTACAAAACTACTACGAAGTATCCATTATTTAAAAAAAAAACTATTATAAATGTAAAAATTATACAAAACATATTTTAAAATTATCTAAACTTTAAAACATACATAACTTGGGTCAGATGCACTGAGAATTTGACCGGTGAATTTAAAATAACAAAATACTGGTAAAGACCTAATTTCATACATAGGTACTACTATCTTTGTATGTATTTATTGTTAGATCAGAAGTTTAGTTTTTTTTTAACTAGTCCGCGTATAGCCACAATCGCATCTGATGGAAAGTGACGATGTGGTCGACGATGAAGCATGCAATTTCAGTAGATGCCTATTCACCCTGCTCTTGAATATCCTAAGGTTGTAGGTTAAGTAAGAGCAATACTCAGTTTCTACCCAAATTGTGAAATTGAATTTGCTTCGCATCATGTCTGATGAAATAATATAGTTTCCATGGAACTTCATTGGCCACCAGGCAGGGTGCTCTTAAGGATAGCGCTAAATAGTGGACTGTGGTAGACTGATTACGATGAAAATGATTAGATATTTCACTTGTTTTAACAGGTCGGCATATTCCCTGATGCATACGACTGCAGAAAATTCCACCTCTGCTCGCCGCCCGATGGAATACCTGATGGCAGACCGGCAGACCACAGGACTGCCCTGTGTCCCAGACATTATGGATATAATCCACAAACTGCGCAGTGCTCGGTAATTATCATCGTTTGCTCTTCACCCTTCTAAGGCTCTGAAAAGAACCATTTGGTTTTATGAAGTTCTTAAAACAGGGATAAGAATAAGAATAAGAAAAGTTTATTTGACCCATTTAGAGACATACATATTATTTTTACATGAAATGTGAAAATATACATAGTGAATTTGGGACCGAGTGAGATAAAAGTATGTGCTAAGAGTCTCTGAAGAAGCAGATCCAACCGGGGTTCTATCACATAATTTAATCCTTATCGTCATCGGTTTATGTTCTAACAAGTAATTGGTTGGCTCATCGCTCGCTCGGCAATTTGACGGTTTCTCATTGGTCAGCGTAATCGATGACAATACTGATGAAGTGAGTTAATCGTAGAATCGTTCGGCTGTCTGCTCTATTTCTAAAGTGCTGGTTAATCCATTGCTCAGGTTAATTACGAGGAAGTTAACTCCAACTACTACCGCAGTCCTGGATAATTATTTAAGTACACAAATTCTTCAAGTAAAAACTTAAAAAACAATTATTTTGGTAAAGCCAAATAGGGGAGCTACACTTTATTTTAAACAACCAGGACTTGATTCTGTTGACACTATTGTTTAGAGGTAATAAGATTCCATAGAAGTATTTGCTGTTATCACCTCGTTGGGCAGGCAAGTAAGTGATCGCAGATTCTTTCTGGGAGTTCCAGACCAATGAGTCTGCTTCCAATGACTCGTCTATAGTCACCTTGATAACCACGGGAAGAAGGAATTCGTCATATTCTACTAAGCCAGGAATCACACGGATATAACATTATCCAGATGGTAAAATAAACAACTTTCTTAATCTTATTATGCGCTTAACCACAATATCGTGTGATGGAAAGTGATGATGAGTTCGAAGCTGAAGCATGCTATGAAGTTAAACCAATTCTCTCTACTCTTGACGAACCGCTATTGTATGATTTCGAAGAAACAGACAAGGGAAGGGAATTCCTTACTTAGGCAGTTCACATTATGAATTGCGGCGGTTAAGGGTTCCTTAGGGCGTTTAGCACCCGTTTAGCCGCCAGCAGATAGGTTTATTAAAAGAATACGAATTTGATTTAGATAGTGGGTTTATTGTTCACTCAGCTCACTCCCCTGCACCCCTCGGCAAATCTCCCTGTACGGTTCACTGGCCTGAAGGTCTTGGAACTGCAGTGGACGTAGCCCTCGAGTCCTCTCGTGGAAGATGAGGACAAGACTGAATGAGCGAAGTAGTTTTCGGGGGAGGGTAGATCCTCCCCGAAGGTCTCCCAGGTGCAGACCAGGACGTCGAAGCTAAGTGGCCATTGAGGACCTTAATCCTGTAGAGCACAGGCAGGCATTAGATAGTGCCTGCGAGTATCCTCGTCCATTGCTGGTGTTCACGGTTCAGCAACATTAACGAACACCACGCAGTTGACAAGCACAAAAGCACAAACAGCTTACATTAAAAATAGCCAGATTATTATTGAAACTCACCCTAGAGGGGTCTTCCGTAAGTACAAGTAAAACTTGGGTTCAGATGGCAACTGAAGCAACAATCTTCCGGTAGTGAGGTCGCGGTTACATAGAGGACGATTCAGGTATCCCCACTCTAATTGGAAATCGTCTTAGATATGTCATCGCAACCTGATAGTTTAGGGTTCCGCAATACCGTGGTGAAATAATAATTTAAGGGTTCCGTAGGAAATTTTTATCAAAAGGTGATTTGTAGTTTATTAGGATATAGTATTATGTGTAAATATAATTTTTAAATTTTAGCGTAAATGCGTAACGGCGCTAGACGCAACATTATAGAATGAAGAACTAAAGCGCTTTGTGGAAATGGCCGGTATGTCACCGGCGACATACGGATGGCAACCCTCTCCGCCGCTGATAGTCCTACCATGGAATGACCATGGAGGGGTAATGTTGATGCTTTTCAACCTAATGTCACCGAATATGCCAATAATAGAGGACCTTACAACCGTGACCACTCTGCAAAATCTACCAAAACTCGAAACAATCGTGACCTCCAATTATGGAAATTGATATTATTGTAAAAATTCAAAAATCGATCGGCCAACTTCAAAGTGGTCTTTGCATTGTCGATTAATTATATCCTCTATTTCCCAGGTGAAACTCGATCACGGACAGTGCTCCGTGAAGCCAGTACCTGACTGCACCACCGTGGGTCAAACTGATGTCCTACCTACCAGCCCCAACCATTACTACGTCTGCCTCCTGAAATACGGAGACCTTTACCCCCAAATCTTCATCTGTCCTCATGGTTGGTATTTCTGGGATGGTTTCTGTCGACCTGAACCTCCAATTATCATTAACCCACCTATAACTGAAGATAATAAATCAAATAATATAGTAATAGGAAAAAAGACTGATGATAAAGTAACAGATGAAGAGAAAGACAAGAGTACAAGTAGTGAAGAAACTAATGTAGCTACAACGACTAAAATAGAAAGTTTTTTCTCCACTGACAAAGCAACGACATACGCACCCGATATGTTTTTGGCGGATAAATTTGATTTAGCTAATTACGAAACGACAGATGATGTGGCCCCGCCTGTTGACGAATTTGCAAATTCTTTTGAAAGTGGCGTTGATTTTTGGTGATTTAATAAGAAATTTAGCGTTATAGATACAATTTGGTGGAGTTAATGATAATGAATGTATGAAGTATGAACTTAACTTCCAAGAAAATATTGATTTAACAACAGAACTCTATGTGCCTAAAAATGTTCAAATGAAGTCCGCCTATTCAAGATACTTGAAACAATAGCTTTTGCCCTGAATTACACGGATATTGCTAATATGTCACTCAAGAGAAAACTCCATAAAATTGCAGAGTTTGGGAGAAAAAATGTGACGTGCAAATAATTATTTTTAGATAAAAAGTGTGACATAAATGTGACTTGCAAATAATTATTTTTAAATAAACAAGTGTGATAGACAATATAGTGCATTGCAATGCAATACAACAAATTTCCACAAAATACCTTCCAAATAAATAAATGATCTTCAACTATTCTGTATCTAAGGTGAAATAAATGATTTCTTTCTCTTTATTTCTTATGTTTTTGTCTAGGCAAATTTTTCAGATATTTGGCACCAAAAATATTTCCATTTAAAGGACTACACGCAGGCGCCGGGCTTATTCCATAATTTCACGCAGCCGGCGCGTATGGTGAGTTGTACTCGCGCGGGGTACTCGACTGCATTCATGCGCACTAGACAACCAAAGTGGGTCAAATTGTATGAAACCAAACGTTCCACGTAAAGCTTGTAAAAATACAAGCTTTTATTTAGATTGCAATGTTCGTATGTAAGTAAGTTCTCCGTTTAAAAATTTAGGTGTTATTAAATATAAGTGCCAATGAGTTGGTGCTATACGCCAATTGAGAGCAAGAAAAGAGTTACCCAAAGTGGGTAACTCTAGTTTAGTCCACAGACCACCATAGAGAAGGTATGAGTCATAATCGACCACACGGATCCCTTACTGATAACCCTTAACTACTGGCACGGGGTTCATTTGGACCCCAGTGCACTTTCAAATTTGTGTCATTCCTCGAATTTTGTAACCATCTTCTCTACGCACCTAGTAGCTTCCTAAAACGCTCATTACTTCATAATTCACTTGCATGCGTGTAGCAGAATTGCTTTGATGTGTCTGGAGGTGAGTCTGGGCTTCACACATACACCGTGCGAGCACTTCCGTGACTTTTTTGGAGATTTTGTGAGATTTTTGTTGAACCATTGCAAATACATATAAAGTGAAGTATGGAAATTGAGAGACCCAAATCTTAGACACCTGTTCCATCAACTGCTAAACGCAGATGTATCTTTTGTCCATGATCTAAAGACTTGAAAATTAAATCATGAAGCGCCAAAGGATATCATTCACGTTTTATACATTTTTGGACCATGAAGTGAAAGTGCCGGCCAAAAAAAAAAGTGTAATATTCGGATAGAACACACAATTCCTTTATTTTTTTACTATGACATCAACCCTTTGCGCCCCATGGTTATATTGTTATAAGCTATCAAAATACAACATAAGCTATGCATAGAAATATATCGAGATTCTGTGATGCTATGTGCTGATTGTCTACAAAAACTACAGTTTCAAATTGTGACATGTTACGTTATTACTTATTAATAATTTTAAGTTCTATGGACGCCAACTGTTTTTGTTGATTTTTCAGATTCTTAAATAAATATCTCAAATTTTTTAGTACAAGTAGCAATATTTTGATTTTGTAAGTGGGGTCCATTAGAACCCCACGCGAGCACCTATGTGAGTTTTTAGGCGCAGGTAATAAGGGTCACCTGACAGTATCAAGATCCATTTGAAAACACATACTCGTATGAAAATGCTCGTAGAGTAACGGCCTCCGTGGCTCAATGTAAACAACGTTGGATTTACGATTCGGAGGTCGCGGGTTCGATCCCCATCGGGGTACATGTTTAAGTACTCGGTTTGGTTGGTGGTAGAGCATTTTAAATGTCCGCCTGGCTAGCTACCACCATCTTATCTAAATCTACCGCCAAGCAACAATGTTAATAACTTTGTTGTGTTCCGGTTGTCAGAGATAGCCAGTCCCCCAAATGTGTTGGGGTTTCCGGGTCAGTACGCTTCCACCTTCGACTTCATCTTCACTTAACATCAGATGTGATTGAGTTCAAGAACCAACCCGTTGTGCTTAAAATAAAATAAATAGAGTCACTCATTCAAAGACCGCTCTAGGCGTTGCTTAACTTTACTAATCGAAAAACTACTAACCGTGACAATAATGCCCTCATTACCACTTCATGTACAGTTATCAAAATCTACGCCAGTCATCTCCTCAGTTGTTCACATTCGAACAATCGCAGACAATCCGCTAGACCTTTGTCCCTGAACGGTACAAAGGCGGGCTTATCGTCGCGATCTCCTCCAAGCTCCGTGGGTCTGTGGTGTAAGTGACGGTTAAGTTTCTTATCTTTGCCTAAGAGGGTGCCTGAGCTAGATCAATCTTCCATGTTTTCTCAAAAGTTAACAGATACAGAGCTAATTTGAAGTCTTCAGGAGCAAGAAATAGTGTGATTTTGCATATGATCTCAATAAGCACTTGAAATTGAAATAATTAATTCTATTTTTTCAATTTGGAACTATACATGTCTTTGACTGTATCAAATTGTAAAGAACTAAAGAGATTATATGCGAATTTAAAAAAATAAATGCGGTAAAAATTTAGGAATCTTTTCAAAATCAATATTTTTGCAAATCAAAGGAGGATGGCTTACTTACTGATCTCTGCAGGTACGTAGAAACGTACATGACATTTAGTATTGGTGAAATAGTTTTCTTTTTATTATAAATTATTTGTTTCGCTTTAGCCAATTTCCCTGAACTTGGAAGTCATTTATTGAAAAAATTCTGATAAATTTTGAAGAAGCTGAAGCACCATCGAATTTTTAATTCAAATTCTTATAGATATTAAGAATGCTTAGTGTTCCGTATTTATATTATGACGACCTGTTTGGTGTAGTGGTTAGCAACTCTGACCACTATACCAAAAGGTTGCGGGTTCGAATCCCGCTAGGGGCATACGTTTGTGTGATGAATACGGACAGGTGTACCCGAGTTATGGATGTTTTCATTTATAATAACTATTTATTTACAAAAAAAAAATGTATTTATGTAGTACATCAACCATCAGGTATCCACCAACACAAGCCTATAGTTGCTTACTGTGGTACTAGATGGCGCTGTGTGTATGTCTTAAGGATATTTATACTTATTTATTTATTTATATATAAAATCAAGGAAAAACGAAAAACAAACATTCTAAATAATTTTACAATTCAATATAAACAAAATATATGGATTTGTGTGATCGTCGACCGTCCCCCGCACTTAATCTCTTAACGCGCATTTTTCAAACACGAAAAAAATCACTTCACAATTAAGCAAGACGGTAAAGTTCAATCGTAAATGTTGAGATCCATCCTCTTGTGTTTGATGATCGACTACTCATAATCATTTCATTTTGACATCTGTCACAATAAACCATTGTCAAGATTGAGAAGGCTTGTGACCGGTCTCAGGCTTTTTGGCGGGAACTCGGCGAGTGAAGTTGCATTTTTCTTTATAATTCTTATAATTTGTGCATTCTGACTTTTAAAGCTTAATAATGGCAGAATATTGTGCAGCAAACGTTAGTGATGGTATACAAGTAAAGGGAAGTGTAAATTAAAGTGCGTAACGGAGCTTTCGGGTTCCCACAAGAAGTCGCCAAAATCTTTTGTAAAGCATTCTGCCTCTTTACTGAAGAATGACTTGACCGTGACTAGACCTTGTATACGCCAAGTATACGACGAATTACTTGTTTTGACTGAGACTGACTTACAAACTGAAGAAATAAGATATGGCTGTTATGGGCTAGATCCCTTTGCCTTGAGGAGAGAATAAAACTAAAAAAAAAAGTGTTGATTAATAAACCTAACTTGAGACTTTGAAAAGCATGTGCATACTCAAGCAGTACTCACTTGAGAGATGTGCGAATTAATAAACGAAACTCAAGGCTTGAAAAGTGATCTCATGTAAGCAGACGTCAAGATTGGTTTATAACTTAGCACGGAGCTTGACATAGCGTCAACTGCTTAACACGCATGTCATGTAATACAGCCTCAAGACTTATATTGAGAATGGTTTATTAATACGGGCCTAGGAAGCCAACACTTTGGTAATGAAACGTCAAAACTCAAAGTATTCAATCGACGATTTCCGCTCCCTCTACCACCCGCTAGTTGAGCCACGCTCCGTTTTGTGCAGGGCTAACGGTGTACAAAAAACGAAAACCTCTGACATTAGACACTGGAATTGCATCAGAGTTTGGTGCGATCCGGGCCGCGTGGGAAACTTACCTATAGCGCATACAACACTAGCGCTCGGTTAGTGTGGCAACAGCTTCTACGATAACAATGTATTCTAATAATCAATATTGTATTTCAAAATCTTATCCACAAATCTGGAACAAGGAAGATACTCATTATAATAAAATCCAACTAATATAAAATAAATGCGAAAGTTTGGATGTTTGTTTATGTTTTTGTTTGATTGTTGCTCAATCACGGCAAAATGGATATAATCACTGACTATTTGAATGATAAGCAAGCATGGACATAGCTGTCTTATTATTCATATAATTATCAAATCATAAATTGTAACCCATAATCTGTTTAAAAGAGCAACCCTAGAGTTTCTTGCTCGTTCTTCTCTGGGGAGTCAGCCTTGTGAATGAGCCGTAAATTTGTAATATTAACATTAATAGTGACGTTTTCAAGTGATAATTTTAACCTATGAAATAAAATATTTTGATTTGATTTGATTTGACATACTAGACATAGGATTTTTTTATCCTGATAAAATGAGTAGTTCCCGCGGGAACAAATTTCCACAAAAAAGTTATAAAATGAAATGGTTCAAGTGTATTATTAATTTCTTCAAGTATATAATTTTAATCTATCTAATATCTAACTTTTATCATTTCTCTAATCAATCTCTTTCTATCACACTCGCTTTCAACTATCTATATCTGAAAGAGACAGAAAATGTTGTTCGCCTACTATAGCCGACGACTGGATAATCAAGTCACTCTAGATCATGGACTTATTAGTTAAACAGGACTGAGTACTCGCCGCTGAAAAACGAGCCGAGCAGGATGTGTAACGTAGAGGCCGTTTGTCTCTGTCTAACAGGGTGACCACAATATATTTGTTACTTGGGACAAATGTTGTAATAAAATATTTGTCAAAAAACTTTGGCGTTTTGACATTAGCCGGCGTGAGCCATTTATTTCGCATTTCTTCATTTTTTGGGAAACTGCAATAATAGTACAACAGTCAGGACCCTAATCAATCACACATATTTCACATATTTCGACTCATTTCAAGAATTCATGGGCATCCTACTTCTTTGATTTACAAAAATATTATTTTTAGCTTACCTGTGGAAAGATATGTTGCAACCACCATAGGATTCACTTGGGCAAGTATAAACGCAACACTTTTTCACCATTTTACTCCTTTTACTTGTTATAATATAACAAATACTTTAAAAAACTTTTAATGCAAAGAAAATTCAAAATCACACCGAACCGCCATGACATGACATGCTTTTCAGGGTTACCATAAAAATAACAAAATCGAAATAAAAATGTATGTTTTCTGTTTGATTTAAGAATATATGAAAAGAAATTAATGCGAATGTTATTTGTTTATTTATAATTGTTAAAATAACATAAAAATATAAGTGTTTCAATGGAATTTTTGAGTAGCCAAAACTGTTGATCATAATCATTTTTTTTGCTGGCAAGATGTAAGAACGAGACACACGGCCTCCGTTATTTCTATCTCTCTCGGCTCGGATTTGCCTTTGTGTATGGTGCATCCAATTTAATACCTTATTGCGTTGACATAGTGATCATTTTCCTAAATGATTCTTTTGATAGTTATCAGTCCTGTTTAAATATTAAGTCCATGCTCTAGATCTATCTATGCTTTATAAATTAAAAAAAATATCAGATTATATAGATGATATACATTCATGGACATAACCAGCCCGTTCGCATAACCAGGCTATTTCACAATTAATAATGAAATATTATAATATAAAATAATAATTAATAATTTTGTAATATATATTTTTTTAAAGAGCAACCTCTCGAGTTTCTTGCTTGTTCTTCTCAGGGGAAAATTGCCTTTTGAACAAGCAGTAGCTTTAAAAATTTAAAATCTGACTATTTTAAGTGTACCCTGTGTACTTACAAAATAAAGCATTTTTGATTTGATTTGATTTGATTTGAGCCTCCACCACAGTTTTTCTCATACATTCCAGATGCAGCTTAAGTAAAAGGTCTTGGACCATTAAAGCGCATCTATAACAACATATCCCGAATAAAGCAATGACTAACTTAACCCACTTAGTTCGATGCCTTCCCAAGCAGATCGAATTCAGTACAAATACTGTTATGCAAATCTCGCAAATTATAACTATAAATAAATCAAACTCCATACAGCCGAGCTCTAACCCGCGCAAGCATTTGTCAGCCAAAATGCCAAGTTGATTCGGTGCGAATCTACGGACCGCTATACAATGTACGGCGACCTGCAAGTCTTGAGCGTTGAGTAATTAAAATTAAAGACGTTTAAAATGAACCAGTAATTTTTTAAATGAGTAACAGTTTCACAGATAATGGTATTTTTCTTGTGTTTTGTTTATTTATTTATTTTATTTTATCATTTATTTTTTTTATTTTATCATATTGCACACAAGAAAAAAACATACAGATACAACATAATAGAGACGACACAACAGGTTTGTTTGTTGTTGTGCTTCATATAAAATTATAAGCTTTCATTAAATTTATAATATAATAATCACACTCAACCATAATCAAAATATCTTTAATCTCTATGATTTAAGAATCCAACATTACAACTTGAAAAATTTATTGATTTTTTTATGAATCTACAAAGAAATCTCGGAAATTATTTGCACTAAATCACTCACAGATATACTTACTCCTGCCTGAGATATGGGAATAACATAATTTGGGACTCGGAAATATTCCTAAACTTCGTTAATATTATTAAATATAAACAGCACTTATTCCTGCAAAATTTACTAAACATATTTTTTTTAATCATTGCTTATTCGCAGACAAAGTTAATAAATAAATAACAAATTGTCGATAAATAAATCTTTTATGTACGACGGGTTAGTGCTTGACCTCAAAAACACCTGATTTTAAGTGAAGATAGGCCGAAGGTGGGATTGGGTTACTTATCTTTATTTCCCATTAAAAAAACAGTAAGAGTATGCAATAAATGTAATAGTAATTTTAAATCTTCATAGCCTTATCTAAAATATACCAGAATCTTTAACTGCGCAGTGAATAGGCATCTACTGAGATCGCGTGCATCCTTCGACCACATCGTCACTTTCCATCAGATGCGACTGGTATAAAGCGTATGTCGCCAGTCTTAAAAAAATCTATCCATTTTACAGTACCTATTCTGAGCGAAGTATCAAACAAGTTACCTCGCCCTATATTATAAGGCATACACTTACCGACAATGCCGCTCAACGACCAGTCGAGCACCTCACGGACCATTCATTACTTCGGCACCGCGGCAACACTAGCCGGTGTACGATGCAGGAGCGACACTAGCCGTTCCAAATTCAAATACAAAAAAAAAATTACATTTTCAACGAAACAAGGGACAAAAAAAAAATCTAACTAAATTTTTAATCTTGCCCGCAATTTTGACAGCCAGCCATTTTTGCGCGCCATTCTTCTTGTGTTTGTTTTTTATTTGCGGCCAGTGTTTTGTTTTCTGTGAGTGTTAGGTTGGTGTCCATCTCTTACCCGGAGCAAAGGTGAGTTGCATTTATATTTTTCTTTTCTTTTATCATAGGAAATGATAGGGTAAATCTTATTTATTCATTTTATGCAATAATATAAACATAAATAAATACTTTGTAGGACGTTTCAATGAATGGCTGTTTTAATTAAGGCAATTGGGGTTAATTGCGCATTAGGTGGAAGAAATATAATTTTAGATCTGTTACCTACTCTGATTTCCGACATGTTATTACGTTTCAACATAAAGTTACACACGGACATGGTGAACAATTCATGTAGGTACTTATTTACATTACGTAAGAGGAAATTAAATTCCTAAGCTTGTTAATTTAAGTTAATAATAATATTCCCAAATTTCCCAATTTCAAAATGCTTGTCATATAATTTAGGTAAGTATATTGTCAGTTTTAATATTCGTGTATTGATCATTAAATGTGTTCCCATGGGTGTCGTAAAAGGGGAAAAGGTGACTAAGGGACTGTCCACCAAAAACATCATAGACTTGCACATTTCAACAGTGATGGGTTCACCCCCTGTCACGTGTCCATTTCTGTATATTTCGAAGGTGAAACGTGGATGTTGTTTCACGCATTAGGAACACCCAAACGACGTTTGGGATATCTCTGATCACCCCATTTGGGATGATCAAAGTGCAGGTAAGTATGTACGTATGATCATTAACTTTTGTCGTTGCTTGTATATACTTTATATTTTGCTAACAGTATAGGAGCCGACCTTACAAATGACCAACCATTATTTATTGATGGAAACCACTCTATCCAAACCCTGAACCTGTATTCGGAATGATTCGATGTAGAATCTCGATTCAATATCAGAAACTTTCGAACTTCGTACCCAACTTAAGTGTCGATAGATTCGTTATAGGGCCGCATCGAATGTCTAGATTGTTTGACAGCCAATGAAATCTTCCGAATAGAAATTTAAATTTGACATTCGATATCGAATTAACATGACACAGATTGAATTTCGATATCGAACCACTGTGAATGAATATTATGATCTAAAAGTAATTAAAAACCAAACACCCTGCAGCATGTTTTTTTGTGTGTTTGAAGATGAGGCCGATTACTAACCCGGAAACCCTATCTTATTTGGGGGACTGGCTATCTTATCTCTAACAACCGGAACACAACAATGCTGTTTTAGCGGCAGACTAAGATAAGATGGTGGTCGCTAGCCAGGCGGATATTTAAAGTGCCCTACCACCAACCACATAAAGCATATTTTGTATTTAGCGGGCGCCGTGTTAGATAAAATGTATTTTATGACCTCTAGACAAATCTATCGACACCTTGCACTTCAAAATCGGTAAAGCCGTTTGGACTATAGGAGTAAACATAGAAATAAACATACACGTCACTAACCTCGTGACACTTATTGGGCTGTCAACTGTCATTTTCTGACAGTTTTTGAAAAGTTTTTCAATAGTTATGTAATTTCTACATTGTAAATCCAAACAACAGAGGACCTCAATGACCTCAATGCTTGAGGCCTCCGAAATTCTTAATCCGCCACTACAGCTGGTGCTCTATACCTACCATGAACAGGTTCAACAGAAGTATTCACTCTACTCGGCACCTACCTTCAGGTAGACTGTGGCTTAGAGAAGAATAGAAATGAATTCACTTTTAAAATGAACCATGACAATTAAAATTCCATAAAATGTCACTTAACTTTATTCTGCACTCACTATTCACTCTACGTGTCAAATTGTAACCGAGAATAATCAAGCAAAGTCTCGACAAAACAGTAAATGTAGTGATTTTTGTAAACCTGTAGCGCAACAATTTGAAAATGGCGCCAGTCCGCGCCCGCGTAGGAACCGCCTCACCCCGGCAAGATTCCGAGTTTAAAAATAATTTTTTTAAAAAGTTACGGGGGTGTCATGGCGTGTGTACGCAAGTCCATGGTGTACGCGCGTCAGATTATTGGTTTTTTTGGGTTATTTTGAAAGGGTTGTATATTGCTTGTTGTCGTGATATAAAAGTGTTCTATGTGCCTAATATTAATACCATATATTTTCCACACACATTTAAATATAAATATAAGCTGTATATAAGTGTAACAAGACATTAAAGAAGGCTCGTACTAATAAAACTATCCCAAGACTGAGAAAAACTTATAGAATGATACTTGAGATTATTCTATTTCTTCCGTCTAATCCGAATTTGAACAGTACCTATCAAATATATAATATAATATTGAGAGTGAGACTCGATCTCAATCCTGAGACTGCCCCGGCATTACGGCACTTAGTTTTCAAAAAAAAGAAGCTATTTTACAAAAGATAAATATTATTAAAAAAATATTATGCGTGCGTGTGTGGTGGGAACAGACTCAGCGTACGCTGGGCGGCGCAACCACACAGCACTGATTTTCAGCCTGCCCCTGACTACATTTTTTTTTTGGTTTATTCTCTCCTCTAGGAGAAGGCAAAGGGATCTAGCCCATAACGGCCATGTCTTATTTCTCTTATTTCTTCAGTTTGTAAGTCAGTCTCAGTCAAAACAAGTAATTCGTCGTATACTTGGCGTATACAGAGTAGTCACGGTCAAGTCTTTCTTCAGTAAAGTGGCAGAATGCTTTACAAAAGATTTTGGCGGCTTTTTGTGGGAACCCGAAAGCTCCGTTACGCACTTTAATTTACACTTCCCTTCACTTGTACACCATCACTAACGTTTGCTGCACAATATTCTGCCATTATTAAGCTTCAAAAGTTAGAATGCACAAATTATAAGAATTATAAAATGCAACTTCACTCGCCGAGTTCCCGCCAAAAAGCCGCCCTTGACTACAGTAACAACAGTTTTTTTTTTCATTTACGCACAGATCACAAACAAACATCTTTCAATAAATATGTGTTTTCCTTGTTTGGTGTCGGTTTCTCCCTGCTATAAACCTCATTTGCTGTTATTGCTACTGAGCAATAAAGAGTTAACTAACTGTGTCCGAAAGTAGTGTACAGTAAGGTATTGTTTATGAAGTCATATATCAAGGTACAATAACTTTGGTAATGTGGTCAACTTTTAATTTCTCCATTCGTGGTCTGGTGATTGTCGTTGAGCCACGAAGTGAGAGATTGGTGAAGCAACCCTGTATAGGTTGGCCTTAAAAGGTGATTAGCATCTTGACTGTTGCCATGTTCATAGTTGTGAGCATTGATAATTACAGTATCCATTTCTTTGTTTGGTGTCACATATAAGTATGTAATAATTTATAAATAAAGACATGGCTTAATGGTCTAGTAACCAAGCCAAAAAAAAAAAAGAAACATGTAATAATTTATCATTATACCGAATAGCGCGGGAACCTCTGAAAGCAATAGGCGCCTTTTTTGAATTAATTTTAAATTAATTTCAATTTAAAGTTTTTCATCCCTATTTAACCCCATTTTCGTCATTATGGGCAAGAAAAAGAAGAAATTTAAGGATAAGGATGAAGATAATGAGTGGATTGATGATTCGTCTGATGATGCTGACCTCCCATCCCCATCGGACTCTGAAGAGAAGGATAAGTTTAAAGCTTATTTTGTTACTGATTACACGAGGAGATACCCAGAGGATTCAGCTCTTACTGATTTTATTGTTTTTATAGAATCTTCAGACGATTCTAAAGCAATTGGTACACGAGATATGATATCCCTTTCTAGCCATATGAAAAGGTTTAATAAGGGCATAAAGTATATGCAAACCATTAATAAATATAAAATCGGCGTTCATTTCGAAAAGCCCACTCTCGCGAACGCCTTCCTGAATAATCAAACGTTTTTAAAAGACTATCGCTTTAAGGCATCCATACCGGCAACTGGTACAGAGGTCACAGGAGTGCTAACTAATGTGCCTACAAATATTTCAAATATGAAGATTTTTACCTTAATCTCCAGTAATCGGAAAATTATATGTGTTCGCCGTATATTACGAAAAGTTAAAAATGAGGATAGCAATGACTTTATTATGCAACCCACAGGTACAGTCACCATCACCTTCGCATCGTCAGTTTTGCCAGACTTTGTAGACCTTCATGGTTGGCGGTTTACTTTGACGCAGTATGTACCACCAGTTAAACAATGTTTCAAATGCCTCAGGTATGGACATATGGCTAAATTCTGTAAAAACTCACCGAAATGCTCGATTTGCTCTGAAAGTCATGGTTTTAAAGAATGCAATGTGCCTATAGAAAAAGCTGTCTGTTTTCATTGTAAAGGTAATCACATTAGTGTGTCTGCTAAATGCCCTATCAAGCAAAAGAAAATAAATGAGAATAGATCCCTTATTGAGAAAAAATCATTTGCTGGTCTTTTCAATGAAAAGACTTTTCCCGAATTAAGTAAGAATAAAACAAGCCCTACAGATCAATTCTTTTCTTTATTAAAAATAGACGAAATAATGGACTTTATGGTAAAATCTATAGTTAAAATTATTACAATGAATAAAACTTCAGATCAGTCAATTTCATCAAAGTTTATAAAAGATGTTCTCATGGACACTATTAAAAAATAACATCAATAATTTCAATGGATCAGTTGAAAATTATGCAATGGAACGCTCAGAGCTTAATAAATAATCGTCATCTATTTACACAGTTTTTATATGAGAATGAAATACACATAGCCCTTGTATGTGAAACGTGGTTACGCCCGCATCACACTTTCAATATTAAAGGTTTTAATTTAGTTAGATTAGATTCTGGTAATAGTCATAATGGTGTAGCTATATTATTACGCAATAATTTATCTTTTCGTAAAATTGATACCTTTTATGACGATTCATTACAAAATATTGCAATACAGCTCACATATAATTCAAAACAAGTAACATTTGTAAGCTTTTATAGTCCCACTAATTGTAATCCACAATTTTCTAAATCTAAACTCGATAACTTAATTAATAGTCTTCCTGAACCAGTAGTTGTATGTGGTGATTTTAATGCTCAACATACTGTATGGGGTTGCTCATCCTCAAATGCAAGAGGTGCTGACATTCTTAAGAGCATTGATGACAACAATCTTGTTCTCCTTAATGATGGTCAGATGACTACAGTTGGCTCTAGTACTTGGAGACAAAATGCTCTGGATCTGACTTTGGTGTCACCTGCACTTGCGCTTATTTCACAGTGGGAAGTGCATGATGATAGTCTGGGTAGTTATCATTTTCCTGTAATAACAAAATTTGCGTTTAATAATATTGCTCCTCAGATATTTAAACAGAGTAAGGCAACTCGTCCAAATTTTTCTCAGATAGATTGGTTTCAGTATAGTAAGCAGATTGATATGCTTCTAGAAGATTTTGAATACAATGAGTTCAATCCTTTGGATGCTTATAATAAATTGGTTATTCTTATTAATTTGGCTGTTCAGAATTCTCTACCTTTTAAAAAAAAATCTGGCACGCAGAGTAAACAAAACAGTTCCAAACATAGAAAATTGCAACTACCATGGTGGAATCAAAAATGTTCTATGGCAGTGGAAAACTGTAAAAAAGCTTATTTAGTATTCAAAGCTGATCCCTCACTGAGTAATTATATCGAATTTAAGAGAGTTCAGGCCTTAAAGAAATTAACTATAAAATTAGAAAGGCAATTGAGTTGGGCCAAATTGTGTGAGTCATTTAATAGAACAACTCCATTATCAAGAATATGGACCTACATGAAAAAATTTAATAAATCATATATTAAAAATGACACATGTGATAATACTGGATGGGCTGATATTTTTTTGGAAAAATTCACACCAGACACTGTTGAGAAGCCTTTAATCACTAACAGTAATCCTCCACTTCCATGTAACATCTATCTCACTAAGCCCTTCACTCTAGTTGAGTTTAATTCGGCCATATCTTCTAGAAAAGACACATCCTGTGGTTTGGATGGTTTGCCTTACAAAATTATAAAAACCATGAATGCTAAATGTAAAGCAATAATTCTTAATATTTATAATTCTCTATGGAACCGTTCATTAATACCAGAAGACTGGAAGGTAGACTGCTTAGTTCCTATTTTGAAACCTGGGAAGAAATTGCATGAGGTTGATTCATATCGACCTATTGCCCTTACATCTTGTATGGGAAAGATTTTTGAACAACTGATAAAACAAAGATTAGAGTTTTACATTGAGAGTAATAACCTCTTACCTTCAAATCAATTCGGTTTTCGGCGCGGTAGGTCCTCTAGGGAAAGCATATCACACTTGTATCTTGATATTTTCAATGCCATCAAAAGCAATAAAGTGATGATCAGTGTTTTCTTCGATATAGTAGGAGCCTTTAATAATGTTAATCATCACATTCTCGCCCAAGAGTTGCAATCTTTGGGTATTCCTGAAAAAATAATAAGATGGTCCTTTAACTTCTTGCATGGCAGAAATGTTTATGTTATATTGAGTAATGACAGTCAGTTGATTGGTCCTAGATTGTCTCATAATGGTGTATGCCAGGGAGGTATCTTAAGCCCTTTAATCTTTATATTGTACATACACAAACTTAATAATATTTTAGGTTCCGGGGTATTAAATCTGCAGTTTGCAGATGATCTTGTAGTCTATGCTTCAGGTTCAAATGTAAATAACTTGGTTCAGTCTATTAATCAATCACTTATCAAACTTCAGAAATACTTCACTTATCTAGGGTTAAGCATTAGTGCTGACAAGAGCAAGGTTGTGTTATTCAACAGAATACGTTCTTTTAATGTAAAAATTTTCTATAATAATAATTTATTACCTGTTGAAAATTCAGCTAAATTTTTAGGCATAATTTTTACAAATAATTTGTCATGGACTAGATATGCGAGTTCTATTGCAGATCGCGCTTCCAAAGCTACTAACATCTTGAAGTCCCTGACTAGCACTTGCTGGGTTGCTGATCCAAAGATATTATTGATGTTATTTAAGGCATTAGTTAGAAGTCATTTTGAATATGGGTTTTTCTGTTTTGCATCAAATAAAAAAATTGTTTGCAAGTTCAATGTTATTCAGAATAACAATTTAAGGCTTATAACTGGTGCTATGAGAACAACTCCTATAGTTTCCTTACAGGCTGAGTGCAATGTTTTGCCATTATCCATTAGATTCAAATATTTAAAATCCCGTTTTCTTCTAAAACTGTTTTCACTCTCTAATCATCCACTTCTCAAGAAAATAAAATATTATTTTAATACTTTCTCTCCCATAAGGGATTCAGATCCATACATTCTGCAGAATTTAAATGAAATGTTGCAACTGGATGATCTTTACAATATCCATAAAAGTTCTAACACCTGGCACTGTTATCACGGCAATTATGAGAGCAAATTTAGCTGTATGAATATAATAATTAATAAAGAGCTTAAACGTAAAGAAGAGGTCTATCAACAAATATCTGAATTTTCTGGATTTCGCTGTGTATATACAGATGGTTCTAAGAAAGATAACAGAGTATCTTGTGCTTTTTACATTCCTGAACTAAAAGTTGGTCATGGTGCCAGACTTCCAGATGTATTGAGCATATACACTGCAGAATGTTTCGCTGTCGTGGTAGCACTTCAATATATTTCCGAACATTCATCTGCTGCGTCGAACTGGCTTTTGATTACCGACTGCATGAGTTTACTTAGCTCCTTACAAACCAAAACATTGGACTCAGGCACAAATTATCTAATCTATGAAATCAAGAATTTGTGGTGGAAACTTCAGACAAGTAACATCAATGTGATTTTCATGTGGACTCCGGCTCACATAGGAGTAAATGGAAATGAGCACGTGGACTTTCTAGCCAAAGCGATAGTTGACAGTGACAGCTCGACTACGTCACAGAATGTGGCTATACCTTATTCGGATATTCTACCTGTCATAAAGCATAGAATAACTGAAAACTGGACAGGGGAGTGGGCTGAAGTATTGGAAGGTGGTAAAGGCTTGTGGTATGCCTCGATTAACACAGAAGTAAATACGCCATGGTTTGCCCGTTCATGCAGTTACTTACATCGAAAATTCTACACTGTAATATGTCGTCTCAGATTTGGTCATTGCAGGTTAAACTCTCACTTAGCCAGAATGAGAATGGTTTCGTCACCTCTATGTAATTTCTGCTCGCAAGATGATCAAACTCTAGATCACATCTTTTACACATGCCCCTCTTTTGGCATTGAAAGACTCTTGTTAATTGATGAATTAATTAAAATCTATAAAGGCCCTGAAAATGTCCCGCGCGCAATTCAAGAAACCCTCAAGAATCCCGAAACCTATATTCCATTGTTCAAGTATATCACCCAGTGTAATATCAAACTATAAACACCCAAGGACAAGACGAACTAGAAAAAGGATAGGAAAAGAAAAATACAAGGATTATGACAAAATTTATGGACTTTTTGACAAATAATAAAAAAGTAACAGAAGACTAGGCTTTGGCCTGAATATCGTGATATACGACAGACATGGTGTAATGCCTATATATAAATAAGACTTGGCTCAGGCCTCTAAAAACCATAATACCAATGAAGACAAATACGAAAGACAAGGCTGTATGGTCTTTTGATCTTTGCCTGCCAATAAGTGGCGAATTTAACAACAACAACATCATTATACCGGATGAGTTTTTTACCGTAAGGAAAAAAATAGGGCATGTTAGGTTAGGTAACTGAAGTTATTGGCATAGGCAGTTTTTTTTTTTTTTCAAAACCATCGATGCGTGCTCCGGCTGGTTGTTATGCGACTGACGGGATTCGTAGAGTTCCTATCATGCGAAATTTATTTGGAATTCATACTATCTAAAAGTTTTTTTATTTAAATAATTTTATAAATAAAGTACCACAGCAACTAGGCTTGAAACCTGTGTGCGAAGTGCGAGTTTTGTCTCGTTTTTAACTTTATCATCGCGTTCACGTTTACGCAAAAAGTATCTATGAAAAAAATCGTTTTGCAAACTATCCGCTAGAGACGCTGCATATTTCTTCATACAAATCGTCACGTAAACGTGACGCGGTAGTAAAGTTAAGTCGAAACAAAACTCACACTCCGCCCTCTGATGGTTGATAAACTACACGATTGCAGTTTTTTTTTGTAAATAAATGAAAAACATCCATAACTCAGGAACACATGTCTGTATTCATCATACAAACATATGCCCCTAGCGGGATTCGAACCCGCGACCTTTTGGTATAGCAGTCAGAGTTTCTAACCACTACACCAAACAGGTCGTCTTCTAACAACTACACTTAATAATGTATGTATTTTCCTACAAACAAACCCTATGTCATTCTTAACGTAGTCGAAAGGAGCCATCGAATCTCGTAAGGCGCCGTTTACCTTCAGTAGGCGCCGTCTATCTTCAGGAGGCGCCGTATCGTACCACTATCCATCCGTTGCTCCCGCTGTAGTAGCTTTATATACCGCGGGATACTATAAGATCTAATTACCTGAACGAACAGTCATGGAACTCCCTTCCGGCGTCAGTCTTTGCTGAATCCTACAACCTTAGGATCTTCAAGAGCAGGGTGAATAGGCATTTTAGTAGAAAGCATTACTTTCTCTACCGCTCTCCAGCCTCGGCGAAAAGACACTGTTTTTTAATCGAAATTCCAAAGGCTCACACAAAGCACTTAGCTTCTATATTTATTGTGGGAACCGCGAAGGACCTCTCTACCTAAGTCACTGTTTTCTGGTAAATACAACCTGGAAGTTAACAAATCCAAAGAAAAAAACTTGTTTCATGATAAGAGTGCTTCACGCAGACCACAGATTTGCTTAATATGAGACATATGAAACAACAAGTAAATAATAGTATTGAGAATAACGAAAAATGATAATGTTCCATTCATCGAAAATGAACGGCAAAGGGACGAGCGAGCCGCGGAAGCTCATAGTAGTTTCTGCTATCCTGGTACAATCTATCGTAACTAATATTATAAATGCATTTGGATGTTTGTTTGTTGCTAAATCACAGCGAAATGAAGGAACGGATAGAACATAACCAGGAAAACATAGGATATTTTTTAACCCGATAAAATGAGTAGTTCCTATGGGATAAAAAAAATTAAACATATCCAGGATAAAGTTATTCCACTACTTGTGTGAAAAGTGGGACATGACAAACGGATCTTGATTTCATAGAAAAACGTTACGAAATAAATAATATCTTGAGCGTGAGCTTGATGACGATGATGACGAAGTAAAATATTAGGTCCTTACCTATGATATTGGCGTTATGTATGAAGAAGACTGTTTTCTCCATACAAATATTTTTGATTTTTTTTTTGGGAACGGCAAATCCAAATTTACCGTTCCCAAAACTTTGTGTGTTTTATCGGTTAACATTAAGTTAAGTATAGGCAGCGTTAATTTTTAAAAGTAACCGTTTTATAAAAATTTCAGCGAATCTAAGAAATGACTATAGGAAGCACATGAAAAGAGCTCTGTTCAAATTTTTTCTATTATGTGATTTAGCCCAGAAATTAAAAAATATTTCATGTGAAACCTTGAAATAATATTCCATTTTCCAAATAAAAAACAAATTTGGATATAGCTTTGAAAATAGCAGGAATTGGTACATGTGATTAAAGAAGAAAAAAACTCCAATTTCATAGGTAAAGACCCCAATATAATATGTCCATCACCCATTGACGCGTGCCTATTATTTGATGTTCTGTAATCAAATCAGACAATTAGCTGAAGTATGAACGTGGCATACATGGGATTTCAAAATAGGGCAAGCTCGACAATGTTTTTTGTGATTTTTACACAGCTTGTAAAATTATATAGATTACTAAATTAAAAACAAAGTTTTTTCAAAATACAACAAATACAAACCATCATATAGGCAGAAAGGCAGTGCCAGTGTTGTGTTCCGGTTGTCAGAGATAAGATAGCCAGTCCCCCAAATGTGTTTGGGTTTCCGGATCAGTACGCTTCCACCTTCGACCTCATCTTCACTTAACATCAGGTGTGATTGAGGTCAATAAAAAAACAGATTTTGCCAATAACTGACGATGTTTTCGACAATCTCTTCTAATATCCCGATATATTAACAGATGCCCCTGTTCTTATGAGTCTATGGGTAGATGCTGTCATATAGTCGATGCAATAAATATCAAACCACAAATTGGCATTCTTAAACTGCAGAAACCAGAAGTTATATTGCAATGTCTAGGTACATGTTTTTAAAAACCCGTTTGTCAGTATAAATAAACTACATAAATATTTTGATTCTTTCCGCGGTCTTGCCTGTAAAGATCAATCCATCTCATCCCATGTTTTTATCACAAGGGCGATTCATTTGATTTCCAGATTAGATTGATCTCAATAATTCAGTAGTCCAGTCAAGATTTATGGCTATTTAGGGGTGTAACTTCCTATAATCTTAAAGCGCTGATTTTTTGTACATAGAGTACCTATCAGTGATATTGTAAAAAATATTTTCTAACGGATCAGGAGTTTGCTTTAGGTATAGTGTAGGTATTTAGTTATAAAACCAACAATATTAAATTAAAGTTACCACTGTGCACTTCATTGCGTTGTAGAAGATGCTAAGATCTTCTAAAACTAATTTCTAAAAAATTAATCAACAGCTACTTTATATTTTCTAAAAATAGTATATTGAATCGTGATATTTGCCCTCCGTGAAATTTTTCATAATTGTAAAGAAGTGCTCGATTTTTTTGAAAATAGTTACAGGGTATCGAAGTATATTCTCCGACGCAATGTAATTCACAGTGGTAATTTTAATCATATAATCTATGTTTTATTCTAAATATGTATATTATAACTAAAGCAAGCTACCGATTTGTTAGATTTTTTTTTATTCTATCACTGACAGGTACTCTATCCATGTCCAAAAAATCACGGCCTTTAAAATTATAGGACGTTAAAAGTGTATCGTTACTGGACTACAGTGAGAATGGACTCTAACTGTCATTTTTAAACCAATAGTAGGACTTCAAATATCAAATTCAATGTGTGCGCTTCTACAACAAGGTTCCCATGGATATACAGAATCTTCCGCTTAATAAATTTAAACTTATTGTAAAACAAAAATTATGTAAAAAGGGATATTACAAAATTTCAGACTACATTAATGAAAGTAATCCATGGGATTAAACGGCTCCTCTACACGATATATAAAAATTGTTGTAACCTTTCTTGATTGTAAATGATTGATTGAAAAGAGACAAACCCTCTGAGTTTCTCGCTAGCTCTTCTCAGTAGTGGTCGCGTTCCGAGCTAGTGGTAGTTTAAAAAACAAATGACGTTCATAAGTGCATATTGTATTGCCTACATGAATAAATGATTTTCATTTCATTTAATTTCATTTAATTTCATTTAATTTCATTTAATTTCATTTAATTTCATTTAATTTCATGTCATTTCATTTTCAGTTCATTTCATTTTATTTCAAATTCTATGAATAACAATCTGAATAAGGTTTAGAGAATTGATAATATGTAGAAAAAGGGATGATCTTCCCCACTTGGCTGTTTAGTTAGTATTACCGTGAGAATACTTCGTTACCGCGATATAGTTTATCATTACTTGAGAATAATTCAACCACTACTGGCGCGACTAGCGAAGTCTGTAAGTTCAGTATTCGATCCAATATCAATTTCCGATCGAACAATATCGAATATAAAACATAGCAACCATCGAGTTTCATGGGCTTCTTCTCAAAGAACTGTAAATCCCGAGCATCTGGTAGCTTCACAAAAACTGACTATTTTCAAGGGTAAATTTTACGAAAATAAAGCATTATTGATTGATAGATAGATGGATAGATAGAAACATTTATTCACTGCACGGTACATACAACCAAAATAGAAGAACACAAACAATAAATCCTATGTAATCAACAAATAAAATAAATAAATAAAAGCTAAATATACTGACGCACAATATACAAGATGTTCCCAGCGACGGGCTGTACCCACTGTGCACTGAAAGGGCTCTGACTCAGCATATGCTGCAGCAAAGATAGTGGTCCATACCACAGCGCTGGTTATTCTGCCAGTACCACTTACTGAAAAACGCACGCAAGATTTTTGTAGCGAAACCAATACAATTATTATACCAATATAATTAATATAGGCAGTTTTAAAAATAACAGTATTAATGTTTTTGTGGGGTTTTCCTTGTACACTGTGCACTCATGCCATTATGCACACTGTGGCAGAAGATACTTTAAAATATATATATGGATAGACTTATCCGAACAGCTGGGGTCTTCACCTCTCATGGGGGGAGGGTGTGGGCCCTAATTAATTCATAGATTTGGGTCAAACTTGGCGATCTGACATTCAATGTTTTTAAGCCGCCCCTGTAGGTAACAGACTTGGTAACGATACTGGGATTGACCATTTAACGAATCCTCCAAAACACGAAAACACTCGTATTAAAATGGTGGTCATCAAAGAAGTGAGGCCGCCAGATAGAGCTTGAATTCGCGAATCGAAAACGAAAAGCAAATACGACCGTACAAGTGCTTCAAGACTCTATTTACCTACAGCCAGAATAGATATTTATAGGAATAATGCTTTCTGCATGGCAATTAGAATTTTTAATAATTTACCTCCAGATTTTAAAAATTGTCATCCCAAGCAATTCATTCAAAGAATTTCTAGATACCAAACACAAAAATTAATAAGTACCATTACTTACTTTTAAATATATAGAGGTACCTATGTCTATGAATGTGATAATTTTGTGATATGTAGTAAATCTTCTTGACTATTTGGCCCCTAGTCAAAGAAATGTATCAATATAATGTCTTTTCTAAATTCAAAATATACATTTTACGCTATAACGTTTGTATTGTAGTGCATAAATGTATGAATCTGTAATTTAGAATATTAAATTTGACAACTGAATAATACTTAATTAGAAAATAAGTTAACTAAGAAAAATTTTACATGCCGCATCACTGGTAGAACATAAGATCCTCAAACTAATTTATGACCTTATAAACTATGTTCTTAAATAAACTATACCTGGATGAGTGGAAGTCTACCACTGTACGTTTCTCAAGAAACTTCTTACCACGTACGACCATCCTGTGGAACGGACTTCCTGCAGCGGTATTCCCGAACGAGTACGACATTGGAACCTCCAAGAAACGAGCCTACACCTTCCTCAATGGCCGGCAACGCATCTGTGACCCTTTTGGTGTTGCGGGTATCCATGGGCGGCGGTGATTGCTTTCCATCAGGTGACCCGCATGCTCGTTTGCCGCCCTCTCATATAAAAAAAAAAAATATATTCTATTCTATTCAGAAAGTTCTTACTTACAGTCATTAGCACAGCATAAATACCAAACTTAAATTAACCTGCGCCAATGCTGCAATATTTAATTCTATAGGCCATAATTTCCCCAGCTTCAAGCTTTACCATTTGACATTCTGGAAACAATTTTGCAATTTTATGCCATCATAAAAGTTTAGATTCGACCGTTAAATTCATATAAATTTCGCATTGTTAACTAAGATAATACCTACTCATTCCAATTAGGCCTAAGTTATAGGCTAACAGATAACATAACATTGTAAAGAAAGGTCGGATAGAATGCTGTTATTAATCAACCCTCAAGAAGGATGTTACAGCATTCAAGCCTATTTCTGTTCGTGTTAATTTTTGGGTTTATAATGACAATCGATTTTTTGCGGCACGGTTCTTAGCTATGTTTGATGGAAGAAAGTTTGACACTTTCGAAGATTTTGTTGATTTGGACGAAATTTTCGTTTCCAATCTTTCTAAATTTTCAATTTATAGTTCTCGATAAGCGATGTTTAGCAAAGTCTGTTTTAAACTCATAACCCAGCATAAGGGCCCAGTGGGGTTTAGCTGACAGTACAGTGAAGGAAATAGAAATTGTTTTGTTGACGGCAGACTTATATTCAAAAATTATGATAATCACAGGTATCCGCTGAGTTTGAGCCGCAACTTTCTCTACCGCTACTCCTATGGCCCCTTGTTGTGTGACACGAATAAATTGCTTTATCGACAATTCCGCTTAATGACACCTGAATGATGGTGGATTATTATTGCCAAAGTTTACGACTGCCAAGTGAACGGATTCTTAGATCGGTTTATTGAGGGGCTGCCTTTAAGTCGGTGGATGAAGTTTCCCAAAGCGGTATTCACACCCATAGCTGCTGGATGGTTAATAATTTTATCAAAATATAGGTTTCTAAATTTTCTTGATATTTAACATTAAACTTAGGGATAGGTTCTCAGTCATGTTCAAAGTCAAATCGGATGAGCCGTTTCGCAAATACTGTATTCTCGGGCGTTCTCTCAATTTGCAATTTATTATTATGGTCTTTAGGTTGACTGGATTTCTTCTTCATCTTTCTGGGATATGTTTGCTATTGTACCATCTCAAGTTTACAGTATGAGCTCGGTATGGGTCGCAAACAACAATTACGAAACAACATACATACATATGCTCACGCCTATTTCCTGTCGGGGTAGACAGAGGCTATTGATTTCCACTTGCACCGATCCTGATACTTTTGCTACTTCCACTCTCATCAAATGCTTCGTACATGCTCGTCGGTTAGTGGTTGACCGCACCTGACCTTTTGTGAGTACGTTAGTAACTTTCATTGACGTACGTCCTTCCTATATATTGCTTTCGTTAATCTCCTTTCACTCATTCGTTCCACATGACCAAACCACCTTAACATTCCTCTTTCCATCTTACTCACTACGTCATCTTACACGCCACACATTACTCTATTTTTTTTTTTCGTTTTATTCACTCCTCTCGGAGAAGGCAAAGGGATCTAAGCCCATATAGCCATGTGTTATTGCTCTTATTTCTTCAATTTATTAGTCAGTCTCAGTCAAAACAAGTAAGTGACAGAGTCTAATCATGGTCAAGTCATTCTTCAGTAAAGTGGCGGAATGCTTTACAAAACATTTTGGCGGCTTCTTGTGGGAACCCGAAAGCTTCGTTACGTACTTTAATTTACACTTCCATTCACTTGTACACGATTACTAACGTTTGCTGCACAATATTCTGCCGTTATTAAGCTTCAAAAGTTAGAATGCACAAATTATAAGAATTATAAAGAAAAATGCAACTTCACTCGCGGAGATCCCGCCAAAAAGCCACATTTCTCTAATCACACAATTCTTTAAGCTACTTATTTATTACAAACCTTAGGTTGGCAAAACTGACTATAAACGATGTTCATGTAAGTGCTTTAGCAAGACTTAGGTCTGAGAGAAAGCGCAGGTCTTTGAACCTAGAAAGCCGACAGCGATGGGAACATAGTGTTTGTTTGATAAGTGGGGAAACTCTAGATTTCTATAGGTTCACCTGTTTTGTTTTCACAATGTGTTAATACTCAATCATACCTGATGTCAAGTAAAGATGAGGCTGAAGGTGAGTGTTCACCCGGAACTTCCAACTTATTTGGGGGGACTGGCAAATCTTATCTGAAACAGCAGCACCATTGCTAACCTTGATGCTTGGCGGCGGACTTAGATAAGATAGTGGTAGCTGGCCAGGCGGTCATTTACATGCACTACCAGCAACCAAACCGAGTACTCATCAAATCAAATCAAATAATACTTTATATATTTTTTAAGCTACTACTTGTTCAAAAGGCAATTTTCCCCTGAGCAGAGAGGTTGCTCTTTAAAGAAAAAAGGTTTTTATATTACAAAATTATTAATTATTATTTTATATTATAATATTTCATTATTAATTGTGAATTAGTTAATTAATACTAAACATAACAATAAAGAATCGATGTTACTTAATACTATTGATAGGATTTTGAATAGTCAAGGCAAAAGGCAGTAACATCAGCTTTGCTAAACCGGGACACTTGTCAAGATCAGCACTGTTTTTCAGTCACCCCCTTCTCCGTGAGGTGAAGGGAGGAGGATAGATTTATTGGTAATGAGAAGGCTTAAGCATTATAATTAGTAAATACCTACATAAATATATAGACTATAGAATGAATTATGATCAGATGATGGATCCTGTGGTTAATTGGCTACTTCTTGAATAGGTACCAGTAAACTCCTCGAGTATGGGCTATTTATCTAATTTGAACTAATGTTACGACCATTACAGTCGAGTGTTTGGAGCTGGAAGATGGTTGAAAGGTTAATTTTAGATTGTGAGGTTTCGGCACGTAAAAATAATAGAACTAACCCATCTCTTTCTGTGGGTGTCGTAAAAGGCGACTAAGTGACTTTCCATAAAAATACATCTATATACTTGCACGTTTCAACGACAAAATGGGCGATCCCCTATCACATGTGCATTCTGTATATTTCGAATGGTGAACTGTGGATGTTGTTTCAAACAAACCGCCTCCGTGACTCAATGTAAACAACATTGGGTTTACGATTCGGAGGTCGCGGGTTCGATCCCCAGCGGGGTACCTATATGTTTAAGTACTCGGTTTGGTTGGTGGTAGGGCATTTTAAATGTCCGCCTGGCTAGCTACCACCATCTTATCTAAATCTGCCGCCAAGCAGCAATGTTAATAGCATTGTTGTGTTCCGGTTGTCAGAGATAAGATAGTCAGTTCTCCAAATGTGTAAGGGTTTCCGGGTCAGTACGCTTCCACCTTCGACCTTATCTTCACTAAACATCAGGTGAGATTGAAGTCAAGTACCAACCCGTTGTGCATAAAAAAACCATTAAACTTAATGTTTGGGATATCTCTGACCACCCCATTTGGGGTAAAGATCGTGAATGTATATATGTAAAAAAAAGGACAACAATGATCCTGTGGATTTCTTGCGCCACTTCTTTTCCCACAGATGATTTCCCTTTCCGAAGCGGTAGTAGCTTGGACATAGCGACTGACAGATAAAGGCAATAAACTTTTTTTATTTCCAGTAGATTTAAATTGACATTCAACAAATGATATCATGTATCTTACGTTGAAATAAATGCTTGAAGTTTGAAGTTTGAAGTTATGTATGTAAACTATAATTTTAATAAGCATTAGTTTTTTTTTCGAAACAATAAAAACCGCAAGCTAAAATTCCGTACAACACGAATGAATACTTTTTTATAATCCATGACTAATTCCTTTTATAATATGTCTTGCTTATTGACTTTCTTTGTCGCAGCATTTGAAGGTCGGCTATTCAATGGGTGATTCACTTTCTGTCTTACTCACGACATTTGAATTTATTGGCACTTAAACTTGCTAAGAGGGACGTGGGAAGGCTGCTGAGTACTTCCGACACTCCCGCAAACCGACGTGATGATAAGGGTACGCGTTGTTTGACTGACAATTCCTAGCCATTACAGAAACGGTCTTGGCAAGGTCCTGGCATTTTCGAAAGAAAACACGAAGACATTTTCTATATTCGTAATATAAAGTCGGAAATTAAGGAAATAAGAATTTTGACGATGACGATGTTCATCAAAATGTAAAGCTTCATATAGCGAGGTGATTAAGGCTTCAATATGAATTCGAAAGCCGTTTGATACCTGCATTCCATTGCATACTATTTTTATGCAATAAAGTGTATACTTGATTAATTTTTAGCCTTTGATAGAAAATGTGTAAGTACCAAAGTATCTTTGTCAAAACCGCTAAAGCCCGCTGAATTTATTTAAAAATATTGAAACAAAACGAGCGTCTATTTGAATTATTAATTCTTACCATAAAATCCTGAAAACTACGAAAAATGGCAAATTTTCAGTTTTTTTTTAATAAAATTTATAGCTACAGAATGATGTTCGTTCCTACGTGTCGTATCAGATTACCCAACATTTTTACTCTTCTATTTTCAATGATCTTCAAAAACACACATTGAATGAAAAATGGAGGGGAAGAGGGGAAGAGGAGAGGAGAGGAAGGTCTAGAAGAACAGACATGGCACTTACAAAAAGTAAATGCCGTGTCGTATCAGGGAGTCAAAGAAAAGGCGGAATATAGAGAAGTGTGGGCAGGACTCCACTGATAAAAGCATAGCTCTTAAATTGAAGAGAGATAACTACCGAATGCATTAAATTCTTTAGACATTATTACAAATGTACCCCTCTGCTTTACAATGGTTTTGAGCTACCATTATGCGTTCGAAAAGAGAACGTTATTTTACTTTTAATTTGTGAATCACGTCCATTAATTGAAAAAAAGAATCCTTTTCAATCATGAAGCTAAAAAAGATTTGCCTGCTCTAGATGAAGTCGGTACGCGTCCTAATTATGTCGTATCGAAACCTATGGCGCCAATTTTTTTTTTTTTTTTTATATGAGAGGGCGGCAAACGTGCATGCGGGTCACCTGATGGAAAGCAATCACCGCCGCCCATGGACACCCGCAACACCAAAAGGGTCACAGATGCGTTGCCGTCCTTTGAGGAAGGTGTAGGCTCGTTTCTTGAAGGTTCCAATGTCGTACTCGTTCGGGAATACCGCTGCCGGAAGTCCGTTCCACAGGGTGGTCGTATGTGGTAAGAAGTTTCTTGAGAAACGTACAGTGGTAGACTTCCACTCATCCAATTTACCTCGTCCGAAATTTGTTCCTCAATGTTTTCAATAATCTCTGGTAAAGTAAATCCAGCTTTTCCAACAATATTTTGAGCCGCATTGTTTTTGCTCATATTTTGTATCCGATCAATCTGCACGAGGAATAATGGAAACAATTTTTAAAGCCCGCAATTTTCACCGCACGAATATGTTTTTGGTTGTGTGCCATATGCAATGTTTTTGTTCGGGATTAAAATATTGTATATCGCGAAACTGACTGGTGTATACAGCGTGAATTTTCAGCACTTCTGACTATGAAAATATTACAAAATAATTGAGCCGACAGAGTTGGCAAAATCAATCAATATCAAAATAAATAATGAGGTTCCATTCTCTAATCAAAATCAAAATCAAAAAATGCTATATTTTGTAGGTACACAGGGTACACTTAAAATAGTAAGATTTTACATTTTTAAAACTACTGCTTGTTCAAAAGGCAATTTTCCCCTGAGAAGAACAAGCAAGATCGCTCTTTTAAAAAAAGGTTTTATATTACAAAATTATTATTTAATATTATAATATTTCATTATTAATTGTGAAATAGCCTGGTTATGGTTATAAATATCCTTGGACATATACAGACAGCGCCATCTAGTTCCACAGTAAGCAACTTATAGGCTTGTGTTGTGGATACCAGATGGTTGATACACTACACAAATACATTTTTTTTTGTAAATAAATACATATATAAATGAAAAACATCCATAACTCGGGTACACATGTCCGTATTCATCATACAAACATATGACCCTAGCGGGATTCGAACCCGCGACCTTTTGGTATAGGAGCAGAGTTTCTAACCACTACACCAAATAGGTCGTCAAATATATGAACTGTATCATCAGACCTGTTAAATTATTTAGTCATTTATACCATAAGTACACAAAGAATTTTGTACATATTTACAAAAACGAAATAGTAAATACACATTTACAAATTAAAAATTTCATAAATATATAAAACACACATTTACAAATAAAAAATTTGTCCCATATCTTGCTAAAACGGAAAGGTGCCTAAGAGGCTAAGTGCGTTTCCTCTTTGGACAGCCAGACTTAACCTCTGAGCGAAATAGAAGCCAGCCTTCCGATCAGACCTTAGCTCTTAATTGCTCACGCCTAAAAATTTACATAGATGTTCGCGTGGGGTTCTTACGGACCCCATTTTCAAAATCAAAGTGAAGCTACTCTACAAAGTTAGAGTTTTTTATTTTCGAATCAGGAAAATCACCTGTTCCCTCCTCCTTCCCGATCCAGACGTCCTTGCTTAACTAAAACCCTAACCTATCCCTTGTCAAATTCCAATTTCTTTTTTAAATCGTACACAGTACGAGCTTCACAGTTGTGGAACAAGCTTCCTGCACAGATCCGAGAGAGTCCCTCCGTCCACGTATTCAAGAAGAGGCTAAAAGAGCACTATCATTCTATCATGATTTAAGATATATATTTATATAATTATGTACTTATATTATGTGATATTTATTTATTTATATTATATAGTTTACTAATAATCACGTGTAATTTTATAACTAAGTGTATTTCTGTATTCTAGTAGTGTATGTATGTAAATAACATATAATATTATGTACCTATATGTGTAGTATATTTGTCCTTCCATAACTGCACTTTTTGTTCACCGTCCCGCACAATGCTCTAACCACCACTGAGGTTGGTTGGAAGAGATCTCTATTAGAGATAAGCTCACCTTTGTACAATATTTCCGACTGACTGTCAACATGTTTTTTATGTGCAATAAAGAATATAATAATAATAATAAATCATGAAAAACATAAGCACTCAGCTTTTCATCGTCATCATCATCATCAGCCCGTAAACATTCCACTACAAGGATATAGGCCTTCCCTTGTATATGAGGGAGTATGGGCCATAGTCCACCACGCTGGCCCAATGCGGGTTGGGGACTTCACATGCCTTGGAATTTCTATTTCTCAGGCATGCAGGTTAAGTAATTAAATTAAATTTAAAAACTCATTAGTACTTGGCCTGCCTGGGAATCGAACCTGGACCTCCCAAATTGAGAGATCGCGTCTTGACCGCTGAGCCACTGATGCTCCGCTATAATAGGCATACATATAGCGATTTTGGTATCCAACGAGTCAAGAATTTACATTCAGAAAGAACCTTACTGAAGTCGGTGGCTTTGTCAATTTTTAGCGGTGCAATTATTGAAATTTTTTTAAATGTAAGACTTATTCCTTTGCGCCGACGTCGCTCGGGTGTGACGTCGCAAGGTCTGGTAGCGCACAAGACAGTCATTGAATTATAATAGCATCATTGAATTATAATGGCATTATAATACCCGATATAAATTATGCCATATATTATTATTTGTTTTTTTTTTTAATTTTCATTTAGAATATGAAGAGCTCTTCAGCTCCACAGCCAGTGAAAATTCACGGTATACACGTCTTTCGAGCGCCAGTTTCAAGGCATAATTTAATTGGATGCTGCAACTAAGATTTATCGAAGTCCCGTTCAAACAGATGGTTCCGTGAGGCGAGCATTTAGATAGAGATAGTGCATACGATGTGACAAATGAAAGATAGTGACGTACTAAGTCAGCTGTCACTAGGTGTTTGCATCAATCAATATCTATCCACCCGTACACTTCACTAACGCATTCAGACTGGGTTTTACAAGGCTTTTTGGCGGGAATATTGCGAGAGATGTTGCATTTTTGTTTTTATATCTTCAAATTTTAACATTCTGCATTTTGAAGCTTAATAATGGGAGAAGTCAAAGTCAAAGTCAAAAAATATTTATTTCGTAGGATAAAGATTATCACTTGAAAACGTCATATTTTTTATCTTAATATTAAAATTATTGACATTATTGCTCATTCGCAAAGCAGACTCCCCAGAGAAGAACGAGCAAGAAACTCAAGGGTTGCTCTTTTAAATAAGTTTGGGTTACAATTATATTATATTGTATAATTAGGCTGAATATCGCCGAGCGGTCTATGTCCATGCTTGCTTATCATCCAGATAGTCAGAAATTTTAGTTTTGAATTTATGTAAAGGTAAATTTTGAATGTCCACTGGAACCTTATTATAAAAGCGTATACATTGCCCCTTAAATGACTTAGTGACTTTGCGTAAACGGCTGGCATGAACATTATGTATATCACTATTTTTCTTAAACGATTCTATATTTTTTCTTACATACATTAAATTTTCGTAAATATATTGCGATGCTAATGTTAATATATTAATTTCTTTAAATTTATTCCTAAGAGACACTCTGGGGCCCAGTTTGTAAATCGCGCGAACCTCTCGTTTCTGCAGAACAAAGATACAATTTATGTCCGCGGCATTTCCCCACAATAGAATGCCGTAGGTCAGTATACTATGGAAATAACTGAAATAGACCAGCCTCGCGGTATCCACATCGGTTAAATAACGTATTTTTTTAATCCCAAACACTGCAGAATATTGTGCAGCAAAAATCAGTGAGTCTCTTCACTTACACGTGAAGAGAAGTGTAAAGGGTCCCACGAGAAGCCGCAAAATCTTCCGTAAAGCATTCTGCCACTTTACTAAAGCTTTACTACCAAGCCATAAATAATAATAAAAATACAACGGGTTTTATAATGCCTCTGTCTAGCTGTCAGATTGATCCAGTCCAATTTATGATTTCACTAGCTTCCCGTCCGCGGCTTCGCCTGGGTGGAATAATTTTATCGCGGAAATTTGTGTATCCCGCGGGAACTACTCACTTTAGCGGGATAAAAAATATCCTATGTCTTAATCCAGATTATATTCTACCTATATACTAAATTTCATCCGTTTCATTGCTATTGAAACCAATGCTTGCGGGTTCGAATCCCGCTAGGGGTAATTTCTGTCATGAATACCAACATTTATTCCTGACTAGCTGGAATAGGTTTAATTTGTTTATCCCGCGGGATCTATACTCTTTATCGGGATAAAATATATCCTATGTCGTAATCCACTGTATGTAGTATCTACCAAATTTCAGCCAAGTCCGTTCGTCCGTTTCGCCGTAATCGAGTTAAAAAATAAATATCCAAATTTTCGCATTTATTAGTAAGAATCTTCCTACTTTATTTTTAATTTCAATACCTAGTAAAATCGTTTGTAATGTGTGGAAAAAGGGAAGATCTTCCACCGGACTGTTGGTGTTGCCCGGGGACCGCTGTCGAACCGTTATTAGTGGCATCTGCAATGCCTTGAGAAAACTTCGTTAGCATGATGTAGGATTCGCTCTCTGATTGGTCGGCTTGGTAATGACACCGTTTACCCAACAGATGTAATTTTATAAATGTTTTTTTATTCAATAATATTCAGTTCCATGAACAAATTTCCAGCCAATTTTCCTCCGCTTCGTAATGCGCCATATTTTTTCCAAACGGTTGTATTAATAAATCATCGCTACAGAGATTATGTAAAGGCAGTATTTCCCTTTCCAATTGATTTCACTCAAACAAATCGCTAAGGAAACAACGAGATCGGAGCAATATGAAAAGCGAGGAAGAAAATCGTATCTAATGCTGCCCGGAGCGAAGCGAAGCCGGGCAATAAGGTTTTCCCCCGGATGTTCTAGGGGTCATTGACTTAACAAATACTTATTAGGCTATGAAACAAGCTATTTTGGAAATTGATTAATAATTTGCGTAAAATAATAATATTTACAGTAAAGAAATAATAAAGTAATTAATAGTTTAATTGTGTTAACCATTTATTTTAAGAAGTCATTGAAACCAAGTCATGATTTTATACCGGATGATTTTTTTACCGTGATGAAAAAAATAGGGCACATTAGGTAAGTGAAATGGAAGGTATCCGCATAGTTTTTTTTTTTTTTTTAGTTTTTATTTTTAGGTAAGTAGTTAATTTTTTTCAAAGCCATCATCGAATAAAGCGTTATGTCATTTGACATTACCATGGACAGTTTGTTGGCTATTCCACATAATTACATCATTAAGTTAAATTAATAAAAAATACAAAAATATATTTATAAAAATATTTTTTTTTTATGCACAACGGATTGTTACTTGACCTCAATCACACCTGATGTTAAGTGAAGATGAGGTCGAAGGTGGAAGCGTACTGACCCGGAAACCTCAACACATTCGAGGGACTGGCTATCTTGTCTCTGACAACCGGAACACAACAATGCTATTAACATTGCTGCTTGGCGGCAGATTTAGATAAGATGGTGGTAGCTAGCCAGGCGGACATTTAAAATGCCCTACCACCAACCAAACCGAGTACTTAACCATGTACCCCGCTGGGGATCGAACCCGCAAACTCCGAATCGTAAACCCAATGTTGTTTACATTGAGCCACGGAGGCGGTTTCGCATGATAGAAAGCCTACGAATCCCGCCAGTCGCATGTCAATCTCCAGCCGCCGTTTGCTTCGATGATGGTTTTGAATAAAAAAAAATTAAACTGCCTATGCTAATAACTTCTATTTCACTTACCTAATATGCCCTATTTTTTCCTTATCACTAGATAATATTTGGTTTAATTGTCATTAAAAGTTTCATGTCTGTACCTAAAATATTTACATAATGTCAGCCATTGATTTGTACTTTCAGACCTAGGTTTCGATTTTTTTCAATCGAAAAAATTTTTCGGAATCGTGTTTTCGTAACATATTGTCACGGACCATTAGTCCTGTTAATGAAACAATAATTAATACATGATAAAACTGGGCTGGTCCTAACTCAAGTGAGGTCTAATCGACTCTTAAACCTCTCACAAATCCTGTAATATTAATATGATTAACTAGCTTCCCACCGCGACTACGTCCGCGTGGAAGTTTTCATCAAAATCGGTTCAGCGAAAATTTCTTTGCAAATTTTGCCTAACCTGGGTTAACCCCAGGTCCTAATCTGTCTACCAACCAAATTTCATCCAAATCCGTCGATACGTTTAGGCGTGAAGAGGTAACAAACATATATACCACACACAAACTTTCGCCTTTATAACATTAGTTGAAATAGTTGATGTACAATTAAATAATAGATACATATGGAATCTGAATTGTGTATCCTGGAATACATCCTTGTGTATACATGTGGAATATATTGTGTTAGCCATCGTCGCCAAATTGTACAATTAAATAATAGATACATATGGAATCTGAATTGTGTATACTTGATCGACTGACAACGTCAACACAACATCAAATCGCCGAGCAAAGAGGTATACATCAGTTGAGATAACGACAGGTTCTCTAAACCGAAGTTTACAAACTTCGATAATATTAGCTTCTTTACGGCCATGGGAGAGAGACAGCTGGCATGTTGCAGTTAATTGCTAACTTCATTACTAACCGTCCGGAATTCGCAGAGCGAACAAACTTCATGTTAATCGCTGCCTGCCGTTTATGTCTTGATTAGTTTTACAACTCATCGCGCGTTTTATAGCCCGACGCTCAAGAATTAGCACATCGATTTAGTGGACCAGTGTATCTACGGCCAGTATAGAATCGATCCTTGAAGAGGAGAAAATTGTTAGAGGTGGCCTCCGTGGATATATTACTTCTGTGTCCGTGGTTCATTGTAAACATACCAACCAAAATAGAAGAACAACAACAATAAACCCTATGTAATCAACAAATAAAATAAATAAATCAAAGCTTAATATACTGACGCACACCATACAAGATTTTCCCACCGATGGGCTGTACCCACTGTGCACTGAAAGGGCTCTGACTCGGCATATGCTGCAGGACAGATAGTGGTCCATACCACAGCGCTGGTTATTCTGCCAGTACCACTTACTGAAAAACGCACGCAACATTTCTGTAGCGAAACCAATACAATTATTATACCAATATAATTAATATAGGCAGTTTAAAAATAAAAGAATTATTGTTTTTGTGGGGCATTCCTTGTACACTGTGCACTCATGCCATCATGTAACTGTGGCAGAAGATACCTTAAAATATATTATATAAATTCACGCCAGTTAGGGGTGGACAGAGACCACAGTCTTCTATCTGCTACGATCCTGACACAGCTCTTTTGCTTCATTCACTCTCATAATGTTGTTCGTTATCATCATGATTTCCTCGACGGTTTAGGTAAACTTGACTTGACCTTTCTTTATGGCGTCCGCGTTTTAATCATGGTACGTTCGCTGTGGTCTTCTCCTACCAACAATACCATCCACATTGGTCAGTCTTCTTTCATTCATCTTCACCACATGTCCAAACCATCTCAGCATATCTTTTTAATAAACGCCATTAAGAATGGCCAATTTCTTTATGGCGTCCCCGTTTTAATCACGGTACGTTCGCCGTGGTCTTCTCCTACCAACAATACCATCCACATTGGTTAGTCTTCTGTCATTCATCCTCTCCACGTGTCCAAACCATCTCAGCATATCTTTTTAATAAACGCCATTAAGAATGGCCAATTTCTTTATGGCGTCCCCGTTTTAATCACGGTATGTTCGCCGTGGTTCTCCTACCAACAATACCATCCACATTGGTTAGTCGTCTGTCATTCATCCTCTCCACGTGTCCAAACCATCTCAGCATATCTTTTTAATAAACGCCATTAAGAATGGCCAATTTCTTTATGGCGTCCCCGTTTTAATCACGGTACGTTCGCCGTGGTCTTCTCCTACCAACAATACCATCCACATTGGTTAGTCTTCTGTCATTCATCCTCTCCACGTGTCCAAACCATCTCAGCATATCTTTTTAATAAACGCCATTAAGAATGGCCAATTTTTTTATGGCGTCCCCGTTTATAATCATGGTGCGTTCGCCGTGGTCTTCTTCTACCAACAATACCATCCACATTGGTTAGTCTTCTTTCATTCATCCTCTCCACATGTCCAAACCATCTCAGCATATCTTTTTCAATCTTTATCACTGCGTCTTCTTGCACACTGCATAACTCTCTAATTACACTATTCCCGATTCTATCTTTCAAAGTCACTCCACTCATACTTCTCAATGATCTCATTTCCATTGCATTAATTCTACTTTCATTCTTCTTCTGCGTATCCAGCATTCACTCCCGTAAACACGGTCTAGAAAACGGATGATAGGGGTTCAGCGGTGTACTGTTCAGTACTCGGTTTGACGGGTGATGAAACTTTTATTTCTCGCCATATTTATTCAAGGAAGACGGGAAAACTTGATGGAGCCACCTTAGTACTCTGGTGCTTGGACCCCTTGGTATGGGATGCAACTTTTGTGAATATTTTGGCACTGTCCCATACACAAGTACTGCTCCCAGAACATGCTCAAAGTCACAAGCGCCGCGAATAAAGCACACTCTGCATAAACCACGAGTTGCGGTGGAGACATTGGGCCCCCGATCGTCTGACACAAATAAAATGTAAAAAATTTATCCATTATACAGGTTCAGGCCTCCAAAGATGCAGCTGGTGCCTAATTTGCTCAGCAGCTGAGCTTATGTATTATGCCCTTAGTTTATGTAACTTTCATCGGTATCGTCATGGATTACATTGACCAATGAGAAACCGCCAAATTGCCGGGCGAGCGATGAGCCAACCAATCATAAGTCAGAACGTAACCGATGACGATACGATGGAATTATGTAATAGAGCCGCAGCGCAATGGCGCTAATGTAGTGGTTGCCTCACAGGGGCGACTTGGACAGCGTATTTTTACTATAAGATATATTTTTATTAAGACATACTATTGATATTTATATTTTCATTATCAATTTACACATTACATTTCAAATTGAATATGTTTCTTATATTAACTCTACCGACATACGTATACTTGTATTAACGGATGAGAACATAGCTATCTCTGTTGTAACTTGCAATACCACCGATTGCGTTTAACTATAAATTATTATTCGAAATACCAACTTGTAAAGTCACACTTCAAGGGATGTACGGGATACGATAAATCTTTTTACAAGCTTTTATTAATACATTAACTTTGACGACCGATTGGTGTAGTGGATAGTGACCCTGTCAGCGAAACCTGTCAGGGTTTGAATCCCGCGAGGAGTAAATGTTTGTATGATGAATACGAACATTTATTCCCGAGTCATGCATGTTTTTATAAATATTTATGTATGTTTATCCATTATCTAGTATTCATAGTACAAGCTTTGCTTAGTTTGGGACTAGATGATTGGTGTAAGAGCCCCAATATTTTTTTTTTAACTTTAAATTGCAATGTTCGTTTGTGAGTCATATCCGTTTCAAAATTTGTAAATAGAACCATTCTCTGTTTACCTACGGAGGTGAAATTCTCTTCAATTCTGATGACAATACATTTAAATGATAGACATACTGCAGCCAGGATTGTCTCCCCAAGAGGGATCTCCTCTATGGTTGGACGAATACGAAATTCTTCTTCCTCTTTTCGAGTCGATGGCGTCGACACGCTTTATCATATTTATTTATTTAATACATACATACATAATGTCACGCCTATTTCCCGTAGGGGTGGGCAGATACTACAGACTTCCACTTGCTACGATCCTGACACACCTCTTCTGCTTCCTTCACAAGGTTGTTCATACATGCTCGTCGGTTTAGGGTCCTCTTGACTTGGCCTTTCTTTAGACGTCCCCGATTTGATCATGGTACGTTCGTCGTGGTCTTCCCCTACCAACACTACCATCCACATTCGCTTCGTATGTCTCTTTGGTAAGTTTTCTTTCATTCATCCTTTCCACATGTCCAAACCATCTCAGCATACCTTTTTCAGTCTTTGTCACTACGTCTTCATTCACACTGCTTCACTCCCTAATTACACTATTCCTGATTCTATCTTTATTTAATATCCCTATTTATTGCTACATAAATGTATTTTTTTAATAAATTTATTCTATGTATTGCTATGTGTATGTATATACATTCAGACATGCAGGTTTCCTCACGATGTTTCCCTTCACGAAATAAAAATTCAAAGGCATGTGAAATCTGGCCCATACTCCCTCATTATACGAGAGAAGGCCTATAGGATATATCCCTGCAGTGGGATATTTACTGGCTGATGATGATGATGTATATACATTATGGAATACAGTATATATATATACAATTTTACCTGTCTGCTGAATGCAGTTAAATAAACAAACGTCTTATTATTGTTAGAGCACGCAGCTCCGTTAGCCGATGGCCTAAATTTTTCATCCAGCAAAGGGGATTTCCCACGAACAGTAACTAGGTATAGATTGACAGTTAAAAAATACATAGCGGTATCCCCAGATCGCGAACCCGGATGTAGTTTGTACCGTTGCTTGAGCGTTAGATTTGAGTTATATATCAATAATAATAGGCACTTAAGTCTACAGATGAGGCTAGAGGATACGAATATTTGAACCGCCTCCGTGGCTCAATGTAAACAACATTGGGTTTACGATTCGGAGGTCGCGGGTTCGATCCCCAGCGGGGTACATATTTAAGTACTCGGTTTGGTTAGTGGTAGCACCATCTTATCTAAATCTGCCGCCAAGCAGCAATGTTAATAGCATTGTTGTGTTCCGGTTGTCAGAGGTAAGATAGCCAGTCCCCCAAATGTGTTGGGGTTTCCGGGCCAGTACGCTTCCACCTTCGACTTCATCTTCACTTGACATCAGGTGTGGTTGAGGTCAAGTACAAACCCGTTGTGCATAAAAAAAAAGAACCCAAAAGAACAGATGGACGGACATAAATGCTTATATAAACATCCATTAATAATCCGATAAATCATACGATAAAGAGTATAGATCCCGCTGGATAAACAAATTAAACCTATTCCAGCTAGTCAGGAATAAATGTTGGTATTCATCACAGAAATATTTACCCCTAGCAGGATTCGAACCCGCAAGCGTTGGTTTCAATAGCAACCATCCTACACACTACAAACGGTCGTTTTGCTTAATGTGTTCAGAGTTTGAATTTTAAATGATATGATCAAACTTTTTGTTACATGTTGTTAAGTTTCAGTCAGTAGTCGCTAAATATTCACTCAGAAGGAGTCACAGGTCGCATCTAGTCTATCGACAAGTTAAAATAGAATTAGTTACGGACCTAACGGGAGTCGAATCCGGATGCGCAAGCGACGGACCGTGACCCATTGCTCCGGATTGTTGGGGAACCGGTCACTGCTATTAGTGCACTTTGGTGTCCGTATGTGGGAGGACCTTCGGAGTTCGCTACTCCTGCCAATTTGTGGAGCCTTGGTACCGTCATTCTCCGAAATTGTTTTTAAATCTATAACATTATATCAACTACTTATTTTCAATTAAGTTGAATCAAAAAAATGTGAACATTATACAATTTAAAAATTTTATCAGCTTTAAAAAAGCTTCCTCATTCTTCTCTGGAAGTTAGTCCCATAGAAGATAGGTAACCCTTTTTAATGTTTATCTTTCACTAGCTTTCAGCCCGCGGCTTCGCCTGCGTGGATTAACTTTATCGCGGAAGTTTAATTATCTCGCGGGAACTACTCACTTTGTCGGGATAAAAAAATATCCTATGTTAAGACACAGGATATTAAGATCCAGGGTATGTTCTACCTATATACCAAATTTAACCGCCTACGTGACTCAATGTAAACAACATTGAGTTTACGATTCGGAGGTCGCGGGTTCGATCCCCGGCGGGGTACATGTTTAAGTACTCGGTTTGGTTGGTGGTAGGGCATCTTAAATGTCCGCCTGGCTAGCTACCACCATCTTATCTAAATCTGCCGCCAAGCAGCAATGTTAATAGCATTGTTGTGTTCCGGTTGTCAGAGATAAGATAGCCAGTCCCCCAAATGTGTTGGGGTTTCCGGGTCAGTACGCTTCCACCTTCGACCTCATCTTCACTTAACATCAGGTGTGATTGAGGACAAGTGCGAACCCGTCGTTCATAAAAAAAAAAAAAAAAAATTCATCCAAATCCGTTCATCCGTTTCGCCGTGATTGAGCAACAAACAAACAAACATCCAAACTTTCGCATTTATTAATCAATCAAGTAGGTACACATATGACGACCAATTTGGTATACCTAGTGGTTAGAAACGCTAGCTGCTCTATCAAAAGATCGCGGGATCGAATCCCTCTAGGGGTATAACAATTAGACTCGTGTACCTGAGTTATAGATGTTTCCATTTGAAAATGGATTTGTGTATCAACCATCTGGTATCCATAATACAAGCCTAGTTGCTTAGTGTGGCACTAGATGGCGCTGTGTGTGTGTCCGAGGATATTTATTTATTTATTATTATTGAAATGTATACATGACAGGGGGTAAGTGTCGCAATTAAAACGTGCAAGTTTAAATGTTTTTTGTGTTAAGTCCCTTAGTCGCATTTTACGGCAACCACGGGAAGAGATGGGTTAGTTCTATTCTTTTTACATGTCGAAACCACATAAAGGTCACTCTCTCAGTGACTAAACACAATATGTCGAAAACTAATCGACATATGAAGCTGAAAAGCAGGTAGGTACTTTATAGGTAGAAGACATTAGCTACGAACAGATTTGCCGAAATTCTCCCGGGAACGGGATAAACGGGATTTTGTGGGTTCAAATTCCACTTTTTTATACGAAGTGGAAAACCGCGATCGCTACGGATTAACACTCGCGAAGATAGAAGAATTGCCGCGAGAAATTTTGACGAGAACGGGAAAACGGGAATTCTCGTATGCAATTTATATTTATTTGACGACCGATTGGTGTAGTGGATAGTGATCCTGTCAGTGAAACCAACGGTTGCGGGTTCGAATCCCGCGAGGGGTAAATGTTTGTATGATGAAACGAACATTTATTCCCGAGTCATGGATGTTTATATAAATATTTATGTATGTTTATCCGTTATTTACTATCCATAGCACAAGGTTTGCTCAGTTTGGGACTAGATGATTGTTGTAAGTGTCCCAAATATTTATTTATTATTTATTTCGAGATCCACGCAGACGAAGTCGCGGCGGAGAGCTAGTTATTACACTATAAGTCGGATAAAACCATACAGCAAATGCTTATTATCCAAGTGTAAAAACATTTTAATAACACATACTTTGTCCTCCGACTCCAACTCGTTTACATCAATTTTAGTCGCGTCCACTTTTTGTTCACAACTCTGATTTTCCTGATTTTTTATTGCATTTCCAACAAAAGAGACAATTCGACAGACCCAAATTGAATAGGATCCGGACTCGATGTAGGATGTCCGGGTGGATAAACCAGATGACAGTGTCGATTGGCTTGAATCAGAGCAATGACTCGATATGAACCTAGATCCTAGAGCTATACCTACATTCAGAGTAGGTGCTTGTAATAATCATAACAACTTCACACAAAAACTGACACTCAAAGGTCGTACTTAAAGTCTTTTCGTATTTTTAACACGCTTTTATTACCTTCACTTGTAACTAACTATGTAATCAAATCTTGAAAGTTAATTTAAACTTACTTCTAATTGTCGTATTGAAATGAAACTTTCTATGTATGTGTAATTCTGAAGACAATAATATTTGGTATCTTAGAGCTGATCTGATGATGGAGCCAGGAGGTGGATGGTGAAACGCTTCAGTGGCCACTAGTAAACCCCTCGAGTTTTTTTTTTATGCGCGACGGGTTCGTACTTGACCTCAATCACACCTGATGTTAATTGAGATGAGGCCGAAGGTGGAAGCGTACTGACCCGAAAACTCAAATAGTTGGGGAACTGGCTATCTTATCTCCGACAACCAGAACACAACAATGCTATGAACATTGGTGTTTGGTGGCAGATTTCGGTTTCGTTTCGATTTAGATAAGATGGTGGTAGCTAGCCAGGCGGACATTTAAAATGCCCTACCACCAACCAAACCGAGTACTAAACATATACCCCGCTGTGGATCGAACGCGCGACCTCCGATTCGTAAACTCTATGTAGTTTAGATTGATCCACGGAGGCGTTTGACTAATAAATGGTTATCGTAGGAGAACGACAGTCACTGACATAGCCCAGCGGTAGTATTGTATTGTATGTATGTGTGGCTGTTGCAGGTCATCGGAGACCTGTATCACTGCGACCGTTGCCGATCTATTGCGATCGCCACTAACCTACAGTTCGTTGCTCAGGTTTGCCTCTTTGAGGAATTGGATAATTTTCCTGGCACCGATGGTTTTTATCTCATCCGGGTGTAATAAGTGGCTGCCCAGGTGGATATTACGTATATATACGCATTAGCGGGCCACATTCACACAGCAGATGTGCAGGTGTTTCCTCTGCGAGGAGGCAAAGTCTGCACATTCCTGTTTCTCGGAGCCCTATGTTGAGCATGTGTTTGCTCAGACAGCAGTGTCCCGTTAGTGCCCTTATGAGAATGCGTAAATTGTTCCTACTGAGTGCCAGCGCTTCGCCGGCCGCCTTCTTGTTGAAGGCTTTGATTAGTGATTTAGAGTGTGTTAAACCTGGCGTGTTCGTCCAGAGTTTAAGAGCTGCTTGGGTGCACCGGTTCCTTAGGGTAAAGCGAATTAGGCTTTTTGAGATACCGCAGAAAGGCTCAGGGCCGTACTGGGATCCGCTAGCCCCCAATTTCGCTAGTTCGTCGGCTTTTTCGTTGCCTTCGATGCATGCGTGCCCCGGGACCCAACGAAGAAAGACCCTGTTTGTTTTGCACAGGGTATTTAAAGTAAGTTTGCAGTTTTCAACCAGCCTTGAGACAATTTTGTCTGAGGCTAGGGCCAAAAGAGCCGCCTGGCTATCTGAGTGGATATAGATGGTATGGTTGACGTAGCGTTTGTGCAGAATGATTTCCGCACACTCTATTATGGCGTATACTTCTACTTGGAATATGGAGGCATGTTTCCCAAGATTAGTACTGGTTTTGAATCTAGGCTGCTCTCCATATACTCCACAGCCAACGTCACAACCTGACTTGGAGCCATCGGTGTACCATTTTAGGCTCCCGGGTTTCCAAGTAATTCGTTCAGTTAACCAGTCCTCTCTATGAGGAATTTCTACGGTGAATAGCCTGCAGAATTCGTACTTAGGAATCATAGCGTCGGTCACCATGCCTAGAATCCGGTCCTCCAGTACCGAGCTTTGGAGAGCTCTCGTAGCGGTAGTAAGTTGAAGTGGTAACAGGCAGGCCATATAGCTCGTTGGCCGCGGACGAATACCATGAGGTAACCTTGGTCAGCCGCTATGGTGAGAGTGGAGGAACACCAAGGGCTCTAATTGGTAGGGCCAACATGTAGAGGACAGTATGCATGAGCATTTCCCCTTGTAAAAAAAACATGTAGCTCGTAGAATTGGTTGTTGGAGCATAAAAGCTAGGGCTTTCAAGAACATCACATACAAATAAAAATAGTGATAGGCACAATGTTAATACAAGGAATAAGAACCAGTTATCTGTTCATGTTAGCCGACTTCACAAAGTTAGTAAATCCTTCAAAGGGCAATGTATACGCTTTTATAATAAGGTTCCAGTAGACATTCAAAATTTGCCTTTAAATAAATTTAAAGCAATCATAAAACAGACATTATTAGCAAAAGGCTATTATAAAATCACTGACTATTTGAATGATAAGCAAGCATGGACATGGCTGTCTTATTATTCATATAATTATCAAATCACAAATTGTAACCCATAATCTATTTAAAAGAGCAACCCTAGAGTTTCTTGCTCGTTCTTCTCTGGGGAGTCAGCTTTGTGAATAAGCAGTAAATTTAAATGTAATATTAATAGTGACGTTTTCAAGTGATAATTTTATCCTATGAAATAAAATATTTTAATTTGATTTCATCTAAGTCCTAAAATATTCTATCCAAGTCCAGCTATTTTTCACCAGATTTTCCAACGCCTACTACGAGTATATGCTTCCATTTTAAATGTCCACATTATGTGAATCATTTGCATCGTTTATGGACAATAAAATCGCCGATTAACATTAAACAGTCCATTGTGCCCAATCCGTTGTTACCATGCATAAAGGACACATACTTTTAACTTCCAGCCGTTTTAATGTAGAGCAATGTAAAAAGTCGTCAAGTTATAAAATTCCGTAACAATCACGGCTGATACGCGGACTTGAAAATTAAACGACCAATTTAATCTTGCGGCCGATAAAAAGTTTCGAACTGCAAAGTGACGTGTGTATTTTTTTTTTTGTTAAACACAATCATAAAGTGGCGAAATTCTTGTATAATTGCTGTGCATTATATATTCGTGAACTGGTAAGCCCTTTCAAGGTGACACTTGGTTGTTAAGTGCGTCGCTATCGAAATAGTATATGTAAGCATGGCCACGGTGCATCGCTTTTGTGTTCTGAATTAACTGACACAAAATATTAACCAGAGGGCTAGTCTCTATTTAGCATAAAGGGTGTTATGTCTATGTCTTGTTACTCAACAAGGCAATACCGGCAAAACTTGGGACAAATTTTGTATTTATAAATATTTTTATTATATATCAAAATGTCGAGTTCATCGTCAGTGTTTGCCATTTGGCGCCGCGGTTGTGGTAAGCGATGATCGAAACGGCCCATAGTTATCAGATTATCCACCAACGTTTCATAATAAATCGAGATGGTGTATTTCTATTAGGATATCTTTCGCGGTACCATTGTAAGGCTAATGTTATGTTTTTGTGGTTCAAAAAGTATGCTTCTATTAAATCAAAATTATTTTGATACGCCATGGTTATTGCAACAAATTCACAATACAATGCAAAAAATTTTAAAATGACAATCACAGAAACAAAATAATAAAAGTTTGAAAATGGAACACATTTTTGCATTCTTTTTTTATAATCAGCCAGCCGCATTGCGATGGAGAAAATCATTTACGCGTCTTTCGGCAGATTCAGGATACGGCATACAACCAGGTACCTACTTACTAATTACGTATCTCTTTATCATTTTATCATGAACTTAAATTATAATAGGGAAATGATGCATACTTCTCGAGTGGGTAATTAGTATTAGTAATGATAATGTCAGTTGTATGTCCTTACGGCAATGTCAGCTTTTCATTTTTCTGAACAAAATGGCACATCTAATGTTAAAATTCATGGTCTTCCTTTCATTTCTGACACTATGTTATTTAGCAAAAAATAATCCTTATGATAAAGCCTTTCGATCGGTATGATAAAGCTACATGGTAATTTTTTTTTTTAATAAAGGGTTCGATTCCCGGTTCAACCACGTACTTATTTAAAAATCTATGAATGCAGTTCAAATTGTTATTTAAATTAAAATAATGTCTTCTTTCAGTAAAATGTTCCATCTACAAAATTCAAGGTACTTTCCCTCCATGTGGCATAGGTGTGGGACGCCCTGTTTAAAGAATGATATAGAATGCATAAGCTCAGCTGCTGAGCAAAGTAGGCACCACTCTCTCACATCTCCAGAGGCGTGGACCAGTCTAACGGATAAATCCATTACAAATTGTTTCGTGTCAGAAGAATTAAAATTTATTTTTATTTATCTAATTCGTTAATTAATTTAGGTATCGCTTAGTCGGTTATAACACTTGTAACACTATCCTATCTAATTAGAAAATATTAGACAATAGAAAGGTATAATCGAAGTCAAAACAGTTAGAAGTTGAGTCGATTCGAAGGTCCCGACAGTACTACTTCCATCCTAAATGCATACACTAATTCGGCATACATTGCTCTCCCAGCAATAAATTAAATAAATAAAGAAAACGTGGAGAAAATATGGGTTCCAAATAAATTTCGCATGATAGGAATCCTAAGAATCCTGCTCGTCGCATATCAATCTAGGGACGGCGAGTGCGTTTTTGAGAGAAAAAAAAATAAACTACGTATGCCACTAACTTTTATTTCACTCACCTAATTTTTTTTTTATGGTTAACTGGATACGCATTTGACCACAATCTCACCTGATGGGAAGTGATGATGTTGCCGAAGATGAAGCACGCGATCTCAGTAGATGCGATTTTCAAAGCTATATCCAAATTTGTTTTTTATCTGGAAAATGGAATATATTATTGTTTATTTATTTATCATGTATTGCACACAAAAAAAAACATACAGATACAACATAATAGAGACGACACAACAGGTTCTGCTAATTTCTACAATGAAATTTCTTCCAGCAAAGTTTTTTATTTCAAGGCTAAATCACATTAAAAAAAATTTGAACAGAGCTCTTTTCATATGCTTCCCATAATCAGTTCTAAGATTCGCTGAAACTTTTATAAAGCGGTTACTTTTAAAAATTAACGCTGCATATTAAACTTAATGTTATCCGATAATACACACAAAGTTTAACCAAAATTGGTATTGCCGTTCCCAAAAAAAAAAATCAAAAATGTTTGTATGGAGAAAACAGTCTTAATGAAATTCTTCATACAAAACGCCAATTTCATAGCTAAGGACCTAATATTAGATCCATTTTGTATAAATGTTTATGAAGATTATAGAATGAAAGAATGTCATTATTAACACTTGGATCAATGCTTCTATTCTAGTCTGTCAAAGCAGTAGCAACTTCTAAAAGTTGTCATCTAAACGACCGATAGCTTAGTCGCAGTCATGTTCAATAGATCGATCGGTTCGTCAAATCCCATTATAACTACACACTAAATCCCACGAACGATTGCACTATCACCCGATCAAAAATCACAAGTGCGCGCTAGTGCATAAATCGTCTTTGGGCAGTATTCGATTTTTGTTTAAATAAGTTAATACTTGACTTCTGTGGGCAATTGAGGCCAAACCCTGTCAATTCTTTCCGCAAGCCCTAAATGGAAAGACTGGAGTAATCTTATCACGATCACCTGCTCCAAATCTTTAATTGTACATCTTGCTTATACAATTTACTGTTACCTCGCTTGTTACTAACTGTAACGAGTCTTGGAGACTTGCTACAGTTTCGGACAGGCCCGGTTTTTTTTTTAATTACCCACAGAGTCCGAATAACGACGCTGCACGGCTGCGTTTGCGGTACACTTGAAATCTTTTTTGTTATTTTGCATTCTTTTTTAAAGCAAGGAGGTTAATTAATTTGATATTAGCTTTGGCGCGAGTAATAGAAAATGAGTAAGCTTTTTTACATAATTGCTTGTTTTCATAACAATTTTGGTGATCAGAATACATAATACCTATAGTTTAGTATTTTGGAATTTTGTAAACAACTTACAGTCCAGTATGGATATACTTTTCATCCATTATCATCCTTTTCTTAACAAAGCATGTTATAAAATATCAGACTATTTAGGTGACAATCATTCCTGGACATAATCAGATCGTTCGCATGCCAGGCTATTTCACAGTTAATAATGAAATATAAAAACCTTTATGTAAAATCAAAGCCTGATTTTAAAAGAGCAACCCTTCGAGTTTCTTGCTTGTTCTTCTCGGGGGAAAATTTACATTGTGAACAAACAGTAACTAAAAAAATGCAAAATTGACTATTTTAAGTGTACTCTGTGTACCTACAAAATAAAGCATTTTTGACTTTGACTTCCTATAATCTTAAAGGCCGTGATTTTTGCAGATGGATCTCGGCTTGGTTTGTGGTAGGACATTTTAAATGTCCGCCTGGCTAGCTACCACCATCTTATCTAGGTAAATCTGCCGCCAAGCAGCAATGTTAATAGCACTGTTGTGTTCCGGTTGTCAGAGATAAGATAGCCAGTCCTCCAAATGTGTTGGGGTTTCCGGGTCAGTACGCTTCCACCTTCGACCTCATCTTCACTTAACATCAGATGTGATTGAGGGCAAGAACGAACCCGTCTTACATAAAAAAAATAGATCAAACAAATCAAAAAAGCTTTATTTTGTAGGTACACAGGGTACCCTTAAAATAGTCTGATTAATTAGAATTATCCTTTCTGTCATAAATAGTGAAGTATTTCACCACATAACTCGGCATTTGATGCATCGACAAAGGCGTATGGTTCAGTTGACATTCTCATCTCGTTAGTGCCAATTGAACTCATTCATTCCATTTTGATTGTCTCAACAATCGGTCCATATACATACATATAAAGTCATAAATATGATAAATACTTTATGTATATGTATTATGTGTTTGTTTGTTTGTATTTTCTGATGATGCGGCCAGTACACGCAGGCTCAGCTTGTAGCGAGCTATTGGTGTGTGGCGACACCACGGACCCCGATACTCCAGAGGGCACAGATTGATTGGCCCTCGTGTCTTGCCTTAAGTGACCGGCAAGGAGTGGACTCGCAACCGCTCACGCCGGTGTTGCTACCTCTTTTGCCTTTCATCAGCTTTTAATGGGAGCCTATCTAGTGAGCGATGAGTGACCACCTGCCAATTTTATCAATCTTCAGGCTTGATCAAGGCAGATCCGGAGTCTCTACTATAGTTAATTTTACCGGGTCTACTGACACCCAAACAAAATAGCCCAGCTTCTAATATGTTTAATTATTTCCGCAATAGTTCTGGTAAGCGGAGCCTGTATCTGTGCGTATGCTTTGATGAATTCGAAGAGAGGTCCCAGTTGTGAGGAGGCAGTTGCTCCTCATCCTATTTTTAGAGTGCCTCAAAGTTCTGCATGTTGGACCCTGTGTCTCCAATCACGCCCTACAAAGGACCAAGTATAAGCCCCTGAATTTGAAAGACATAATGACGCAATAGGAACTTAGGAAACGAAATATATGTAGGATTCAGTAATTATCTGAGTCCAAGAGCCGTTCACCTTGAAATATCCGAGAAAACAAAAATATTTCCTTTAATAAAATTTCGCCTTGCATTGTTTGGTATGCCATTCGCATTGCAACGCATCGGTAGGATACATACAATTGTATTCCTTCATAGACACTGTTGCAAAATTTCAAACTCGTTTTGAATGTAGATATGTTAACATCTTCCGTGAACGAGAATGCTGTAACAAGCCATGTAATTTTTGTTATAAAGTACTGGAGACGTTGTCGACCATAATCTCACCTGCTGGAATATAACACATGACCCCAATGTCTAGGCTTGGAGTTCCCAAGATTGCAAGGTTCTGAGAAAACCTTAACAGTCCGCAATATGAAGGAAGAAATGAAAAGCTTAGGTCCACCTTGCGAATGAACATCCCAAGCTGCGCTTACCTTTGCGTAGTCTCCACTCCAGGACTTCTATGCTCAGATGGCCATCTGACCCTCGAGCTATTTGCCCTGGCCACTGCTACGAATTTACTAATCCGATGGGCTATGTCGGTGAATGTCAATATATTACTAATTTGATCTCGTAGTGAAACACAGAACATGGGCCTCATCATAGTTTGTTCTGTGACCTTTCTTATGTGGTTCAAAGTCAGACAAACGTTTCAGTTCATCGATGTTAAGAGATAAAACATCGATATTGCATTATGTGAAACATCGTAACATCGATGTCACGGACACATATCGAAATTTGGTCATCTACATTGAGCGGAACGCATCCACAGAGTATTTTAATAAATTGTCAACGCAACCAAAACAAAAAGAAATACTTTATGACGACCTGTTTGGTGTAGTGGTTAAAAATTCTGACTGGTATACCAAAAGGTCGCGGGTTCGAATCCCCCTAGGGGCATATGTTTGTATAATGAATACATACATGTGTTCCCGAGTTATGGATGTTTTTCATTTATTTATGGATTTATTTACAAAAAAAAAAGTATTTGTGTAGTTTATCAACCATCTGATATCCATAATACAAGCCTAGTTGCTTAAAACTATTTCTTTATTAAAAAATCCTGTGATTATACAATACAAATACACTTTATTGCACAACAGAAAAGAGAATACAATTACAGAAAGTGGTAGGAGTATAACGTACTATTTGGCGACCTTATCACTAACAGCGATCTTGTCCAGGCAACCATTGGGTATAAGGACAGTACATTTGAAATAGGCAGGTTGTGCGGTATTAAATAGCGATCTACTACATGCATAGACGTGCATTGATTTCATATACTTACCTACATACACATACCTTAATGGATAGGATCGATAGACAAATATACTTTACATATCTCTTGCTCTGTAAGTAGTCACTTACTTTCCTGAATGCCGGGGTGTATGAGTATCATTACAGCATAGGTTTCAAAACCTACCATGTAATGTTAACATTACAGCATAGGTTTTGGAATTTGAAAAAAGAACTGTCATACTCATACTGCAAGAAGAATATTTTTAAAAAGTTTTTTTTTTCTCGGTATCGATTATTCACTCGAATCGGAATCGAGATAATTTATATTAGAATTTATGAAGATTTTATTTTAAATATCGAACTATTTGTTTCGCAGTCACATCGTATGTTAGTTGAAATCGATTTAAAAATCGAACTGGCCAGCACGATTTGACGCGCTTGCGTGCCATAAAATCGTGAAGAGTAAAAAAGGCAGTCGATTAGCTAGGCGCGAAAGTAAATTTTTCGTGTTTTGGAGTTCTTTCTCAAAAGTTTTGAAAAATGTCAAGTGACGAAGACATGGATCTAACCTCCGATTTTATAAAATGACAAGCAGAAACAGTTTTAGAAAATCTATTACCACCGTACTCGAAAGAAAGATATGTAAAGGCATACGACGAATTTATGAAGTGGCGGTCAGAAAAAAAGTTAAATCTCTTTCTGGAAGTGTTTTTATATCATATGTTAATGAATTATCTAAGAAGCTACAACTTGTTTTTACTTACCTCACAATCGATATGTAAAGCAGAGTGTTTATCTCGGGTGTAAGCATCAATTGCATACTCGGGCTAATTAGCGCCCTCGCTGCGCTCGGGCGCCAAAAACCTCGTATGCAATTGATGTCATACAGCCCTTGGTTAACAATCTACTATTACATATCTCTTGCTCTGTAAGTAGTCACTTACTTCCCTGAATGCCGGGGTGTATGGATATCATTACAGCATAGGTTTCAAAACCTACCATGTAATGTTAGCATTACAGCATAGGTTTTAGAATTTGAAAAAAGAACTGTCATACTCATACTGCAAGAAGAATATTTTTAAAAAGTTATTTTTTTTTTCTCGGTATCGATTATTTACTCGAATCGGAATCGAGACAATTTATATTAGAATTTATGAAGATTTTATTTTAAATATCGAACTATTTGTTTCGCAGTCACATCGTATGTTAGTTGAAATCGATTTAAAAATCAAACTGGCCAGCACGATTTGACGCGCTTGCGTGCCATAATTTTAATTTATTTTAATAATTTGTGTGTATTTACACATGTTTCTCTTTAATAAATGTTCATAGAAACCTGCTTTCTTGTTTTTACTTACCTCACAATCGATATGTAAAGCAGAGTGTTTGTCTCGGGTGTAAGCATCAATTGCATACTCGGGCTAATTAGCGCCCCAGCCTCGTATGCAATTGATGTCATACAGCCCTTGGTTAACAATCTACTATACTTAAACATTATCTGGTTGTTTTATTCATTTACATCTTATAAATTGTTAAATTAATACTCTTGTATCTGTATCATAATTAATACTCTTGTATCTGTATCATACATAATTAATACTCTTGTATCTGTATCATAATTAATACTCTTGTATCTGTATCATAATTTATTTGACTTTGTGTGAAGAGAAATAAAAGTTTATTGCATTGTACAACGAAATTATATACACATGTTTAATAGATTTAAATTCACGCATACACAGGTCATTAGCACTTGATTTCAATCAATTAAGTAAACTTTATTGCACAACAAACACGGAATACATTTGTTAAACAAAATTTGATTGGTTAACGATCTTTATGTGCGTTAGGCTAATCCTGTTTTATCTCCAGGGGAAGGGCATTGTATGCTGCAATACAGGTTGCATAAACCTAGTTCGGCAGCTATGGCTTTTGTATTAGCGGTACTAAGTATAGCCTAATATATTTAGTTTCAACTATGTAACATTTTCTGAATAAACATTATGCTTATTTGCAAATAACATCGATGTTGGCCGACATTGATGTTTTGTGTTCGATAAACATCGAGTATCGATGTCATTATCGATTCCATCATTGCTGTTTTTGCAACATCAATCATCCCTAATTCCGGGCCACAACATCGAGTGGCATAAACTCACATTTTGCAACATTGACACATGAATTTCTCATATATTTTCACCATACTATGCGCGTTAGCACGTATAAGTGCAGTTATGTTTGAAGACATGTAAAACATATGAAAGACTATGAAACTAAAACTTCAGACGTTCATCGACGATGTATTAAAGATCGAAGGCAATCGTTTCTTTCTGTCACATTAACTTGTATTAGGTCCTTACCTATGAAATTGGCTTTTTGTATGAAGAATTCCATTAAGACTGTTTTCTCCATACAAACATTTTTGATTTTTTTTTTGGGAACGGCAAATCCAAATTTAGCTACACTTTATGTGTATTATCGGATAACATTAAGTTAAGCTTTTAGTGATAAGGCCGCCAAATTGTACTATCCCCTTTTTCTTATTTCTTTTTATGCTTCTTATTGTTGTACAATAAAGAATATTTTGTTTGTTTGTTCGTTTGTTTAAATATAGGCAGTGTTAATTTTTAAAAGTAACCGGTTTTTTTAAAATTTTCTGCGAATCTAAGAAATAATATGGGAAGCTCATGAAAAGAGCTGTGTTCAAGTTTTTTTATTATGTGATTTAGCTCAGACATTAAAAAATATTTCATGTGAAACCTTGAAAATATATTCTATTTTCCAAATAAAAAACAAATTTGGAATATATAGTCGGAGCTATAGAATCCTAGGAGTTGGTACATTATGATTAACAAAAAAAAAATCTCCAATTTCATAGGTAATATTTTTAAGCCAGCCTCTCGACACTGTGCCTGGAACCTAAAGAATACCTTCTATTATTTATTATAGCATTCAATCATTCTAATCGACCCTTCATCGTATTTCCAGGTTTCCAAAATGTCCCAGAATTGCAAGACGACGTACACAGCCGCTACGACGAGGGACGCGAACAACAACACCCTGTACCATGGGGGTGTGACGCCGGCGTACGGCGGGAGGGGTTACTCCCCGCCAACTGTCACTACGAATGGAAATTACCACCAGGTAAATATTCGTGATCGAATCAGGAATGAGGAAATCCCTAGACCGGCCAAGGTTGCTGACATAGCCCAGCGGATTAGCAGGTTAAAGTGGCAGTAGGCAGGGCACATCGCTCAAAGAACTGATAACCAACAGGAATATATAATTGTATACCGAATTACACTAATCCGAGAAACATTTGTCCAACGAACGGTTGATCGAAAGACGAGTACATTGCGGAGTTAGTTCATCATTAAAATTTTCCAGCAACCTGCGTCGATACCCTTGCTCCTTCCCATCTTCCAAGTACAAGCGGTACAGCTGGTTCTGCTGCCGCCTCGGCAGAATGCGTTAAACGGCGCAAATATGCCGGTCTCAGTGGAGATCACCTATTCGCGCCATTTGGTGTAGAAACGCTTGGGCCGTGGAGACCGGGTGCTCACACTCTTTTTAGGGAGTTATCTGAGCGTCTGGTTGATGCATCCCACGATCGGAGGGCTGGCCAATACTTTGGTCAAAGAATCAGCCTTGCTATACAGCGAGGCAACGCGGCCAGCCTTCCGGGTACCATTCCACCAACCAGAGACTTGGGACTAGTTTTTTATTTGTGACTTTTTTTTATAATAAATTGTATAATTATTGTTTATAAATATTGTACAAATGTTAATAAATTATTATTATTAAAAAAATTTAAAAAAATTAAAAGCAACTCCGTAATGTACTCGTCTTTCAATCTACCGTTCCTCGGTCAAATGTTTTTAGGAGTAGTGTAATTCGGTATACGATTATATGTATACATAGTATACCAATATAATTTGGGTTCGCCAACCCGCCTGCCTGGTATACATACTCTTTAAGTGCATTCTAAAGCCTCTTTCGGACTAGCGTTCGTCGAGGAAGTATTCTGTCGCTGTATAACAGAGTATCGGATTTTTTTTTATGAACGACGAGTTGGTACTTGACCTCAATCACACCTGATGATAAGTGAAGATGGGGTCGAAGTTGGAAGCGTACTGACCCGGAAACACCAACACATTTGGGGGACTGGCTATCTTATCTCTGACAGCCGGAACACAACAATGCTATTAACATTGCTGCTTGGCGGCAGATTTATATAAAATGGTGGTAGCTAGCCAGGCGGACATTTAAAATGCCCTACCACCAACCAAACCGAGTACTTAAACATGTAACCCGCTGGGGATCGAACACGCGACCTCCGAATCGTAAACCCAATGTTGTTTACATTGAGCCACGGAGACGGACGATGCTCAATTACTGACTCGAATTCATTAACGATGCAATTGTAGCTCAACTGTTTTAATAGCAATTATGATAAATCGCCGTGGCCATAGCGGGGCACTCGGCCCTCTGAGAGGAAATCCTCAACTGTCTGCATAAATCATTATTATAAGTATCCAATAGCTGTGTATTACATGATTGATACGGAAACACGATTGCAACATGTCTGTTTATCTGTCAGTTCAACTCCCAAACGGAATCATGGCCCAGTGGACTGGACGAGGCATCGTTTCTGTAAGTCAATGCTCATTACGGGTTCATAACATTTGAAATGTTTTAATAGAAATGGAATTATGTCAAGTCAACTAGTATAGCGCTAATATTATAAATCCGAAAGTTTGGATGTTTGTTTATTTGCTTGTTGCTCAAACGGTGAAGAAAAACATCGTGAGGAAACCTCAATGCCTGCGAAAAAAAAAATTCAAAGGCATGTGAAGTCCCCAAACCGCATCGGGCCAACGTGGTGTACTATGGCCCATATAGTCCAGTCAAGATATGCATATTTAGGGGTGTAACTTCCTATAATCTTAAAGGCCCTGATTTTTTGTACATAGACAGAGTACCTATCAGTGATATTGTAAAAAATATTTTTTTAACGGATCGGGAGTTTCTTTTAGGTATAGTGTAGGTATTTAGTTATGAAACCTACAATATTAATTTAAAGTTGTGTGCACTTCATTGCGTTGTAGAAGATGCTAAAATCTTCTAAAACTATTTTCTAAAAAATTAATCAGCAGCTACTTTATATTTTCTAAAAATAGTTTATTACAATAAACAATAGGTCACGTACAAAGGTGGACTTATCTCTTTAAGAGATCTCTTCCAGCCAACCTGAGCTGAAATAGGACTCTTAGTAAATTTGGGGTTTAGCAGTAAATTGTGTGCAAAAGAAAAAATCCTATAACGAATAATAAAACAAATAAAAAAAGAAAAGATAACTGAATAATAAACTTACACTAAATATATTACATATACCTACTGCGAAATATATACATAACATAATTTAAATATATATATGTATACTATAAACCTACACACACATACTAATATCATGAAAGATGGGAGAGGTAATGCTCTTTTAGCCTTTTCTTAAATACTGCAATTAAAGGGCTGTCCTGAATTTTATTTATTTTTTTTCATAATTGTAAAGAAGTCATATAGTCTATGTTTTATTACTAAATATAATGTATATTATAACTAAAGCAAGCTACCGATTTGTTAGATTTTTTTTTATTCTATCACTGACATGTACTCTATCCATGTGCAAAAAATCACGACCTTTAAATTATAGGAAGTCAAAAGTGTATCCTTACTGGACTAATACTCCCTCATTATCCGAGGGAAGGTCTATATCTATGGGATGGGTCTATATATATAAGGGAGATGTTTACGGGCTGATGACGATGAATGCATTTTATCTACGTTTGTACTAAAATAAACACAATTAAAATAATCTTCTAATCAATCAATCAAAAAAATATTTATTTCGTAGGATAAAAATTATCAATTGAAAACGTCACATTTTTTATCTTAATATTAAAATTAAAATTATTGACATTATTCCTCATTCGCTCATTCTACATTAAAATATGAAAATAACGTCTTTTCAGTTATGCTACTTTTTAACCGCCCCACGAAAAACGACGAGTGTTATGTGTTTGACAGCGTTATGTGTGTGTGTGTGTGTGTGTGTGTGTGTGTGTGTGTGTGTGTGTGTGTGTGTGTGTGTGTGACACAGTAGCGTGCACAGCGGTATGTCACAGGGTAGGCAGAATGATAAAATTTGCTATTACATGAGAAGAACTGCACATATAAGTAGATAATTAAATTAGATTCGACCCTTATACATATAGTTAATATATCGAACATTCGCACTAAGAAGTTCGAGTCTTCATTCATCGTCCGAACAGCGAAGGCATGGAACTCCCTTCCGGCGTCCTACAACCTTGGGGTCTTCAAGAGTAAAGTGAATAGGCATTTACTGGGATCGCGTACTTCATCTTCGACCACATCGTCACTTTTCATCAGGTGAGATTGTGGTCAAACGCGTATCCAATCAATCATAAAGAAAAAAAACTCATGGCCTGCCTTGGAATCGAACCCGGACCTCCCAAATTGGGAGACCGCGTCTTAACCACTGAGCCACCGACGCTCTTGCACGACAAAATGCATTAAAACAATATTATTATATTCATAAATCTTACTTATTAAAAAATTATGAAGTGCAGTGTCGTATTTTATGTACTTATAAGTACTCTATATTATCGACTGTTGCTACTGCTCCACATTTTATAATATATAACCATCATTATTTTTGACATCGCTCGCATGTCAAAATTAAGATCAACAAGATCGCCTGCAGCTTAAGGCTCCATTAGTACTCTGGATAATATTTGTAAGTGCAATAGGTACGTCCTAATATGTAGGTACCTACTTAGCTTAATTTATCTTTGTGGTCATACTTCAACTTAAGAGTGATCATGACAAGGTTTCGCGTTACAGAAACGAGCCGTTCGCGCATTTTATCTATTGAGACTTGCAGTGTCACTTACAGATAATTTTAAAGAGTTTAATATTCTAACCTTTTCGTCACAGTACATTTATGAAAATCTAATATATGTCAAAAAAAAGAGCATCATTTAGAAAAAATTGTGTTAAACATGATGTAAATACAACAAATAAAGATAAACTTGCAGGCCACGTAAGTCGCCTCCGCAAAGTCAGTAATTCATTCAAATTCGGTATACGCTTTTTCAATAAGGTTCCAGTTGATATACAAAATCTTCCTCTCAATAAATTTAAAGATACCTTATTAAGAAAGATAATAAAGATACTTTATATAACTTATTAAGAAAGCATATTATAAAATATCAGACTATTTAGATGATAAACATCCATGGATATAACCAGCCCGTTCGCATAACCAGGCTATTTCACTATTAATAATGAAATATTATAATATAAAATAATGATTAATAATTTTGTAATATAAAAACCTTTTTTTTTTAAAGAGCAACCTCTCGAGTTTCTTGCTTATTCTTCTCAGGGGAAAATTGCCTTTTGAACAAGCAGTAGCTTCAAAAATGTAAAATCTGATTATTTTAAGTGTACCATGTGTACCTACAAAATAAAGCATATTTGAATTGATTTGACCTGCATGCGAACGAGCTGGTTATATCCAAGGATGTTTATCATCTAAAATAATGAAATGTAAAAACCTATATATATATGTAATATAAAAACCTGTTTCTGCTTGTTCTTCTGAACAAGCAAGAAACTCGAGAGGTTGCTCTTTTTTAAAACAGGTTTTTATATTACATATATATATAGGTTTTTACATTTCATTATTTTAGATGATAAACATCCTTGGATATAACCAGCTCGTTCGCATGCAGGTCAAATCAATTCAAATATGCTTTTCCCCATTGCTATTCCCCAGAGAACTGGGGAATATTGCCTTTCGAACAAAAGCAGTAGCTTAAAAAATGTCTGACTATTTTATGTGTACCCTGTGTACCTACAAAATAAAGCATTTATTGAATTTGAATTTATTACTTCCAGTGGCGCGTTTAATTCTAACTACTATTATCAATTGGAAAGTATGGACGTTTGTTTGTTTGTTTGTTTGTTGCTCAATCACGGCGAAACGGATGAACGGATTTGGATGAAATTTGGTATATAGGTAGATCATACCCTGGATCTTAATATCCTATGTCTTAACATATGATATTTTTTTATCCCTATAAAGTGAGTAGTTCCCGCGGGATAATCAAACTTCCGCGATAAAGTTATTCCACATAGGCGAAGCCGCGGGCTGATAGCTAGTAAAAGATAAACATTAAAAAGGGTTACCATTCTTCTATGGGACTAACTTCCAGGAAGCTTTTTCAAAGCTGATAAAATTTTTAAATTTTAATGTTCACATTTTTTTGATTGAACTTAATTGAAAATAAAAATTGTTGACATAATATAAAAGAGAATTATTAAATAATACATAAATAGCTTTGATGATTATTAGCTTTTAGGCTCCTCAAGTATAGGTGTAGGTAGATATTTTTTTATGTATTCTGTAAAGCTAGTTTCCGCCCGCGACTTCGCCTGCGTGGAATAGCTTATTTTTATATTAAATTTTTGGCAGTCCTCAACTACTTCACTTTAATTCAAACGAGTCTTGTTCAAAATACAGACTAATCAAATCCAAATTAGTTCACATAGCAATCAGGTATCCCTTGAAATCTACTATCATGAATGATCCAAGGATCTAGACCGCGATCTATCGATCACTGAAACCTGACACTCGCCCACACAGGCCGTTGGACCTCGGCAACTCGAGAAATGGTCCAGTTCCGGCAAATAGTGTACAGTCGGCACCATAAATAAGTCTACAACTGGACATTGTACCTGTCACTTTCATTTAGTTCTTTCTAATAACACGAACTCTGCGTGACGTTATAAGATTTTTTAATTATAATCCGCCTCCGTAGCTCAAAGTAAACAACGTTGGGTTTACGATTCGGAGGTCGCGGGCATCTTATCTAAATCTGCCGCCAAGCAGCAATGTTAATAGTATTGTTGTGTTCTGGTTGTTAGAGATAAGATAGCCAGTCCTCCAAACAGGTTTCCGGGTCAGTACGCTTCCACCTTCGACCTCATCTTCACTTAACATCAAGTGTGATTGAGGTCAAGTACGAACCCGTCGTGCAAAAAAAAAAGTATTTGTGATTAAATTCAGATATAGGGGTAATCTAATTAAAATTTTAAAAAATCTGTATAAAAAGTATAAATAAGTCTAGTCGATAGAATAAGCTAGAAACTAAAGGGTTAGGTTTCTTTGGTTGGGAAAATACTAGGTTAGGAAACTAAGGGGGTCTTTAAGTAGGCTTTGAGTTACAGTATATATGTAATTTGATAAAACAAGGAAGAAATATACATTATATTGTATAATTAAACTGAAAATCACTGAGCGGCCTATCTCCATGCTTGCTTAACATCCATCAACCTTATGATGATTTTGAATGTATTTAAAAGTTTTTGAATATCTTCGGATTACAAAGCGTTCTACAAACAAAGGCCCTTCTCAAACTTGAGATGACCATAAGTTGACGCTTGAGAATCTATTGCATATTAAAATAGTATAAAAAAATAGTATTGAAACTGAGACGCGATCTCAATCTCAAGATCGATTTATTAATACGGCTATTAGTGACTGTATAAACGATTGACATGAATAACAAGTGTATTTTTATTGTTCGGGAAAGGCCAATACGGTGGCCTACCGGAGTACCTTTGAAAACATCGTCTGTCAGATGACCACTAATCTGACACTAATCTGACAGGATTATGGTCCTCCTAGTGAAAGGAAGCTGTGTTCCAGCAGTGGGACGAAAGACAATTTAAAGAAATAAATAAATAAGCCATAGGAATTCTTTTTACAAAATTTTAAAAAGGTCGTTGAAAGAAGGCTAAGGTAAAGTAAAATACAATTCGAGACTGGACAGTTGGTAAGATTAAACTTATTCGAGCCAATAATTAAATATATAACGCGTTAATCACATGGAATGGAAAAGAAACTTATTAAGAAAGCATATTATAAAATATCAGATTATTTGGATGATAAACAATCATGGACATAACCAGCCCGTTCGCATAACCAGGCTATTTCACAATTAATAATGAAATATTCATTCTCAGGGGAAAATTGCCTTTTGAACAAGCAGTAGTTTTAAAAATGTAAAATCTGACTATTTTAAGTGTACCCTGTGTACCTACAAAATAAAGCATTTTTTGATTTTGATTTTGAATATTAAATTGAAAATGTCGTCTGATTTATGCTCCGCTTACATTGTATAGAGCTGACTATACCTACGTAGTAATTAAGCGCAAGTTATTAGTATGCAAATTTGCAACACAGGGGAAAATATGCATAATTAAATTAGATAGATGGCCATACATATATTGGTAAAGTTTGTATAATTACATCTGTTCATATATAATGTCACAACCTTTATCCCAAATAGGGTGGTCAGAGATATTCCAAACAGCATTTGGGTGAATCTAAATGAAATGAAATATTTATTCACTAGAATATGGTCCAACAATTGATCTTTAAATATAATACAGCGCGTTCGCATATTCTGCCATTTATGGCGTGCAAATATCATTGTCTTAAAGCATAATATTCTTGTGTGCAATAAATGATAAATAAATAAATAAAATAAAATATTAAATATATAGTAAATTATTAAACAAGTCAAATTAGTATAAATTATTAGTGTTCCAAATATTAAAAGTTTAATGCTTGAAGTTACATCCACGATTCAACGAAATATACGGAAATGCACATTTGACAGGGGGTGAGCCCATCGCCGTTGAAACGTGCAAATCCATTGAAGCCTTTTTGATGGAAAGTCTCTTAGTCGCCTTTTACGACACCCACGGGAAGAGGCGGGTTAGTTCCATTCTTTTTACGTGCCGAAACCACGTTGTGTGTATCCACATTCACTGTTTCATACCGCCTCCGTGGCTCAATGTAAACAACATAGGTTTTACGAATCTGAGGTCGCGGGTTCGATGCCCAGCGGGGTACATGTTTAGTACTCGGTTTGATTGGTGGTAGGGCATTTTAAATGTCAGCCTGTCTAGCTACCACCATCTTATCTAAGTCTGCCACCAAACAGCAATGTTTATAGCATTGTTGTGTTCCGGTTGTCAGAGGTAAGATAGCCAGTTCCCCAAATAAGATGGGGTTTCCGGGTCAGTACGTTTCCACCTTCGATCACATCTTCACTTAACATCAGGTGTGATTGAGATCAAGTGCGAACCCGTTGTGCATAAAAAAACCGTAGCCCGACACGCACTTTTTTTTTGTTTTTGTATCGTATTGTGGCCTTCATAATAAATTCTTCTTAGGAATAAATTTAAAGAAATTAATAAATTAATATTAGCATCGCAATATGTTTATGAAAACTTAATGTACCTATGTATGAAAAAATCTAAAATCGTTTAAGAAAAATAGGGATATACATAATGTTAATACAAGATATAAAAATAAACTTGCTGTTCATGACAGTCATTTACACAAAGTCACTAAGTCATTTAAGAGGCAATGTATTAAGGGGCAATTTCTGATTATCTGGATGATAAGCCAGCATGGACATAGACCGCTCGGCGATATTCAGTCTAATTATACAATATAATATAATTGTAACCCAAACTTATTTAAAAAAGTAACCCTTGAGTTCTTGCTCGTTCTTCTCTGGGGAATCAGCTTTGTGAATGAGCAATAATGTCAAAAACTTTAATAATAAGATAAAAAATGTGACGTTTTCAAGTGATAATTTTTTTCCTACGAAATAAATATTTTTTTGATTTTGATTTTTGAATTGTTCTATTCTTGTTTATTAAATTCTTTGATCGCCTTAGAACAACCGCGGTAAGAGTTGATCCTATTAAACATTGGATCGAAATTCATAAACAATAAATGATAAAATTTCATCATTTCTTACACAACCTTGGCAATCGCTACTTGGCAAGTAGAGCGCATTTTATAAAACCTGTTCGTTCCCTTCCAAAATGTGTTAAGGTGCAGATGGTTTTAAGACAAAAGATTTTTACTGATAAATGTATATCTAGCTCGTTATGTGCGACGGAAACAGAAATTAGAAATAGACAAACTTCCAAACAGGAGTAGGTTATCACTTCCACTGTATTTTTTTACTTTTTTGTGTATCGCGATACTTGCGACTGATGTAAACACAAACAAAAAAAAATATCATCATCATCTCATCCCTTAAACATCCCAAGGATATAGGCAATTTTTATTTCTCAGGCATGCAGGTTTCCTCACATTGTTTTCGTTTACCGTTTAAGAGCAGTTGGATAAATGCACATAAGTAATTAAATTTAAAAACTCATTGGTACATGGCCTGCCTGAGAATCGAAACCGAACCTCCCAAATTGGGAGACCGCGTCTTAACCGCTGAGCCACAGACGCTCCCATTTTTTTTATACATGGGGCACACTAAAAGTTTTGCAATTCAAGCTAATCGGAACTATTTGAATTTCGAATATTATATTTTTTTAAACGATTTGCAACCTTCTTAGTAATAAAAAAAATTGGCGGGAAATCATTTGTCAATTATTTTTTATCACACATCAAAGTTCAACTAGTAACTTATTAGTAATCTGTGGTTCCCAATACTTTCAAGACTTACTGCCGATTCATTGTATGTGGGCATGTGTACAACAGTCATGCAACAAGGTCATAGCTCAGTGCATTAAAAATGCTCAATGAACGAGCAAGCACTGTTTTTCAGCTATCACCCAGGATATATCATACAAATATATGCCTCTAGCGGTATTCGAACCCGCGACCTTTCGGTATGTAGTCAGAGTTTCTGACCACTACACCAAACAGGTCACCAAAAACTAGGTGAACTATTACAGTACCTACTTACTTTTTTTGTTTTTTTTTTTTTATAATCTGCCCCAATACGAGTTATTTAATATCGGTCTTGAACTGAAGTATAATGTTTGGTTATATACATATATATATTATTTTAGCTGTCATTATTATTCTCTGGTGGCAGTAACTACGCTGCCTAGGGATTGAAAATGGGCAGATTAAATATTTAAATATACATATTTTTTAAATATTTGATGCACTTCCACCAATCATCTAGTCCCAAACTAAGCAAAGCTTGTACTATGGTTACTCGATAACGGATAAACATACATAAATATTTATAAAAACATCCATGACTCGGGAATAAATGTTCGTATTCATCATACAAACATTTACCCCTCGCGGGATTCGAACCCGCTACCGGTCACTATCCACTACACCAATCGGTTGACAAATTGCTGCTTTCCGACATCAGATTGCTGAGTCCTTACCATTTCATATTCCTTATGAATAGTCTGTTTACTTATTTATTAATTCAGCTTAGTTTATGTTTGTGGTTATACTTCAACTTGGAGTGATCTTAAGAGGGCTTATTACGTCCAGAGGCGCCCTCATTGGATAAATTAAGATCTCTTTTTAAATATAGAATAAATTAAGAAAATTGTCTGCACCCTAGAAGCCTTAGACGAATTATAAATGATACCTAAATAGCTGTGATGGGGGTTTATACCTTATAATACATTATATTAGTCACGATTATTATAATGTAATGGGTCTTTACCTATTAAATTGGAGTTTTTTTTCTTCGTTAATCATATGTACCTACCATTTCCTGCGATTTTCAAGGCTATATACAAATTTGTTTTTTATTTGGAAAATGGAATATTATTGCAAGATTTCACATGAAATATTTTTTAATTTCTGGGCTAAATCACATAATAAACGAAATTTGAACAGAGCTCTTTTCATGTGCTTCCCATAATCATTTCTTAGATTCGCTGAAACTTTTATAAAGCGGTTACTTTTAAAAATTAACGCTGCATATACTTAACTTAATGTTATCCGATAATACACACAAAGTTTAGCAAAATTTGGATTTGCCGTTCCCAAAAAAAAACTAAAGTGTTTGTATGGAGAAAACAGTCTTAATGAAATTCGTCATACAAAAATCCAATTTCATAGGTAAGGACCTAATATTATAATAAATTGCTCATCCATATAATTTCTACTTGTAAATCTTCCCGTCCGTTACTATCTTTTTACATATTTTGATTGTCAATACAATTGTAACTTTCAAACGAAACTTCAACAAGATCTAACTAGAAATACGTACTTACCATATTGAGATGTGTTACAGTTACCTACTATAAATATGGTCCTGAGTACTAATGGAGCCTTAAGCTGCAGGCGATCTTGTTGATCTTAATTTTGACATGCGAGCGATGTCTCATATGGTTATATAAAATATGGAGCAGTAGCAACAGTCGATAATATAGAGTACTTATAAGTACATAAAATACGACACTGCACTTCGTTTTTGTAGCTGGGTATGATTTATGGGCGTCCCACAAGGCTCCATTCTCGGACCATTTTTGTTTTTGGTTTACATAAATGACTTGCCAAACCTTGTAAACGATAAACATGAAATAGTATTGTTTGCTGACGATACCTCTGTAATGTTTAAAGTAAATAGACTAAAATTAAATTATGACGACGTGAACAATGCTATTTCTCAAATAGTAGAATGGTTTACGGCAAATAATTTGTTACTGAATGAGAAAAAAACTAAATGTGTAAAATTTGTACTGCCTAATGTCAGGGAGGTGCCCACAAATATAATGATAAAAAATGTCACTCTAGACCTTGTTGAGTCCACTGTATTTTTGGGCATTACTTTGGACGCCAAATTACAATGGGGTCCTCATATCCATAAATTGGCGAAGAAGCTCAGCTCTGCAGCGTATGCAGTCAAAAAAATTAGACAAATATCGGACGTAAATACTGTTAGATTAGTATATTTTAGTTATTTCCATAGCCTGATGTCTTACGGTATCTTGCTGTGGGGAAATGCCGCGGATATCAATACAATCTTGGTTTTACAAAAACGAGCCGTTCGCGCAATTTATCAATTGAGACCTGCAGTGTCACTTAGAGACAGATTTCAAGAGTATAATATTCTAACCTTTTCGTCACAGTACATTTTTGAAAATCTAATATATGTCAAAAAAAATATAGCATCATTTAGGAAAAATAGTGATAAACATGATGTCAATACAAGAAATAAAGATAAACTTGCAGGTCACATAAGTCGCCTCCACAAAGTCAGTAATTCATTCAAAGGGTTATGTATACGCTTTTTCAATAAAGTTCCTGTTGATATACAAAATCTTCCTTTCAATAAATTTAAAGATACTATAAAACAGAAACTTATTAAGAAAGCATATTATAAAATATCAGATTATTTAGATGATAAACAATCATGGACATAACCAGCCCGTTCGCATAAGCAGGCTATTTCACAATTAATAATGAAATATTATAATATAAAATAATAATTTTGTAATATAAAAACCTTTTTTAAAAAGAGCGACCTCTCGAGTTTCTTGCTTGTTCTTCTCAGGGGAAAATTGCCTTTTGAACAAGCAGTAGCTTTAAAAATGTAAAATCTGACTATTTTAAGTGTACCCTGTGTACCTACAAAATAAAGCATTTTTTGATTTTGATTTTGATTTTTGATTTTGATTTTTATGAATACAAGGTTTGTCGGAAAGGGGGTACTAACCCGAAAGGGTGTAAAAGTACCCGTTATAACGAACAACTTTTGTTCTACAACTTTCCCCAAAACTCAATACATTTGGAGAAAATGCTCTTTAAAACATGTCATAACAAAATACTACCAAGTAACCCTAATCAGCTGTATATCATTCATAAAACTACTACTAGCTTTCGGAAATTTGTTTATTTTTAAACTACTCTTATCGGAATAAAAAAGAGCCTGTCTTAATCCTGAGTAAATTCTACCTATATACCAAATTTCATACAAATCCGTTCACGTCTTTCACCGTGATTGAGCAAAGAAATATTTATTTATTTAGGAGAAGCCAACGGCGATACATTGTTAAAAATATCATCATCATCTGATTTAAGAGCCATGCTCTTGTTGGTGGAGATTTTTCCATATCTCTCTGCTCTCCGCCTTCCTCTTGACCTCCTGATAGGACACGACGTTCAACTTCTCTTTTATCTGCTGTATGTAGCTCATTCTCGGTCTTCCACTTTTTCTTTTCCCCTCTATTCTTCCTTCTATTATGGTTTTGATGAAATCATCGTGTCGTATAAGGTGTCCCAGTTTTTTTCCCTGTTCTATTCTCAATTACTCCCAACAATTTCCTTTTCTCCCTTCATCATCATCTGATTTAAGAGCCATGCTCTTGTCGGTGGAGATTTTTCCATATCTCTCTGCTCTCCGCCTTCCTCTTGACCTCCTGATACGACACGACGTTCAACTTCTCTTTTATTTGCTGCATGTAGCTTATTCTCGGTCTTCCTCTTTTTCTTTTCCCTTACTATATTTAAAATCTCTTCGTTCGTTTTCTTCTTTGTCCAGCTGATACGATCCATTCTCCTCCAGCACCACATCTCAAAAGCTTCCAGTTAAAAATATAAAGCATTAAAATATACAAAATGTACAACTATTACAGGCTTCTACATATTAACAAAGAAGAAAAAGAAAGTAACAGAGATGTGTCCATATTGCATGTATGGTGGTATGATGTGTATATATGTGTGTGTGTGTGTGCGCGGGGAGGAGGGGGGATCTTGTATGATAGATGTGTGAAAGAGTACAAGGATTTACACTAACTTTACTACTTTATCTAACACTAACTTTAACCGCCACCGTGGCTTAATATGTAAATGTAAACAACATTGAGTTTACGATTCGAAGGTCGCGGGTTCGATCCCCAGCGGGGTACATGTTTAAGTACTCGGTTTGGTCGGTCGTAGGGCATTTTAAATACCCGTCTGGCTAGCTACCACCATCTTATCTAAATCTGCCGCCAAACAGCAATGTTAATAGCATTGTTTTGTTCCGGTTGTCAGAGATAAGATAGCCAGTTCCCCAAATGTGTTGGGGTTTCCGGGTCAGTACGCTAAACCTTCGACCTCATCTTCACTTAATATCAGGTGTGATTGAGGTCAAGTACGAACCCGTCGTGCATTAAAAAAAAACACACTCTATACCGTATGAGATTTTTTACCGTAAGGAAGACATATATCCAAACTATCGCATTTATAATATTATGCATTTGATCTACATTTGTACTAAAATGGAAACACAATTAAAATAATTTTCTTAATTTAAATCCGAGGGTGACGTTTTCAGTTTTGCTACTTTTCAACCCCCCGACGAAAAACGAAGGGTGTTATGTGTTTGACGGCTTTGTATGTATGTGATACATAGTTGATTTATTTATCTAGCAAGATGATAATACCCATTGGTTCTCTTCTAACCTTTTACCCACTGCCCAAAGAAGAAGGGTACTGCTTTTCGAGTGTATGTATGTATATATGTCCGTTCCTTTGACGCATCCTCGTTAGATTCAGCTTGGTAACCACCGACGAAAAACGATGGCGTTGTGTGTGTGTCCCAAAGGTATCGACAGAATTCATAAACACATATTTGAATCAATTTATAAAAAAGAATATTTTTTATTGCCCCCGAAACTGCACCTTAAAATACCTTTCTCCAAACCCATAAATGATAATGGCGAACCTAATTGGGGTGATCTCGTTAATTTCGCCAGAGTACTGTCAGTGACAAAAGCGTATCAACAATATGAACTCTATTTAGTTTCACCATCAGCACAAACAAGCAAATATATAACTATTTAAAAACCAAAAATTCCGACAGCATATCTCGTTTATAGCGGACGCTATGTTGGATTTTTTAGCATATAATGTATCCTATGACGCTCCAGGTATCAAGACGAAGCTAACGATGGCACTTCGAAATCAGTCAAGCCGTTTAGGCTACAGGATGCTCCAAAGGAACGGCATAACATACATATATATATACATACACTCAAAAACATTACCGTTTGTTAAGTCTGCTAACCTAACACCTTGGGGTTGATAATATTGAGCACTACTTCCCGTACGTGTAAATGATTTATTGATATATTGATAGGCACACGCGGAGCTCTTGCTGTCCGATCGTGAAAACGCTATGGTGTCTTGCTAACGACTAACATTGGCATTAATAAAAGCCGCGGTAAAATGCTGACGCGAAGAATGTACAGTTGGACTGTATACCATCCATTCTTGACCAGTCGGGTAAAAACAATGTGGGTGCGGCAACAGACGTTTAAATATTAACAGATTGGACATAAGAAGTAAATAACGTAGCCAGTTGCTATATAAAAGTATTAGCCACTTTGAGGCTTTCACGTATGAGTATGTCTGGAAAAGGATTCTAATTGAAGCGCTTATCAGATTACGAATTGATTAATACCTTGACTAATACCTACTATTTATATATGAAAAGTCTCGCAGTTGACATAAGCTGCAAGAGGTACGCTTCTATTCATAGTTCTGTGGGTCTACGTACATTTTCTACGAAACACGGTGTTGCTGCCGCGTGGTATAAAGAAAGCGCCGCCCTCTCCACAGTTACTCATACCTTTGTAACGCCATCTAGCTGCGACATCTATTGTTGAATAGGAAGGACTTTGCACAATGAACATATCTTAAACGTGAATTCTATGGGTGGCATTTTAGGATCTGCCCGCAAACACATTTTTTTATCGATCTGCATCTTTCATAGTCATATCGCAACACGTGTGAACCCGACAAGCGATTTAGCAAAAATGACTAATGACGATGACGTTTCGAGCTGATTTGGGATCACACAATACAATCGTAATCAATCAAATCAATTAAACTTATTACAATTTAGGATGACTGGAAAAGATATCTCATAGACCAAGTTCTTTTTTTTATTTAAGTGAAGGTCGAAGGTGGAAGCGTACTGACCCGGAAACCCCAACACATTTGGGGGACTGGCTATCTTATACTTAACAACCGGAACACAAAAATGCTATTAACATTGCTGCTAGGCTGCAGATTTAGATAAGGTGGTGGTAGCTGGCCAGGCGGACATTTAAAAGCCCTACCACCAACCAAACCGAGTACTTAAACATGTACCCCGCTGGGGATCGAACCCGCAACCTCCGAATCGTAAACCCAATGTTGTTTACATTGAGCCACGGAGGCGGTTAAAGTCTGCCATTGTACACTATTTCGACTAAAATGTAATACCTGTACTTGTACAATATCTTAATTTGTACAAGAAAGCGTTTAAAAAAACAGTATTAAGTACGTATCTTCGATACATTTATTAGTTGCGTGATCTATTTCATTGGTACTCCAACTATCCGGTTCTTACGCCTTTAAATCTAATTGTCATAAATATGACGAAACATTCAATTAACAACACACAATGCTGATGTGCAAAATGACACCGGTGAACGCCTTTTATTGCATACACTAGTGAACTTACCTCTGATCTATATTAGTACAGTCAGTTACAAAATATACTTGGTTATTCTAAACCTAACACCACACCAACAGTAGCATTTACCTTTTGACTTAATCACATCTACAAAATTCTTGATATATTCCAAAACTAATAAATTTTGTGTCGCTTCTGTCGACGTCTGTACCGATCCAATTTCCCGAATGCGGTGCGAGTTGGGAAACAAGCTTGTAATATACATTGGTGTGTATGTATATGTTGTAGTAACATGCTGTTTACGTAAACGGATGGGTGGACTTTTAGGGCGAGCGCCCACGGCGATATTTTTTAGCGATGCTGTTGCGCTTCCGTCGCGCGTTCGCATCGATGCAGTCGCGATACGGTCGCTAGCTGTGTGCCCTCGCCCATTCGTTGTGATGCAAACGCGATACTGTCGCGCTTCTGTCGCGATGCAAACGCGATTCAGTAACGGCACCCTGCGATCGCTACAGTTGCAAGATGGACTCCGTTGAGGCAACATTGGTCACGTTGTCTTTGGTGCTGCTTTTACGTAAGCAGCCGAAGCGTGGGCAACGAAAGCAACGTCAATATTGGGTGCACCCATTTAATAAAGAGAGATTAATTGGTGGACATACCCCGTTCTCTCCCCGATGTCGTCCGTCACGGTCGCGCGTCCGCATCGATACAGTCGCGATGCTGTAGCGTTAGTAGCGCGTTGCAAATGCGACTAACGCGCGTTAGTAGCAATGCTGTCGCGCATTTACGAGACGCGCGACTGCATCGCTACAAAAAGTCGCCGTGGGCGACCGCCCTTAGATGTCTTTTAGTCGAGTCCTCTGAAACAACCTGACAACGCTTCGGTGACCATATTTAAGATTTATTTGATTTAAATTCCGTAGACAGAACAGGTGAAGCTCAGCTGTCATATCTATACCGTTTTCTTTTCGACGACCTGTTTGATACAGTGATTAGAAACTCTGTCTGCTGCACTAAAAGGTTCTGTTGACCGAGGTCGAGGGTTCGATTCCCGTTATGAGCATATGTTTATATGATGATGGGCATGTGGACCAGAGGGATGTTTTCAAATATAATAGATATATCCTATTAATATTATAAATGTGGAAGTTTGGATGTTTGTTTGGTGCTCAATCACGGCGAAACGGATGAACGGATTTGGATGAAATTTGGTATATAGGTAGATCATACCCTGGATTAAAACATAGGATATTTTTAATCCCGATAAAGTGAGTATTTACCGCGGGATAAACATATTTCTATGATAAAGTTATTGCACTCTGGCGAAGCCGCGGGAGGAAAGCTAGTATATAATACATTTTAAGTATAAAAATATATTCGGTATAGAAAGAAGGAAATTATTTATTTGCCAGAATACAGTTTATAAGATCTGATAATCTGCATGCAGATGTGCGAAATATGATTTGTGACACTTTACATAGCATTCTGATAATTTAAATATTCCTTAACATTATAGAAACACTTTGCCTGAAGACATTGTATCAATCGAATTTTAAACGTTTTGTCATTGTTATACAATATTATACACATATTATAAACATTATTTTCATAAACGTATTTGCGGCAAGGAGGTTTATACAATAGGTTACAGTATTGTGCTCTTGTATGTCTATCACTAGTCTCACTACGCTTATTAAAATATTTAAAACGAGACACGAGTCTTTTATGTACATACAAGGTAACGGAACAATTTTATACTTTTTAAACAAAGGCTTACAGCTGTCTAGAATCCACGCGTTATCTAATACACGGACACATTTTTTCTGCAACTTGAAAGCTCTGTCTAATGACAGATAATTCAACAGTTGATAATTCAACAGATTTACTCCATAATAATAAACCACAGCTTAAGACTGATGAGACGTATCCATGGTATGCAGTCAATGCTGCTTCTGTAGATACCGTTTGCCTCAGCCTTTTTAATGCGAAAACGAAGGAATCAAGTTTTGAGGTCAATATGAGATTTCCAGTTTAAGTTTTTGTCAATATTTATACCTAAAAATTTAAATGTATTTGTTATTTCTATTTTAGAATCATTGTATTATACTTAATACAAGCGCAGTTGCTTTATGTGGAACTAAATGCCACTGTCTGTATGTACAAGGATATTTAATATTATGTATGTATGTCTTAAACTAACTACGTAAGGGGTATAGTATGCTCAGCGAATTACCTAACGTACTCTCTGTGTTACTAGTAAGTTGCATTGAAAAATGGAACCCTTCTAGGACCAAATGATGGTCCATCTATGTCAAGAAATACGCAAGTCGAAATAAATCAAATATTTAGGTCTACGGTCCCTTGGAAAAAATCAAGCTCCTAAGTCAACCTAATCAAGAAATATGACCATTTATGCCCCATATTTTGACGCTCAATTGCTATAAATGAAATCAAAACCTATAGGGTACTTGTCCACACTGTGAGAAAAAAAAGTGAACCAAGAAGCAGTGAAATGGAAACTTCGAATATTCCTGTATTACCAATAAGTTAAGCGTTCCTATTCAGAACGTAATCTTCACTTCAAGCGCAGCTCATTCACACAGATTGCTCCTTAAAATATTCAAAATTTAATATAAAAAAAAGTTGGAAGACGCCGCCTATCGCTGCGGGCCAATCTAGATTTCTCAAATACGCTCTCTTGGTTTAATAAAGGAGTGTACATTTTCAGTTTTCAGACATTTTTCCTTTGTCCCCGAAAATGAGACAAACACAATCATTTTGCTGGTTATACCGCCATTCCATATTTTCGTCGTGAGTTTGAAGCTGAATAATTTCAGTTGATAGATAAGCCTGTTGATCTAGAATAAAATTAAGTAATATATATATAAAATTAAGTAGTAGTATACCGGATGAGTTTTTTTACCGTAACGAAAAAAATAGGTAAGTGAAATAGAAGGTATTGGCATAGGTCGTTTATTTTTTTTTCCAAACTCTCATGGAATAAACCGTTAATTTTGCCATTTAAAGGTCGCGTTTGTAGCATATTCCATATAATTACATCATTAAATTAAACGAATAAAGAAAACTTGGAGAATATATTAGTTGCAATTAAAATTCTCATAATAGGAACCCTAGGAATCCCGCCAGTCGCATATCAATCTCCGTCAGGCGCGTGTGAAAAAAAATAAACGACCTATGCCAATACCTTCCATTTCACTTACCTAATATGCCCTATTTTTTCGTTACTGTAAAAAAAACTCATCCGGTATATAAGTGTGTGTGGGACAAATAAATGCTTTATCTATCTGGTGATCTTGAAGCCTAAATATGTTCTTATTGTTTTTGGACTGCAGGAACTGTTACTGTCACCCGTGTCTGAATCCTCTTGAGAGAACCCTCAAAGTTAGACAATCTGCTCAAGTTCTCTTTAACTCTTGTTTGTAAAATCCATTGTTTGGATAAGGAGATAATAAGGACCCTTGAGGGTATGATTGTTGTCTGCTCAATTCGTACTACTTCGACTATGACGTCGTCCCTATACATAGTTGTAGGACAAGGGATACGCCCATTGTATACTACGTGGGCAGTTTCACAGTAGGTGTAAACAACAGGGCTTGTTTACCGGTGTATTTTTAAATCAACGTCAAGTAAAAAGGAGTGTCTTATTTAGGTTTAGCTCGACCGGTAAAAAACGGTTTTCTTAAGGAGAGAAATTAAATAGGTTTAAAACCTATCAGTCCAGCGATGTTTTCCTACTGACGACGCACGTTTGTACCTATCACTAAAGACTTCAAACGAATGCTTCGAACGTAACCTTTTCTGAAATCCAGTAATATAAACCTTCATTTACCGGTATTTTCGGAACCGATTAAAAGCCCTAAACCTTGAACGTTTGTGCATATTTTTTTTATTTAGTAAATGCAATTACTGAGTTATTTTTAATATTTTCAATTTTTTCAATTTACAATTGTTTATTTGGGAAACTTACAGTCATTATAAAACATAGTAAAGTAGCTATAGATAAGTCATAGACCAAATTGTTTCCACAGATAAAATAAAGTAGGTAGGTAACCTTTAGAAAAACGTTTACGATTATTTGCTGAGAAAACTTAATTTGTATTTTTTATCCACAACGGGTTAGCACTTGACCTCAACCACACCTGATGTTAAGTGAAGATAAGGCCGACAATGGGAATGTACTGACCCGGAAACTCCATCTTATCTGGGAGACTGGCTATCTCCTAACTAGGTAACTAGGTAGTGCCAATTTTAGTCGAAAAGCAATGTAGGCTGGCATACTGAGAATTTAAACGTTCAACCAACCAGACATATTGCTGTTTTGTGTGTGCCTTTCTTTTCTATCGAAATTCGTCATCAAATCACAGATACGGAATTGTGGATAGGTAGCCTACAATATCAATCTAGCTATTTTATAGTTTTTAACATAATTTTAAAATTCCTGCTCATTCGTAGAGCTGACTCCACACAGAAGAACAAGCATGAAACGCAATGGTTGCTCTTTTCCAACCTAGCTGAAAGTAAACCTAGCTGAACTTGACATTTGTCAGAAAATTTTGATAGTCCCAACTAGTTACCTATCTTCACAATTGCTGCCAAGTCAGTAAATTCACGAATACCTATATTCAAATGGCGCCCCAAAGATAACGGAATAGGTCACGCATACAGCATAACATATTCACCCAATTCCGTGAAAACAGTAACTAAACGCAAGTGTTTGTGTTCACAGCAAGTGACGGCGAAAGTACTCTTCGGTAGCGTGACAGCGATCAATGACCTCAGCTACAAACGCCAGGAGAAACCGGAGCGGGAAGTACGGCGGACGCACTAGCGACATCTAGCAGCAGGTGTTATATCCACTAATTTAGTCTTGGCGCTCTCGTAGTACTGTTGGAAAATCATAGATGGCGCTGTTTATAGCGACATCTATTGGCTGCCTGTAAATAGTTTACAGAATAATATCGTAGTTCAGATAAAATATCATAGATGGTGCTTCATATGCTTAGGGCTAGTGATACTGTTTCTTAAACAATTGTTTAGATGGCGCTGTTAAAGAATATAATTCTATTGTTTAAATCTACGTACAGATGGCGTTGCAAATTAAAGAATAATAATTTGTTTATATTGTAAATCCGTTTGGCTATTTTGCTGCAATTAATTAATTTCATTTTTATTTCAGGTAATGAACATGTGATATGAAGAAAATAATGGAAGCTAAGGTGTGATCTCGGAAAATCAGAGTTATGTCCATAATATTATTGATATTTTTATTTTATATTACATTATTTATAGCAGGGTTTATATCTCTGGTATAGTGTACTCGTGTTTAGATATTTACTTATTATTATATACCCAATTTGTCTCTTTACTTTTACTATTTCTTGTCTTAGTATAAAAAGACACAGTAATGCTAAAGCACAGTATAATAAAAACAACCAATTGCAGCTATGTCAATTACGCATGTTTTATAAAAAAAAATTATTTCTTTCCAAACTTATAGATATTAGATAAGGTATTAATGAATAATCTGTTATGCTACATAATTAGAATCAATTTCTAGACATTTTTCTCATACATTAAACCTTATCGTGGCAAATAATTTTGTTTGAAAACTGGCTACGATATGTGTACAGTCTAATACAGAAAATCCTTTACAACGCCGCATACTCTTCTGTGGAAATCATGAATGTTTCTCGATAGTACTTTAATTATAAATTGTAATGATATTTAAAATGACTTCTCTATTATGGAAATTTTGTCATCCACGATACAGGCCTAGCCTAGTGTGGATGTTACAGCAAATGTATAATTATCTATGGTCCTTTTTGGTAAATAAACATCTTATCTTATATTGTTGAACTAAGGAATTTCTGTAACTATAAATGAAAATTTACCCAAACGCTTACTTTATCAGGCAGGTCTGTAAAGGATTTTCTGTCTGTGACTCGCACTTTTCTATTCTTTGTATCATTTATGTCTGATGGTTCTTAGCTATGTTTGATAGAAATTGTTACATCCATTTCTAAGATATTTAGCGTTTAACGTGGTTGGTTTACTTGCATAATATTTTTGATAATCTCGGGAGTTTTTAAGTTTTCATTTCATTATATAAATTCTAGTTTATTCGTGTTTTTCTGTCGTTCTATTTTAGAGACGTTTTAGCCTAAAACCACGGTACCCTCAGATGTCAATGGTACATAAATTATATAATAATAGCGTTCGCATAATAATAATTGAAGTGACATCACATAATTTTTATTTTAAAGATTTATATTGACATTCAACAACATGTATCTAACATTGAAAGAAACGTTGAAATTTATTTAAAAACAGTAACAAATGCAAAGATGAAATTTAAATGTAAAATAGAGTATTAAAAATTGGGATCGCGTGACAAGGTACCCAGAACGCTGGCAGCGTTTCCTCGCTGGATGCAGATACTCTCTCAGATTAAGATACAAAATTCATCATCATCATCAGCCCGTAAATATCCCACTGCAGGGATAAAGGCCTTCCCTCGTATATGAGGGTGTAAGGGCCATAGTCCACCACGCTGGCCCAATGCGGGTTGGGGACTTCACATGCCTTTGAATTTTTATTTCTCAGGCATGTTAGGTTTCCTCACGATGTTTTCCTTCACCGTTTAAGAGCAGTCGGATACAAAATATTAAAGAAAAATTGAAGAGCGCCCGGCCTCACATAATTTAATTGTGTATACTAAAGTCACCTAATTCAATCGATATTCCGTTCTTCGATTAAGCAATTCGCACTTCGGTGTGTCGTTTCGATATTGCAATCGATTGAGTGTTTTTCGAAATATGGTTTCGGATCCCGAAAAATGACAAAGGAAGTATATGGAGTATATTTTAAGTATAATAACAAACAATATATATAAACAGTAGTTCTTAATAACTCGTTGAACTACTAAGAGAAACGCGAAAGAAATTTATTCTCGCGACCATTATATCCATAGCATAAGAATCAATGAGAATAACTATACACGTAGATTTAAATTAAGTATTCTTATATTTACAGTATATTAAGTCGAAAATGCTCATTATTTTGAAATATTATTTACACATTGAGCCAGTGTTTTTAAATGTGAATATGGTAGATGTTGAAATTTTGTATTTTTTTTCTAATAAAATTGTTTACAAAATCTAATAAAGCATTTTTAATTCTATATTCAGACATATCGACGACGTTTGGTGTAGGTAGTGGTTAGAAACCCTGACTGCTATAGCAATAGTTCGCGGGTTCGAATCCCGCTAAAGGCATATGTTTGTATGATGTATACTGACATGTGCACCCGAGTTATGGATCTTTTCATTTATAATATGTATACCTACCTATTTACAAATAAATGTATTTGTGTAGTAAGTTTCAACCGCCTCTGTGGCTCAATGTAAACAACGTTGGGTTTACGATTCGCGGGTTCGATCCCCAGCGGGGTACATGTTTAAGTACTCGGTTTGGTTGGTGGTAGGGCATTTTAAATGTCCGCCTGGCTAGCTACCACCATCTTATCTAAATCTGCCGCCGTTGTGTTCCGGTTTTCAGAGATAAGATAGCCAATCCCCCAAATGTGTTGGGGTTTCCGGGTTAGTACGCTTCCACCATCGACCTCATCTTCACTTAACATCAGGTGTGATTGAGGTCAAGTATCAATCCGGTGTGCATAAAAAAAATGAAGTATATCAACCATCTGGTATACAAAATGCAATACAAGGCTAGTTGCTTAGTTTGAAACTAGATGGCGCTGTGTGTATATCCAAGGATAAATCAAATCAAATCAAATCAAAAATATTTTATTCAATGTAGGATACAAAAATATCACTTATTGAAAGTCAACATGTTATATTTTTTTTTTTTAAACTACATCGCTTCGCAAGCAACAACACGTCTTTTCAATTTGTTTCCATCTTTACAATAATATTACATTTTATATAACATATTACAAAACAATAGCAATTAACATAACGACCAGCTAACACCAGACCTCCTTAATTTTTATCTATAAATTAATAATTATAATCGTCTATCCTGTAATAACCCTTCTTACACAGAGTTTCTTTAATGTGGCGTTTAAATTTCAGCTCTGTTAAACTCAATACATATTCTGGTATTTTATTGTAAAAGCGTATGCTGTGTCCCACAAAGGATGTGCTAACCTTGCTAAGTCTAAATTGTGGAATTTCAATTTTATTTTTGTTTCTAGTATTCAAATTATGATTATCAGAATGTTTACGAAATATATATACTTAGAGTGGAGTATACCGAAGAGGATATTTATATACTTAGAGTGGCGATTCCTTAATTAGAAACTTTTTGTATCGTAATATGATATGACAATGTACGGTACCCAGTACAGCCCTGAGCCTCTGAGGTATCCGAAAAAGCCTAATTCGCTTCACCCGAAGGAACCGGTGCACCCAAGCATCTCTTAAACTCTGGACAAATACTCCAAGTTTAACACACTCCAAAAAACTAATTAAAGCCTTCAACAAGAAGGCTGCCGGGGAAGCACTGGCACTTGTAAGAACAATTTACGCGTTCTCACAAGGGCACTCACGGGGGCATATGTTTGTATGATAAATACGGACATGTGTACGCGAATTATCGATGGTTTCATTTATTATAAGTGTTTATTTACAAAAAAAAAATGTATTTCTGTAGTATATCAACCATCTGATATCCACAACACAAGCCTATAGTTGCTTAATGTGGAACTAGATGGCATTGTAAACCCCAAATTTACTCCGTTTCCTACATCAATGCTCAGGTTGAATGGAAGAGATCTCTTAAAGAGATAAGTCCACCTTTGTACATGACCTATTGTTTGTACTCTGTATGTAATTTTTTTTGTGCAAAATTGTCATTGTGTGTATGTCCAAAGATATTTATTTATATTTATTTATTTATTTATTTATTTATTTATTTATTTAGTAACACAGCCTTCCCTTTCCTATTAATATTTGTTACGCTCTGTCCTGATTAAATTATTTGTACGCATTATCATTTTGTCCCCGAATTAGGCTATGGCCACGTTCGCAATAGATTCACTAACACATGTCACGTAGACGACTCGTGCGCCTACGGTGTAACGTGTGACGCAAACCCACCTTGGGGCCTACGTGCCTCGTACTAGATGATGCACTCGACCACAAGCTATATGGAATTTGAAACAGACGCCGAGGTAACAATGGTGGAAAGAAAAATAAAGTTCACTCCTTCCTTTTTTAACCCCAACGAAAAACGCACACACTTACACCATAGTACGCCTATCGTCATACGTCTATTATCATCAACAGTCCGTAAATATCCCACTGCAAGGATATAGACCTTCCCCCATATTTAACCGCCCCCGTGGCTCAATGTAAACAACATTGGGTTTACGATTCGGAGGTCGCGGGTTCGATCCCCAGCGGGGTACATGTTTAAGTACTCGGTTTGGTTGGTGGTAGGGCATTTTAAATGTCCGCCTGACTAGCTACCACCATCTTATCTAAATCTGCCGCCAAGCAGCAATGTTAATTGCATTGTTGTGTTCCGGTTGTCAGAGATAAGATAGCCAGCCCCCCAAATGTGTTGGGGTTTCCGAGTCAGTACGCTTCCACCTTCGACCTCATCTTCACTTAACATCAGGTGTGATTGAGGTCAAGTGCGAACCCGTAGTGCATAAAAAATAAATAGGGCCATAGTCCGCCAGTCTGGCCCAGTGCGGGTTGGGTACTTCACTTGCTTTCGATTTTTTTAATTTCTCAGGCTTGTAGGTTTCCGCACGATGATTTCCTTCACCGTTTAAGAGCAGTCAAATAAATGCACTTAAGTAATTAAATTAAATTTTAAAACTCATTGGTGCATGGTAATAAATTATTCTTATTCTAATTCTAATTCATGGCCTGACTGGGAATCGAACCCCGACCTTCCGAATTGGGAAGCCGTGTCTTAACCGCTGAGCCACCGACGCTCACAATTTAAAAATAGCGTCTACAAAATACAAAACATGCTATCGCGTTATTTGGTTTTATATTATTATATAGGATTTAGCTAGAAATGTATTTTTTTTCAAAGCTATAAGGTCTGTGACACCTCTAACCGTCTGCAGAACAATTTTAACTTTTGAAGAACGGATCCCCGAACTCCAAACCATTTATCTTAGTGCCTTCATCCACACAAATTAGGTCTTTGAATACAGCCTACGGTATCTTATATACCTACCCGCTAATGTTGCTGTGCCTAGCTGGAACATCATTACTCATGTGGCTACAGTGACGACCCACGCTGCGTGGAGCATTCTAAAGAGATCTTCTCCAAAACAATGGACATGAATTACTAACTCACACGATTACGAAGTCATTATGTGACATAAAGATTAGAGACTGACTAAATGACAATTGCTCAGGGTTCCTTAAGTTCTAGCATACTTTGTTAAATGTGGACACAAACCTCTTCCAAGGCATGACTAATACATCTCTTACCCTCGCTAAGAATATCCACCTGATTGGTATTGAGGCGAAAGGTTTTTTTAGTGATTAACTGGATTCGCGTTTCACCACAATCTGTGGTCGGAGATACTGAGTGCAAAACCGCGGGATATTCGTATTCATTTACTCATGCTTTCATGTGTACATTAGCTCTTAAAAAAAACAATAGTCCATACATGAAACCCTGTAAGGGCACGGCAGATTCTAAACTTAATCTAAAATAATTAATTGTATTCACTATTCTAATTATCACAACACATTATTATGTTTATCTATTTATTGTTAATTGTTAATATAAATATTTTAATTATTATTGATATACCTATGTAATTATAAAAATTTTGATGAGGGCTTTTCTGTTTAATACTTATAAATTTTTAATTTATCTTCCATGTATTCATGAATTGTATAGTAACATTTTTCAATTAATATAGATTTAAATTTGTTGCAGACTATTTTATCTAATATCTAATTTCAGTCTAATGTATGGGATTAGTTAGACGCTTCGCCTGCGTGGATCTTGCGTGAACTTTTGTTTCTCTAGCTACTTTATCGGGATAAAATTTATTCCAAAGTATGTTCTAGCTATATACCAAACTTCATCCTAATCCGTTCATCTGTTTCGACGAGATTGAGCAATAAACAAACATCCAAACATTCGCATTTATAATATTAGGTCTTTACCTATGAAATTGGAGATTTTTTTCTTCGTTAATCATAATGTACCAACTCCTACGATTCTATAGCTATTTCCAAATTTGTTTTTTATTTGGAAAATAGAATATGTTTTCAAGGTTTCACATGAAATATTTTTAACGTCTGAGCTAAAATAAAAAAACTTGTACACAGCTAATATTATTTCTTAGATTCGCAGAAACTTTTATAAAGCGGTTACTTTTAAAAATTAACACTGCCTATATTTAACTTAATGTTATCCTATAATATACACAAAGTTTAGCTAAATTTGGATTTGCCGTTCCCAAAAAAAAATCAAAAATGATTGTATGGAGAAAACAGACTTAATGAAATTCTTCATACAAAACGCCAATTTCATAGGTATGGACCTAATATTAGTTAGATTTTTCATTGTTTTATCGAATCACAAATTGTAACAATAATAGAAATATATACACACTTATTTAATTGACTAGAAGAGATGAATGCTCCTAATCTACTGTAGCATGAACCACAGGCCGCAAAAAGAAGTTGTTTACAAGAGTTTAAACTGGTAAATGGTGCCTGGATAAACAACGTGAGTAAGGTTCAAATACTCGTACTTAACAGACGTCATCGTGGTTGAAACTATGTCGTCATAAATGCATTCCGACTTCACTTTGAAGTTAGAGATGCCCCGATCTCAACTGTAAAATTTTCAATATGTTCCAATTCGAACTGTTAACTGACGGAACCCGTTCTATGGATGACACTATTATTTTGCCATTTCTCATGGTGCGGCCACACGTTTGCTAACCAACCATTGGCACGTACGAGAATTGCAGAGAACTAATCAGAAACAGTTTTCCTGTGTAAGAAGATTATGACTATAACAAATATATACCAATTCTCAATTAAACGATAATCATGTCATAGTTGATAAATTTTTTTAAAAGACGTCCTTTTATTATAAACATAAAATTTAATATTATTCTCAATACATTATTAGAATATTATTAGAATATATTACATTATTAGAATAGATTAAATTATACGAGATATGTCAAGCTATAAATTTTTATCATTTAGGAACCCATTTTTTATTATTTATTCCATTTTATTAATATTTTTTTACACAAACATATTATTCTTCGAACGGTGTCAAAAATGACTTCAAAATAAAATGAAGAGCACTGAAGATAGTAGGCAATCTTTGAACTGTTCCTATGATCGATTCACCGTAGTTATTTTTTTACAGAAAAAGTCAGTTTTGGAAGAAAACATTTTTTTGAATTTAATTGAATTTTTCATTTGCAAGAATATGGTACACATAAAGTTATTAAAATTATCAAACCAACATATCCTGCCAATTATAGCGTGAAAATACTTATGTAACAAACAAATTACTAATTACAATTTAAAATTAACTTAAATATATGTTAACAAAAACATTATTTATTTCACGCAATATCAAAACGCAAGGAAGTAAAAGAAATGTCATTGCATATACAAATATAAAAATTAAAAGAAAAGGAGAGGATTAGAAAATTTAACATTACATAATAAAACTACAAATCATTTTATATAAACAAGAAATATCTAAAAAATGCGTTAATGCCACTAAAGATAGCGGCCCGCGGGCGGAGCGATGTTGAGTACCTAGTGCAGATTGGACGAAAGTGTTGACGGGACATTTCCATGTTTTGTTCGAGAGGTCTTTAACCGTGGCAGCAACGAAATAGCCTTTATCCGGCGGGCGTCGGACAGTTTTGCCCAAGGCGATTGGCCTGCTATCACACCGAAAAAATCAAAACCGAACATTTTTCATTAAAAAAATATATTAATATTTATAATTCATATTTAATTATAGAAATTAGTTTGGTTTACTAACTAGTGAAAATCGAGAACCAATCAAGAATGAAGAGAGCCGTAGAAGGATGGAGGCCACTGACATAAACTAATGTGAGTATTAGCAGGGATGAAATAGCAATACGTAGGCCACAAGGGTGTCGTGTACGCATAAAAGGTCTGGATTGGAGACCACGCCCCGGAGACAGGCGCAGCAATCCTATCCAGAAGGTGGAAGGATCACCTGATAATGGTCTCGGGAAATCGCTGGATACAGTACATTCCAACTGGCTCCTTTGGAAACCTGTAGAAGAGACCTATGTTCAGCAATGGATGTCATGTGACTGATACGATGACGATGAGTATAAAGCCGTTACAATTATAACAGCAATATCCAGCAAGTTTACATAATTTCGGTGTATTTTACGACCCGTTTGGTGTAGTGGTTAGAAACTCCGACGACCGATTGGTGTAGTGGATAGTGACCCTATCAGCGAAACCAACGGTTGCGGGTTCGAATCTCGCGAGGGGTAAATGTTTATGTGATGAATACGAACATTTATTCCCGAGTCTTGGATGTTTATATAAATATTTATGTATGTTTATCCTTTATCTAGTATCCATAGCATAATCTTTGCTTAATTTGGGACTACATGATTGGTGTAAGTATCCGAAATATTTATTATTATTATTACTCTGACTGCTATACCAAAAGGTCGCGGGTTCGAATCCCGCTAGGGGCATATGTTTGTATGACGAATACAGACATGTGTTCCCGAATTATGGGCATTTTTCATTTATTTATATTTATTTACAAAAAAAAATGTATTTGTGTAGTTCATCAACCACCTGGTATCCATAATACAGCTTAGCGTGGAATTAGATGGCGCTATGTGTATGTGCAAAATATTTATTATTATTATTATTATTTGAAGCCACAGGAGAAGTTGAGATATACGCTTCAAGTCACTCTCAAGCGCTCACTCTTCATAACATCCCTTGTATATTTAAGTTACATGCCTTTTGTAATAATTAATAACGCAGCTGGTCAGTGACCTCATTCGCACTACACACAAACCTTTACAGGTTTTCGTAGGCGTCTGATAGTGAAGATTGTTAAAATAATGTTCTATGTATAAATAAACTAAAAAAAAAACATAGTTGACGTATTGTACTCTGGATGAACGCTACAGTGAGATATAAGATAGTACGTTCTGTCTATGCTCTGTACAAGGCGTTACTTTCGGTGTGACAAAAACCAAAAGCTCATTTCGCGGCAAAACAAGCACGCGAACGTGAGATCATCGTTCGCACCGAGGTCTTATAACAGTACTTTAATCTGTACAGCCTCCCGGCATTATGTAACAGCTAGTCCTCCGGCGCCTGGCACCTTGGCAGGTGCTTTAATATCGGTAACACTTGTTACAATTTGTAACTGATACGCATTGGATACTATTAAACATCTTACGCGCCGGGAAGAATTAAAAGTAAATTCAATTTCTTGCGTTCGAAATTTGAATTAAAGCGCGAAGATATTTGGTAACAACACAAAGGGTTTTTGTTGTTTTCGTTTAGCAATCCGCAGACGGAGAATTTGGATTTTGTGAATGACTACGGGAATGACGAGCTGGAATTGTGTTTTCGAGTAAAATGGAAGTTATCAGGTTAGTTTGCTTCTTAATTAGAAGTTCAACAAGGACATTTAAACTGTTTATAGGTACTGTCAACTGCAAAGAAACATGACCACCCGTTTACATGTCACTTTATACGGGAGTCGTGTTTCTCTGCAGCTGACTGTACGTAGTCGTATAGTAGGTACGTAAAAAAACAAAATTATATTATATAAGAATAACATTTGAAATCGTCATGACATACAGTTATCGCTCATTCACTGGGCAGTCTCGCCAGAGAAGAATGAGCAAGAAACTCAGGGGTTGCTCTTTTTAAATAAGCCAATACAAATACAATTTAGAATAATTGTTAAATTTATGATTCGACAAAGAAAAATAAGAATAGAATATACTGGATGTTGCCGAGCGGTTCATGTCCACGCATTCTTATCATCCATAAGATAGTCAGAAATTTTATAATAGCCTTTGGCACATAGTTTCTGTTTAATGGTTGTTTTAAAGTTATTTAAAGGCAAATTTTGAATGTCTACCGGAACCTTATTATAAAAGCGTATACATTGTCCCTTGAATGACTTAGTGACTTTGTGTAAGCGACTGCTATGGACAGCAAGTTTATTTTTATATCTTGTATTTACATAGTGTCTTTCACAATTTTTCCTAAACAAATGCAGATTCTTTCTTACGTACATAGATAGATAGATAGATAAGCATTTATTTGTATCCATATACACACACATAACAAATTTTACATATGAAAAATACAACTAAAACAATAAAACACAAGTACAGAAACAAACAAATATTATGTGTGTGCCGCAGTATACAAAAAGGCTACAGCTCAGTGTATGGATTTGCCCGAGGCGGGCAAAACACTGGTATTCTGCTGAAACCTGAGGGTTTGTCGTGGGACAAATGGAATGTTAAAATGTGTTTGGTGTTATCAAATTAAAACTAACGTTATTGGTAAATGAATATGTAAGATTATTCCCGTAACATATTGGATTCAATTAATAAAATATATATACCTAATTAAGTTATTGAACCAAATTTATTATTATTATAGAATAACACATACATAAATACATTAAGTTTTCGTAAATATATTGTGATGCGTAAGTACCTACTTCACCAACATCGGCCTCCCACGTCCCCACTGTCACAAACACAGCCTCCTCTTACTGGAGTATGAAGGCCCAGTTTTTAAGCCGTCCCTGTAGGTCATTGAAAACAACAGCCACCGACTATTTGACGTACCATTCAAAGCATGGAAATACTGAATTAAAATGCCACTTGTGGTCACCCATCGAAGTAGTGACCAGGTCAGACATTGCTTGATTTCACTAATCGAAAACGAATAGCGAATGCGACTGCTCCACGTGTGCCTCATTTGTTTGTTTACATCGGTAACACATAGATATACAAAAATAAATAAATGATACCTGACTCGCATGTCTACAGGTTCAGGAAGAGAAGTGACCCCGAACTTAGAAACATCTTTGATTATATTCATTATAATGTTTGACTTCTACAATAATGGTTCCTTCAGAATGATTTACTATATGTATGGGTAATCGAATTTTTTTTGATTAAATTCGACTATGGTTCCTTCGGGAATGTTGTACGTAATCAAGAGTGACGTCACCAGTTAATGGGAATTACACGGATTCAAATGCACTATGTATTTAATACATATTGTTAGTTTTCTTTTGCGCACAATTTGCTGCCTAACCCCAAATTTACTTCGTTTCCTACTTCAAAGGTCAGGTTGACTGGAAGATATCTCTTATAGAGATAAGTCCACCTTTGTACAAGACCTATCGTTTGTATTCTGTTATATGTAATGGTCTAGTGCTAAAAAGAATCATCATTTGTTTATTTATTTATTTATCATTTATTGCTCACAAGAAAAAAAAATACAGATACACATAATAGAGACGACACAACAGGTTCTCCTTATTTCTACAATTAAATTTCATCATCATCAGCCGGTCAACATCTCACTGCAGGAATATAGGCCTTCCGTCGTTTAATGAGGGAATATAGGCCATAGTCCGCCACGCTGGCCCAATGCGGATTGGTCACATGCCTTTGAATTTTTATTTCTTAGGCATGCCTGTTTGCTCACGATGTTTTCCTTCACCGTTTAAGAGTAGTCGGATAAATGCACATAAGAAATTTAATTTAATTTAAAAACTCATTGCCTGCCTGCAAAAAAGAATATGAACACTTTAATACCAGGTAAATAGTAAATATATAATATATTCATTTATATATCATTTATATGTTCGTGTATATATTCATTTACATATTCGTAGGCTTATTTATGTACTTATTATTATGTACTTAATATTTATTTTCTTATTTTCATTTTACTTGTGTGCACTCTATGTTTCCCCTTCACTATTGTTATTTCCTATGTTGGGTTTGCTGGAAGATATCTCTTTTAGGGATAAGCTCGCCTTTTGTATATCTTACTCTTAAGTATCACTGTAATTGTTTTTTGTGTATGCAATAAAGTGTTAAATAAAATAAATAAATAAAATAAATTGTTTATTTCTATCTCGCAAGTCATGTAGAAAATTTTACTTTTGTCGAAGTTCGGTAGAGAAGTGACCCAAGAATTTCGTGTTGTGTACCAAAATGACACCTGACTTATGGATAGAGTCACATTCTGATGCGGTAACAGCTGACGAGGATGCGAGGGAAAGGCAACGTTTCATATCTTCCAAACGGAACTTAACTCTTAACTAAAAAGAAAGCATTTATATCACAAATTGCGTAATGTACCTACTCGCCTGACGGCGGCTGATCACAAGATACAACAATCCATTGTTGGACCCAATGCCTCTGCCGGGTCATACTAGTGCTGCCCTCGAGAGGATGTGATTCATCAGATAATGGCATCGCAAATTTTGAGACTTCAATCCAATGACCCTGCTACATCACTGGAGTTCTTCAGTTCCGGATCCATTAGTCGCTTTCTACGATGCCCACTTCTTCTTGGCGTGTCGATGGCAAAAATATCAAATTCTTAAGGACCAGAATGTGTCCACGCGTACAGCATTGTCTGTGGTATCGTAGAGGTCCTGCAGCGTACAAGTGTCCGGACACGCAGGGTAACATAGAAGACACCCGCTGGAGGATATGGATTGATTCTATTCTCATTATCAACATCATACCAGCCAGGGAACTTCCACACGATCTCACCAGAGCGGCAGCTTGAACGGCCTGTAACAGCTACTTCCGACGACCCTCATTTGGTTACACAAGCTATGCTAAGCGGTGCGTGGTCTCCACTCTAGGACTTTTATGTTCCAACGGTCATCAGTCCTCAAAGCTATGTGCTCTGCCCACTACATTTTATTGCTATTACCGGCTCAAACTTGCCTTTGCAACAATCCGCTACAGCAACAGCTTTGCGTTCCCATAGCCTCCTCCCACCAGAAGAGAGTCCAGTGTGGATTTGTGGATTTGTACAGTGCCATGACAGCCAAACAGCCCTTCAACCCATATGACAATACCAGACTCAATTCATCCAAATCGATCAGGCAATGCCACGACCACGAGTGCTTCTACAATCTGCAAGCTGCTTTCGGTTAATTGTTATTTTTGGTGCTGTTTCCCCTTTTAGACTCATAAGTAGTCCAGATACAGATTCTACTAGTTATGGCAGGATTTAACCCAGCTCCGACCATGAGATCGATTGTTATCTCATATATTTCACTAGCACCTCAGAAAAACTATTTATAGTGGTGTGATGTAGAGGAAACTCATCAACGGTACTCAGAAGCGCAGGTCTCTTGGGTCGTCCATAGGAAGAGCCACCTCAGGGATTTTATGCCATTGGTTGACCATACATATGTTCTCAGCATCCACACTGGCAGGGTCACTAGCCGCTAGGAATATTTTTTGTTAGTTGGAGAGTCTGGACTCTCACTTTATGTGCTATATGGCTTCGGCACTCGAATAGAATAGAACCAAGCCGTCTCTTTCCGCGGGTGACCTAAAAGCGACTAAGGGACTTTCCACCGAATATCTATAAATTTGCACGTTTCAGGTATGCATTTCTGTACATTTCATAAGGTGAACCATGTCTGTTGTTTGAATCATGCAACTTTAATTATTGTTTGAGACATATCTAACCATATCTAACCATATGGGATAAAGGTCGTGACGTTATGTATGTATGTACTCTCACTTCGTCATTTTCTTTTTTAATTTTAATTACCAAATTTTGCGTCACTAATGTATAACAATTAAATTCATTTATATTTCACTGCGCAGGTGCGAACTCCAATTTCGTAAAGCGGTGCCAATACTAAATCGATTCTGAAATGTATCCCCAAAGGTGAACGTTCTTACGTCTCAAGTCTCAATAGCAATATTGGACGCTATCAAAAAACGTACAATAAAATCCAATCATTATACCATTTCACAATGACATCTCGGAAAAAGTTAACTGGACTTAATCTTCGAAATAATTGACCATGGGCTATCTATGAGCGGGTTTGCTTTTAGGGTTCAGTATCTTAAAAGGAAAACAGAATAGTTGGTGTTCACTTTGTTTTTTTTTTGTTTTGGTGAAGTGGTTAGGAACTCTGACCACTATACCAAAACGTCGCGGGTTTGAATCCCGCTAGGGGCATATGTTTGCATGATGAATACAGACATGTGTTCCCGAGTTATGGATGTTTTTCATTTATATATGTATTTATTTACAAATAAATTGTGAGATTGTGGTCAAACGCGAATCCAGTCAATCATAAAAAAAAATTTAAAAAAAATGTATTTCTGTAGTTTATCAACCATCCACAAAACAAGCCCAGATGCTTACTGTGGACCTAGATGGATGTCGTTGGATAGGTCGTTAATAATAGAGGTTATCTTGAATAGTTTTTCAAACAAACAAACAAAATATTCTTTATTGTACAACAATAAGAAGCATAAAAAGAAATAAGAAAAAGGGGATACTACAATTTGGCGGCCTTATCACTAAAAGCGATCTCTTCCAGGCAACCTTTGGGTTAGGAAGCGTTATGCACATGACATGTAGGGAGCGTGCACGGTAAACTAATTTTAATAAAATAAATAAATCACCCATATATATACGTTAATTGAATACATACAAACACACATACGTAATATATACATAATAATACATACATAATATATATAAAAAATAATACATATAATATATATATACCGATATATGAATTTATACTAATTAAATAGAATAGTACGTAACTGCACACAGTAATTAATTTCAATTCAGGGATCCGTTTGGGATGTACTTATTAAGCTTTAAAGTGCAAATTTTTGTTAGAGTCAAGTTCACGGCAGTAGTATGAAGTTGCAAGGAAAAATATCACAGCTAAGTAGGCTTTACAAGATAATGAGTAATGGTCGAAAAACGTATAAAATGTACTTTTCATTGAAAATTATTTATCAAACAACAATATGCCCCCTCCTAAGTCCGCCTACTACGGAACTCTACACTGCGGGTGGCCCGACACGCACTTGGCCGGTTTTTTTTAAATTTCTGTAATTGCTTTCGCACTTGACCTCATGAAGCGTGATGTGTAATGAAGCCACACTCACCCGTCCGTTCCTCGAACCTCACTCTGCAGCTGGGCAATCCTCATAACCAAGAGATACTGCACGGGTGCCTTATTTCAATGAAAATTAAAAGTTTATTTTCAACTTTATACTATAATAAATAAATTAAATATCTTCAGACATACACACAGCGCCATCTAGTTCCACAGTAAGCAACTGTTGGCTTGTGTTGTGGATACCAGACGGTTGATATACTACATAAATACATTTTTTTTGTAAATAAATACTTATTATAAATGAAAACATCCATAACTCGGGTACAAATGTCCGTATTCATCACACAAACACACGCCTCTAGCGGGCTTCGAACCCGCAACCTTTTGGTATAGTGGCCAGAGTTGCTAACCACTACACCAAACAGGTCGTCAAAACTATGGACTAAGGTTGGGATCTCCTACAATATACTTGAGCCAGAAGGGCCCGCGCTCTTCTGCGCATCTGAAAATATACTTAGTTATTGTTGTTAGATTAGAAAATAGATCTTTTTATGTGTGTGCATAAGTGTGTGTATGTGTGGATAAATGAACATTCTGTGCTTCTCATTAGTCTCAGGATTCGATGTTTGCGAGACTACAATGAAGAATTTTCGGATTTGGACATTTTTCATCTGAGTCGTAATCAGTTCAAATCAGCAGTATTGAAAGCACTGGCATAGATTACGTAATTGACTCAACTCATACACACACATACACTCGCACATATTACTCCATACATTTTCTCTCTTCCATACACCCACAAACACAACAATTTGATGTCTCGATAGTTAAGGTAACAAAATAAGCTATGTATAAACTTACTGAGATCTATTTTGGCTTCTAAATGTATAACTTAAATTTTAAATTTGTAATTATGGCTGAGATTTCAAATAAATTAGAAAGAAAGAAAAAATTCTTTATTGTACACAGCTTAAAAATGTACACAGTGATATTATTTTAACAGGTGTACAAAGGCGGTCTTATCGCTTATAGCGATCTCTTCCAGACAACCATGGCAAAGGAACTTGATATAATACACTACTGCTGCGTAGCGTAAAGCAAACTTACAAAGTAAAATATATGTAAATCCTTATACTATAAATGATAAATATACCTAACATTCAAACAATAGTAATATATAATCATAATTATAAATACAGACTAATGGGCGTAACTACATAAAATACTACGAAATATATAAATATATACTTACATAAACAAAATAAATACCATTATAATGTATTAACATCAAAGCGATAAGTAATGCTCTCTTAAACGCCATAATTATTAATTAATTAATACAAGATGGATACCGTACCCACCCCCCTATAAATAGTGGTATCTGTTGTTATCAATTCAATTAAAATCCGAAACAAATAAGAAGTACTAAATTCTATTTAGCAACGTAAATATAAAAACTATTGGCAATTAAGAAATTTTAGCAACAAATGGGTTCAGTTGAGGCGTGTTTAGCAAATATTTATGCAATTCGTCGGAAAAAGCGAACAGTTCAATTCGATTTAAAATTTACTCGTTATTTACCTGTTTGTGAGACAGCAAAGCATTTATATGGGATTATTTATATCCTCTATGCATCCCAAAAGCTTATTGGATTTTAATCAATGAGCTACCTAAATACGTAAGTTTTGTGTGTACGAGTATGTATCTATGTTTGTTACCTCTTTACCTCTTAACCGCTGGACGGATTTCGATTAAATTTGATTGGTAGACAGATTAGGACTTGGATTATTTAGGATAACATTTTTGCTGAATGGGTTATGATAAAACGTTCCACGCAAACGAATCGAGAGCAACAGCTTTGTAATATTATAAAGTTTGTGTGTGTATGTTTGTTACCTCTTCATGATTAAGCAGGTAAACCGATGCGGATGAAATTTGATGGATAGACAGAGTAGAACTTGAAATAACATATAAGCAAAGTTTTTTGCTTAATTGAATTTGATGTAATGTTCCACGAGAAGGAAGTCACGGGCAATAGCTAGTACTATCACAAACAAGAAACTTTGAATATGTATTTTGAAATCGAGCACTCTACAATACACTCATACTCTTTAAAAAAAGAAATAAAATTGGAAACGCCCGAGAGACTATATGATTATATCATCCAAATAAACCAAATGTGTTAAAACAAACTATGTATCAAATATGGCTATGAAAAGAACTAGTGATATCGCTAACATCAGCTTTCAAAAACAAACAACTGTTTTCACATCGGTTCATCAATTTTAACGCTTCAATACCAGAGACAGACTTATGTTGAAACTTACAACACCAACTAACTTTTGATGCGTCGCCAATGCAAAAGGTGCTGTTTAGGAAATACACAAATAACAAAAGTCTAACAACGATTACCGTAGTTAAGCAATAACTTAACAAGTGGGTTTGCTAAACAAAGCCATAGATAATTGTGAAGTAGACACTTTCTCAGTCAGAAACGGAAAGTGCGCTTTCTCCGCGGTACATTTAAGTTATTCAAAGTGGCGTTTAGGTTATTATTTGTGTATAACAAGTGCATATTTGTATTGAAATCACCGTTATTTACAACACGAAGCGTGGTTGTGGCTTGAAGGGCGTAATTTTGCAAAGTGAGTGAGGAAAGACCATTGAAAATATCAAGATTTTATAACCTGTTTAACGTTTATCGTGCTCATTGTAGCACTCGTTCCACTATTCTTAACTCTTAATTACTCCCGCGGGGTTCATTTGGACCCCAGTGCAGATTCAAAGTTGTGTCATTGCTCGAATTTTGCAACCATCTTCTCTACGCGCCTATTAGGTTCCTAAATCTCATATTACTTCATAATTCACTTGCATTCGTGTACCAGGGTTGGTTTAATGTGTCTGGAGAATGCGTCTGAGGTTCAAAACGAACCCACGCAGATGCGATTTTTGTTGAACCATTGCAAAAACTTATATGACTAAGTATGGAAATTGAGATCTCCGAATCGTCTACGACACCTCCTCCATCAATTTCCAATGGCAGATGCATCTTTGTCCAAGATCTAAATACCTGAAAATGAAATCACGATGCGCTAAATTTGTAATGACCATATGACTTTGCTATGTGCTGATTGTCTACAAAAAATATAGTTTCTAAATTTTACGTGTGACGTTAACTTATTGATCATATTAGGTCCTATAGACGCTAAGTGTTTATGTTTTTGTTGATTTCACAGATTCCAAAATATAAAACTCTAATTTTATAGTACAAGTAACTTCATTTTGGGTTTGAAAATGGGGTCCGTAAGAACCCCACGAGAGCATATGAAAGTTTTTAGGCGCGAGAAATTAAGGGTTAAAGATGATAAGAATGCATGAAAGTGAACCGCACGGCGATATCCAGTGTGTTGTTTGCGTTTTTTCTTTGTCAAATCATAAATTACACTTCAAAAAATTTCCAATTAAAAACTTATCTAAAAAGAGCCACTCCTGAGTTTCTTGCTCGTTCTTCTCTGGGATATCTGCCTTGATAATGCCGAAAATTGTATGACATGACGATGTCAATTGTTTTTCTTATAACTTATGAAATACAAATTTTCTCAATTTGAATTTCAATTAGTTTCTACTTCCCAAAATAAGAATACTTGATAATTCTTCGAACTGTTATGGATATGGGAAAGCAAGTTCTAAGTATAGTTGTGCCAATGTCCAAGCTTCATGGACAGACAGACACCGAAACGAGACTATAATAGGTCCTTTTGGCTACCTTTTTGGTCCGGGAACCCCTAAAATAAATTTTCGTACGAGATGTCCGAGTTTTCAGAAAATGTGTAATAATATGTGAGATAATCTCCAGTCCAAAATCATAAAAATAAAACAGATTAATTAAGCTAAACAACGTCTGTCGCGGTCAACCCTTGGGTGGGTGATCGCTCACTAGTAATCTTCAAAACGAGTGTTGCCATGCTTTGGAGGACACTTAACAATCGATCCCGATATCAGGTGGCCCTACTCTAGAACAAATCCATCAATCCACACTGGGCCCACTGGTCAATTTATGTCTCGTACCGTACCGTCTTTGAGAGTAGGCTGTGCCGTAGTAGTGGGAGTAAGGCTATTGATGTGTGAGTGTATTTACCGTCTATTTTAGACCAAAACTATTCTACTCCTACCAATCTATATTTCGATAGAAAACATAGCACGCGTATTTTGTTCTGATCATTAGTTTCTTGTTTGTGTTGAAGAATAAGAATAGTTTATTATGAACGCCACAGCACGATACAAAAACAAAGAAGTAGTAAATAATAGGCAAAATAGAAATACAATTATGAAGAAGATCGATCTGCGACGAATCACAGCGCTGGTTTTCATGCCTCCGTTGAACTTCTATTAGACTGTTGTCTTCTTGTTCTTCTATGGTACTATTATTTGTAATCTGGTCTTTTTAAATATTACTTTATCAGGAAGTAACCTACTTAAGTTATCCCTGGGGAATCATTTACTGCAATATTAAGTTCTTCCAGGACATTTTCTGTGTGCCAAATCTCAGCCAAAGTGATTGAGCAATTAACAATCATCCAAACTTTTGCAGTTATAAATAATATTAGTTGGATGGATAATTAAAACTTTTCCGTTGCCGCAATTTCGATTTGTGTTTAAATTCGAGACAAAATTTCAAAGTTTTCTTTGTATCCACACTGCAAAACTCCTGCTTTACATTTCTCTTCTAAACTCACTCTATTTTTACAGATACAAGTACATCTTCGTGCTAATAGCATTAGCTCTGAAATGTGTCAAGAATGAAACGCCGAACAAGAACAGAGCTCTAAAGGAAACTACAACGAATTGTCCTTTTACAAAAATAATCGAAGACATATTCAAAATACACAACAGAAGTACCGAAACAGGAATATATCTAAAAGACACTGAACGGGCTAAGATATTTTTAAGTTCCATAGCAAATATCACAACCAGTGATGATATTGATGACTCAAATATTCATGTGCAAGATAAGTTAGTTAACGGTATTATTGCTTCTATAAATAGAATAAAGAACAATATAACTTCTGATAAGAATAATGATACAAAACTTAATGAGGCGATAATACTTAATGTTCCAAAAGATAATACTAAAAAGGTAAACAATAAGAGTGAGCCTTCATCTGAAGAAGAGACAAAGCTTATTGGTAATATAAAAAGTGGCATTGAAGATAAAATAGACACAATAAAGTCACAGAATATCTTTAATCTTAACGCTAATTTAAATAAAAGCGGTATTATGACTAAACCAATAAAAAGTGATACAAAAACGAGTACAGAAAAAACTAATTACGTCGAAGTGTTAACAATAGAACCTAATAACACAAATATTAATAACACATCTTCACGTAATATTATGGAAGTATTAAAACATCTGATGCCACTATTCAATAGTTCTTTAACTAAAGAGTTACACAACTTAACCATCATAGAGAGAGTTCACAATAGAAATCATTCATTTACGTCAACTAAGAATGTGTCAACGATTATTGTGACTTACTGTGATAAAGAAAATTTTACCAAAGTTAACACTACTCAGGATATTGCAGAAACTGACTTGATGCTAGACATAAATAATGAGACGGTCTATAATGACGATATACAAGATACATCGGGCCCTTCGGACGAAAACTATGAAGACAATTTGGACAATTTGACAGTCGGGGAGAAGAAAGATATCCTGGAAGCGGCTAAGTATGGAGTAGAAAAAATGCACGAGCTTTACAGTGTTCTGGAACCAAAGCTATACTATATGGGTGAGTTTAAAATATATTTCAACTTGATAAAAAAAATTAGTACCTACTAACTTTATCATGAGCATAACAGCACATCATGCTTAAAATAAATCCTCCCATTTCTTGTAAATCTTAAAGCCTTCATATCTAGCAGCGACAATGGTGTAGATAGCGTTAATAGCGTATTTAACGAAATTAGACAATTTGTGTGGTACAAAGTGTCATAACATCTACATTAAAAATTAGTGAAAGAAAGATAGGAAAGGGAGGAACTGGGATTTCAAGGATAGGTCTAATGTCAAATCCCAGAGTTAAACTAAAAGAAAAGATCGCTGTCTTGTCTCTATCGTAAACATAAAACGTCCACTATTAGTCTTCTGAGGGACTCGTTATGGACACACTCCAGAAGCCTATTATTGTGGTAGGTAAGAAACGAGCCTACTTCCTCAAAACCCGGCAACACATCTGTGACCGTGTCAATGGGCGGCGGTGATTGCTTTCCATCAGGTGACCCGCATGTTCGTTTGCCGCCCTCTCATTATAAAAAAAATAGGTGTAACACAAAATATCAGTTTCCAAACATAATGAAAATAACTATAATTTTAAGGACACTGAGTGTCACTGTCTAGTCTCGCACATCAATATTGATGATGCCTTTGAATATATCAACTTCAGTTATTTAAATTTACCCTTTTGTCTAGATATCATATGAGAGAACTACGACTGATATAGTTTAAACCAGACGCATGTAAAATTGCCCTATATGATTAATTATGCAATCGACTATTCATCTCAATTAAACTTTATTATATTCCGGAAGTGTGGACAAGGAAAAGTTCTAGATCATTTGCTTGACATTGGCAGACACCTCACAAGATTGAGGCCGTTTACAAAATTGAGGTCAATACACCTGACAAACGTTACATAACTAATTCGCCGCCAACAAATCCACAATTCGGCAAGATTGCTAAACAATTTCAATTGTCGGTATCAAAAATACTCGAGGCGCTGTAGTCGGTTACCAATGGCGACCACTTGCACCTTCGTAGCGCGTGGTTAATGAACTCTTGAATGAAGATTGCTGGAAACTTGGCACCTGATGAAATGTCGCCTTGTTTTCTGACTGGAGCAAAAATCAGATGAACGAATATGATCTCAATTTGGGAAAGACCTATACATACAGGGTGAATTTGAATTCGTTTAATTCCCATCAAGTGGACGCGCTACTTTTGATCACGAACAACTTTCGCCAAGGAACCATGTCGATTTCGATAAACTTTTAAAATTCAAAGTCCAACAATTTTCGGCGGAATTCGGCTTTGGTTTTTCAAGTGGAAAGTTGTTCGTAATCAGGAGGGGACTCACCAGTAAACAGGTATTACATGAATTATATTTCTCCCTGTATTGCCCAGCAAAAACACATTAAATTATCAACATGCTTAACTGAAGGGACTTGAATGGAAATGGAACGGAATGAACGGCGTCTCACGTACCAAGGTTATTCGTTACATTAAAATTCCTGTTTAATCTATCTCAAAATTGTTAATTGTTGAATAATATTAAATATTTTTGATTAACCTGTTGATAAAAGAAAAAAATAATAATATTTATTTCTCCGACATTTTTAAAATTTGTCCAGATACTTCTTAGCAAGTCGATAGCAAAAAATCAAATTCTTGAGAACCAGAACGCGGCCACGCGCACTGCACCATCCCCCCAAATACTGGCAACCCTAGATGTGCTCTACCGCACTACATGCAATCATCATCAGCCCATAAACATCCCACTGCATCAATATAGGTCTTCCCTCGTATAACGAGGGAGTATGGGGCATAGTCCGCCACGCTGGCCCAATGCAGATTGGGGACTTCACATGCCTTTGATTTTTTATTCCTCTGGCATGCAGATTTCCTGACGATGTTTTCCTTCACCGTTTAAGAGCAGTTGGATAAATGCACATAACTAATTAAATTCAATTTAAAATCTCATTGGTACATGGCCTGCCTGGTAATCGAACCCGGACCTCCCAAATTGGGAGACCACGTCTTAACCGCTGAGCCACCGATGCTTCCGTCCGACGACTGACATGCAATGTGCGTTTGCAATTAACTTATTCTGGTTAAGGTCTGTGGCTGGACGACACCAACCCTGCGCGGTATGTGGCTGCCTTCAATGCGCCCTCAGAAGACGCTGGGAAGTACTCACGTTACGGGTACGCCTCGCTGCAGGCTGCTGCCAAGCTGAAACAACTGACAAGGTCAGTTGTCAATTTTTTCAAAAATGATCGGAAGTGTTGTGGCTGTGAATGATCATTTCTTTATTTTATTTTTTTATTTTATTTATTTTATTTTACGTAACTTTTTAATTATATTAGAAGAAAATTGGTACTTTTACATTATTGTTACTATATAGGTATCAATAAAATAATCCTCAGTAATATACGAGTCGTTATGTTAGTGAGTTATTGCATAGTGTTAAAAGTATATATTAAGAAAATATAAGAACAAATTGGCTACCCCTATGTTCAGACTAAACAAAGTTAATACATCATTTGTGGGATACTGTAACGCTTTTATAACCTTATACCTGAGAATATCATTAAGCTAACTGAGAAAATATTTAAAGATCATGCCAAAATAACATTAGGAAAAAAGGGTTATTATAAAAATAGTGACTACCTGAATGACAAACACGCTTGGTGTACTACGACCAGCTCCCCAAAATTATAAAATTCTATTAGTTATATACTTTATTTAAAAAAAAAGAAGGACAACAATGATCCTGTGGGTTTCCCTTTCCGAAAAGTAGACTTCCCGTTCCGTAGCAGCTTTGACATACCGACTGACGGATAAATGCAATAAACTTTTTTATTTTCAGTAATTTCAACTGATATTCCACAAATGATATCATGTATCTTACGTTCTTCTTACGTACTTCTTTCGAGACAATTACTCTCACTTGCTGCATCTAGTCCGTGATGTCGTCGAATTAGCCATTTCATGAAACGCCTAGGCGGATACTAATGGCACATTTCCGTTTATACAGAAAACTGTTGCTCAGAGCCAGTTGGTTGGGTTGTATCCCTATGAAAGTATCATTGTAAGTTAGTGTGGGAATACTTTGGTAGGGATAGGCGTCAGTCTGAACCCAAATTTAACCCGCTGCTCAATTTAACCGATACACTTCTCGGAGAAAATTAAATTTCCATCCACATCACCTGGATGAGTGGAAGTCTACCACTGTACGTTTCTCAAGAAACTTCTTACCACGTACGACCACCCTGTGGAACGGACTTCCGGCAGCGGTGTTCCCGAACGAGTACGACATTGGAACCTTCAAGAAACGAGCCTACACCTTCCTCAAAGGCCGGCGACGCATCTGTGACACTTTTGGTGTTGCGGGTGTCCATGGGCGGCGGTGATTACTTTCCATCAGGTGACCCGCATGCTCGTTTGCCGCTCTCTCATATAAAAAAAAAAAAAAAAAAATTACTATGGCCCACTGACCAACTGAGAATTGGTCCGAAGGACATAATGTTATATAATCTTCCCCATGGACCAACTAGTTGGTCTGCAAATTGGTCTGTAGGTCAAAAACGGCATGGAGCTGCTTCGCAGTATTCAAAGGAACCCTTTGTATACTACAAAGCAGCTTCATGCCGTGGGGCATGAACAGATTCCAATGGAGGACATTTCACCATACATTTTAAGAAATGGCTAATTCAACTATGTGCTTGCGACATATACAAAAGCAAGGGTCTAAGCTTGACTCAACCTCCTTCTCCTTGACCCTATTCTAGTGTGATTTTGCATTTCATTGACTTATTGAGATTTATCGTGGGGTAGGTAAGTAGGAATCCCCTTTCCTACTTACAACATACTTTTTTCTTTAATTATTCAGGGGTCATCTTTTATCAAATCTATGCCAAAGGCTGCAATAGAGTCACATAAGGTCCCCGTGCAGAGTACCACTTTTAATCCTGACTTACTAGAGTTGCAGTGGGCGAAGTGCGGAGTCGGGATTGTCTATCTATAGAATAATCTAAAATAATCTATAGAATAATAGACGACCGATTGGTGTAGTGGATAGTGACACTATCAGCGAAACCAACGGTTGCCGGTTCAAATCCCGCGAGGGGTAAATGTTTGTGTGATGAATACGAACATTTATTCCCGAGTCTTGGATGTTTATATAAATATTTATGTATGTTTATCCGTTTATCTTGTATTAGCTTTGCTTAGTTTGGGACTAGATGATTGGTGTAAGTGTCCGAAATATTTATTTAAAAAAAAAATGGTGACTTTACTATAAAATTTCTGACTATCATGGATGATAAGCAAGCATGGACATAGACCGATCGGCGATATTCAGTCTAATTATACAATATAATATAATTGTAACCCAAACTTATTTAAAAGAGCAACCCTTGAGTTTCTTGCTCGTTCTTCTCTGGGGAATCTGCTTTGCGAATGAGCAATAATGTCAATAATTTTAATATTAAGATAAAAAATGTGACGTTTTCAAGTGATAATCTTTATCCTACGAAATAAATATTTTTTGACTTTGACTTTACTCTAAATTATCTGCTAGAAAAAAATAATTTAGGAATGTTAGCTCTAAATGGTATCATAGAATTTTCGCTAAAAAGGCGAGCACTTAATCATAGATTAATCACATCTTAATCACTGTTAAAATATTTATGTCAGATGTCTAAACTACTTAACTACTGGCGGATACATCAGAAGAACGTTACGAAAGAACATATTCTTGAAGCTCAATGATAGTTGTATACACTAAAGGACATAGCAGTAACATAGTATAAGTTTAACAGGCAGTAACTCAAACGCCATATTCTTAGTCATACTTAAAGACTTTGAAACCTATATAACAAAACTTAATGGAAACTGTATCTGATTCTGCATACAAAACTTTCATTCATGTCATATTTATTCATATTTACATGGTATTAAATGATTTTATTTCATGGTAACAAGACAATGTTTCAAGTGTAGATATATGTATATATTGTACGCCTGAAAAGGCATGTTACAGCGGACTTTTTGTGAATGACATCTGTATAATTATACCTGTAACTAGAGCAATAAATGACTTGAAACTTGATTATTTACATTGTACTATAAAAAAGGTACTGTACTGTACTAAACAAAGACATTGTATTATAAAAAAAGGTATAAATAAATTTGGTGTTAATTATGTGTTTTCAAAAGAGAATTGCAAACAAACCTTAGTTGCCGTTTGATAGTTTGAATTCGTTCTCCCGGAAATTGGTTGTTTGTCTGTCTTCATTGTAGTACAAGAAACGAAACAATAAATTCAAATCAAACAGACCGATGATTGATTTAATTGACAGACAGACAACGGATATCTTAATCTATCAAATAACAAACGTCTCCCGAAAAGTTAGGAATTGAGAACCTTCTCCTGGACCAGTATATACAACCACACTCATTTGACAGGTTTCAAGTGACGTCATCTAGTATGAGCCGTCGAACTACTTTTGTATTGTAACAAATTATACCACTGTTTAGAATATTTAGATACAAATATCAATCTGTGGTCAACTTGCCCATTTCCTATGCCTTGATGTACCCTTTCCCCAAAACTATCCCCGCCTCTGTCGACATCTGACAGTAAAGTAAAGACTTTATGACTGTGCTTTGTTGCTTTTCTCTATCGGAAACTTTCTGAATACTTTCAGTGCTTTCTTGACCTGTCTGGATATGCATTTGTCATCTCGACCTATAGCAATAGAGGTTGGGAGCTATCATCAGCTCGCGGAGATCCGTCTGGTCCTCTGGGTTCACCAGTTGAGCTCTGGATCATTATATTGCACATCAAAAGGACTTACTCTACTCATTATAGCTTTTTTTTACCATATAGCAATTCTTTTATTGGTGCTTAATGCCAGATCTAGATAATCCAATATGTCAACCGGTCACCGACATCAAAGCATCTTGCTATCTTGCTCACAGAACGAATTATTAAACTTATAGCGCAAGTGAACGTGAGAGACAAATCGAAATGTATAAACGTACCTAGTAACTTTTGAAGTTGTCTCGCTGCAGCTAAAGTAGACTGTGACTGGAAGTTTCAAATATTTTAATGCACTCTTGCGTCAATACTCTGAACTTTACCAAACGTGCTCTAATGTGAGTCCGGTTTTGGGCTAACAGCTAATAGGTACGTTTAGAGTTCTTTATCAAAATATTAACTTAGAAATATACACGAAATCAAGACAAATCGGTAGTTCCCAAAGAAAGTTACCACCATCACTATTAAAATGCACCCGCATGTATAGCCCATGCCCTCTCCCAGTGAGGAGAGGTAGTAACCCCAATAATGGCGACGTGTAAATCTGTTCGAGAAATAACCTTTTTTGTTTATGATGTTAAGTAAAGATGAGGTCGAAGGTGGAAGCGTACTGACCCGGAAACCCCAACACATTTGGGGGACTATCTAATCTCTGACAACCGGAACATAACAATGCTATTAACATTGCTGCTTGACGGCAGATTTAGACAAGATGGTAGTAGCTAGCCAGGCGGACATTTAAAATGCCCTACCACTAACCAAACCGAGTACTTAAACATATACCCCGCTGGGGATCGAAACCGCGACCTCCGAATCGTAAACCCAATGTTGTTTACATTGAGCCACGGAGGCTTGGTGTGCGAAGCATGTTAGGATTTCATAGAGCAATGAATCGGTCGAACTGAAGGGTTATCACGAACAGACAGACACCAAAGCGAAACTTGAAGATACCTTTTTTGTATCTTTTTAATATTTAAAAAAAAATCATTACCCTTCAATTCGATCGATTTACGGACACCGGAGATTATCTCGCACATAAAATTTCACGTCACGACTCTGACATATTTTAAGGTTCCCCTGTAACTTCGCCGGCTCCGTTAATGTCTTGCTGTCTTCTAATAGCCCAGGGAAATACGGTTTACCTCAGAAAGACGAATATCCGCGATTTTCTTGAAACATTAAATAAAGTGTTGTAAATGTAGTAACAATTGCTAAAAATTAAGCATTTGTAAGAAACGCAAGTACTAAATTAATAAGCTAAAGTTGAAAAATGTGTTTCTTTAAAAAAAATGCTCAATTGATGGGTATTTCTTAAAATTCAAAACATTTAGGGATATTATCGTTACAAAATATTAGTTCTCATGCAGCTTGACGACATTTTTAGCTAAAACACGTGCATGCCTAACTATAATGTGCTGAGTTTTTTATCCATCAATAAGTCAACAGTGTTTAACAAAAGTTTACCTAATTAAATATCAGTTAGTATTTATTGTTATTAAGATACAAATTAAAAATAGAGTTTTCTAAAAAATCTAGACTAGTTTTTTTTCTAATATACCTCTACCGTATTTTCCCTGGGCTATAATTTCAATACCTTTTTTTTCGTCATTGTTTCAAATGCATTTTGATTCAAATTCTTACTATTCTTTTCTCAGGTTTAACGTTCGTTGTTTACAGTCAGAGCAGTGTTTCATTATTTTACTTATAAACCCTTTATGGGGGTTTTTTCGACTTTAAAATTGTGAATCGTATCCATCAATAAAATATTAAGTGGTATCGGCTAATTTATTTTGCTATACGAACCCATATCTTCCTCAACTATAATATTTGAAATCATCATTATGCGCGACACCTACCAAAAAGGTACAAAAAACTGAACTTTTATAGTTTCGCTATGGTGTCTGTCTGTTCGTGTGTCAACCTATCTGTAAGACTTATTTATGGTTGAGTAGGGTATCACATCCCTAGTATACATGGTACATGCATTTCCTAGTTTCGATCTATCTATAAGTGGCCGTAATAAGTTTTTATTTATGTATAGGTATATTTGGAATTAACACGAATAAAATGTTTAAATATCTCTACAGAACCCCTATATTTTAAGAGACATATAGATACTCTGTTCAATTTCCAGTCTCAAGTACAACGAAGATGTATAAATGGCTTTGCAAGGTGAAATCATACATGAATAATATATAATTTAATTCGCATTTTCGCGAATTATATGAACTCGATAAAATTTACCGATCTGTTGAGTTGTTTCACATTTGAAATTAATGGCGGGTAATTTGATCATGATAACCTTGGAGTTGGAGTGCTTAAAAAGTTGATTCCCAGAGTGACATTTTACGGTAAAAATCCAACATTGCGTACGCAAAATACAAAATATGCTGTCGGGTTTTTTTTGGTTTTTACCCGAGTGCCCAAGGAAAGAGGGTAATGTTTTTCAAGTTCCTTTGGCGCATCCTGTTAGCCTAAACGACTTGACCGATTTCGAAGTGAATGGTGTCATTAGATTCGTTCTTCAGTCGGGTAAAAAGGCAATGAAATGCGAAGAATTACCCCGTGAAAGAAAGCGCGTTTTTTTTTCGTTTTATTGTTTCCTATCGGAGAAGGCAAAGGGATCTAAGCCCATATAGCCATATCTTATTTCTCTTATTTCTTCAGTTTATCAGTCAGTCTCAGTCAAAACAAGTAATTCGTCGTATACTTAGCGTATACAGAGTCGTCACGGTCAAGTCATTCTTTAGTAAAGTGGCAGTATGCTTTACTTATTTCTCTGTCTATGTCTTATTTCTCTAATTTCTTCAGTTTATCAGTCAGTCTCAGTCAATACAAGTAATTCGTCGTATACTTGGCGTATACAGAGTCTAGTCACGGTCAAGTCATTCTTTAGTAAAGCATTCTGCTTTACAAAAGATCTTGGCGGCTTCTTGTGGGTACCCCAAAGCTCCGTTACGGACTTTAATTTACACTTCCTTTCACTTGTACACCATCACTAACTTTTCCTGCACAATATCCTGCCATTATTAAGCTTCAAAGGTCAGAATGCACAAATTATAAGAATTATAAAAAAAATTGCAACTTCACTCGCCGAGATCCCACCAAAAAGCCTTTTTTGTTTTATTCTTCTACAATGTTAGAAGGCAAAGGGTACTGGAGCCTATACATCCTAATCCTCTGTAGTATTCTTCTGTAGTCTTCAGTAAAGTTACAGAATGCTTTACGGAAGATTTTGGCGGCTTCTTGTGGGAACCCGAAAGCTTTTTCCGCACCTTAACTTACGCTTCTCTTCACTTGTACACCATCACCGACTTTTGTTGAATATTCTGCTTTAAAACTCAGAATGCACAATTTCAAGAAATAAAAACCAAAATGCAACATTACTCGCCGAGTTCGCGTCAAAGAGCCGCGTGAATGAAACGATTAAAACAACGTAATGCCGCGAAAAACAATGGCACAGATAAATAATAATTTTGTAACACAATATCGTTACGTTCGGTAACCGCGGAGATATTGATTCAACGCGAATTGGTCAGTTTTCGACATTTTCTACTCGCTACAACTGGGTTACGCTGTTACAACCGTAACGAATGTAACTAGATTTGTAAATTCTTGTAATATTAAAGGGAATCGTGGACAAAACACCATCGTAATAATAGTAATAGTATTCAATCAATCAATCAAGTACACTTCATTGCACAATTTTCTACAATACACTTCTTAATAATAGCTTCAAAAAAAAATTGTTCAACCAGGCCGTGTATCAACTAACCTTTATACGCACACGGACACCGATTGGTGCCAAAAAATTTTGATCCCGTCAACACTCGCGGACACCGATCGGTGCCAACGGACCATGGACTTATTATATAAACAGGACTGAGTACTCGCCGCTGAAAAACGAGCCGAGCAGGATGTGTAACGTAGAGGCCGTTTGTCTCTGTCTAACAGGGTGACCACAATATATTTGTTACTTGGGACAAATGTTGTAATAAAATATTTGTCAAAAAACTTTGGCGTTTTGACATTAGTCGGCGTGAGCCATTTATTTCGCATTTCTTAATTTTTTGGGAAACTGCAATAATAGTACAACAGTCAGGCCCCTAATCAATCACACATATTTCACATATTTCGACTCATTTCAAGAATTCATGGGCATCCTACTTCTTTGATTTACAAAAATATTATTTTTAGCTTACCTGTGGAACGATATGTTGCAACCACCATAGGATTCACTTGGGCAAGTATAAACGCAACACTTTTTCACCATTTTACTCCTTTTACTTGTTATAATATAACAAATACTTTAAAAAACTTTTAATGCAAAGAAAATTCAAAATCACACCGAACCGCCATGACATGACATGCTTTTCAGGGTTACTATAAAAATAACAAAATCGAAATAAAAATGTATGTTTTCTGTTTGATTTAAGAATATATGAAAAGAAATTAATGCGAATGTTATTTGTTTATTTATAATTGTTAAAATAACATAAAAATATAAGTGTTTCAATGAAATTTTTGAGTAGCCAAAACTGTTGATCATAATCATTTTTTTTTGCTGGCAAGATGTAAGAACGAGACACACGGCCTCCGTTATTTCTATCTCTCTCGGCTCGGATTTGCCTTTGTGTATGGTGCATCCAATTTAATACCTTATTGCGTTGACATAGTGATCATTTTCCTAAATGATTCCTTTGATAGTTATCAGTCCTGTTTAAATAATAAGTCCATGCAACGGACACTCTATTTTCAACTCTCAATTGTTATGATTATAGGGTTCCAATTCCTTTGGCCTGTGTTTGTACTTGTTCTCTATTAAATTCCGCATCCAATAATGTGCGCCATGTTTTCCGAAGAGAATTTCTTTTTTTGGCTGGGTGTATAGGCATAGAATTCCAACTACTTTTTTTTATTAGAACGGGCTTAGAAACCTGCCATAGAGCATCCGATTCTCATAACAATTTATTTAAACGATTAGTATTCAATCATTGTTCGTATTAAATATTTGAAAATGGTGGTTTACGGCCATAACGAAATGTAAATTCCTAGGCAAAACATTATAGTAATAGTAGTAAAATAACTGTCCAAAATTCCGTCGCTAATTTATCGCTATCTGCGACATTGGGGCACTGCAATTTTATTTGGGCGCACTGAAAACCAGCGCTGTGATTCGTCGCAGCATGAGCTGAGTGTTAACCCATTTGTACACGCCGCAACACGTGAGAGCATTGTCGAGATCTTCTTCATAATTGTATTTCTATTTTAGTTATAATTTACTACTTTTTCGTTTTTGTAGAATCGTGTTGTGGCGTTCATAATAGAGTATTATTATTCTTATTCTTACATATACCGGATGATGTTTTTTGCCGTAAGAGATTAAATAGGGCATATTAGATAAGTGAAATAGAAGGTATGGCATAGGTAGTTTATTTTTTCTTTCAAAATCATCATCGACGCATGCGCCGTCGGAGATTGATATGCGACTGCCGAGATTCGTAGGGTTCCTATCATGCGATACATCGTAAATTACGAAAGATTTAATGATCATATAGAGAGTTCAATATTTAACCGTCCCACGTTCTCATATGCAATCTCTTTTTTAACTCGTGTTGCGAAGATTAGCCCACTCACGCTTACCCAGTCTTTTATAATAAGCTGTAATACCAACATCAGGATTTTCCATGCTCTTTGTTTGACAATCTGACAAACAACGTCCACGACAACTTAATCTTGAGTTTCAAAATTACTTAAGCGCCTAACCGGCTTTACTCAATCTTTAACCACCAACAAATATGACTAGTGCGTTTCCAGTCTTTGTCCGGTGTGCGAAGTGTGAGTTTTGTCTCGTTTTTAATTTTACCATCGCGTTCGCGTTTACGAAAAAAGTCCCTATGAAAAAAATCGTTTTGCAAACTATCCGCTAGCAGCTAATGTGCAGCGCCTCTGCACATTTCTCCATACAAATCGTCACGTAAACGTGAACGTGGTAGTAAAGTTAAGTCGAAACAAAACTCACACTCCGCCCTCCGGATGTATCTCAGTAATGCGTGCTCCGATTTGAGTGAGGTTTTTTTTATATTAAAGGCTGAAAGAGGAAACAGTTTATTAACCATGTTTGACGAAAACATGGATGCCTTCTTTCCCTTAAAAAAAAGTAGTAAGTGAAATAGAAGTTATTGACATAGGTTGTTTAATTATTTTTTTTTTCAAAACCATCATCGACGCACGCACCGGGATTCGTAGGGTTCCTATTTTGGGAAATTTATTTGTAACTCGTATTTTCTCCAACTTTTTTTTATTTATTTAATGTAATTATGTGGAATAGGCTATAAATGCGACCGCCAAATAAATAAATAATAAATAAATAAATATTTCGGACACTCACACCAATCATCTAGTTCCAAACTAAGCAAAGCTTGTGCTATGGATACAAGATAAACGGATAAACATACATAAATATTTATATAAACATCCAAGACTCGGGAATAAATGTTCGTATTCATCACACAAACATTTACCCCTCGCGGGATTCGAACCCGCAACCGTTGGTTTCGCTGATAGGGTCACTATCCACTACACCAATCGGTCGTGATTGAATGAAATGACACAAAGCTTCATTTGATTATGGTTTTGAAAAAAAAAATAATACCTATGCCAATGGTATCGATTCTGGCGTGCACTCGCTAAACAAACCTAAATCTAAAAATCTCTAATTTTAAATGCATTTCCTAAAATATGCTAGTCTGAAATACACCTATCGCTAAATTTAGAGATGGTTTTGACATATCTTACGGACGCCTAAATACTGTATTGCTATAGTCAAAAAAAAAATATTATTTTTAAAATCTGAAATATTAATAATATGAAAATGACACTGACCCCATCCGAGAAGATGCCTCGTTGCTTAACTTTTTCTGATAAACCGCGGCAGTTAACTCATTACTTACAACTCTTAATGATCAATTGAACCTTGCGCTCTTAGAATACATAACAACTGCCACTACAATAATACATTAAGACGTCACTTGTTCCTTTGTACGCTGCGCGTGCGCTTCTTTTGACCAAGATTGCTTAAGTGACAATGAAAACGGAGTTGAATGAATAATGAAATGAGTTGTTGCACTATAGGATGGCAGACGTGTGGTAACTATAGTCAGTTAGAGCTTTTGCCAGACCGAGTGTGTGCCTGTTTCTTTGTCGTCCTGTACCCCAAAAAGCTTTAATTTTAAGTCGCTAATTGACGACCGATTGGTGTAGTGGATAGTGACCCTATATAAACACCCCCAACCAACGGTTGCGGGGGTTTATGTGATGAATACGAACATTTATTCCCGAGTCATGGATGTTTATATAAATATTTATGTATGTTTATCCATTATCTAGTATCCATAGCACAAGCTTTGCTTAGTTTGGGACTAGATGATTGGTGTAAGTGTCCGAAATATTTATTTATTTATAAAAAAAAAATTACACAACCGTATAAGTATGACCTTGATTTTCCAAACTCTGCGATCGCCGACCCGCCTGCCCAGATTAGTTATTAGGCCATATCCTCCCATGGAAACCGATACCATTCGCGCCATATTGGAGAGATTTCACTTCCAGCAATTAGTGGTGTTATCTTATTATTATGTTATGCTGTTGATGAATGTGTACACTGTTTCACGTAAAAAAAATAAACCAACCCGTCTCTTCAGGTGGGTGTCGTAAAAGGCGACTGTGAGCCGTATTAATAAATCGATCTGCAGATTGAAATCGCTTCTCAGTCTCAATATAATTTTTTTTTGTGATAAGATCGACAAATTGTACATTCTATTGTTACCATTTTTATTAACTGGATTTTCTTTTCTGTTGTGCAATAAAGTGTATTTGTATTGTATTGTATTGTATTGTATTGTATTGTATTGTATTGTATTGTATTGTATTGTATTGTATTGTATTGTATTGTATTGTATTGTATTGTATTGTATTGTATTGTATTGCATTGCATTGCATTGGCATAGGTAGTTTTTTAGTTTCGTTTAGTTGTGTCGTGTCGTGTTGTGTTGTATTGTGGTGTGTTGTATTGTGTTGTATTGTATTGTATTCGAACCATGTCTACCCACGGGTTTAGTATGTAGATTCGAATGACGTAGTCGCGACACACGCTGCTGCGAAAATTTTTCTGCCACTTCAACTTACTAATCCTCTATCATTTATTATTATTTAACCGTCTCCGTGGCTCAATGTAATCAACTAGGGTTTACGAATCGGAAGTCACGGGTTCGATCCCCAGCGGGGTACATGTTTAGTACTCGGTTTGGTTGGTGGTAGGGCATTTTAAACCTGGCTACGCCTTAAAGTCTGCCGCCAAACAGCAATCTTAATAGCATTGTTGTGTTCCGGTTGCGGTTTTCAGAAATAAGATAGCCAATCTCCCAGAAATAAGATGGGGTCCTCAGGTCGGTATGCTTCCACCTTCATCTCCATTTAACGTCAGGTGTGATTGAGATGAAGCGCTAACCAGTTGTGCATAAAAAACGTATAATTATCAGTGATAATGTTCGCTAGATTCATCATCACCAGCCCGTAAACATTCCACTGCAGGGATACAGGCCTTCCCTCGTATATGATTGAGTATGGGCCATCCCCCCAGATACTGATAACCCTAGATGTGCTCCACCGCACTATAGCCCGGTCATGCAATCATCATCGGCCCGTAAACATCCTACTGCATGGATATAGGCCTTCCCTCGTGTAATGAAGGAGTATGGGGCATAGTCCATCACGCTGGCATAATGCGGGTTAGGGACCTCACATGCCTTTGAATTTTTATTTCTTAGGCATGCAGGTTTCCTCACGATGTTTTCCTTGACCGTTTAAGAGCAGTCGGATAAATGCACATAAGTAATTAAATTTAAAAACTCATTGGTACATGGCCTGCCTGGGAATCGAACCCGGACCTCCTAAATCTCTCCATCTTATTATTAGTTCCATTAGATTATATTAGTTCCAATATAATCCACCCAGACTTGTGTTACCCAACTTTAAATTGTAGGTTAGATGTATATCGTCCATTTAGCACAATTAATTCAAGGGTATAATACTTTCCCACTATTGTTGGAGCTAGGTACTCTAACTAGATTGTCAATTTTTTTAAGTCTTTACAATTATATATTATGCATACAGTCGAATTAGCTGAAAATTTATAAATAGGGCATATTAGGCAAGTGAAATAGAAGTTATTGGCATAGGTAGTTTAATTTTTTTCCTTTCAATATCATCATCGGCGCTCGCGCCGGTCGGAGATTGATATGCGACTTGCGGGATTCGTAGAGTTCTTATCATGCGAAAATTTGGTACCTACTCATATTTTCTCCGAGTTCTTTTTATTTATTTAATTTAATGATGTAATTACGTGGAACAGGCCACAAACGCGTCCATACGAACAGTACGAACAGATGATTCATATTTTGTTCCCCAGAGTAATATCGCACCACTCGAAAAAAGGTCGTTGTGAATATTTCAACTGAAAACTCATTTCAGTCATTGTCAGAAGAAGAGCTCGGAAAGACTTATCCTTTAGGCAATGATACGTTAAATCGTAGCTGTCCAGATTTAATGAATAGTTTATCAAAAATAGAGACGTTGAAAGATAAGATTCGTAAATTAGAAGAATATGTGCAGTCAGCAGACTATGAAATGGAAAGTCTTCTGTCTGAAAATTGTAACATGAAAAAGCAAATAGACGTACAACAAAAACAAATAGTTCATTAGTCGAAGATAGTTTTGAAAAAAAAACTACCTATGCCAATACAATACAATGCAATGCAATACAATACAAATACACTTTATTGCACAACAGAAAAGAAAATACAGTTTCAGAAAAGTGGTAAGAATAGAATGTACAATTTGGCGACCTTATCACGAAAAGCGATCTCTTCCACGCAACCTTCGGGCAACCAATACCTCCTATTTCACTTACCTAATATACCCGATTTTTTCGTTACGGTAAAAAAACTCATCCGGTATATTCCGGAATACGTTCCTTATAATGTTCAGGGGGCTGTTGGAGGCTGCCAAGGTCTTGCAGTGCCTAAGGTTAGTCCAGTAAACATATATAATGTTTGTGGTGTAACTTCCTAAAAGAACCAAGTATAAATAATTACTGTCCGACTGTACGTGTATAATAAAAGCAAGAATCCTTACTAGTGAAGTGGAAGGGAAAGCTGCGCGCGCGCAGCCGAGAAAGCTCAATGGAGACGTTAACGAACCGGTTGTATCCGACAATACCAATGTCGAGAGATTATGCGCAGGCGCTAATGGATTATGTTTAGTCAACTGGTTATTGTTTTATAATGGAGAGGTAAGTCATTATAAATTAGGAGGTAACGAGTTAATGTGGTCTTTTCTTATGATTGTCTACCAACTAATATCATTATTGTCAAACTGGTCTGTAAAATCAATCAATCAATCAATGAATTTATTTGTGAAACACAGGATTTACAATAGTAGATGTTTAAATTCAGCATTTGAGCGCCGTGTTCAGCCGATAGGCATACAAATATAAAAATAACATGCAAAAAATATACACGGAACATTAAAATGAGATAATTATTTACATACAATAAAGTAATTTGTATTTGTATTCGACGGGGGGTTTAGGACAAGTTGTGACTTTATTACATACGTATATGACATCACAGTCTTTATCTGAAATGGAGTGGTCAGAGGTATCCCAAACAATAATGACAATATGGCAAACTTTAAAAGGTTTTTTTCAATCTTCAAAAACCTTTAACCGCCTCCGTGGCTCAATGTAGCAACATTGGGTTTACGTTTCGGAGGGCGCGGGTTCGATCCCCAGCGGGGTACATATTTAGTACTCGGTTTGGTTGCGAAATGTGCGCTTGGCTAACTACCACCATCTTATCTAAATCTGCCGCCAAGCAGCAATGTTAATAGCATTGTTGTGTTCCGGTTTTCAGAGATAAGATAGCCAGTCCTCCAAATGTGTTAGGGTTTCCGGGTCAGTACGCTTCCACCTTCGACCTCATCTTCACTTAACATTAGGTGTGATTGAGCTGAAGTACGAACTAGTTGTGCATAAAAAAATCCCAAACACAAGCGCTTAGGAGTCCAAATATATTATGTTAAAACTTTGTAATATTCAGATGTGTACTATCGTAACCTACATAATAATAAGGCTGGAGAAAATTGCATAACCCGAGTTTTCTATTATTTAGTTTTAGGATGGAATAATTTAGGTAACTATATTGTCTAATGTGTGTTAACATAAGTGGAACTTATGACACTGAAACGCGGTGTTTCACTTCATATCTGTCCCGTGTTTATACAAATAGATTACCCAAGTAATTTTATATTACGAGTAACAGTTACTAAAATTATCTATGGGAACTATTTTCTCTATGTGCTTGCTACTGGTTCTTACATAAAATATAATTTTGTAACGAATCGGGGAGCACGGCAGTGGGCCCATTAAGTCAAGCAAGCAAGCACGGCCGTACAACCTTTTATTTTTATATATGCACCACGGGTTAGCACTTGACCTCAATGACACCTGATGTTAAGTGAAGATGAGGCCGAATGTGGTAGCGTACTGACCCGGAAACCCCATCTTATTTGGGGGACTGGCTGGCATTGCTGTTTGGCGGCAGATTTAGATACGATGGTGGTAACTAGCCAGGCGGACATTTAAAATGCCCTACCACCAACCAAACCCTTATTCTCGAAGCTACTGCCAACTCTGAAGATTATACCGGAAGAGTTTTTTTACCGTAAGGAAAAAAACTTAAGCATATTAGGTAAGTGAAATAGAAGATATTGGCATAGGTAGTTTATTTATTTTTTTCAAAACCATCATCGAATAAAAAGTTAATTGTGTCATTTGACGGTCGCATTTGGTGCTTATTCCACATTATTACATCATAACATTAAATAAATAAAGAAATATGAGTTCCAAATCAATTTCGCACGCTACGAATCCCGCCAGTTTCAAACAAGATCGACCGAAAAAACGTTCCTAATATCAAAACACCAATTCAGCTTTCCATGTTTAATTACAGACCCTTGACCACAAATCTATTAACCAATCATACAATTAGAATCAATTACCATGTGTGTCCAACCAATCACCTTGCGTATTTATCAGCACCTTTCGCTTTCAAGTGCAAGGTCCGCTTTCACCAGCGCGCGCGCAGGCAGCCGGCGCGTGTGCGCACTTTCGATTTTACTTCCATACGTTCCGGACTTTGAGTTACGTAATCAATGAATTCCTTTTGTTTATGACGATGCTCGTGAATGTGTGATTTTGACCGACTTCCAAAAAGGAAGATGCTGCCAAAATCGACTGTATTTATGTATATCATCTTTTGCATAATTTCAGAAAAATAGTGATAAGCGTGATAGTCAACACAAGAAATAAAAATAAACTTGCAGGTCACAGAAGTTGGCCCCGCAAAGTCAGTAATTCATTGAAAGGGTTATTTATACGTTTTTTTAATCTTTCTTGTAATAACTTTAAAGATACTATAAAAAAGAAACTTATTGAGATGATGATGATGCTTCCGACTGATTTCGGCCGTGGCGACCACTTCGACTCCTCATTTGGCGCTAGTGCGCTTGAAGATAGCTAACATAGCCGATCTTTGCGGTGAACTCACATGCGCAATATGGGCACGTAAGCACACCTTCCATGTAGTGATAATGAATGGTAGCGGGTGGACAGGTTTTCAGCTCGTCGCAATAGCGTCGAGGTCAGCTTTACGCTGCTTCTCGAAATCGAGAAACTTATTTTTTTTTTTCTATTTATTCATTATATATGAAAAAGGTTTAACACAATACAAAAGTGCGCCACAGAAACCTATTCAAGGTTTATACGCAACACACTGAGCCTCATCGCTTACCACTTACTGTCTATTACAAGTTAAAGTATCACCAGCACCACCCATGTAGTACTTTTGACCCAAGTGATTGTTTACATTTTTTTATATTTATAAATATATCTGTATGTATTTCCTTGGGAATATCATTTAAAATGTTTGGTAACATGTACTCCCACATCCTCACTCCGTAAATGTTAGTGTATTTAGGTAACTCATACAAAGGTATATATCTACTCCAGCTTACGTAGATAAACTATTTATGTAACTTTTATATGTTCGTCCATAACTATAGAAGTTACATTAGTATAGTATAGTATAGAAGTATAGAAGAAGATACATTAAGAAAGTATACTATAATATATCAGACTATTTAGATGATCCCGGACATAACAAGCTCGTTCGCTATTTCAATAATGAAATATAAAAACTTTTTTTTTAATGAACTCTTGTTTTTATAAGAGCAACCCCTCCAGTTTCTTGCTTGTTCTTCTCAGGGGAAAATTACTTTTTGAAAGAGCAGTACCTACCTTAAAAAAAATCTGACTTCTAAGTGTACCCCTGCTGTGTACCTACAAAATAAAGCATTTTTGACTTTGACTTTGTATGTTTCGCGACAGATATATCTGCGATGTTTAACCTATTTCTTTTTGTTTGAAGGGGCTTACCGCCAGGTCACATAAATTTGATGAAGATCTGATGAGAGATAGAAACTAAACAATTTTTATCGATCCAATTATTCATATACCTACAATAACTACAGAGCCGTTTCGAGTATCCTTGATTTTTGCCTGTATAGGTGAGACGAAGACCTAAGCGTGATTACTTTGACCAAGTGAAAGAAAAGGTGAATGTCGTGTCGTACCAACAGGTTAAAACGAGGGCAGAAAGTAGAGAGACGTGGTCATTACTCCACCGACAATAGCATAGCTCTTAAATTGAAGAAAAAGGTGAGATGAATGAAGATTTTCTGGAGGTCACTGTTTAGTCCTACACAAATTCACAAATCCGCACTGGATTTGAGTGGTGAATAACTTCTTCAAGTAAGAGAAAACCGTTTGGTTGCAGTGATGGTGTAAGGTGTATATGTAGTTCGTACATTGATCTCCAATTGTCCTCAACAGTAATGACGTCGTAAACCGGCTGTATAAGGCAGATTATAAGGGTTTGGCTATCTCATGACGCGGCATCTTAAAATGCTGTCGCATCTTTTACGATCTACCAGTGACATATCTTATCTGTGAGTATACTACACCCACAGTATTGTAGTATCTATCCAGAAATAACACTTGACTCCATAAATCAAAGCATTTCTAGCCATTATCAATCCACCTTTGGTATGCAGCCTGTTTCTTGTCGTGCCTTTTTCCGTACCGCCCAGAGTGACGTCCAAATATACAAGACCAATATGAGACTAAACTAGTCTTTTTGTGTTGGACTGGAGACGCGTTTGACCACAATCTCACCAGGAGAAAATGATTATGTAGTCGACGATGAAGTAGGCGATCCCAATAAATGCATCCTAGATTTAAAGAACCCACGGTTCAAAAATTTACTGCATACAAATGGAAATCCACACTAATAATATTTGTAACCGTGGACTACATCTATCTTAAGGGACCTGGAAAACATTATAAAAACAAGATACAAGGCCACTAAAGACACAAAAACACTAGAACAATATTTGATCCTGTGTGATTCTTTCGCCGCTTCTTATACACAGAATTTCCCTTTCCGAAGCGGTAGTCGCTTGGACTTACTGACTGACACAGAAATGCTTAAGCCCTATAATTATTACCCATAAATTTAAGTTGCATTCAGCAAATGATATCATGTACAATATAATTTACGTTGAAATAAATGCTTGCAAGTTTGACACGAAAAAAGAAGATAGGAGTCCTCAAGTCTTTGGAACAAATTCTCAATATTTCTCGATTTCCGAATCATAAGCGCCATTGGCAGTCAGGTTTTGATAATCTTCTCAAATTGAAGGCTGAGAACTCTTTACCAAACTAAATTCTTTGAAACATTTCTGGTATTCCTTGGGTATATATCAAACGAGTCGTTCACTTGCATATAAGATAAGCCATTTGATAAATAATGTATACAATTATCTTCCCATTCATAATCATCAGGTCAAAGAACTTTAACGAGCCATATTATAGCATAGCGTGACTTCGGCGTGTGCCGCGTGAAATTACATGACTGTAACATATTTTCCGGGATTAATCAGTGAATTTTATAGGTGTAATTGTATCTCGTTGTATAATACATACCTTTTGATGATTGTATAACTAGAGATTCAAATTATTGTAGAGATTATTGTTGTTGTGCTTCGGAGGGCACGTTAAGTAGTCGGTCTCGGTTGTTTTCGATGGTAGTGATCAATAGGGGTGGCTTAAAAACTACCAGCTGGCCACTAGTCTCACACAAATCCACCAATCCGCACTGGGCAGGGTATAGTGTAGAGATATTTGCCCCGACAGGCGTATGCTTAGCCTATAAGAATAAGTGCGGCAACAGAATGGAGCGACATGCAACTATGGCGCCCACGTTGCTTATATTATATACCGTATGAGCATTTTTTACCATACGGAAAAAAATAGGGCATATTGGGTAAGTAAAATAGAAGGTATTGGCACAGATAGCTAATTTTTTTTCAAAACCATCATCGAATAACTTTCACATAATAGGAACCCAATGAATCCCGCGTCGATGTTAGTACTAGTAGGTAGTAATAGTAGTTTTTTACTATGTATTTTTATTTACAATTTCTGGATTTAATGACATGTACTGAAGTAATACTATACGTGGTTCAATGCTTTAAAACACTTAAATTTACACCACGTATAGCAGGATGATCGTATTTTCGGTTGAGCCAACCATATTAAACGCCAGCGAGACTGCATATGACAGCTAGCGTAACTAAACAGCTAACCGAGCACGTTTTCACATATTGTTTATTTGATTTAATAAATCCAACTAAATTATGACAATCTTTATCATACTTTCCCTATTGTTGCGCAGAACAATACCGCTGCGAAAGCCGTCGCGGCGGCGTCGACGTTCGCGAAAACATATACAATAATAATCTCGCTATGAGAATACAAAGTTATCGCTAACAATATCTGTTCGTTGTATTAGCAATGAGTTAGCACAAACTAGAGGATGTAAACATCCTTAATTTAATATGAAAGTATAGTGTAATGATACGCCACTGCGTATTACTGTAATACAAATCTTGAGTCCGTCGTCGGTATGTCCATAGAGGAATAACACACGAGACCGTGCCCGGTGCCATCCTCGTATAAATTGGGGATGAGGAACTCATATTTGAAGCCCTCGCAATACCCCTCCCTACAAAAAAAAATCTTTTTTGGTATGTCGGAGCGACTTGACGAAAGAACCGTCGAATGAAGGTTGTAGGATTCAGGAAAGACTTACAACAGAAGAGAGTTTCATACCTTGACTGTTCGCATTATGAATGAAGAGTCGAACCGCTTAGTTGCTTAGTGCGAATGTTCGGTATGTGAATCCCTCCGTAATAGTCCGAAGATGGACATGCATGCTCACCGAAATGCATAGTTCTATGACATTATTTTTCGTATTAGGTAAGTTGAAGTTACTAATAGGTAAAATCATTCCGAGTCGCGCATCACTAGTATAGTGACGGTTTTATAGTCGACATAACTATACATCAGACCATATAGTCCATAGAAGTCTAAATTACTGTACCGAATCAATTCTTCCTTGGTGCAAAGTTCAGGCTTTAGTGTGGGATGCCGCTTGTGTTGATACATGTGCTCCGTTCCACCTCCAAGGAACCTCAAAAAAGCAAATTGCGGCGGCTGAAACTACTGAAAAATTCAAAATTTCAAAAGCACAGGAACATCGGCTCTTTCTTCTTGATAAATTTCACGAAACCGCTTAAAAGATTTATGAAAATTTGATGACAAACATGGCTAATAACCTGTCACCTTGTTTGGCCTTATAATAGAGCTCCTGGCAACCCTACTATCCATCATGCAATTGTTTGACGTCGCTATTAAATATGTCTCAGCGCAATTTTTGTTTTTCTTTTTAAGTTTTCAATGATTATGTTCCACAATGGCTAGATACTTTCTGCCACAAGTTTCGCATGGGAGACTGTGACGCGCGTCGCAACCGAACGGATTTCATATTCCCAGCATTGTGCGGGCCTGAAAAAAATAAGTGGGTTGATTGCATGATTTTAGAAATCCGGGCTGTTCCTTCCCACATATGTAGAAAGAGCATTTATTTGTTTATTTAGTGTCATATATACATTTTGCTCTTTTGCTGATGTTAATACACAAGACCACATTATGTATCATAGATAGCGACAAATTAGCGACGGAATTTGTAATTTGGACGGTCGACCGCGGTCGTATGACAATCGAGAACCGACAAAAAATTAAGGCACAGATTAATAATGAGTTGAGTTGTCGCCTTGAAACCGTTCACTCTATAGTCTGAGACAACAAACCGTATGTTATACGCTTCGGTTTAACAACATGGTTGTTGAGGACTTTGTGGTACGACCGATTAGTTTAATCTCAAGTCCACCGTCACCGTCCATCTGCCGCCAAGCAGCAATGTTTAATAGCATTGTTGTGTTGTTGTCAGAGATAAGATAGCCAGTCCCCCAAATGTGTTGGGTATTTCCGGGTCAGTACGCTTCCACCTTCGACCTCATCTTCACTTAATATCAAGTGTGATTGAGGTCAAGTACCAAAGCGTTGTGCATTAAAAAAAGACAGTCCCAATTTCACTGTGTTCATTATTTTCTCAATTATGCATGTAAGTGTCTGGGTCTCGCTAAATGGGTCAAATAAACGATTCTTATTCTTAATCCTAATGTGTTAGGTCTGCATATCGAAAATCAGCTGACAAAGGAGATATCAACATGAGATTGAGTGACTGTTACCATTATCGCCGACGCTTTAAAGAATCCGGTGAGTCGTTACTTAATTAGAAGTTGGTTATGGAATTTGAGCAGGAGGGATTGTAGACTACTCCGACTGAATCCCTTAGATTGCAGGTGAGGGCCAAGTTAGATGGCTTGAGGGGCATGCAAATGATTACCCTTCACCGGTAAGCATCTCAGGTTCCATGACGATCATAATTTAATCATATGATTTGTTTGTGGGTCTGAGCGTCGGTGGCACAGCGGTTAAGACGCTGTTTCCCAATTTGGGAGGTCCGGGTTCGATTCCCACGTAGGCCATGTACCAATGAGTTTTTAAATTTAATTTAATTACTTATATGCATTTATCCGACTGCTCTTAAATGGTGAAGGAAAACATCGTGAGGAAACCTGCATGCCTGAGAAATAAAAATGGCATATGAAGTCCCCAACGCGCATTGGGCCACGGTGGCCCATACTTCCTCATTATAGCGATCTCTTCCAGGCAACCCACAGCTATGGGGTAGATGGAATAACAGATAGGGCACGGGTAGGGTAGGGTATTATTATCATATTATGCAGCCGGATTTTATAGTTTTTTTTTTTAATAATTTACTTATATTTCGGGTTTTAATTTGATAACCATACATCTACGACACCAATATACTAATCCACCTAAAAAGCAATCATTATGTGTGTCAGCATTGGTTACTTAATCACTTCTTGACTGTTGTGGGAAATAGGTATGACAACGTAATAGAAATATTGATCAAATTAAAACAATATTAAAGGTATTGAGTATTCATATTTGCCCTGATATCTGACAAGGTAGATATAAACAAAAGCTGAATTTAAAACGAATCATCGTCATCTTCTTGCCGTCCAAATGTTGCATTTTGGTTTTTATTTCTTGAAATTGTGCGTTCTGAGTTTTAAAGCAGAATATCCAACAAAAGTCGGTAATGGTACAAGTGAAGAGAAGCGTAAATTAACGTGCGTAAAAAGCTTTCGGGTTCCCACAAGAAGCCGTCAAAACTTCCCTAAAGCATTCTGTAACTTTACTGAAGACTACAGAAGAATACTACAGAGGATTAGGATGTATAGGCTCCAGATCCCCTTGCCTTCTAACATTGTAGAAGAATAAAACAAAAAAAAGGCTTTTTGGCGGGAACTTGGCGAGTGAAGTTGCATTTTTCTTTATAATTCTTATAATTTGTGCATTCTAACTTTTGAAGCTTAATAATGGTAGAATATTGTGCAGCAAACGTTAGTGATGGTGTACAAGTGAAGGGAAGTGTAAATAAAAGTGCGTAACGGAGCTTTCGCGTACCCACAAGAAGCCGCCAAAATCTTTTGAAAAGCATTCTGCCACTTTACTGAAGAATGACTTGACCGTGACTAGACTCTGTATACGCCAAGTATACGACGAATTACTTGTTTTGACTGAGACTGACTTACAAACTAAAGAAATAAGAGAAATAAGACATGGCTGTTATGGGTTAGCTCCCTTTGCCTTCTCCTTGAGGAGAGAATAAAACGAAAAAAAAATAGCAATAGAAATATTGATCAAATTACTTAAAACAATATTAAAAGTATTGAGTATTCATATTTGCCATGATATCTGACTAGGTAGATATAAACAAAAGCTGAATTTAAAACGAATCATCGTTATCTTCTTGCCGTCCAAATCTATTCAAAGTCGGCGCAGTACCTACCTCTTTATCTTCCACTCTACCGCCTCCGTGGCTCAATGTAAACAACATTGGGTTTATATTGGAGGTCGCGGGTTTGATCCCCAGCGGGGTACATGTTTAAGTACTCGGTTTGGTTGGCAACCTTTTGGTATAGTGGCCAGAGTTGCTAACCACTACACCAAACAGGTCGTTACACCAAACCAATAAGGAATGAGTATATAAGAGGCAGTTTAAAACTGGCCCCCGTGACAAAAAGTACGAACTACTTACCAACATGCTTCCACTACCTGTTGTTGCACCTTCCTAGCCTTGGTGTGAACATACGTATGTATCACGGATCATTAGTACTCAACTAATGGTCGGTGATGCGTGCGGGGGATGGGGTGGGAGGGGGCGCAATTTAACCACACGTACACAAGCGTATATTGTTTAACATATGGATAAATGTAATTGACGATAGTTTTAGTCACAGTGTTGTTATCCTGAATAAATAAATAAAAAAATTAAAAAAAAGTTGAAAGGAAACTTGGTATGGACATGTTTTGTGGAGGTATGAAACGCATGTTACTAAGAGAGTGATGAATATGGATAGAATGGAAGAGGAAGACCACGGAAAATATTAATAATAATAATAATAATAAATCATTTATTTTTCCAGATAATAAGGTCCATCTTTGTTAGTACAGTCACCTATAACTAAGTTAATAAACAGTGGTAGACATTGAAAATTTTAAAATAATAATTTCAAGTAATAGATTGTGTGAGGAATGATATGGACGTGAACGAAACAGTGGAAGAAAAAGAGGTAGGTTTTTTTTATGCACAACGGGTTGGTACTTAACCTCAATAACACCTGATGTGAAGATGAGGTCGAAGGTGGAAGCGTACTGACCCGGAAACCCCAACACATTTGGGGGACTGGCTATCTTATCTCTGACAACCGGAACACAACAATGCTATTAACATTGCTGCTTGGCGGCAGATTTAGATAATATGGTGGTAGCTAGCCAGGCGGATATTTAAAATGCCCTACCACCAACTAATATTTATCTAATTAACTTTTAGAAAGTATCTAATCAAAACTAAGATATTCTTAATTAACGTAAGTGAAGTAAAATGCTTACATAATTTGAGAAAGTGTAAATTGTAGTAATTACCTGAATAATTTATATAAACTGATGAATATGATAAATTAATTTGAGCGTTTTAAATAAATGTAACAAAAAAATTTAGCGTCCGTATTAGCTTCACCCATATGACGCAAGACGTAGCAATAGTCCGTCAAATTACTTGCAACCACCTATTATCCAACGGCTAATCCAGGGAGTAGGGTCTTGATGTGGTATTAAGTTGGTGGTTGGTCGAGGACGGGGGGTTCCGTAAATAAGACTCGTTGTCAATTGTGATGATGCACAAACAGAGCCCTTTAATTCTTTACATCGTATATATAATATTGGTATCGGCGCTGACTAAGCGATATGCGTTATGTTGCAGTAAACCATTACGCTACGGTTAAACACCGAAATAAGGTAAGGTTATCAATATACTACAATGGGCGCTTTTTGAGTCACCCACAGATAGGTCCTATTTGAGAGAGTACAAAAATATGGCATAGCGTATTACATTACATACATACATAACATCGCGACTATTCTCCCAAATGGGATGGTCATTTGTCAAAAGTTGAAACAACAGCCACAGTACACCAAATAATTCGAAAGAATAAAAATGCACAGGTACGTGACATGGGGTTAACCCGTTGCTGTTAAAACGTGCAAGTCTATAGATATTTTTTTATGGAAAGTGCCTTAGTCGTCTCTTGCATTCTTGTTACGTGCCGAAATCACAGCTAAAGTTTATTGTTACGCTGGTGGTGACAATGGTGACACACACACACGCACGCACGCACGCACGCCCACAAACACGCACACGCACTCGCACACGCACACGCACACGCACACGCACACGGACACGCACGCGCACACGCACACGCACACGCACACGCACACGCACACGCACACGCACACGCACACGCACACGCACACGCACACACACACACACACACACACACACACACACACACACACACACACACACACACACACACACACACACACACACACACACACACACACACACACACACACGCACATACACACATACACAGGTACAACAGCACGCAAACTAGAATAAAACATAGTTATAATTTGTTTTTTTAATTTATTCTTTTTTCTACTGAATAGTCGTATAAAGGCTTTTGTACTGTAAATATACTCTGAAATATGTAAGCAATACTTGTTAAGATTAAGCTGTTGATTTCCCTAATAAATATTTTTAAAAATAGGCATCCCACCACAGACTTCCAGAGCGACCATGATCCTGTGGGTTTCTTCGCCACTTCTTTTACCACAGATGATTTCAACTTCACTTAACATTAGGTGTGATTGAGGTCAAGTACGAAGCCGTCGTGCATAAAAAAAAACGGATAAACATACATAAATATTCATATAAACATCCATGACTCAGGAATAAATGTTCATATTCATCACACAAACATCTACCCGTCGCGGTTCGAACCTGCAACCGTTGGTTTCGCTGACAGGGTCACTATCCACTACACCAATCCGTCGTCGATCTCTGACTCTGACGTCGAATCTTCGAAGAGACTGCTTTACCTACTTATTATTATAATTTGGATCCCAAAAAAATGTGCATAAATCGCGCGAGCCTCCCTGTCGAGACGACTTGCATAAAGAAGCTGGTTTAGATATTTAATCTGATTAGCAGAAACATATCCTTAAATACAAGTGCTTCACAACCGGTCTCTAATACGAACTGTAAACAGAAAGTGATCTGTCAAAGACGTATTTGTCACTTCCTGTAGTAACTGACATGTTTTTTCGTGACGTAATATGTAAGTGTATGTGCGCCGGTTGCTGGTATAGTTTACGGCCGATGGCCCACCAGGAGCATTTCACGTTACTTTTTTCAGGCAATCCGTGCTAAGTGTTTAATAATAAAGGGTGTCGTACTGAGAGACTGGGATTGCCATATTCATTTTAAAGAGACAATGCTCATTGTGACTACTCGCGATGACTTACAAATAAATCCATATTTTATAAATGTACTTAACGCACCCCTGCATCTCTACATAGCTATATCTAAAGCTTTTTGAATCTAACTAACTATAATTAATAATTGATAAGAATAAAATCAAGATCACAGAGGTCCATTTTCATGTAAAGTACCCCTTTTTCAAGAATTTACAAAATCTTACTTTCAATAAATTTAAAGATACTATAAAACAGAAATTATTAAGAAGGCATATTATTAAATATCAGACTATGAAGATGATAAACTTTCTTGAACATAACCAGCTGGTTCGCATGCCAGGCTATTTCACAATAAAATTAATAATGAAAACCTATTTGTAATATAAAACCCATGCAGTTTTTAAAAGAACAGCTTTTTACAAAGCATCAGTTTAGTAAAAACGCTTGGTATACTTCGCCCAGCTCCCAAAAATTATAAAATTGTATTAGTTGTATACTTTTATGTATATAAAAAAAAAGAAAAGAAAAGAAAATGATCCTGTGGATTTTTTGCGCCGCTTCTTTTCCCACAGATGATTTCCCTTTCCGAAGCGGTGGTAGCTTGGACATGCTGACTGATCGAAAAATACTTAGCCCTATTTTTATTTCCAATAGATTTAAATTGACATTCAACAAATGATATCATGTATCTTACGTTGAAATAAATGCTTGAAGTTTGAAGTTTGAAAATTTGACAGCCCCTCGAATTTCTTGCTTGTTTTTCTCAGGGGAAAATTGCATTTTGAACAAGTAGTAGCTTAAAAAATGTAAAATTGACCATTTTAAGTGTACCCTGTGTACCTGCAAAATAAAGCATTTTGGACTTTGACACTAAAGAACAATTTAAAAGTAATACGTACGATCTTGTATTCTTGGTCTATATAGCTTATCGCAGCAACGGCAGCAAGCCGCACTATGACACTTCCAGTATACGCAGATTTCCGATAGCGTCTCGCTGTCAGCTTACACTGATAGTGTATGGTCGTCGTGCTGCCGACTGTACGTAGACTTATACTTGTAGTTTTGTGAAATGGGCTCTAAGTGCGACAATAACAGTACAGTAAGTATTAAAAATCGAACAAAAATAAGTAGTAACTCCGCGATTTTTTCTATCGCATCTAGCTTTAGCTATTACGTTACTGATAGTTTGCTACTTCTATTTATATGAACCGTTATATTGAGGTTTTTTTTTATGCACGACGGGCTCATACTTGACCTCAATCACACCTAATGTTAAGTAAAGACGAGACCGAAGGTGGAAGCGTACTGACCCGGAAACCCCAACACATTTGGGGGACTAGCTAGGTTATCTCTGACAACCGGAACACAACAATGCTATTAACATTGCTGCTTGGCGGCAGATTTAGATAAGATGGTGGTAGCTAGCCAGGCGGACATTTAAAATGCCCTACCACCAACCAAACCATACTAAGTAATACTAAGCAAAATAGTTGATGTTACTATTGGCAAAATTTCGACTTGTTGCCGAACCAATTGGAGCCTGGAACGCAAACTCATGCTTGACAATCTAAATTCGGATATCCGGCCGGTATATTACGGCGACCTAGTACTAAACCGCCACAACTTCTGAGCGTTCAAGCGCTTCTGCCATACCTACTATTGGCACTTTTACCTACGGTAGCCTTCTCGCTACCCCACCATCAACATTCGCTGCGGTCTGACGCTGTCCGTGGTGTTAAATTAGGGAGTCGAGCTTCACTTGACTCTCTCCCCCATAGGATTACCCGCTTTGGCTTTTTGCGTCACATTAGCTACTTTGTCAACCTTAAATTCTTTCTTTAATTAGTCTGGGGTCCAAGGTAGCAATAGAGTCAGGTAGGGCACCGTCTACCTTCAGTAGGCGCCGTGCAGAGTACCACTGTTGATCCTAGCTTACAGGAGTTACAGTGGGAGAAGAGCGGAGGTGGGATCTCTTGCTCCCGAACCAGCGATTACGCTCATGACCTTTGGCTTCCAAAATCATTCATATAAATTCGGCAAATCACCTAAAACTTAGCAAAATTTTCAAATGAATTATTTAGTACCTGCTAACGTTTAGGTAGAAAACAAAAATATTTAAAACTAACTTTCCATCCGCATAGCATCACGATAAGATCTTGTGTGTCTTGTTTTATGTTGATGAAGTCTATGTCCTTCACCTGCCGCCGTAGTATATAAAAATGTTTGCTTTTGACCACTTTGATACTATATCGAGTTATCATAATTTAATTATAAGGCGCTTACTTGGTACTTAATTTAGCGATCGAACGCAAGGAGCTAAAGGTCACAGGCAAATTTGGATTGGTTCAAAAGCAAACTGGGAAGAATCATATCCTGTCCAATCTTTAGGTAGCTAAGTAGTTTTGTATATAAATTTAGTTAAAGTGGGAACCTATAGATGGCGTTGATTAAATGTTATTCATGTCTACATCGCGGTATTAAGATTTACCAATGTTAGCATAAGTTCGAAATTTAACTTCTTTTATTCCACTATAAACCATGCTCACACGCTGAGTTATATATCCGTGGTTTTTTTTGAGTGTACGCACTAACTAAACCAGTCCCTAATCCTGCTGCAGTGGGAATTTGTACATATTCTTTATGGTGGCCTATGGTACCAGTCGTCTGTAGCTGAAAGTATACCCCTAGCGCGTGATACTCAGTGCGTTAAACGGGGCATTAGTATCGAAATTTCATGTCCTGACTACTCTACCCATGCAGGGTGCACTACACACCGACTTGATTTTCTTTGCAAGACATAATTAGTATATAATTTACACACCATCTGCATATTATATGTCAAGTAATCTCAATTTAAAGTAAGCTATTAAAGCCCAAGGGAGCTAAAGTTGTATGAAAGTCCCTTGGGTAATAATAACATTTAAATTTGGAACGCCAAAATGTCAACAAAAGCTATCAAAAATAGTTTCGAAAATTACAAGGCTGTTTAAGGCCTTCCTTGGTCGAAGGAGTTTTTAACTATAAAATTTGACACATCAAAGAGTAAAAACCGGTGATTTTTATAATTTCTTTTTTATTTAACTTCGCAGTAGGAGTATAAAGTAGAGCATCCTCCACAGGGATAGAAGTGTTGCCAAGAAGTGATAGAAGCCTTGGGCAGACTTCAATCCTTCTCTTGATTCAGGATTCTTACCATGATTCTCTTGCTTCGCTCGGGAATTAACAACAGAATCCTTCATTTCGCTCAGAATTCAATATGCTGCCCGTGACATAAGACACTGTTTTATCCCCTTGGTGCTTAGTCTACTATAATGCAATAGATCTAGCGCGCTAGGGAAACATCGGGACCACTTTTAGATGCAGGTGACTGTATTTGAGCCAAGTGGACACCCTCCTTCCAATCTTTGGCTACGACCCGCGTGGATACAGCCTTCCTTAAGGTCGACGCAGTCTTTCACAAATAGATAGTTGTAGATTGAAATTAATAACAATATTCTATGTTATTTCAAAATTAATCAGCAATCAATTTCACACAATAATTACCTCTGATATCTTTGAAGATATCAGAGGTAATTATAAGAGTCGACCTTGAGGTCGACGGAGCGTCGATTTGTTACGTTATTATGAAATTTGCAGTAAATATAAGAATTTTTTGCAGGAATTTGTTGTTGTTTTTTTGGTTAAATCGAAATTCGCCGTCACAGCAAATACACAATTTTGTAATTCTACACGATTAGGGATGTCATTTGTATGTACCAAGAATGGAGAACCTTATTTACCTAAGTCAAATTCAAAAACAATGTCATTTCGTAGAGTAAAAGCGGTCCTTCGAAATCATGATATTATAAAAATAAAAATAAAAAACATTTAAAAACCCGACTAAGATCATATGGAAATCGAAAGCAAGACGCGTAAATAAATTGATAAATAATAATAAATATACCTAAAGAAATATTTCGGACACTTCTAATCATCATCTAGTCCTAAACTAAGCAAAGCTTGTGCTATGGATACTATATAACGGATAAACATACATATTTATACAAACATCCATGACTCGGGAAATAAATTTCGTAATTCATCACACACACATTTACCCCCGCGGGATTGTAACACGCAACCGTTGGTTTCGCTGACAGGGTCACTACATTATCCCCTACACCATCTTATGTAAATCTGCCGCCAAGCAGCATTGTTGTGTTCCGGTTGTCAGAGATAAGATAGCCAGTCCCCCAAATGTGTTGGGGTTTCCGGGTCAGTACGCTTCCACCTTCGACCTCATCTTCACTTAACATCAGGTCAAGTACCAGCCCGTTGTGCATAAAAAAAATCACCAAACGGTGGTCATTTATCTTGTGTTATCCCCCATAAAATATCTTGTGTTTTTTTTTTATTGAAAATAATTAAACCTTACTGTACCCCCAGCCCAACGGCTCGCATGTCGCAGTGAAAGTGCGGAATTAGGCATATGCGTTAATTACCCACACGTCTTTCTTACAATACTTAGTTCTCGCTAAGTTACCGTCACTCGTTATGTTACCTAATTGAAAGTCAATCAGAATTAGTCTGCTTACTATTACTACCGGTTCTGCAGTGACAGGTTAGTACATTTATAAATTACCATAATTATATACACCGTGTAACGGTTAAGTGTAGTCATATTTTAAGGGCTTGTTCTACCCATCAATACGAACAACTTTTACTATGGGGGCAACTTCGAAATCGCGAAAAAAAAATGAGCTGTTCCATAGAAAATTTCAATAACCTCCCGATGCAATGTATGAAACAGCTGATTTTTTTTTCGCGATTTCGAAGTTGCCCCCATAGTAAAAGTTGTTCGTATTGATGGGTAGAACAAGCCCTTAAAATATGACTACACTTAACCGTTACACCCTGTATACGGGACGAATTCTTGTCCTTAACCGTATACTATGTACTGAAAATCAACGCTGACATAGACTTTTATCATTCGACTACTTGTGCTGAAATGTAGAACTACTTAGATGCCACTTTGTGACACTTATTTTTCATTTGTTTCTTTTTTAATTTTGTAAAATACTGTCTTACCACGAACGGTGTTCATGGAATATAAGATAAGATAAGATAAAATAAGATAAAATTTATTTCAGTATAAAAATTAACCTAAATTAACATAAATGACTTTTTCTATAGTAACATAGTCCAAATAATACTATATTGTGTTACCTAAACTAAGTAAATGTTTACTTGTGTCTTGTGTGTGTTAATATGTAGGTACCCACTTATAAACATGGTTGCAAATTATTAGATCTTCACCCATAAAACACAGGCTCACGCTTAGATCAGGCACCAGTCTTCAGACGTACTCACCAGCTCCATTACCACCTGTATACCTTTATATTGAAGTATGGTTGTGAAGAAGAAAATAAAGTATTATTATTATTAAATTGGAGTTTTTTTTCGTCGTTAGTCATAATATGTACAATTCTATTGCTAATTCCAAATTTGTTTATTTGGATAATTGAATGTATTTTCAAGGTTTCACATGAAATATTTTTTTATGTCTGGACCAAATCACATAATAAAAAAAAATTGAACACAGCTCTTTTGATGTGCTTCCCATATTATTTCTTATAGATTCGCTGAAACTTTTATAAAGCGGTTACTTTTAAAAATTAACACTGTCTATACTTAACTTAATGTTATCCGATAATACACACAAAGTTTAGGTAAATTTGGATTTTGCCGTTCCCAAAAAAAATAATTTCGTTAAGACTTTATCTTAACGAAATTCTTCATACAAAACGCCAATTTTATAGGTCAAAATATAAAATAGTCTTTGTGATACGACTGTTCCATATTTCAAGTTATTCTAAAATATTTAATATTAATATAAATAAATAAATATTTCGGACACTTACACCAATCATCTAGTCCCAGACTAAGCCAAATTTCTGCTATGGATACTAGATAACGGATAAACATACATAAATATTCATGACACGGGAATAAAATAAATTTTCGTATTTATCACATGAACAATTACCCCTCGCGGGATTCGAATCCGCAACTGTAGGTTTCGGTGACAGGGTCACACTACACCAATCGGTTATCAATGGAGAACTACTTTAATACCACTTTGAGACACTTGTTTTTGATTATTTCTGTAGGAATTTTCCAAAATCTTACCTTAGCAAATGTTTATCCGCAGCGAACCCGTATTTTCTAAACGTTTCGTCATTTGCTGCCTTATTTACCTGCAAATGCGCGCCGAAACAAGCAATTGCTCGTAGTTACGTACGACGGTTTTTGTAGTGAGTGTGGTTAGGTATACCATTAATTCAGAAAAACCATAATAAGTAAGTCATTAAAATATTAAAAACAAAACCACTTTTATCAGCAAGTTATTGCCTTCTCATAAAAAGTAGATTTCTCCCAATCACTCGATATCATTCAGAGCTTATGTATGCTAGTGTCCGACCGCAACGGGGTTTTCAACCGAAACCGAATCTTCGGCCTCGGTCTCTGTTTGGGCCGAAACCAAAATTGTATACTGAAATTTTGTGTGTTTATTTTCTACACATTCAATTACTACAGACAGTTAGCAGTTAACAGCAGTCGCATTCACTGTTTGTTTTCGATTAGCGAAGTTAAGCAACGTCTGGCGTGGTCTCCTTGGATGGGTGACCACTAGTCACATTTTAATGCAAGTAATTCCGTGCTATACCGGTTGTTTTCAATTGAAGGCAGTCATTAAGCGAAGTCTGTGGCCCACAGAAGAGCTTAAAAACACTGACAGGTGACCCATAATCTGACACAAATCCGCAATGGGCACGCGAGGTGGTTTATGCCCCAAAGCCTCTTCCTGTGAGAGGAGGCTCTGCCCCAACAGTAAAGCTGTTGATGAAATTAACTCACTCATACAATTACCGGCCAGAGAGCGCAGCTGGTGACCACACGACTCACGGAGTTAAATGACAAATCCCAAAAATTGAGTTTCGGCAACGCCGAATATCGGCAATTTTTTGGTAACGTAGTTGGTCGCCATGTGGTATTAAAGATGGTGGTTGGTCGAGGACGGGGGGTTCCGTAAATAAGACTAGTTGTCTATAGTGATGTTGCACGAACAAGGCCGTTTAATTAATAACAAGCCTATATATAATATTGGTATCGGCGCTGACTAAGCGATATGCGTTTATGTTGTAGTAAACCATTACGCTACGGTTAAACACCGAAATAAGGTAAGGTTATCAATATACTACATTTTGGCCGAAACAGAATCTTCGATCGGTCACTAATTTATACTTATTCCAAAACTCGTAAATGGATGTTTGTACCTCATTGACAAAAAAAAATTAACACTGTAACCGAAATATGATTACGATCGCTTCGTTCAACATTTGCTAAATTATAAAAACTTTAGAACTAAACTACCCACAATTGAAACTTTCGAAATGCCACAGATTATCATCACTCTCCAATGGACTAATGATCGAAATGAACCAAGGAGACGAGACTAGAAAGCTTCCAAGCTAGTGCTTGGTGCTGCTTGGCTAGACTGTATTGGCAGGTACAAAAGACTTACGCATACATTAACTGACCATAAAATACGCGTTGTTATACCACGCTGTGAAAAGTGAAGGGATTTTCGCATAAAAGATTGGCCTACAAAACAAAATCGTTAATGTTTAGAACACGGTAGAAAGAAGTCCATAAATATTTCAAAGGTTGGCATATTTGTTTGTTTGCTAATATGAAGTCAAATTAGAAGAAAAGTATATTCAGCCTATTCCGCATCATTAAATACAGAAAATTAGGAAAATATATCAGTTCCAAATAAATTTCGCAAGATAGAAACCCCTACGAATCCCGCCAGTCGCTTATCTTTTAAGGCCGGCGCGTCCGTTTTTGAAAATAAAAACTATATATGTCAATAACTTCTATTTCACTTACCTAATATGCACTATTTTTTCCTTACGGTAAAAAACCTCATCCGGTATGTTTATCCATTATCTAGTATCTGTAATACAATCTTTGCTTAGTTTGGAACTAGACGATTGGTGTAAGTGTCAGAAATATTTATTTATTTATTTCTTTATAGTAAGGTCCGAGATCAAAACCATTCAGCAGTGTCAAGTTTTGCCAATTCACAGTGGACAGACGGTACTCTCACTCGATTGCAGAAGTGCACAAATTATGTAGCGGGCCACAAGCTGCAGCTTTTCCCTACTTTCGCCGACGGTTTAACAGACGAGCGAACATGTAGGCTCCATGTTCCTTAATAAATAAACGTGGAACATGATTGATAACAAATTAAGTACGACACCATCCGCTCCATGTTAACCATACCATATGGAGTCTAATGTAAAAATCCGCTTTAACTGCTGAAAGTTCTTTTAACGTGCGAGCGATTTTTATATCAGATAGATAGATAGATAAGCATTAGTTTGCATCCATGTTACATAACAAATTTTTCATCCCCCCACCTCGGAAATGGCATTTTTGCTATTCGATATCTGAGCACAAAAGCCATTTTTATCCGCTTGAGGTTAAAGTAAATTTGAATTTAGAACATCGCGTGCACTTGGTATGTGATTCCAAAACATCATTAAACCTATTTACTTCCATCTCCATGGTGCCGTATTTAACATACAACTTTTTAAAATTTGTTAAAAACTCAGACTCTTCAGAGTCAGGTTCACCTCCTTTGTGTACTTTTGTTTTTAATTTGCTTTGCGCGCGCCATTTTTTTTTTGACATCGTAGGTATTATTATAAATAAGAAACTTGAAAACAATTAGTCATTTCCTCGCTGAGGGTGGATGAAAAGTCATATGTTGAACTCGAGTGCAAAGATTTTTCACGTTATGAAATCAAAATCAAAAATCAAAAATGTTTTTATTTCGTAAGTTATAAGAATAACAAAATGAAATCGTCATGACATACAGTTATCGCTCATTCACTAGGCAGTCTCCCCAGAGAAGAACGAGCAAGATACTCCAGGGTTGCTCTTTTTAAATAAGTCAATACAAATACAATTTGAGATACCTAATTGTAAAATTTATGATTAGCCAAAGAAAAATAAGAATAAAATATATTGGATAATGGCGAGCGGTTCATGTCCACGCATTCTTATCATCCAGATAGTCAGAAATTTTATAATAGCCTTTGGCACATAGTTTCCGTTTAATGGTTGTTTTAAATTTATTTAAAGGCAAATTTTGAATGTCTACCGTCACCTTATTGTAGAAGCGTATACATTGTCCCTTGAATGACTTAGTGACTTTGTGTAAGCGACTGCTATGGACAGCAAGTTTATTTTTATATCTTGTATTAACATTGTGTATTTCACAATTTTTCCTAAACAAATACAGATTCTTTCTTACGTACATTAAGTTTTCGTAAATATATTGCGATGCCAAAGTTAATATATTGATTTCTTGAAATTTATTCCTCAGAGATACTCGGGAGCCTAACTTGTAGATCGCACGAACCGCTCGCTTCTGCAGAACAAAAATACAATTTATGTCCGCGGCATTTCCCCATAACAGAATGCCATAAGCCATTATGCTAAGGAAAAATCTGAAGCCTCGCTATGCTCTTTTGATTCCTTTGACTTTGCACTCTTGATAACAAATAACTATAAATATTACTATTCCGATGATATCACTAGATGTACGTTATACCTATTATTTTTTAAAAAAAGGTTGGCAACTATAGTTTATGCCTTATGGTCGTTATACAACATCATGTATACAAGTCTCGAATAAAATTCGATATCCATCGGACTCTAATGTGTTTCTTTTTGTCAATTCTCGTATCATTTCATTCGTCTGAATTCTTTCTGTGGACTGTGAAAGTGACAGGGGATAGCTGGTTTGTGAAACGTGAAAGTATTTTGGTCAACAATTACCTTATGTAATTTATCTACAGTATGATTTAGAAACATTCTCCTGTAGATTTGCCGAGCGGATAACTTAACCTAATTTACATTATTTTATTTAAAATCTAGGAATTTAGGGGGTTCTACATTTTCTTTATATTTAACATTAAACAAGGGGATAGGTTCTCAGCCATAGTTGATGGACCTACTCGTATAATCATTTGTTTGCTCAGGGATTTTCTAAATTTTCAATTATAGTTACCATGTAAGTGCTTAACGACTTATTTAATATTAAAAATTAATTAGTATCTGTGTACCTGTGTGGATCCCGATAGAGTAGTATAGAACTTTATAAGCCGTAGAATAGCGTTATAAGCCCTCCGCTGCTGGAAATTTTCACAGACAAACCAAGTCGTTGGTTTTGTGGGGCAATGCATATTCCTTCTTTATATTATTACTTTTATTAGCTTGCAAACATGTTAGATTGTTCGGTGTCTCCCTGTGGGATCGAATCAGAAATGAGGAGATTCGTTATAGCCCGGAGAATGGGCGGAGCAGGTCTTAGGACCGACGGCCATTGGGGCGGGAAGGTTCTCGAGTGGCGACCACGCACCGGAAGACGCAGCCTGGGCAGGCTTTTTTTTATGCACAACGGGTTGATACTTGACCTCAATAACACCTGATGTTAAGTGAAGATAAGGTCGAAGGTGGAAGTGTACTGACCCGGAAACCCCAACACATTTGGGGGACTGGCTATCTTATCTCTGACAACCGGAGCACAATGCTATTAACATTACTGCTTGATAGCTAGCCAGGCGGACATTTAAAATGCCCTACCACCAGCCAAAAAGGTCCCCCACGAGGTGCACCTACGATTTGGTAAATATAGCGGGAAGCCGATGGACGCGGGCAGCGCACGACCGATCGTTGTGGAGATCTTTGGGAGAGGCGTTTATAGAGCAATGGACATATTTCGTCTGATGATGATGATGATCTTAGATTGGTAATTTGTCTCTAGTGTTGGTCAAATTAATGGGATATGATTATGCCTCTAAATATAGCGCTAAATCAATTTGGGCCCTATAAAGCCATTATTAAATTATTACCGTCTTAAATTTGGGGCCAAAAGCGAGTAGGTGATAGCAATGAAGCCTGTGGCCGTAGGTTCGTGATACTTAAATTAAGACTGTATTATGACCTCTTAGTACCTGATACTGCTGTATAGGAATGACTTGGTTTTGAATAATTAATATACTATTTAACATTTGTGTGCCCAATGGAAAAACACAGTGTATATAATATTCCATCCGTTTATAACTTGTATTTACAAATGCCGTAGTCGATAAAACAATAAACAATACCGGTACATAATTCACATAGCATTATCAGAGTGCATCTACATTAATATTCATGTCGGACATGTCTGTCTGTCGCAAGTGGACGGAGAGAAAACCTGCGGTACCAGCTCCCGAGAAAGCTGAGTACAGTCAGCTACCTTCTCCATAGTGTGCGATGGAACGGCCTGTAATATTGTGTGAGGATCATAATTTACGTAGTCAAGATCTTTGGAATCAAATGATTAAATAAATAATAAATAAATAAATATTTCGGACACTTACACCAATCATCTAGTCCCAAACTAAGCAAAGCTTGTACTATGCATACTAGATAACGGATAAACATACATAAATATTTATATAAACATCCATGACTCGGAAATAAATGTTCGTATTCATCATACAAACATTTACCCCTCGCGGGATTCGAACCCGCAACCGTTGGTTTCGCTGACACTATCCACTACACCAATCGGTCGTCTCACAATGAGGTCTCTGTATTTTCGAAACTAATAAAAATCACACTCTGTAAGTAGAACGGAGTTTCTTGTCGCATCTTCTCCCTAACCATAACACATTGTGAAGCGATGTAGTTTTAAAAAATAACATGTTGAATATCAGTAAGTGATATTTTTGTATTTTACGTTGAATAAAATATTTTTGACTTTGAACAACCTATCGATAATATTACTTATTCAAATGTGTGGGGTATTCATTGGAGTACTTATAATAATATAGGTACCTATATAAAAATCGAAAACCCAAGTGCATATATATAAAAAACTATTGCTTTCATAGAATACTATTTCGGGTAATAATACAACATTAAAATCCGTCAGGCCATTTGCTGGGAAGCATACGCCATTTTATATTTTGCGAGCGCCATGTTGGATTTTTTACCATAACCTGTTCCTGTGGCACTCCAGGACGCATCTAACGACAACTTGCACATGAAAATCGCTTAAGCCGCTTAATCGATATAGGAGGTAACATAGAAATCTACATACCACCGAACAACATTACTATCCTTCCTTAGGTATTTGGGTAATAACTATTTAAGTATTTCAAAACCTAAAACCCGACAGCATATTTAGTATTTTGCGGACGCCATGTTGGATTTCTTACCATAAAATATATTCTATATGACACCAATGTTATTGTCATTATTTTATTTAACAAGGGACGAATCTAACGACACCATGGACTTCGAAATCGGTCAAGCCGTTTAGGCTATAGGATGCGCCAAAGGAACTGACATACATACATACATACATTCATACATTCTCTCTAAAAACATTACCCTTGGGTCAGTCAGGTAAAAATAGGGCGTTTATTGGCGGGAATTCAGCGGGAGATGTTGTATTTTCATATAATTTTTTGAAATTTGTATATTTTGAGCTTTGGTGTGTGATTTAAGGCAGAGTATTTTCATAATGATCTACCTAGATATTTAGTCAAATAACTAATTCAACGATCTGCCTGCGACATATAAAATCTGTGGCGTCCTTTCCATATTTCTCTGCATTCCACCTTTTCCTTGACTTCCTGAAAGGACTCCACCGACAAGAGCATAGCTCTTAAATTGAAGAGAGAGATCTGAATCCGTATACTCATTCAAAAGCGAATGATATCTAAACCAACATTTAAATCCAAATATAGATGTTTTTTATGGAAAAGCAGAAGATTGGTATTCCGGACCGCTACCTGTACGCACTATCTGCCTATCATGAGAAGATAATATATGAAGCAGTAGGGGGCTGTGGATTGGATCCATAGCTTGGGCATCACAAATTGAAATAGTTTATTATAATTTTAACGGGTAAAAAATATGAAAACGAAAATTGAAATAATTTCTTAATTTTTCATTAATTATAAATTTATTCCATAATAATAATTGGTTCAATAACTTAATTAGGTATATTTTAATCCAATATGTTACGGGAATAATCTTACACGATATTCATTTACCAATAACGTTAGTTTTAATTTGATAACACATTTCAAAATTCTATTTGTCCCAGACCAACCCTCAGGTTTCAGCAGAATACCAGTGTTTTGCCCGCCTCGGGCAATTCCATACACTTAGCTGTAGCCTTTTTGTATACTGCGGCACACATATAATATTTGTTGTTTCTGTACTTGTGTTTTATTGTTTTAGTTGTATTTTTCATATGTAAAATATAATAACATATTACAAATGCGATGTATATTTGTTGCATATGCTATAGAGCTTCCTTCGTCCTTTCATGCCAAACTAAATTAACTATTGGACGATCCTAATGAGTTTTACTAGTTCCTAGGGATATTTCGGAAACCTGGAGAATGTCACAAGGTATTTTCTATCCCGGAAAGTATATAATAAATTATTTTAGAATCTGTCGGCCTAAGGTGTAAGGTACATCGACCGAAAGGTGAAAATTATATTTTATTTGGAATTTAAAAACTTTTGATCTGTTTTAACCTCGCGCCAATGCATATAAATGCAAATATGATATTATTATTATATTTATGCATACTTATCTATAATTATTTTTTTAGTTGGTGTATCCTGCACCCTACCGGTTTTTCTACCTACAAATGTCCCATGGCTGTGGGTTTTAATGATAAGACCGCCTAATTGTGTTCTATTGATATCATCAAAAATTATTGTAAATTATTTTGCGCAATAAAGAGTATTTGTATTGCATTATATAAACCTTTTGAAAGAAAAGAAAAGAAATAAAATTGAAATTCCACAATTTAGACTTAGCAAGGTTAGCACATCTTTTGTGGGACACAGCATACGCTTTTACAATAAAATACCAGAACATGTATTGAGTTTAACAGAGCAGAAATTTAAACGCCACATTAAAGAAACTCTGTGTAAGAAGGCTTATTACAGGATAGATGATTATTTAGGCGATAAGGCGGTCTGGTGTTAGCTGGTCGTTATGTTAATTGCTATTGTTTTGTAATATGTTATATAAAATGTAATATTATTGTAAAGATGGAAACAAATTGAAAAGACGTGTTGTTGCGGAGTTTCTTGTCGCTTCTCTCCCTAACCATAACACCTTGCGAAGCGATGTAGTTTAAAAAAATAAATATAACATGTTGACTTTCAATAAGTGATATTTTTGTATCCTACATTGAATAAAATATTTTTGATTTCGAAATTCTCTAAATGATAATAAAAACTGTATCAAAAACGGTGGCGTGGATTAGAAAAAATAAGCGGGAAAACTGACAGAGGCAAACTGTATTTTTATTTCATACTATCTAGTATTTCGTAGACACAATACCTATACAACTGAGTCGTGGCGCAGGCGCATTCGCTATTCGTTTTCGATTAGCGAATTTAAGCTATGTCTGGCGTGGTGAGCCCTTGAATGGGTGACATTTTTGTACGAGTCTTTCCGTGCATCGGAGGGCACGTTAAACGGTCGTGAAACCAAGTCGGAGACCCGCAGGTGCGGCTTGAATACAGTAGCCTGTCACAAATCCACTGATCACACTGGCCCACGTAGTGGGTTATGGACCATACCATGAGTGGAAGTGTAAAGCATCAGTTGGTGGTAGGGCATTATAAATGTCCGCCTGGCTAGCTACCACCATTTTATCTAAATCTGCCGCCAATCAACAATGTTAATAGCATTGTTGTGTTCCGGTTGTCAGAGATAAGATAGCCAGTCCCCCAAATGTGTTAGGGTTTCCGGGTCATTACGCTTCCACCTTCGACCTCATCTTCACTTAACATCAGGTTGTGATTGAGGTCAAGTACCAACCCGATGTGCATAAAAAAAAAGCTGATGACATATCAATTGAATTTGGATTCTGTTTTCTACGAGTATTTTCAATATTTAACAGATTTATTTCGCCACCATAAATGTTATACCACGTAAATGGTATACGTATTACATAGTTGCACTTAGATTCATGTTGTTTACTTACTTGTTGAAATTACTAACAAAAGACGATACGATATAGTTTGCCCTAACAATACAGGAACAAAACATGCATTTTCATCTAGATTTTACGTGTTCCTAGGACCACTTCTTTATAATAGATTAAATGCAAAAATTGCCTACAGTCATACTTAATAAGAAATTACTACAAGGTTTTCCTCAAAATTTGACCTACGAGGATACAGAGAAGTTATTGACTGTTTTATAGTAATCTTTAAGCATAGATTTATTCTGTATATCTACTTTATTTATAGATTTTTAACTTATATCTGTATGATTATATCATTTTAGGTCATAGAAGCCCTAGCTTAGCCTAAAACACAGGATTTTCCTAGTTCAGGCACTAGCGTTAGTATTATTATGTGATTTTATGTTTTAATGTACCATGAGAATTAATAAATATATTTGATTTGATTTGTTTATACACGTGTTAGATTTCAAGCTAGAAAAGGACCTTGCCTAACTTGATTCAATTCAATTCTTTATTGCATTCCATGATGTGTGTATAGCTGGTCATATTATTTTTTTTTAACTGTTCTATTGTTTTAACCTGTTCGTCTTCTTACGAATCAATGGCAAAGACATCAAATTCTCGGAAAACATAACACGGCCACGCGTATTAAAAAGTCTAATTATCAGATTGTATAATTTCATTTGATATAATTTTGCTTAGCATAATGTTCAAATGATATAACGTTCTGTTTATATAATTTCATAACATATAATTTCACTTGATATAAAACTCGTTTAACATAATATTTACTTTCTATAATGTTCATTTGATATAATTTCATTTGGTATAATGAACAATAGGTCTGTGGAGGCATACAAAAAATACCCTTATGCCTTTTGAAAATTATATCAAGTGAGTGTTATGTCTAATGAAATTATATTTTTTGTTATTATATCAAACATTACACACCCCATTATAAATAATAGACCTCTCCTTATTTATGTAAATCAGCACTTTAACAATGAAGTTCAGCCAATTATATTTTGACGCCCTGTTTGGTGTAGTGGTTAGAAACTCTGCTACTATACCAAATGGTCGCGGTTCGAATCCCGCTAGGGCATATGTTTGTGTGATGAATAGAGACACGTGTTCCCGAGCTATGGATGTTTTTAATTTATACATGTATTTATTTACCAAAAAAAATGTATTTGTGTAGTTTATCAACCATCTGGTATTCATAACACAAGCCTAAATGCTTACTGTGGTTTAGATGGCGCTGGTGTTTGTGCAAAGACATTTATTATTATTATATATTACCAAGTACTAGTAATCAAACTTCTCTGTGGTTTTAACCTGTTTTTCTTAGCGTGTCGATTGTAAAATATCAAATTTTAAAGGACCTGGAGCCTGATTCTTGCCCAATCGAGATTTCATTGTCGATAGGTAGGTTTATCACTTTTGCACTTGATAAATTGTGAAAGTGACGGGCATGCTGATGTCTGATCGACATTGCAATCTCGAACGCTTGAGAATCACTGCCCAGGGGGTAATTCTCATGCCATTTAGTATCACTTTTATACTTATACGCAAGTACAAAAGTCACAAATTATTGATGTTCATCGGCACTGAAATCTCGAACGAGTGAGAACTACTGGCCTGAACGTAGCCACGAGTTCGGCAGAACAAAACCATTGCCTACACAGTGCAGTGGTTTTCACCTGTTATGTATACCTTTTAAATAAAATAATTACGCTATTTACTTGGCAGACGGTTGCAGGTGTCACGGATATCAGTGACCACTCACTGAGGTGAGCTGCTCGTTTGCAATACCTTTTCGTAAACAGCGTTGTCACTCGGAGACCACATGAGATCTTACATAACTTGATCCATTCATGCATAATATAATAACTGGATAGGTGATTGCGGTGTCGTGTCACTCCACTCGACTCGTGCACAATGACGTGTGAACGTACTCGTATGTGGGCACAAATCACCGTGCTTTTACCGGAAGCAATTGTTCGTAACAATACTTAGAAAATTGCATGATCAGTGACTTCCTACTCGAACCTCCTGGTTGTTACATTGGCACAATGTTGGCAAAGTTGTCAATCGGTTTGATTGAGTCGCACTCGCTATTCGTTTAACTGGCGTTCGCTATTCGTTTTGGATTAGGTTTGTTATTTTCTTTTATTTACGACTTGTATGTTTGTTTATAATTTCTGTTTTTGTAAGTATATTCTTTGCCTACTTTTAAGTTACTTGGCTAGCTACCACCATCTTATCTAAATGACTAGCAGCAATGTTAATAGCATTGTTGTGTTCCGGTTGTCAGAGATAAGATACTCAGTCCTCCAAATATGTTGGGGTTTGCGGGTCAGTAAGATTCTACCTTCGACCTCATCTTCACTTAACATCAGGTGTGATTGAGGTCAAGTACCAATCCGTTGTGCATAAAAAAAAAGTTTTCGCTCGCCTTTTGTACATTTTTAATATTGTCCTGGTTTTATGTTTTGTTTAATGTGTAGGCTTGTAGGCAATAAGTGTTAGATAAATAAATAGATTTATTGACATTTATAATAAATACATAGGTACGTCAATTCAATACACACCGACATACATACATATCTATGTAAAAAATAAAGATAATATACCTAAAGCAATATGTCAATTTATACTAAATAAATGAATGCGAGTACCTATGGAACGAATCTTAGTAAACAGTGTTCAATATCAGAGAAAAAATCAAGAGAAGACAGGTGAAAGAGGAGATTTAGAGGAGCTGGAGCGCCAGATACGGTTCCTTCACTTGAACCTAGGCCCGTATTACAAAATGTTACTCAAGCAGAGATCTCTGCTTGAGGACAGTTAAAACGGGACAGCTTTATGTAACTCTAGCTCTAAAGCCGGTATTTCGGAATGTTGCTCAAGTGTAGATCTGTGCTTGAGTATAGTTAGAAAAAGATGCCGCTATACAAGTTACATAAAGCTGTCCCTTTTTACCCGACTACGGGGAAGGGTTATGATTAACTGTCCTCAAGCGCTCTACGCTTGAGCAACATTTTGATATACGGGCCTTAGTGACTGAGCACGTCTGACTGATTCAGGTAGTAAGTTCCACAGCCGAATAGCTTTACCCTAAAAGAAAGAGTCATTCCATCTCTTGAGGTATAAGCCACAAACATACTTTCTATTAGATAGTCGCATAATATCATTTGAAATATGACTGTCCGAGCGTCGGTGTTACGGGCAGCGACGTAATTCACTTTCTATGCGCCTGCGCCGGCCCCTGAACTTGCCGAGCGGCATCGGCCTTCCACCGGTTGCATTATAAATGATTGGTGGCGGATGTTTTTGTCAACTATCCTGACAGTGGTTTAGCACGACTACGATCCCGAGTTCGATTCACGGTCGGAAAAAACTTTTTTAATAATTCTGATGCTTTTGTGTTAGAAAGACACCTATATTAGACGTTTAAGTGGCCAATATTGGACATAACTAATTGTTATATTATTTTGTGGATCAGTTTTTTTTTTATGCACAACGGGTTGGTACTTCACCTCAATCACACCTGATTTTAAGTTAACAATGCTACCAACATTGTTGCTTGACGGCAGATTTAGATAAGAATTATTTTTGTTCGTTTGTTAATTTGCTGGTAAAAAGTTTGGTATTTTCAAAAACTAGTCTTAAACAAGTTGTGAGTATAATAATAATAAATAAAAAACTATTATTATAATAAGAGTAATAATAAAAGAACTCACTGCTTTTATCTTTAAGTGTAGTCCTATTTATGTAATTAAGAAAAGAAAATCGCGTTATCAAATTAAAACATATTCAAGAAAGAGCACGGAGCAAGTGTCTAAGGTGTACTTAGTAAATTATTTATATTTAAAGACAAGTTGAGAAAAGCGGGAGAGAATTATCCAAATCTCTATAAATCTATTTCTATGTATATGCTATAGGTACTGGAATATAATAGAAATCACTTTATTATGCATGAGTGTCCGATGCTGACATAGGTACGGTGCTCGGATAAATCTATATAAGTTTTTGTGACACCTGTAAATATATCATGAATATAGCATGAATGGTTTTTTGATATGATAAACGAATTATTATTGTTTAAAATTATTATGATTATTATAGTAAAAGCGCGGAAAATGGTGGTACGAATCCGAGAGGTCCAATTTTCAATGACTTCTGCATAGATCCGGCTGAATCTGTGCGATGGCCTGCGTTTTGTTGGCTTTCGATTCGGTCGATTGTGGCTTATTGGCATAGACCTGCGACTTCAGAAAACCCCACAAGAAAAAGTCTAGCGGAGTTAAATCACACGATCTTGGTGGCCATTTCACGTCACCTCTGCGAGAGATAACCCTACCCTCAAACCGTTCATGCAGAATGTCCATTGTGTCGTTCGCTGTGTGGCACGTAGCGCCGTCTTGCTGGAACCACATGTCGTCCACGTCCATATTGTTCAATTCAAGTCAAAAGAAATCGTTAATCATTGATCTGTAGCGCTCGCCGTTGACGGTGATGGCCTCGCTAATGTCGTTTTCGCAAAAGTACGGACCAATGACGCCGCCAGACCGAAATCCACACCAAACAGTAACTTTTTGTGGATGCATTGCCACCTGGTGAACCTCATGTGGGTTGTGGTCATCCCATGTATGGCAATTTTGCTTATTAACAAAACCATTCATCCAAAAATGTGCCTCGTCGCTAATGATTATTTTTCGGCCAAAATCGGGGTCCTCTTCCAAGCGTTCCGAAGCCCATTCAGCGAACATACGGCGTTGTCTATGGTGATTAACATAATAGAAGTTGCAAATAAATAATATGAAATATCTTTATAATATTTTAGATAAATAAATAAATGCACAATATCTATTAAAAATGGCAGCTGTACCTTACAATTTAAATTGAATTTCGATTCTTTTACAAAACATCACTAATGCCCGCCGTAACCCGCGGTTTCCAAGTCATCCGCGACCGCTTGCCCAAGCTGTCACCCACCAGCTATTCAACTGATTAGTCTTATTACGTCAATAATAGACCTCGGTTGTCATAATGTATAACCGCAATTAGCATTCGTCATATTCTTCTGGCTTTCCTTTGTAGCTGGTCCAAGAAGAACGACAGTAGAAATGCAGTGGCAATGAGATCATTGAGAAGTATGAGTAGAGTGACTTTGAAAGATAGAGTCAGGAATAGTGTAATTAGGGAGTTATACATTGTCAAAGAAGACACAGTGACAAAGATTGAAAAAGGTATTTTGTTAGTTAAGTTTGGACATGTGGTGAGGATGAATGAAAGAAGACGAACGAAACGTAGTGTTGGTAGGGGAAGACCACGGCGAACGTACTATGATCAAATCGCGTAAGTCAGAAAAGCCAAGTGAAGGTATCCTAAACCGACGAGCATTGTGTGAACAACATTATGAGACTGAATAATGCAAAACAGTGTGTCAGGATCGTAGCAAGTGGAAGACTGTGGCCTCTGCCAACCCCTACGGGAAACAGGCGTGACTTTATCTATTATATGATACGAGTTTGGACGACCTGTTTAGTGTATTGGTTAAAAATTCTGACTGCTATATCAAAAAGTCGCGGGTTCGAATCCCACTAGGGGCATATGTTTGTATGATGAATACAGACAGTTCCCGAGTTATGGATGTTATTCATTTATTTATGTATTTATTTACGAAAAAATTTATTTGTGTAGTTTATCAACCATCTGGTATCCATAATACAAGCCTAGTTGTTTATTGTGGAACTAGATGGCGCTGTGTGTATGTGCAAAGATTAGAGAAGCCAAGAAGATTAGAGAGATTTATTATTATGGGCCAAAAAAGAGCATGCAATTAGTGGTCTCTGAACGTCAAACCGACTAACCAAGCGTTAGTAAACATACATACATAACTTAACTACCTTTTTCCCAAGTAGAGGGGTCAGAGATATCCCAAACAAACGTTTGGGTGTTCCAAACATTAAAAGTGTATAACACTTGAAACAACATCCACTGTTCATCTTCCGAAATATACAGAAATGCACACATGCCCTGTGTGTGAGCTCATCGGCGATAAAATCTAAGTATAGTTATAATTTGGTAAAAAGCCCATAGTCTCCTTTTACGACTTCCACGGGAAGAGACGGGCTGGTTCTATACTTTATACGTGCCGAAACCAGATTAAAAATGGGGGCCGATCGCGCTAAGTTTGAACGATAATACCAGAGCTAAACCATAAACAAAAGCACATTTCGGTTCGCGCTATTCATTTGAACGGAAATTAAACTAGTTTTTTTTAATACTCGTGGTTAGCTCTAAACATTTTTTGATTGGTTTTACTTTGGTAGAGTCAACGACGGCCGTGATTTCCTTCTCGTTTGTTTCTTCCTCAATCACCATATCTCTGCTCTAATACACTATGTCCATAGCTGGGGGGCCTGGTGACCTGTAATTCTAGTTCTTCCTTTTCAGGCACCAGTCTTCCCACAACTGTATTCTATGTATTACCTAGTCCTAAAATCACTTTGTAAAGCGTCATTTGTGGTGAGAATATAAACAATTTTTATTTTTATTATTTATACATATACATACAAACATACATACATAATATATATAAAAAATAATACATATAATAATAATGAAAGCTATTGTCAAATTCGGATCGAACCTGTAACGTTCAAGATGCAATATAAACTAATTCGAAGCAATAGTACAACTTACCGCATGACTGAGTTTTGCGTCAACAATCCAACAATTTATCTATGAAATGAAGTCAAATCGTAATGGACCTTCCATCACAACTCGTGGGTTTCGAGACATTTCGCTAGCTTATTTGTTTGGATATCTGAAGTAAAGAAATAAAATGAAATACGCGAAACAGCCGCCAAATCCCTGAGCTATCGGTGTATAAAAAGAAAACATACAAACGGCCGACTTGAGAACCTCCTCCTTTTTGAAGTCGGCGAAAAACTGACAGAGCACCAAAAGTAAGTCCTCTCTACATTTACCGTGATTCCTCCAGGCCGCTGTACATTAACACTTTGACTGACACAACTTTTTATTTTCTTATCACAAAAACATCAATGTAACAAGCAGCGAAATAGGTACGATACTGCGCGTAAATCTAGAGCGCATATAAAAATTAAGAAATAAATAATAAATAAATAAATAAATATCTTTGCACAAACACACAGCGTCATCTAGGTCTACAGTAAGCATCCAGGCTTGTGTTATGGATACCAGATGGTTGATAAACTACACAAATATTTTTTTTGTTGTAAATATATACATGTATAAATGAAAAACGTCCATAACTCGGGAACACATGTCTGTATTCATCATACAGACATATGCCCCTAGCGGGATACGAACCCGCGATCATTTGGTATAGTAACAGAGTTTCTAACCACTACACCAAACAGGTCGTCGTCCTCATCGTCAGAAATAGGTTCTATATTAAAAATACTTTAAAACTTTACGACGTTCCAGTCCCTACATCCGGGTTCCATCATCAGATCAGCTCGAGGGTAGCATAATATTGCATTATCATCGAACTTCATAAATATGCCTTACAGCTCAATTATAATATACCAGCAAGTGGTTGAAAAATGGCTTGCATTGAAACGGACAGCTGACTTACATACGAACATTGCAAGCTAAATAAAAGCTTGTAAAAAGTAAGTATTGATATCATAATACAGAAATATAAAAAGGTTGGTACTCGAGACTTAATAACTAAACGAATTGGAACGACTGTTTGGTCGTAATGGTTGGAAATTCTTATATCTGTTGTTGGGCATATGTTTGTATGATGAATACAGACATGTGTTCCTGAGTTATGGATGTTTTTCATTTAAATATTTACAACAAAAAAAATACATTTGTGTAATTTATCAACCATCTGATATCCATAACATAAGCGTCTAGATGCTTACTGTGGACCTAGATGGCTCTGTGTGTATGTGCAAAGATATTTATTTATTTAATTAATAAGAAAACATTACCCTATAAGAAACTTTCTATGCTGTTAACGTCAGAAAATGGGCGCATATTTCATTCAAGTAGCTGATATTTCTGTCCATCCAAAGCTACTTATTTGGTGAACGAACCTCAAACGCTTTATCCTAGCAAGAAGCGATTATTAATTAAATATCAAAATTTTCATAATTTCATGGTCCTAATTCACGAATTATTCAAAACTAATAAATTAGGTAACTTTGAAACTGATTACCTGACCTCAGAAATGGTCGACCTCAATCAATCAGTTCCAGAACTAACTGAGTGAGAATTCAAGCTCAGTCTGCACCGGCTGTTTGTCAACATGTTTAATTTCATCACCACGGCAAGAAGTAGTGGTAGTATTTGAACGTGCGCAGATCTCCCCCCACGGCAGTATTGGCGTCTTGCGCGGTCGCGATGGCGGCCCGACGCGCACTGACGACGCGCGTTAAGTTCAAACAGTTCTAGTCATTCCAAATTTAAATTCAAATAACGAGACTGAACTTTTTCTTTCTTCAAGAGCCATGGAAACCTGGATACAGCTTAAATCTCCTGACTGACTATAGTGACCGACAAGTGACTGTGACAGCGCTTATGACAGTGACGTGACTTGACTTGGATTGTTGACTGACTTTTGACTTTGGATTTCTGGAAGCGGGCAAGGTTTGTAACTGACTTTTTTTCTAACAAAATTACCATGTAGATAATTATAACTCCACCACATCTTTAACTACAAAGAAAGCACGAAGAAGATGGATACAGGACTTCTTAATATATTATAGTTAATTTATAAAGGAGCGTTAAGTAAACAATGTTTTAATGATTTAACATTAAAATTAAAATAAATTATTTATAAATATGAATTTATGAACGTGGAACTGAGTTAGATTTCAATGCAAACTTTTGTCAAATTATAAAAGAAATTGCAAGGTTGTAACAAATGTCAATAAAAAGTAGGTAATACCTAAGTAAATTAAATCAATCATCAATGTCAACGATAAGTTGTTTTTAAATATAAAAATAAGATAACAATAAATAGAAAATTTAAAAATCCCCGAGGTAACAAATATCATTCATCTAGATATACCAAACTACTTCTGTTATATACTTCTACTAAAACCCAAATATCTTCAAAACGCCTTAACCGATATCCATCAAACATTGTTAAGAACCTATCTTCGAGTTTAATCTTAAATATATTTAAAAATTTACTTCTTTTATCGGTCTACTATTGTTTTAATTAAGGTACTAGTTACGATTTTGATCACAAATATTTATGTGGGAAGGAACTGTTCTCTATATTTATTCAAAGATAATAAATAAATAAAATAGTAAATAAATAATAAATATCCTTAGACATACACACAACAGTTCCACAGTATGCAACTATAAGCTTGTGTTGTGGATACCAGATGGTAGATATACTACATAAATACATTTTTTTTTGTAAATAAGTACTTATTATAAATGAAAACATCCATAACTCGGGTACACATGTCCGTATTCATCAAACAAACCTATGCCCCTAGCGGGATTCGAACCCGCAACCTTTTGGTATACTGGTCAGAGTTGCTAACCACTACACCAAACAGGTCGTCAAAAAGATAAATACATGTGCTTACATACTGTAATTGAAAATCAAGATATCACATATTTTTGTTCCACAGTATTTTTTTCTATAAACAATAAATAAACATTTGGTTATCTATTGCTGTAGGAGACCTATTTATAGGTAAATCAATATTTCAGACACTTACACCTATCATCTAGAAACAAATTAAAAAGCTTGTACTATGGATATTAGATAACGGATAGGTACACAAATATTTATACTGTATGAGTTTTTTTTAAGTAAAGAAAAAGGGTATATTAGGTAAGTGGAATAGAAGGTATTGGCATAGGTAGTTTATTCTTTTTTTTCTTCAAAACCATAAAATATAATAAAACGTTGTGGCATTTGACGGTCGCGTATGTAGCCTATTGCACATAATTATATCATTAAATTAAATAAATTAAAAAACTTGGAGAAAATATGAGTTCCAATTAAAATTCGCATTTGGCCGGCGCGTTCGTTTTTGAATAACTATGCCAATAACTTCTATTTCACTTACGTAATATGCCCTATTTTTTTCCTTACGCTAAAAACACTCATCCGGTATGACTCGGGAATAAATGTTCGTATTCATCACACAAACATTTTCCCCTCGCGGGATTCGAAACCGCAACCGTTGGTTTCGCTGATAGGGTAGGGTCACTATCCACTACACCAATCGGTAGTCATAGCATTATAGCCTTTTTACTTTGCTATGCGTTTCTGCTTCACCGTAGTCGGGTCCCCATCGCGGAGAGTTAGGCACTCGGATATTTGCTACAAGTAATTTTTTATCAATATTAGCGAATTAATAATTCGGCTCTGGGATAAGTGACCACTAATAGCAATTTTATACGAGTGTTTCCGTGCTACAGTCTGCTTCGGTTGTGTTCAGTCGGTGGCGCACAAAAACGACTTGAAAAAGACTATTGGTGGACACACGTCTGACACAAATCATCAGGATCATTAAGCTTGTTCAAAAACACTTTATGGCACATTTAATGGAAAAACAATAAATTGGAATTCCAAAGCGTTACCTGTAGTGGAACTTCCTATGCACAACTCTTTTTCCTTTTGTCACATCATTATCATTCATTTACCTTGTTATCATAATTACTACTCAACACTAGCTGTATCAACAACGGACACTTTTCACTCACGATTGACCACAAATGTACATGGAACATGCGCGTACTTTTATGCACTCGTACTTGTAGGGGTTGTAACTGAAAACCAGTGTTTCGTTCTTTGAGTGATGTGCCACACTGAGTTATAACCCATTTGTGCTACTGCGGCACACACTCGGTCTTTGTATTTTCAATTCTTTAATTTTATTTGTATGTATATTTCTTTGTAATTTAAAAATTGTGTAGTTGTGTGAACGCAGTGGCGTAAATAATTTTATCTATCTATCTAAATCCTGCGTGAGAGAGGGTGCGCCCCCGCAGGGAGAGCGTAAAGCTGTGTACTCGTAAGTCACAGTATAGTTGCCAATTATGAATTGCCATAAAGCGACGCCTATTTAAGGACCATAAAATCAGGCCTACGGTGGCAGCGAAAGTGCATTTTCGCTCTCTCGTGAGGACAGACTCGACATAACCTACGTAGGTGTGGTCAATTATCACTTCCAAAATAGCTAACAACTCTGTAACGACACCTATTATCTCGTATTTCCAAATTTGATAGGTAGCTTGTTTGAATTTAGTATTGAGTGTGTAATGTGTTGATAGGTATTGGTAGAAAGTAATTTGCAAACTCGTTCGACTCCGGTGGTGAAACATTTCTTTAATATATTGTAAATTGTCGCTATTTTGAATCTATCAGCGGGGTCAGCATGTCCCGTAGTCTCTCTACAAAAACTTGAACGTGTTGCAGGCTTCTATCTCATATCGTTATACAGACATGAGATAGATACATGACATTTTTGCTTCTAGAGTCTTTGTTCGAGAGACTTTAGAGTCTGTAACATAATTATAAATAATGTAATTTATGTTCCTTTTGATTGTTTTGTCTTGTTTAACATTATGCATGTTTGGTTTTAGTTGTTTAATATAGCCTATTTAAAAATAATTGTACGAATTTTATTAAGAGGTTGCTCTCTTTACTTTTTTTTTTGCGGTGCCCATGTCACATGTCTTTATGTACACTCTCCCTTTGTAACAGCTATCCTACCATGTGGCAAGCGAATAAATGAATATGAATATGAACTACAAAAGTAAATTGAAAGTTTAGACTTTCAAAAATAGAGTGTAGGTAACACTCCGCCCGCCAAAATTATTTTTACTGAGTTAGATAGCAAGGGCCCTAGCCATAAACATATATTACTGCTTATGCACCATCATTAAAACAATCAAATTTCCGTTCTGACATCAATGAACTGGGAATATGAATTCAGTCACACGCTGATTTCACTCGGGAACTGTCATTGCATCAAATGCTGAGTTGTGTGGTGAAAACTGCACCAATTATGACAGAATAGTGACAACAACATGAGGTATCTTTTAAGTAATAACAAACATGATGTATTACTCGTTGCAATGCTACGATGACCACGAAAGAGAATTGTTCGTGCGACAATCTATAGCAAATCAGTGACTCTCGCCTTAAAAATATTATTTTGCTCTCTTGTGTTAAAACCCAATATTTTCGAATACCGGCACAACACAACGCTTGTTGATATATGCATTTTTACATAATAATTACACACCTTCACTTTTTCTCTTGGATCGTATAATTTTACGAGAAAACACTGAATTTATAGTCGTTTTATGTTAAGTATTTAAATATCGCATCGAAAGCGTCTCGACGAAAACGAAAGTCTGTTTTTATTTTTTAAAGTCATTGGAGCAAAAAAAAACGGACAAGCGAGCGCGTGTCGGACGTAGCAAGGTGGGTTCCGTAATATCAGTTGTTTTACTGTAGTTCTTAAAAAAAATTTGCGTAATCGTAAGCGCAAGAATAGGTTTTTCAAATTGCTTTCCTCCTAAGAAAATAAAAACTATACAAGGTTAAGAGCATTTATCCCACACGGCATTCCATAAAAACTTTGAAATCCAAATTTAAATAAGGGTAGAACTACTAAATTAAAGCGATTTTAAGTGATTAGTAACAGAAAAATGCAATATATTCTTTTAAATTTGATATTTTGAAGATGTTTCTACTAACTGTTTAGATGTATAGGGTGGATTTGAATTTGTGTAATTCCCAAAACTCGACACGCCACTCTTGATTACGACTCTAGAAACAATAGTCGAATTCGATCAAAAAAATTTCAATTACCCATATAAAGTAAACCATTCTGAAACCAACTTTAGTATGGAAATCCAACAATTTTCAGCTGGTTACGAACAGCTTTCCAGTAGGAACCATGGCCAAGTCAACCTGCTACTAAGAGAAGCTGTCAGCTATATCTTGACGAGACATTTCTGGTACCTGTTCCCTTTTGTTTAAAGGGTGGGAGGTTAAGGTATACCAAGGTGAACTATGTTTTGCGTTACCCCGCTAGGACATTGGTCTTGGGTGGAAATCCCCATGTCTGTAAAGGCTTTTCTGGCACATGACAATTTTCTTTCTTTTTTTCTTCATAACGTGTTAGCATTTGATCTCAATCACACCTGATGTTAAATGAAGATGAAGCCAAAGGTGGAAGCGTACTGACCCAGCAAACCCATCTTATTTGGGGAACTGGCTTTCTTATCTCTGACAACCGGAACACAACAATGATATTAACATTGCTGTTTGGCGGCAGACTTAGATAAGATGTTGGCAGCTAGCCTGGCGGACATTTAAAATGTCCTTGGATGAATCACTGCAAAGAGATCTAAAGCTAGAAGCAATGATTTTTCGATTACCTACAACTGTTTATTCCATTTCAGCACTGGCAACGATGGGCTGGAAGGTCGCACAGAAGAAGCCCAGTTTCCAGCGGCTAGCGCGCTGCGGCAGTCACCTCTACTGGAACACTGTCCGCTAAAAGGAGCGCCAAAATGCCCTCCTGCTTCTAAAAGGTAAGACCATCTTTGATGCGCCGTTCGTTTCTTCTTTCCATGAGTGCGCAGTGTGTTCGGTTCAAGCTAATGCACCGCCCGCCTCCGTGGTCACGGATTCGATCGCCAGCGGAATACATGTTTAGCACTCGGTTAGGTTGATGGTAGGCCATTTTAAATTTCCACCTGGCTAGCTACCACCATCTTATCTAAGTCCAAACAGCAATGTTAATAGCATTGTTGTGTTCCGGTTGTCAAAGATAAGATGGCCAGTGCCCCAAATAAGATGGGTTTTCCGAATCAGTACGCTTTCATCTTCGGTCTCATCTTCACTTAACTTCAGGTGTGACTGAGGTCAAGTGCTAACCCGTTGGGCATAAAAAAAATGTAACGACTGTAAGTTTCCCGAAAATAAATAAAGAAAAACATGTAAACCGTCAATGTAAACATTCGCAATCTTCTATGAGAAGGTTACGAAAAACACGCAAGTACTTGCTCAATTGCTTTACTTATTTTCAGATATCGGACCCATGACGGGACTTGCAACAATGTAAACCGCCCACGATGGGGGTCCACCATGACCCCCGTCCAACGTTTCCTACCAGCATCGTACTCGGATGGCATCCAATCCCCCAGGAGATCAGTATTCGGTGCCCAGCTCCCTTCAGCGCGGGACATCAGCTCGCTAATCCATGAAGATCATAATGTAGAGTCACCAGGTATAACGCACCTTCTTATGCAATGGGGCCAGTTCCTGGACCACGATGTGACGTCATCTTCACAATCGAGAGGATTCAATGGATCAGTTCCTCGGTGCTGCAAAGATGGCGGGAGGGATTTTATACCCAAAGAATTTATGGTGAGACAACATTTTTTTTAAATTTGGCTGTAAGTAACTTATTATGGCAGCTTCTAACCACGCCACAGATTTAGCATGAATATGGTTAGATCATTTGTACCTAAGAGAACGATAATCAAGTTTTCTAAGTACTCGTGAGCCAGTTAGCGACCCCTATGCCTTCACCCACCTCATGGCCATTTCCTATGACCGACGCCAAACACCGATCAAAATACTTAAATTCAATTCTGATCTTTCCTATTAAGAAACTCGTATAAAAATCAGGACTTAGTACTCATCCACTGGGTATACGAAACATAGAGAAGTTCGAGAAGAAGCTCCTGAGGGAGCTGTATATATTTAACTATTTGCTGCAAATAACTATGATGATCACATGCTTGCATTTTTCCACACAGCATCCAGAATGCCTCCCAATCGCAGTACCGGCAACAGATCCGTTCTACGGTCCTAAAGGAGTTCGCTGTCTGGACTTTGTGAGATCATCTCCAGCTCCCCGCGATGATTGCGCACTGGGCTGGCGGGAGCAGCTGAACCAGGTATCAGCGTACATCGATGGATCGCCACTTTATGCCAGCTCAGCGAGGCAGTCTGATAAGCTGAGACTGTTCAGAAATGGTTAGTGGCACCTTGTAAAGGGTCTTTCTCATCCAGTTCTAATGTATTCAGATAATGAGGAGTCAATTTGGCTTCAAAAACACCTGAGTCAGTGTCTCCTCTCAAGAAAAAAAAGTTTCTATTTTTACAAATATTTAATTTTAAAGATGCCTTTTTTGACTTTGATGACTAATAAACTGATTAGGATGAAGATAATTTTCATTTAGAAATATGCTCTTAACATTGTCGATTTGTCGAATTAGGAATGCTGCAATACGGCAGACTCCAGCAACGCCGCCCACTGTTGCCCCCCGAACGTAAAGACGAGCTCTGCCGCGGAGGAGCAGTCTCCACTGACTGCTTCAAATCTGGGGACGCCAGAGTCAATGAGCACCCTGGATTAGTTGCTGCACACATCGTGTGGTTAAGACATCACAACCGGTGAGGATTGCAGGAATATATTGTTATCAGGTACTGTAGTTAACTACTTGGAATTTTTATAACAAGTATCATGTTTCCAGGCTGGCCCAAGAGCTCTCTCATATGAACCCTCATTGGAGCGACGAAAAGATCTACCAGGAAACACGGAAGGTCATCGGAGCAATGATCCAGCACATTACATATAGAGAATTCCTGCCCATCGTATTAGGTAATCTATCAATATACGTTGTCTACATCATCATTATTAACATGGTGCCATTACGTTATTTCATATGCCTATGAATTTATAGGTACGGAAGTGATGCGCCTCTTCGACCTGGAACCGCAAAAGAAAGGTTACTACCGAGGCTACGACCTTGAAGTCAACCCCAGCCCAGCAAGCTCCTTTGGATCAGCTGCCTTTAGATTTGGTCACAGTCTGGTACAGTCTTCAATGATGCGATATGACCGATTTCACAGGCCTATTAACAACAGTAAGTAGTTTTATATACAATCATAATTCCATTATGAGTTTGAAGATCATTATTGATTCAAGAATTTCTTCTTCAGATGTTTCTCTTCACAATGAACTAACAAATCCTTCGAACATCTGGAGTATTGGAGCAATAGATCGTCTTCTACTAGGAATGGTGAATCAACCCATACAGAAACGTGATGAATTCATTACCGAGGAGCTCACCAACCACCTATTTCAAACTCCACAATTTAGTTTTGGCATGGATTTGGCCGCTATCAATATACAGAGAGGTAGGGATCATGGGATTCCTTCATATACGGCATGGAGAGAGCCATGCGGACTGTCTGTTATACAGGACTTTGACGATCTCTTCAGGATAATGCCAACGAGGGTTGTGAGGAAGTTGCAGGCTTTATACAGGTATGTCATAAAGCCAACGACATAGAAGCATGGGTAAAGCGAGATAAGGTTATTGAAATCTGCATTTTAAATTTCTAGGCACGTCGACGACATAGACTTATTCACTGGAGGTATGGCTGAAAGACCTGTTGTGGGTGGTCTGGTAGGACCTACCTTTGCTTGCATCATAGCTCAACAGTTCGCCAATCTTCGCAAAGGGGATCGATTTTGGTAAGAAGTTAAATAATTCAAAAAATTGAAGAGTTTAATTGTAATTTCGAACAAGTATATTAACCAACATTATGTATTTAATTGTAGGTATGAAAATGGAGGATTCGATTCATCATTTACTCCAGCACAGTTACAGCAAATAAGACGAATATCATTTGCACAAATTCTCTGTCACACATTGGACAATATTGACAGTATCCAACCTTTTGTATTCCTCGCCTCCGACAACCCTGACAATAACAGAATCTCTTGTCGAAATGGACTTTTGAATGACTTTGACTTGTCCCCCTGGACGGAGATTAACGCTGACTTTAATAATGACATCAATAAATCTGACAATGACTTAACTATTACTCATAATACTAGTACCCAGAGAGTTAGTACACAAAAACCTAAAAGAACTAAAGCCACAACAACTACAATAAAACCTACTACAAAAAAGGAGCAGAAAGTGCCGGTCGCTAGTTCTAACAAAGTTAACAAAAACAAACCGGCTTCTATCACTCATACAGAAAATAACAAACTTGCACATAACCATAACAAAACTGACACGACTTTTAAAGACAATGACAAAAATAACGTAAACCTAACAGTTAATAATGACAATACCAAACCCAACGTAACAAAGACTGTTCAAAGCATTGACGATAAACTTGACTTCAAAAACAAGAGTAAACGCTATGAAGATTCAGACAGCATTGACACGAGACACAAATACAATACAGCGAATAAATACAATGACTATGATGACGAAGAAAACGTACAAAGCGTGCAATCTGTTGTTATCAACAACTTATCCCATAAACGACCTTACAATAATTATAACTATAACAATAGACCTGTTATGACGGTTACTGAAAACATTGACAAATACACATATCTTATTAACTACGTTCCTAGACCTACTGAATCTTGGCGACAAACGACACGACGCAACAATGATAGAGACGTTGTAAAAGTGACTTATCAAACTTATGACGATACTTATAGACGACCTAACAAACCTTACTATTACAACAGACCCGGAAACTATGACAACAATAACTATTACAGACGTGACAGACCGAATACAGATAAGGAGACCTTCCATTCTTCCGCTAGATCTAATGAAGAGACTGTAACTACGACCAAACCGAGTGTAACTTTCGACAAATTTGACAATGTTAATCCTACGACCGAAAATTTGCACAAATTAGTGACTTTCAGTTACGTAGGGACTTACAAAGGTAATTACGAGACAAATAACAGAGTCACTAAAGACGACATTACCAACAAAGACTTAAACCCTGACATGATAAGCAAGGACTTCTCGACTTATGACTTTGACAATCCTGATCTGACTGACAAAATAAACTCAATGAAACTATCCACTTTCTTCCATTATGAGACGGCTACAAAACCTTATAACAATATCCAAAGACCAACCAGACGACACGACGATGAAAGTGTTCCTAATTACCCTTACACAAACACTAAATATTACTATATTAAAAACGTTTTACATAGATTTCCTGACTATGCCTCTTCCATGACAGACAAACCTCAAGAGAAATACTTGAACGACCATAATCCAAAACGTCCTGAAGAAAATATAGAAGAGAGAACAGCATTAGATAAATTGTCATTTTTAGATGACGTCGAGAACGTTTCAAATTTAGGAAAGCTAAGGATTAAGATAAAAAAACCAACGAGTCCTGCTAAAACGCCATCTGTTGCTTTTCAAGTTATACCGAGCGAGAACGCGTAAGTAATTCATTTTGTCAAAATTTTGTATTAACAGATTTATCAAAATTTTATCTTTAATTACCATAAATGTTGTTCATGTTTCAGTCCATCACAATGGGCGGTATATGAAGAGAACGCTGATTTGCCTGAAGGTCTACCGCACCGAATGCCACCTATCAAGACAGACCCTTATGCATTGAAAGAGATCCCAAGACCTATGACATTTGCCAAGTTAAGGAGACGACGACCAGGAAGATCTTGAATTTATAAATTTAGTCTAGATATATGAGCATTTATATTGTTGCCGGGTTCCTGTCTTTTGAGCAATCGTAAAGTGGCTTGATAAAATTCGTGACGACTTTCGACTGAACCCACAACACACATACATACTACCTGGGGATGTGACGCTACTAATGACTTTAAACTGACTGTAGGAAAGCGACTGAAGAAAACTGAACAAGACTTACATGATTTTACATTAACATATTTGACAAAAAATACCGATGACAATACTAATGACATTGATGCTGAATGACTAATGATTACTAATAAATTTCCGACTATGACTAAAAGAACTATTACAGTAGAAATGTAGCGTAACGCTTTCAGTCTTGTTTATAATATCACAAAACTTACGGACGACTAACAGACTACTTACCGACGCAAACTGATATGCTTATGGGCATCAATACTTGACTAACGAGTACTATAATATACGTAGTTGACTAATAACTGATAACAGTATAGATAGAATGACTTGACTGTGACTAAATTGATTATGACAACTACTTATTACATAAAGAAAATACATATTTATGTTACGCACGTATTTTCTGATGACTGAACATAACTAGTTGGATGATAAAAATCCTTACTCACAATTATATTTCTAGAATAGTTAACTATTAGACTAAACTTAGACTGAAGACTATTCGATAATGTTTACTTGTACTTGGTAGCTATTAGAGTTACAAACGACTAATACGAGTATACCAAACATTAGACTTGTTGAATATAAGTGTATTATTTTAATTACTGCCTAACTACTTAGGAGTTAGTCGTTACGAATAAGATGTATTTTGTAAACTCACGCGACTCCCGACTCAATATCAACGCAACTGACTTTAAAATGACTGAAAACTACACATTAGAGCAATACAAGGGCCTCGTAACTATCTAGATAGAGATATTAACGTACCAGCCAAATTTATACGATAACCATAACACTCTGCGCCTGCTTGACTCAACATTAACGCAACTGACTTTGACTGAACATGGAACATTAGACTTTAAAATAACTGAACATGAAAGCAACATAACGGCTTTGTATCCATCTACATATACGCTAAAGTAACAGCTAAGTTTAAACCATAATACGCTGCACTGCTTGACCCAACATTGACGCAACCAATTTTGAAATCACTAACCATGAAACATTATAGCATCACAATATATACTTACACAGTAAAGTACTAACCAAAGTTAAACTAACACGCTGCTGCCTGCTTGACTCAACATTAGCCCAGTCAAATTTAAACGATAACCATAACACTCTGCGCCTTCTTGACTCAACTTTAATGCAACCGACTTTGACAACATGGAAAATTACACTTTAAAATAACTGAACATGAAAGCAACACAAGGGCTTTGTATCCATCTACATATACGCTAAAGTGACAGCTAAGTTTAAACTATAATACTCTGCACTGCTTGACCCAACATTGACGCAACTAACTTTAAAATGACTAACCATGAAACATTATAGCATCATAATATTTATTACTCAACATTAGCGCAACTGACTTTGAGTAAACATGGAATTTGAAATTAAAATAACTGAACATGGAACCAACACAAAGGCCTTGCCTTGTATACATCTAGATACACAATGGAATATCGCAAAGTTTAAATAGTAAAACGCTGCGCCTGCTTGACACAAGAATAACGCAACTGAATTTCACTGAACATGAAAGATTAGACTTTAAAATAACTGAACATAAAAGCAATGCAAAGGCCTTGTATCCTTTTTGATACACGTGAAGTGTCAGCAAAAAACCATAACACGCTGCACCTGCTCGACTGAACATTGACGCACCTGACTTTAAAATAACTGGACACGAAACTTTAGAGCAACACAAGAGCCTTGTAGCCATCTAGATACACGTAAAGTGTCAGTAAAGTTTAAACCTGACTCAACATTGACGAAATTTAGGTACCTACTTTAAAATGACTAAACACGAAATATTAGAGCAACACAAGGGCTTTGTATCTACCTATATAGGTACATGGGAAAGTGTCGGCTAAGTTTAAACCTACCCAACATTGACGTAACAGACTTTAAAATGACTGAACACGAACATTAGTGCAATAGGGCATTGTATCTGTCTAAAAACACGGTAGTGTCAGCAAATTTTAACACCTGACTGAAAGTTGACACAACTGTCTTTAAAATTACTGACGAAAGGAAACATTAGAGCATAAACATACATAAGGGCTTTGTGTAGGCTTATGCTCCGATTTTTGGCTGGCTTGGTCGCCGGTGCGACTGATCAGATCACTATCCTATTTGGACGAACTCTAATTAGGAAATCGAAAGCTCATATTACACTATCCTAAATGCAGAGAAAAATTCGGCATACATTGCTGGTTCAAGTAAGGACATTTGAATTAACAGAACCAAGGCTCATCTTTCAATCCATTAAATCAGAATCTAACTGTTTTAACTTCGATTACACCTGCCTATTTCCTAATTCGATTTTCTGCAAATAAGGGCTTAAAAAAGATAAACAGAGTAAGCTTATTTCGTATCGAAACCTTTGGTGCCGATTTGAAGCAGACTTGAGAAGGTTTTTCCGGGTTCAAATCTTATTTCCTTTCATGTGACTAGACTGACTAATTATTGTTATTAGAAGTAGTTGTTATACTGTCTGACTGAGATACGCATAATAACGAGACTGACTCTTATTAAGCGTTTTTGACTTTTGTTAAGGATTTATTGGAAAAATGTTTAATTTAAAAAAATATGAATGTACCACCGAAAAAATTATGATTAAGTAATATAAGTCAAAAACAATTACAGATGCGACACATGACTTATATGACGAGCAGACAGACAAAGACTGTTAAGTTATTTATAAAATAATATTATTTATTTATTAAGTACTTACATAGGTACGCTAAGAAACCAGTTATTATTAAGTACGTACAGTATGTAACCAATTGTACATTGATTGCTCATTGTAAAATGTAACATTACAAAATCCGATAGATGACACGGTACAACGATAAAACAGGAATGTAATTTAATATTTTAGCTAAAACAAACATTGCAAATAAATGTTATTATACCACATCAATCACTTTTTTACTCATGGTAAGAAAAATCCCAACGGTTTGACTTAATAAAATTAAAATTAAGAGATTCTTATTAAAAGTCAATAATTCAAAAGATTAAAACACAATTTTATAATATTCATTAAAGGTACCGTGGCCTGCAGGTAAATCTCTTTCACGTAAACTCATATAATAATAGTATTTTTTTATTTACAATTACAGTTGTATCCCACGACCAACCCTCAGGATACAGCAGAATACCAATGTTTTGTCCATCAGGGGCAAACCAACACGCATTGTAGTTTGTACACTGTGGCACACACATAATATTTGAAGTTTCCGTAGATATATTTATTGATGTAGTTTAATGTTTCATATATATGTAGATTGTTATGTTTGCGAACATAGATGCAAAGAAATACTTATCTATCAGGTCAAACATAACACTTTAGCACAGTGTAATAAGAGTTACTATGTTTACCTTGACATGCAAGTCAATTGTCAACATCATGCCACTACAAACTACGATAGCTTTGGAATATTACAGCTATTGGATATTCACATCAAGTATTCTTATGTCACATTGCCAATATCGTCATTGATTTCATTCTGATGTGTGACCGCTTGGCTCATTGCTTGCAATTCGAAGTTTTATCATCAGTCAATGTTATCAATCAAGTTACATAATTACTATAGATTTTCTACAGCCTCTTTTAAGTTACAATCGAGTGCAAATACATGGGTGGTATTGGATACTATTACTAAAACCAAGACCTACGCTTGGTTAAAATAGAGTTGCCATAAAACTCACACCAAAAATATTCAGAATTCTGAATGTATAGATTGAAAGAGTGATCGAAATTCCGAACCCCAAGGATGAAATACTTTTCTGTGTGGGATTTCATTGGTTGATGCTAAGCTGGATTTCATTGGTGGTAACACTGGAAGCCTGCACCTGGTATAGTAATAATAATAAATAAATGTCTTTGCACAAACATACAGCGCCATCCAGGTCCACTGTAAGCATCTAGGCTTGTATGGTTGTAAACTACACACATACATTTTTTTGTAAATAAATACATGTATAAATGAAAAACATCCATAACTTGTGAACACATGTCTGTATTCATCATACAAACATATGCCCCTAGCGGGATGCGACACCGCGACCATTTGGTATAGTAGCAGAGTTTCTAATCACTACACCAAACAGGTCGTCTAAAGTCCAAATAGTGTATTTTTATCAGCAATTAACTCTGCTCATATTGAATTAGCCTTTTACAGAAACAATTATATGTATAATGACTCTTTCATTTATTTCTTATCAATATCAGTTCCATGGAAATAGGTAACTATATGTAAATATTATCCTTTGGACATTATCTTATGTTAACATCTATTAAAATCATATCATATTGTAGCAAAACACTACAGACTGATGCTAACCAAATACATAATTAAATAACTATAATAAAACAATAAATCCTATAACAATTATAGCAAATAGAACTTAGGTACATTTATAAACTAACTTTGAGAATTGCATAACAAAATATTCTAATCCCTCTCAGGATAGAGTTGGACCAGTGATTGGACCAACTCCTGAGCCAACTCAGGAGTACTGGCGCACAGCACCCGACGTGACAAAAGGTCTAATGGTCCACCAGATGGGTCTAAACAAACACCACCAGCTTCACGGACCAAGATATCCCCAGCAGCTATGTCCCATGCATGTATCCCAAACTCAAAGTTGGCGTCAGCCCCACCGAGGGCAACCATTGACATGTTCAAAGCTGCTGATCCCAATGATCGCACTCCATGACCTTTTGTAATTATAAGCTTAAAGTTCTCAAACACCACCTTCTGTTTCTCTGTGTCACGACTCGTTCCGGCCTCAAACGTCACCAATGCATCTTTAAGCTCCTTTATATGAGAGACATGGATCTGTCTGTCATTAAGAAAGGCTCCTTTACCTTTTCTTGCAGTGAACAGCTGTTGTAGTGAAGGGTTATAAACAATTCCGGCTACAACCTCTTTGTTAATTGCTAGTCCGATAGATATGCAGCTGTGTGGGAAGCCGTGGATGAAATTCATGGTACCGTCCACAGGGTCAATTATCCACGTTGGATCGTCCGTCAGTACGCACTTATCTCCGTCTGCTACGGACTCCTCGCCAATAAACTTGTGTGAAGGGAATTTGTTAGAAAGTCCACCAATTAAGGTTTCTTCCACTTTTTTATCCACTTCCGTGACTAAATCGATATCACAGGACTTCAATTCGAAGGTTTTGCAGCCGCCTACGTGTGCCGTCATAAGGTTTCCCGCATTTTTCACAAGGGCTAGAGCCGCCTCGAAATATTCGTCAATGGCGTCAGACATTTTAAATGAAAATGTACGTGGTTTAAGAAGAGTAACGTAAGTGTTGGAAAAGCCTGGTAAACAATGTGTTTCGCGTTGTTACTCTTTTGGAAATATGAATGTAAGTGTCGAAATACTCTAAAAATTGGCACAAATGTTCGACGAGTTGTGAAATGTCAAGTCTGTAGTCTGTCTCCAACTTTGACATAACATGACAATCAGCTGACATTGACAGTAATAGGTGGCTAGTCTTGTAATATAATCGATTTTCTACAGCTGTACGTTAGTTACCCCATCGATTTTTTTTAACACGTATATAAATCCCACTAACATTAACCCTTTCGTTAACGGCGTAGCTACTAGATTTTTTTTACACGCACAAAGTTAGCAATATAGCGAAAATATTTAATTGCGAGTCGTAGTTATGTTAGGTACCTACGATGAAATATCAACGAAACTATTATATATGGGATTGCGATGAATCACATCAAAGCAGGTACAACACTGTGACATGCTGTACCGTGAACGCTCGAATCCATTTTAGTACGATTTTTTTAAATGAAAGGCTCGTTCTACCTCACTGTAAAACTGATAAGTCCTGCCGACTAAAAAAAGTCCTATTTTACTGCTATAATCCCTCAACACTTGGCTAAGGCCCGTGCGTGCGTATTTACCTTTTTCGAAAGACAAAAGAAATAAAAAAGAATTCATAATAATTCTATTATTACTTTTTTCTTGTTTTATTAATGTTTAATAATGGATGTAACAACATGTGTTTTTGCTAGGATACCATAATGTTGGACATAATTGAATTACTACTGGATCGTTTGGTAGTTCTACGAGACCATGGGATAATGGGACCGAGAGTAAACAGGGGATTTTTTTACCCGTGGTACTACTGGTAGTAACACTGGAGTACCACGGGCAACAAAGGAGTACAGGGTCGTGCTCTACTAAATTATCTTACTGGTAGGAGCACTGTACTGAATCTCCTACTGTAATGAGGAATGTAGGTATAAGAAAGTAGGAGCATAAAAACATTACAATTCAATCGTTATCATACTCTAATTCAAGTACGAATACGACACTTAATCCGTCCTATTCAGAATATGTCCTTAACACGTTCACTGAACCAGACACACATAGATGTTTTATTGTTATTACGTCTATAGGCGTATATATATTAAATAGTAAAAATGTTTGTTTGAGTCATAATTTCTATTTCTGAACTGAATAAACGAGAAAAAAGTTTCACTAGTCCACTTAATTGAACTGGCCAACTGAACTAGTGGGAATAGACAATTGAATGCATGCTTGCATGCATTTCTTGATGTCCAAATTGGATATTGTCAAATATTTGCATGTCATTATAATGACTGAATTAGGAGGATCTTATTGTAATAACACGCTAATATAATGTGGGTCAAGAGCAAATAAATCATATTCTATTCTAATCTAGAGAGTTCAGTGACCGTCAACGTGTTAACCCAACAAGGGGAACTTTGCTCTGGATGAACCATGAACAGATGGGACAGATTTTGGCGTTGAAATACCATTCATATGTCCACTACAATTTAAGGTAAATGTCGAACCGCTACGTACTTGTCTTTTCTCTTATTTTTATTATCTAGAGGTACCACGGCCAAATCTTTGTTCAACGACATTTATGCGATTTTTGTAGAAGACGACCTGGGAAAGAGCTCACTGGATGTTGGGTGTTTAGTTATAAATAAAACCAATGATATTAAAAATCATGAAAAATTGTTTAATTGGCATACCAACTGATAACTTGTTACAACCTATGGCCAATTTTACAATTATCAATATTGTTAATAATTAAATATAATATTTATGTAAAATATGTTTATGCTTCAATGGTTTACTTACATTTAAATTTTATATTATTATTCAGAAAAACTATATAATTAAAAAAAAGAGAAGGTCATTGCAATGAGACTTCGGTAAAATAGGTTATTTAAAAAAAATGCTCGCCAACATTCGGGGAAATATTTCGCTGTTAGGCCTCTCCGATACACGAGGCATCAACGTCGTACGTATAAGTCCATAATAAAAAAAACCTAAGGCCACAATTTATTACTACGAGTCTTACCTAAGTCTAGAATAAAGCAAGCCATGATCTAGCGCGTACCCTCGCTAGCCAACAAAATAATACCATTTCGTTATGTAAACAAATTTACATTTCACCACCGTTGAGGTGTATTTACACTTGCGAAGATGACAATATGATAGATTACGTAAGAATCTCAAGGGGGGGAAGTATTAAAAATGATCTGTTAGAAAAATCTACGTGAGACGTGACGGCGCTTTCATGCAGTTTCGGACGCAGCTACCGAATATTGTACTGACGACTGTTCGACGTAGCAAATCGTATGTTTTCACAGAATCCGCCATCACGTCTCATCACACCAAAGCTTACGTGTCCTTACTTAACTATCATTAATTTGTATGGCAACTAAGCGCTCAGTGACTCGCACTGACATTATTTACATGTATTTATTGACTTTTGGAATACGAGCGTGCTCGGCCGTGAGTGAGGGGGCTCTGTAAGTACGATGGCGTTTAGAACACGCTCCCGTTCAAACGTCTCCAGGAAATCAGCATGGGATAAACGCTACGTGTACAGCTATTATGTTCTTTTTATGCACTGTAGATTCACTGATTGGTCAGAGCGCAGACCAAAGTGATAAAGCGAACCATAACACAGTCTAAGTGTTGGGAGTAAAATGTATTGTCGCAACAGTCTTTTTTACTCAGTCGCGTTAAATGCAAATTGATCATGTTTCTAATTACTTTTTGCCACAATTAATAATACTTTTTTTTTTATTAAATTTCATTACAATATCACCCAATGAGTAATTTAATATTTTACTTCGACTAAGTCTATGTAAAATTCAGAACTCAATTGTAAGGAATGTTTCGTTATTAATACTGTGAAAATGCTCAGATTAATTTGAAGTTACGTGTTGTGTAGAGATTCATCGACTGTTTCGAAGGTAGTTCACAAATGGAGCACCCGGTAAAAATAGAGATGTAATAAAAACTGACCATGCCTTGTTCCGGCAACTCACGACTTGGTGTACAGGACTTCTAGGTTGAAAAAAGTACACCAAATTGTGTGTCAGACTGCACCTGTCACACTTGAGGAGTGGAAAGGACTGCCTAATTATAGAATGTAAAAAAATATTTGAAAATTTCTCTAAGCAAGTTATATGAAAATATATTTGGCAGTGACAATTTTCCACTTGCTTTGCTTATAAATTTACACTCAATAGCGACTGTCACTTAAAAGGACATTGGTCAAATTTTACATTCACCTCGTACAAAGTCAAGTTTTAAAACTGTTCTCAAAAAATTTCATTCAATTTGGTATTTTTTTTTTCTTTTTCGTGATTAAATATACATTTCGAAAGGTAAAAAGGTGTAATCGTATAACGAACAAGCCGATGCGTCCGTAGCAATCAAGCGTTTCTTGGCATATGATTCCATACAATCTCCTCCGCTTTGACATAAACACTATTGACACGCCTATTCCGGCACAGTGCAGAAATGCCAATTCCTAATTACATATTATTACCGTTTAATTTCTTTTACTATCTAATGGCACAGTTAGAAGACACAAGAAACTTGACCAAAGAAATGACACAAGGCGATAGAAATTAAGTAACGAACATTGAAAGAAAACAACAGTTCACGCTATCAGTAAACAATAGCAGTAATGAAAGTGAGATTGTATCAATTGTCCATTAATCGTATAAGGGAAAAGTATAATTAGACAATAACTTCGATCTCCCAAGCACTTCGATCTCACTCCCATAACAACTATTGCTCGACCGTTTAAGCTCTTTCAAATGAACTGCAAATCATCCGTGTACAATCAGCACACGAAAATGCTCAACTCCTTTGTCTTCCAACAGTGCCCGAGTGTACAATTTTTAACGTGATATTAACGATGTTCTACACTGCGCTAGTGGGGAGGGGGAGGTTGGGGGGGTTACTCGACGCTGTTTGTCGTGTCGTTGACGTCATCGAACGATTCGTCGCCGGAACCGCCGCCCGGCGCAAGGGAAGTCCGCTTCATACGGGACGACGACGATGCCCCGGACAGGCCGATCGGACCGCCTTGTCGTCTGTGAAGAGAGGATTCATTGTAGAAACTGTCTTAATAAGCAAGATATTAATGTAAGCGTTACAATTATACAAACAAATCTTCCAATAAAAAGCGACGGGCAAACGCGCCTTAAGAGCTCATGAAAAATTTTTTTTATGCACAACGGGTTAGCACTTGACCTCGATCACACCTGATGTTAAGTGAAGATGAGGCCGAAGTTGGAAGCGTAATGACTCGGAAACCCCATATTTTATTTAGGGGACTGGCTATCTTATCGGCTATCTTATTGGCGGCAGATTTAGATAAGATAGTGGTAGCAAGCCAGGCGGACAAGACAGATATTGTCTTTTTACAGTTATTACATTCATACCATTCCAGACTCTTATTGCCACAGATCGGAGTCGACAAATCTATTTCCCTTACAAGCTAAATTCGACCGTATTTCTCGTGCGATAACTTTCAAAGTTAATAAATATTTATACGACCTTTTAACTGAAGAAAAAAGTAAAAATTTAAAAAGTAATTCGCTTATGGGTTTTGATTAACTCTGATCTTTACCACATAGTAATTATGGTTGAATTTAGCTTTGTAAGGAAAATCGATGATATGCCTACTCTTAATCTATGCTTATTGCTTAATTATTATTGAACACCATCACATAAAACGAATCTTACATTCGTAACAGTAGTGGTGATTTGGAAGCGTTAAAGTCATCTAAAACGATCTTACCACACTATAAACAAGCAACGCCACAGTAAAGGCCAATGCATCGCAACGAGTTTTATTGGCGCTACCAGAATCAAATCAGAATGGAATGCGTGTCGATGGATCGAACTAATATTCGCGTAAGTCACCAACATTCAGCGTTTAATTCAGATTCTCAAAAAATCTACTCTAAATCAGTACCGCCGAGTTGGTAATATAATGAATAATAAATATCTTTGCACATACACACAGCGCTATCTACTTCCACACTAAGCAACTAGGCTTGTATTATGGATACCAGATGGTTGATAAACTACACAAATACATTTTTTTTTGTAAATAAATACATAAATAAATGAAAAACATCCATAACTCGGGAACACATGTCTGTGTTCATCATACAAACTTATGCCCCTAGCGGGTCAGTCAGAATTTTTAACCACTACACCAAACAGGTCGTCGATGACTGTCAATATCATATCATATCATGAATGACCAGTCAATATCATTAGTCCTGCAATTTGATGTGATCACACAATATAGTCGTTTTATTTCATATTCTGGCAATACTGTGCATGGGCGACGGTAAAAATGCGTCCTTTTCCGGAACAACGTTCCTTGAACGCCTTTCCGGATTTTTTTTTTATGTACAACGGGTTGGTACTTGACCTCAATCACACCTGATGTTATGTAAAGATGAGGTCGAAGTTGGAAGCGTATTGACCCGGAAACCCGTACTTGAACGCATTTCCGGATTTTTTTTTTATGTACAACGGGTTGGTACTTGACCTCAATCACACCTGATATTAAGTAAAGATGAGGTCGAAGTTGGAAGCGTACTGTCCCGGAAACACCAAAACACTTTTGGGGGACTGGCTCTCTTATCTCTGACAACCGGAACACAACAATGCTATTAACATTGCTGCTTGGCGGCAGTTTTAGATAAGATGGTGGTAGCTAGCCAGGTTTTCAATGCCCTCTTAAAATCAGTATAGAACGCCGTGAAGAACCAAACTCTCCCAACAATGCTATCTTGTTCAACACACCTGTAAATCAAAACCGAGGAAGAGATACAATCCCATTCTGATTTGACTCGAGTACTAAATTTTAAAGCATGATCCCTAACATATTCCACAAGTTATACGAAGAGAATACAAAGAATGCTTCAGGACATCACCAATGATCATCGAGATATAACTTATCGATGTGTGATTGATCTCTATGCATTTGGTTTAACACAAGACAGATCGATTGCTTCGTCATATTCACATTGGGATATTCTAAAATCGATTCATAAAAGATACCGTATTGTATCGCTACAAATAATAAGATATATAATATTGGATGTACTTTTTTAAGAGACGTGCGCGCCTATATACTGCTGAGAGTGTGGCGCAAAGTAAGTTCATATTACCTTTCGGTTAACTTACCTATTATCAAACATTAAGGTTCTATTTGACAACCAAAATTTGTCTTTAAATAAATTTAAAACCATCATAAAACAAACATCATCACCATTTTCCTGCCTTTATCCGACTCTAGGGTCAGAACAACATGTCATCCTCTTCCACTCTCCTCTATCAGCCGTCATCTCCGTACTCACCCCTTTCACACACATATAATTCCTCACGCAGTCTACCCACACCTTCTTCGGTCTTCCTCTACCTCTGTATCCCTCCACATTACAGACATAATTCATAAAAAAATTCTGAATATCTGGATGATAAGCAAGCATGGACATAAACCGCTCGGCGATATTCACTCTAATTAAACAATATCATATTACGCATTGTAACCCAAAAGCTATTTAAAAAGAGCAACCCTTGAGTTCCTCGCGTTCTTCTCTGGGGAGCAGAGGCGGCTTGAGTCATTTTTTATTGTTCACTAAAAAAAATACAGAGGAAATTATTTTTTTTTATGCACAACGGGTTAGCACTTGACCTCAATCACACATGGTGTTAAGTGAAGATGAGGCCGAAAGGTGGAAGCGTACTGACCCGGAAACCCAAATATTTGCGAACTGGCTGTCTTATCTCTGACAACCGGAACACAACAATGCTATTAACATTGCTGTTTGGCGGCAGATTTAGATAAGATATATTTGGATGCTGACTGTCCTCCGCTGGGAACTCGTTATCGTTTCATTAACATTAAGCCTCCGATCAACTATCCCAATGCAAACTAGACGGAAGCAAAGAAAGAGCTAATTCCACACGCTTGCCTTGCCTTCCCCCTCCGCCACTCGCGGTACCTCCTCAGTCACTACTACAATCGCTTGAGAGCGATAGTGAGATCCTATAAAAATGATAAATACATATATACAATAAAAATAAACATATAAATATATCAGACAGAAAAGACTCGGTAATAAACTTGCCTCAAAGTATGCCATAGCACGTGTGAACCGTGAAGAAACAGTTGACCCAACTGGGAATCGAACCCTCGAATTGCTTTTTTGAATTCGAATTGTTTAAGGTCAACTCACATTTTAATTCATTTTTTTTTTATCGTTATTTAATTTAGGGACTTGAGTCCTTCTAGACATGACAGTCCCATCGTACCCTGACCAAGATTCACTGATGAGAAGATACAAACATATTATATAATAATCTGGCCGCTATTGATCCAGGTTTACCCAAAATTGATTGAGCCAAACCTACAGCGTATTGACTCAGCTGTATCTCTTTCATTTCGGTTTCTAGCACATTCTTTTTTTTCTTCATGCTCCACGCCGTATAAAAATGAATGAAACAAAAAGATATACAAGAATTATCTTTAAAAATCAATTTAACGCTGTGAAAGGCACTCATACAAAGGACGATTTCTGAAAAGAGCATTACATTTTATACGCATTTAACATAAGGCAGTCTCCCGACAGCCGCTGCCTAATGGCCTGCCTACCTGAGCTTGTTTCGCAGGTTATTGCACTCTCGCGCCATGCTCTCATGCGTCTCCAGCATGTCCTCGAGCTCGCGCTGCGCTTTACGCTTGCCGACCTTCTCGCGCTGCACCTCCTCCTCGGCCTCATCCAGCTGACGCTTTAGAGCCTTCACGCGGACGTTCATCTGGAATCAGATTGAGATTAATCGAGCAAACAACAAAAGGATGCTCAGATAGTAACCAAAGAAATAAAATTAATTACTTCTCAAAAATCACCCAAGAACGGAGTGTGTAGGGATGAAATGTAATAAGCTGTTACCTGACATTAGGGCATTATGTCGTGTATGTCACGTCAGTCTAATCTATTAAATTATTTGCTAGCGGTGACACACACTGACAAATACGCAGCGTCATCGTATTTCCTATAGATTACAATTTGTGTGGAATAAATGATATTTAGATATAGTGATAGAAGAAGTTACAGTTTGAACCAAGTATACCCAACGTAAGGTTAAAAAAATAAGCTAAGGTTACCTTCTCGATTTGCTCCTTGTACTGGTCAGCGTGCCTTCGTTCCTCATCCAGCTGTAGGGCCGCCTCCTTCATCTTCTTGTCGAGTTTGCGCGATGCCTTCTGCTGCGCGAGTCGCTCCCTGGATTCGGCCTCCAGCTGTTCCTCTAGGTTGGCCACCTTCAGCTCCAGTGAGGTTATCACGCCCTGGTAGGTACGTGGTTGGTCTTAGTAAAGTAATTAATACACGAATTGTAGATGACTTTATTTTATATTTTATAAACCTTTTCACCTCCTAAATACATCAAATAGAAAAATTGTATGACATTTGCTAGTTATTTTCGATTAGGAAGTTAAGCCACGTACAGCTTTTTGATGGGTTAGGGCATTTTTATACGAGTGTTTCTGTGCTTTGGGGAACGGTTCGTTTGATTTCAATTAAACGCAGTTGTTAAACCAAGTCTGTAGCTTACAAGGGCGACTAGAAAACATGTCCATCAATCCCCCACTGCATCGGTGTAGAGGTTTATGGCTCTTATCCGCTCCTGGTGAGAGGAGGCTATACCCCAATAGACTGTAGTAAGGGTGTTGATAACAACCTTGGTCTTGGTGCGCGCTGCCGTTTCCAGCTCAGCCAGCTTCGCCTTCAGCTCCTTGTTCTGTCGCTCTAGCACCAGTTTACCGCTCTCCAGCTTCTGTGTCGCGGATTTCTCAGTTCCCAGCTCCATCGTTAGCTGGTCGATTTGGTTCTGGGGAGAGAAGAGATTACATAAATAAAAATTTGTAACACCTGGATACTAGATAATATATGAATATTTAGAGAAACATCTATAATTGTTCGCATTCGTCGCACAAATCTGCAATGGTTGGTTTCTAAGGACTATTAGTAGTAGTAGTGGATCTATTACATCAATCGGCCGTCACAATAATATGATAGCTCACCAATAAGAAAGTTTCCTGACAAAGAAAAGACAGCTTCCGGTAGCAGTCGGTAGCATTTTCCATATCTCTTAATATCTTATGTTCGCCATAACCCGACCTGAGCATACATTCAAAGTTACTTCGACATAGTAAGGATCCTTTGAAAGCTAACCCTGCCTTATCTCCTCTTTTTTGCTAAGTTGATGATGCAAGATAGTTAAGTTCAAGATATTAGTTTCTAGATGATGTGAATGCATTTGCAGTCACACCGAAGGTACTAAGAATAACATCTAACCAATCTCATTTGGGAAGGTGCAACAACCGTCCTATATGGACCATGCTGCCATGTGTAAGCGACGAATAAAGAATATTTAATAGTATAACAATTTGAATAGTTTTTGTTAAAGAAATTATAACAAAAGATTCTGTTCACATGGTCAGTAGACCCACCTGTGCCTTCCGTAGCCTGTCGTTAATGATTTCGTTGTTGGACTGCTCCTCATCTAAATCTTCTTCCAAGGCGGCTATTCGAGCCTCGAGGCGTTTCTTCTCGTCAACTAGAAGTGTGCCCTGAAATTTGTATTTACAATTACATAAAACATTTTTTTTTAAGTAGAACAATGGAGGAATTACTTCTGCCTGCAGTAAGACAGTGAAAATTAGTACAGTTGGCAGAACTTCATTGTTAAAGAGCTGATTTACATGAAGTAAAAAGATTTTTTAGATTTATTTATTAATTGAAGTGGTTGTTTTATTACCTCTTTTAAACAATGTTTTCTTGCAATACGATTACAATGATTGTGTGCGATAATAATACACATATTGGTGCTGTTAGTGAGCGTAATAATATAAAATATTATCGAAATGGCTTAATCGAATTTCATCCAACATGGCTAAGAACCCGTCCCCTCAATTAGTCTTTCATAAAAAAAAAACCGCTCTCAAATTGGCCCACGCGCTACTGAGATGCGTCCAGATAATGAGTGGATACACCATACACGCACGCACGCACGCACGCACGCACGCACGCACGAACGCACGCACGCACGCACGCACGCACGCACGCACGCACGCACGCACGCACGCACGCACGCACGCACGCACGCACGCACGCACGCACGCACGCACGCACGCACGCACGCACGCACGCACGCACGCACGCACGCACGCACGCACGCACATGCGATGTTGGAAGGGTTAGTACGTTGGCAGCGCTGTTGGTGTGAAAGGGTTAGTACCTCCGCAGCGCTGTTCCTGAGTCAAAGGGTTCGTACCTTGGCAGCGCTGTTGGTGTGAAGGGTTAGTACCTCGGCGGCGCTGTTGCTGAATCAAAGAGTTGGTACCTTGGCAGCGCTGTTGGTGTGAAGGGTTAGTACCTCGGCGACGCTGTTGCTGAGTCAAAGGGTTCGTACCTTGGCAGCGCTGTTGGTGTGAAAGGCTTGGTACGTTGGCAGCGCTGTAGGTGTGATAGGCTTGGTACCTTGGTGGCGGTGTTGGTGAGCTCGTCCAGCAGATCGTCCCGCTCGGCCTCTGCCTGCCGGCGCGCGCGCTCGGCGGCGGCCAGCTCCTCCGCGTGCTGCACGGCCTCCGCCTCCAGCGCCTTCACGCGGCGCTCCGCCTCCCGCGCGCCCGCCGCCGCCTCCTCGCGCCCGCCGCGCGCCTCCTCCGCCTCGCGCACCGCCTCCTTCAGCTGCTGCTGCAGCTTCTTCAGCTGCTTCGTCGCGTCGTCTTTCAGCTGCGGAACGAAATGTCCAAGTCAAAAATCACAATTTCATATTTAATTTTCCCCCGGGAAGAACGAGCAAGAAATTTGGGTTGCTCTTTTAAAACGTTGTTCCTTCACAATAGAGCGAAATGAAAGCGTGCTATTTTGTTTTAGCCATAAACGAGTAAAAGAGAGGCAATCATTCTACCTCGTGTGATCGTAGAGCGTCTATAGAAAAACGATCTGTGGATGACGCTACCTCTCCACATCGACCTCCAACTGCAGCTGCCTCTAGGGCTACGATGTACCTGTGAAATGGCAGTACGTTGTTGCCAAGATCAAGATGCAGTCCTTAAAATCACCCTTACACAATGTCATCAGATATAAACCTGCATTCAATAAAATCAATGCAATACTCTTTGTTGCGCAAAATAATTCATTCATTCTATAAACAAGTAAAAGAGAAGGAAAGTTTCCATCTTGTGTAATTGTAGAGCATCACAGAAAGATGGTTGATCATGTTACCGCCCAGGTGCAGCTGCCTCCGGAAGCCATAGTGTGAGATGTCAGTACCTTGTTGGCGAGATGCAGAGCCTGCTCGGCGTCCTTGAGGTCTCCCTCCAGCTTCTTGCGCGTGGCGAGTGCGGCGGCGCGCTGCTTCCGCTCCTCCTCCAGCTCGCCCTCCAAGTCCCGCAGCTGCTTCACGATGCCGCGACGTTTCTCCTCGCCTTGCTCCTCTTTGGCCTGGGGACAACGGACAATTTTAGCTCAACTTACACATGATAGATTTGTCTTTGATGGATCAAAACAATCCAGGAGACACACCAGAAATTGAGATATATTTCGGACGATGGATCAGCACATGGCTTCCACACTCCTGTTAAGTATTGATGAGGACAAGGGTGAAAACGTGCTCCTGCTGTTTCGTCCCAACATATTTTAAGGGAATGGGAAATCTGCTTGGCAATAGACTTAGATGAGAGGTGATAGGTAGATGGACATTTAATAAAAACTCCTCCCACCAAACAAACTCTCTTTTTTATACATAAAGGGCCGTTTGACCTCAACCACACCTTATCTTATTGGTCTGCTCTTATCCAACCATAGACAACAACAATTACCTGCAAATCCCTCTCAAACTGCGCCCTCATCGCCTGCATATTGACTTCGAGCCTGAGCTTAGCGTCTTCGGTCAGCTGGAGATCGTCTTCAATCTCCTCGTTCTGCGCCTTCAGTTCAGCCAGCTGCGACTCCAGTGCGCGCTTGGCCTTTTCTAACTCGTGAACATTTTTATCGGCGGTGCCTTGTGTGTTCGCGAGTTCGTCTAGTTCTGATTGAAGGAGACGTTTGGTTCTCTCCAATTCTTCGATCTGTTGGTTTAAACATTGATGATATAATAGTTTATATTGGAAACATAAATAACTCGGGAGTCATTATAGTTCTTGTCTTTGAAAAGCTGGCGTTGTTTGACTACGTTATAATGTCAATTGATATGGAAGTAGACCACCTGATTTATCATTTTTACATACAATCTGGCCGAATCAACACTGGTACTCGAACGTCTTCTGAAGGTAGACGATGCGATATATGATAGTCATATCACATCTTTGTAGGAAAAAGAGGCTTCTTGCTCTCATGAATTGGAGTGTAGCCAATAAGTACTTTCTTTTACAGAAATCACTGAAAATTATGTTTGTATTGTTAGTATACTATTAAAAAAGTTTCCTGCAAATACTGACATCGCCGTTTTGTCAGGATTTCAGGGAATTATGTTTCTATCTTTGCTTTTGCGTATCTTTTGAGTAAGTTTGTATATTTTGAGTTTTGTACAAGTGAAGTGATTATGGACAAGTGAAGGGAAGTGGAAATATAAGTGTATAACTGAGCTTTTGTATTACCAGAAGCCGCTGCCAAAATCTTGAAAATCGATATTGAAAATTGGAAGTTTTTACTACATTCGCCAAATGCAGTAATCAAAATCAAAAGGTTTAGATTTTTAAGAATAGCTTCAAATAGGTTTACCTTTTCCGCGGCATCGTCGAGCTCGCGCGTGAGAGAGAGCACACGTGTCTCCTTCTCCCTCGCCTCACGTTCCGCCGCGTCACGTTCCGCTGCGTAACGCTCCGCGATCGCGCGCTCCTCGGACACCACCTGTAAGCAACGGATGTTATAGTCTCATTCCAATTAGCACTAAATCAAAGTTGTTCATATACTCCTAGTAATAAAATATCTATTCTACTAGTACATTATATCTCAGCGTATACTCAGCATAATCCAAGGGCTAAAGTATACTTAGCTTAATAGCTAAGATGTAAACATCTGCTTTTGATACGGTCAACTTTAGTTTGTGATGCATACTTCAATTATTGCGTTTTCTGCCTTTTCTTATGCACATGCGATTTTCATCTCAAACAACAATGCCGATAGCATGTTGATACCTAACAATAACTTAAATAAGATGGCGATATAGTATAACCCTACTGGTATTTAAGCCCACAATCTCCGTGTTACAAGCGCAATGTTTAAATATTTTATTCACGCATTTATCGTGTACCTTGTCGAAACTCTTCTGCTTTTTCTCGAGCTCCATAACCTTCCCCCGCTGTGCTTCAAGCTCGATGTTAGTATCTTCTAACTCCGCCTGGATCTTCTTCTTACCTGATAGGAAAAAATATCATTAAAAATTGTAGTAGGACGTCGTGGTCTACCTTCAGTACATGCCATTTGGAGTACAACTATTAATCCGGGCTACATAGAACAGTGGCTCGACTCCCGCTCAGTTATGCTAGCCTGGTATCGATGGTAATCTAGACCAGTCCAAGGCCTACAGTAAATGACGAGCAGAGTAGCACTATAAATCTTGGCATTGATATAAGACAAACAGAGCAGAGTATAATAAGTCAGGGGTCCATGGCAACAAGTGCCACGTAGGGCACCGTCTACCTTCAATAAATGCCGTGCAGAAGACGACTATTGATCCAGGCTATACAGGACAGACACTGATAGGAGGTAACTTTCACCCGGTCATGCTGATTTGGTACCGACGGTAATTAATCAGAAGTCCAATGTGACAATAGAGTACGTAGGAAACCATCTGCTTTCAGACTGACATCCGTCTACCTTCAATAGGGAGGAATATAGTTGCGAATTGCCACCCAATGAAACATAAGCTGTAAGTTATGACAACTCACTCTTATCCAGTTTATCATTAGCCTGCTGCAGCTCATCGATCTGCCGGTACAGAGCCTCCATGTCCTTGCTAACTTTCTTCCTCTGTTCTTCTAGAGCGGCTGCCGCCTCCGCCTCCTCTTCAGCCTTTTTCTTCGCGTCGGCCACTTGCTGTGTGAGAGCGACCACCTGTGGAGCAAACAATAATAATTGTTGTTGAGATATATTATAATTGGCGTGAATTTAGTCACATTCTCTGGATATTTGTCTGCGCGCAAACAAAGGTTATGAATTCTTTGCAACGCGGATCGTACACGGCTTGATTGATTTGAATTAATGATATATAAATTCATGAATAATGATTAATTACTCTGCTCATACTAGATTCATGGAGTCAAAGCGGAGATTTTGCTATTGTTCACTATTTGGATTTTTATGAGCCAATGTACAGTGTCCGTCTAAGTGAACATCACATCTCCCTTAAGCTGGTTACTGCTGAATATAAGTCTCCCCAATAGATTTCCGAAATAACCGGTTGAAAGCGGCCTGCATCCAGCTACTTCCGTGACCTATCCACGCTGCGCAGTGGTCTCCACTCTTGTCCCAACAGTCATCATTCCCACACGCTATGTTACTAATCCGGACTATGTCCTGGGTAATTCCTGATTTTATCTCTTAGTGAAACACCGAGCATTGTCCTCTCTATATCACTTTTCTTAATCTTGAGCTTTCTTAAGAGATTTATAGTGAAAGGGAACACACATTGATTTAAGACTTTTGTCTCTAGGAACTTGAGGTATTTTGGACGAACACGTCTCGTAATACAAGATTAATGTGTACCAACAACTACGCAACTTATAAACACTTGTATGCTGATAACAAATATATTGACAAATAAAATATGGCTTTATGCCCTCGAAAACAATACTCACTAAAACAAAACACAGAGGTGGATACGGTAAACGAAACAATGTTTGACAACGAAACAAAATACTGCCCCTGTTATGCTATTAGTCTAATATATAAAAATATAGAACTGTAAAATGTCTTTAATACCAAATTAACAACATTTAAATATGATAAAATATTCTAAAACCTGTTCAATTTTGTTTGCAAAGTGTATTTCATTATGTAACTTAATTCACAAATATCATTCTAATTGACCTTGTACTTATAATGACAACAAACGTATGGTTTACTCGTAAAGCACAGGACCAATCAAGTTTTTAACTAGGAGGAGTATTGGAGAGAAATACGGACAATTTGGTCTGATGCTCAAAACTGTGACCACCAACGAAATTGAATGGATGGCGGAACGTTATGAATGGCGTATATTTCATACATTATAGAAATAATGTGTAGAAGATAAATTATTAAGAAACCGTTTAAAAACACGAATATTCGTGATTTTGTAAATATGACAAAAGGTAAACAAGTAAATATGGTATCTTCTTCAATTTAAGAGCTATGCTCTTGTCGTTGGAGTAATGACGTCTCTCTACTTTCCGCCCTCGTTTTAACCCCTTGGTACGACATTCACCTTTTCTTTCACTTGGTCAAAGTAAGTATAATCTATAATAAATAAATAATATAATGTAAACATTTCCTCCTCACAGCTATTGCTGTTCCCATCAAGGTCCACAATTAATACTATATACATAGCTTGACATCATAACCAACATTGTGGAACGCAATAAAGAATTTCAATTTGAAAAGCACTGCCCAGCAACAGTATCCAAAGAAACTTGACCGAACTTCAACCTAGGCATTTAATTAAATGGCAAATTCTACAAAATCTTGAAAACATGATAATGCAAGTCTATCACTTATGTACATGTGTAAAAGTGTCAAAATTATAAATGTTTATCGACATTTAAATCTTCGTGCGAGAGAATTGGGCCTCTGAATCACCGCCTATTGTCAAATTCGACCAATGGAAAAGAAGGAGTGGTACCTAAAAGCAACATTCTTTAGATCTCGTAAACAGATGTAGTTAATTGTTGACAAAACAATCTGTTGATCTAATGAACCATTGATATAACAAATTATTGATACAATAAATGGTTGACCTGTTACACTGTTGACCTATTGGTGTTGATATAATGAAAGTTGATCTAAAGAATGTTGATATTAGGTACCCAATCCCTGGAAAAGATATGCGAAAGAAATCAATTACTATGGGAAGTCAGACAAGTCCCATTTGAGGACTATTCTGTTACCACTCTTATTATAGTAAACTACAGCAGCTTTACTGATGGATTTATATAACCAGAATTTGGATGAATTTCTTAATAGCTCCACTGGACGGTGAATGTCAAATATGTCAATAAAAAAGTCAATTCAAAAGACGGCGGGTGAACTTACCTGCTTCTCGAAGTTCCTCTTAGCTTCCTCTTCCTCCTCGAGTTGGTCTCTCGCCTGCTCCAACTGTTGCTCAACGTTTCTTAGTTTTGTTTGCAATGACAGTTTCTGCTTCGTTTCCTCTTCCAGAAGGGCCTGTAAACACAAGTATCACGCTTAGTAGGAGACTTCAAGCATTATCAATACACATTGAATACTTTATCCGAATTTAACAGCATGTTGTCTTATGTAGTTCACTTATTCCATCTTCTGATGAGCAGCACAAGTATTGTAACACAGTAGTATACAATATTTTTTTTACGACCATACATTTTAAATTTAAAAAATAAATGACCTAGATCTGTCGGCGATTTATAAACGCACCAATATGTAACATTTCACACTGTTTTTGGTTTACAAACATTACCTGAGCCTCCGTATGCTGAGCGCCAACTGTGGCAGCCTGCTTGACGGCAGCGGAAGCCTTCAGCTCGGCCTGCTCCAATTGCTGGAGAGCTTGTTCGGCCTCACTCTGGAGACGCACGCATTTCTCCTGCACCTCCGTCCTATAAAAGGCAATATTATTCAATTATATGCTCTGATATAGACAGCATCAAAGAGAGTCACCGCATACGACGTGGCTGATTATGACTAGCATTTCTGACAATATGAAAGTTGTAGTTGAGTTCGGATCTGACCCGTTCAACCACTAGCAGTTTAGTAGCAACCTCCACAGTTAAGTTTCAGACTGGACTCCAAGGCAGCAATATAACGACCTAGGGCTTCATCTGCCTTCAATTTTACAGGATATGACTCTCGCTCAGCCATGTTACTCTGGTAGAATCCAAACCTAGCCCATTTTTGCTCCGCAGCTTTTTTTTATAATTGACTGAAGACGCTTTTGATCACAATCTCATCTGGTGGAAAACTAGCCGAAGATGACACTGCGATCGTAGTAAATGCTTGGTCGAATATAAGATTGTAAGATGCGGGAAACACCGACGTCGCCGGTGGTGAGTTTCATGCCTTAGTACACAAGCTCCACGAGGTGAACCTGAACGAATCCAAGGTAATAATAGTAATTCTAGGGCTATCTATCTTCAAGCTTACAACAGCCTGCCAGCAACTGGAGGCTTCTCCATTATAGGGTGAGCGTTTTAGGTGTTTTGCGTTACATTAGCTACACTCTCATAATAGCATAAGTCTAGGGTCCAAGTTAGCAACAGAGTCACGTAGGGCACCTTCTTCCTTCAGTAAACTCTGTGAACACTGTTGATCCTGGCAGACAGGAGTTACAGAAGTGCGGAGGGAATTTGTACACAGCAGAAGCTTATCATCTCGTTCCATAATAGCTGTTATGTCTGGATCCTTTACCTGGCACGTTCCACCTCCTGCAGTTTAGCAGCAAGCTCCACCAGCTGAGCCTCGGCCTGCTTGCGGCGCCGCTCGCCGTCCGCCCTGGCAGCGCTCGCAGACTTCAACTCTGTCGCCAAGTCCGCATTCTCTGCCTCCAGAGCTTGTTTGGCCTTCTCCAGAGCTAGTGATAAGAAATTGTCAGTTAATAACATGATTATTTTGGATTAAAATAATTTTATCGATGTAAGAAGCTATAAGATTGAAAGTTTTCTGTCGTTTGCAAAATATATAAACGGTTCTTAGTATTAAATTGCTTCATTTATATATAACTAGCAGCTGCCCGCGACTTCGTCCGCGTAAACTACATGAATCAACACTTTATTACTTTCCCACGGGAATACATTCAGCAGAAAAATTACCATGTAGAGTTTATCTCAAACAGGAAAAGACCCTGGGCAGATAACAAGTATGTGGAACCATGTTGATGTTTTGCCAGGTAAATGAATTAAGACAGGGATCCATTAAAAGACCTTTCTGAAAAATTCTGGTTTATATTTATTAAAGTACTTCCTTATAAACAACATTTTTTGCCATGTTTGAAGGTGGTAGCAATAGAACCAAACTTTGAGGTGAACTTACACGTGAGCCTGCCACATAGAACTGACCGTGAGAGAAACAGTCCTGTCGTAGGTCTACTCCGGCGAATTTGAGAGTTTGCCCCTGCGACTTATTTATTGTCATGGCAAAACAGACCTTTAGTGGAAACTGAAGCCTTTTGAATTCAAAGGGAAGATCATTTGGTATTAATGGAATACGCGGTACAAACACTGTTTCTCCCTGAGCAGGTCCTGTTAAAATAGTGGCCTCTACTACGTTCCGGTGCAAAGCCTTGACTTGCAACCTAGTACCGTTACAAAGTTTGGGTGGCTTTAAATTTCTCAATAACATAACAGGTGCACCCACACGTAGTAAAAGTCTGTGATATGGCATACCCGGTGGGTTCAAAGTGTTCAACTCACCCTTATCTCATTCTCTAACCCCAAGGGGCTAGCTTCAAAACAAATGGCATTTTCGTAATCAACGTCCCAAAAAACCTAAATAATGACACCAATATTGACTTTTTTGGTATCAACCCCCACCCCTATCTCAACCCTAGAGGGTTAACTTAAAATAAATGTCATTTTCATAATCAACATCCCATAAAACCTAAATAACGACACCAATATCGATTTTATGGTTTTAACCCCCATTTCACAACCCAGGGGGTTGAATTCGAAAAATCTCAAAACACGTATTAGCTTATTTGTTCCTAGGAGTACTCTTGCGAAGTTTCGAGTCGAAAATAGTCGAAATGTCCAAGTTATACTGTTTCTTCATACAAACTTCCCACTCTTGTTTCACCCCCTTAAAGGGTGAATTTTGAAAAATCCTTTCTTAGTGCTCCCCTAGACCTCGTAAGGAACCTACGTGCCAAATTTGGAAATTCTATTCACCCCTTTGACTATGACTATGACTTTGACTAAAACTTTAACTATGACTTTGACTATGACTTCGACTATGACATTGACTACGACTTTGACTTTGACTATGACTATGACTTTGACTATGACTTTGCCTATGACTATGACTTTGACTATGACTTTGACTATGACTTTGACTATGACTTTGACATGACTTTGACTATGAATTTTACTTTTCGACTTTGAGTCTTCGACTTTGAGTCTTCGACTTTGAGTCTTCGACTTTGAGCCTTCGACTTTGAGCCTTCGTCTTTGAGCCTTCGATTTTAAGCCTGCGACTTTGAGCCTTCGACTTTGAGCTTTCGACTTTGAGTCTTCGGCTTTGAGTCTTCGACTTTTAGCCTTTGACTTTGAGCCTTCGACTTTCAGCCTTCGACTTTGAGCCTTCGAATTTGAGACTTTGACTCTTCGACTTCGACACCAATTTGAATTTGTGATTTTAACCCCTACCACTATCGCAACCCGTAAGGGGTTAGCTTCAAAATAAATGTCATTTTCGCAATCAACGTCCCAAAAAACCTAAATAACGACACCAATATAGACTTTTTTGGTATCATCCCCCACCCCTATCTCACCCCTAGAGGGTTGGCTTAAAATAAATGCCATTTTCATAATCAACATCCCAAAAAACCTAAATAACGACACCAATATCGATTTTATGGTTTCAACCCTCATTTCACACCCCAGGGGGCTGTTTTTCGAAAAATCTCAACTCACCCTTATCGCATTCTCTAACCCCAAGAGGTTAGCTTCAAAACAAATGGCATTTTCGTAATCAACGTCCCAAAAAACCTAAATAATGACACCAATATTGACTTTTTTGGTATCAACCCCCACCCCTATCTCAACCCTAGAGGGTTAACTTAAAATAAATGTCATTTTCAAAATCAACATCCCATAAAACCTAAATAACGACACCAATATCGATTTTACGGTTTTAACCCCCATTTCACAACCCAGGGGGTTGTTTTTCGAAAAATCTCAAAATACGTATTAGCTTATTTGTTTCTAGGAGTACTCTTGCGAAGTTTCGAGTCGAAAATAGTCGAAATGTCCAAGTTATACTGTTTCTTCATACAAACTTCCCACTCCTGTTTCACCCCCTTAAAGGGTGAATTTTGAAAAATCCTTTCTTAGTGCTCCCCTAGACCTCGTAAGGAACCTACGTGCCAAATTTGGAAATTCTATTCACCCCTTTGACTATGACTATGACTTTGACTAAAACTTTAACTATGACTTTGACTATGACTTCGACTATGACATTGACTACGACTTTGACTTTGACTATGACTATGACTTTGACTGTGACTTTGCCTATGACTATGACTTTGACTATGACTTTGACTATGACTTTGACTATGACTTTGACATGACTTTGACTATGAATTTTACTTTTCGACTTTGAGTCTTCGACTTTGAGTCTTCGACTTTGAGCCTTCGACTTTGAGCCCTCGTCTTTGAGCCTTCGATTTTAAGCCTTCGACTTTGAGCCTTCGACTTTGAGCTTTCGACTTTGAGTCTTCGACTTTGAGTCTTCGACTTTTAGCCTTCGACTTTGAGCCTTCGACTTTCAGCCTTCGACTTTGAGCCTTCGAATTTGAGACTTTGACTCTTCGACTTCGACACCAATTTGAATTTGTGATTTTAACCCCTACCACTATCGCAACCCGTAAGGGGTTAGCTTCAAAATAAATGTCATTTTCGCAATCAACGTCCCAAAAAACCTAAATAACGACACCAATATAGACTTTTTTGGTATCATCCCCCACCCCTATCTCACCCCTAGAGGGTTGGCTTAAAATAAATGTCATTTTCATAATCAACATCCCAAAAAACCTAAATAACGACACCAATATCGATTTTATGGTTTCAACCCCCATTTCACACCCCAGGGGGCTGTTTTTCGAAAAATCTCAACTCACCCTTATCGCATTCTCTAACCCCAAGGGGTTAGCTTCAAAACAAATGGCATTTTCGTAATCAACGTCCCAAAAAACCTAAATAATGACACCAATATTGACTTTTTTGGTATCAACCCCCACCCCTATCTCAACCCTAGAGGGTTAACTTAAAATAAATGTCATTTTCAAAATCAACATCCCATAAAACCTAAATAACGACACCAATATCGATTTTATGGTTTTAACCCCCATTTCACAACCCAGGGGGTTGAATTCGAAAAATCTCAAAACACGTATTAGCTTATTTGTTCCTAGGAGTACTCTTGCGAAGTTTCGAGTCGAAAATAGTCGAAATGTCCAAGTTATACTGTTTCTTCATACAAACTTCCCACTCTTGTTTCACCCCCTTAAAGGGTGAATTTTGAAAAATCCTTTCTTAGTGCTCCCCTAGACCTCGTAAGGAACCTACGTGCCAAATTTGGAAATTCTATTCACCCCTTTGACTATGACTATGACTTTGACTAAAACTTTAACTATGACTTTGACTATGACTTCGACTATGACATTGACTACGACTTTGACTTTGACTATGACTATGACTTTGACTATGACTTTGCCTATGACTATGACTTTGACTATGACTTTGACTATGACTTTGACTATGACTTTGACATGACTTTGACTATGAATTTTACTTTTCGACTTTGAGTCTTCGACTTTGAGTCTTCGACTTTGAGTCTTCGACTTTGAGCCTTCGACTTTGAGCCTTCGTCTTTGAGCCTTCGATTTTAAGCCTGCGACTTTGAGCCTTCGACTTTGAGCTTTCGACTTTGAGTCTTCGGCTTTGAGTCTTCGACTTTTAGCCTTCGACTTTGAGCCTTCGACTTTCAGCCTTCGACTTTGAGCCTTCGAATTTGAGACTTTGACTCTTCGACTTCGACACCAATTTGAATTTGTGATTTTAACCCCTACCACTATCGCAACCCGTAAGGGGTTAGCTTCAAAATAAATGTCATTTTCGCAATCAACGTCCCAAAAAACCTAAATAACGACACCAATATAGACTTTTTTGGTATCATCCCCCACCCCTATCTCACCCCTAGAGGGTTGGCTTAAAATAAATGCCATTTTCATAATCAACATCCCAAAAAACCTAAATAACGACACCAATATCGATTTTATGGTTTCAACCCTCATTTCACACCCCAGGGGGCTGTTTTTCGAAAAATCTCAACTCACCCTTATCGCATTCTCTAACCCCAAGAGGTTAGCTTCAAAACAAATGGCATTTTCGTAATCAACGTCCCAAAAAACCTAAATAATGACACCAATATTGACTTTTTTGGTATCAACCCCCACCCCTATCTCAACCCTAGAGGGTTAACTTAAAATAAATGTCATTTTCAAAATCAACATCCCATAAAACCTAAATAACGACACCAATATCGATTTTACGGTTTTAACCCCCATTTCACAACCCAGGGGGTTGTTTTTCGAAAAATCTCAAAACACGTATTAGCTTATTTGTTTCTAGGAGTACTCTTGCGAAGTTTCGAGTCGAAAATAGTCGAAATGTCCAAGTTATACTGTTTCTTCATACAAACTTCCCACTCCTGTTTCACCCCCTTAAAGGGTGAATTTTGAAAAATCCTTTCTTAGTGCTCCCCTAGACCTCGTAAGGAACCTACGTGCCAAATTTGGAAATTCTATTCACCCCTTTGACTATGACTATGACTTTGACTAAAACTTTAACTATGACTTTGACTATGACTTCGACTATGACATTGACTACGACTTTGACTTTGACTATGACTATGACTTTGACTGTGACTTTGCCTATGACTATGACTATGACTTTGACTATGACTTTGACTATGACTTTGACTATGACTTTGACATGACTTTGACTATGAATTTTACTTTTCGACTTTGAGTCTTCGACTTTGAGTCTTCGACTTTGAGCCTTCGACTTTGAGCCCTCGTCTTTGAGCCTTCGATTTTAAGCCTTCGACTTTGAGCCTTCGACTTTGAGCTTTCGACTTTGAGTCTTCGACTTTGAGTCTTCGACTTTTAGCCTTCGACTTTGAGCCTTCGACTTTCAGCCTTCGACTTTGAGCCTTCGAATTTGAGACTTTGACTCTTCGACTTCGACACCAATTTGAATTTGTGATTTTAACCCCTACCACTATCGCAACCCGTAAGGGGTTAGCTTCAAAATAAATGTCATTTTCGCAATCAACGTCCCAAAAAACCTAAATAACGACACCAATATAGACTTTTTTGGTATCATCCCCCACCCCTATCTCACCCCTAGAGGGTTGGCTTAAAATAAATGTCATTTTCATAATCAACATCCCAAAAAACCTAAATAACGACACCAATATCGATTTTATGGTTTCAACCCCCATTTCACACCCCAGGGGGCTGTTTTTCGAAAAATCTCAACTCACCCTTATCGCATTCTCTAACCCCAAGGGGTTAGCTTCAAAACAAATGGCATTTTCGTAATCAACGTCCCAAAAAACCTAAATAATGACACCAATATTGACTTTTTTGGTATCAACCCCCACCCCTATCTCAACCCTAGAGGGTTAACTTAAAATAAATGTCATTTTCAAAATCAACATCCCATAAAACCTAAATAACGACACCAATATCGATTTTACGGTTTTAACCCCCATTTCACAACCCAGGGGGTTGTTTTTCGAAAAATCTCAAAACACGTATTAGCTTATTTGTTTCTAGGAGTACTCTTGCGAAGTTTCGAGTCGAAAATAGTCGAAATGTCCAAGTTATACTGTTTCTTCATACAAACTTCCCACCCCTGTTTCACCCCCTTAAAGGGTGAATTTTGAAAAATCCTTTCTTAGTGCTCCCCTAGACCTCGTAAGCAACCTACGTGCCAAATTTGGAAACTCTAGACCCAGCGGTTTGGCCTGTGGGTTGATATGTCAGTCAGTCAGTCAGTCAGTCAGTCAGCTTCTTCCTTTATATATTTAGAAGATTGTGTTAGTGTTTACATAAGATGCGCTCTTTTCCGCCTGAAACAAAAGAATACCTAATTCAGGTACCAGTGTTTACATACCTATGTAAGTTATTCTTTGTGATTTAAATTTTGTTACTTATGTATTTCAATTTCAATAAAAAAAAAATTAAAACAACCACTGTCGGATACATAGCTCTTTCAAGGGTGTTATCATTTAATTAAACTATCAAATTTCAAAACCAAACGTTTATTTTTTGGATCACTGTGAAAAGTTTCAAATCTCATGAATTTTCCTGGGAATATTGTTGTTTTCAATTTTCAAAAATCCGTCTATTGTGCTCTAATACCTAAATCATATACTGTTATTTACTTCAAAGATTTTTGTGGTATATGTTTGGAATAAGGTTGTATCTTTAAGAGACTACATACGCTCAATGGCCTCATTAAATAAACAATTTGGCGTTTTTGTATTAACACGTATTAGAACAAATTGCATAAATGTTACCCACATTGGCCAATATTCTACAACCGTGAATGGGAATTTTGTTAAATTCAAACACTTGCACTAGAAGCATGACAGGCACGATAAACTTCCAAACTTCCAGCATTTATTTCAACGTAAGATACATGATATCATTTGTTGAATGTCAGTATAAATCTATTGGAAATAAAAATAGGGCTTAAGCATTTTTCGGGCAGTCAGTATGTCCAAGCTACCACTGCTTCGGAAAGGGAAATCATCCGTGGGAAAAGAAGCGGCTGCTACGGGGAGTATGTGGAATACTAATATGGTTTATTCATATATCCTCCACAAAGACAATCCTTACACTACTTCGACGTCAAACGGAATGACAATTCACTGAACCAGAGTCAGTATTGCCAATAGTGAAATTGAAACTTCCTCGAAACCAATTTCGGTTCTCCTATTATTTTACTAGTTGCCATTTAGATAATTACCTAAATATCAAAAAAATATTTACGAAAACAGACTGTCATTTCACCATAACGAGAATTGAAATTTTGTTAATTGCAACTCAGCATAATTTGCTTCCCAAACATATTTTTATAGTAAGTCAAATGCTCACTCTCTTGTGGTTGTAATACATTAGACTGAGCGACTTTTTACTTTTGTGGATTACGATTTTGTCCCGTCTATCGCTAGTAATGACTGAATATCTGATTATATGCAATTAATCCCGTATATAGACTATACTAACTAAACAGAACGATCACCAATAATTACTGTATTTACTAAGCAAGGACTCGTGCTTCCTTTCCGGCGAGTTACAGCAAGTTTTATGTTGCCAATAATCCCTAGCGGAGGTAAACGAGCTTCCCTCCTCGTGAGGGAAGTTAGTCTCCACTTCAAAATTGTCATCTTTAGATATACCGAATTTCACATTCTTCTGCCTACGCTCCTTCACGTTGGCCATTGTAACACAAAACACATAACAAAACTATAAATACAATAAAAAATTTCCACAGTAAATTGTCGCTAAAAATTGTTGTGTAGATGACGTATGTAAGAAAAGTTTGTTTTTGCAGGTTTTCTTTGTTGGCGAACGATTTTGAATTTGGAACTGTTTGGCATTTCATGACATAATTGACAGCTGGGCTGTTTTATTTTTCGTTTCCAAAGCTCGAAGATTCTAATACAGCATAAAATTGTGGATGGCTTTGAGGATTATTATATTACTACTCCTTGCTTTCAACTTCCTTCACTTTACAGTAAATTAATGAAAACCACTAGCAGAATAGACTGACGATTGTCAACAGTAAGAGGAAAGGATCCTGGCCCATTTTCCTGACCGTCAATGAAAGTCAGTTGGAAAATTCTGGCAACAGAGGCAAAATGCAATTAAGACAAATCTAGAGGTAGTACACAAACCACACCAGTAGAGCTGGCATGTCCAATAGTCTCTTTTGACACGAAATAGAAGCTTTGCGTCTCTTTTACTCGCATCAAGCACGAACGTAACAGCATGCTTCTATATCGTATCATTGTATAGAGACAGTTAGCAGGACAGCGGGTAGAGAAAAACAAGCCCTTTCATTTGATATGTCACCCGGTTTAGCAATTGTTACTACATTTCTTCTTCAATTTAAGAGCTATGCTCTTGTCGGTGGAGTAACGACCATGTCTCTCTACTTTCCGCCCTCGTTTTAACCTCTTGGTACGACACGACATTCACCTTTTCTTTCACTTGGTCAAAGTAATTACGCCTAGGTCTTCCCCTTCCTCTCTATTTCCTTCAATCTTTCCCTCAATTATGTTCTTCAAAAAAATATCGTGTCGTATCAAGTGACCTATCATCTTTCCTCTTCGGTTCTCAACTGTGGCTAACAGGCATCTCTTCTCCTTTACCATCACTAACACCTCTTCATTTGTTCCCTTCTCGGTCCAGCTTATTCCCTCCATTCGTCTCCAGCACCACATCTCGAATGCCTCTAACCTTTCCTTTTACGTTACTACATTTACAACACTTTATTAAATGTTTCAAGAAAATCGCTGTTATTCGTTTTTCCGAGGTCAAACCGTATTTTCCCTGGGCTATAAGGATAACACGTTCTTACGTTTAGTTTCGGAAATACACTAAGCATTTTGTTATTTGCACGTTAAGTAATATATACATTTTGGTACTTATTCAAATTCTTACTGAATAATTATAACGTTTGGACATTTTTACTTTATGACCATTAGATAATTAATGCTTTGGACATTTTGTAATATACACATTCTAACTCGCATACATTTTAGTAATGACATTATTTGTCACCAAAACATTGTGGCTTTTCCGTTTTATACGTTTTGACATTTGTACGTTTTGACACTCGTACTTTAAGACCACTAAACAATTCGTCCACTGGACATTTTGTCCCGTTGACGACTCAGTCCCGGAATGAAACCATATACTTGAAACATTTATTGGATTTACTCGACAAAACATAAAATTCGATGTAAAACGTAATCCCGACTTCATTTTAGTGGCACAAATAGGGCCACCTACAAAGCTTTGCGTGTGGTACCGCGTTGAAGTCAAAGCGATGGGAAGAGGAGCTTGAAAATACTGACTATCATGGGGGCTCTATTAGTCGGATACAAATATATCGCAGAGCACTGGGTCCCCCATGTGGGATTTTTTTTTAAAGGGTTTTTGCGGCTTTGGCATCCAGTTCTTATGAGTTAGTCTTTTGTATAGCTAGTGTTCCTAGGTCAGGTTCCTAGGTTAGGTCAGGTAGATAAGATAAAAAAAATGTGATTTTTGTTTCAAATCGGGACAACTAAAAACAAATCAAATTGTCAATATCTTAAGCTTGATACTACCCGTGATAATACGACTAAATATTCTTTGGGTCTCGCTTGTAAGCCCAAGCGATTGTGTGTAAGGATCACATCATTATTACAAAAAAAAAATTAACAACCATTTGAGATATAGTCTGCCTGCTCTGGTGTACTGGTGTATGTAAACTAATGATGGCCGATTAACCCAAAATTGGGACATTAAGCGTCACGATCATGGGTAAATCGGTGCTTGTCCAATCCCCAATCAAGACATCTGGCATCACTAATTATGGCGCATTTCCTAGAAATCTGTGCCGACTAATAAGGCCGTTGTGTACTCACCAGCTTTAGCTTTCTTGATCTGCTCGTGTTGCTCGTTGAGCTGCTGCAGCTCCTGGGAGTACTTGTGGCGCTGGTCGGAGAGGGTGGCTTCGTGCGAGGCCGCTTCCTCCTCGAGGCTGCGCTTGAGTACGGCCACCTCTTGCTCGCGTTTCGATCGCAGCTCTTGTTGTGCTGTGAATGACATGAAATGAACATTTAGAAATCCAATTTATTATACCTAATTATAAAATATTTTTTGTTTATAATGTCACCTATGTAAAGTAAAAAATAAAACTATTTTCTCTATCAGCTGGTTGTCCTAAAAGCAATTTTTTTAACAATCGACGCATTAGCACTTGAATGAATGTATATTTATTATCACAAACAGAACATATTACGTTAAGTGAAGACGAGGCCGAAGGTGGAAGCGTACTGACCCGGAGACTCAATCTTATTGGGGGGTTTATTTAACTCTGCCAAATGGAATACAACAATGCTATTAACATTGCTGTTTGTCGCCAGACCTAGATAAGATGATGGTAGCTAGCCAGAACGTTTAAAATGCCCTACCACCAACTAAACCGTACTGTCCTTATACCCAAAGGGTGCCTGGAAGAGATCGCTTTTAGTGATAAGGTCGCCAAATTGTACATTCTATTCTTACCACTTTTCTGAAACTGTATTTTCTTTTCTGTTGCGCAATAAAGTGTATTTGTATTGTATTGTAAACCGAGTACCGAACTCTTCGTAAACCAAGCCACGGGAGCTGTCGGAAACTGCGTGATGTTTTTAGATCTTTTCTTTTTTTTTATATATATATATATATATACACTGGGCCGCAAAAATAACGGGTCACTTAGAAAATCCGCGATATCTCCCAAAGTTATGTACATAGATCCCTCGTATAAATAATATGTTATAGGCAGATAAGTGGCGCTTATTATACATTTCAAAAAAGGTTTCATTTGAACAAGTTATGGTTTAAAAAAAAAACATTCGGAATTTTGAAAAATATCAAATTTCGATTCTTTTATAAAAGAATATTTTTAGCTTTTGTTTCAAACCAAGCTGTCATTATAAACAGCTTTTTGGTCTGGTCACAGTATCCTATGCACCAACATGTCATTATCTCCTGAAGAGTGTACACGAATTATCACCATGGTACAAGAAGGAAGGAGTCAGCGGAGTACTGCTAGAACAGTAGGTGTATCTTTATCTACGGTCCAAAGAGTACTCCAGCGATTTCAAGAGACCGGCATGAACATCAGAAGACCAGGGAATGGCAGGCCAAGGTGCACAACTGTACGAGAAGACCGATTCATCGTGAGCACTATGTTAAGAAATCGACATCTCACGGCTGTTCAGGTCCGAAATAGCCTTCAAGAAGTTCACCACAACAATGTGAGCTCTGACACGATCCTGCGGCGACTTCGTCAAGCTGATATAAAGCCTTATAGGCCAGCAAATGGCCCTAAACTGCTCAGAGAACATCGAGTTGCCAGGTTGCGATTTGCTCGAGAACACATCCGATGGACAGATGAAGATTGGTCCAGGGTTATGTTTTCCGATGAGTCTAGATTTTGTTTATTCACACACGATGGGAGACGAAGAGTATATAGGCGACCAGGTGAACGTTATCGTCAAGCCTGTTTTGAAGAAAAGGTGCCATTCGGTGGAGGGTCTATAATGGTATGGGCTGGGATATCTTCAGAGAGTCGTACGGCGTTAGTGACTATAGAAAACGGTTCTTTGACGGCTCTCAGATACGTTGAGGAGATTTTAAATGAGCATGTTGGTCCTTTCCTGATGAATATAGGCGCAAATTCCATTTTTATGCACGATAATGCGCGACCACATAGTGCACATTTGGTTAACGCGTATATTCAAGACGTCGGTATCACCCGCATGGAATGGCCAGCTCGCAGCCCGGACTTAAATCCCATAGAGCATTTATGGGACGAGCTCGGCAGATGCGTTAAACAACGCTCTCCAGCTGCAGCTACCTTACGTGAGTTAAGGAGTGCGCTAGTGGAAGAATGGTCAAACATAGACCAAAACCATATTAGAAATTTGGTTTACAGCATGCCACATCGTCTTGATGAAGTGATACGGGCTCGTGGAGGAAATACAAGCTATTAAAATGTCAGAAAAGCTTTCTTTTTGCTGATTAACTGTGTTGTTTATTTTTGTTGTCAAAAGTAAGAAGTTGTTTTTTTTTATTTTTTTAGTTTTCAAATAAAATTATTAAGTTTACAAACATGTTATGTATTTTATTTTATGTATAAGTCAGTCATCTATAACATACTACAGTTTCACGTATTAGTGTTGTGTATTTAGGAAACTATCACACTTTTTATAAGCGACCCGGAATTTTTGCGGCCCAGTGTATATTTGTAATTGTCAGTGTTCCTAATATATTCGTATGTGTCAAACGCTTGGATTTTGCTTTGCCTCACAAATTCCTACATCAGCTAACTAGGAGCATTAAACACCGCGAGACGTTCGTCGGTGACTGACCGGCGGTGGTGTCCAGCGAGTCCAGCAGCTCGCTCTTGAGCGCCTCCAGCTCCTCGTTGAGGTCTCGGCGCAGCTTCTCGGCCTTGGTGCGCGCGGCCCGCTCGGCGTCCAGGTCCTCGTGCGCGTCGGCCAGCGCCGACTCGGCCTCGCGCGCCGCCTTGCCCGCCGACGCTCGGGCCGCGCCCTCCTCGTCCGCTCGGCTCATGGCCGCCGCCAGCTCCTCCTCGCGTTTCGCTGTAACACACGATGTGGGGATACATGTACAGTCGAATCTCCCTAAAAGTATTATATGGACCGTATGGACCGAAGCACTTCAGCACCATCAATTAGAAAGTATTCATACAATATGAACACTCAAACCAAATCAATAATGTCACATATGAATGAGTAAGAAAATTTCGTCAGTTCTGCTGCAGCATCTACTGAGGTTTGAACTTGCCCAACTTTGTTTTAATGACTGATGCTACTGTCCACTATACTACGACGTCTATTAACAATGTGCACGAAATTTTGCTACACATCTCAGTAGCGAATGCTTATGGATGGTATCTATACTCCTATATGTGTAAACACTTTGCTCTGTGAGTAGCTAGTGTAGTTGGTTTCGTGGTTGTTGTAATGCGAATAGTTTCTAATAGATATCGATGCCGCGGCACTTTAGCCCATATGATACTTTTAGGATGATTGGATTGCACTTGTGTACTAGATTATACAAGTACTATATAGATACGATGTGACGTCAGCTGCACGGTGCATAACTCTATGCGCCGGAGCTCAGACAGTTGTTTCCCAGGCCGCGCCCTGTGTTCCCGAATGTAACATCGGTGATTAAGTTTATTAACCTGGACTATATCTTTTATTTGGGTATCCGGTAGCCATCTAACGGTGAATATAGTCAACGCCAACAACCAACCAATAAGATACCCAACACACAAAAAATAAATATCCTTGGACATCTACACAATGCCATCTACGACCACATTAAGCAACTGTAGGCTCGTGTTGTGGATACCAGACGGTCGATATACCTATTTTTTTTTATCCACAACAGGTTAGCACTTTACCTCAATCACACCTGATGTTAAGTGAAGATGAGGTCGAAGGTGGAAGCGTACTGACCCGGAAACCCCAACACATTTGGGGGACTGGCTATCTTATCTCTGACAACCGGAACACAACGATGCTATTAATATTGCTGTTTAGAGGCAGATTTAGATAAGATGGTGGTAGCTAGCCAGGCGGACATTTAAAATGCCCTACCACCAACCAAACAGAGTACTTAAACATGTACCTCGCTGGGGATCGAACCTGCGACCTCCGAATTGTAAACCTAATATTGTTTACATTGAGCCACGGAGGCGGTTAATCCTTAAGCGGCCGGACCATAAAGAAAATGTGCACACTCACTGAGCACTATTTGCAACTCCTCGACCTGCGCCTTCCTCTCTGCCAGTTGCTCCTTCACATCCTGGAGTTCGGTCTCCAGCTTCCGTTTCGCTCTGTCCACCTCCTGCCTGAGCTGATGGTCCTGTTTGCACAATGAGACACGTTATCGATTGAATACACATATATCAGTCTCTAACATCTAAGAGAATTTAACAAGAAATAACTCTTCGCCTAAAGGCGTGGTAGTCCAGCAATTCCGTGGAAGGCTTATCTGAAACACCATCACCAGAACAACACAAAGAACTGTGAATCCATACCTATTCATAGAATTTATTTATGTTATGTCGCCTGAAAAATACAATAACGTAACATCTAACTAACCTTGAGTAATTTCTCCTCAAGTTCAGCGATGGCTGACTCCTGCTTCGCCTTCAGCTTGCTGAGGTGTTTAGCTTTCTCCTCCTCCTCCGCCAGGGCTTGAGAAAGGTCGTTAGCTCTCTCTTCCAGCATCTAGCAAAAAAAAAATATTAAAAATTTATATTTGGAACTTTGGATACTAGACAATGGATAATATAAATACTTATAAAAACATCCACAACGGAAATATATAAATAAATAAATATATAAATAAATAAATAATAAATATCCTTCGACATAACACACAGTATTTATTATAAGTATTTTTTTTGTAAATAAATACTTATAATAAATGAAAACATCCATAACTCGGGTACACATATCCGTATTCATCATACAAAGATATGCCCCTTGCGGGATTCGAACCCGCGACCTTTTGGTATAGTGGTCAGAGTTTCTAATAACCATTCATATTCATGAAGCATTTATTTTAACTCAAGCGGGGTTCAAACCCACATCTGTTAGTTTCGAAGGCAGTATCTACTTACTACCCACTACACCAATCGGACGACAAACATTATGCAGATGAATACTAAGCTGTGACGTGATTGGTGCAAAACTTGCTTACCCTTGGGATGCCAGCGAAGCCATCTTTTACTCGCTTGACTGAAAGGTCGGGGGACATCTTTAGACGTCTTAAATTTGTTCATAATAATCAGTTTAGTTTCTTTTCCTATTATTTTATGCCACTGAACCCAATCTTCGGTTCTCCGTTTCCAGTTACTGTCAGCCGCTTGTCGTCGATGGAAAGGTGAGACCTCAAACACACTCCTATATATGCGAAACATACCTTCTTCTCCTTAACCAGCTTCTGGTTGGTGTCCTCGCTGAGGGCGACGTCCTCCTCCAGCTTTTTGAGCTTGGCATCGCACTGTACTCGCTCCAGTTGCAGCTTCTGCCGAGCAGCCTCCTCCTCTTCCAGCTGTTCTTCTAGATCCTGAAGGATTAGTGGGAGTTTAGTAAATGCAACTAAAAAAATCGAGCATAGATTTAGACAGACCTGAATTGCTTTTAAGCCATACTGTCACCACATCAGACTCTTAGAACTTAGTTGTGTCACAAATTCATCCTTTTTAGGACTATTCACCATCCTCAATAGCCTTACTCGTCCTCACTGTTGGGGTATAGCCTCGTCTCACTGGGAAACTATTTAAGACTATTAATGCTTAGTTACTTCTGATATATAAGTAAAGATATCTAATCTAACTTGAAGAGCAAGAGTAACTTTAATCATTTATTCAGTCATTCATTCACTCATTCCTTCATTCACCTGTATGTTCAGCTGCAGCCGCTTCTTTTCCTGGTGCAGGCCGTTGCACCGCTCCTCCTCCTCTTCGATGCGGCCCTCCAGGTCGTGCAGCAGCTCCTCCAGCTCCTGCTTGCGGGCGGCTGCGCGTGCGCGGCTCTCTTCTGCCTCCGCGCATAGCTCCAGCTCCGCCTAATGACAGAGTTGGATAAATAATTATAGCTATTTCTGTAAAGTAAGATAGTAACTCTCTTGTGAGTCAGCTTAGTCACCTGTAGCTTTCTAAACGTAGTCGACATTTTTGAACCCAAATACCAGGATTAAGGAACATAACCACAGAACTGAGAAAACAAGTGCGAAGTCGGCGTGATGGATAGCGGGTATGCCTTAAGCATAGATCAGAATAGGTAGATGGATTTTGCTTACAAGCAAAATTCAGCGGCATTTATTATGCGGTAAAGATCATAATTAATCAAAATATTTATGCGAGTTACATTCTTTTTTAATTGAGAAAATAAAGGAAAATGCAGCATTTACATTGGGTAGTCCAATGCAAGATTTTATAATCCATACATAATATGGTTTGTGAATGTCAATTGAAATTTGTCGGAAATAATAAATGGGATTATTGTATTTATCTGTCAGTCAGTATGTCCAAGCTTCCCCTTCGAAAAGATAAATCATTAGTGGGGAAATAAGGGGCGCAAGAAACCCAAAGGATCATTGATCTTATTTTAAGTAAAAAAAATAAAATTAATATAATTTTTGGGAGCTGGGAGAACCAAGTGTTCTTGTTATTCAAATAGTTCATTTCACAAACAGTCAATACCCAACTTCTACTCTATTACATTAGAGTTTTATTTTCATTAAAATTATTATAAAAGCAGTCAGACCGAAAGAGGTTTCTATTACAAAAAAAGAATCACATCACCTGCAACTGCTCAGCCAGTTGAGTCTTCTCAGCGCTGGCCTGCTGGTACTTGTGCTCGTACTCCTGGCAGCGTCTCATCTGGGTATCGAGTTTGTCGCGGACCTGCCGGAGCTCGTCTTCCTTCTGCGTCAGCTTCTCCTCCTGCTTCGTCACCTCTAGTAGGGGTTTCACCTGGAAATTCGGACAATTGATTAACTTTATTGTTACATTTTCCATTTACGAGTCTTATGAAATTTGGTATCAAACAAATAATTATAAGTAGACCCCTGGACAGGGGCCTCTGTAACAATTTGCATAACATTTGTGGGGATCTTTGGCGTCGGCAAAAAGATGCTAGCGGATGAAGTGTCTAGCGGCCGCCAACTCACCCAAACGCATATATGGACAATTATTTAGATGAGCTCGTTCTAGGCAATAGTTAAGTACCTACACACTCGCGCGCTTATTTCTAAATTAATTTATCATCTCGCGAAATCTAGAAGTTTAGGGATAAATAGATAGCCTGCATATTAATACAGGACATAATCAGCCTATTTTTTTATGCACAAAGTGTTAGCCGTTGCCCTCAATCACACCTGATGTTAAGTCAAGATGAAGCCGAAGGTGGAAGTGTACTGACTCGGGAACCCCATCGTATTTGGGGGACTGGCTATCTTATCTCTGACAACCGGAACACAACAATACTATTAACGTTGCCGTTTGGCGGCAGACTTAGATAAGATGGAGGTAGCTAGCCAGGCGGATATTTAAAATTCCCTACCACAAACCAGAGTACTAAACATGTACCCCGTTAGGGATCGAACCCGCAACCCATGATTCGTAAACCCTATGTAGTAAACATTGAGCCACGGAGGCGGTTAAAGCGTCTGTACCAAATTTCATCTCCAAATATGTTCACACCTGATTGAGGAGTATTTATAATATCGGATCGGAGTAATGCTTTCTCCATAAGTGTGATTCTGATATTTCTTATCTAACACAAGCATAACACTAGTAATCTTCGTCGTCTATTATTTAGTACTATAATTTACAGCAAGATCTTTAAATATTAAGTAACCCGAATGTGTAATTTTCACCAATTCATGTAGGTACTCAATAAATACGTCCGTCACAAATAGAAAATTAAGTCCAGTGCATCTCCTCGAGGAGGCATAGTGCCCAACACGCAAGCAGCGATTCAGCGCTGAATAGCGACACTTATTCTGTACTAGGAAGCCGACTCTGGCCCGATGAGACGCGCTGACAGATCTTTGACCATGTCAATGAGTATTCAATTATATAACTCCCAGGACCAATACGAATCACGAAGCCAATTGGGTTCTAAAAGGAATTAAAAAACAGACATACGAGTACTTTTACATATAGGCGAAAAACAAAGTCCTACTTTTACTACGCGCAGTAGATTCATAGCCAGTTTCTTAAAAAAAACTCACCTAGAAGCGCAAACAGGGCCATGTATACACTAACATCTATGAACAATAGGCAATGTGTTCAGCAGATATAAATTCTACATGGCACACTTAGGGTATTATACTAATATACTCTAGTGCATATGTAGGTCTGTATTTACATAACTTTCTAGAATAATGGAAGGCAAGGTTTTGTTTTGAAAACACTGCATTATGATTTATATTAGTTACGTATTTAACAGTGCAGCAGTGATACGTATAAAGTGTTTTGAGAGCTAAGGTGAGGGTATCTACACAGAGTTACTTTTCCACAAAATAGTGACACCTTGAACCAATATACACAACTTTACAAAACGGAGATCGGGGGTTCGATTATCCAGCGGGTTACATGTTTAGTACTTTTGGGGCATTTTTAAATATCCTTCAGGATTCACAGCTAGCACTATCTTTTTTTTTTACGCGGGGAAATGTGTTTTTGCATACCGCTCGCCTGGGGGACGACGAGACGGTTATGTGAGACACACCAAAACCCCACGGCGACCTTCTTCGGCAGTAAGGAGGACCTGGGAACACATAAGCGACTCCAGGTCCCACCACGCCCTGCCCCCCCTCATTTTATGTAAGCTATCTATATATATATATATATATATATATATATATGTTGTGCAAAAATTATTTATAGAATACTTTTTCAACGCTCGACTTCTATTGGATTTAGGATAAATATATATAAACCCTTTATAGGATAAATATAAAACATGTCTTACCTTGATATACAGCCTCCACCACTGCCAGTTTCTCAGCTTGAGGTAAGCAGCGCAGTTCCTCTGGATGATCCTGATCGCGTTCAACTGCTGCAGGCGCTTCTGGTAGTTCCTTCTCGCCAGGAACCCTCGGCAGAACGCCTGGAAGTTCACTATCAGATCTGTGATCTTGTAGTCTCTCTCTTCTTCCAGATGAGCCAATACTCCAGCTCTGAAGAAGATCTTAGATTGGCCAACTCGGTATAAGTTGTGGTCCAGCTCTAAAGCCTCGATCATTTGTTCACAGGCCTTCTTTCCATCCATGAAGCCTTTAGGGATTATGTTCGGGGTAAGGAGCTCATATCGTTGACGGAATTCTTGGAATGGTATACGGTTGGGGAAGCCCTGCCTGCATATCCTGATGCCTTCCAGCACACCATTGCAACGCAGCTGGTCGAGTACTAGAGGTGCTTCGATTTTGCCAGCTTTCTTCTCATGATTCGGTATGATACATCGGACGAAATTCGGATTTGTGTTCCTGAGGGTCGCCATTAGTTTGGTCAGCTGTTCTTTGTATAATTGAGAGACAGTTCTGAACATGCCTTTGCGTGTTCTCGCGCCAAATTGTGTGTCTGTCATGGCTTGCTGGGCCATTCCGACAATCTCTGCATCCTTCCATATGTGGCATACGAAGGGATCCTGAGAGGACTGCAGGCATGAGACGACGTTCTCGTTTAGAGGGTCCATATTTTTCATCAGCCACTGCGAAGCGGAATAGTCCACTTTGCCGGCATAATGGATGATTGCGAAGTCAGCGACTCCACGGAAATCTGTCTTCATGAACTTGGGGTGGACGGAGTGAGCGGACACCAGCTTCTCAACGAAGGTTTTGTCTGTCGCTTTAGGGAACCAGCACTCTTCGTCCAGCAGCGCCATGATGCCCATTGGTTTGTCGATCAAATCGATAGTTGGTTGCAAATCAAGTCCGAAATCGATGAATTTCCACTCGATGCCTTCCCTCTGATACTCTTCTTGTTCGAGTATGAACATGGTGTGATTGAAGAGTTGTTGCAACTTCTCGTTTGTGTAATTGATGCATAGTTGTTCAAAGGAGTTGAGCTCGAAAATTTCGAAGCCAGCCATGTCGAGGATGCCAATGAAGGAGGCTCCTTGCCTCTTCGTACGGTCTAGGGATCTGTTGATTCTATTGACCAGCCATCTGAACAGGCGCTCGTAACAAGCCTTGGCGATCGCTTCCACGGAGAACTCCACTTGCTCCTTGGTTTGAGCCTTCGTGACGAAGTCGCGGCCGACCTTGATCCTCGGCTTCAGGAAGGCTTTCGTCATCTCTGTTACCGAGAGACCTGAAAATAAAAACACGTTATTGTTAATTACAATGCCTGCTTTACCTGCGTTTTAAAATGCATTGATGCAGAAGATTTGGAGGAGTATACAAGTGATTTATTGAAATAGGTCAGTGTGGAGAAATTTAAAAAACGAGAGATAAGGAACTTTGTCCTAAGGAGCCATGATATGACGTCGATTTTTGAGACAGAAAAACTGCAATCATGCAATTTTGAATCTAAGTCAGGTAGAACTAGGATTTAATTCAACACATTTATCTACCTATCTTTCGAATGTCATTGGAATTGCAGAAGCAGTTAGATTATTACTTCCATTCTCAAATGAACTAAAGGGTTGAAAAAGTCTACCAGATATTTTTAATTTAAAACTATACAGAACTTACCAAGCAAATGCGCAATCTTCTGCGCTACTGTGTTATCGGGTAACGTGGCCTGATCCGAATTCCTTTCCTGTTTGAACTGCATCGAACCGAACAGCAGTACCGCCGACACTATTCTAAATATCGAGTTGAAGTCTTCCATATTCATCCCCATTATATTCATAGATTTGATCGTCGCTTGGAACTCCGCAGCGTCATCTATACCTGGTACCGGTAACGCGGCGTTCGTCAAGAACGGGTAGCTTTTCGGGTCTTCAATTATGTACTCGGCCTTTTGTTGGGTGGTCGCTCCTGCTAGAAGCTGGTAGAATATGTGGAATGTCCTCTCGTCTTTCGCTTGTCGGATCGCTCTCGACTTCTCTAGTAGATACGTTTCGATGTTCGCACCGGCGATAAAGCCGGACGCGTCGAAGTTTATCCTAATAAATTTGCCCTGGAATTTGGAAAATAAATTATGTTAAACACACTGCTGACGTCATTCTTCCTTCCCCAATGCTGAGGCACAGCGTCTTCTCAGTAAAAGTGGGCACGGATTAGTAGAGTTGTGTCAGGCTAGTGGCCGCCAGAAGTTGCTTAACTTCGCTAATCGAAAACAAACAGCGAGTGCTTCTGCTGGTCACATCAACAGCCTTACTCCCCACCAGTAAGGCTGTTGATGTGACCAGTACAATCTCCTCTCACTGGACACCATCGACAAGCGGTGGAATTTCCAACCAAAATAATTTGAATCAATACAGAAGATATACTATAAAACATTAAGGAACCAAAGGAAATGAAAGGGAGAAAAGAACAAAGTTGTCAACATAGACCAAAGAATTAGTGAGCTGAAGAGCAGTGGACGGGCCAGCAGTGCAGAATCGATGTCTGTGAGAGAAGACGAGTACTGGAGTGGAGATCGCCAGATGGACCGCCGCGAAGATCTGTTCTTCAGAAGTTGGCGGAAAGTCTAGCTAGGCTAGATGAGGAAGAAGTACTGGTGTGCATTAAAAAAGATTTATGACACTAGTCATGAATGCATTATTAATGGTGACGACGATATAAAAATGAAGTAATCATTGTACATTTCGTACGTAGGAACGTAATAAGGAAAATCTATTCCTATTAGTTCCTTCGACATAGGTTCAATACATGTAATAAATAGCTGTCATGTATTTCAATTATTAGTAACGTGCTCCGGGTTCATTTCCAGAGCGGTCCACTTCAAAAAGGGCATTTTAGAGTGTTTACATTTGCCGTAATAGATGTGATGGATACTTACAAATCTGGAAGAATTGTCGTTCTTGACTGTTTTCGCATTTCCAAACGCTTCTAAAATGGGGTTCGCTTGCAGCAATTGTTGTTCCAATTCTCCCTACAAACAGACAAACACTGTTAAACTATTTAACTTACGAATATGTGAACTCATGCAATTAATTACAAAAACTTAAACAAAATAATTATCAATGTGTCTCAAGCTGGTTCCAACAAGCAATGAACAAGTGAAGTGGTGATTGCGATATGAAGGGTTAATAAAAAAATGACTAGGAGAATAGACAATGAGAGCAGTCTCTACTAAGTTGCCAAACAGAAAATAGTTGGTATCAATTTCTAAGTAACATTAAGTGCAAAATGCGGTCAATTGTAAATGGCTATTAGTACAACCGAGTATAACGATTTTCGTCATGAAGTTAATGCTTTATAAAGGTGAAGGTCACATTTACTTATACTTAAATGAAGACTGAAAATTTGCCCTTAAATATTCCTATATCGTTCGGTCTTCTCTCTTTCCTTATAGTTAGAAGAATTGTAGGGGGTGAGGACGAGAAAAAAATAGTCAAGATCAATATTTTCGGTCTTCATGCAGGTATTCAAGAAAGCGACTTCTACCTCCAACTTTAACGTCATGGTTTTAATCTTATGTGTGATCAAAATACTTTCTAATACTAAATTAGGATACAAAAAGTTACTAAAAATGAGGGTACTTCACAAAATGGTAATTTAAGCTTGTTACCTCGAATGTAGGCCCATTGCTCTAAGATAGCAGCGTGAAATGTAATGCCAAATGTTTATGGATCTATTGATTGGACGGTGCTATATACCATACAATTAATGACACTAAAACATGGTGTAAACTTAATCGGATTAATGACTATTATGATGGGACTCAAACATATCCGGATAAGCGAGTGAGAACATTAACAGTGTAAACACATAACCAGAGCGCGGTGTCGTCGCAGTTATCCGACGCGACAACGCGTAATGAAAACGCGATATCGCAACGGCAATAACATCACGTAGCAACTCTTTTTCAAAGGTACGATTCACAGCTGACTGAGCGCGTCGCAGCGTATTTTTCACTGACAAACAATAACAATTTTACGAGCGTTGAAGTAATATAGAAATAAAGTCAAAACTAAATTTGTTACCACTTGAATGACAAACCGCTCCTTATATAATTATCAGCTCCTAGAAGTTATAAATAGCATTATTTATACTTTTTTATTTTATTAAAAAAGAGAACAGCAAAAACTAATGAACTTATGGGGTTCTTGCGCCGTCGCTTCTTTTCACATAGATGATTTCTCTTTCTGAAGCGGTGGTGGTAGATTGAAAATATTGACTGACAGATAAATACACAAGCCCTTCTTTAAATTGACATTTAATAAGTGATATTGTATATCTTTCATTTATATTAATGTATGAAGTTGCGTCCGTACGGTGGCTTGATATCGATGTTATTTTACGCTCGCAAAATTGACAATGATTAAGTCGAAATAGGCGCTCCGACTCACCCCGTCAGGTGTGAAACGTACCTAATACACGACGTCGCGACGCGTCGCATAATGGCCACGATGCCGCATCTTAGTAATGAGATTCTATTAGATAATGAAATTAATTTGATTGTGGGGATATTACACAGGGTAATACAAACGGGACAAGTAATATAACATTAACCATTTTATAAAGTAATATATCATAAGTAGTTTTAGAAAAGAATGTCCATAAATACGAGTACAAAGTCAGCGTAGGCAATTTTGTTTTAACATAATGTGGTAGATAAAGTTTGACAGTTTGGTGCCAAACAATTTGCCAATTTGCCTGGCAATGTTTAGTATAATTCTGACGAGTCTGACAGTGTTTACTCATGAACAACCTTTATCATCCACAGATTATACATAAGCATATACACAGCCCCAATATAAATATATATGAGTAATTTAGGTCTTTAGATACCTAACTGTTTAGGATGTATGATTCATTAAATTTGTTTATGTAAATCTTGCTAAATATGTCGCACAGTGTATCGATGAAGTAACTGATATCTAATCTGTGGTATTGTAAATACAGTGACGATTAATGTTCCTTCGGTTTTGTATGAAAAACTATTAAAAGTTATTTTAAAGTGAAATAATGTGCTCACTATTAGGTCATTGAATAATAGTCAAATCCTATCATTTATTTATATCTTGAAACATATTTGACTTTCCTGCCTTTCTATGAAATAATGAGTTACCTACCTTACTACTTACCTACTCTGTAATTGTAAATGTTAAGCCAGATAAAGGATTAATCTTTATTTATATAAAAACGAACAATAAAGGTGTATTATACACTGAGCAATTATAAATATTGTGTATCATTACGGTAAACCAAACTGTATGTAAAATATATTAAAAGCTTATTTAAATAGATACCAATTTATTAGCAACACCAATAATTATCAACGTATTTAAAAAAATATTCGGGACATTACGGAGAGTCGCGCTTAAGCAGAACCATTATAATATTGATACCTACCTACACATTAAAGAAATCGGAATGTTAGGTTAAAGAGGAAAAAAGCCCATCACAATTAAATCATGCTTAATTTTGGTGAAATTCATGCACCAAGCCATACCATCAAATATAAAACCCAGGTCATTGTAACACCCATAGCCTTCTAACAAGCGTGGTACATAATCCCTATATCGAAAAGCATATTTTACAAGTTATTTATGCGGAAAATGTACCACGACTGTAATTCGTCCCAATGGTCGACAAGCCAGGCCAGTAATTATAAAAAAACAAAAACTTTTTTTTTTCTTCACTTACTATAATCAACTGTGGTGTAGGTCCCTGTTGGTGAGACGTTTCGGTATTGCCAGGATAGCAGTAGAAGGGAGGAAATAAAAAAATATAGTACATGAGTGTGAAATTCGGAGATATGTATACAAAATGTACAAAACGTGTATTATCTGATTCAAAACGAGTGCTGCTAGGACTTGACAGGAATTTAAAAAAAAATGTACTGGATGTCAATCTAATAGAGATGATTCATATCACATTTCTTAATTTCTAGATCATCGAACACACAGCCAACCAAGAAGAAATCTCCGATTGAGGCCAGTTAAATAGGGGCAGCTATATGTTACTTGTATAGCGGCATCTCTTTCTAACTATGCTTAAGCGCAGATCTACGCTTGAGCACATTCTGAAATACGGGCCATAGACGCCTTATATTTGATTTACTGTATTAATGCAGTCAACTAGCCGAGGTATGAGGGAGGCGAGGTGCTTCAATCCGATTGGCCCTCCCAAGGTCGTTATTCACGTGCCCTTGACAGCGCCAATCAGAGTGCAATAAGTTTGACAGAGCTAGCCAATAACTGCTTTGATTCTTTTGGCATCTGTTCGATTATCCTGATGTGATGACAGATGCCCCTCGCCTGTTATTTGGTGTCTATGGACTGTGTGGCAATGTTCAGGATAGTCCTTTTATTAATCTTTCCCCCTTCCAGATTACAACAATCCCTGGCGCCAGAGGTAATGAAACGATAAAAATGTTTCATTTTTGCTTTAATTATTAGTTTCATTCAAATATTATGTTACTGTCCATGGGATATATATTTCTATTATATCTAACACCCAGTACTAAGAAAAAATGCCTCTATTCCTAACGTATTTAAAACCATTTTGCATTAGCAGTGGAGTTACTCTAAGAAAACTCTTGTCTATCCTCTTGAACACCCATCGCGATACGTTTCGCACTTCAGACCGTTGTCGCTTCGTTTGTGATTGGCTAGAAAAGACAGGCCGCGAAGTCCTTCAAATAACAAATTCGCATGGGTGTTGCGGATAGACAAGAAACCTCCTGGCCCTATCTCCATACTACGCTGTCATGCAAAACGGTTTTCAACCGGCTTCAAAAAAGTTCTCATTTCGACTGTATTTTTTTTAATGTATCTGTGTTCCGCTACATTGATGCCCGTTGTGAAAAACAACCGAAATGAGAAACTGCTTTTTTGAAGTCGGTTAAAACTAAATAGAAATGCTAGCAACAAACGTAAATACAATATTGTGCTATACATACTAGATAACACATGCCACCTCCATCTCATGCAGGTGTGCTATTTACTTATATTACAAATTTATTTATATTAATTTCACTGTCTATGTATAATTAAAGTTCATTTATATACAGCGGTCAATAATTCTTTCTTCAAGAAAATAAAAAATAGGAAAATTTAAGAAAATGCTGGTATAGGTTTTAGAATTACAATTGGTCAACTTTCTCGTAGTTTAACCGTGGCCACATGATTCTGATACTCATCGGCCCGCTGGACTGGTTCCTTCAGAGCTTCAAGCATCTCGCTTTCAAGAACTTAAACATAGCAAACGGCTCTTTCTAAAGCCAATTGATCAGGATTATTGGACCTTCTGTCCACATTCCCCAATCACTATTGGCTGAACGATAATTTAATAACGACATATAATAGACAGCGAAATTGCTATAAAACCTAACACACCACGTAAATGAGAAAAAAATGTACGACAAATTAAAAACATCAATCATCAAAAGGTGCATTTACCTCTTCAACATTTTCTACAGCCTTTGGTAGCGATATGTATAATAGATAAAAAAAATTGTATATATGTATATCATACTTAAATACATGAGAAATCCTGGGCCAAAGATTTCATTTACAGAACGCCACCGCCGTTTACTATAGCGGATGCCATCGGATTGGCTGGACGTATTGTATTGACCAATTACGGTAGCGTTCGGATGTTACAACTGATTGGTTGGTGGCCTACTGACCAATCACGTCGCTTTCGCGTGTTACATACAACTGATTGGCACGCGCTGATCAATCATGTCGCGTTCGGATGTCACAACTTATAGGTCGGTGGACACACTGACCAACCATTGGATACTACATAACATCGTATGTGACGAGTTTGCGTGTGATATCAGTGAAATGAAGTACTCAAGTTCTAGAGTAGGAGTTTTATTTTACAGCCAATCCGTTGTGATTACTTAAGGCTTATCCTCCGTGAAATGCCGTGAATCTGAGCAGTGGCGGTACCTTGATATAAGCCCAAGCGCCCGGCATGCCTTTGCCTTAATAAAACACTCGATCAGGAACTTCAAACTTTATTATTCTTTAAACAGTACAGGAATTGCAAATGACCCTACAGATTGAACAGAAAGGCAACAAGATGTATTTAACTTCATTAACTGTGTAAAAACCACAAATCCAGAGCCACGCCTAAGCTTAAAAACAAAAATTTATAAAAAAAAATCGTTAGCCATTGGAAAGTCGCCCATACTTTCTTTGGTGGCAGCAACTACTCTACAGGGGGGGGGACTGAAAATCAGCAACACTGCTGAGTCCCTACCCACTCATCACAATACTGTGGTTCTCGATTCCATGTATACTTGTGTTTTCTATTTTGTGATGAATAAATACCATTTATTTATTTATTTATTAAATCGTTCATCAAATATTACTCGAGCTTGCCCTACTCTGAAACCTTTGGCACGTCACTGAATCTGAGTAACATTATGACCAGTTTTAAGGTTAACTCAGGCATTTTATCCACTGAAACAATACATAGTCACCTAGGGGGAGAGCCTGGCAATCTGAAAAACAGGTTAATTTCCTAGTTCAGATGTCAGTCTCTCACAAGTGAAATAGTATATTTGGGCCTTAATTTTGTAACAGTGCTGATATTTTCTTACTTGTGTGTGAAACAATAAAGATTATTATTATTATTATTATAGTAACCTACACGAAAGGATTATAATTTGTATAAGTTTAAAAAAATCTAAAGCTAACTAACCTAACCATATTACTAAGTACAATTTTTTCCTAACCAATATGAAAAGGATCAAGGGCGTTTTGGTAACATACATCCAAAAGCCATGTGTGATATATCACTGGATAGGCCTCATCAAATATAATAATGGTTACTATAACACCATGGCCAATACCTTATCTGTTCTAAGATATTCAGGTTTCAATGATAAGGAGATTCACCCCGTATGGCAGCTTTAATTGACTTCAGCAGAAATCTAGTCTATTGTGGTCTGTATTAGTAGATACTAGTCAGGGAAAAAAATAGGTGAAAATCTGTACATTTCTACACAACATATCTCCGATCCGACCATGATAACCAGCGCCATAGTAATCATAATATTTTCATTCTAGTGATATAAAATTATTGCTATTGGAGGTGGGTCATTCCGGGACTGAGTCGTCAACATGTCAAAATGTCCAGTGGACGAATTGTTTAATGGCCATAAAGTACGAGTGTCAAAACGTACAAAACGAAATAGCCACGATGTTTTGGTGACAAATAATGTCATTGCTAAAATGTATGCGACTTAGAATGTGTATATGACAAAATGTCCAAAGCATTAATTATCTCATGGTCATAAGGTAAAAATGTCAAAATGTCCAAACGTTATAATTATTCAGTAAGTATTTGAATAAGTACCAAAATGTATATATTACTTAAAGTTGCACATATTGGTGAAAACTACAATTGCTAGCAACATCTAAGTGTACATTTCAATAACTGGGATACGTTTTTCATATATTTACGAAAGAATAAAGTACTTGACATATCATTACGCGTGCGCTCGCTTACATCGCAACGCCTCTGCTATTATATCACAAATACATACTATCAATATTCGTGGAATATACACACTGTTATCGGCTCGCGATGATTCATAGCCTATCCCACACAAAGTCCACTGACATAGGTAGATGCAGTCTTGACCTAAAACGAGGACGAACCGTGCATCTATGGCGGCGCCTCAAGGCTGAGCGGTCCGACAGATCGATTCAATTATGAATTATTCGTTTCTCGTAACCTACATTGGTGTTTTACTACAATTATGTACACAAGGTTTGTTGGTTTAGACAACTCGTAGAAATATACATACGTACTCTCATACTTACATACATATACTCGAAAACCATTACCCTCTTTCCTTAGAGTCAGGTAACAAATGAACCCGTGATAAATATTGATTTCTGCCTAATCTATAAGTCACGTGAATTACATCATCTATCATCATGTCAAATACAAATATTAGTTTTAGCAATCTCTAGAAAAACACAAACATATGGCATTAAGGTGGGTCGTATCACGTATGATGATAATTTCCTGGAACACTCACGCCTCTTATTTGCAAAGTTGTCGTGTACAATCATACATCTAACATAGTATCTGATTCTCGCAAAAACACAATGTGAAAAAACTAGATTAATTACAGTCAACTCGCCAGTAGTGCGGTATGTATGCCTTCCAACACTCTGAGTTCGTTCTGTGATTTTTGGGAGAAAGACAATTTAAGAGGGATTATCCCACACGGCATTTAGTTAGTATACTTACTATTTAGAAAGTTAGTATACTTTCAAGTTCAAATTTTCCGATTCTAATATACGTATAAGCGGGATACATAGACCCAAAAAGTTAGCAGATAACTTTCCAAAATATCGTATTTTAAATAAGATATTGCATTTTTTTCTGTTACTATGGAAAACTAAAAAAGACTCTAATTTAGTTTTCGTATGTGTGTGTTTTCTACTAAGTTTTTAGATCTATGTACGTGCTTTATGCGTATAAAGTTTAATTAATCGGTTTATTCGTTTCGAAAAATTAGCAAAAGTTTGTATGGAACACAGTGCGAGATAAACACTCTTAAACGCCTACGATAAAAAACGCAAATATGGCCCTTTCTTTCCAGTGGAGCTGTGCTTCTTCTGGGCACAAATAGATCAATCCTCATTTAATTATTCTTTAACGATTTCAGTAATTTGACAAGCAAATAATTGTTATATGAATGTCCTCTAACATTTGGTAAACATGGACTCGAAGCGTTTCATCAACAAAATCCACGTGTAATCGGATTGGCGATCGCCAATTCCTAGGGGCTTCGCACCAATGACCGTGGTCACCTTAAAACAACCTAACACTGTGCACGTATCGTGCCAGTTTATTTATTTTTATATCACGTCACACAATTATAGTCTGTTCAGTCTCACTCTCGCATATTTAGCTGGCAATACAGAAAAATACGACAAATCCAACTCTGTTCATTCTATAAAAGGAGAAAATAAAACTGAACCGAGTACGTTTTTAAATTGTAATGAAAAAAACAAGTCCTTTTAATAAAAATTACTAATGTCTAACAGTGACCTTTAGTAAGGGTCGCCCAGTTGTTACCTGCCCAATATCTAGCTAATTTGAATTATCTTTAAGTAACAGTCACATCTAGCCGTTACCAACTTTATCTCTAGGTAAATTGATTTACAAATATCTGTCAGTAACCTAGCAGTAAGTAAGAGTAATCTAGTTGTTACCTACCCAAACTGTAGCTAATTTGAATTACAAATATCTGTGAGTAACCTAGCAGTAAGTAAGAGTAATTTAGTTGTTACCTACCCAAACTGTAGCTAATTTGAATTACAAATATCTGTGAGTAACCTAGCAGTAAGTAAGAGTAATTTAGTTGTTACCTACCCAAACTGTAGCTAATTTGAATTACAAAAGTCTGTCAGTAACTTAGTAGTAAATAATGGTCATCTAGCTGTTACCTACCCAATCACTAGCTAGTTTGAATTACAAATGTCTATCGTAATCTAGTTGTAAGGGTCGCCCAGTTGTTACCTGCCCAATATCTAGCTAATTTGAATTATCTTTAAGTAACAGTCACATCTAGCCGTTACCTACTTAACCTCTAGGTAATTTGATTTACAGATATCTGTCAGTAACCTAGCAGTAAGAGTCATCTAGTTGTTACCTACCCAAACTGTAGCTAATTTGAATTACAAATGTCTGTCAGTAACCTAGTAATAATAATGGTCATCTAGCTGTTACCTACCCAATCACTAACTAGGTTAAATTACTAACATCTGTTAGTAATCTTTAAGCTAGGGTCACCTAGTTGTTAATTTAAATAACGAAATATCTGTCAGTAACCTATAACGTCGATCAAGTTGTTACTTACCTTTCAACTTTAGCATACGACATACGATCAAAAATACTTAATCAATAAAACCTTTAGCCATCTAGCATTACTGTCTTACCCGACAACGATAGTCGAACCAGTAAATGGGCGTGCGCTTAAAAATAAAAAGATTAAAAATAAGATAAATCCTATCTAGTGTTTTTCTCCGCTTTTTTTTATTTAATTGTCTTTAGCTTATATACTCTTTGCCAAGGTTGCCGCTTGGTGGCTTCTTTTTATAAATCACCGCCATAAGAATATGGTGTGTGTTACAAAAATAAAGATAAAGGACAGAAAATATGGTGGTATTTGTTATACAGAGCACAACACCATATTATTATTTTTGGTAACATGATCCTTTGTAAGTTTGAAGTTATTCCTCACTACGTATGCTGCCTATTCAGTGCAGACATGCGTTTTATGAGGGGTGAGGAAGGGGGGCGAGAGGCGATTTACCCGCCTCATCCCCCGCCGTGTAAATCGTTCCAGTGTTGTCACACATCCATCTCAGCATCCTAACACACAACCTCTCTCGCCGAATATCTCGCGGAAAAGATTGGTACCTAAAATCAACAGTCTTTAGATCAACTTTCATTATATCAACACTAGGTCAACAGTGTAACAGGTCAACCATTTATTGTATCAATAATTTGTTATATCAATGGTTCATTAGATCAACAGATTATTTTGTTAACAATTAAGTACATCAACTGTTTACGAGTTCATATAGGTGTCAATTACGAGAATATGAGAAAAAAGAAACACGTCCTACGTTTATTTAGAATGGTACGTATATCTCAGTTAGGTTAGGTTAACTTTGTTTGTTAATTAGGTTAGGTTAGGTTGGAAACATGAGAAACAGAACCGAATCGCTCCGTTTTAGAAATCTGTTCATTAATTTGACTATGCCACATAAGTATTACCTTTAATGACACCTATTTAAACTCGTAAACAGTTGATGTAGTTATTGTTGACAAAATAATCTGTTGATCTTATGAACCACTGATATAACAAATTATTGATACAATAAATGGTTGACCTGTTACACTGTTGACCTATTGGTGTTGATATAATGAAAGTTGATCTAAAGAATGTTGATTTTAGGTACCAATCCCCTCGCGGAATTAGGGTGCTCCAAACCCATCATGTTCTCAACACAACCTCGATCCCATCGACGACGGTTCGCCTGCCACCGATTCTTTCATTTCTCTCTTTTATCCTACCTATCTACGTTTACACACCAAGAAGATGTTATACGATAAATAAATAAATATTACTCCAAGACCATGATGCTTACCGCTGCTGACCCTTTGGGCTTGGAGGCGGCGACATAGGCGAGGTACTGTATTACTTTCTTGGTGTTCTCAGTCTTGCCTGCTCCAGACTCTCCTGTGCAAAGAATCGACTGGTCTTCCCGATCTGGAACGTTATAACAACTTTATTATTTACATTATCGTATATAACTATCAGTTGATAAAGGCGCCAGGGCTTTTACAAAGATAAATTCATCATCATATCAGCACGTGGCATCCACTGCTGAACATAGGCCTCCCCCATAGATATCCAATAGGACAAGGTGGACAACCACTTGATGAAGGTCGCGGGAAGTCGCTGGATGCAGAAAAACAGAAGATATATTTATTAGCACAAACATTCTCATATACACTCTTCATTACGAGTAATAATTTATAATTAACGAAGTTACACTGGTCCCTACAATACCTTTACAGTAGATACCTGGGACATCAGCAGCAGAAGTTGTGATAGAGGGATCCAAGTTCAATAACAAGGTGATATAATTCGTACCCGCACGATTTTCAAATCCATCCAACCGTTGGGATACTTCGAGGGTATAAATAATCCCACATACATAGATAAATAAAGTCTTTATTTGTTTCCACAGTCACACATATACATTTAGCTTATACATATTGATACACAGATAAGGTAACACATCAACAACAATAACATAATATTGTAACACTAACGCATGTGTGTGCTGCAGCAGTACAAATGGATACAGCAGTACCATACTTAGATGTGCGTAAAAAACAGAACAATGTCTTTGATGTCGCGCAGTTGGGTGAAATGTGTTGAGGTTTCCGGGTCAGTACGCTTCCACCTTCGACCCCATCTTCACTTAATATCAGGTGTGATTGAGGTCAAGTTCCAATCCTTTGTGCATAAAAAAAAGGGCATGTAAACAAACTGCAAATTTTTGCAAAACCGATTTCAATGAAATGTTCCACACGATCAGCTACCTACAGCTATATGAATAAAAATATGCCGTTATATTTCTAAGACCATCAAGCTATGTGGGTACATATAAAAATGACATAACGACAATACATTCATAAACTCCTCAATCTTCCTTTGCGTGTTTACTACCGCAGCGCCCCGCCCCGCTTTGTGAGCAAACGTAAACATCGAACGATTTCCTGCGCGCCCGCAAAACTCATTAGTACGTATCGCCTTCGCTGTAGTGCTGCGACATTGTTTCATTAAGATTGGTTATTGTGGGGTTGTCACGTGCAACTATCGACTTGTCACAGTGAAGCCCGTAGATGAAAGTTGGTATATAGGTAGAACATACCCTAGATTGAGACATAGGACTTCCAGACTTAGATAGCCTAAACTTAACCTAAATTAGAATCACTTGTTAAAATGTGTCTTAGTTACTTTTCTCCTCTTTAATCTATTTGGGACGCACCTAAAAACGTCACAAGAGAGGTCTTAGTGATTCTGAGGTTCTCGCTAACTCTGCTTAAGGAATTACAGCCGTGAAACTAATTGATGAGTAAATTAATTCAATTACAATTGGTATCGATAATACTGATCTTCTGAAATTACTGCAATCTCCATATACGTATATAAAAAAGAATTTACAATAATAATTTTCACTGGAAAATCGAATTTGCTAACCGTACTACACGTATTTACTAGGGTAGTACACACTAGCGAGCGCGATCTGTCTCGGAAAAACACAGGCGATTGCGGAGCCCCGCGCGCCTGTTCTCGTCCTTCCCTTGCTTCACCCCCGTGAAAAAGTAGATTTCCTGGACTGCCTCGCCTTAAGCCCGTATTAATAAACCCTAACCTATCCCTTGTCAAATTCCAATTTCTTCTTTAAATCGTACACAGTACGAGCTGCACAGTTGTGGAACAAGCTTCCTGCACAGATCCGAAAGAGTCCCTCCGTCCAAGTTTTCAAGAAGAGGCTAAAAGAGCACTATCATTCTATCATGATTTAAGATATATATTTATATAATTATGTTCTTATATATGTGATATTTATTTATTTATATTATATAGTTTACTAATAATCACGTGTAATTTTATAACTAAGTGTATTTCTACAGAAATACACTTAGTTATAAAATTACAATATAAAGTTATAGAATACATTCTAGTAGTGTATGTATGTAAATAACATATTATATTATAAACCTATATATATTTGTCCTTCTGTAACTGCACTTTTTCTTCATCGTCCCGCACAATGCTCTAACCACCACTGAGGTTGACTGGAAGAGATCTCTATTAGAGATAAGCTCACCTTTGTACAATATTTCCGACTGATTGTCAACATGTTTTTTTATGTGCAATAAAGAATACAATAATAAACCATTGTCAATACAAGTCTTGAAGCTGTATCACACGAGATGCGTCTTAAGTAGTTGACGCTATCTCAAGCTCCGTGCTAATTTATAAACCAATCTTGACGTCTACTCAGCTGAGATCACTTTTCAAGTATTAGCCTCAGCGGCGAATGAATGATAGTCTTGAGTTTCGTTTATTAATACGTGAAACTCGGCGCACCTCTCAAGTGAGTATTACTTGAGTATTCACGTGCGTTTCAGGTCTCAAGTTAGGTTTATTAATCAACACGTTTACTTGAGACCGGTCACAAGACTGTTCTCAATCTTGAGAATGATTTATTGACACGGGCCTTAAAGTTTCGTAGCAAAATTAGGAATGTCTGTCAGCAAATCACACGTGTTATACTCGCGAACTATAATTTGCCCAATTAAGGCCTGTATTACAAAAATGTTACTCAAGCAGCGATCTCCGCTTGAGGACAGTTAAAAGAGGACACCTTTATGTAACTTGTATAACGGCATCTCTTTCTAACTATGCTCAAGCACAGATCTACGCTTGAGCAACGTTCTGAAATACGGACCTTAGTTTCAAAACATTACACTACAAAGAAATACGCATACACAAACAAACAAGAAACTGTAGCATAGTTTTCCCATGTGAATTTGTAAGGAAGACCTGCTATGCAGAATCCATATCCTATTGCCACAACAGATTATATCTATGATGTTAAGTATCAAGTTTTTTGTGTTTATTCAATTACTTGAATATGCCACCCTCATCATTGAATACTACGTAGTACTTACCTATGTAGATCATGTATTCCTAATACATAGCTCTATCATTTTATATAACCTTCTGGCCACGGGGTAAATATCAAATTTATTTATTAACTGTTTCTCGAATATGTTCTCTGTATACTTTTCAGACTTATGTATCCTATTTACGCGTACAAAGTTTCATTCGTATCGGTTTATTCATTTTGAATATTTTGATCTTGAAAGTTTATAGACCGTGAGGCGTCACATTGTCTTAACCTTATAGTAAAAATTGGTCATAGAGATATGTCTATTACTGACGACCGATGGGTGTAGTAGATAGTGACCCTGTCAGCGAAACCACCGGTTGTGGGTTTAAATCCCGCGAGGGGTAAATGTTTGTGTGCAATACGAACATTTACTCCCGAATCATGGATATTTACATACATATTTATGTATGTTTATCCGTTATCTAGTATCTATAGTACAAGCTACAGAACCTCTACAATGCCATAAACAATACAGTACACGTGGCCGTATTCTGGTCCTCAAAAATGTTACCTATGTGTTTGTCATCGACTCGCTAAGAAGACGAAGTACAAGCTTGGCTTAATTTAGGACTGGTAAGTGTCCGAAATAAAAAAAAAACTTGGACATCCCTAAAGTAAATTAAAAGATGATCTAACATCCAATCCAAATATACGCTCGTCTCTATCCTTAATGGGTAATAAATCTTCGACAATTCATAAATAAAAATCTATCGAGCCTGTCAAACAGCACTTCACTATCCGGCCACAGATAACGGGCGTGTTTTGAAACGGACATTTGTCTAATTGTCCACTAATGGCCGCCCGATAGAGAAATACCTCCGCGACTCCGTCACGTTTCCTATGGTTTATGAGACTGCCCTCCCCTGTTCGACTGTACACGGTTTTACAATTAGCCAGTTCGAATTTGCCACGTCATAGAAGCAGAATAAACATAAGGATTCAAATTTGAATGGAAAAGGTGACCAATTTTAATGGAAAAGAATAAATAAATATTTCGGACACTTACACGAACCATTTAGTCCCAAACTACGGATACTAGATAACGGATAATCATATATAAATATTTATATAAACATCCATGACTCGGGAATAAATGTTCGTATTCATCACACAATGTGTATATGTATGTAGGCGACGTGTACGTGTTCTGAGGGCCGAGTGTAAGTTTTGTTTCGACTTAACTTTACTACCGCGTTCACGTTTACGTGAAGATTTGTATGGAGAAATGTGCAGCGCCTCTAGCGGATAGTTTGCAAAACGATTTTTTTCATAGGGACTTTTTTCGTAAACGCGAACGCGATGGTAAAGTTAAAAACGAGACAAAACTTACACTTCGCACACTGTAAGAGATTACGAATTTATCAAATCCTCGCAAGTATTTTATTTGGAATCAATATACTTAAGAGCATATTAGCCAATTACGAAGAAAGAAAAAGAATTATATTAGAACAAACCTTGCAACATAGAGCGGTAGGCTGTGTCTGTGATAGCGAAGACATGGGGCGGCACCTCGTGCCTCTTGATGCCTTTATACCTCTCCATGATCTTCTCAGTGTAGATCGGCAGCTTCTTGTAAGGATTCACCACCACGCAGAAGAGCCCCGAGTATGTCTGTGGAAGGAGAATAGACATTGTAACAAGATGTTTAAGAGATGGATTACGAGTAAAGACAGGTGGTAACTGCCAATAACATTTTTGAGTAGAATTGAAAGATATGTAGCGAGTTTCCTCAAGTGTTTTGTAAGTGGTAACTTAGTCAATTTTTATGAAATTATCTATAAATACAAAAATTCATAGACCTAGGAAATGACATGAAAATTATTTATTCATGTAGGCAATACAATATGCACTTATGAACGTCACTTGTTTTTTAAACTACCACTAGTTCGGAACGCGACCACTACTGAGAGGAGCTAGCGAGAAACTCAGAGGGATTGTCTGTTTTCAATCAGTCATTTACAATCTAGAAAGGTTACACCAATTTTTATATAGTAATATGGTCATGTATTCTGAAATTTTATAATATCCCTTTTTACATAATTTTTGTTTTATAATAAGTTTAAATTTATTAAGCGGAAGATTCTGTATATCCTTCGGAACCCTGTTGTAGAAGCGCACACATTGACCTCTGAATGACTTACTAACTTTACTAAGTCTTCTAAAAGGTACAGCGAATTGATTTTTGTTCCTTGTATTGACAATATGTCGGTCACAATTTTTCTCGAATGAATATATATTTCTCTTAACGTATACAAGATTTTCATATATATATATATTGTGACGAAAATGTTAAAATATTAATTAGGAGGCTGGCAGCGTTACCTCTTCGTATCGCAATACTAATGCCTTGAAAAAGGTAGCAGTGCCTACCTTAAAAATTGTAAGCTTTCCTTGAAATGCATTGTCAAGTAGCTGATTCATACTGATGTGAACAGAAATATTCTAAGCAGTAGCGAGTATTGCTCTAACTGTAAATTATAATTTTGTAGTTGTATTTTTTTCATTTAATAGCTCATTTTATCATTTTGCCTACCTAGACCTAGAATTGTATCGAATCAACAATCGAAATCTACTATAAACCTATTTCGAAAACTGACAAAGTCAAATAATGTCTCCTAACAACAATAACTCACACATAAAACGTTTCGATCAACAATAAATTATACTATACATTAACGATCCAATGATCTACAAGCCCCAAACATTAATGATTACAGCAACCATAGAGGAGACTATCAAACTGTCCATTTAGTCAACTAGCTCCATGACATGACAATGTAATACACTTGATGGAAATTCGATACGGACCCAGTTGTACCGTGGGACGGGACAAACTTGGTTGGTGGGGTGTTTCGAGGGAATTATATGTTGTTGCCACACAGTAGCAGAGCAAACATTTTCATGATATTATGGAGAAGGAAGTTAAAAAATGTATCTTGTCCATTTCTACCAAGGCAGTGGGTAGTGATGACATGAGTCGTGATATGCTTCTTCCTATCCTGGATTTTGTTACGCCAGTAATCACTCACATTTTAAATTTTTCACTAGCGTCTAATGTATTTCCATCTCTGTGGAAAATGGCTCATGTTATCCCTCTGTCTAACACATCCAATCCAACTTCCTTCTCCCAATATCGACCCATATCCATTCTTCCTCTTTTATCTAAGGTGCTGAAAAGTGCCGTTCATAATCAACTTCTCGATTACCTTTCCAATAATAATATCCTGAGCCCTTTTCAGTCGGGCTTTCGTCCTTGTCATGGAACGACTAGTGCATTGCTGAATGTCACGGATGATATACGGCTTGCAATGGACAATAGAAAATTAACCATTCTCGTCCTACTTGACTTCAGCAATGCATTTAATTCGGTAGACTTTGATATCTTGCTGGCTATCCTTCGGTCTATTAACATCTCTCCTCCTGTGGTGGCCTGGTTTGACTCTTACCTTCGAGGCCGCCAGCAATGTGTCAAAACAGAAGCCTCATCGTCGGACTGGTCGGATTTATCGGCTGGTGTTCCTCAGGGGGGTGTACTTTCCCCTTTACTTTTTTCGATATTTATTAATGAGATTACCAGGATACTCTCGTCTCCCTTTCATTTGTATGCTGATGATCTGCAAATCTACAGACATTTTACTCCTGCTGAAGCTACAGATGCTGTAACGGCCGTAAATGCAGACCTTTCGGCTATAAATGATTGGGCTAAAAATTTTGGACTTCTGGTCAATCCAACTAAATCTAAAGTAATATCATGATAGGGAGTAGTCGACTGAGGGCAACGCTGGATTTGGGGGGGCTACCGCACGTAACCTTTAATGGTGTACCCATACCATACAGCGATACGGTAAGGAACTTCGGCCTTATCATGGACTGTAACTTGTCATGGTATGCGCATGTTAACGAGGTGAGTAAACGAATGCACTACTACACATTCCATTCTCTCAAACGCCTTCAAAAATTCTTGCCCATTAAAACCAAAATCATGCTGGTGCAAACTCTTCTGCTTCCAATACTGGATTATGCCGATGTGTGCTATCTGGACGCTACAGAAGAACTGTGTGATAAAATGGAGCGGTTGCAAAATCTGGCCATTAGGTTCGTTTTCGGCCTGCGAAAATATGACCACGTGTCTGAGTTTCGCAAGCAACTGAAGTGGCTCCCAATCCGTTTCCGTCGTAATGTGCATATCCTCTCCCTTCTTTACAAGATCCTTAGTAATCCTGTTGCTCCCGAGTACCTCCGCTCCCGTTTCACCCTGTTACCTCCTCCTTCCCGATCCAGACGTCCTTGCTTAACTAAAACCCTAACCTATCCCTTGTCAAATTCCAATTTCTTTTTTAAATCGTACACAGTACGAAGTGCACAGTTGCGGAACAAGCTTCCTGCACAGATCCGAGAGAGTCCCTCCGTCCAAGTTTTCAAGAAGAGGCTAAAAGAGCACTATCATTCTATCATGATTTAAGATATATATTTATATAATTATGTACTTATATATGTGATATTTATTTATTTATATTATATAGTTTACTAATAATCACGTGTAATTTTATAACTAAGTGTATTTCTGTATTCTAGTAGTGTATGTATGTAAATAACATATTATATTATATACCTATATGTATAGTATATTTGTCCTTCCGTAACTGCACTTTTTCTTCACCGTCCCGCACAATGCTCTAACCACCACTGAGGTTGGCTGGAAGAGATCTCTATTAGAGATAAGCTCACCTTTGTACAATATTTCCGACTGATTGTCAACATGTTTTTTTATGTGCAATAAAGAATACAATAAACATTAAGGCTGCCCGCCCACGACCGACAATGGGTGACCGATTTTGTATGAGAAAAATGGAAAGTACCGATTGCAATGTTTCAACGCCCACGTCCTACAAAAAAATCGTTCACAACATCGGTGATAAAAGGATTGATGAAAAAATATGGGCGGGCACACTTATGACGATGCTTCCGACTGATTTCAGCCATGGCGGCCACTTCAACTTTTAATTTGGCGCTGGTGCGCTCGAAGATGGCTAACATCGGTCACAATATCGGTGATAGAAGTATTGTCGAAAAAATCGGCCGATTAACGGTCCTACAAAAAGTCAGTCGTGGGCGGGCACACTTATGACGATGCTTCAGACTGATTTCGGCCATGGCGACCACTTCGACTTTTAATTTGGCGCTGGTGCGCTCGTAGATGGCTAACATCCTTAATACTTTTAGATTCATATTTTTATGTTGTGTTACGTAGTTGTAGTACGTATTAACTGTAATGTACAAGGTGTCGCTAAATGGATCAAATTAAGTTTTCTTATTCTTAACACAGCCGATCTTTGCGGTGAACTCCCATGCGCAATGTGGGTACGTAAGCACACCTTCCAAGTAGTGATAACGAATGGCGGTTGGACGACTTTTCAGGTCGTCGCGTTTAGCGTGGAGATCAGCTTTACGCTGCTCCTCGAAATCGCTTACTATCCCATGCACTACCCTGCGCCATTAATAATAATAATTTGCACAAACACACATCACCATCTTAGTCCACAGTAAGCCTCTAGGCTTGTGTTATGTGATAAACTACACAAATACATATTTTTTTTCGTAAATAAATACATGTATAAATGAAAACATCCATAACTCGGGAACACATGTCTGTATTCATCATACAAACATATGCCCCTAGCGGGATTCGAACCCGCGACCATTTGGTATAGTAGCAGAGATTCTAACCACTACACCAAACAGGTCGTCATTCAGGACGTTGTGCTGCCCAAACCTACCCATCGAGATGGCTCAATGTTGCATCTTTTCATATAGCGCTTCTGAACATTCTTATATCATGAAAAGTTAACCGCCATGTTTACGCTTGCCCTCCTCTAGTTCAGAATAGAAGATTACACCAGTAATATATGGTAAGATTCGGTAAAAAAAGTACTATTAAAAATTCCCGTAGGAAAATGTGGCGGCATCATTGTGTATTCACTTCGTATTCCGGGTCCATGTAACAGATGGCGCTAAGATTTCGTGCCAAGTTAGTTTTCGAATAAACATTTTTTTTATGCACAACGGGTACTACTTGACCTCAATCACACCTTATGTTAGGTGAAGATGAGGCTGAAAGTGGAAGCGTACTAACCCGGAAATCCAAATATTTGGGGAACTGGCTATCTTATCTCTGACAACCGGAATACAACAATGCTATTAACATTGCTGTTTGGCAGAAGATTTAGACAAGACGGTGGTAGCTAGCCAGGCGGACATTTAAAATGCCCTATACCACCAACCAAACCGAGTACTACATGTACCCCGCTGGGTATCGAATCCACGATCTCCGATTCGTAAACCCTACCGTTGTTTACATTTTCTTGGTTTTCAAAATTTTCTATATGTATAAACTGTTCAGTTAGGTTATTGCAATCTTCCATCGAGGTCACACGTTACGCGCCCAATTTTCGAATCAGGAACAATATAAACGCCATAAGTCCATTCATTGGTGCCGCGATTACGATCGGCGGCGAATGGCGGACGCGCGCAGTTGTTGCGCATGCGCACCTCCTTGCACGTTTCACCAGGCGGATACGGAAATGGGCTCTTTTGTTTTCGTTTTCGAGGAGAAAGGGCCTTGAGTCATGCCTCTATGCAAGCAGATTGCAATAAAGAACGTGTACGTTATAAACAAATGGTTAAATTAGTCATTAAATTTTAGGCTGATCGTTATGTCATCAAATCAGCCACATGATGTCCACTGCTGAATATAGGCTTCCCCCATAAAATTCGAGAGTGATCGGTTGCAAGCGATCGAGTGGTTACCTAAGGTGAAGTAATCGGGGAGTCACCATAGACCGGGGACTCCGTATGCACCACCATGTCAGCGACGTCGTACAGCGAGTGAAAACTACTCGCGCACTACTTCGTCCAGTGGTTTCATCCAACCTCCCGCTTCGCACGAAGCTGAGGATCTACAAGACGTACATACGGTCCCGCTTAACGTACGCGGCACCGGCTTGGTACGCCCTAACGTCTGCCTCCAACCGACAGAAGCTTCGCGTCCAGGAAATTGCCACCCTTGCGCACACTCACCGGCGCGCCTCGCTTCGTGCGAAACGACACGATCATGCGGGACCTCTAGCTCGAGAGCCTGGACTCATTCATCAGCCGCCTCGCCAGGAAGATGTATGACGGAGCTGACAACTCCTCGCACCCTCTGCTGCAGAATATTGCGCCACTGCACACACGCCGTCCAGATGCCAGACTGCGGGCTCTTCCAAGAGAGCTAGTGCAGCCCAACACTTAGACGGAGTCCCGGGTCCGAAGAGGATGCAACAACTAGGTAACCACCGATAACCCAACTCCCTGCCTGCAGCTACGGGCGGCGAAGGCGACCACTGTTTGGGGACACTACCCCCGAAACAATTTTCCTTATTCCCATTAGGGAAGTGCTATATATGCAAGCGGCCTGCGTCAGGTCGTCCGTCCAGCGAGCGGACGTTCCACGCGGCGCTTGCTGGCGCATGGTCTTCAATACCCCACCGGCCATCAGTTCTTCGACCCATGTTTTAAATCGGATAGCAATTAAGTAAGGCCCGTATTAATAAACCATTCTCAAGATTGAGAACAATCTTGTGACTGGTCTTAAGTAAACGTGTTGATTAATAAACCTAACTTGAGACCTGACAAGCACGTGCACACTCAAGCAGTAATCACTTGAGAGGTGCGCGTATTAATAAACGAAACTCAAGACTATCATTCATTCGCCGCTGAGGCGTATACTTCAGGAGTGATCTCAGCTGAGTAAACTGCGGATTGGTTTATAAATTAGCACGGAGCTTGAGATAGCGTCAACTTCTTAAGACGCATCTCGGGTGATACAGCCTCAAGACTTGTATTGAGATTGGTTTATTAATACGGGTCCAACAGTGTACTGTAGCAACGTTCTAACACACATATTGTATACATTCAGCATATTCTGCATAACGCTTACACGAGCGACCTAAATTGATTTACGTAACAATACGATTAAATTTTAAATGAAAACACTAGTTGATAATAACAAGGTTTATAATTGCATACACTGTAAAGTATCGGCACAAGAATAATAAATATTATATTGGTATTTGAGAGGCGTTATACACAGTTACTTATACCCGATGAGTTTTTTTATCATAAATAACAATAGGGCATGTTCGGTAAGTGTAATAGAAGATATAGGCATAGGTAGTTTCATTTTTTTTTTTGAAAACCATCATCGAACAATGCATTGTGTCATTAACGGTCGCGTTTGTGGCCTATTCGTCATAATATTATATATAAATTTCGCATATAGGAATCCTACGAATTCCGACAGTCGTAATCTCCGGCCGACGCGTGCGTCGATGATGGTTTTGAAAAAAAATCTAAATTTAAATACCTATGCCAATAACTTCTATTTCACTTACCTAATATGTACCATTTTTTCCTTACGGCAAAAACACTCATTCGGTATATGTCGTAGGCAGATCGTTGAATTAGCCATTTCATGAAATGCCTAGGCGGGTCGTTATACAATATTGGAAACTGCGCTAACTAGAGTAGTATTCAAAACAACCTAACCAACACTCTCTGAGCAAGTGTTGAAAAATAGTTTGAACATTTTAAAACGGACAACTTATTTACATACGAACATTGCAAGCTAAATAAAAGCATGTAATACGGCAGCAAATTGAATTAAACTAAAACAATTAGCAGTGCCAACTATGTCACTGGTAAACAATCCAGGTCAAAACGACGGCATTATTCGCAGTATTTGCAAAGGAGCCAATTAATCGCAAACTTATTGATTTCAACTAATTGGCATGATCGTAAAATCTGACCGCTCTGACTCGTGGGTACATCTATTTAAACTTCAACTAACTAGTGTATCCTCGCGACATCGTCCACTTAGAATACACACGGAAAGTTCTACCGGCCTGTCTGGATAATTGTCCGTGTAAGTACATTTTAGATAGATTGGGGTCTCACAAGACGCGTATCGACGGGATCTACGAAATGAAAAAAAAAACAGCTCAAAAACTTTTTTGAAAATCACAACATGTGAAAAATGCAGCAGATTTTCGCTCGTTCAGAAAAAATCATATCTCGAAAACGAAATGACATATTGTAAAAATAAAAAGAAACCCATATGGTTGTGAATTAATAAATATGTATTTAAATTAATAGATAGATATATAATAGATTATGAAAATAAAATGCTATAATTGTTTCTTCAATGTACCTACCCGAAGGTTGTGAGTCGTGGCAGACACGAGATCTGTGAATTTTTTTATTAAAAAGGTGCTATGGGAGGGAGGGGTACAGATAAACTGCGAACAGTGATTTCTATGTATAATTGTATCGATCAAGGATAATTCTGTATATAGTGTGGGACTCGAAGAAACGACAAGAAACACATCTACATATTACAAAACAAAAACAACATTAACATAACAGTTAACACGACATGAAATCCAGCTAACACCAGACCTTACCGCCTAAATAATCATGTATTCTGTAATAACCCTTTTTACACAGAGTTTCTTTAATATGACGTTTAAATTTCTGCTCTGGTTAAACTCGATACGTGTTCTGTTATTTTATTTAACCGCATCCGTGGCTCAATGTAAACAACATTGGGTGTACGATACGGAGGTCGCGGGTTCGATCCCCAGCGGGGTACATGTTTAAGTACTCGGTTTGGTTGGTGGTAGGGCATTTTAAATGTCCGCCTGGCTAGCTACCACCATCTAATCTAAATCTGCCGCCAAGCAGCAATGTTAATAGCCTTGTCAGTGATAAGATAGCCAGTACCCCAAATGTGTTGGGGTTTTCGGGTCAGTACGCTTCCACCTTCGACCTCATCTTCACTTAATATCAGGTATGATTGAGGGCAAGTACCAACCCGTTATGCATTAAAAAAAATTGTGAAAACTATGCGTTATCGCATTGCGGGCAGACCGGCAGGCAGGAGGTAATAAGGATTTTAACTTTGAAGTTTGTTTGTATTGCTGTTATAGGTACATACAATAAATAGCATGTCTTGACTTATCTATTTATCATTTTAAAGTGCAATATTTAGTTGTAGATAATCCAAATAATCTTTATTGCATTTGAAATCACGGCAGATAATACGCTCGATTTGTACAGTCAGCATTATATCGACGGGCAGTATTGTCTAATATTATAGTGGGTAGTGACTCTGCCTTTGAAAACAAAACGGTTGCGGGCTCGATTTCCGCTAGGGGCATGTTTGTATGTTGAATACGGACACGACGTGCCCGAGTTATGGATGTTTTTAATATATACATAATATACACGTATTTATTTACAGAGGTTTTTTACAAATTTTGTGTAGTTTATCAACCATCTGGTATCCATAATACAAGCCCAATTTGCTTAGTGTGGAACTAAATGGTGCTGTGTGTGTCCAAGGATATTTATTTGTTCAATTGACAATTCATCCATTGCCATCATTTTGCAATTCGACGAATTTGATATTTGAGGTCTGGCTATTGGTCAAAATTAAGGGTTGATGTTGAAGTCCATCCCATTGATAATGCTAAGATATTTATTTAAAACGTAAGAAACAGACAGACGGTTACTACGCTTTTGTATATTAATGTGGACAAAGGGACAATTAGCGTTTTACGCCGTCTCGGCTTCTGTGGAGTGTTGGCAACCCTAGTCAAGCGCCGAGCGCCAACCGGTGCCATCAAAGCATTCAATATCGACAGTGGCTTATCAATGCTGTCTTATTTAGAGTGCAATTATATCAATTGACGATTTGACCTAACCCTCGTGTTAGTATAATACATATATATATAAATGTACAAACACCTTAATACCTACTTCATTCCGCTCACAATGCTGGTGTATACTAAGAAGTGTTACAGTTTCGTTTATCCATGGCAAGACCTCAATTCAATCATGTTGGTAACTCGATTTTTTTGTTTATTTGTGTGGCACTACTTTTTACTCTTCACCTGCTTCGCGTGCACCGGCAAGATGTCGGATGCGTTTTATTTATTTATCAGATCATATTTATTAGTATTAGCCAGATGGCATAATGTTATATCAGTAAACGAGTTGAAATAATCAGTTCTACATTTTATTTAATCTACGGATACCTAGTCCACGGCCTACAAGAGCGGCAGTCCAGCATGGACGACGCTTCATAATCATCAGATCTTTAGGCGGAACCTCCGCCGCAGCTGCATCATCAACCCACGAACCCGCACGAGTTTTCCGTTCAGAACGTTGGAATTCCCAACAGCTACATTGTCGGTAACTTTCAAAACCCGCAAGCTTAACATCAATGCATTCAGGAATAAAACAAACATTATTTAGTTTTTTAACGAAGTGACGAACGTCTGACGCCGTTAATAATGTGGGACAACCAGTAGTGGCATTATTTTCCAGTGAAGGCACCCGTAAACGCGGCTTAAACGGCTGACAGATGTGGCCTTTTATTTCTTACATTTTAATTTAATTTCTACGTTATCCAGAGCCACGCTAAGCATAAAAAAAATTGTTAGCCATTCGAAAGTCGCCCATACTTTCTTTGGTGGCAGCAACTACTCTGCAAGGGGGGGCTGAAAATCAGCAACACTACTGAGTCCCTACCCATTCATCACAATACTGTGGTTCTCCATTCTATGTATGCTTGTGTTTTCTTTTTTGTGATGAATAAATACCTTTTATTTATTTAAAAACACTGATCGTCTGCTGGCTACTGGGGGCCGATCGCTCTAAGTTTGAACGATAATAACAAAGCTAAACCATAACCAAAAACGTTACGTTAAGCACAATTCGTATCGCGCTAATCATTTGAAAGGAAATAAAACTAGTTTTCCTTTAATACTCGTGGTTAGCTCTAAACATTTTGGGTTTGGTTTTACTTTGGTAACGATATAATCGTTCACAGAAAAAGCACGATACCATTTTTACATTAGCTAAACTAAAGCTAAACCAAAACGTTCCGTTCGAATGGTAAAACCGTTGTAAAATAGCGCGATTGGTCCCTTCGCACTGGGCCCGTATGATGGATTATAGCCCGTACCCAATTGTGAGAGAAACGAGCCCCAGTCGTGGGGAAGTACTATGCTTCCTGATGATCACTGATGTATAATATTCTAATCTTTTCGTCACAGTACATCTTTGAAAATCTAATATATGTAAAAAAAAATATAACATCATTTAGGAAAAATAGTGATAAACATGATGTCAATACAAGAAATAAAGATAAACTTGCAGGTCACATAAGTCGCCTCCACAAAGTCAGTAATTCATTCAAAGGGTTATGTATACGCTTTTTCAATAAAGTTCCTGTTGATATACAAAATCTTCCTTTCAATAAATTTAAAGATACTATAAAACAGAAACTTATTAAGAAAGCATATTATAAAATATCAGATTATTTAGAAGATAAACAATCATGGACATAACCAGCCCGTTCGCATAACCAGGCTATTTCACAATTAATAATCAAATATTATAATAATTAATAATTTTGTAATATAAAAACCTTTTTTTAAAAAAAAGCGACCTCTCGAGTTTCTTGCTTGTTCTTCTCAGGGGAAAATTGCCGTTTGAACAAGCAGTAGCTTTAAAAATGTAAAATCTGACTATTTTAAGTGTACCCTGTGTACCTACAAAATAAAGCAATTTTTGATTTTGATTTTGATTATAGACCTAGAGGATAGATAGAAGTAAAAGTAGAAAGGTTTTTTTTCTCACCATAAATGATGCTTTACAAAGTGACTTTAAAGTACGTTACTACCATATTAACTCTGTGCTTTAGGGCTAGGTAATAGCAACACATTCGTGGCAAGACTGTTGCCTGAAAAGGAAGAACCAGAATTACATGTCACCAGGTTCATGGCTGGGGGCATGAACATAGTGTATTAGAACTGAAAATATGGTAATTGAAGAGGAAAACACATAAAGAAACAAACTGGCTGGAAAGACCTGGCTTTTGGATGGTCACGGTGGTATGCCTGTTCCGGCACGTGTTCACGTTGGTTACCTGCACATTTTGGAGGAAACAGTCACCTGCAGCATTTGGAAATGGACTATTTGGATGACATGCAAGCAAGGATATGGACATAGGCGGCACAGAGATAATTCAATCTATTTATACAATATTATACATATATTTTTCCTTGTTTTGTCGAATAACAAAATTGTAACGCAAAATCTACTTTAAAAAGAGTAACCCTCGTTTGTTAATCGTTCTAAGGAGTCAGCATTCTGAAATTGTGAATTAACAGTAAAAATGTAACGTTTTCAAGTGATGTTCTTATTCTATGAAATAAAATCTATTGACTATCATTAAATATTAAATTAGTAATGAAATAAATTTCGCCGAAAATCGCCTGTCAATTTAAATATTTGTAAAAATCTACCAGGAGCACATACATGGCAGGAGTGTTATATCTGATTTACGATACTTTTCCACAGACAACTTTACGAGTAATTGTTGTGCAATGTCGCAACCGGTCACTTGTGAAAGGCAACCATACATAGGCGACACGGTTTCCACAAGACGCCTTCCATGTTTGGTCGGGTCAATCCACGGCCATATCGGGCCTATCCCAATTCCTAATGTATGGTTGGTCAACCGTTTAACAGTTGAATAGATGTGATTGAATGGTTTTTCCCATACAATCCATCTTACATGGCATGTGTCACAATTTTTGCAGCATTCCATAATGCTCGGGCATGCAGAGGTTGTAGTCACTCAATCGGTTCGAGCTTGGCCCCAATAAGGCCTGGTGTCAGCCAAAGAAATTGCTTCAATTTAATACCGCATACAAAGGCCCACTGGTTGACAAGACAACACATATCTCTCCGCTGGAGACTGTCTGGGTTTACCACATAAAATTTCTGTTGATTTTGCTTATACATTTTGGAAACAAAACGTAATGACTTAGTCCAACGGAGTACTCTTACCACCGTTGCTGGTGACTCTCTCACACTAAAATATATAGAGTTCCATGAAAACTCCATGACTTATTATTAGTCACATAATATAGAAATATATCATTATTTTTCTCTGTAAATACATAATAAGTTTGATATATTTTTTTTTGTCAAAATATAGTTCTAACATAGCATTCTTAGGCTCTATAGTTGGGCGTTTCAACCGTATTTTGCTGGAACTTCATCAGTCGAGTTTTTAGTTGCTGCAAATGTCTTTTTTGCATCATAACTTTACAATTAGTTAATAAATCATCGTAAGTCTTCTGTCCACGTTACCTTCATTCTATAGAACTGAAGTTAAGCTTATTGGCGGGAACTCATCGAGTGATGTGGCATTTTTTGTTTTATTTCTTATAATTTGTGCATTCTGAGTTTTGAAGCTTATTAATGACAGAATATTGTGCAGCAAAAGTCAGTGACGGTGTACAAATTAAAGTGCGTAACGAAGCTTTCGGGTTACCACAAGAACCCGCCAAAACCTTTCGTTAAGCATTTTGCCACTTTACTGAAGAATGACTTGACCCTGACTAAAGTCCGTCCAGATTGACTTGTCCTATTTGGTAAACAATATGGCGTACTAGCAACCAGAGACAATTTATAGGGTTGGGGTATCACCGAACCAATGATGGTGAATGAGTACGAAAATGAAGTGAACTTGATCATCTATTTCAATTAATCATTTAATTTGATTAATCATCGTCATTTCAGCCCACAGAAGTCTACTGTTGGACATAGGCCTCCTCCACAGATAGAACAATATATAACCGAAATAAAAAAAATATTAACAAGCTTATTAAATCAATCAAAAATAAGAAATCGCTAGTGTGAAGAGATCCTAAAATTTCTTTACAACTAATTAAATACGTTTTGGATTCCTATAAAAATTAATATTTTCCAAATAGATGATGTCAATTCAGTTCATTGATTCAGTTCTTTCGCTCATCACATTACATTACTTTTCCCATCCCTAAAAATCACAACCAAAATAGATTTCCGAACGTCAGTAACGTCAATGTTTTTTTTATCCTGTGGCAGTTTGTGGTTATGAAATTTCTATTTTCAGCGAAAATAAGTATTTTTAAGGATAATTCGCAGCAGTTTTCGTTGAAATTCACATTCCATGTGTTTCTTATATAATTCAAGACATCTATACACAGTGTACATGGCGTGATTTATACGGCAAGTCGTGTTTTTGTTACGAGTGTGGTTTGTTTACCAAATAAGACAAGTCAATCTGGACGGACTTTAGACGTTGGATTTGACGAATGACTTGTTTTGGCTGAAACTGACTTCACTAAACTGAAAAAATAAGAGACATACGACATAGCTGTATGGGCTTAGATCCCATTGCCTGCCTGAACGAAAAAAATATCTGTATAGCTCGAGGATTACGCGATATGAAATAACAAGCTTTCAGATCATGTTGGCGGTTTAAGGCTTCGCTATATTGAAAGCGGGGCGGGGCGAAAACATGTTGCTATGGAGATGCATAATTAGCAGCTACACATATGTACTCTATACAATTATAGATTAAAACAAAGACCTAGTGGATTAATTGCATCACTTCTTTTCTAAAGTCAATTGTAACTTTCCTTTAAAAACAGCACCTTCAATTCATAATAACTGACATTCAAGGGACATTGTTCATGAATTAAGTCTTACAAACCACAAATATTTTCGTTAAGCAAAAGGTGATCCGTCGAATGTTGAATGACCGCCCGGCCAAACAAAACGACTTCCACAATGGTGTTGCAAGAAATTATCACATTGCAACAAATAAAATACAAGCCTGTATCAAACCAGCAATAACCTTCGGGTCATACATTGTGACACATACATTACATATAAACGTACATAATACTTAGGGTTACCTCCTAAGTTCTGTAAAGAACCACGTAGTTTATTTTCAAAAATAGAGAAACAAACAATTGCTAATACAAATATTTAATTTGCTAAGATTACCGCCTTTCTTGCTGCATTAACTTTTTTTTAATTCGCATACAACGTCTTGCTAGCGCCATGGACAGTTCCAAATTCAAATATTATAAAATTAATGGAAGTTTAAGCTTTCTACCTGGAATTTCATTGATTCCAATTTCAAAATTACGCTATTTTCTGGAGACTTGGAGCTGTCATCTAATATTGCAGATTATTGACAAGATTTCATAACATTTTTGCAAAAAGATATTTTACAATAGGTTTTCACTTTGGCCGCTTATTTTTCAGATGTAAAATATTGAAGACTGAGATTACGTCAAGTTATATGTCAGGTCGTGCATTCAGATGTGGGCTTGACAAAAATCTATAATTTTCCATTTGCTAGAATGTGTTTGGTAGAGAAGGCTTTGAAGACCAATGAAAGACTATCACTAACAATTACTTATCTCTTTCTTCTACGTTCAATTAAATGGTTTGATTCTAGAATTTTAATACTTAGATACTAAGGTACAAATTTTCTTCACATAACAAATTAAATTATCACTTCATCGAAGGTGATTTAAATTAGAATCTATGATATCTCATTTTGGTGTAAGAAAAACATTTTCTTCAATCAAATAGATAACGTCAACTTGCATCAATACTGGGTATTTACTTGCAACAAGAGTATGATAAGGTTTTGATACAAGATACATAGTCTTGAAATAAGTGACAAATATCTTCATACAAATGAAATATAGGTTTTCATTTAACAGATTTTTTAGGGAAATATTTGCTTTCTTACAAGGATTTTTTACTTATTTCGAGATAATTGTTTTCTGTGTACTGCACGCACAGTTAACGCATCCCTACCTCTAAAGCTTGACGAGCGATTTCAGCAGCGGCAGCCCTACCGGGGCGCGTACGCACCAAAAAGTAACAAAGGAGCACATCGCGCATGCGCGTGACTCACTCGATCACGATTCGACGATCCATCCGACGCAGAACTCGTGTTTTACTGGCAACCTTTTTATGGCCATACTTTTGGGAATTACTTTGCGAAGTTAATATGGAATTCCTTTGTCGGACGCTGCGCTGGTGACTTATGTAACCATTGGAAGATGTATTGAAGGAAAGAAATCATATCGATGGCTATTTTACTTATTAAAGCTTGCTTCTATACAAAAGTATTGACGGGACCACGGCCCAAGTTGACAGCATCGTGAGGACATGCAGAAACCCTTTACCTGTCACCTATAGTAGCCAATTCGTCGGTCTTCCACACCAACTTCTACGAACTCAGTTCCCTTAGTTTTAACTTCCTTCTTTCCCTTTGATAACTGTGTACAACCTCTCCATCAGACCAACTACATAAGCCGAAGCACCAGCACAAGAGTGTCATATCCATTGTAGTCTCTTATCTTTGGGAAGTACCCGTTATCTACAATTGAAGTCAATCGGTAACCTATAAAAGTGTTTAGAAAACACTCGACTGTCTGGCACAAATTCACCATTCTGCACTGGGCCAGCGTAGTCTCCTTAAGAGAAGTCTATTAGTCGGATGTTCAGACGTATGTAAGGATACCTATTGATGACGGCGGTGTGGAGATCACTGATCTCTGTCATTCTCGTTGCTGTTTTCCTTTTTCACAACAAAGAAAATCAGTTCCTCACATGCTTACGAGTTCTCAGCTGACAACAAAGACAAAGCTTATCACCATTCTATATTTATAATTAGATTTTTATCACTCTTTCTAATAATACAATAGGATGTCGTCACCACCAACCAATCACATGTCATTCTATCGTATCTAGGATCACAATGATCATACATAGACGCAGAATGTGAACAAAAAACGAATCTATTATTATAGAATATGGTAATCGCAGGAGCGGAGGCTTGGTGTCGATATGAGCTCATTGAATATTGAGGACCATCTTTACGAGGTCACGAAGCGAAACTGATTTTTGAAGGCGCTATATTTGCAAATGTTTTCGAAGATATTGCCAGGAAATAGTGTGTATACTACAAGTTTACAAGAGCAGGACTCGGCTATGCTAGCCTAGTACTACTTTGGGTTAGCAATAGAGCAGGCATGATCGCAGCTCAAGATTTGGGGTGGGGAGGGTCATCTCGACTCAAGTGACAGTACTTGGGAGCCAACTTTGTAAAAAAAATGAAGCAACTAAAATATTTTTTTAATAAAATCACAAAATAAAGGAAGTCTTCGATGTCTTTTAGAAAATCTGGTGATTATTTCTTAGACGGCAGGTTATCTCTGGATGTATATTCAGAAGGGCTAAGCCTGTCAACCTCTCTTCTAACACTTGCTATTAGCTAATTCAAGAGCCCGCGCCACCAAACCGTGCAATAGCGTTGGCCGTCTTCTTTATAAAGATTTACAGTCAGATTTCCCCCCCTTACCATAAAAATCTCTTTACATATTTAGGATCCGATCACGATGTGCCCGTTAGGTCTAACACAGACAATTTGCTTAAGCCCATCAGCTGCCGTGCAAATTATTACTCGGGATTGGCATTAAGGCTGCGCAGTTGTGGAATGCACTACCACAAAATATTCGTCACGCAGAATCGCTTGCAGTGTTTAAACTGCGTCTAAAGGAATATTATTTGTCTCTTTAATGAATATTTATTTTTGTGTGCAATAAAGAATTTAATAATAATAATAATGTTGGGCGCATTAAAAAAAACTACTTTCAGTTCTGTTGTATATTTATGATTTCATTAAACGTTAGCGGACAGCGCATCAACACTTACGAGATTTGTCGAATTGGGGTAAATTATTTTAGGGGTCGGAATCTCCATTGCCCGCTCCGACCGCCAATGCAATAGTCACGTGCGGCACCGTCAACCTTCAGCAGGTACCGTATAGAGTGGCACCTGCTGGTGCTCTGGCATAAAGGAAATTCGGTGAGAGAAGTTTTGTCTGCTCTTCATTAACTCGAAGAAACAAAAGTCGTCCTCCAATTTCACTGTGACTGGTTTAAAAATGTGATAAAAATCTTGATCAGCAGCATTATCAACCCTATACCACATAGCTACAGTGCACAATTGAGTCAGCGCGTCGTAATAGTGGCGCGTACGCATCTGTTCAAATGGAAGCAAGGCCGCCCGAGGCCGCCTCGCCTCCATCGCTGCACTATTGAGAACTGCGTGCGTAACACCATGGTGATAGAATGTTCATTGGTCACACGAGTACGTTTCTTTTTGCGCATAACGAGTTAGCGTTGAGGTCTGATTGAGGTCAAATCACACCTGATGTTTAGTGAAGATGAGGCCGAAGGTGGAACCCCATTTTACTTGGAGGACTGGCTGCCTTATGTCTAACAGCCGGAACAGAACAATGGTATCAACATTGCTGCTTGGCGGCAGACTGATTGGTAGATGGTCAGGCGGACATTTAATTTAAAAATATATACCCCGCTGGGAATCGAACCCGCGACATCCGTTTTGCTCAATGCGCCTACAATGTACCTACAATTGGGTTTAAGTGAATTCACTGTAGAAAGAATATTATTTTGTCGTTGAGCATAAAAAACATTTTAGTCGGCCTCCACATTGCGTGTACTTTTTCTCAAAGATTGAGTTCAACAATCATGCATTTGCACTACTTTTTAAAGTATTCATCACAGTAGCATCATGTCCCTAATGCATTCCCATAGAATTAGAGATTTTGGAGGCTCACTGAAAACCAGCTTCGAAATGACGGGCTATTAAACCTCTTTTTAGAAATATCTTTCCGTGATTATAAAAGGCGACTGGACAAACTTTAAGCATAATTTCAATGTAGAAACCAATTTAACCGCCTCCGTGGCTCAATGTAAACAACATTGGGTTTACGATTCGGAGGTAGCGGTTTCGATCCCCAGCAGGGTACATGTTTAAGTACTCGGTTTGGTTGGTGGTAGGGCATTTTAAATGTCTGCCTCGCTAGCTACCACCATTTTATCTAAATATGCCGCCTAGCAGCAATGTTAATAGCATTGTTGTGTTCCCGTTGTCAGACATAAGATAGCCAGTCCTCCAAATGTGTTGGGGTTTCCGGGTCAGTACGCTTCCACCTGCGACATCATCTTCACTTAACATCAACTGTGATTGAGGTCAAGAACCAATCCGTTGCGCTTAAAAAAAAAAGAATGCTGTTTGTCTGACAGTAGTATATCCAAACTGTTCCAGCTTCGGAAAGGGAAATCAAGCGTTCAAAGAAACGACGAGAGAAATGAATATTTGCTTTGAATTTTCATTTTTTAATCTTTGTGAGTGGAGAAGTAGGTTCACCAATTACTGCAGTGTGTAACCTTTTTATAAGCTTTCTTTTGATAAGGTGATTTTTAATGAGCTCCGAAACATTTTCTGTCCCCAGTGTGACTACAGACATTATAAATATTAAAACGAGAGATGCGAGAATAGCATCTTCCGCTGTAAACTCTTTTACGCTTTTCATTAAATAAATAAATAAATATTTCGGACACTTACACCAATCATCTAGTCCCAAACTAAGCAAAGCTTGTACTATGGATACTAGATAATGGATAAACATACATAAATATTTATATAAACATCCATGACTCAAGAATAAATGTTCATATTCATCACACAAACATTTACCCGTCGCGGGATTCGAACCCGCAACCGTTGGTTTCGCTGATAGGGTCACTATCCACTACACCAATCGATCGTCATTGAACCTTCTATAGCCCTATACATTAAAACCTGTCGCAATAAGTAGTCTATCGTGCTTCCTCTTCAATATTCAATTGGCTCAATATGTATTTCTTTAATTAAAAGCCCATTTGTGTGGTAAACCCTACTTCGTCGTATCATTAACTGCCATTACGTTTAAAACCTTATCTGTCGCCCACATAACTATTTAAATATACATAACAAGTTTCAGTTCTTATCGAGGAATAGAGTATAAAAACAATGTATTCTCTATTACAGTAGAATCTATTAGTTTTAAGCCTTTGACACACTGAGAGCGGCGGCGAGTGGCGCGGCTTGGCACCGTGCATCGTCGACACAGGCCACAGACGCTTAATATTTGATTTACTAAACTGAATTACTTCTGTCAACTAACTGAGGTATGAGGCCGGGATTTCGCATTCTGATTGAGCTTACCAAGGGACGAGGAGAAGGAGAGCAATCGGTACATCATATTTTACGGGAGCGAACATGGAGTAAGGATTCGGGCTTGACAACCTAAATTCAGAAATCCGTGTCCGTTGTCCTACGGCGATCTGGTTTTATTATTATTATATTATTATAGACGAGCAGCATTACTGCTGGTATGTCTATGTCACAGTGTTGGAAGAGTTCACATTGTTCCTTATGTTGTTATTCAGTCACTATTTAAGTCATCACTAGTTTTTTAAAAACTTGTCCAATCTATTCTTACACCATTTTTAAACATATTTTTAAACAGACATATTCCGTGGCAGTTTTGCCACTCGTATTAAGGGCACTATTACTAGAGGTATCCTTCTGCTACCGCCACGCTCACTGCATCTAGGCGCAGTCCGTGGTGTATACGTAAGCAGGTTGCCGTGCTTCACTCGACCTCCTTCCCCATAGGGATAGCCCTATAGTGCTGTGACCTTCCCAGCCCTATGCCCAGCTGGGTCGAGTCACGAGGTGTATATGTACAGAAGGGGCGGGACAGCTCAGGCCAGGGTGAAAACAGAACACGGATCACCACACCAACTTATTTATTGCATGAAGCAGGTCGTACAGAGGATCGAAAGGGCCTTAAATGTAAAAAAAAATGATTAACGGTGCAACTGAGTTGAAATCTGGAAATCAATGTGCCAAAAAAGGATCCGTCAGTTCATCAGTCAGCCAGTTTAATTTTTTTTTTTTTTTGTATGCATAATTCATGCATGCATAATAATGCATAAATAAAAAATCCAGTTTAAAATTTCGAATTGGAACTCCAATAACCCAAATCCACCAATGAGTATCAGCTCAAAAGAACGACACCGTTACAGTGCTACATTTCATTGGCTATACACTCCCATTTGCCAAGGGGGGGAAGCGGGAAACTTCATTTTCAACAATAGAGTCACGTAGGGCACCGTCTACTTTCAGTAGACGAGGTGTCGAATACCACTGTTGATCCTAGTTTATAGGAGTTATATTGGGAGGAGTGTGGAGGAGGGATTGGCCCTACTGGCCCACAACGACCTTGCGTTATTTGCGTGACAAAGCCAATTCAGGGTGCAATAGCTCACATAGAACTAGCCAATACATAATTCAGTTTTTGAGCATTTGCCCCTCGACTATTAGGAGTATACGGGCTGTGTGGTAGACGGGGCCACGGGATTAAGCTAGCAAGAACATATTAGTAAGCATAGTGAACCAAATGAGTCATAAACACATCAACGAATATGGCGTAACGCCTTGTAAAACGTTTCTTATTAGGCTACTGATAGTGTTCCTTTTATATCGAATACAAATACGGAGCTCCCATGTTGTATTTACAATTACAATAGAATATAAATCGTATACGGATTTGGGAAGTTCTAAAGGACATGTAGACTCCCTTACTAAAACCTCAAATTTAACCAACCGTCAAATAATTGTACAGACAAAATAATGTTTAAGCCTTCGACACACTGAAAGCGATGCGCGACGTGGTAATATAGCGATCCATCAGAGCGTTGTCGTAACTTTTGTAACATATTACGTTACTTATGATTCTATCTCCACTTCTGGGGCGCAATGTAAACAACATTGGGTTTACGATTCGGAGGTCGCGGGTTCGATCCCCAGCGGGGTACATGTTTAAGTACTCGGTTTGGTTGGTGGTAGGGCATTTTAAATGTCCGCCTGGCTAGCTACTAATCTAAATCTGAAGCCAAGCAGCAATGTTAATAGCGTTGTTGTGTTCCGGTTGTCAGAGATAAGATAGCCAGTCCCCCAAATGTGTTGGGGTTTCCGGACCAGTACGCTTCCACCTTCGACCTCACCTTCACTTAACATCAGGTATGATTGAGGTCAAGTACCAACCCGTTATGAAAAAAAAAAAACAGCAACCAAACCAAATACTAAACATGTGCTCCGCTGGGAGTTGAACCCGCGAGCTTCGTTTTCTAAACCCTATGTTGACATTAAGCCACATTTTTTTTTGACATGTGATCTATCCACAGTATGTTTAACAACTAAGTACTCCGAATTAACAATAAAAAATAAATCCTACTTGTCGGAGTGTTTGCGTTCTTCCGAATCGGTCTGCGCGTGGGCATCTGTTTGTTGTTACGTTCGATCATGGCGACTATAATCGTAACGAATGGTTGATCTGTCTCAGGGCCTACCACGAAAACGTTTCTTTTTACAAACGAAAGATGGAAGTAGGGCACCTAATGTTTTGGATAGAAATACTATACGATTAGTTTCATGATAAACGGTGTAAGCTACATATCCTCGAAACGGCAGGCTACCATCAAACATTAACAGACACCAGCAGCAATTGTGGCACAACAAACAGACGTACAGTACATAAGCTTTAAAATTATTAATATTAGGTCTTTACCTATGAAATTGGCGTTATGTATGAAGAATTTCATTAAGACTGTGTTATCCATACAAACATTTTTGATTTTTTTTTTGGGAACGTCAAATCCAAATTTAGCTAAACTTTGTGTGTATTATCGAATAACATTAAGTTAAGTTTAGGCAGCGTTAATTTTTAAAAGTAACCGCTTTATAAAAGTTTCAGCTAATCTAAGCAATGATTATGGGAAGCACATGAAAAGAGCTCTGTTCAAATTTTTTTTATTATGTGATTTAGCCCAGAAATTAAAAAATATTTCATGTGAAACCTTGAAATAATATTCCATTATCCAAATAAAAAACAAATTTGGATATAGCTTTGAAAATCGCAGGAATTGGTACTTATGATTAACGAAGAAAAAAAACTCCAATTTCATAGGTAAATACCCAATATGACACATTTTGCGTCGCGAGCTAAAAAGCAATACGAACGAGAAACAAAGCACTTCATTTTCCATCCGTCGCTCGTGTCCGAAGTTTAGACGCGAACCTTTTCGTGGTAGGGCTTCTGGCTTTGGTACCTCTTTTGACATAAATTGTGCTATACCAACTGTTAGAGGTTCTATATAGGTACAATCACAAATTAAAAGGAATATTGACGTTTTATAAGAATTCTATTTTCAGATGTATGTCATTACTTCTCAGTCGGCAAATCGGTTTTGTTATTTTATTAGAAATATAACGTAAAATTACTTTCTCAGGGTGTTCTTGTCTGTTATTCCTATATACTGCGTATTGCTGGTATATCCTGCTTTTTTTTTTTAATGATTGACTGGATTCGCGTTTGACCACAATCTCACCTGATGGAAAGTGACGATGTGGTCGGAGATGAAGCACGCGAGAGTAGATGCCTATTACCCTCCTCTTGAAGATTCCAAGGTTGTAGGATTCAGGAAAGACTGACGCCGGAAGGGAGTTCCATGCCTTGGCTGTTCGGATGATGAATGAAGAATCGAACTTCTTAGTGGGAATGTTCGGTATATTAACTTCCACAGCAACAACCGATAAAACTCCCACGTTTGGATGGCCATGAGTACCAGGCAGCGCCGATGATGACAAATACCTCTATAGAATTGTACGTTTTAACGGCGATGGCCTCAACCCCTGTCACGAGTGCATTTCTGTATATTTCGTATGGTGAACCGTGAATATTGTTTGAAACATTCTTTTAATTATATAATATGTATCCGTGTATATTTATGATGTATGTCTGTATTATGTTTGAAATATAAGTATGTGTACGGGATATGTATATTTCTGTATGTATATATAGAGAAAATGCCGACTTACTGTTTTAACCGCCTCCGTGGCTCAATGTAAACAACATTGGGTTTACGATTCGGTGGTCGCGGGTTCGATCCCCAGCGGGGTACATGTTTAAGTACTCGGTTTGGTTGGTGGTAGGGCATTTTAAATGTCCGCCTGGCTAGCTACCACCATCTTATCTAAATCTGCCGCCAAACAGCAATGTTAATAGCATTGTTGTGTTCCGGTTGTCAGAGATAAGATAGCCAAATGTATTGGGGTTTCCGGGTCAGTACGCTTCCACCTTCGACCTCATCTTCACTTAACATCAGGTGTGATTGAGGTCAAGTATCAACCCGTTGTACATTAAAAAAAATATATTTTATGTGTATAATTCAGTGGATAACTGTTATTGGCTTCCTGAATAGAATAAGAATAATTTATTTTTAACCACAGGTAAATACAGTAGTTTACAACTGTAAAGTTTTGTAATATTCATTAGAATTTCTAAAAGTATGTTCCCAGCTGATGCCCATGCTAAGCATTAAAAATAATTGTGTTATAAGCATCAGCTGAAAAAGTATAGTTATAGTTACTGGTAGCTTGTATCTTTACCCTAAGGTTTGCGTGGAAGAGATCGCTGTTAGCGATAAGGCCGACTTTTTGTGCGATTAATGATGTACGCTGTATTCCTCATGTAGCTTTTGTTAATTGTGCAATAAAGAGTATTTGATTGATTGATAGTTTAAGATTCATGACATAAAATATATAAATCCGAATCGTAAACCCAATGTTATTTACATTATCAGAATATTGACGATCTAGTATTTATAGGCTTAGTTTTGAATTAGATGATTGGTGAAATTAAATATTTATTTATTATATTTATTCCAAACTCGAGAAACTAGAAAGCTCCCGAACATTTCCGAGAAGTCAAATTTCCGTGAGCCCGTGTTGCCTATTCGTTATGATCAACCACCGTTCGCGAAACAAGCGGCTTGTCTGACATGCCCTCATTACTGATTAATATAGAATTAGCCTCATTAAAATTCAATTACCTTTAGCTTTTGGCGGCGTGGATTTCGATAACCTAATCCTATCAAATATGCTATCCGTAAGCTTAGGCACTCGTACAAACTTTCATTAATATCAGCGGGTCTACCACGAAAAGTTTTCAGGAACTTGTAAAATTAGCAAATTTTTTAGCACAACGGGTTAGGTAGGGCTTGACCTCAATCACACCTGTTAAGTGAAGATGAGGCCGAAGGTGGAAGGGCGCTCAGCTGGAACTCCCAACTTATTTGGGGGACTGGCTATTTCACCTCAAAGAGCAAGAACACAACAATGCCATTAGCATTTTTACTTAGCGGTACGCTTAGATAAGATGATAAAATTGACGGATTTGAAGAACTGATCAGACGATTATTTAAAAATGATCTACCACCTACGAAATCCAGTATAAGAATAAGAAAACTTTATTTGATCCATTTAGCGACACTTATAAAATACATTTAATTGTTACCTATGTACTATTATAACACTATTACCCCGCAGGGAAATGATCCTCGACCTCTGTTTCGTAAAGCTTCTGCACCCCTAACTGAGTTGAGTTTGCCGATAGCAACATATACCCTCTTATTCATAAAAATTTACAAACGCTTTATGAGTCTGTTTTAGTTAAAGTAAATTTTGTCACTTTCTCTCATTACAACATTTCCTTATGAACGACAGAGACAAAACAGGCTTATAAAGCGTTTGTAAAATTTTATGAATAAGACGGTAAGTGTGTAGCACAGTTAAAAAAATTCATATTACTAAGGTTGCGGCTGTCATCCGCCAACTGTCAAATGCATTTTGATGCACAGAAAGAGCTGTAAGCACTTTTAAGTTCCTGATTGCTCGGCAGAGATGGAACTTTTGTCTCGTTGTTGTTCCTAATGCGTAATACTAATTTGATGTTTGACAGCGACTATTGTGCAATTTACTTCTTACTAGATACATATACCATGAAACGATTCAAATTTCATTTTATATTTGTTCCCATTTAAAAAAAAAACACCAGACATACAATTTCTTTTATTCTGCGGTATCAGGTTATTTATCGTCCAATTTCGGATAGACGTTTCGTGGTATGCCCACTGCTATTACAGCTGGATTGCGTACAAATATGCAAACTTTCTGATATTAAATAATATATAATTATAACTGCAAGTGTGTTTGTTTTACTTTCAAATAGGGCACAGAACATCAGAATGAATCATTTTTACACAAGAGCAGTTGAAGGCTCGGAGAAGGATAACCTACTTTTTTCCTGGGGAAAGAAAAACCTCGGCAAGTCGGGCCTACGGACATAAGTATTCCATACTGTCAGCTCTTTTACTACGGCTCTAAAAGTAATCGTAAAAGATGGTGGATATACCCAACCTATAGGGTAGTGTAGTATGTAGTATGTATGTGCAGTGTATCTTGGTCCTAAAGGAGACAGTTTCATAGCTCGTATTACCAATAAATTTCATAGTAAATCTCCTACAATACTAATCCTTGACTATATCTACCGATACTCTAATGCTAAATTTTCCACATATTTGTGGGATCATAGGTCTCAGTAAGTCATGTTAATTTCAATATTTCTGCTTCGCCGAGATAAACGTTGTAGGGTTTATAAAATATACGCACAGGCAAATGCCTTCATCGCATTCAATCGCATCAAATGCATTGTCATCAGCTTTTTTTCGAACTTGGCCCGACTCACTATAAAACAGAAACACAAAGATACTATAAAACAGAAACTTATTAAGAAAGCATATTATAAAATATCAGATTATTTAGATGATAAACAATCATGGACATAACCAGCCCGTTCGCATAACCAGGCTATTTCACAATTAATAATGAAATATTATAATATAAAATAATAATTTTGTAATATAAAAACCTTTTTTTAAAAGAGCGACCTCTCGAGTTTCTTGCTTGTTCTTCTCAGGGGAAAATTGCCTTTTGAACAAGCAGTAGCTTTAAAAATGTAAAATCTGACTATTTTAAGTGTACCTTGTGTACCTACAAAATAAAGCATTTTTTGATTTTGATTTTTGATTTTCACTAAGGCCCGTATTAATTAATGGTTCTTGAGATTGAGATCGCGTCTCAGTCTCAAGACCATTTTTTCTGATGCTGTTTTATTATGCAATAGATTCTCAAGCGTCAACTTGAGACCATGTCAATCTTGAGAACGGTTTATTAATACGGGCCTTAATTTCGTATGTCTAGATACAACAACTTGTGACCCTATTTTCACAAAACCTCGACAACGAAAAGGCATTTGCAATTACAACATATCTAAGAGTAGATATCAATACCCGTCTATGTATACACAGATGGTTGTGGAATTCCTGACAGACGGCCAGAATCGCACCAAAACTGGCTTGCTTTGTTCACGTTTGTTAGTCACAGGCCACCGGCAACCCATCATTGGGTTTTACCGATCAACGTACTCGAGTCAGATAGTATGCAGACGGTATTGGATTCAATTCTCGATCCGAGTAATTTAGAAATTGATTCTATTTCCAGATACAACTGCCAAGGAAACTATAATGGTTTCGGAATTGGCAAATAAAATTGTGTAGCAATTTAGCAGTGATGACGTTGCAATGAAATGTCAGTTTGTCAGACACCAAATTCCTGCGTTTGACCACAATCTCACGTGATGGAAAGTGACGATGTGGTCGAAGATGACGACCTGTTTGGTGTAGTGGTTAGAAACTCTGCTGCTGTACCAAAAGGTCGCGGGTTCGAATCCCGCTAGGGGCATATGTTTGTATGATGAATACGGACATGTGTACCCGAGTTATGTATGTTTTTCATTTATATATGTATTTATTTACAAAAAAAAATTGTATTTGTGTAGTGTATCAACCATCTGGTATCCACAACACAAGCCTAGTTGCTTAGTGTAGAACTAGATGGCGCTTCTGTATAATAATATGTCTTAAAGAAGATGAAGCACGCGATCTCAATAGATACCTATTCACCCTGCCCTTGCAGTTTCCAAGGTTGTTGGTTCAGAAGGCGTTCCTTGCCTTGAGTGATCGCTTTATGGATGAAGAGTCGAACCGCTTAGTGAGAATTTTTATGTTAACCACATACAGATGGAATCTTTACCCACGCCTAGTAGTCAAGATGAAATGGCGATCATGGAACAAGATTATGTAATTCCCACGCACGCTCACCGAAATGCATCCTGTAATAGGCGACCTTGCGATGTTTCCATAAACAACTCGGTACAATAGCACCTAATATCCTTAGCGATGTTTGTTCGTAGTCATTTAGTACCCGACATACAAAAAGGCATTCTTTAAAGCATCAATTAACGATAAGCTATCGGCGGTCGTTCAACCAGCGCAAGCGCAGGATATACGCGCGTTTTGCGTATCGTCGCGCATCCGCCGCGATACGCCGCCTGCTTGCTTCATGACGCCTAGTTACAAGAAATTAATTAATACCCATCGAAAAAAAACACGTTCTTGATTAGTGAATTTTGACGCGATCAATACTTGAACCACTAGAGGCATTGTCCGTTCGGAAAGTACTTTAAAGAGTCGGTTGCTGTGTTTCAATTGAAGGCCAAGTGGTTGGGGACTCGATTGTACTGATTGTCAGCCTGATGTCATGTGGTCACTAGCAGTTATATTACAAGTATACTTTCTTCCTGTAACTTCGCCCTTGTGGAACTGATTTATCTAGGTGAAAACTAGCATGTCTTGTATCGGTTAACAAAAGGAAAAAGTGATCAGCCACCAACCAAAAAATGTACTTTTTATTCTTAAGATTTTTTTTTTTATTTATCAATAACGGGTTGGTACTTGACCTCAATCACACCTGATGTTACGTGAAGATACGGTCGAAGCTGGGAGCGTACTGACCCGGAAACCCCAACACATTTGGGGGACTGGCTATCTTATCTCTGACAACCGGAACACAACAATGCAAACATTGCTGCTTGGCGGCAGATTTAGATAAGATGGTGGTAGCTAGCCAGGCGGACATTTAAATTGCCCTACCACCAACCAAACCGAGTACTTAAACATGTACCCCGATGGGGATCGAAGCCGCGACCTCCGAATCGTAAACCCAATGTTGTTTACATTGAGCCACGGAGGCGGTTAAAATGCATTTATGCAAAGAATGCATTTATGTATATCCCTAGTTCCGCATCTTATATTTAAGTCCCGATTCTTGGAAAAAGGGGCCTATACCCAACAATAGCTGAGATTGATTGATTGATTTAGAAAATTAGGTATTAATTCAGACAATATTTCTCTAAACTCTTCCTCAAATAATAAGCAAGGGGGCAATACCACCTTAATTATGTCACAACTCTCAGCAGAATCGACAGCAATACTATTGTATTATTTATCTTTCGTACCGCCCAAATGGCATCAAAAATATGTCGATATCGAAACAAAATTAACGACGAGTGATCCCACGGAACATATAAAAACGGAACAGTCTCACTTCAAGGTCTCTGCACTGTTTACTTGCCCTAAACTAATCTCGGTCTCATCCAGTCGGAGATAAGATTAGATCGGTGATGTAATTCGCGGTGCTCTCTGCGCTCCGTGGTGACGTCCGCATGGCTTCATAAATAGGTGGGTGTGGAGTGTCTTTTATAGGCTTTTAATCGAACTGTGGTCATTAAATGGACACAAAAGGCCGACGACTCAGAAATTTGTAAACCAGAAAACAATCGCGATATGCCATGGCAGATAATATGATCTTACATACATACATACGTCCATCCGTCCATCGTCCGTCCGTCCATCCATCCGTCCATCCGTCCATCCGTCCATCCGTCCATCCGTCCATCCGTCCATCCGTCCATCCGTCCATCCGTCCATCCGTCCATCCGTCCATCCGTCCATCCGTCCATCCGTCCATCCGTCCATCTATCCATCTATCCATCTATCTATCTACATAACGTCACGATCTTTGTCCCAAATGGGGAGATAAAACAGATATATCCCAAACAGTAGTGTTTGGATGCTCCCAACATTAAATGCTTAAAGATTGAAACAACATCTACGGTTCACCTTATGAAATATACTGAAATGCCCACGTGACAGGGGGGGCTCACCCTTGAAACGTGCAATTCTTTAGATGTTTTTTTGGTGTAAAGTCCAAGAGATAGGTAGACAGAATATGATCTTATGTAAATAATGATAGGAAAGATCGCAGCGAAGGTGTACAGGCCCCTATTTCACCAAGTTGACAATTGTCAGCGACATATGTCGGCTGACAATTCGACATATGTCGCTGACAATTGTCAACGGACAGGTGACAAATGACAATTTTGTAAATTATTTCGTATAGAAAAGCTTATAAACATGACAGACATTTTGTGACAATTGTCCTTATCTCAATCAAATGACAATTATGTTGTGAAACAAGAATAATTTTTTGAACTCGACATATTTGTAGATTTGTCGGTAATTGTTGACATGAGATCGAGGCTGTGTCAGGCTAGCGTGACAATTGTAGTGTTTTCGTTGTTAATTACAAAATGGCTCTCCGTGAAAGCAGCAGTAGTGACAGTGATAGTAATTTAGATGAGTTCGCATACCTAATATGCGAATATATAGAGAACGAATAAATTTCTCCTGAAATATAATTACAAATAATATATATATATTATTATATATATATATATTATTATATATATATATATATTATTATATTTATATTTTATTATATTTATTTGATAATTTTCTCCTTTGTCATATTTTTTTGACAATTGTCGCACCTGTCAACTTGGTGAAATAGGGGCCTGGTCGCAAGACAGAGATATTATAGCTGAAGAGAAAGAGTCATGCTTGTCACAGGGAAGAGACGTCATGATCGCAGTCAGATATCGTCGCTGCGCATTGTATTCATTTTAAAATCTTAGACCGGAAAAGCAAAACATTAATATTGGGTCTTTACCTATGAAATTGGAGATTTTTTTCTTCGTTAATCATAATGTACCTACGATTCTGTAGCTCTTTCCAAATTTGTTTTTTATTTGGAAAATAGAATATATTTTCAAGATTTCACATGAAATATTTTTTAATGTCTGAGCTAAATCACATAATAAAAAAAAACTTGAACACAGCTCTTTTCGTGAGCTTCCCATATTATTTCTTTGATTCGCAGAAACTTTTATAAAGCGGTTACTTATAAAAATTAACACTGCTTATATTATACACACAAAGTTTATCTAAATTTGGATTTGCCGTTCCCAAAAAAATTACAAAATTGTTTGTATGGAGAAAACAGTCTTAATGAAATTCTTCATACAAAACGCCAATTTCATACCAACTTCAACCTAATATTTTCCTCGGACCTAGACGAACGAAACCCATGGACATTACCTAACATTCAAAGACCTTTTTATTAAATTTGGAATAAGTTACGTTAAAGCAATATTTGTTCCTTTAAATTTTCTGTAGCTTCGAATTCCCAAACCCAGTGTGTTCAACAGACAGGAGGCCAATGCACCTGCCGGGTGAAGGGGGCAGCCACCTGTCGACCTCGAGGGGGGAAGGTGGACATAAATTCGGGAGACATTTTAAAGATTCATAGATAATTCGAAACGAACTCGTGGGTTTCGTTTTACGTTCGGTTGGACAAATATAACGAGTTCCCAAAAAGTTTATACAACGGCATGATATTTGTCATTCAAATTTTAGTTACCTTGAGTAGAAAGGTGCTTGTTTAGGGAGAAAAAGAGGAAACTTTATAAGGATACTTAACTTAAAATGTCAAAAACAAACAAATAAACAAACATTCAAACTTTCGTATTTATAATTTAGTTAGATGCGAAAGTTTGTTGCTCAATCACGGCGAAACAAATGAACGGATTTAGATGAAATTTGGTATATAGGTAGAACCAGTGGCGTGCACAACGTTTTGCCATAATGTAGGCAGAATGATAAAATTTGCTATTAAATTTAAAAAAATACAACTACAAAGTAATAACTTACTCATAAAGCAATGCTCGCAGCTGTTTAGAATATTTCTGTACACATCAGTATGAATCAGGTGTCTTGACAATGGATTTCGAGAAAAGCTTACAATTTGCTAGGGTAGGCACTGCCTATCTGTATGGAGGGCACGCCACTGGTTCGAACATACCCTGGATTAAAACATAGGATATTTTTTATCCCAATAAATTGAGTAGTTCCCGCGGGATAAACAAATTTCCGCGATAAAACTAGAGTTTTCCACCCGCGTAAGACCTACGTCTTGTGCTTATAAGATCACACACCCTCTATTTAAAAAAGACAATATACGTGATTATAGAAATTACGCGCATGTTACTATGATACTGATATAATAGACACGCCTCAGTTACCGTCTAATGAAGTATACGTGTATAATTAAGTACCCTATGGCATTGTCGACACCGGTGCGTCTAATTTTCCGGTCTGTCGCCGAACCGGTTCGGTCCGGACTTACAACAAGCTTTTACTCACACATGTGATTGTACGTATTCTGTCCGTTTAAGGGTCCATTAGACCTCACTTGACTTAGGACCTACGGGTTTTGAAGCAATAAAGCGGATTTTAGTGGTTTTTATTTCGCGCTTAACGACGGCGCCATGTCTATCACTACAAACTCCAATCAACACCGACGAGTGCACTGTCTATCTGGGATTAAACCGATTTATTAAGGTTTTAGGTAGCGCTTTCATTTCGGACGCAACGAAACCTTTTCCAAAATGCGGTATAAACGATTATTTACAGGTATTTTCGAAACCGGTTCCGAGCCCTGCTTTAAACTGACATTCTCTGCCTAAAATTTACACAATTAGAGGAATAACGAAACCACTAACTATGTCATCAATCATCATATCAGAATTGTTTAAGCCATGTGGTGAAGAGTCATAGCTTTTTAAATATTCCAGTAAAATTCATTGCATGTACCTTAAAACATGTCCGCAGTATGTATGCGTCATCCCTTGAGATGTTGACCAGACAAGAGGTTGCTGCTTACGGGTAGTGTGACTCAACCGAACATTGTTAGATGAGCAACAACACCAATCGGACTTTTACCCATAAATTGTTTGTATTTCTTGAGACTAATAGATATTTTGAAATTCAAAATCGTGATGCACGTAAGTGAAATAGTTGTCAGCTGCTAGGTTTTGGTACTAACGTGGTACGACGGGATTTTAAACTTTCGAACGTTACATAGAGCTGTTACATCTAACTGTTGTACATCGGAATTTTAAACTTTCAAACGTTAGGCACATAGAGCTATGTTCGTTGTACTTCCAAACTAATGTGTTATATCGGGATTTTAAACGAACGTTATATCGAGCTATGTTGTACCTCCATACTAACGTGGTATCGGGATTTTAAACTTTCGAACGTTACATCTAACTATTGTACTTTTGTACAATTGCATTTCGAAATTATTCGACTCGTATCCTTTGGAATTAACATACATCGAGCTGTTGTACTTTCGAAGTAGTTTAACATCGGGATTTGAATGAAATTTCATACGTACATAGAGCTTATGTACTTTCAAATTAACGTACTACAATAAAACTCTGAACTAACGGACATCGAAACGGGCGGAACTTAAAATTCAGTATTAGAGTCCAGGAAGAAACGGATATGTTCGGGCGTATTGGACGGGAACGAGCTATGGCTTAATACTCTTTACTTTCCTTGATATATATATGATTCGAAATAAGGACATAGGATACAGCTCGATTATATCTGAACAGGAGTTATAACTCCAACCAATCGGACCACACACGAGGTGAAAAACGGAATGCGTCAATGTCAATTGGTTGTTGACCTGCTGATTACATCGTAGCTTAGCACTGATTGGCTGGCCCAAAGTAATTAACTATATTTGGTGAAAGTGAAGCCGAACATGAATTTCAATTATGTGAGGCGTCCTTGTAAACTGATAGAATCTAAGGTTAAGACTGCGCGGCGTTTGGAATGCTTGATGTAGTGATGATATCTTAATGATAGCTTCAATATGGTCGCTTATAAAACTATTAAATTGAAATACGGTTTAGCAAGATACCACGCTAATTTCTTCCAGGCGCAGCCTGTTGTCTATCCAAAAACAGAAGCTTCATTCCACGTCCTTCCGCATAGGGTTGGTCTTGACGCTTATGCATTTCATTGGCCACGCTCCCATTAGCGGGGGGGGGGGAAGTAGGAAGCCTCTTTACAATGAATGAATATATATATTTATTATCACAAACATTCAGATATACAATCTGCTTAAGAGTAATAATTTACTTAGGTAGTCAAAACTTAAGCAGCAGAAGTTGTGTTAACGGGATCCAAGTTCAGCTTTGTGCTGTTGTGATTTTCAATTTAGTCCTTTTTATAAAATCGCCACCAAACACTCGAAAAACATTACCCTCGTTCCTTGGACAGTCGGTTAAAAAACACGAGAGAGCACAACATACCCCGGCCATATGACTCATGTATCACTCACCTGTATCATCTGGGTTAACTATCCGAGTCTTCATTGACTCACTGAATCTCGAGAATCTTTCCTGTGCCTTTCGAAATCTGACACCGATTATTCATTACCAGGATGCGATATCAGGATCGCTTAGAGAAGGGTTACCACATGATTTGGTTTTGTTTGGTGTAGTGGTTAGAAACTCTGACCACTATACCAAATGGTCGCGGGTTCGAATCCCGCAATACAAAGTAAACTTCTGAAACCACCTTTAGTATGGAAGTTCAACAATTTTTGGCTGGTGACTCGACTTCTAATTAAGAACAACTATCGCCTAGGAACCGTAGCCGCATTCAGCCGAAAATTGTAGGACTTCTATACTAAAGGAGGATTCAGAATGGTTTACTGTGTATGGATAATCGAAAATTTTTTGGTCGAATTCGACAAAGGATTCTTGGGGAAAGTAGTTCGTAATCAGGAGTGGAGTCCTCAGTAAACAAGAATTACACGAATTAAATTTCACCTTGTATAGTATATTTACCGATACGTATAGAAGACATGTTCTACTTGAGAGGGTATTAAAATCCTACAATTGTTAAAATACTTTGTAAGCCCCCTAACCAACTGCCAGGATAGAAATTTTTATCCACAACGGTTTGGTACTTGACCTCAATCACACCTGATGTTAAGTGAAGATGAGGTCGAAGGTGAAAGCGTACTGACCCGGAAACCCCAACACATTTGGAGGACTGGCTATCTCTGACAACCGGAACCCAACAATGCCATTAACATTGCTGCTTGGCGGCAAATTTAGATAAAATGGTGGTAGATAGCCAGGCGGACGTTTAAAACGACCTACCACCAACCAAACCGAGTACTTAAACATGTACCCCGCTGGGGATCGAACCCGCGACCTCCGAATCGTAAACCCAATGTTGTTTACATTGAGCCACGGAGGCGGTGTAATAAGAATAGGAATTTCTTGAATTGGAGCACATTGTTGTCAATACTGTGAAGCATCAACACATAGGTATACCGTTATCTACTATTGGAATACAATCAAGTCTAGAGCGAATAAATTTATGTGCCACGACAATTCGTGACTGTAAAAATGTAATGCAATCCAGAAACGTGAGTGAACATAAATCCTGGTCGTTGGTTAGTTTTAAAATTAATTCAGTCATCACAAAAGGTAATCGGTAACATTATAAAAGTTAATCAGTAGTACCACTTGATTCATTCGCGGTGAACGAGAACATTCGCGAGCAACGGCAGTTCGGTAAGTAATTAACAGCAATGCGGCTTTATGAGACTTACACCGTTTTATTACCCGACTGCCCCTGAAAGGACATGTTTTTTGAGTGTATGTACATTTCTATGTGACCTCCTGCAGCCGGCTTCCCCGATTTTGGAGTGCAACGCGTCATTCGATTCGTCTTGATCCCCAGAGTGTCATACGTTACATTTTTTATTAAAAAATGCAACATGGCGTCCGAGAAGTGCAAAACGCTGTCGGGTTTTTTGGGTTTTAAATACTCATAGTCTTTTTATTTCTATTTTATATTTTCAGGCTGTTTTATTATATTGGTGTAACATACCTCAAAAAAAATTTTGAAGCCGAGTTAGACAGGTTTAAAGATCACAGTCAGCGTCACAGACAAATACTCCTGTTGTGGGAACACGAAAGCTCAGCAATACGATACTGTTCTAATAGAAGTCAATGTTTTTGTGATAAATAGCGACACTTATTCCAGAGTCATGGATGTTTCTATAAATATTTATGTTTATTCGTTATCTGATATCCGTAGTATAGGCTTTGTCTAGTTTGGGTCTGACTTCTGCTGAACAATATTATGCCTTTATTACTCATGAAAACTCAAAATACACAAAATTCAGCAATACAAAAATAAATATGACATTACATTACTCACCATCCACAGACTATATGAATCCAAGACCAAATAAAACAAGCATTAAAGTACCTACTTATGTTTATGATAATAATAATTTGTAACAAGTTGTATTACTGTTCATTATAATAGCGTATGTCTGTGTACAGTCCAAGTTGCGTTTGCAATTTACGTAATGTCTTGTTAATCAGAATTAAATTCAGGCCGAGATAGGCCGATGACTAAGTTATTAACAAAACATCTATATTAAAATGAATTATACTTTTTAGTAAGCAATACTGGGTAAAACATGAGTCGTTCAATGAGGATAACAGGGTACAATAGTAACGTGAACTGACGTTTGACGACGTCGAAATTTCAATCATTATGCCCAACGGGTTAGTTCCTTACCTCAACCACACCAGGAGGCTGATCGTGCTAAATTTGAACGATAATACCAACGCTAAACCATAACCAAAAACGTTAAGTACATTTCGTATCGCGGTAATCATTTGAACGGAAATTAACTTAGTTCTTTTTAACACTCATATCAAATCAAATCACAATATTTTATGAGCGTGATGTTAAGAGCGTTTATCCCACACGGTAGTTCATACAAACTTTCAGTCCAAATTTTTCGAAATGAATAGACCGATACATAATATCACGCCTGTTTCCCGTAGGGGTAGGCAGAGATCACAGACTTCCACTTGCTACGTTCCTGACACACCTCTTCTGCTTCCTTCACTCTCATAAGGTTGTTCATACATGCTCGTCCGTTTAGGGTACTCTTGACTTGGCCTTTCTTTAAAACGTCCCCGATTTGATCATGGTACGTTCGTCGTGGTCTTCCCCTACCAACACTACCATCCACATTCGCTTCGTATATCTCTTTCGTAAGTCTTATTTCATTCATCCTCTCCACATTTCCAGACCTTTCTCAGCATACCTTTTTCAATCTTTGTCACTACGTCTTCATTCACACTGCTTAACTCCCTATACGTATAAGTAGGATAAATAAATCTAAAAAGTTATGAGCTCTTACCAGAAACCCCCAAGTTATACTATTTTATGTTGTTGCTTTATGTAGCTGGAACATTGTTGCTTGGCGGCAGATATAGATAAGATGGTGGTAACTAGCTTCAAAAATGCTCTACCACCAAGCATACCGAATACTAAACATGTACTCCCTGGGAATCGAACTCGACCTCTGTTTTGTAAACATTAGGTATGTTGTTTTACCAAGAGCCACGGAGACGGTTAAACACCGATTAACATCAGAATTAACTTTCGTAAGTAGGGATTAAAATGTTAAAATGACAGGTTCAAATGACACGAAAGTTTTTTTTAAGCACAACGGGGAAGCACTTGATCTAAATCACACCTGATGTTAAGTGAAGATGAGGCCTAAGGTGGAACCGTACTGACCCGGAAACCCCATCTTATTTGGGGTTTATGTCATTCAGTGTTTATTGAGACTGTCCCTCACACAAGCACTCATGCTAGTCCGAGCCGTCTTGGTGGATCGATCTTGAGATTGAGACCGCGTCTCAGTCTCAATACAATTTTTTTTGATACCGTTTTAATATCCAACAGATTCTCAAGCGTCACCTTATCGCCATCTCAATGTTGAGAGCGGTTTATTGATACGGACCTTAGTCACCTCTGTTTTTGATTTGATGTATGTTGTTGTGGTTTTTTTTTTCTCGGTGTGTGGATATAAACAATGCTATTAACATTACTGTTTTGAGGCAGACTTAGATAAGATGGAGGTAGCTAGCCAGGCGGACACTTGAAATGCCCTACCACGAGTCCAAGAGGCTAAAATTTCGTAGTTTAAAATGCCCTACCACCAGTCTACAAGAGCCTAAAGTTTCGTAGTTTTGGAATACTTAATAACTAGGTTAAACCAGGAATCTTATTTTTCAATTTCCATACTGCCCAAGGCAACTCAATTCAGTGGGCACTTAGACATGACGCGTGACAGTCCACTGGTGGGTCAAGCAAGGTCCCTCAAACAAAAGTACAATGACCAATAAGACGTATTTACGTTACGCCTCATCAGATTCAAATGTCCCTAGGGCTGCCAAAAGCATTTATGTTGACAATTTCACGAGGCGATTAGTGAAATGATTATCGCTTTTATAGCTATTTGCGACAAACAAAGAAGCAAAAGTAATGCAATTGTTTTATAAAACAATTTCACACAATCGAAATAACCTTCAATAAAACCAGAATAGATTCTTAATATTCAAACAAGAAATTAAGCATTTAAAGCGTTTCATTCAACTCAAATACATTTTCAGCTAATTGCCTTTGTTATTATTAGCGTGTAGTATTGTTTCTTTTCTTTATCATATAAAAATAACGTTCTTTTGGTCAAGTAATTGTTATGCTGAGACTTCTGACAATGGAAGTTGTGAATCGCGAAAGAAAGAAGGTTTTATACTGAGCACGTGACTAACACCACCTGCTCTACTTCTAGTAAACTTTACTACACTGATCCCTTGGTGAATGTGTTTCATATAAACTATGTAAACGATTGAGTTTTGTGAGCTCATTATAATCAACTTTTATCTTAACGACCTTGCTTTCCATCTCTAAACAACCGATAACCATGAAAGCTATTTTCGATATTTTAATAAAGATAGTATTTTACATTTGAAGATAAAGATAATACACGAATTTCTTCGGCAATCCCAACCAACAAGTTGAAATATTTTTGAGAGGTATCGGAATGTGACGCGATACATTTTTGATAATAAGACAAGTTTTATATGTAAGTGCAAAAATTACGAAGAATATGAATATAATAAGTTGTAACAACTACGTAACAACCCTAGCGCCAACGCGTAGTAAGAGTCCGGTGCAATGACTTCCACGTCTTCCAACACATGTTTGTGGTTTTCAACGTTCAATTTGCACTGTGTATTAAAAAAGAAAATAACTTGCAATATACACTCACGAGCCCCCTCACATGGTGAGATGAACACAGGCACACTCATCTTTGTGGCTTTGATGAGCATATTTTTTTTTCAAATTCTTATGGAAAAACAATTAAATTAAAACAGAATCGTCATCATCCACAAATTAAGGACCGATTAGTGTATTGATAGTGACCCTGCCTTCGAATCAACGGTTGCGGATTCGACTCCAGCTAGGGATGAATGTTTGCATGATGTATGAATTGTTATCTAGTATCCATTAATAGAACCTTTGTTTAGGTTGGAACTAGAAGTGACCAAAATATTTTTTATACCTATATCTTCGATATTGACTATATGTATACTTAGTGAGCGTGAAAGAAAGAGAGCAATAAAAATAATGTGTTTTTTTTTGGAGGTGGCATCTAATTTTAAGCTCATTGATATAGATTTAGAGGTATTTATTAATTGTATCTGCTAGTAGAGACTTGTAAATAACTTATACATTTCAATTTAAGGGTTATCAAATACTTGTGTGTAAATTTATTCGAGTCTTCCTAAGAGATGTTCTGACGGTTTGACGACCTGTTTGGTGTAGTGGTTAGAAACTCTGACCACTATACCAAATGGTCGCGGGTTCGAATCCCGCTAGGGGCATATGTTTGTGTGATGAATACGGACATGTGTACCCGAGTAAGTATTTATTTACAAAAAAAAAACTATTTATGTAGTATATCAACCATCTGGTATCCACAACACAAGCCTATAGTTGCTTACTGTGGAACTAGATGGCGCTGTGTGTATGTCTAAGGATATTTATTCATAGTTTGACGTTCAAAATAGAGATTTAAGTTGACTGTCACATTCTATTCAGAAACGGTAACTTTCGTCACTTTCACTTAATTCAATTTGTTTAATTTTTTTGTAATAAAAAATCATCAATTCCACTTATTTACATACATACATTTTTCCGTAGGAGTAGACGAGACCACCGACTTCCACTTTCTACGATCCTGACACCTCTTTCGCTTCAATTATACTTTCATAAAGTTGTTCATACATGCTCATCTATATTTAGACAATAATGAAACTAAAGTAACGATTATCTGATGCATGAAATATTCATGATTCAATAATACGCATCCTTAATTACCACTATATATATATAGATAGATAGATAAATCGTTTATTTGCATCTCCAGTCACACACACACCATAAGTTCCAAAGTAATTGGATAAACATATTTTATAACAATCCATAAAAGTAACATCAGGAAACACTAGAGTATGTATGTATATAAAGCTTTGGGTAATGTATAAAAAATATTGAACACTACATAATTATTTTGTATATGTATTGATGATAGTAGGTATACTTAGCGTCCCCTAATTATTTATTCATTTGACATAAAATTAGTTAATGAAAAAAGTGACCGAATGTGACGCTTGTAATGCTAAAATTACCATCACTTTGGGAAAGTGACAACGTATTTGATTCATAATTTTCGTCAACTTAAGACGTCTCTAGTACAAACTCGACGTTGACCCATTATAGTGAGTAGGGTTAGTGACTACATATACTTGTCTTGGACGTAAAACCCGGCAGTTGGCCCCACGACCGTTACAATGACTCACTGCGATGTTACATCACTATCCATAAGTTCTACATTAAATATACTTTTAAAAACTTTTAATGCTCCATCATGATTATCACATATAATTCTAGTACAAAGATGAGTAGCATATTGTCCATCAAGGAGATCCACTGGCAATCTTCTAGCTCTATTTTCTGACCCTCGTACGTCATGTATAATGGAAATTGCTCATGACAACAAAACAAACTAGCCCGTATTCGACTATCTTGCCATTTGCCATCAGGGAGTTCCAGTCGCTATATCCCGGCTCCATTATCGATCAGCTCGATGGTGTAGTATATTGATAAACTCGCTTTATTTCGGTGTTTCACCGTAGCGTAATGATTTACTGCAACATAACGCATATCGCGTAGTCAGCGCCGATACCAATATTATATATAGGCTTGTTATTAAAGGCCTCGTTCGTGCAACATCACAATAGACAACGAGTCTTATTTACGGATGCCCCCGTCTCTCGACCAACCACCAACTGCATTATCACATGGCGATCCTGCCAGGATTTTGCACCATAATATTACATTGTCACCGAACTTATATAAATATGCCAAAAATGGTATGCAAATATTGAAACGGACAACTTACATAGGAACATTACAAACTAAATAAAAGCATGTAAAAACAACATTATCATCCTTAATCTGACAAATTATACTTTTGTCAAATAAAATATTTGTGTACCTTGACACCGTATATTATCTCCAATATTTACATTCAGTGTACTAAGTATCGGGAATTTGTCAATAAAACAAAAAATACAAATTATTCATCTAAATTTATTTTATCGCCTTCAAAGTAGGCCCCATCGCTTGCAATACAACATCTCCACCGCTTCACCCAGTCTTCCATACATTTTTCATAGGCTATTTGCGGTATGGCCTTTAGCTCATTCAGCGAATTTTCTTTTATGGCTTCTATCGACTCAAAACGTTTTCCTCGAAGTGGTAATTTTAACTTGGGAAATAAAAAAAAGTCAGACGGAGCCATATCAGGTGAATACGGTGCTTGGTCGAGAACTTTTGTTGAATTTTTCGCTAAAAACTCTTTCACTATAATGGCTGTGTGTGATGGTGCATTATCATGGTGCAGCATCCATGAGTTGTGTTGCCACAAATCTGGACGTTTTCGGCGGATACTCTCACGCAAACGCTTCATGACGCCTAAATAATATTCTTTATTCACTGTTTCTCCCTCTGGAAGGAATTCGGAGTGAACCACACCACGGTAGTCAAAAAAAACTGTCAGCATCACCTTGATTTTGGAGCGACTTTGCCGCGGTTTTTTGGGTTTCGGCTCGTTTTCGAGACGCCATTCTGAAGACTGTTGGCTTGTTTGCATGTCGTACTCATAAACCCATGTCTCGTCGCCAGTTATTATACGTTTCATAAAGGTCGGATCCGTAGAAGCTCGGGAAACCATGTCTTCAGCGACATGCTTTCGCTGCGCTTTTTGAACAAAATTGAGCTCTTTTGGAACTAGTCGAGCGGCGACGCGTTTCATGCCTAAAATGTCAATGAGAATGTTGTGGACGGACTTAAAAGATATGTTCACCTCACTAGCCAACTCTCTCAGACTCATACGTCGATTTTCGAGCACTAGCTTCTTGATTCTGTCGATGTTTTCTTTGGTCGTAGCGGTTGAAGGTCTACCAGAACGAGGCAAGTCTACTACTACTTCTCGGCCTTCTTTAAAAGCCTTATACCATTCATAAGCCCTTGTTTTCGATATACACGATTCGCCGTAGGTATTTCGCAACATTTTTAGTGATTCACCACATGAAATATCATTTGAAACACAAAATTTAAGGCACACTCTTTGTTCAACAATATTTTCCATTGTAAAAATCGCCGAGGACTCAAAACTATGACCAACAAAAAGTGTAGTTTAAAACAAATTAAATGACAGATCCCGCTCAAATTTTGCGCGCTAAATCAGTACAGTGCTACCAACATGCAGTAAAAAAATTAGAACGACCTCTTTTACGCGGGTCTTTTTATTGACATATTCCCGATACTTTTTACACAGAGTAGTATAATTAACTTTTGAAGAATCTCTATTTACCGGACTGCAAGAAGGAGGTTTTTTCTGGTGAATGTATGTAGATTACTATGTTACCTACTGTAGCCTAAACGCCCTGATTCATTTTGTTGTCAGATGTTAGATTCGTCTAGGCCAGGGCGAACGTACCGTATAGAAATGAGGACTTCCAACACTAGACCGTCGTGAAGCTTCAGGATGTTTATTGGCTCCAAAGTTTAGGAAAAGTGTGCATGAAGCTCACAATATTAATCGTCGGATTTACCATTGTCAGAGTTTTCTTATGAAACGTCATTTAACTTCTCCCTGGTAGTTCTCGACAAAATTATTTTCATGACTCCAAAGTCTGGATCCAGTTCACAGCCGCTGAGGTAAGGTCATTAAGTTCTGCTACTCTTCTATGCACCGCAGTCTCAAGACGATGACCTTCACAGCCCCACTTGTAGAGGTGATTATAAAAGTCAACCTGGTCTGGAACCAACATTTTTGGGACAAGAGAAGACTTTGCTAGCCATATTGACGAAAACTGGTCACAAAACCGCCTTGTTTCCTCTGCGATCGTAATATGACTCACTACTAAAATGTGATCTGACATTGTTCGAATAAAAATCTATCCTTATTATAATCCTTTTTCCTATTGCATAAGTCACAAATTCCATAAGTCGGTAACCGGGTCATCTGTCAACATTGTACTAAACTGCTATTGATGCTCGTTCTTCTCTGAGAGGCAGCCTTATAAACGAGCTGTAATGTTAACTTTAAGTTAAAATCTTTTTATCTCATGGTCGTGAAATTTACTTTTTTGACTGTTGAGTGTTTCTGTATCCCGACCTACAATTTTTATGAGGACAAGTTTCAACCGCACATGAATATTTTAAAGGACTTAACAATTAGTTAATTACATTGCCCTTTAATATAGATCATGGAGCCTCAAAAACCCAAAAACTTTCTCGAGCATCTCGAGACAATAGCAACAGCCGTGACCCCAATCCGCGCGTGCGCAGGCCACTCGTTGCGATCACGGCCTGTGACCGCTCACCGGCGCAGTACCGGTTAGTGATCTCTAATGAGGGTTCAAGTGCTTAACTTGTGATGAGGCGACGGCAATTCAAGCTTAACTATACCAGGAAAATGCATTTGCGTCAGGTCGGACGTACAACTTGACTGAAATAATATATGTACCTAGCTTAGTACCGCAGTTAATGTATGTCTAGTTATATGGACAAGTTTTTTAAAGTGTTGGTTGGTGCTAGGGCATTTTTACCTAATCAGCCATTTTATCCTTAATCTACCGTCAAACAGAAATGCTGCTCGCATCTTTGTGTCAGCATTGCTGTGCCCCGCCCCGACTATTTGGAATAAGATAAACTCCTCCAAATAAGTTGGAGATTTTGGGTGAGCGCGCTTCTACCTCCGGCCTTATCTATAACTAAATATTTAAAATTTGAATCTTGCTCATAATTGCTCGCGCCTAAAATACATATATGCTCGCGTGGGGTTTTTACAGATCCCATTTTCAAAATCAAAGTACTTGTACTACAGAATTAGAGTTTGTTTATTTGGAAATCTGGAAAATCAACAAAAACAAAATATATTTTTTGTAGATGATCAGCACATAGCATAGTCAAATGCTCATTACAAATTTAGCGCATCATGATTTCATTTTCACGTCTTTTGTTCTTGGACAAAAGATACATCTATCTTTGGAAATTGACGGAGGGGGTGTCGTAGACGATTCGGGTCTCTCAATTTCCATACTTCGCTTCATATGTTTTTAAAATGATTAAACCAAAACGCACCCCCAAAAAAGTCACGCAAGTGCTCGCGCGGGGTCCGTTTGAACCCCAGACGCACTCTCCAGACACAATAAAGCAATCCTGGTACACGCATGCAAATTAATTATGAAGTAATGAGCGTTTTAGGAAGCTACTAGGCATATAGAGAAGATAGTTTAGAACAAGAACTCACTGTTTTAGATTTAAGCATAGTCGTAGTCTTTAGAGTATTAAATAAAAAGAAACAAGTTAATTTATAAACCATATTTTTGTAAACAAGAGTGTGTCTGTGGTGATTTAAATTACTTTTAATAAAAAAAAGAAAAAGTCAAGGAATGATACAACTTTGAATCTGCACTGGGATCCAAATGAACCCTGCGCGAGTAATTATGGGTTAAGTCGGCCGATGTTGCAACTCCTCCAAAATACCGTCGCATTAAGACGCTGGCAACTTCCTACCCCAGCATGCCGGAACGTTAGTTTTTCCTGCGATGTCTGATCTGGTTAACTACCGGAGGTTCCCACGACTCTAGTTATGGGGCCCTGGTTACGCGACGTTACGTGTGTTAAACCAGACTGGTTACGTTGATAATTACTGTAATAAGGTGGTTATAATGAGAGATCCAGACGCCGGCACCAGTCCGTGTTCGATAGAGATATTGGAAACACGCAGTAAAGATGTCTTTTTTTTATAATTAACTGGATACGCGTTTGACCACAATCTCACCTGATGGAAAGTGACGATGTGGCCGAAGATGAAGCAAGTACGAGTAGATGCCTATTACCCTCCTCTTGAAGATCCCAAGATTGTAAAATTCGGGAAAGACTGACGCCGGAAGGGAGTTCCATGCATTGGCTGTTCGCATTATGAATGAAGAGTCGAACCGCTTAGTGTGAATGTTCGGTACGTTAATTAGACGTGGAAATTAAATCCTGATGACTGTTCTTTTAACCTTTCCCTCCATGAACCGGTCAGCGACATTCCGGCTACCTTTTCTTTGCTTTCTTCACAAACTATAACACTAGGTAAGTATATTAAAAAGATTAAGCAGACTGTACAACAAATATAGTGACACTCTAGACATCTCTTACGACTCTTTAGCTAAACTTTAAAAAAGTCTGTTACTATTGCACCAAAGATTTTTTCCTTAGTATAGTTTCCAGTAGGGCTTCCCATAAAATATATTTATAGTTAAATGTGCATTTAGTTCTTTTTTGTTTTATATATATTAAGTTGTGCCTGTATTAGTGCAACATTTGTTGATGAATCAATAAATAAAAATTAAAAGCTTTTCTTGAGTTCCTTGCTTATCCTTCTCTGGGGGAATATCATAATATTACGATATTTAACTTATAAACAACATATTTTTGCTTTGTTTAAGCCTTTGAGCGCCACGCCGGTCACCGGTGACCGGAAAACAATTGATTTTCAATTGTGTCTGCGTCGCGGCAGTTAACGTGTTAACTTTAAATTAAAAAAATCAACAATTTTTTTTTATGCGCAACGGGTTACCACTTGACCTCAATCACACCTGATGTTAAGTGAAGATGAGGCCGAAGGTGGAAGCGTACTAACCCGGAAAACCGCATCCTATTTGGGGGACTGGTTATCTTATCTCTGACAACCGGAACACAACAACACTATTAACATTGCTGTTTGGCGGCAGATTTAGATAAGATGGTGGTAGTTAGCCAGGCGGACATTTAAAATGCCGTACCACCAACCAAATCATTAACAAAGGCTTTATTAATAGCTAAATAATTCTTATACGATAGAGTAGAGAGAAAGACTCGACGACCGATTGGTGTAGTGGATAGTGACCCTATCAGCGAAACCAACGGTTGCGGGTTCCAATCCCGGAGGGGTAAATGTTTATGTGATGAGTACGAAAATTTATTCCCGAGTCATGTATATGTTTATCCGTTATCTGGTATCCATAGCACAAGCTTTGCTTAGTTTAGGACTAGACGAATGGTGTAAGTGTCCGAAATATTTATTTATTGAACAAAATCCTTTGATTGTAACCATCAAAACATAATGGGAATCAATTCATCCAGTTTCTTACCACTACTGGCTCCAAATGGAGAATGTTACCGTGGAATCCAGTTGTGTGATGTGTGACGTAGGTACCTACACAATGACATTTGCACATTTCGGGTCGGCTGTTGAACCTGCCGTGGGTGGTCGGACGGATACTAACTTGTCAGTAATGTTATTCAATTTGTAGACTGGAGGATCCTTTGAACGGCGCCTTCATTGGATAAATTAAATTTCTTTTTAAATACAGAATAAATCAAAAAAATCACTCTCAGCTGCATTCGATAAGCCTAAAACCTAAATTACTTTGATAAAGGCTATTTTCCAGAATGCACGATTATAAAAAAATTGCTTTTATCGATAATTTTAAATTCTCGAAAATAACCGAAATTATTGGGTATTATTTATTTATTTTATTTTATTTATTTATTCGTTTTCAACAAACTTTACAGCATATTATCCTTATATATTACTTAAAATTAAATTACATACTTATTAAGCCAATTATAAAGTTTGACATATTACTATGCATACAACACGCGGTAAAACACGGGGAAATTAAACTAAACTAAAACACAGATTAGTACCAAGTGCCCTAAAATACAGAGACATCACTCGCAGAAACAGCTGATGATAGCATGGATTTTTTTTTTACATGTATTTACCTGTTCTCCTGTCGTGTGTATGTGTGTGTGTGTGTACGTAAGTTTGTTGTGGATGTGTGGGAATGTATGGGAGTATTAATGCTTTATAATAACGTACTATAGCGATAGGAGTGTACGTATTATTTGTATGGTAAATTCGGGTCTTCCCAGATGAAAGATATCTACCTCAGGGAAACATCTCCCATTATAATTAGCCTTTAGGCTTTCCGAGTGCAGGTCAGAGCAATATTGAAAATGTAATTTTAATTCTTCCAATGAGAGCCACTGGACGGAATAAAGCGTACTGATCCGGAAACCCCAACACATTTGGGGGACTGGCTATCTTATCTCTGACAACCGGAACACAACAATGCTATTAACATTGCTGCTTGGCGGCAGATTTAGATAAGATAGTGGTAGCTAGCGAGGCGGACATTTAAAATGCCCTACCACCAACCAAACCGAGTACTTAAACATGTACCCCGCTGGGGATCGAACCCGCGACCTCTGAATCGTAAACCCAATGTTGTTTACATTGAGCCACGGAGGCGGTTATATAGAAAAAGGAGAGGTTTTTCCCATTTATAGAAATTATTTATAGGTACATGAGAAACACTGGAGTAGATCCCTACACATGTTAAACATATTCAACTGATCTTACATCCGGTAGGTACAAAAACCGCCATGTTGTCATTTGAAACTTAAAAATTCAAAATCGGAACGAGCGCGTGCGCCGACCTTCGCGCGGAGGACACCGCGGGGGGTGGCGGGGGAGAGGACCCAGAACCACCGCACGAACTGGACGGAAAAAAATTGGTCAATGCATGGCGACGGGACTGAGGGTTCCGTACGGCAGCTTTTCATGATGGATTAAAAAGAACATGGCTCAATGGCTTGTACAATACAAGTGTAACGCAAGTAGAGAGGACGAACGAGAAAGAAATGTTTGTGTAAAAGTCAGGATTTGCATGAAGAGATTGATGAGAGTTATGAGATTAAATGTGTGTGAGATTGTAGCAGTTGGAGCTCTCTGGTCTCTACTCTTACACTTATCGAACTGTGAAATTTTATTTTATTATCCGTTTTATTTTATTATTGAACCTTAATTATGAACATATGTCGTTGTCTCAATCTTTTGTAAGCTAATTCGCATATATATTTACTTATTTATTCCAATCTACCGACAGTGTATCTGTATCTATTTGAGTAGCTATACTGCATTTGAATACACATATACCACGTGACATTATTCACTGACGCGCACTGTAAAATATGCTTGTCTGGTTATTCTCTTTTGTACCAGTGTCTCCTCGTGGGTAATAGCTGAAAATCAGTGTTTTCCTCCCTGAGCAATTATACAAACTGAGCTATGACCCATTTGTACGGCTGTTGCACACACATACTCTAGGGTATTGTATCCTGATGTTACTGTTATGGATTGTTATAAAATATGTTTATCCAATTGCTTTGGAACTTATGGCATGTGTGTGACTGGAGATACAAATAAACGATTTATCTATCTAAATTATGAATGTATGATAGAAAAGCATACAAAAATTGTATTTGAATAAACGCTCTTATTCTATGTGAATAGATAAACAGCAAAAATTGGTCACTGCAGGACTCGCCCTAATCGTCACGCTGGCTGGGTAGATTGGCGACCCCAGATATTTTACAAGCTCCGTAGAAAGTAGGTAAGCTCCAGCAGCTCACTTGCATGTAAAGCTAGTTATCGTGAAACGACAGACGCAATTAGATGTTATAATTGATGGGAACTAATGATGATGACCAAGCCAGTAAAGATGAAGCTGAGGAATGATTGTAACTACCTAAAGTCAGATTTACATGAATAATAATAAGAATAATAAAAGGTATTTATTCACCACAAAGTTAATTTAACAAGTAATTAATTGATAATAAATTAGGTCAAACTGTGATGAAAAGGTAGGAACTCAGCAGATTTGCTGATTTTCAGTCCCCCCCAAGTAGAGTAGTTGCTGCCACAAAGGAATTAATTACTATTACTCTATGAATAAATTTAAACATTAACTAAAAGTAAATAAAAACCAAAATCTATATCTAAAATCAACTAAAAAAGAACTGCAAGTGGATAAATCATAAAAAGCTAGACACGAGAAGGTATCATGTAGGTAGGTATTTAGTAAAATTTCAATACTTATGTGTGAATGTGCGAGTGAATTTAATTGTTCTCAAATTATTATTTACAAATTTAACAAATTTAAATCATATCCGAATCATACTGGTAGAGAATAGTCAATATCTTACCACAGTTGGTCATATGCCTCAACCACAGCGCAACTCCCATCTCATTCCATAGGAGGATTTTGTCCTAAGCGCTACGCTGAGCAGGCTGATTGGAGGTGGTAGAATTTTGGAAACGTCGTACCAATGGCACTCACTGGTTAACGCTGCTGTGTTCACGGTTCCTAGACGCCTTTTACATACCCACGGTAAGAAAGGATCATATTATTAGCAGAAATTATGAAAGAAATTCATATTGTAACAACAATGCTTTCATTGTTGCTTGTACAGATAACAGGGAGAAACACAACTGATGTTAGAGACAGTGGTAAGATGACCTCATTGAAAGGAACTGATTAAAACTCACATCTGCAAGACATAAATGATACTGTGAATGACATGAAGGGAGTCGACGGGTATTTCGGAATATACTTCACCAAACTTTGTACTCCGCTGGAGATCACACCCGCAAGCTTATTAGCACTAACCCCAATATCCGAAGTTACTATTTTTGCCAAGGAAAGGCTACAACACCGAGATTTTCAAGATCTTCATACTAGAATGGGCTAATTGCTCTCCTTTTTATCGTAAAAAAGCTGTATATATCAAGACTACATAATTGTCTCCAATGCCGTATGAAGACGACATAGTGCAAACCATAAATAAACTTGCATCAAGATAAGATTGTCGGTCTAGTCATCAACTGAACCCTAAAGTTGAAACAACTAAGTGACGTCCTTGACGCACCTTGCTACATATCCAGTTATCTACGGCCGGTCTCTAATCTCTAACCTTTAACAGGAGGACTTAAAGTCGAAACTCGAGTAAGATTTTAGAGAACAATTGTATGGCCATTAGAATTCCAAATGGGTGGGATTGGTCCTGGAGATAATACACGTTGAATATTATGAAGGCATGTCTGTAGACTTGTTGTGACACCGAGACACAAGCAGGTCGGAAAATTACGTCACTAACTATACATATACCTGTAAACACAAATCGCCTTTCCTGTAATGGAAAGAAGGTCTCTGATGCCGCTATTCTCTCTCATTTAAGAAACAAGATTCTTGTCGGTTTAGAATTTTTCATATTTCTTCTTCAGTTTATGAGCTATGCTCCTGTCGGTGGAGTAATGACCACGCCTCTTAGCTTTCCGTACTCAATTTTCATTCCAGTTTACAGGGAAATAATTTTATTGGCTGATGTTTTCCTTCAGAGCCCTTAGCATGTGTTCCCATGCGCTTACGTCGAAAGTGCCTTTTACCTTTGGAAGATTACAAGTGGGTTACAAGGTTTCAACGGTTTATTCGTTTGTCATACTGAGATTAAGTGGAAAGTCTTCTTTAATTTATGAAACAAGTTGCACTGACAAGAGCTTAGATATTTCATTCCTTTCTCTATCTTGCATACCTTGAGTTCTGTCTGCGACAAGACATTTGTCTTTTCTGTAACTTCGTAGGATCAATTCATCGTGTCGCTTACACTCTTCAGTTGTCTCCGGTTCCCTCAAGACTCTCCAGGACTGTGTTGTTCTCTCATTATCATTTAACCGATTTTGTCGACATAAAATATGAAACGCCAATTCTAAATTGAAACTTACTGGACAAAGAGCCCACACAAATAATAAAAAGCATAAACAAAGAGCGCGAAAGGGAAAAGAAAGACAAAAGCGGCCAGTCAACCTCCGACCCGAGTGCGGAGCCGCTGAGCGTTGTTTCGACATCTCGCCGTCACAGTCGGCGACAATGACCGCCACATCGATATAGGCTATGTAGAGCTGACAATCACCCCGACTGACATTTTTCTCTCTTTATCTTTAGGAACTTTGGATCACTATGTGACTAAGTCAGTTTCATAGCACCCCAAAACAATCACCTTCACTACTACAATAAATGACTCGTTTGGTACAAACTTACATCCATAAAACGATATAACAACCTGGCTTCACCTGACAGTGGAGAAGAAAGAATACTTCTCCAAACTCCAAATCTTTAACATCAAGTTTTAATGATCGTATGAATATGTCACGTTGGGTTGCGTTCCGCTCACATTCCATCAAAAGATGCTGAATATCTCCTACACATTCACATTTCACAATTGGGAGACGGCGACTTCAGGAAAGCAAACTTTTTTAAAGGCATAAAACGTTAGTCCTCCAAGATCAATAATAACATTCTGAAAGACGCTAACTAACTATTAAGTGCATCCTTGAAAGATCACATTAATATCGCGGTATTGCCTAGAGCTCTTTTGAAAATCGAAAGCAGTGTTGGTATTTCTATCCAATTTCATACGCTACTTGAAAAATTTAATTACAAAATAAAACGTGATTTTGATCGTTCTTTGAAAGTAGGTGGTACATCAAATATACATTTTCATGTCCAAACTGTGTGCACCGAGGTATAAAAGAGGCTCTTGGTGACCTGACAACACTATCGTTAACGGGGCTCGGACAATTATATAAACGCAATTACAAGCGGCTTGTAGCGCAGAGCGACAGACTCCAAGCAGTCAGCACCGACATTTACTCGTAAGGGTTCTGTATACGTAAAACACTCTTAATTTTTGATATGATGATGTAAGGTGATGAGTCTTTGTAAGGTCACCTGTCTATCAGCATTCTACAGAATTCACCACACGAAGCCAGTGCAATTGCTGGATTTGTGTTGTATTGGCCATTTGATGGACAGTTTTTTAAGCCGCCTCTGTAGGCCACCGACTTGGCTTAACGACTGCCTTCGATTAAAAACTCCGCGATCAACTATTTAACGTGCCCTTATTTAAAATGCACGTAGTGGTAGCCCATCCCTGACTACGGCCGACATCGCTTAACTTCGCTAATCGAGAACGAATAACGCGTTTCCAAAGTGCGTTTACAATGTCGATAATTCTAACGCCGGAGAGAGCTACGCATTAAAATTTATTACAAGATGGAAAAGCATTATTGAACCTTGGTGACTTTAGTGAATATAATAGCACAGGTGATGGTAAGAAGATTGCATAAAAGTTACATTTAATAAATCACGTAACAATACAAGTCATACAGGGTGAGTCACCGTATAGGAAATGATTCATAACTGGGTGATTTAGAAAACATTCCAATACCGTTAAACATATTTTTTGTTTTTTTTTAATGGTTAACTGGATACGCATTTGACCACAATCTCACCTGATGGGAAGTGACGATGTGGCCGAAGATGAAGCACGCAATCTCAGTAGATGCCTATTCACCCTGCTCTTAAAGATCCCATGGTTGTAGGATTCAGGAAAGACTGACGCCGGAAGGGAGTTCCATGCCTTGGCTGTTCGCATTATGAATGAAGAGTCGAACCGCTTAGTGCGAATGTTCGGTATGTTAACTACATACGGATGGGGAGGGACCCCACGCCCAGTAGTCCGAAGATAGAATGGCGATGGTGGAATAAGATTTTGTAATTCCAACGCACACTCACCGAAGTTCAAACATTTACAATACTAGATTTATATAGTAATCACATCATGTCATAACGATACATACAGCAAGAAAGCAGTCAATATAACGGTGAGATTTTTTACGATAAGGAAAAAAATAGGGCATATTAACTGAGTAAAATAGAAGGTATTGGCATCTTAGGTAATTTAATTTTTTTTTTTCAACAACGCACGCTCTGGCTACCTCCATCTTATCTAAATCTGCCGCCAAGCAGCAATGTTAATAGCATTGTTGTGTTCCGGTTGTCAGAGATAAGATAGCCAGTTCCCCAAATTCGACCTCATCTTCACTTAACATCAGGTGTGATTGAGGTCAAGTATGTACCCGTCGTGCATAAAAAAAAAAGTAATGAAACCAAAAACTACTTCATATTGCACCCAGGGTGCATTTGGTTACATTATGCACCTTTAGAGTAAAATCCGGTCCAACGATAGTAACCTCGGGTGTGTCTCGTACAATTAGTATATTTTTATTTTGAAACACGACGGGTGTTATGTGTTTGACGGCGTTGTGTGTGCGTCCAGTCTTCTCCAGTCGGTCTGGACGTATTTCTCTACCGGATATATATATATATTTTGATATGCGACTGGCGGGATTCGCAGGGTTCCAATCACGCGAAATTTATTTGGAACTCATATTTTCTCCAAGTTTTTTTTGTTTAATTTAATGATACAATTATGTGGAATAGGCTACAAACGCGACCTTCAAATGACACAACGCTTTATTCTACGGCAGTTTTGAAAAAAAAAGTACCTATGCCAATACCTTCTATTTCACTTACCTAACCGCCTCCGTGGCTCAATGTAAACAACATTGGGTTTACGATTCGGAGGTCGCGGGTTCGATCCCCAGCGGGGTACATGTTTAAGTACTCGGTTTGGTTGGTGGTAGGGCATTTTAAATGTCCGCCTGGCTAGCTACCACCATCTTATCTAAATCTGCCGCCAAGCAGCAATGTTAATAGCATTGTTGTGTTCCGGTTGTCAGAGATAAGATAGCCAGTCCCCCAAATGTGTTGGGGTTTCCAGGTCAGTACGCTTCCACCTTCGACCTCATCTTCACTTAACATCAGGTGTGATTGAGGTCAAGTACGAACCCGTAGTGCATATAAAAAAAAAACCTAATATGCCCTATTTATTTCCTTACGGTAAAAAAACCTCATCCGGTATATCTACAAACAAATAGACTAACCAAACCTAATTAAAATCAAACAAACATAGAGAGTGGTTAAATGTTATAGTTAGATCTAAAAATCCGAAAGCTTCCAATGTCGAACCTGTGACCCATAATCGAAATGCCACGGGCAACGGTACTATGGAGCCCAGGACCGGTTCCTACGTAACTTTACACTCTCGACTCAGGGCTGAATATGTTGACGCGACGATGCTAGTGAACTTTCCATTGTATATGTAATAAACGGTATAGTTGCTTTTCACAGTGGCTTTATCTATGTTAATTATCTATTTTAATGCGTATTTCCTTCTTAGGCACTAAACAGTTTATGCGTACCTATGTTATACGTGTGAGAAAGAATGTTATGCATACGGGTTTAGTTTAAAAAATAACTAAGTAATATATAATAATACTAAATGTCTTTGCACAAACACACAGCGCCATCTAGGTCCACAGAAAACATCTAGGCTTGTGTTATGGATGCCAGATGGTTGATAAACTTTACTACACAAATACATTTTTTTTAATGTAAATAAATACATGTATAAATGAAAAACATCCATAACTCGGGAACACAGATCTGTATTCATCATATAAACATATGCCCCTAGCGGGATTCGAACCCGCGACCATTTGGTATAGTAGCAGAGTTTCTAACCACTAAACCAAACAGGTCATCAAGTACATCAAGTTTTCTTAAGGTGTGGCCACATTAAGACTTACGAATCGTTACATTAAAACCAGGAACTTACCTGTAAAAAAACAATGGACACGTTAATAAAATAGAATTAACAATATTAAAACTTAAAAGCTAAATTCTTATAAGATTTATAGGTAATACATTAGCTTTTAGATTTCTCGAGTGCAAGTCAGAGCGATTTTTTGATTTGTTCTGTATTTAAAAAACATCTTAATTTATCCAATGAGTGCGCCACTGGACCGAATAAACCCTCTTTTTGATGAGTGGCTTAATATCATCATAATTACAATCAAGTTGTGTGGATAACCTTATCTCTGCAGCCATGAGGATACCAATAATATAAAGAAATCTTAATTCGGTACTTTTAAGTAATTTAGGAATCTATCGCTGTGAAGATCTTTGGGGGAGGCCTTTGTCCAAGGCGTGGACGTCTTTCGGCTGATATGATGATAAAGTAATTTAGAATAATGCTTAGGTTTGCTAACAAAAAAAATATCGAAATATTTCCATATCGGAGACATTAAAAGTGGCGTTGTACCGTAGTGGACCCGATCTAACCAAATCAAAAATATTTTTATTTCGTAAGTTATAAGAATAACATTTGAAATCGTCATGACATACAGTTATCGCTCATTCACTAGGCAGTCTCCCCAGAGAAGAACGAGCAAGAAACTCCGGGGTTGCTCTTTTTAAATAAGCCAGTACAAATACAATTTGAAATACCTAATTTAAAAAATTTATGATTCGACTAAGAAAAATAAGAATAAAATGAGAACTCCATTCGTAGGCCTATACAGAGACACACTCATATAATCATTCACTTATACAATCGCACTCACACACACAAAATAAAAGGTTTAGTTGTACGCATAAGACTTCATTTTTTATTTTCTTAACCGGTTTTATTGTATGGTTTACCTAGGTCAAATTTACTAATGTAATGCTTAAGCCCTCCCATTGTTAATAAATCTATCCTTCCGCGCTTCACCTCAGGGAGAAGGGGGTGACTGAAAAACAGCGCTGATCTTGACAACTGTCGCTGTACAGCAAAGCTGATGTCACACCCTTTTGCCTGGACTAATCTAAATCTAACTATGTCAATAGTATTAAGTTGAATCGGAACTGGAGCATTTAATAATTCGTTATTCTTAAAATTAATGAATAACATACAGTAGAATTTCATAACCTCCTACTTTTTAGAAGTTGGTTATAGATAGGGTATATTGTAAGTCGTAGTATTATCATCTTGAATGTACAAATGGCGGTCTAGTACACTTTGGTTTACAATACAATGTAAATTATAAACTCGACTAAAATACATATAATAAAAAGATTATAAGTAAAAAACACACTGAAACAATTTATTATTCCAAATCTCAAGGAAATCATCTGCGATAGAAAAAGACAACAAACACGTAAACAAACAATGAAAGGCGAGAGTGACGGAGTCAATTACAGTTTTACAATAGACACGCGGATGATACTCGCGTGCGCGACGCTGCGAGCAAGAAGATTAGCTAGAACTGTCAAGCCAATGTTGTCGGAAAGAAGAAAATTTAAGCGCATAATATTAGGTCCTTACCTATGAAATTGGCGTTTTGTATGAAGAATTTCATTAAGACTGTTTTCTCCATACAAACATTTTTGAAATTTTTTTGGCAACGGCAAATCCAAATTTAGCTGAACTTTGTGTGTATTATCGGATAAAATTAAGTTATAGGCAGTGTTAACTTTTAAAAGTAACCGCTCTTATAAAAGTTTATGCGAATCTAAGAAATAATATGGGAAGCTCATGAAAAGAGCTGTGTTCAAGTTTTTTTTATTGTGTGATTTACCTCAGACATTAAAAAATATTTCATGTGAAACCTTGAAAATATATTCTATTTTCCAAATAAAAAACAAATTTGGAAATAGCTATAGAATCGTAGGAGTTGGCACATTATGATTAACGAAGAAAAAAATCTCCAATTTCATAGGTAAAGACCCAATATTAGGAAATACGATACGATACAAATGTATTTGTCGTACCATGATTGCAAGACTACGATGGGAAACTGAACAAAGCAAACTATTGTTTATTTTATGTTATTAGGAACATCAACAGCAGAAATAAAAAAGGTCAGACTTCCAACAAACAAAGTCAGTAAAAGGTATGCACAGATACTGAATAGACTTATCAGCTAGAAAGAAATAACAATGTTACTTGTAACAAAGAAGAGTATCAAGAGATAAAACCATGGGGTCCCTAGGAGTGTGCGTGCTCAAGGTGGGGCCAAAGTAGTTGTAAATATTTTTTTAATCGCCTAGGGATTTGTGTTAAGTAGAGTGTAAAAATGAATTTCGACGATAGTGGTTGCTCGGAGAATATAATAACCAATGACCATAATAATAGCCAATGACAAACCAATAACTATAAAATTGGAACCATGACGATAAAATTGAAAATTTACAAAACCTCCGACTGACAATGTTTATATCATCCAAATAAACCAATTGTGTTAAAAGCTCTCCTAACGACTTAACCGATTTTTATCAAACAAGGCTACAAAACATCTCGCAAACACCAACTTCACAAAATAAAAAATCGGTTCACCCGTTTCGACGCCAGTGTTACGGGAATTGATTCCCATGCAAAATTGAGAAAAAACGACGAAGTAAATGATGCCAAAAATTCTTTAAGACTTAAAATTGTTTCAAAGACGAACAATTTTGATTGCTTTTAGCCGCTTTACGTTTCCCAAGTAAAACGTGAGTTGTCATAATTCACTTGACAGATTACACCCACGTAATACCGCCACGTGATGTCACAGACACGTAACACCATTGTGGATATTGTGAGGAAGCAATAATAGACGAGGAAGTGTGAAAGGCGCAATAGACAATGACAAAGGGTATTGAATGAACGCAATCGGTGCGGTTGTAAAAACATAGGTGAACTCTTTGAAGACAATAAGGTTATGGAATCCGAAGTATGGCATGAGATGATGGTTCCTTATAGAAAGTATAATAAATGAGAGATGTCGTTATGAAATATGTATTGAATAATGATAAGGCAGAAGTCGTGAGTTCCGATAGGTAAATTCAAAATATAATTGCTGAGCTTGGAGTGAATTTAGGTCTTGAAATGCCTTATTCGATTTCAGCTGAAGATGCTCTAAGAAGAGCAACTAATACAGTTAGATAAAACCTTTATTTGCATATTACAGAAACTCACACAAAAATAATTGATCGTACAATTTGTTTATAATATACATATTATAAACAAATTGTACGATGATACAAAGGCTACAGCCTTATCTCAATTTCATAAGAATAATTGAAAAACGTTTAAGTGCCACGGTTACAAGCTATAATGGCGCAGTAATGTGTGTTTGTACCACAAATGGGCCGTCGCTCTGAGTGGACCCTCACCTAGCAGTAAGACACAAATTTTCAGCTAGTGCCCTGCAAGAGAAACCGAGGGTACCAGTGCAAATAATGATACTCGTATAATAACAGCAGTTATTGGCATCTATGTGCTTAACAAGATTAACTAAATATCTATAACGGGAACAGAATAGAACAGGAGAGCAGTCTATGAGCAACTATCGCTAAACTATTCGAAATGTTGCAAATACTTTCAGAATATTCACAGACATTTTTAATTGACAACACACAATAACAGCAACAAGAAAATTACTTCTAAAGGGTATAATTAAACGCATTTCTTGAAAAATCTACATGATGAAGAATTGGTTCGCATTGAAGCTGTAATCAACAATGTAAATCATATTATGAAAGTAAAAGGAGCTCAATAATAGATCACTGTTAGACAATCAAGAATTATCGTAAATTATTTCAACAAGCCGCTCCAAAGCACCAGATTCCTAATATAGTATGCGATGAATCATTGAAATTGATTCGTAGATCGCTGACATGCAAATTAGCAATCATATTATTATCTCTCTTTCGTTACCGACGGCATAATTAGAGTAATTTTATCTGGTTTTAAACATATCTAAGGTAAAGAGTCTGGCCAAATTGAATTTGGCATTAACTTCAACAAGAAATGAAGTGGCTACGTTGTCCCAAAATATGGCTCCTTCATAGCCTTCAATAGCGTAACGTTGTTAAAGAAAAGTCCACGGGAGTTCAAATTGACACAATATTAATGATATCAATTACTTGCAACCATTATTGAGAAAGTTGATCCACCATTTTCGGATCGATCGCGAAATTACAAAAGTCTCAGGCCATAAATTCCCTGAGCATTTTAATCAAGAATCGCCTTCCAATTCAACGCACGCGCAACAACGTATGCACCGCTATATTCCGATTATTGTGGCTCAAGCACGAATCTTATCGTATAATTCTACAGTGAACAGAAATTTGCCGTCAACTTTAAAGAATGGTAAGATAAAATGTCTATATGCATCTGCAAGCGATATAGAAAATACAAAACTCTATACTAACAGATCTGTCATTCTCATAGAGCGATTTGTTACTCTTTTTCCTGAAGAAATTTGTCCTGTACTTCACACGGCAGCGGATTGGCGTTTGATTTTTTTAGAGCTCTGGACTAATGAAGCTGCTGCCTGCCAATGGTTTATAGCAATGATATACGTGCTGAAGCCAAAATGTTGATTCAGTAGGGTTGATGAGGGGTAGTTATTCTACCACTGACTTAACACCTAAACAGTTGGTTCACAGAGCTCGCTGCTCGAGCTACATCTAAATTAGCAGCTCCTTATGTAGCGAATCCTAAGTCGCTAAGGATGATTACGGATTTACGTGATCTGGGCGCTGGTGTAGACGTGAAAAACAATCAGTCAAACAATGTTTCAGCAAAAGGAAGCAATTGAAGTGTAAATAAATGAGATATTTAATTTAAAGTACTTTCGCACAGTCATTTGCGATTATTTTCTAGCAGGATGAAGTCGCCTACTATAAATCTACTGCGAAATGATAACATTAATAACATCATTATAATATTGTAGGTAGATTCGACCACCGACAACTCGTGTTACAGCTACACCGCGTCACACCGTCCTCCCGTCTGACCACCAACCACCGACCGCTGACCAACGCCAGATGGCATTAAACGCGACCTACATCGCGAAGGTCCAACTTATACCATGTAAGGCGGCGCAGGGTTACGCAACTCGGTTACAGACTCTGCGCGTAAATCGCGAGAGTTTATTACGATGTTGACGCGGAGGAATTATCTGTAAGAATCTTAATTGTAATTAAATTTGAGGACACTATTTAAGTTAGAGACCGCCATGTTACTTGCAAACGTTATTACTCGTGTTAACATTAAAACTACTGCTCATTCACAAAGCAAACTCCTCAGAGAAATATGAGAAACAAAAAGGTTGCTATTTTTAAGTAAATTTTGAGTTACACTCTGTATTTCGACAAAACAAAGAAAAAATAAGACTGAAAAAATTCAATTCGAAAATAGTTTCTGTTTTATGGCAGTTTTGAATTTTGAATGTCTCATCATCAACAGCCTTACACGTCCCCACTGTTGGGGCTCAGCCTCCTCTCACTGGTAGAAGTTATGGTCCATAATCCACCACGCGAACCCAATGCGGATTGATGGATTTGTCGAACTAGTGGCCACCTGACAGTCAATGTTTTTAAACCGCCCCTATAGGCTACCGACTTGGCTTAACGACTGCCTTCAATGGAAAACAATCGTGATCGACTATTTAACGTACCCTCCGAAGCCGGAAACACTCATATTAAAATGCCACCTTATTTTGTATATCTACTGGCACCTTATTTATAAAATCTTTACTACCTTCGGAATCTTCAAATACTGAATTATACACCTCCTATAGGTTCCGGTTTCCAAGGTGACCATTCAAGTCCTTGTCATTACATAACTTTCCATCAAGCGAAATTAACATTAAACGGAGACAATTATTATTGATGATCATAAATAAGATGTTTCACCCATAAACAGGAGTCGCCGACATAGCTCAGAGGTTTGGCAAGTTGAAGTGGCAGTTTATTGCCCATATCTGTCACAGATCAGAGAACTAGTTCTGGAAGCAAGGTATTACTTAATACCAACGATACAGAGGTATCGCACAACATCATGTGGCCTGGCCTTTATTTATTCTATGGTTGCGGACGACCACCTATTAGATACGACCTGGACAACTTGGATGGTTGCAATTGGGAGTGAACAGCCGACAATTGTTTTTACCTGCCCATTCTAAAAGTCCAACAGGGAGTATAGCAAGCAGGTGATCATTTCATAATATAAAATTTTGAAACTATGCTCTTGCGACACTACATTCAGTTGCTTAATATAAATCTCTTCTTCGTCTACCCCCATCCTTCTTTCCTTCAGCTTTCCCGTCTATTATTCTTTCTGCAGCATCAAGTGCTCCGCTATATATCCTCTTGTATTTTCTATTACTTCCAAAATACATATCTTTTCTCTCACTCTTTTCAGCACTTCCTTGTTGTTAAAATATCTTATCCTTAACATTCTCCAGCTCTTCATCTCGACGCCTCTGGACTTTCTCTATCCTTTTGTGTCATTAATATTTCATCTTGTGTAACTGTCATCAGATTATTAAGAATAATCAACCATACGCCAATACAACCATGGCAGACTTACTAAACATTAATGTTGAAAGGTGTTTACCTAACTAGAAGGTAAGAATGAAGGCTTCACAGCTAGAGTCAACTAAAAGCGCCTCAATACACGCGTTGATTGCGAACCAATACCGTTTAGAGATAATCAATGCTACATCTGTGCCCGTGCGCAGGTTTCCCAACCGGCGCATATGGCGGCTACGGCTAAACCATGCCCTTTTAAGGACACATGGACTCGTGACTGATCGTAATAGATTGTGGCCGTGCGCTGTGACAACGTATATAAAAGGACAAAACGTGTGACGAAATTTTGAAAAATTACCCCTAGCTAGGGCTGGCCGATAACCGATCTTCGGGTTTTTAGATTTGCGTAGATTAAAAACACATCTGACAATTAAATTCAAATGCAGTATTAGAGAAATTCTGAAATTTGTCCATTCTTAATTGTTTTTTTTAAATATCCTACTAAGCTTAAATAATGTAGGAATGGTTCGTTCATTTAAATGTTAAAGCAATGATGATCATATGTTATTGACTTGTACAGAATAATTATTCAGTTCAAACATGAGGAGGTACAACTATTGCCTGCATAATGATGGCAAACGATGTAATAAGTAATGTGATTAGTGTTTCTGTCTGAACATTTGAAATATTTATATTAAGTGCTATATAATTTATCTATACTAATATTAAAGAAGTTATCAGAGTTATCAGTGCAGGCCTACTGAAGCCACAAACACGAAATTTGAACAGTTAGATTCCTTCCATGATCTAGGCAAGTAAAAAAAGGTTTTTGGAAATTCGATCCCTCAGGTTTGCAAATTAGGGTATAACAATAACTATCAGGAATTACTTTTTCTTTGATCATAATCATTTATTTGCTATGAATAAATCACATGTCGTGAGTCCTCTACTCAACTAAATTATAATATCATGCAAATTCCATAGATAACTTAATTTACTTGAAACTTAGCATAAATTTTTAGGCATTTCCCAAAAGCTTCAATAAACACGGAGTATAATAGAGTTTGTATTTTAAGTCAATTTATTTAAAATTCAGAATAAAAACTTTACCGAGTAATAAAACACATATTCCAGTATTTCTCAAAGTTAGGGAATGAGAGTCTGAATGACAAAATTATTATATACCTCAACTTACCTCCATTTAATATTTAGTGTCCGTTTGTTATTTCAAAATTAATACCAATATCTAACGGGCATAAAGCTTTAAAGTTTATACGATATACATTCAGTGTACTAAGTATCGGGAATTTGTCAATAAAACAAAAAATACAAATTATTCATCTAAATTTATTTTATCGCCTTCAAAGTAGGCCCCATCGCTTGCAATACAACATCTCCACCGCTTCACCCAGGCTTCCATACATTTTTCATAGGCTATTTGCGGTATGGCCTTTAGCTCATTCAGCGAATTTTCTTTTATGGCTTCTATCGACTCAAAACGTTTTCCTCGAAGTGGTAATTTTAACTTGGGAAATAAAAAAAAGTCAGACGGAGCCATATCAGGTGAATACGGTGCTTGGTCGAGAACTTTTGTTGAATTTTTCGCTAAAAACTCTTTCACTATAATGGCTGTGTGTGATGGTGCATTATCATGGTGCAGCATCCATGAGTTGTGTTGCCACAAATCTGGACGTTTTCGGCGGATACTCTCACGCAAACGCTTCATGACGCCTAAATAATATTCTTTATTCACTGTTTCTCCCTCTGGAAGGAATTCGGAGTGAACCACACCACGGTAGTCAAAAAAAACTGTCAGCATCACCTTGATTTTGGAGCGACTTTGCCGCGGTTTTTTGGGTTTTGGCTCGTTTTCGAGACGCCATTCTGAAGACTGTTGGCTTGTTTGCATGTCGTACTCATAAACCCATGTCTCGTCGCCAGTTATTATACGTTTCATAAAGGTCGGATCCGTAGAAGCTCGGGAAACCATGTCTTCAGCGACATGCTTTCGCTGCGCTTTTTGAACAAAATTGAGCTCTTTTGGAACTAGTCGAGCGGCGACGCGTTTCATGCCTAAAATGTCAATGAGAATGTTGTGGACGGACTTAAAAGATATGTTCACCTCACTAGCCAACTCTCTCAGACTCATACGTCGATTTTCGAGCACTAGCTTCTTGATTCTGTCGATGTTTTCTTTGGTCGTAGCGGTTGAAGGTCTACCAGAACGAGGCAAGTCTACTACTACTTCTCGGCCTTCTTTAAAAGCCTTATACCATTCATAAGCCCTTGTTTTCGATATACACGATTCGCCGTAGGTATTTCGCAACATTTTTAGTGATTCACCACATGAAATATCATTTGAAACACAAAATTTAAGGCACACTCTTTGTTCAACAATATTTTCCATTGTAAAAATCGCCGAGGACTCAAAACTATGACCAACAAAAAGTGTAGTTTAAAACAAATTAAATGACAGATCCCGCTCAAATTTTGCGCGCTAAATCAGTACAGTGCTACCAACATGCAGTAAAAAAATTAGAACGACCTCTTTTACGCGGGTCTTTTTATTGACATATTCCCGATACTTTTTACACAGAGTAGTATATAAAAATAAACTGCTATTTCCAGCATTTTTCTTTAGATTTTTGTCCAGAATAGCCTCAGAAATGCATGAATGGTGATCCATGATCAGTACACAGATAGAGTAGATGCCGCATGAGCTGATGGGGGTGTACTATTCATGCCGTTCAAAGTAATTCTCGCGGGCTGAAGCTTGTCACATTACACTAATAAGTTGATAACCCTAGCTTCATTTCGATTTTTATCCAGAATAGCCTCTAAAATGCATGAACGGAGATCTGTGATTGGCACAGAGATAGAGAGGGGGTCCACTTTTTATGTAGTTTCAAATAATACCGCGAAACGAAAAGCTATATCCACGCGGGCGAAGATAGTTATATTACATTGTTAAGTTGACAACCCTAGCGCCGCCTTTTCTGCCCACGGCTAACGAATGTGGTCGACGTTTATATAACATTACTAAAATTTATGTTTCATATTATTGTTCTCGTAAAAATAAACGAGCTTTGGAAAACGTTGCAAATATTTTGGCACCAAATAGGGGGCCACCGTTAAATTAAAACTGCATAATAATCAACTGGGTAAGGCCTTATTTGGATGAATTTTGTCCAATTTTACTCTATAATTGAAACGCTGCACAAACTTTAACAAGAATTTTTATTGAATAAAATTTTTGATTATGTGCATTTCAGTCGTAACCAGACGCAATAAATAATCAATTTTATTCGTTAAAATTGCTGTTAAAGTATCTTGTTGGGACAAAGATATGCCAATTTTAAAAGTAATAAAACCTGTACTATGACACTACTCTGCGCCAATATAAGTGACGGACCCATCGACAATGCACGCGTTTTTTTTTTATATAGGTAGGTAACGCAATTTCACTACAATAACTATAGAATTACATAACTAAAAAAATATAGTGTTTAATGTTTGCTTGAGGGATATGTGTGACCATCGGCTTACTATGTTGTAAATGTGTGCGTGAAACACATATTTACCTACAAGCCATTCCATCTTAGCATTACTCGGCGCGGGGAGATATTCCACCACTTTCGCACGCAGCGCTACGACTCTTCATTCATAATGCGAAAAGTCAAGGCATGGAACCTTTGCGGCGTCAATCTTTCCTGAATCCTACAATCTTCAAAAGCAGGGTGAATAGGCCTCTACTAAGATCGCGTGCTTCATTTTCGAAACTATTATTTATCATGTAACTCGTAGAAATAGTGCGACAGCTGTAAATTCATAATAATCGCTGTCAAACACCAAATTCGTATAACGTATACATTACATAGTACCTATTTAAGAATGTTGACATGTTATGATCATGGGTAAAATGTTCACCTAGCGACACTATTATAATAAATTTATTTCTTTCATGGATTGACTGTTATTATCTGCAAAAAATCAGCTAATTTTATATACCTATTAAGCCTGCGCTAACTCATCTCAAAGCAATTCTGGACACTCAAAGGCACACTGCAGTGCCTACTTAAGACGTCTGCACTAGTAGCATGACAGGTGCGATAGACATTTATGTCGCGCGAGACAATATTTGTCCTGCTCATTCACTTGTACGAAATATACAACTATCCCACTCTCATTACTACGTGATGTCATGCTACGGGGGTAGGTCTAAGCAAGGTCGATCAAAGGAACCACGGAGGGTGCGCTAGACGCCCTCCGGGAATGGGCCTCCCCTTGTGGGGGGGCTATGCGTTCCCAGGTCCTCCCTACTGCCGAAGAAGGTCGCCGCGGGGTTTCAGTGGGTATTCAGGGAGGGGAGTCTTTCAAGCATTTCCCCGCGAGAAAAAACAAGTCTAAGCAAAGTGATGCAGCAGGTTGCCACTAAACTGTATGTGTTCAGTAAGTTACTATGCAGTCGGCAATAAAAGATTTAATTTATGTATTTTGATTATTACTAGTCGCCGAAGACAATACATGATTATGCTGAAGCACTTCGTACATGAAAAGCTGAGCTGTGTCATAATTGTGTATAGGGCCAGGGAATACGGTACTGGGTCGTTTAGTTAACAATTCTGCCCCGAGCCCCGAAAGGTATTCGCTATGTGACGGTTTAGTGCAGTCGATAGGACGACGACCGTAACATTACAGTGTGTACCACTACTCTGTCGTGTCAAGCCAAAACACTGTACTTTGGAATACAGTGTTTTTGTTCAAAAGCACTTATTCAATAAGTTGTAAGGTGTTTATTGCTATGACTTTACTTTTTTTCTCGCGGGGAAATGCTTTACGCGTACTCCCTGATGTGAGGGATACCCTCTAAAACCCTGCGGCGACCTTCTTCGGCAGTAGGGAGGACCTGGGAACGCATAGGCGGCTCCTGCCCCCACAAACGTTGCAAGGTCGATGGCTCTCTGGTTTGCCTCAAAAAGGTCCTTCTTCAGGAAGAAACTATGGACTTGCGTGATGCCGCAGTCGCACTTGTCATTATTAGAGAAGCCCCACATCTGCCTGAATTGTCTACACCTGCCAACGCCCGACCGAAGTCTCTCAATGGCAATCCCCATGATGAGACCTGTCTTATGATACCCATATTGTACTTGCGTAATATTTTTCTTGCACTCTAACAAACTGCCTCTTACAGCTGCTGCTGTACTTAGTTTTTTTGTGGGGTAACCTATCCTATGACATGTGGACTTTCGTAGCGAATCTGACGACACCTCATTAATTAAAATATAAATGTAAATATATGAAATTTATTCACGTAGTTTGTATTTGCATCAGTTTTAATACCGCACAACCTACCTATTTCAAATGTACTGTCCTTATACCCAAAGGTTTTAATAATAATAATAAATCATTTATTTTTCCAGACAATAAGGTCCATCTTTGTTAGTACCTACAGTCACCTATAACTATGTTAATAAACAGTGGTAGACATTGAAAATTTAAAATAACAATTGTGAATTCAAATGTCAATTGAAAAATTAAAACAAAGAAAAATCAAAATTGAAACATGGAAAGTAAATTACAGGTTAGTGATAAGGTCGCCAAATTGTACATTCCATTCTTGCCACTTTTCTGAAACTGTATTTTCTTTTCTGTTGTGCAATAAAGTGTATTTGTATTATATCACTTTTCTCAAACTGTATTTTCTTTTCTGTTATGCAATAAAGTGTATTTGTATTGTCACTTTTCTGAAACTGTATTTTCTTTTCTGTTGTGCAATAAAGTGTATTTGTATTATATCACTTTTCTGAAACTGTATTTTTTTTTCTGTTGTGCTATAAAGTGTATTTGTATTGTATCATGCCTCTTATTGTAAAGTGTAAAATTGTAAAAAAGTATTGTAAAATTCGTCCAGCCGTTTTGGTGCTACGAGAGAATAAAGAAACATTTAGGGACTGAAAGGGAATGAAACGATTGCTCAGAAATGATACATAGAACGAATTTGAACTACCCTATTTATTGAAAAGATCATAGAATGCACTGTCACTGAACACTATGGTGGCGCCTCGTATCGAGCGTCGATGTTCGCACTCGGCACCCGGGTGGCCGACTGACGGCACGGGCGGCGCCCGCGCCCCGCTCCAAATCCCTCTCGACGACGAGGCCGCGGAGAGCCGACGCAGCCCGAATGTTCCTCACTCTTACAGTACACACATAGATACGCGAAAAACAACCACAGATTAGTTGATAGTTACAAGAAATGAATGTCATTTGTCATCGGGATTCGTGAATAGAGCACTACATGCAAGTTTTAAAATAGATTTTAAGTTTTTCATACCCTTATGGCAGGCAGGAGGGTTACGTTTTTGTATAGAATGTATCTATGTTTGTATGTATAGATTTCTATGATACCTCCTGTAACCTTAACGGAACGAATGACGTGCAGGGCATTGTTAGACGCGTTCATATTATAGTAAAAAAACCAACATGGCGCCCGCAAAATACAAAATAATATACCGTCGGGTTTTTTAGTTTATAAATACTTAAATAGTTATTTCTTTTTGCGAACGTACGGAAATAAATATCGTTAACATCCCCATTTTATCGCTCGTTACAGTGATTTATGTGATTGTAATTTAGACTTTATCTTTTCAGCAGTGGAATATTTTTTCATGTAGTTGCAGCAATGTTCAACGTTTGCGCTTTACGACTTGCAGTCTAGACCGGTACCGGAAATTCAATCACTTAGAAAGAAACAGTAAAATTGTGTAAAAGGGATCGTTCTGTCTATTATTTGCAGATTTCATTCGATAAGACACACACTCGCACACCACAAACATGCACACTCACCAATAACACACAATTATTTTATTTATTTACCAAGTTTATAACTATTATTACAGATTACTCCAATGCGACAGTTAACTAATGACAATTATGTATACCAACTATATCTACCTATACTAAATAACATAGTACAAATAACGCGACTTTTTGAAATTCGCTCATACTGCATATGACAATATCTGTTCTGTCTGCTATCTCATTGAGTGTGTGTAGTGCTCGTGTCATTGGCCATTTATTTAAAAGATTTGTATTGCCTCTTCTGATAGTTATGATCTTAATTGTAAAACTAACTAGTATTCCATGGTGTTGCTCGGGCAGCGAGCTGCCTCAAGATTATTTTCACCTTAAAAAGTAAAAAAAAAAATTACTGCGCAACTCATACAAAATAATTATGGCATTGAAACGATCTATCACTTCAGGCCTGATAAGACAGCTCAAGGTCACGCAACAAGCTATGGACCTTCTTCATTCTTGCTTGGTGTTTCAGGATCGAATCAGGAATGACGTAATCCATAGATGTACGAAAGTCACCGACATTACCCATCGGTTTAATTAGTAAGTGGCAGTGGGCAGGGCATGTAACTCGAAAAACTGGTGGTCGGTGGGACATTAAGGTTCGGAGTGGAGACCACACACCGGCAAGCGCAGCGTAGGGCGTCCACCCACAAGGTGGATGACCGACTTGCTGAAGATCGCGAGAAGTAGCGACTTGCATCCAGCGGGATGGAGGTCGTTTCCAACCGGGTTTAGGACCCGATTTCGAAAGACAAGCGAAAGCCATTTGTGCGACGCCAGATAATCGAAGCGCCATATGAACGAAACGCCATTTAGCCGATGGGCCATTTAATCGAAAAGACAAATTTGCGAAAGCCATAAGATCGAGTGTACATGTGATACAGTTGTGCGATGAGTTCGAAAATATAATATGTCCTAACATCTACAAGCAAGCGCGCTCCCGTCTTAACCTTCTGAACCTAACCAACAGTGTCGGGTTGCCCCGACCCATATTGCTCGTTCGCTACAGATAGGGGTCTGTACATTCGATTTTATGGCTTTCGCATGTTTGTCTTTTCGATTTATCATCTGGGGTCGCACAAATGGCTTTCTCTTATATGTCTTTCGAAATCGGGTCCTAAGCCTCTTCCAACCAGTCTTTCTGGAAGTCTATATGATGATGATAATGTATTCGTTTTAACTGCATGAAAGCAAAATATTTTATACTGGCATTGATTCACACATCACATGCCGATGAAGACCTTCCCGCCCTAGATAATAACCTTGTAAGACTGCGAACAAGTCAGCACTAGCATGTAATTCACTAGAGTCAATAAGGCAGAAGCATAACTACGACGTATGGGAACTAAAAATAACTAAACCACACTTTATACAGGGTGGAAAGAGAAGGAGGTCGGTGGTCGGTAAGTACGTATAAGGGCAAACGATTTTTCTTTAAATCCTTGTGCAATTAAACGTGAATACTACGTAAGATTTGTCGTTTGTACCTTAAATATTGCATCATATGGCAATTGGTATAGCAAACATTAGTATTTAAAAGAAGTAACCACCTATAGATTTTTAAAAAGTCGTTGGCTCAAGTCGGTTATCGGAATGACGAATTCCGATAATGACGAAAAATGTTACCTAAATTTTGCATCATGGCATCAATCTATAGCGATAATAATAAGGATCAAATTACATTAGATTATTATTATTATTTGTGTACATTTGTTTAACTATACAGGGTGTAACGGTTAAGTGTAGTCATATTTTAAGGGCTTGTTCTACCCATCAATACGAACAACTTTTACTATGGGGGCAACTTCGAAATCGCGAAAAAAAAATCAGCTGTTTCATACATTGCATCGGGAGGTTATTGAAATTTTCTATGGAACAGCTGATTTTTTTTTCGCGATTTCGAAGTTGCCCCCATAGTAAAAGTTGTTCGTATTGATGGGTAGAACAAGCCCTTAAAATATGACTACACTTAACCGTTACACCCTGTATATCATATTTATTTATAGGTTTTGTATTTATTTTTATCATATTAGATTATATATTTTATTATATTTATTTATATTATAACAACACCATAATTTAAGTATGTATGTCATCGACATGGTTGTTATTTTCTCTATTTATTAGTTGTATGTTTGTTTATAACTACTGTTTTTGTAAGTGTACTCGCTGTCTACTTTTACGTTACCTTATCAATTTGTCTCCTTACTGAGGTTTGCTGGAAGAGATCTCTTATAGAGATAAGCTCGCCTTTTGTATATTTTAATATTCTACTGTTTTTTTTTGTTTTACGTGTATGCTTATATATACAATAAAGTGTTACATAAAAAAATAAATAAATTAGACTAGAATATATAATAAAGTTGATTTAAATGCTATTTCTACAAAAAACCGTAAATGTTCCTGGTATCATTCATTCACTTTATTTCATAAAAATAAAATGATGCCTTTGAGTAAAGCCATCCTCAATATTTAAAGCATCAAATTTCCCTCACCGACCGCTTTTTTCCATCCTGTACACGAGTATAAAAACAGTATGATCACCGATAGATATCGTATCTCGGAACATTCCACGCGTAAAACAGTCGCTTCATTCATTACGTTATGATACATATGTATACTTGTGTAGCTAATATTAATACTAGCTACATGATGTAGCATGTGTTTCAGTTACGAGGACAACCTTGGCAAATTGCTTCTAGCTCTCACTCAATATTATAAGTCATAGTAAAGTTTAATCGAGTCGTGGGTCATTGTAAACAACATAAGGTTTACAGGGCTTGATTTTGATGAGTTGATTCCCAGAGTGGTAATAGTGCAATTAAAAATAATACCATCATGATACAGCGCGTTAGGTCTATTTCATTCATCATCATCATTCCGTGATGCTAAACATAGGCCTCCCCCATAGAATTCCAGAGCAACCGGTTGGAAACAGCCTGCATCCAGAAATTACCCGAGACATTAATTAGGTCGCCCTTTCCACGATGTGGGTGGACATTAACGACTGTTTGGTGTAGTGATTAGAAACTCTGTCCACTATACCAAAACGTCGCGGGGTCGACTCCCGCTAGGGGCATATGTTTGTATGATGAATACAGACTTGTGTTCCCGAGTTATGGATGTATTTCATTTATTTATGTATTTATTTACCAAAAAAAATGTATTTGTGAAGTTTATCAACCATCTGGTATCCATAACACAAGCCTAGCTGCTTACTGTGGACCTAGATGGCGCTGTGTGTATGTGCAAAGATATTTATTATTATTTTTCTATACGTGATCTCCATTCAAGAACTTTTCAACAACGAGAATTCAAGAAGCTGCCACTTCTGATTTACTAATCCGCTGACCTATGTCGATGATTTACATTCGTCTAAGATTTCTTCATTCCTGAGGTTCTATTACACAATTCATCGTTATCGTCATCGATTATGTTCCGACATGTGATTGGTTGGCTCATCGGTCGTTCGGCAATTTGACGGTTTCTCATTGGTCAACGTAATCGATAACGATAGCGACGAGGTTAAATAATCTAAGGGCTGATTCGTTCTCGTAGTGAAATGCCGAACATTGCCTTCTCCATAGCTCGTTGCGTGACCTTAAGCTTTCTTATGAGGTGTTTCCATTGAACTTCGGGCTTAGCACAAAATAACAAATCAAAACTAGATGACGTCTCCGTACAATTTAATGATTTTCAGAACGTCAGACCGTGAATTATTTGCTAAGATTTATTTTAGCAAATGATGTAAGGTACCGTCAGGAGTGTTCGTAGCCGGCGCTGACGTGTTTACACTATTTGTAGTAGTACCGACAAATTCATTGAGGCCTCCTATTTTTTCATATTCGGTTGTTTTTGTATTTTTAGGGTTTCCGTGTTCCACAAGGAAAAAAGGAATCTTATGGAGTCACTTCGTTGGTCATCTGACTGTCAACCCTTTTCTTCAGGAAGGCGTGGAGGTATCAAGCTTTAGATCGACAGTCCGGTGAAGCTGAAAAAAATTGATGATAGCGTTCACTTGAACCAAACCAAACCAAAACCTATAGGATGGATGAGACTTATTTTTAGCAGTGGAAGTTGGCTGATATGATTATGATGAAAACCCTAAGCCTCTACGAGTATATACTGGGTCCTTTACCTATGAAATTGTAGTTTTTTTTTCTTCGTTAATCATATGTGAATTTCTGCGATTTTCAAAGCTATTTCCAAATTTTGTTTTTTGGAAAATGGAATATTATTTCAAGGTTTCACATTAAATATTTCTTAATTTCTGGGCTAAATCACATAATAAAAAAAACTTGAACAGAGCTCGCTGAAACTTTTAAAGAGCGTTAATTTTAAAAATTAACACTGCCTATACTTAACTTAATGTTATCCGATAATACACACTAAGTTTAGCTAAATTTGGATTTGCCGTTCCCAAAAAAAAAAATCAAAAATGTTTGTATGGAGACAACAGTCTTAATGAAATTCTTCATACAAAACGCCAATTTCATAATATGATGAAATTCGGCTTTCCATTGAATAATCGTTATTGGTGGAAGTTACCGGTTTTACAGAAAACTGTGGTGCTCAGAGCTGGTTAATTAGGTTGTGTTTGATTGCTTTGGATTGCTACAGAGAATCTTTCCTCAAGGGAGCGCAATTCATTAAAGCAGGTAACCCAAAAATAACCCAAGTGAATAGGTATCATGGTCCACCAATAATGGCGAATTTTTACCCACGACTCCTAATATAAAACATAGTTGTGTGTTTGTACGAGGTAATCTCTGGAACTCCGATTCAGAAAATTCTTTAGAAATTCTAGATTGAGGAACATACAGACAACTTATACGTTTATGTACACCTTTTAATCAAAAACGAATAACACATGATGTGCAGTGCTTGGGATTACTTATTAACCAGTGCCAGCAGTCGTACCATGTAAAAATTTTTGTCGCATATAATTTGCGGGACATTCCGTTTCCGGGACCCTAGAAGACGTCCCGCTTACCCATGCGGGACGCAATGTCCCGTTTTTCGACAATCAGGCTAATAAGGGCACAGTAACAATTGTTAAGATTTATCCATTAATATTATGCGATTAGCGACAACATTAACAAAAAAAGGTTATTACTAAATCAGTGACTACCTGAATGACAAAAACGCTTAGTGTACTTCGCCCAGCTCCCAAAAATTATAAAATTGTATTAGTTGTATACTTTTATAGAAAAAAAAAAGAAAAGAAAATGATCCTGTGGGTTTCTTGGGCCGCTTCTTTTCCCAAAGATGATTTCCCTTTCCGAAGCGGTGGTAGGTTGGACATACTGACTGACCGAAAAATGCTTAGCCCTATTTTTATTTCCAATAGATTTAAATTGACATTTAACAAATGATATCATGTATCTTACGTTGAAATAAACGCTTGAAGTTTGAAGTAATAGGTTTTTCATAAATATTTACGATTCTTAATACAAGTATTGTATTTCTCATACTACAAATTAGTTTAATTCAGCTTTTTAAACTTTGTCCCGCATTTAAAATGATGATTTCCCGCATTTCAAAGTTGGCAATCCTTGCTGCAGCACTTCTCATCTCCTGGTCAAGTCACTGCATTGCAGATAAGTTGCGTCCACTCGTCCATTGCACTGTGTAGTACCTACCGACTACCATCGGACCGACCGCCCAGCCGAAAATTTATTTATTTTTCACGCTTTCCGACCTGGCGAATAGACTATTAAGCCAAGTTTCTCTCGGTCTTTGTTTTAGTTTGAATTGTTTTGTTTACATACTCGTATTTTTTTGGGGGGATTTTACCTACCTGTCCTGTAACGCTTTCAGCTATGCCAGCTTCGAAAAACAAGTTACGTATAGGTAGGTATCTAATAAATAATGGTAATACGTGATTGATTATTTATGTGCACTTAATAAAGTGCACTTGTGGTGTAGTCGCATTCTTTCTTCTTCTTCTTATGCACGACGGGTTCGTACTTGACCTCAATCAGACCTAGGCTTGCCAGACCGCCGGGAAATCCGGGATTGTCCCGGAATCTTGCCTCTTGTCCCGTGTCCAGGAATTAGCGCTCATTGTCCCGGATTTTGAAAAGTTATTATTTTTTAACAAAATAAACTAGCAACTAGCTTATTATTTACGTTCTATCAGAAGAAGTTTTATTTTTATTAGAAGATACATAATTTGTTTGTACTGATTTCCTACCAAAGCTTAATAACAAAACATTATGTACCAAAAAGCAAGGTACCGATTGTTTTTTAAGTTAGGAATTTATTGATATAAGGTTTATTTAAGGTACATAGTATCTTATTATTATTGTTTTGTTTTCTTCAGTTTATTACTATTTAATTTGTAATTTAGTAATTGTCTACCAAAGTTTTAATTTACCAATTTAAGCTAATTACATACCTACAGCTAATAAAAGTATGTTTTTTGAAAAAATGGCATTTCATCTTTTAAATATAAATATGAATCCTTTGAAAATAAAAAAAATATATGATATGTTCTATTATGGCCACGACCCGACATTGTTTTTTTTTTTTTAGAACTGTCCCGGATTTGATAAGTTCCTATCTGGCAACCCTAATCAGACCTATGTTAAGTGAAGATGAGGTCGAAGGTGGAAGCGTACTGACCCGGAAACCCCAACACATTTGGAATACTGGCTATCTTATCTCTGACAACCGGAAAACAACAATGCTATTCACATTGCTGCTTGGCGGCACATTTAGATAAGATGGTGGTAGCTAGCCAGATGGTAATTCGCTATTCGTTTTCGATTAGTAAAGTTAAGCAATGTTTGGTGCTGTCATTCCTTGGATGAATGATGATGAATGAATTATCCCGTTCTACTTTTTTCTCTTTCCAAAGGTTGTCTGGTAGAATAATAACGATAAGGCCGCCTGGTTGTACAATTATTACTTTTTTGAAGCTATATTTATAAAGTGTATTGTAGAATTTTTTGTGCAATAAAGTGTACTTGATTGAATGATCTGAAACACAGACAGTTAGGTAGCCAATACACGGACAACAACTTTGTATACTACAGGACCACGATACCACGACTTGCTAAGCAGAAGGTCGCGTCACTAGTCTGTCACAAATCTACCAATCCACACTGGGCTCGCGTGGTGAATTATGGCGCCTCCTCTACCAGGAGAGGAGACGGTGCCTCAAAAGTGAGGACGTGTAAGGCATATTTATTAACGCCTCACGATACGACATGATCACCATTTTAGACTTTAATTACAAAGAACGACACCTCACACTTCAAAATCGGTCTAGCTTTTTAAGTAAGTAACATATAAATATAGACACACGAGACACACTCGAAAAACATTACCCTCCTTCCCGTGGCATTCGGGTAAATAGAATAAAAGCCGTTAGGCTGTTCGTCGGATCTATGTTGTACCCGATCGAAGCACTATCTTAACAAAATGGGCATAACGTATTTAAAAAAGTTAATACAAAAGAAAGTTATTTGTATGCATGGCACAAACACTTTCGGCGTGTGTGTGTTTTGGCAAGTGACAGCAGACCACTAATGTGCGGAAACTCTACACCAGTTTGTGGACTGACGACCAGCCACACCCACATGATGTTGGACGATATGCAAAATGAAAATAATGGCTCATTAGACGACCTGTGTGCGAAGTGTGAGTTTTGTCTCGTTTTTAACTTTACCATCGTTTATCGCGTTTACGAAAAAAGTCCCTATGAAAAAAATCGTTTTGCAAACTATCCGCTAGAGGCGCTGCACATTTCTCCATACAAATCGTCACGTAAACGTGAACGCGGTAGTAAAGTTAAGTCGAAACAAAACTCACACTCCGCCCTCTGCACTAGTAGCATGAAAGGCGCGATAAACGTTTATGCCGCGCGAGATATTTATCCTGCTCATTCGTTTGGACGAAATATACAACTATCCCACTCCCACGTCACGTCGCGCGCGACATACGATGTCATGCTACATGGGCAGATAAGGTTAAACGTCAGGATTTGTCCTGACATGCCAGGATTTTTAGGCACCTGTCAGGATTCCAAACGGACATTGACAACGTCAAGATACTTTAAATTATTCAGGTACCTACTAGGTTAGTAGGAAAACATTTTTCTCTTTTTTGATGGCATTAATCAACACAACATTAATTATATAATATATAGTCTTGCTACAGGGGCTGTTCGGTGTAGTGTTTAGAAACTATGCTATAATAAAAGGTCGCGGGTTCGAAGCCCGCTAGGGACATAAGGACACATTAAAATTTGTATGATGAATACGGACACGTGTACGCGAATTAGGGATGTTTTCATTTACAAAAAAAATATGTATTTCTGTGTTAGGTGTATCAACTATCGGTATCCATAATACAGGCCTAGTTGCTTCGAAGTAGATGGCGCTGTGTATGCGAAAGGATATTTATTTATATAAACCGCGGTTACATAAAGCGTCTTGCGATGGAGCCTAATGTAATGTAACTCTTTTTTCACAGAAGTGACGGTTCATGGATTGGATAAGGTCACCGGTGTCCATGACGATTTGCAACACGCTGCGCGCGCGTTTAGATAACGCAAGTTTATCGATTTTACGTGGCTCATTGCTTTTCCCCTGTAAAAGCTAACAGCGTATGGGGACGAGTGGCAACGCTGTGGCACCTTTGATTTGGTGCGGTACCCAGGAGATGTATTTCCGTCTGATGATCCGGGAGATGATTTAGGCACAAGGTTTCATACAATTTGACGGAAAATTGTGTTGCTTTTTTTTTTTATGCACGACGGGTTTATACTTGACCTCAATCACACCTGATGTTAAGTGAAGATGAGGTCGAAGGTGGAAGCGTACTGACCCGGAAACCCCAACACATTTGGGGGACTGGCTATCTTATGTCTGACAACCGGAACACAACAATGCTATTAACATTGCTGTTTGGCGGCAGATTTAGATAAGATGGTGGTAGCTAGCCAGGCGGACATTTAAAATGCCCTACCACCAACCAAACCGAGTACTTAAACATGTACCACGCTGGGATCGAACCCGCGACCTCCGAATCGTAAACCCAATGTTGTTTACATTGAGCCACGGAGGCGGTTAACTTTTTGCTTAGTCCAATATTTATTGGTTTGCTTAGTCCAATATTTATCTGTGTTAACTCATGTGATATCTTCTAGGAAAAACGGGAAAAGCTCAGGTCATTCCACTTACACAAATTACACATATGCACAAAAAGGTTAGTTATCTATTTTATTGGGTGATGTTGCTAGACTCGTCATGTCGGTCAGGTTCGACTATCTGATGTAAACGGAGACATCGGGCGACGTGGGGCGATGTCGACCGATATCTCTGCGGACACATGGACACGGTTTTATAATGACAAAAACAATCGGTCGCGTCCAAAAGTCATTACTTTAAGCCGTATAAAATATTGAACAATAGAAAATAGTTTTATAATATTACTAAGTACTTACAATCTCTAGAATTCTAATAAGATTAGTATTTATATCTGTGACATAATCTAATCGTATATACTAGGTACTTATAATAAATAATCTACATACTTAATCCGAACAAATATTAGGTCCTTACCTATAAAATTGGCGTTTTGTATGAAGAATTTCATTAAGACTGTTTTCTCCGTACAAACATTTTTGATTTTTTTTTTGGGAACAGCAAATCCAAATGTAGCAAACTTTGTGTGTATCATCGGATAACATTAAGTTAAGTATAGGCAGCGTTAATTTTTAAAAGTAACCGCTTTATAAAAGTTTCAGCGAATCTAAGAAATGATTATGGCAAGCACATGAAAGAGCTCCGTTCAAATTTTTTTTATATGTGATTTAGCCCAGAAATTAAAAAATATTTCATGTGAAACCTTGAAATAATATTTCACTTTCCAAATAAAAAACAAATTTGGATATAGCTTTGTAAATCGCAGGAATTGGTACATATGATTAACGAAGAAAAAAAACTCCAATTTCATAGGTAAAGACCATCCATATATTTGGTCACAAAACGAGATGGTGGGCAAAATGGAATAACCTTCCAGACTTTCTCGCTTTTCGGATTTCACGTCAAATCTGCTAGTAATATGAAACACATACGCGCAAGCCTCTCAACGAGTCCCTCATCGCTCCTCCCTTGGGGGCAGACAGGGGGGGTGAGGGCAGACAGGGGGGGTGAGTACAGACAAGGTGGTGATGAAGGATTGCGGTTAGGGGTTGCATTAGTAAATTGCTCTTTAATCTTTGCTGTTTTGATGGCGGTGGATCTATTAATGCTACTGCAATAATAAATAAATAATGAAATGAAATGAAATGAAAATGAAATGAAAATCATTTATTCATGTAGGCAATACAATATGCACTTATGAACGTCATTTGTTTTTTAAACTACCACTAGCACGGAACGCGACCACTACTGAGAAGAGCTAGCGAGAAACTCAGAGGGTTTGTCTCTTTTCAATAAATCATGTACAATCAAGAAAGGTTACAACAATTTTATATATCGAGTAGAGGAGCCGTTTAATCCCATGGATTACTTTCATTAATATAGTCTGAAATTTTGTAATATCCCTTTTTACATAATTTTTGTTTTATAATAAGTTTAAATTTACTAAGCGGAAGATTCCGTATATCCATGGGAACCTTGTTGTAGAAGCGCACACATTGACCTCTGAATGACTTATTAACTTTACTAAGTCTACTAAAAGGTACAGCTAATTGATTTTTGCTCCTTGTATTGACATTATGTCGGTCACAATGTTTCTCGAATGAATATATATTTCTCTTAACATATACAAGATTTTCATATATATATTGTGACGAAAATGTTAAAATATTAATTTCTTTAAATATTTGTCTTAATGTATCTCTTGACCTTAATTTATAAATTGCACGAATAGCTCGTTTCTGTAAGAGAAATATGCTATCTGTATCAGCAGCGTTTCCCCACAGCAAGATACCATATGACATCAAGCTGTGAAAGTAGCTGAAGTAGACTAAGCGCGCTGTTTCAATATCACAGATATTGCGAATTTTCTTAACAGCATATGCGGCAGAACTGAGTCTTTTCATTAGTTTTTTAATATGGGGTCCCCACTGTAACCGAGAATCTAAAGTCATACCAAGGAATACAGTTGTGTCCACAAGTTCCAACTGTTCATGTTTAATTCTTATTTTGGTGGCAACCTGTTCAACATTAGGTAATGAAAATCTAAGACATTTCGTTTTGTTCTCATTAAGGAGCAAGTTATTGACTGTGAACCATTCGACTATTTTTGAGACAGCATTATTCACTTCGTCATATGCTAATTGATATCTGTCAACTTTAAATATTAAAGAAGTGTCATCAGCAAACAATACGATCTCGTGTCTTTCCTTAGCGAGGTGAGGTAAATCGTTGATATAAACTAAAAATAGGAATGGTCCCAGTATTGAACCCTGCGGTACGCCCATGCTAACTGCAGATCCTGATGATCTATCTCCATTGATATCAACCCTCTGAATTCGATCACGTAGATATGATTTCATTAGGCTGAGTGCTTGGCCCTGGACGCCATAATGGTGTAGTTTCATAATTAAGATGTCATGGTGGACGCAATCGAAAGCCTTGGACAGATCACAAAAGATGCCAAGGGCGTCCTGTGAACCCTCCCAGGCATCAAAAATATGTTGTAACAACTCAATACCGGCATCTGTTGTCGAACGTCCCTTAGTGAAACCAAATTGTTTGGTTGTAATCAAATTATTCAAATTGAAATGTGAGAGCAATTGATTTAAAATTAAGCTTTCAAATATTTTACTTAAAGTCGGTAAAATTGAGATCGGTCGGAAGTTTGTACGAACTTGAGTATCACCAGACTTAAATAACGGAATTACTTTACTATGCTTCATCATAATATCCTTGGGCATGCACGCAATGCCATCTAGTTCCACTTTAAGCAACTATAAGCTTGTGTTGTGGATACCATATGGTTGATATACTACATAAATATTTTTTTTGTCAATTAATAAATACTTATTATAAATGAAAACATCCATAACCCGAGTTAAGGATGTTTTCATTTAATAATAAGTATTTATTGACAAAAAAAATATTTATGTAGTATATCATTCGTCATCTATCAGTCCGTATTCATCATACAAACATATGCCCCTAGCGGGAATCGAACCCGCGACCTTTTGGTATAGTGGTCAGAGTTTCTAACCACTACACCAAGCAGGTCGTTTTAAGTCGTAAGTTTATAGAGGTATCACACACACATTCATCATCATACATATAAATACCCCAAGCGGGACTCGAACCCGCAGTCGTTGGTTACTGCCACCACTAAACCGTCGTCAATGTAATTGCACATTATCCATTAGGTTAACCCTATACAGAAGGATGCCCAGTGTTGATCGACCTTCTGATTTATAGTACAAGATGGACTACGCCAGATTGCAGTGAGCGTTGATCGCCGATCTGCATGCTACGAGCAGCAATATCGATTTTATCAAGATATTCGCGATAAGATATCGGCGATAAATCGATCTCGGTGCATTGGAGCATTCGAGCGCAACGATAATGTAGCGATTCGATTATCAGGTACTCCTGCGCAGTTTTCTAATACCAACTTCTGTACTGGATCTTTTATTACGTGGATTACATTTTCATGTATTTTTCTAAAGATTAACATATGCTTTTTTAACACACTCTGAAGATTTGGAGGTGGATTTCTATGAGTGGAAACCTCTAATTGGCTTTAAGTTTTTTTAGTTAGGATAACGTAACGTAGAATTAGTGACTACCTGAGTGACAAACACGCTTGGTGTACTTCGACCAGCTCCCCAAAATTATAAAATTGTATTAATACTTTATTTAAAAAAAAAGGACAACAGTGATCGTGTGGGTTTCTTGCGCCGCTTCTTTTCCCACAGATGATTTCCCTTTCCGAAGCGGTAGTAGCTTAATAACTTGACTTGTTGACTGACAGATAAACTTTTTTTATTTCCAGTAGATTTAAATTTACATTCAACAAATGATATCATGTACTCGTATCTTACGTTGAAATAAATGCTTGAAGTTTGAAGTAACAATACTGGTTGATGTGCTTGGTAGATGACCCTCCCGGCAAAGTAAAATAGGTTTAACAATTGTGTGGTCTGCGGAGAGGCAGACCAAGTATACATACTACCGACCGCCCTCAGTGTTTATTACCGAAGTGTGACACAAGTTACGACTGCAGTAGCTAATGTGTATCGCGACGGGTTCTATTTTAATGTACCCACGCGAATTGTAAATTTATACGCCGCAAATAACATGTTAAACGGCTGAATTGAAATGACATATTGAGTAATGGCACAGAATAGGTAATGGGCGAAAATGATGTTCGGTATGTAACTTTTCTCTTTGTTACATTTCTTTGCACTGTCTGAATTATTATTCCGTGATGGAAGAGACATTGAATTCGTGCGGACCTGAGCTCGGAAGCTCTTTAAAGATTTATCTACTCGCTTTATTGAGGTATCAGACGATCGTAGGGCAAGCGCTTACCTCAGCCAGTGCATCCGTATTCTGCAACGAGGTGCTGCCAGCGTTCCGCGTACCTTCGCGCATGATAGCGATCTTGAGCACGTTTTCTACCTTGCATAGTTTCCAGGTTTTTTGGAGTCTTTGGATAGATTGGTTTCCTCAATTATAATTGTTTTGTATTATTTGTAATTATTGACTTTTGGTATACATAGATCAATTTGTCCTGAAAATCCGATTCTAATATTAAACTACCTTCCTTTAAAAGACTACGACTGAATCAAGATCTTTGGCTGAGCCGGGAAACGAATAAACAATGCCTAAATAAAATCACCTGTATTTTTTTATGGCACTAATCGATAGGTCGATAACAATAATCAATACTTATAAGCAAATATTTATACTCAAATTGAAGGAACGCCACGAAAAGTGACTAATGTTGCTTTAAATATCTCAAGTTAGTTTTATGGGAGCATTAGAAACAATTAAAATCTAAGAATGCAATTTTTTGTTCTAAATTTTGTTTTTAGGGACTTTGGTCTACATTCGAATACAAAAGTCTCATTGTCTACTTATTTGCAATATATTTATGTAATATTTGGTTACGTTGATGAACAACCCAATTACAAATGGTTCTGCTAAAATGCCGAATAATGCAAACGACAAAAGATTGATACGCAATTAACTTATCAGAGTGTCCTCTCATGTTCTTGATTGACACATTCTATTCGCAGGTGTTGCACATAATGACCGTACGAGAAACATCGGAGAGTAAGCTTTCCTCATTAGATGTGCAAACCTGCTTGGGCAGTCTTTACATTGGATTTCCTTGGAGTACAATAAAAATATTTATTGCAAACCAAGTTTTGTATTTTTAGTTAGTTTGTCCCAGCAATTTATTGGTAAACCACAATGTCATTCAGTCAGTTTTTGTAGTCACTTAGCCGACGCCAATATCTTACAGTCATTACCCTATCCACTAGCAAACTCCCACGTTAATTCACATTACCACAAAAGGGCGTTCTAACGCGAGAGTAAACCAGAAACATCCTAATACGTGATCGCTAGAATTATCGGCTAGGAACGTGACTCGAGATGGTAAAGCGTGGTCAGCGGACGCGAAGTCGACCTTCGTCGCTGGCAGCGTTCGGTAAACACGATCGTTCGCGCTTTTGTTTTCGGTTCGTTGGAACGTTTCCGACGAAAATGTGCAAGTGAGACGTTGCAGATACCGATGGAAATTTACCGGAAAATATAATGTGTAAGATCAATGTCTTGAAATTAGGAGGTTAACACAAATTAAGTACATAATACTGTTATCGAGATGAAACTAGATGTGATGTTACAATATTTTTTTAAGGTTGGGACGATTTAGTACGGTATCTGTTTTAATATTGAGAACGGGCTGTCGCGGCTTCACAGTTCATATCCAAGTATATATTATATCCAAGTTTTAGGCCAGCAGCGATTTAATATACCTACCTACTACAGAAAATACTTCTATTTTGTCAGTCACTTTTGCAGATGTCACTTTTCAAACTTGAAAAGTGACATCTGCAAAAGTGACTGACTTTGTACTTGTACAAAAAGGACAAAATCCGAACACGAGCTCGCCACGAGTACCAGGCTCGCATAACACGGGTGGAGGTTAGACGCAGTACATTATTCGCGTGGGCCGCCGCTCCCCCGGCAGGGTCAACGACACCGCGGCCGTTTCGGCCGACGGCGCGCCTCACCTTGACATTCATCTCGAACACGACGCTCCGGCCAAACGTTTGATAACCCGTACAAATTTCAAACTACACTTCACTAGAACCCTTCCGAACACTCCAGTGATTATTCAAAACGGTCGGGTTCGCAAAACGTTTAGTTACACGAACGAATTCGAGACAACACTCCAGATTGAATCCTGTGGTGTGTTAGGAGGTGTATTTGAAACGGTTGTGTATATTTAAACTGGTAGACGAAACAAGAGGTTTATGGTGTACTAATGAATGGTGTTCATTTATATGGAGAAAACTTAGCTGACTCTGAACTCGTAACAAATGAGTTAATCATCAATTCGATTATTACTTTCATTACCGCAGTCATTACAGCAAATCGTAATGTTTCTAAATACTTTATTGACAATTTACTTTTACAGTTAGAGAAACGAGGTAAGAGGAATTTGTATCAACTCGACGAAAATTATATTACAAGTGGTGTCGTATAAAATATAGAGAGGTCAAAGAATTGACAGAAAGGTGACACCAACCAACCAGACAGGATTATTTTAGAGCTCATAAGAGTCAGACCATTATCTATCACAAATAAGTAACAGCGGTACATATATTGATTCAGAATAAAAAACCACTTTAAACATAATCTCATAAAATATGTAAGTTAGTAAATATTCACAAGTCCGAAGTTGACGGAAAAAAACCTGTCCGTTACCCGTTGTAAACGGATGTTATGGAATTTTAATTGATCTTGAAAATTGTCTCCTGCATGCCATGGATATAAATTACACAACAGTGACGTCACACGTACGATTAGTCGAACCAAAAAGTCGGCTACATAAGCTTAATCCATCAACGCGAGGTCAACACCCTTCCAAGCAACATTTTGCACACAAAGTTTTCCAATTGCCGGCACGAAGGCAACGTGTCATGTGTTCGGTTACCGTATAGATAAAACACGGTATTGATATTAATACAACATTAAAATCAGTCCACAACAATCTCCTCTTTTGGATGGACAAAGAGATTCATCTCGATCATAGGACGATTTTGCACAAACGCCTGCATTAATAAAGGGCTTACACGACTTCTTCACATTCTTCTCACTTCTTATCGTCGGTTTTAAATTTAAATCTATGCTACCAAGCTACCCGTTAGGGTTATTGCGCACTATATTGCATTCACATAGCATCGCTCCTCGAGACGCGTTGTGGGCACTCTGGCGCCGACGACGTCAGCTCAGTAAACCTACTGTACTATACTCATATAACAGTCTAGTGTTTAAGAGCTGCTATAATGGCTGATCTATTACTACCCCGCGCTTCACGGTGTCGCCGCCTCTAGTAAACGAACTCCCAAAGCACGTGCCGTAGTGATGCCAATATTGTAGTACGTTCTACTGTAAATTCAGTATAGCAGATCCTGTTTAATACGGACACGTTATTAAAATCCCTGTCCGTTTCAACTATGCTTATTTAAAACTGGTTTCAAAATTTGCGATGGCAGTTTGGATATATGCTGACTGACAGACAAACTGCTTAAGTCCTAATTATCATTTCGTTTTACAGTGAAATGAACGCTTAGTATGTGAAAGATAAGTACTTATGTGGAAAAATGCAAATATGAGATATTTAAACAGATTTGTGATTTAAGGTCATAATTTCTGAATCAATAAATTAATCACGATTTTGCTATGGAAATTGCTTTTTTTTTTATATATATGAGAGGGCGGCAAACGAGCATGCGGGTCACCTGATGGAAAGCAATCACCGCCGCCCATGGACACCCGCAACACCAAAAGGATCACAGATGCGTTGCCGGCCTTTGAGGAAGGTGTAGGCTCGTTTCTTGAAGGTTCCAATGTCGTACTCGTGCTTGGATATATTTTGATACCAAAAAGTGATGTGTTCAGTCATCGATATGTTTAAATGAACCGACTCCAAAAAAGGAGTTTTGTTTGCTGGAGCTTACCGCCAGAGTGCATTTTGGTTAGGAGTTTAACCCAAATAGTATTAGTTGCATACTTTGCCGACATAATGGTGTCGATTCGGATGTACATCAACTAAACTAAAACCAGTTTTAAAGAGTACTCTCTCTCTCCCCCTGGAACAGTACGATGCGACGACACCACTCCAAAACTGGTTTTAGTTTAGTTGGTGTCCTACATCCGAATCGACACCAATGATAGTTGCTGAGCTCTGAAGTCGGTTGTTTTTCAAATTTTTGGCGACTTAACTATTATACAACGCTTTCGTTGGCTCTTCTATCATGCATGAGGAACATAGAGGAAAACAATTTCGGAGAACATCTGTCAATTGTCAAGAGCCAAGTTTGTAGATAGGAGACTCGTTTATGCTGGCTAAACAAGAAAACCCTGAAAAACAGAACAGACCTCTCTTTTGAGATCGTTTGACCTTGACGACGTCACATCTAAAGAAGAAAAATGAGAACAATTTATTTTCGCTATCCGTTTCCTTTTCGAAGACTTGAACAATGAAAAAAATACATGAGCCCACAAAGGCGCTATTGTTAAACTATAACACCATGACTCACCATGGGAAGCCATTTCTGCCTGAATGGTATAGAATTTTAAGGAAAATATTTCAAATCGCGCAAACATAGCCCGCATGATCTCATGGTTGACATTTCTGGTCATGTTATACTTGACACGAGGAATGTTAAGATTCTAGCTTATTTGCATAGCTAGGTACACGTTTGCTTTGGGACGCCTCTTTCCAAATAGAATAGATACCTGATACTAGCATCGTTAGTGGTAAATCATGTATTTGAACCTTCCAGGTAGTTCAGTCGGACAATCAGACGAACAGTTTCTTATGGAATCAATTTAAAAACCTTAAAGAAAATTGAGAAAACAATTAAATTATGAGACAAAAAATATTTTCAGAAGCACTCGTGGCGCAGTCTCCGATTAGCGAAGTTAAGCAAATGTCTGGCGCGGTCAGTCCATAGATGGGTGACCACTAGTGGCACTTTAATACGATGGGTATAGCCTCCTCTCACTGAGAAATGGTAAGGACCATAATCCACCACGCGGGCCCAGTGAGCATTGGTCGATTTGTGTCACACCAGTGGCCACTTGACATTCAGTGTTTTAAGCCGCCCCTTTAGCCTTAACGAATGCATTCAGTTGAAAACAACCGGGACCGACTAAATAGTCGGTCGTTAAATAACGCGCCCTCCGAAGCACGGAAACACTCAAATGTGTTGGGGTTTCCGGGTCCGGGTCAATACGCTTCCACTTTCGACTCATCACCACTGTCGACCTCATCTTCACTTAACATCAGGTGTGATTAAGTTCAAGTACCAAAAAAAAAGTACGAACTAGCTGCCCTCGATTCTAGAGAACAATTCCGCATGAGGCTCATTGTATAGAAGAATGTAGCAGAGCCTTGAACATCGTCACAAGGTCACATATCAGTGAATATATTTCGGTGAGTGTGCGTTGGAATTGCTTGAAATTATTCCACCACCGCCTTTCCATTTTCGCATTAATAGACATGAGGAGGGTTTCCTCTCGTTCGTCCTTGACATACCTAACATTCGCACTAACTTATAGTTCGCAATGCGGACGGTTAAGATACGGAACTCCTTGCGTCGTCGTTCCCCGAATCTTATAATCTTGGGATCGTTAAAGCTGAATTGGTGTCAAACCCAATCTTCACATCGTCACTTTCCACCAGTACCGATTGTTGACCAAAGGCGTCTACCGGCGTCGTGCCAGCTTGTTAAGGGTATTCAACCATTCGAGGAAGAACTGGCTCTCCCAGTCACTGAGAGCTCTCCAAAGCTCGGTACTGGAGGACTCTCCTTCTCTCTCTCTTGTCTTTTCTTCCTCTTTTGTCGTAGGACCTATTATTATGTAATTGTAATTTAGTTTTTAGAATAACACAATAAGGTCCTGTTAACTTTGTAATCAGTTCATTACATTACCTAACCTACATTCCTAAATTGTGAAGAGCGCTGACTCCTATAATATGGGGCATCCAAGTTTAGGAGTCAGTTCTCCTACTTGGGTTTCTATAAATAAAAAAAATGTACAATTTTTTTTATATACCCATTGTTATGTGTTATAAGTAGTGAATAAACTATTATTATATTAAAAAAAAACTAAGTTAGGTAACCAGCAATACACGAGGAAAAATAATTACCTACCATTAGATAAGCTAATTATTTGTTGTTCGTAGTAGAAAACCGATAATACGTGATAGATTGCCGGTTATTTGAATGATTTTTCATCGGAATTACTGGTGATCTAATGAGAATTTGTCGTTCATAGAAAATTGATAATTGCTGATAGATTACTGGGTTATCTGAATTATTTTTCGTGGTATATTACTGGATATTTAAAGTGAATTAAAATGGAAAGGTCGTGGTAGACAAGAGGCCATGCAATCTCTTTCAAAATGTAATAATCATCTTCGTCAACCGTTGGGGCGCATCCTGCTCTCACTGGGAGAGGGTATGGGCCATAATTAACGACCTGTTTGGTGTAGTGGTTAGAAACTCTGCTACTATACCAAATGGTCGCGGATTCGAATCCCGCTAGGGGCAAATGTTTGTATGATGAATACAGACATGTTGTCCCGAGTTATGGTAGTTTTTCATTTATATATGTATTTATTAAAAAAAATGTATTTGTGTAATGTATCAACCATCTGGTATCCATAAACACAAGCCTAGATGCTTACTATGGACCTAGATGGCGCTGTGTGTTTGTGCAAAGACATTTATTTATTTATTTATTTATTATTATTTATTATTTAATTAAACACGGGCCCAGTGCGGATTTGTGTCAGAGTAGTGGCCACCTCACAGTGTTTTTAAGCTGCCCCTGTAGGTCACCGACTCCCTTCAATTGAAAATATAAGGCCCTCAAAATCACGCAAAACACGCGTCTTAGAATGACACTAGTAGTCACCCATCCAAGGAGGACACCGCCAGACATTGTTTAACTTCGCTGATCAAAAACGTATAGCGACTGCGTCAGGAGTGTTTCAAAATATTATATGCCCTTGTATTACTCATTTTTATGATTATTAAACTAGTGTTTATCCTCATAATTCTTTGTATTTCTAACTGGACACATACATATTGCATGCCTACTCAATATTCAAACTGCTTATATAATTATAACATAAGCGGAGCCGTGGGCAGCCACTGTATCAGATACCCAATGGCATTACCATCGCAACAATACCGCGGCACGTATGACTTGAAGACATCAATTAATCAACGTTCGTAAGCTAAATGGTGCGCGAAATCCATACATTTGCATAATAGCGTAAGATACCAGAGACCTACGTCATTTTAGCAAAGCTAAGATTTTTCACAATAAATGTTCTTTTTTTTTTATGATTGACTGGATTCGCGTTTGACCACAATCTCACCTGATGGAAAGTGACGATGTGGTCGAAGATGAAGCACGCGATCCCAGTAAATGCCTATTCATTCTGCTCTTGAAGATCCCAAGGTTGTAGGATTCAGGAAAGACTGACGCCGGAAGGGAGTTCCATGCCCTGGCTGTTCGGACGATGATTGAAGAATCGAACTTCTTAGTGCGAATGTTCGGTATATTAACGATATACGTTCATCATCATATCAGCCATAGGATATCCACTGCTGATCATAAGCCTCCCGCAGTAGAAGGGGGCGGCATTCGCCACGCTAGGCAAGCAGATCTTAAAGGAAATAGGCCCCTGATGCCGCTGGCCATCACTGGATCACCCCTTCCGTTCTTATAAAGAAATTAGTTTGATTATATTCTATTCTGCCGGAAACCACACGGCAAATATATTAAGTGTAAACAATGTATGCGTACTAGACGTAATTAATAAGCATGGGCGTAACCAGCCATAAACCCAGAGTGGGGGAGCAGTCTAAAATAATATGTAACTAGCAAACTATACCCGCGGTGCTACCTTTATTTATTTAGGTATTAACTAAATTCATAATATTACTTTAAAGAGAAGCCGGCGTGGGTTCTGGCAGAACCTCCTTAGCACTTCAGCTGCCAATTTATCGCTTACATGCTAAACTCAACCACTCACTCACACACACAAACGAAAAACAAAATGACGTGCGGTCAATCGCGCGCGCGCTTTTTGTTTTGATTGCATTTTTTTGTGTTAAGGTATTAAGTATTGTAGTTAGTACCTAGATAAGTTAATTTTTTAGGTTTGGTTAGGTACCTTACAAGTCTGAGCCAGGGTGGGGCAAGCGCCCACCGTGGCTACGCCCATGTTAATAAGTATTTTGACGACCTGTTTGGTGTAGTGCTTAGCAACTCTGATCACTATACCAAAAGCTACGCTAGGGGCATATGTTTGTGTGATGAATACGGACATGTGTACCAGAGTTATGAATGTTTTCATTTATAATAATAGTAGTTTAGAAATCTCGTGACAAGAGCAGGATAGCAGCACTGTGGCACCATGCTCTTATCAACTGTGCTGTGTCAAAATCAATCACGCCGTTCTAAAAAAACACATTCAATGACTAATTTTCCTTCACTAAAGAATAAAAAAGGGAACTTTTCACTCAAACCTCAACAACTTTAGAACAAAATTTAAATTAGTATAAGATACACCCACAACAGAATGTCAAGGAAAAATAACAAGCAAGATTAAGTTGATAAGATGAGAGATAGCTAAAAATGGCGCAAAACAACTTGGCCTGTCTATCTAGGTAAACTAGATTTTTTTAAATCATATTTGTTGGTTGGTTCACGGTTTTAATATTTGTAGGTACATCAAAAATTTATAGCGGTGAAGATGACTCTTTTAAAACTGTATATTTTTGTGTGATCATTTATTTTTTTATTCGATCTTACTGTGCATAGTGGATACTTAGTCATCATCTTTTTCTTCTTTTTGGGAGGACAGGCTTAGCCTGGTTCGAAGCCTCCTTAGGGAGAGGCACATAGAAGGAGCTGGAGGAAGCTTACATGTCACAAGATATGCAAATGAAAAAGAAGATACTAGATGAGACTACTTAATGGGAACCCATGTGCAATATAGATTAAGCTTTATATAAAGCACAAGTAAGCTGGTAAGATCATTAAGTAAAACAAGTTAGTTGAACATGCAATCATGTGATCAACTAGCACATAAATGGAATAACTTACAATTAAAGGCCACTTTTTGCAAATTGAATAATTTGCATTCAATTATCATCCAACTTTTCTTTAGTTACATGTTAAATGAGGTCAAGGAAACATACCAATAGTATAAAAGATTACCATGATGGAAATTGAAGGGAACTGGTTATACCAGATGTATATTTCTGCCACCAAATACAATGTGTAAAATAATGGCCGGTATGAAGGATAAGAGAGACACTGAAATAATAATGGGCACATTTTCTTTCTTCTATCAAATTTCCTTACTTTTATATACTTATTAATTTTTTTAAATCTTCCAGGCATACTAAATTTAATCTTCCTATGAGAAAAAGCGCAAGGCTTTTTTTTATTTAATATATATTTTATTAGCTACCATCTTTAATTTTAAATAAGTCTATAATGATTAAAGGGTTAATGATGAAATAACATAGCTAAATGAGAGTTTTTTTTTCCTTTCTTTTGTTTTTTTTTTTTAATCTTGTATTTATTTGAGGCTTTTGTACACCCTGGGTGACTATGCCTTTTTCCTTTCTAATTTTTTTTTTCCTTTCTAATTTTATATTTTTTTTTCCTTTCTAATTTACATTTAGGGACCTTATAGAAGGAGTATACGCCAGTCCCATCATACCTCTTACTAACTTAATCTATTTAAGATTAAATCTAACGAGATTTAGATACATATATTTGTCACGGGCATTTATAATTACATATATAGAGTTGTATGTAGTACATAGGTAAAGTAATAAAACTGTCATTCAAATATGAAATTACTTCTCTGTAACACCCGACATTCTTATTTCGAATTCAAATTCTGAACAAATTACGCACTATCCTTTAAATTGCATTTCTCTACATATGCAAACTACATGAAGCCACATAATGCTAATAAGCATTTTGTAACAAAGAATTATGTCATTAAGTACATAATTACATATCAACCACATTACCAGTCTAATGAGGCATTTTCAAGGCATTTCTGTCCATGATTATATTGAGGTTAGGATGACTCATTCTCAAACATCAACTAAAGTCACGTTCAAGTATGCTCTTTTGATGAATTGTTTTTGAGCGCTAAAAATAGCTTTAATGTGAATTGTGTGACGGACGGTTAGTGGGGCCTTACTTGGATGTATAATTTAAAATGTGAGAAATTTATGAGTTTAACAATGAGTCGAACTTTGAATCATAATTATTGAGAAAGGAATAATAATCATCAATATCAAATTATTTGTTTAGGTAGGTACTTGCTAATGGGCTAATGTCTTTGAACATAATTAGTACAATTAGTGTGTTGTTCCTATAATTTCAATCTTTGTCATTCACATTATATACCACTGTTATTGAAGTACTCATGTATTGATAATGTTACCAGACCAGCTCTCCTAACTGTGAGGTGTCTGGTATTTTGCAGGATGTGCACCATATATCAGTGGAATGTGTCCGGAACGAGCAACTACGAAAGACACTGATGATGGAACAGAGGCTAAATAGACTAGATGGAGGAATATTCCACGAGATCCTAGCTCATCCAAAATCAAATGCTGCCCGGAGTATATTTGCCTTTGTGAAGTCATCGGTGTCTCTCTAGAATTAGTTTTAAATAGATTAACTCAGTAAGAGGTACGATGGCAGTAGTGTATACCCTTTGTATCCAAGTCCCTAAATCAAAATTAGAAAAAAAATTGTGTGATTTGGATGGTCAGTTCGACTACTACCAGTCCACACACAGCATGGAGTTAATGGTAAGTTCACAATACTTAGGTCCATCTTCTTCTTTTCGTATCGAGGCAAATTTCAAATTTTATTGGACAAAAACTTAGCCACTCTAACAGCACTGTCTGTGGCGTTAAGGAAGTCGTCAAAGGTGCAGCTGTCAGGACACGCGGGGCAAGACACTACGTGATACAATGCAATCCATATTACAGAATTATACTTACATTATAACCTCTAATTAAGATAGTTGAAAGAGAAACTGATGGTAATAATACCCAGCATTCAGTCGTTCTGTAATATAGAAGCTCTTCTATATAGACCTGAAGATATGCACGGTGCTTGTGCATCTGCACATGTATGTCAGAAAATATCATTAATTGGGGATTTTGTAGAAGTTCTTACAAATTAAAAATACAGGAACACCTGTAAAATGTGACAGGCAAACTTTTTACAGTTTGCCACCTTAATGCCTATCTAATGAAGTAGAGAACTTGGTCAAGGTGTAGTTAGAAGCACTGAAAAGACTTAAAATTATTTGACTCACCAAAAACTAACCTAACACCCAAAGCAAAGTCTTTGGACCCAATTAGATTTATCTAAGTGTTTTACTCAGTGCCCCCATCACCCTAACCTTAAAATATCAGAAAATACTTACATAAATTAGTCCGGAGTAATATCTGTCCTTTATGTTGTGTAGCACAGACGCCTCGTTGAGGCATGTTAACTCTGCCATGTCTTCCACCTTATCAAACTTCGGTGGATTCATCTTCTGGATGTCATCTATCTGCACCAGCATCCTCTTGCCCGACTCGGCAATCTCCACTTCGACCTCATCGCCCCGTTCCCCTTTTATCCCGGCTGCCATGAACCCTTGCGTATCATGAGGCACCCACACCAGCCGCTTCTGGGTCCATTCGGCTTGCGTAGCGGGATCATTGAAGCTATTCCGATCCACCGACAGATACCGGAGCTCCGGGTCGTTCCTATCCATGTCCACCATCGCGACAGATCACGCCGGGCGCCCCGACTTGCGATAACCAGACACCCGCACTGGGTACCACATTAAACGGTCACACAGACCGGCACTTCACCTCACAACACTCTAGAATAACACCACGGCAGCCGCGTTGCTGATATTCAGTGCCGTAACCGCGCGGCGCTTGTTACAAAATGACGAGAGCGACTGACGGCGCGACGGTTATTCACTCGTTGGTTGGTAGGTAGTAGGGAGGACCGGTCGACGCCCGAATTCACGTTGAGTTTGACTGAAATTCGAAATGGTTTGTTTGTTCGTTGTTGAGCGCGAGAGAAGTGTCAAGAAAAATGTAATCTGAGTATTTTGCATAAATTGAACTTAATCATAACACAAATAGATGAGGAAAAGACACTTTGAACAGAAAAAATAGCGAAAAAGAAACATGTCTCGCTGATTCCACTTCTTATCGTTGAATTTTTGTTCTCATCAAACCTATTTTTCAAAAGTGACCACTTTCCTGAAGCTAGGATTGGCGGTTACCCGATGCAGTTATTTAACTTGACCAATGAAATGTTCTCAAAACAACTGTCACTATATAACAAAGAGAACAAACTGTTATTCCTCGTTCATAAATTAATGTTTGTTTTCGGTCAGAAATAGCACGAAAGAAAAAACTGACGAAATCGGACCCGCGCACGAAGGATTGCTGTGGTTTGTATCAGACTAGGTTCAGTACAGAAGACAGATTTGTTAGCCCGTGAGGGCTTCTCAGAAACTATTCAACTTATTTCGTTGCGTTTTTTTTTCATTTACAAGTATCACTTCAGAGTAAGTTCTTAGACAGGTTTTATGGCGGTTGACCACCAGGGAGTGCTGCAGCCACCAGGATGGTTGACGCTTGATTGTTTCTCAGAAACTATTCAGTCGATGTCGGTGCGGTTTTTGGCCTTTAACTTTTAACGTCTTCAGCTGGACCAGTCATTGATTGTGAAAAACTCTCAATTCTAATCAGTGCGGTACCGGTACGACTGGGTACAATAAGCAACTGAGGGCAGCAGTACCGATGGCTGCGATGTATTTATCTTGTCTACACTACACCACCAAGTCAGAGATTATCGTTGAGTACATCATGCAAACATTTATGAAATTATACATGTTAATAGGTGGAAATGTGTAATATAATATATTTGATGTTACACATTTGATCTTTTTGAGGCAAACCAAAGAGCCATCGACGTTGCTACTTTTTGGGCCAAACTACTCTAGGTCATTATAATTTTTGCCATTGACTCGAAAAGAAGAAGATTTGATGTTATTACTGTATCTATCTCTGCGACATACAAATAGGTACACAAAGGTAGGAAAGCCATAAACAGTTGTTTGTGTGACAGACTCTAGACAATAAACCCTTCTTATAACAATTCTTATTATTATATTTCAGTATGTGCATTCTGAGTTTAGAAGCTTATAACCGGCAGAATATTGTACGGCAAAAATCAGTGATGGTGTACAAATGAAGGGAAGTGTAATTAAAATGTGTAAGGAGCTCAGACGAAGGAACCTATGGTCTGAGATAACGAAGGTTTCGGGTTCCCACAAGAATCCGCTAAAATCTTCCGTATAGCATTCTGTCACTTTATAGATACGGTAGAATACTACAGAAGACTAGGCTGCATATGTTCAGAACCCTTTGCCTTTCACCATTGTTGGAGAATTTAAAAAAAATGTGGACTTTTTGGCGGGAAGTCTGCGAGTAATGTGTTGCTTTTTTATTATTTCTTATAATTTGTGCATTCTGAGTTTTTAATGACGTAATATTGTGCAGCAAAAGTCAGTGATGGTGTACAAGTGAAGGGAAGTGTAAATGAAAGTGCGTAAAGAAACTAGTTTACACAACAAGCCCTAAAAATTCATAAAGCATTCAGCCACTTTTACTGAAGAATGCTTTACCGTGACTAGACTAGACTGTATACGCCAAGTATATGCCGAATGACTTGTTTTCACTATAAAGAAATAAGGCATGGTTGTATGGGCTTCGATCCCTTTGCCTTCTCCGAGAGGTTTAATACGAAAAAAGTGTGATGGCTTTTTGGCGGGAACTCGGCGAGTGAAGTAGCATTTTTCTTTATAATTCTTATAATTTGTGCATTCTAACTTTTGAAGCTTAATAATGGCAGAATATTGTGCAGCAAACGTTAGTGATGGTGTACAAGTGAAGGGAAGTGTAAATTAAAGTGCGTAACGGAGCTTTCGGGTTCCCACAAGAAGCCGCCAAAATCTTTTGTAAAGCATTCTGCCACTTTACTGAAGAATGACTTGACCGTGACTAGACTCTGTATACGCCAAGTATACGACGAATTACTTGTTTTGACTGGGACTGACTTACAAACTGAAAAAATAAGAGAAATAAGACATGGCTGTTATGGGCTAGATCCCTTTGCCTTCTCCTAGAGGAGAGAATAAAACGAAAAAAAAAAAAGTGTGATTCGGACCGACTTTTGTTTTGACAGCCAGCTGTCATGTCATTCGTGATACAAAATTGAAATGTAAAATTGTTCAAAACAATTTTAAATTTAATTCTCAATTCAACAACAATCTATTTTACAATTCAGTTTTTCTTAATTTCTTTACCTCTTACTTCAGCTAGATCGTACATAGGGTTTGAAAGAATGTTGAATATCCAATTTAATAATATATTTAGAATAGGTACAATTTCATTCGATTGACCGACTTCCGCGTCTCGTTCGGTCAGTCCCGCCGCCCGTCCAGTGATAAATAGATTCAAGGTTAACAACATTGATAAAGCAATATAAAAGCCGGTTTGTTAACAGCTAGATAATAATTTATGAGAGGCTATTGAGACACTCTCTAAAGAAATCGTCCTACTAAAGTTTAGTTGACGTGCGATCACACTACAACTTGCATGCCATTTGATCCGCGATATAGTTCTAACCCAAAATAATTTACGTAAATATTTTTTGCAATTGAAATGGATAAATCGACTTATGTAGTAGACCTGCGATCGGATACTGTGACAAAGCCGACGATGGCCATGAAGCATGCTATGGTGAACTCTGCGCTGGGAGACGATGTGGTCGGGGAGGATCCAACTGTGAACACCCTAGAAGTTAAACTGGCTTCTATCTTGGGGAAGCAAGCAGCTCTATTTGTGCCGTCTTGCACTATGGCTAATTTGATAGCGAGTAAGTTTTACATTTAGTTTATTTTACTGTCTAAAATGATAGAAGGATATAGCGTTTATACAGAATATGTTTACTTCTCTCAGAGCTACATTTCAGTGTATGAGATTGCTCAAAGGACTAAACATTTTTTTAAAGGATTAGTTGTGAAATTTAAATTCATGACGTCTTGACCCATTGTCTCTACAGTAGTAAAGTTGTGGGTTGAGATCCATAGTGAAAAAAAATAAGAATATAGGTATATGTATTCAAAAATAAACATGTCACAAAAGTACAGTCTGCTTTGTTGCTAAAGAGAAAATGTTATTTAGACAAGTCTGGAGTTATTTTGGGATTCAAGTAGGTACAAACATATTCTTACAGGTTTGACAAGCTTTGACATGACATTAATAAATGAACATTAATAAATAAATGATAATGGACCACCCATTTTCCTGTTCACATTTCGTAATCTTAGAATTTTGTAATCAATGCATTCAACATAGAAAATCTCTATGTTGAATGCATTGATGTATTCAATATGAAACTTATTCGGTCAATAACACTAAATCCTGCCGTAAATTTCAGCCAACCAAAATCACTTTCAGTGGAGAATAATGCCTGAAAGTGCAGAACAGTGGGGCACCCATAATAATATGTTTTAAATATTAAAGTTGCATCTTCAGTGAACCTCATTGGGTTTGGTACAGGTTTTTATAGATTGCAAATTATATTTATGTATAAATATAATGAAGTCTGTGGTCTCTGCCTACCCTATGGGAAACAGGCGTGATTTTATTTATGTATGTATATAATATGTTTGTTTTCAGTTATGGTACACTGCAACAAGAGAGGTTCCGAAGTACTTGTTGGTGACCAATCACACATCTTCAAATATGAACAGGGTATGTACAGAAGGTGATTTTAATTACACCTTTATTGCTTTTTGTGAGAACATCTCAAATATTAGGTGCTGACAGTGATTTCCCTAAGAGAGCTCTCTATCATATCTTGCTCTTTGCCGTTGCCCAGCGCAGCAGCTTAAGTTTATGATTGTGGCTGACATTTAGAGAGAAACTAAGCATCATACACACAGCCCATAGTCTTCTGTTTGATTTGCTGTACCGAAGTAATCTGTCAACTAGCTGAGAGAAGTCGGGTACTGCATTCCTATTAGCCCTACCAAGTTTGTTATTTATATGTCCTTGACAGACCCATCAGATTTCAATATGCCGACAGGACTATCCAATAACTGTTTATAGTATCGAAGTTTTTGGGCATCTGTTCAATTACCCTGATGTGTTGACAGATGTCTCTCGCTTGTTATGAGGAGTCTCTGAGTATGGTTGATGTTAAGCATGTTGATGTGTGTGAATTTGAAATAAAAAGAATTCACCTTTGCATGCTATCTTTGTCAGCCTCCTTACACTCTTTGTAATGTGTGATTTGGCTTTGTTTCTAATTCTCATTTAGGTCTGCTATCCACACCCATTACACAGTCAATATCAATAAAAACTTTTGGTTTGTTTCATAAAAAGGGAAGTGATTTGTTACCCTCAACACAGGGAATGCTAGTGGGCTACCTTATTCCTTATTTTAACTTTATTTTTGATACAATAAATGATCTTTAGGTAACTTATTTTACATTTTTAGATTTACTCACAATATGTGAGAGAGAGAGAAGCAATAATACGTGCCCCCAAAAAAATATACTGTATGTTCTGCACCAAAACAACGGCGTTGTCTGCAGCCACGTACAGGTCCTCCATGTCACAGGTGGAGGGGCAGAGAGGGCATGAGAGCAAGGGCGCCATGTTTTGAGATGGGGTTTCACAATCGCCTTCCTCAAAGGCTGGCAACGCATCTGTGACCCTTTTGGTGTTGCGGGTGTCCATGGGCGGCGGTGATTGCTTTCCATCAGGTGACCCGCATGCTCGTTTGCCGCCCTCTCATATAAAATAAAAAAATCGCAGTGGTCTGGACTGGTCAGTGAATCCCCGCTTCGCCAGGTTTGCTCTGCAACGGCCGACTCCGGCCCCCAAGCGATTTAAACTCTTCCAAGTCGCCCACCGCAGCTTGTGGCCAGGAGGTAGGGCCTCTTTTAGTTTGACAAACTCTGGAGGAGCTGGGCATTTTGCATCCCAAGTCGCTCTCTTGCCGACCTTGGCTGACTGTCTGTGGCAATAGTGGACCTTAGGAAACTTCTGCAGTTTTCAGTGTCGCGCTGGGCATGTTGTGCTCTTATAAGGGGTGTTTCGAGTCAGTTTCCTGCTTATGCTTCTCCACTGCAAACGCCACTTCCCGCCGAACTTCTGGTGGAGCTATGCCTGCCAGAGGGTTGAGCAAGTTAAGTGGGGTAGGTTTCAGACAGCCCGTTATAATTCGGCATGTCTCGTTTAACGCTACGTCAACTCCTTAGCGTTTGCGGATCTGTGCTACACTGGACACGCGTATTCACCTGCGGAGTAAGACAACGAGAGACCAGTCGTACGGAGAACATACAGAGTTGCTCCCCAGGATGAGGTTGTTAGGCGACACAGCAACTTGTTGCTAGCTCCAACTTTTTACTTTGTATTAAACCAATGGGTTTTATAGGTTAGAGCTCTATCTAGGCTAATACCCAGGTAACGCCACACCACGGAAGGTGAAACGCACAAGATTAAGTTTTAGTTGAATTTGGCCTTAGGGCATTTGCATCATAGTACTCATCAAGTTCGTTCAACGCTACCGTGAGTGACGTTTCGGCTTCGTGAATGCTCGACGCCTGAGCAGCTAGCGCTAAATCGTCGGCATATATGTAGCGTTCTGTGCCCGGTGTTGTTGGCTGGTTGTTGGTGTCGATATTAAACAAAGCAGGGGCGAGAACACTACCTTGTGGAATCCGTTCTTTTGACAGCGCCATCTGCTTTTGGTATTATCAAGGTGTACTTGAAACCGTCTGTTACTCAATACCTCCGTCATATCATCAAAACCGCAATCATTTGTCATATCGTAAACTTTCGTTAGTAGCCGTCTGATATTTACAGTGTCATGTGCAGCTGATAGGTCGACAAATACAACGCCACTCACTTTATGGGTTTCGAATCCATTTTCGATATGTTTCGGTTTAGACTCTGGCTAGCACAGGACTTTCCTCCAAGTAGTCCTATTTATGTGTTTATAAATGAATGAATATACCGCAATGAGCTATACATGCCTTCAAACCAAAACTGTTTTCGAATTTATTAAAATCTGTTTTCATTTCAAAGATCTAGACCAGGGATGACCAAACTTATTTCATGAGGGGCTAGGAAAGTAGATGATTAGCGGGGGCCTTAACTACAATAAAAAAATCCATTCTGTTCTCAATTTTTATGATAAATGTTAAAGTTAAAAACTTATAAAATATCAAATATAACTTTTAATTTGAAGGCCCTGCCATGTCTTATTATGCAGGGTCGAGGTGCTATGATGTTACATTTAATAGCGATTAAAGGTGGTCGCTAATTAGCCTACTTTTTAAAAATTCCATTTGGCTCACCCTCAGGTTTCAGCAGAATACCAGTGTTTTGCCCGCCTCGGGCAAATCCATACACTGAGCTGTAGCCTTTTTATATACTGCGGCACACACATAATATTTGATGTTTCTGTACTTGTGTTTTATTATTTTATTTGTATTTTTCATATGTAAAATTTGTTATGTGTGTGTACATGGATGCAAATAAATGCTTATCTATCTATCTACTTCTAAGGCAGTTCTTCCATGTCTTCAAGAGTTGTTGGCGGACCAGATTAAAGTCCTTCGCGGGCCGGGCTAGGCTCACGGGCCGTACTTTGGTCATCCCTCATCTAGACGATATTGGCTTCGGAAAAATTTTGAATTCACCAAAGGGCACAGGCTGTTGCTGTAAGGAAACGTCAACTATCTACTCGTATATTATTTACATGAAACTGTAGATTTATATTATTTATATGCTGTTAGTGGTTACTTTTAAGTTTAAAATATTAAATTATGCTCTTTTCCGCCTGAAACAGGAATACCTAGTTCAGGCACTAGTGTTTACATACCTATGTAAGTTATTCTATTTGAATTAAAATGAGATTATTATATTATTATAAATTATATATCTCCAGGCGGTGCGGCCCACGTGGCAGGAGTTCAAATAACAACGCTCCCAAATAGACCAGACGGCACCTTTGACTTGGCAGACATGGAAAAGCACATCCGTGGCTCTGATATCCATGAGCCAATTACCTCCTTGGTTGCTATAGAGAACACGCAGAATTATTGCGGTGGAAAGGTATAGTACAGATTTGAATTTTGTTTACATGTAATTTTATGTATAAAGGACTTACTCCACTTTCTTATTGGCAACTGCAACAAATTAGATTTTGAGGAAGCAACTGTCACCATCTTACGTCAGCCGTTACCTCATTTCCATTCATATCATCCCTCACACAATTCATCCATTTTTTCCATGGTCTTCCTCTTCCTTTCCATCCATCAACATTCATCACTCCCTTAGTTACATGCGTTTCATCTCATACATACTCATTCGGTGCATAGGAGAGTAAGCGATTTCGAGGAGCAGCGTACAGGTGATCTCGACGCTAAACGCGACGAGCTGAAAAGTCGTCCAACCGCCATTCGTTATCACTACTTGGAAGGTGTGCTTACGTACCCACATTGCGCATGGGAGTTCACCGCAAAGATCGGCTGTGTTAAGAATAAGAAAACTTAATTTGATCCATTTAGCGACACCTTGTACATTACAGTTAATACGTACTACAACTACGTAACACAACATAAAAATATGAATCTAAAAGTAGTATTTCAATACTCAGTAACAATAGGGTTTGTTGCATTTCTCTGTCGGTCAGCATATCCAAGCGGTAGTCCGCTACGAAAGGGAAATCATCTATGCGAAAAGAAACGGCGCGGGGCAAGAAACCCAAAGCATATATTTTTTTTAATTTATATTTTTTTAAATTCATAACATTTTAGTATTTTTGGAAGCTGATGGCCGAAGCGTTTTTGTCATTCAGGATTGCATTTTTTGCTAATGTTGTTTTGACATAATCTTTATTTTTTTTCTAAGTTAAATTAATGTCATTCTCAAGTATTCGCTGTAAGTGTAAATAATAATAACAAAATTTACAAAATACGGCAAATTATAAGATTCAATTCAATTCGTTTTTAAAATAAGAGCCCCATAATGAAAGTTGTTCAGTCGAAATTGATGCCAATCACACTATTATTTCGTCCTTAGGTTTTATAGATTTTCGCGGGCTAGATCTCCGCATTTCGACGCTATATTTTTTTTATGGTTAACTGGATTCGCGTTTAACCACAATCTCACCTGATGGGAAGTGACGTTGTGGCCGAAGATGAAGTATGCGATCTCAGTAGATGCCTATTCATCATGCTCTTGAAGATCCCAAGGTTGTAGGATCCAGGAAAGACTGACGCCGGAAGGGATTTCCATGCCTTGGCTGTTCGCATTATGAATGAAGAGTCGAACCGCTTAGTGCGAATGTTCGGTATGTTAACTACATACCTACGGGTGGAATTCCTCCCCGCGCCTAGTAGTCCGAAGATGAAATGGCGATGATGGAATAAGATTATATAATTCCAACCCACACTCATCGAAGTGCATCCTGTAAGAGACTGAGAGACAGGCGACCTTGCGACAGTGTTCGAGGCTCCAGGGAGGCGATTCTCGCGCAATAGACATTATGTCGTATTCGACATATCTCGAAATAAAATGGCGAATGTCGAATGAAACAGAATTTTCGTATTCTCAAAATGTCACGTTAGAGAATTGTCTATTCCCAGCGCTCGACTTACAACGAGTGGTAAATGTCAGTCGACATTGGATCTCTAATCGTCAAATCGTAGGTATCGTAGTGACATTTCTTTCTGCCAGTTTGGTATTGGAAAAGTGTTTGTGTTTTTGTGTGATTTATCGTCTAAGTGCCATTTATTTCGCTCTTAAATCGACAAATTCGACAATGTTAGGTGACGAAGTAATAGGAGTTGACAATTTTATATCTTCATGTCAGATTGACACTTGCTTGAGTTACGTTTTACGCGGATTTGTTTAACAAACTAGTCATTCTGTGGAATCTTTTTCGTTAGATTTCAATAATAAAGCAATACCTTGTAGTTTATTTATACTCTGAAATGAAGTCGGTTAAGTCTTATATTTCAGAACCTATTATAAGGCTGGATTCGTTGATCTCGATTACGACTAAACACAATCGATAAAACGGAACGTAACTTAGATCGACATCCCAATAGTTCGTGACATTTTATCTCTAGCGACCGCGAGAATACGTTTCTTTCGTATCATAGACATTTTTAATCGACTTTCCACGATTAGACATTATCTCGAATTAGAGATATCTCGCATGAACTGAGAATCGGCCCGCTGCAATTTAGCAGTGATCGAATGGTCACCAATGAGTCTTTTGGCACGTCGTTCCACAGAATCCAGTGCAGCCAGCACCTATATCGCGTCTATTTTGCGTGGTGGGTTGGTGGCTCTACTCTTGCCAACTCAGCTTCTCCAAGAAGCCTAGCAGGCCCTTAACGTTGCCTACCTCCTGCGAGCGTCGTCGCTGACCCGAGCTGTTGTGCCATTTATTCGGTCGCAGCTGTAGACGTACCACGAAAGAAAAATTGCTTTCGATTGCTAAATTTGGTACCTTGGCTCTTGAAGTAGATTATCGTAACTCGATACTCTTATTCATTAAACGTTTATCTCCTTATCCTTACTTCGAGGGCGCTTACGTGTTATCAAATTTAGTGATTGAACGCAAGCGACCTAACGGCAAGTTATTAGCTTCCGAACACAATTAGGTTTACGGGGTACGACGGCTGAATATTTTAATTAGACTTAGAAAGACAGAAAGAAATTAGTTTATTCGACCCAAGTAGGCACACAATAAATGTACAAAACAAAGTTGACATATAAAACACCAGCTTTCCGCCCGCGACTTTGTCCGCATGGAAGATATTATCAAAATCGGTTCAGCAAAAATATTTGCCTATACATATATGTATAACCCATGTTATTGAATTATATAATGTATTTCTATTTGTGAGGACCTGTAATTGGCTCTCTGTTTCCTATAATAGTTTCCATTAGTGTTATTGCAGCTGTTGGTTTTGCGAATAAATAAAAATAAAATAAATATGTTAATTTTTTTTTCTTATGCACGACGGGTTCGTACTTGACCTCAATCACACCTGATGTTAAGTGAAGATGAGGTCGAAGGTGGAAGCGTACTGACCCGGAAACCCCAACACATTTGGGGGACTGGCTATCTTATCTCTGACAACCGGAATACGACAATGTTATTAACATTGCTGTTTGGTCGCAGATTTAGATAAGATGGTGGTAGCTAGCCAGGCGGACATTTAAAATGGCCTACAACCAACCAAACTGAGTGCTTAAACATGTACCCCGCTGGATATCGAACCCGCGACCTCCGAAGCGTAAACCCAATGTTGTTTACATTAAGCTACGGATGCGGTAATCCAGGTCCACATCTGTCTACCAACTAAATTTCATCCAAATCCGTCGAGCCGTTTAGGCGTGCAAAGGTAACAAACATACATAATAAACAACAAATATATTTGAATATACAGGGCGTCCCAAAGTTATGGGACATGAAGGGGAAGTACCTTAAATATCGTAGATAGTGAATTTTGCTCAAAGAAGACTTTATGTTATTTTTAAAATTTAGTAATTCTGCATTCATAGATTTTCTAAAAATTATTTGCTTCGGCTGGGAATCGAACCGACTCAAATGTGAAAAAAAAACACCCTACTTTTATGATGCCAATCGAAAGAATAGCTAAAAAATAATAACTCTGCCTAAGTAACATAGTATTTTAAAAGAAAGGAACAACGTGAAATTAATCATTTTAATCAAATAAAAAACATACATGAAACTGCCGTAGTCAATTAAGTAGGTATTTTTTTGTAAATTAATTAATTAAATGCTCAAAATGTGATCCCTCTTGTCTTACGCAAATCGCCAATCTTTTAATGAGCCCGCTGCCTGTTGATTTTCTAATCATTTTATGGTGAACACTCGATGTGATATGGCACAATTCTGTTTGCAACTCGCCTACGTTCTCGTATCGCTTTTTGTTTTGACTCAATCATTTTATGTTGTTCCTTTCTTTTAAAATACTATGTTACTTAGGCAGAGTTATTATTTTTTAGCTATTCTTTCGATTGGCATCATAAAAGTAGGGTGTTTTTTTTTTCACATTTAAGTCGGTTCGATTCCCAGCCGAAGCAAGTAATTTTTAGAAAATCTATGAATGCAGAATTACTAACTTTTAAAAATAACATAAAGTCTTCTTTGAGCAAAATTCACTATCTACAATATTTAAGGTACTTCCCCTTCATGTCCCATAACTTTGGGACGCCCTGTATATTCAAATATATTATATATATTCAAATATATTTTATATACATATATTATTTACTTATATTTATATACTTACCAAACTCTCTACACCCTTAGATGGCAAAAAAATTTACTTATTGTACAAAATATATGGGGAAGACATTGTTGTCTGTAACACAGTTTTTAACTACCACAGACAACAAAGCTTCAACAGTTGTGTAATTTATTTCGGTTCAATAAAATATTGTTATTGTTACATAATAGAAACATACATACACACACACCAACTTTCGCATTTATACTATTAGTTGGGATTGGAATTAAAAGGAATAAACTACAAAACATATAAAGATAAACACGGCAAATGTTGTGTGCCACTATGGCAAAGAGGAGTTGGACTTAGCATTATTCTCAGCTCCAGGAACTGGGCGCTGTTCTTCCGCCTCACCCTGCGAGAGGAAAGCAATGTGTAAAATGAGTATATATTATATGTATTATGACTTGAATTTCCAGGCCCTCCCCATGAAATGGGTGAACTCCCTCACGACGACCTGCAAGAAGCATTCAATCCCTGTCCACATGGACGGCGCGCGACTGTTCAACGCTTGCCTGTACCTCAAGGAGACCCCCGCCCGCGTCGTCCGCGACTGCGACAGTGTCGCCATCGCCTTCAGCAAGGGCCTGTGCGCCCCCGTCGGCTCGGCCCTAGTCGGCTCCTACCACTTCATACAGCAGTGAGTGCTAACAACATCTGTGTTACCTAGGTGGTACTGATAGCCAGCTGTGGAGCAGACGCAAGGAGGCAGATGAAACTCGTCCACGTAACCCTGGAATGCGTGGGGAGTGGTAAATCAATGAACCCAAATCCTTGGAACGCTGGGTTACTCTGCGAGGCCTGTGAACGTTCTAGGAGACTTGCGCTTCTGGTTGGATCTGGGCTGGATCATGCCATAATCAGTACATATTGTAATATATTTATAGAAATTATCTCCTAACTCGACGACCGGTTGGTGTAGTGGATACCAACGGTTGCGGGTTCGAACCTCCGAGGGGTAAATGTTTGTGTGATGAATATGAACATTTATTCCTAAGTCATGAATGTTTATATAAATATTTGTGTATGTTTATCCGTTATCCGTAGTACAAGCTTTGCTTAGTTTGGGACTAGATGATTGATAGCATTCGATCTACTACCAAAAGCGTCACTCTGACTCAAGAGCCACTAATAATACCTATCCTACAGGAACTAGTTAGTTTTCCGGGATACAAAGTAGCCTAGTGTTAATCCAGGTTCTAGTCTGTCTCCCAACCAAATTTCAACCAAATCTGTCCAGCCGTTTAGGCGTGAAGAGGTAACAAACATTTACAACACACACAAACTTTCGCATTTACAATATAAGTTGTGATTTAATTAAACAGATGTGCTTTGCCATAAATATTCATGTCCGTCACACAAACATCTTCTTTTTTTTCTTGTGTGCAATAAATGATAAATAAATAAATAAATAAACATTTACCCCTAGCGGAGTTCGAATCCACAAATGTTGATTTCGTTGTGAGATCCCAATCAGTCGGCCATGATGGATGCAAAAAAAGTATATTACACAATTCCCTCAGGTCGTGGGTTATCTATAAAATGCCCAAAATATCGCATTTTTTTTTATATAAAACATTATCTATATTGTTTACATAATCGTATTAAAACATTTTATGTAAATTCTATATCAGTTGTGAAATTAATCTACATTATATGACAGAAATAACAAGATAGATAAGATATGGTGGTTTAAAAATAATCAATCATTATCATTGGCATATCTGCACGGTTAACACAATTCAGCGGGACTCAGCGGGATTGAGCCTATGGAATGAGAGAACACGGATGATATCGCTGTTGAGATAGCCATGTGACCTCGTACCAATCATGTGACACTAATTTTCTTTATCTGACAAGATGTGCTACGAAAAGTCGTGGTTTGAGACACGAGAAGTTATGTCGAGTCGCTATCTATGTCATCTAACATAAGTCTATCCCTACAGTGTTGCTAAAAATTGGGTCTTTACCTATGAAATTGGAGTTTTTTTTCTTTGTTAATCATATGTACCAATTCCTGCGATTGTCAAAGCTATATCCAAATTTGTTTTTTATTTGGAAAATGGAATATTATTTCAAGGTTTCACATTAAATATTTTTTAATTTCTGGGCTAAACCACATAATAAAAAAAATTTGAACAGAGCTCTTTTCATGTGCTTCCCATAATCATTTCTTAGATTCGCTGAAACTTTTATAAAGCGGTTACTTTTAAAAAACGCTGCCTATACTTAACTTAATGTTATCCGATAATACACACTTTAGCTAAATTTGGATTTGCCGTTCCCAAAAAAAAATCAAAAATGTTTGTATGGAGAAAACAGTCTTAATGAAATTCTTCATACAAAACGCCAATTTCATAGGTAAGGACCTAATATAATGGAGGGCGAATTTAAATTCGTGTAATTCCCATTAACTGGTGTCACCACTCTTGATTACGAACAACTTTCTCAAAGGAACCATAGTCGAATTCGATCAAAAGTTTTCGATTACCCATACAAATAGTAAACCATTCTAAAACGACTTTTAGTACAGATGTCCAACAATTTTCGGCTGAATTCGATTATGATACCTAGCAGAAACTTGTTCGTGAAGTCACCAGTAAACAGGAATTTCGCGAATTAAAAGTGTGTGTGAAAATAGACGTCACGCCTTTTACCCCAAATGGGGTGGGCAGAGATATCCCAAACATTAGGGTGTTCCAAACACTAAGGGTTATGCTTGAAACAACATCCACGAGTCACCTCTCGAAATATACACAAATGCCCACGTGATACGATGTGAGCCCATCGCCGTTAAAACGTATAAATGTTTAGATGTTTTTTGGTGGAAAGTCTCTTAGTCGTCTGTTACGACACCCACTGGAAGAGATGGGTTGTTTCTATTCTTTTTACGTGACGAAACTATACAGCAGCATCAGCATATGTATGTGTGTATTAGGTATGTTATGAATGTACAATTTTTCACATTCGCGGACGCGAATGTTTAGGCTGTGGATATGCGAATGTTAAGGTCACCTTAACATTCGCATATTCACATACACGGACAAAACTTGACTTATTACAAAAACTACATTAATTTATAATCAATCATTTTTATTACTTAAGATGATTGAATTAAGTCAAAATTACTTTACGCCTAAAAAATACGCGAATGACAGAAGCGCAGAGAGGCGGAGGCCGGTGGCAAAAACACGTCGCGTCATGCACGACCTGCACACATTCGCATTCATATAACATTGGTGCGAATGTCGATTAGCCCAGGGAAAATACTGTAAAAAATAAGCTTAGCTAGATATAATTCAGAACCGACTTATATAATTGCTATCTTATAGATGTAATTTTCAATAATTACGCTTAAAGACGCTTAGTCTATATTTTTTTAGAAAACTCTATTTTTAATTTGTATCTTAATAAGAATAAATACTAACTGATATTTAATTAGGTAGACTTTTATTAAACACAGTTATTGATGGATAAAAAACTACGCATGTTATAGTTAGGCATGCATGTGTATTAGCTGAAAATGTCGTCGAGCTGCATTGCTTAAGAAATAAAAATGAGAACTAATATTTTGTAACGATAATTTTCCTAAATATTTTGAATGCAATGAAATACGATGGGTATTTCATTGAATTCAAAACATTGAGCATTTTTCCACTTTAGCTTATTTACTTACTTAGTACTTGCGTGTATGTCTGTCATATCGAACCTGTTTTCCTTCACATTCACAGAGTCTTGCTGGAAGAAATCTCTTTTTAGAGATAAGCTAGCCTTCTGTACATCCTGTATCTAGTATCTGTTTGACTTTTATGTGTACTCGTGTGCAATTAAATTATAAAAAAATAAAAATACATTATTCGTCGCCAGTGCTCGGAGATACCGTAAGATGCTGGGCGGAGGCATGCGGCAGGCGGGCGTGCTGGCCGCGTGCGCTATCGTGGGGCTGGACGAGGTGGTCCCACTGCTGGCGCTGGACCACAAGCGGGCCCAGCGGCTCGCATACGGTACTTACACTCTATAAACTTACGTCTTAAAACGACCTGTTTGGTGTAGTGGTTAGAAACTCTGACCACTCCACCAAAAGGTCGCGGATTCGAATCCCGCTAGGGGCATATGTTTGTATGATGAATACGGACACGTGTACCCGAGTTATGGATGTATGGTATCCACAACACAAGGCTATAGTTGCTTAATGTGGAACTAGATGGCATTGTGTGTATGTCCAAGGATATTTATTTAGTATAAATTCTCATACCTTTTAAGGGTACACTTACAGTGCTAGGTAGTAATGTGTCGAAATATTTTATATTTATAAAAGCAAACAGTTTAAGAGTAATTGTTACAATATGCATCAACAAACAACGCTTCCACAGATATCAAATCAAATCAAAAATGTTTTATTTCGAATAACATTTGAAATAATCATGACATGACATACAGTTATCGTTCATTCACTAAGCAGTCTCCCCAGAGAAGAACGAGCAAGAAACTCTGGGGTTGCTCTTTTTAAATAAGTCAATACAAATACAATTTGAAATAATTGTAAAATTTATGATTCGACAAAGAAAAATAAGAATAATGTATACTGGATATTGCCGAGCGGTTCATTTCCACGCATTCTTATCATCCAGATAGTCAGAAATTTTATAATAGCCTTTGGCACATAGTTTCCGTTTAATGGTTGTTTTAAATTTATTTAAAGGCAAATTTTGAATGTCTACCGGAACCTTATTGTAAAAGCGTATACATTGGTCCCTTGAATGGCTTAGTGACTTTGTGTAAGCGACTGCTATGGACAGCATGTTTATTTTCATATCTTGTATTAACATTGTGTATTTCACAATTTTTCCTTAACAAATAATATATGCATTGAGTAAACCAAATTCAGGATTGCTCACAGTGATTGTAAGATATAACTTCAAACTTCAAGTATTTATTTCAATGTAAGATACATGATATCATTTGTTGAATGTCAATTTAAATCTACTGGAAACAATAGGGCTTATTTCATTTAACTGTCAGTCAGTGTGTCCAAGCTACTACCGCTTCGGAAAGGGAAATACCGCTAAAAGAAGCGGCACAAGAAACTCACAGGATCATTATTGTTCTTTTTTTTTTTAATAAAAGTATACAACTAATACAATGACGACCCCCTAGTAGTGGATAGTGACCCTATCTGGTGCGGGTGCGAATCCCGCGAGGGGTAAATGTTTGTGTGATGAATACGAACATTTATTCCCGAGTCTTGGATGTTTATATAAATATTTATGTATGTTTATCCGTTATCTAGTATCCATAGCACAAGCTTTGCTTAGTTTGGGACTAGAGGATTGGTGTAAGTGTCCTAAATATTTATTTATTTATTATTTAATTTTATAATGTTTGGGAGCTGGTCGAAGTACACCAAGCGTGTTTGTCATTCAGATAGTCGCTAATTTTGTAATAACCTTTTTTTGCTAATGTTGTTTTGACCTTTATTTTTTTCTCAGTTAAATTAATCAATAATGTTTTTGTCATAGGTTTTACACTTGGAAATAGTCACCTTCTTGAATCTACCAGGCGTTCGAAATTTGCTTGAGAAGAAGCACATGATATTATTTTTATATGGTTTTATAAATAAAAAAGAATATATTTCACAGCTATCCACAGCCTGGGGCTGAATTGCTTCGTCGTGGATGTGGAGAATGTGCATAGCAACATAGTGCTGGTGACCATCTCCCCAGCGACCGCTATCACGGCGGAGCTGGTGCTGCAGCGGCTGGCACAGGTCTGCCTCTCCGAGATACAGGTACGGGCTGTTTGTTTTTAGGACTTCATCCACCAGGGTTTCTATGCACCCAACCTAAAATAAAACCAGTTTCAAAGTAATATTAGTCTAAATTTGTTTTAGGCCCGTATTATAGATCTTACTCAAGTAGAGATCTCCGCTTGAGGACAGTTACCCGTTTTAACTTTTTGTAACTTGTATAGCGGCATCTCTAACTATGCTCAAGCGCAGATCTATGTTTGAGCAACATTCTGAAATACGGGCCCTAGCTTTTTCTTTATGCACGACGGGTGCGTACTTGACCTCAATCACACCTGATGTTAAGTAAAGATGAGGTCGAAGGTGGAAGCGCACTGACTCGGAAACCCCAACACATTTTTGGGGACTGGCTATCTTATCTCTGACAACCGGAACACAGCAATGCTATTAACATTGCTGCTTGGCGGCAGATTTAGATAAGATGGTGGTAGCTAGCCAGGCGGACATTTAAAGTGATCTACCACCAACCAAACCGAGTACTTAAACACGTACTCCGCTGGGGATCGAAGCTGCGACCTCCGAATCGTAAACCCTATATTGTTTACATTGAGCCGCGGAGGCGGTTAATCAGGAGTTGAGTCACCAGTAAATTCTTTAATATTTCCAGGGCGATTGTAAGACGGCCACCGAGCAAGGCGTGATAGTGAAGGGCATCCAGTTCAACACCCACACACTGAGGTTCACGCTGCACGGAGATATCTCCGACGAGGACCTGGATCTGGCCATCCTCAAGATCGTCTACGTCTTCAAGGAGTTTGAGGTGAACCATATCTCAACAAATTAACGGTTGGTTGGCCACAGACCCTACCGCAAGAGACGTGTAATGTGATATTGAAATTCTATTAAATTAATAAGTGGCAGTGAACGGGCTAGGGGTAGTTTTATTGTTAATGAGACGAATCTTAGAACGTATGTTGATTTTTTATGGATACATTTTTACTACCATTAGTGGTAGCGTCACTGAACATCGAAATACGTGCGAGTAACTGTTGTTCGAAAGATCGTAGTTCGGATACTCTTGTTGGTCAAATTAAATCAAAAATGCTTTATTTTGTAGGTACACAGGGTACACTTAAAATAGTCAGATTTTACATTTTTAAAGCTACTGCTTGTTCAAAAGGCAATTTTCCCCTGACAAGTACAAGCAAGAAACTCGAGATTTCCTCGAGGGTTCCATTCCCAGCCGAGTAGGTACATGGTGGTAGGGTAATTTGAAATGGGGCAAGCATCAATGTTTTAGTTGTTTGAGATAGTTCCTCAAATAAATTGAGGGCTCCGGGGAGCACGTTTCTATATCATGTATGATTGTGATCAATCGCCAACTATAAAAAATGTGCGGAGCCAATACAACGACATACAGACAGATGGAGCGGATTCTCTAAAGTCATACCTTTGGGCTGAATTAATTGTTATATTTATACATGTTATCATTTTTGTTGTTATTTAGAATAAACTTCTTGTGTGCAATATGGCTATATATAGAAGTCTACTCCCGTTTTCTTACAGTGACCGTATTTAAGAGCGTTTATTATAAAGTTTATTCAAAATATTTAAAATGAATAGATCCATAGGATATATTGGGTCTTTACCTATGTATGAAATTGGATTTTTTTTTCTTCGTTAATCATATGTATCAATTTCTGCGATTTTCAAAGCTACATCGAAATTTGTTTTTTATTTGGAAAATGGAATATTATTTCAAGGTTTCCCATGAAATATTTTTTTAATTTATGGGCTAAATCACATAATAAAAAAAATTTGAGCAGAGCTCTTTTCATGTGCTTCCCATAATCATTTCTTAGATTCGCTGAAACTTTTATAAAGCGGTTACTTTTAAAAATTAACGCTGCCTATACTTAACTTAATATTATCCGATAATACACACAAAGTTTAGCTAAATTTGGATTGGCCGTTCCCAAAACAAAAATGTTTTTATGGAGAAAACAGTCTTAATGAAATTCTTCATACAAAACGCCAATTTCATAGGTAAGGACCTAATATAAACCTAAAAAGTTTTGTAAAGAACATTTTCGGAAAACAGTGAACTTTTATATCACGCAAATATTTTGTTTTCTAGATTTTAGACTTCTCGAATGCAGGTCAAAACGATTTTTTGATTTATTCTGTATTTAAATTTATCCAATGAGGGCGCCTACTGGACGGAATAACCCTCTTAGGGTGCATCGAACGAATTTTCTGGTCAAATACAACATTTAAACAGCTTTGATTGATGACTTCTTTAAATTTTTATTACTTCTGTTGTATATATTGTATTCTGTTCATTACAAAATTTCATTAGCATCGGTTCATTCTGAAGGTTTGTACGAAATGCTGTGAAGCGTAAACGCTCTTAAGTAAAGGATTTTGTATGGGTTTTTCGGTCCAATTGTGATGGGTTTTTACAATGTTATCGCAGGTGTGATTTAGAATATATTCGTGTTTAACCGCATTTATTGTTGTTAATTATTATTTAGAATTATTCTTGTGTGCAATATGACATCAGTTATTTAAGGTTAGAATAGTTACCATGAATGTTTAATCCCCGTGAAGGAAAAGTTCTAGACGGAAATAATTCCCGACGAGATAAATTTTTATCCCATTCCCGGTGACAGTGATCACGAATATACAGGATGAAATTTAATTGGTGTAGTTCCTGTTTACTGGTGACTCCACTGCTGATTACGAACAACTTTCCCCAACGAACTATAGTGGAATTCGATTAACAAATGTTCGATTACCCGTACAAAATGAACCATGCTGAAACCACTTTTATTTATTTATTTTATTTATCATTTATTGCACACAAGAAAAAACATACAGATACAACATAATAGAGACGACACAACAGGTTCTGCTTATTTCTACAATGAAATTTCTTCCAGCAGACCTACGAAAGAGAGATATGTCTGGAAGAGGCAGATAAGACGTGCACAATCTAAAAAAATGGATAAATATGATAGATAAAAAAAACCTAACTGAATATAAATGTAACTACATACTAATAAGTACATATTTCAATACATACGAATATAAAGTATAACATACATATAATATACGGAATAACACTATGAAATGGAAAGGTAATGTTCCTTAACTCTTTTCCTAAAGACAAATTTTAGTATGAAAATCCAACAATTTTCGGCTAAATTCGGTGGAAAGTTGTTCGTAATCAGGAGCGGAGTCACCAGCCGAAAATTGTTGGAGTTTCATACTAAAGATGGTTTCTGAATGGTTAACTTTGTATGGGTAATCGAATATTTTTTGATCGAATTCGACTCAAAGTCAAAAATGCTTTATTTTGTAGGTACACAGAGTACACTTAAAATAGTCAATTTTACACTTTTTAAGCCACTGCTTGTTCAAAATGCAATATTCCCCTGAGAAGAACAAGCAAGAAACTCGAAGGGTTGCTCTTTTAAAATCAGTCTTTGATTTTACATAAAGATTTTTATATTACAAAAAGGTTTTTATATTTCATTATTAATTGTGAAATAGCCTGGCATGCGAACGATCTAATTATGTCCAGGGATGATTATCATCTAAATAGTCTGATATTTTATAATATGCTTTGTTAATAAGTTTCTGTTTTATAGTATGTTTAAACTTCTTGAGAGAGAAATTTTGTATATCAACTGGAACCTTATTGAAAAAGCGTATACATAACCCTTTGAATGAATTGGTTCCTTGGGGCAAGTTGTTCGTAATCAAGAGTGGCGTCACCAGTTATTGGGAATTACACGAATTCAAATCCACCCTGTATAATAGAAGTTTTAATTGTTCGTTATACAACTCATTTTATTAGACATGTTTAATGGTACGTAACGATTGCGACTGAATTTCGTGAATTAACAATGATGATTTATTGACGACCTGTTTGGTATAGTGGTTAGAACCGCTGACTGCTATACCAAAAGTCGCGGGTTTGAATCCCGCTGGGTGCATATATTTGTATGATGAATACGGATATGTGTAGTATATTAACAAACTGGTATCCATAATACAAGCCTAGTTGTTTAGTGTGGAACTAAATGGTGCTGTGTGTATGTCCAAGGATATTTATTTATTGTATTGAATACGTAAAGTGTAGATTGAAAATTTACCATTTATTGAATGTAAATACTGCCAAATGTTGCCATATTTTACAATTGTAGTCCAATAAAAATGCTTTTTATATGTTACATAATATCTTTTATTTTACCAATATCAAATCAAACTAATATTCGCGTTTCATAATCTATCGATAGGGTTGCCATACGTCCCGTATATACGGGACTGTCACCGTATTTGTCCCGTATTTCGACAAAATACGGAAATAGAATAGAGAGGTGAGGGGCGCGCGCGCGATAGCCACTACTGTGGAGATAATTTCATCAGATCAATACCCATCTGTTAGAAAACTCATACTACGTGCACATGCGTGCAAAAGTAGTTAAATATAATAAAACATAGGTCAAAAGTATTGAATGTCTTAGGTTCGAGTTTTAGGCATCAGAAAAGAAAACGTCCCGTATTGACTTCTAGAAGTTATGGCAACTCTATCTATCTATCGAGATATTTAAATATCAACTTTGCTGTGAGCGACAGACGGATTTCAGTTCAGACATCCTCCACAGGCTCCATCACCATTGCTCCAGAGAAGGAAAAAGGTTACAAAACGGTCTTGGAAGTAGTTACTCTATGTCTATGAAATGTATGCAACTGAATGCTTCTTGTTTTATAATAAGAAAACAAGTTTAGAGAGGGCTTAGTGCGTCCAGTGGCGCCCTCATTGGATAAATTAAGCATTCTTTTTAAATACAGAATAAAACAGAATAGAACAGAAAAAACCTGCACTCGAGAAGCCTAAAAGCTAATTATAAATAATACCTATATAGCTTTAATTACGGCTATTTTTAAAAATTACAAATGATTGATGAAAACAGCCACAATACTGGAAAATAACCCCAATAGTGCAGGTCCCATTTTTTTGATTTATTCTGTATTCAAAAAGAAATCTTGATTTTATCAATGAACGCCACTGAATTGAATGAACCCTCTTAACACACATTACATAATAATTATTTTTCTAAAATCCAATCAAAACAATGGATTTCTAATTTAAGAAGCTATAAAAGTGAAATTTGATATAAAATCGTACACAGTATCCTATTTATACAATGTACTTATGTCCTGAATTTTTATTCAGTAGGTGACTTACTTTCTATATTATTATTGAAAAGTTTTTAATGCTCGCCACACATCGTTCCCACACATACATTCTACATAACAATTTGCCCCAATTTATGGAATATGCTAATAAAAATTACATAACAGTAACTTTAACTTATATCTAATAATCTCATTTGTAAGCACTATTAATTTAAGTTATTGCGCACCAATTAATTTAGTTTATTGAGCAGGACCATTCTGATATAAAATATGATATAATAATTGGTTTAAAACGAGATTCTTTTGTTAAATATAAGAAAAGAACATAGTCTCACAAAATATCGGCGTAATATGCGATAACTTTAATATATTTGGTAGTACTTAGCCCGCTGTAAGGTTGAAAGATGTTCAAACATTTTTCTATGGAAGCTACCGGACGAGTTTTTTTTTATCGTAAGAAAAAAAAAGGGCATATTAGGTAAGTGAAATAGAAGGTATTGGGGTAGTTTAATTTTTCGCGACTGTCAAATGACACAATGAAATTCGATTAGGGTTTTGAAAAAAAAAAAAAAAAATTACCTATGCAAATAGGTTTCATTTTACTTACCTAATATGCCCTATTTTTTTTCCTTACGGTAAATAACACCCATCCGGTATACCATTTTCACCGTGCGCGGTTACTTTGAACAAAGGGCCGCTGATCGATATGCCACAAAGGTTGTATCCCATTTATTCATTAATTCACTATACTACATACAATATTCTTTCGAGGAATAAGGACTTGAATTAGCCAGTTTCCATCATGGTATTCTATAGAACGCACAATTTGTCTGTGCAAATATATTTATTGCTTATATTTATTTATTGTTTTAGTTTAATTTTGGCAACTTACTACTTTGTAATAATTCTGCCAAACACTGGTGTTTGAAGAGGCTAGTGTTTATTTAGCCTTCTGTATAAGCTTGCGTCTGTAACGTCATTGGAGGCTCCACTGAAAATCAGCGTTGCAGTATATCTTTGCTGCAAATCGTACTGAGCTGGAGAGCCTTTTAGTTTCACTTTTGCGGCGCAGCTGTTTTATGTTTGTGTTGCCTATATCTTGTATGAGCCTTACTTGTTTTGTTTTTAAAGTAGCCAAATAAAGCATTTTTATTCCATTCCAATCACTGTGAATAATTGTTTCAAGGCACTACTTCTGTCAAAATTAATAAGACAGACAACTTTGTGCCACGAAATTTTGTAATATGTTTAAAATATTGCCACATGATTCAATCTAGTCCTTATTCCTCCGACATCCAATACAAGTGTTTGTGAATCATTCAAGGCTTCTTGACATGGCAGTGAAGTGGACCTACAAGTGACTACTTGTGACGTAGGTATGTTTGTTTTATTACTACAAGCGAGTCATTAAATAGTATGAAGAAATCTGAAACTACACTTAGAGAATTTAGATTCAAGGAATAAGTCAGTTAATAAATCTAAGATATAAGAAGCCTCTAGAATCGAAACCAGGTCCTCGAGTTACGGCTCAACTTAGTTAATACAGTATAACCCAAACCTTAACCGACAACATAGTATTACTTACCCACGTCATATTTAATCAATTTACTACAAAAATCCCTAGACTAAATAAAGATTTAAAAAACTTTTCGTTTCTGGGTTTCTATATTGAATAAAGGGCTTAACTATGCCCATAAAAGATTTAATAAACCGTTCTTAAGATTGAGATGACCTTAGGTTTACGCTTGAGAATCTGTTGCATATTAAAACAGTACCAAAAAAAATGTTTTGAGACTGCGACGCAATCTCAAGATCGATTTATGAATACGGCCCTTAGTACCGTTTGTATGCAGAGGTAATCCTGTTCATATAAACATTGTAAAAATTGCAAACTTTATGATTTAGATAACGTGAGGTTTCTTGGCGTTTTTGTTTTAAATTTCAATTGGGAGAAGCCAATGACTCCTGAGATACAGGTTTATTTTTAGTTTAAGCGTCTTGAGTTCATAGGAGCTTGTAACAATTTAGTATGTCAATACAGAGATTATTTGTGTACAAAATTGTGTATATACCGGATTAGTTTTTTTACCGTAAGAGAAAAAATAGGGCATACTAAGTAAGTGAAATAGAAGATATTAGCATATGTACTTTAATTTTTTTTTCAAAAACACGCGCCGGCCTTATATTGATGTGCGATTAGCGGGGTTCGTAGTGTTTCTATCATGCAACATTTATTTGGAACTCATATTTTATCCAAATTTTCTTTTATTTATTTAATTTAATGATGTAGTTATGTGGAATAGTCTACTAACGGAACCGTCAAATTACACAATTAACGCTTTATTCTATGATAGTTTTGAAAAAATAACTATATATGCCCATTTTTTTCCCTTACGGTAAAAAAAACTCACAAATACATTTTATTGACTTATGATGATTGTAGTGGTTTTAATTACATGGAATCAATGTTTTGTTTATTTAGATGATGTCATGGTAAATAAAGCAAGATCATAATAGGAAGGTAAGCACTGACAGCCGATGAGGTGTGTGTTATTTGTTTTAATTATCTAGTTTCAGTGTAAATGAAACTAGACTTTCGTGTATACATGCACATATTTTTGCTATTTGATATCGTCATTTGTTTGCTTTGCTCGCGTCGGATAATCTGGACGCGCCTTAAGTTACTAAGTATCAAGGAGATATCACTACATACAGCTGTACTTGTAAATTTATTAGGTTATCTTACCTTACCTATGAAATTGGCGTTTTGTATGAAGAATTTCATTAAGACTGTTTTCTCCATACAAACATTTTTGAAATTTTTTTGGGAACGGCAAATCCAAATTTAGCTGAACTTTGTGTGTATTATCGGATAACATTAAGTTAAATATAGGCAGTGTTAACCGTTAAACCGTTAAAGTAACCGTTTTATAAAACTTTATGCGAATCTAAGAAATAATATGGGAAGCTCATGAAAAGAGCTGTGTTCAAGTTTTTTTTATTTGTGTTTTTATATATGACTAGCTTTCCTCCCGCGACTTCGTCCGCGTGGAAGATTTTATCAAAATACAAACAACAAACTTTCATCCCTTATTTTATCCCCTTGGGGGTAGAATTTATCAAAATCCTTTCTTAGCGGATGTCTACGTCATAACATCTACCTGCATGCCAAATTTCAGCCCGATCCGGCCAGTGGTTTGGGCTGGGCGTTGATAGATCACTATGTCAGTCACCTTTGAGTTATATATATTTAGATTTAGCTCAGACATTAAAAAATATTTCATGTGAAACTTTGAAAATATATTCTATTTTCCAAATAAATAACAAAGGACTTGTCCCAGATTGGGCCTTTAATATTTATTAATTCCGACAGGGTTAAGTTATATATATCTGGATAGGTATTTGAATATCCAGCTGTTATATACAAATTGTACAATTTTAGAAACCTCCGTTTTCGAGAAAATGTATTTTTTAGTTTCATAACAATTTACTTTAAAACGAACACTCCTGCCTATAGAAAGAATGAAGCCTCTTGCAATTCATTCCTTGAAACGAACATTCCGTCGTTAATTAAAACAATATCCACCCACTGTCAAACAAATGTCATTGTCAAACTGGTAACGTCGGTCAATGTTCGGTTTATAGCTATTCTTTCTTAGAATTTGATGGAATTTAAGTTCTTGGAGTATTTTTCTGTGTATTCTACCGAAGCTTATCTGATGATGATGATGCTTCCGACCGATTTCGGCCATGACGAACACTTAAACTCCTAATCGGTTTGGCGCTGGATATAAAGCTTTTATTTATAATTCGGTCGCAGTGTAGCCTTTCTATTGCTTTCTGTCAAGTCATAGATACATACATTTTAAAAATATGTCGTGATACCTCGGCAATAAATATGACTATGTATGACATCTCGATTGAAGTCATTTATTTTTAACATGTAGTAGCGTTTTCTGTCTACGAAAAATACAAGAAATGGTTCTCCATAGACATATTTTACGTGTGAAATACATCCGAAAAGCGCCCCACTGATGATTGTTGATTGTGACGCATTGATGAGTAGGTAGATGTGATCACTAAGCGTATAACTATAGCTACGATATATCCACTTCGTATGTGTGAAGGATTGTACATTTGTGGAGTAAATAGTCGCCAGTGTTGCCAATGGCATCGCAAAATAATTCCACCATAGTTATTTCATTAATTTATTTTATAAAAACGGAGGTGTGCAAAATTCATATTAAAGCGGTTTTACGATCTATATTTTTGTACCTTTAATATCAGTGTAGTACCAACCCGGTCGGAATTTACTCGGAATAAAAAACCACCCTCCATATAAAACGCGGACAAGTCCTTTGGAAATAGCTATAGAATCGTAGGAGTTGGTACATACGATTAACGAAGAAAAAAATCTCCAATTTCATAGGTAACGACCTAATACTTATAATTTATTGGAAGCTAAACCTTTGTAAATAACAAAGGAAGTTAGTACAACAGCAGATTGGAAAGATCACATTACGTTCAAGCGCAGATCAAGGGCCTGGGTATTTCTGGTAACACTCAGTGCGTAATACCCTTAAGGTTTTGTGGTAAACAGCCTTATTGTAAAACATTAAAAATTAACTTAAGAATTATTGTTAATTATTTTGGTGACTGGACCTTCACTTTGATCTAGTGATGCGCAACTTCGAATTATTCTAATATTCGACTTGTTAGTACAGTCACCTGCAACTAAAGGTACACCTAGCGCGCTAGAGCCATAGATATCGAAATTTCATGTCCTGACAACACTTACAATGCTTGATTTTCTTTGCAAGAGATAATTAATGCAAAAGTCTAGAGCGCTAGTAAACTTGAGTATACTTTTATCTACACGTGACTGTACCTACTAATGCCAATCGACTGACACTAATTATTTAATACGAAAAATAATATCATAGAATATAATCTACAAGAATATGTAAGATTCATTCATCATTCGATCAGACTCTAACCCGAGTCATTGATTTGAAACGCAATCGAATTAATCGAATGATTAGTGTCATTCGAAGTCGCGAATCGATATTGTGGGCTGGATCCGCCGTTGATTACATCTCTTCCGAGTTAGTAGCCCTAACAATTATAATTCCATTCCTACATTCTTCTAGCCTTTGGTTATCTAATTCGGATAGTTAGCCAAGCACATTAGAATAGCAGATTCCTCAGCTAGCAGAAGCAGCAGAGATCGAGCTACTTAATTCCGTTCACATTCCAATATAGATGTCAGATCTATCTAATACTTATTGCTCACTTCACATACTTTCCACTATTCTATTGTTTTCTCAGCTCTACATATTATTCGGATTATTCTGCTCATTCCATACTCTAACCAACTCATTGTGATTCTCATAGCCGTGCGACGCAATCACGTCTCTGTACCCATCTTTAGTATAAGCCTTCTTATAGAAGTGAAAATCAGAACAGTGCTTGGGCACCAGCCCAACCTTCTTAGCAACTATACCTAAGTAAATATCATCGAATCGGAAGTGCTTCACGTACCAACTACCCACGTAGAGAACCTTCATTGATTTGTTCGAAATTATGTACGCCCCAGCTGTGACGTAAGGTGGCCATTTGTTCCATGGATATTCTTCTAAAGACACCCGCCATTTGCTGTTTCTATGGCGTTGCGGGGTCGATTCGAAGACGTACCCTGCTAAAAGATGTTGATCCCTCTCTGTTCCAGTGCTCTGTGGGATGTTGTTCTCTTCATTCTCTGTCATCTGCTGGTTGAACGCTCTATCGTGGACGTAATCTAGGAGATTATTCACCGAGATATACATATCATCGTCGGTGAATAAATAAAAATCAGCAGTGGAGCAATGTTCGTAGACCCACCTGAACGCCATCATAGTTTTAATTGTGTTATTGTAATAATTATCATGAAAATCAATTTGTATAATATCTTTGTACTCGACCATTTCTTGTTCGACGCTCTTCTGCGTTTCCGATTTAGGAGATTCATCGGTGCCGAGGAAGAATAGGGTTTTTATTATTCTGCCCGGCGCAAAGTTCTCTTGGCCGTATGTTTGTCTAATTGCCATTCTGTGGCCGAAGTTGTTCATCGCCGACTTGACTATTATAAACAGATCTAGTTTATCTATAGTTTTACATTTACCCGAATTTGTTAGGAATCTATATGGATAGTAGTTGATAGGTGGTATACTAGGTTTCTTACCCGACATTACGTCCTGTACTATTGGCCTTATATCTATATTTAGGGGGTAGTCGAACTCCTTGAAGCTCCTCGCGTGAATGTAGTCCCCCACACCGAAAAAATAATAAAGATACACTAAAAAAAACGCACACACAAAACATCTATAATTCCTTCTCCTCATCCTGAGATTTGTTAAAGTTTTTTGAGATTCATTTATCACATCGATCACGCACGACACCTGGAATGAGAAAAAAGTAAATGTTACTTTGTATTCAAGGATTGTTTTTAAAAATAAAAAAACCTAAATCAGCGACAAGGAAAGGAGTGATTTATTTAGGTTTGGCTCTAACCTTAAACCGGTTTTCTTAAGGAGCGAATCCAAATGGGTTTGGAATCCAATAATCGGTTTTTAGTGGTTTCATTTCACTCTTACCGATGACGTCGGCAAATAAACAAATTATCTATCTATCTATCTGTATACATACAAGAGCACAATACTGTAACCTATTGTATAAACCTCCTTGGCGCAAATACGTTTATGAAAATAATGTTTATAATATATGTATAATATGTGTATAATATTGTATAACAATCTGCGGAATAAAATTAGTTAATGACAAAATGTTTAAAACTCGATTGATACAATGGCTTCAGGCAAAGTGTTTCTATGATGTTAAGGAATATTTAAATTATCAGAATGCTATGGAAAGTGTCACAAATCATATTCTGCACATCTGCATGCAGATTGAATACATGATTCCGAAATTTCTTATCAGACCTTATAAACTGTATTCTGGCAAATAAGTAATTTCTTTCTTTCTATGGTTTAAACCGGTTCATTAAGGTTTTAGGCAGCGCTCTCATTTCGGACGAAACCTTTTCTAAAACCCAGTATAAACCTGTATTTAGCAGTATTTTCGAAACCGGCTAAAGGCCCAGATTGTACTTACAATAGGCACGTAAATGGCATGAGTTATTGGAGACATCATCATATCAATCACAGGACGTCCACTACCGAACATAGACATCCCCATAGATATCCAGACCGACCTATATGCAACGAATTCCGCCGACCTCCATCAGGTTGTCCATTCACCTTATGCCGGCGCGTGGTCTCCACTCCAGCACTGCATCTAATACGCTGGGCATGTCCTAATTCGATCACGTAGTGAAACGTCGAGCATCGCCTTCTCCATTCGTTGCGTGACTTTAAGCTTCTTTTCAAGGCCATAAGTAAACACATATTTATTAAAGACTCGTCGTTATTGGAGAAAATAAAGTCAAAGTCAAAAATAGTTAGTTTTTTCTTTTTAAGCTACTGCTTGTTCAAAAGGCAATTTTCCCCTGAAAAGAACAAGCGAGAAACTCGAGGGGTTGCTCAGATTTTTATATTACAAAAATGCAGAATAATATTTCATTATTGTGAAATAGCTTGACATGCGAACGAGCTGGTTATATTCAGGGATGATTATGATCTACATAGTCTATTTCTTTAAATTTATTAAAAGGAAGATTTTGTATATCAACAGGAACCTTATTGAAAAAACGTATACATTGCCATAGTGTTGGACAAAATAAAAAAAAAGATAAAAGAATTAGTGAGAAAAGAAAATTCACATGTTAAGTATCGTTGAGGTAGAAACTTTATAACCGAGCTACGGAGAATAAAGGCTAAGATGGTTGTGACTAACAGTGTATCCAATGATTCATTCACAAATTTATTTGATTAAATACTCGGTTAAACATTACGTTATCGAAAGACGCAGCTGTGACGTCACTTACCGCACTTGTCTATTACGAAAGGAGAATCACGCGTCTTTTATTCAAGATTAATACAAATGTAAGTGAGTAAGGAAGCGGACAGATGCACAGGATATTTTAAGGGCCGCCAGCGTTCGCGCAAACTCACACACTCGTCTCCGGTTCAGGGGAACGGAAAACCGCTACGACTGGGGAAGAAGTCAGATGATGTGTCTGGCCGTTGGTAACTTTATGATAAATACACATTCGAACAAAACTTATTTTTTTTAATGGTAACAGAAACAAAATGTACAGTCATCATCATCTCAGCCCGTAAACATCCCACTGCAGGGATATAGGCCTTCCCTCGTATAATGCGGGAGAATGGGCCATAGTCCATCACGCTGCTGGCCCAATGCGGATTGGGGACTTCATATGCCTTAGAATTTTTATTTCTCTACTCATACAGGTTTCCTCACGATGTTTTGAGCAGTCAGTGGCCTGCCTGGGAATAGAACCCGGACCTCCCAAATTGGGAGATCGCATCTTAACCGTTGAGCCACCGACGCTCAAAAGAGTAAAGCCACTAAAAATTTGATAATTATTTATAATTTTCGAAGAAACAACTTGCAAGATTCGCCAATAATTCGTAAAAATAGTCACTTTTTGAATAGTATATTGATTTGTTTGCCCTTGAATAGGGTATATTAGATTGTTTACATTAATATCCTCCTAATTCAGTAATTCCATTGACGTGCAAATATTGGACAATATTAAAATTAGTTACAAAGAAAATCGCATGCATACAATTATTGATTGCTTTTGTGCTACTAGATTTTTTTGTAGAATAATAGAACGAGTAAGTTCCTTTTAAATCTAAAAAATCAAATTTGAAGCTATCAGGCTTTAAGAATTTAAAGTCTTCCTTTGACAAGAAGCCCAAAAAAATAATTTTAACATTGATATTTAATAGTTAATTTTACTAATACAAAAAAATAAAAAATAATTTGTAGTTCCATTAATTTTTATCGCTATAGTTTTTTTGATATAATGACTTTACTAATTTTTTAATTTATAAACAGACTTTCGCGCGTAATTTGCTTTTACTTTTTAAATTTATCAAAGGGCAAGCTTTGGAAATATTAGCAAAGTAGTAATGTATAACAGCGTATCATCTATATATAATGTCTTTTGAATGGAAACGACCGACTTTTCCCACTTTTAACGCCAAATATTGTTCGAATTTAATAACCGACTTACCACAATCAATTCACCTTCCATTTTTGATTTTAAAATTCAACATAACACCATTAAAACTCCCACATAAGTGGCGACGCTAAGGTATACACTGTCCCGTTATCAGTGGAGTCACTACTGTAATGTATACAATGAATTGTTTATTGCTGATAAGAAGCATTCATGTGTGTCCCTGTCCTAGCTGCACTACTTATAGATTATCTTGCTTATCAATCATAATGGATACCAAAGTACCGCTTCGTTTTGCATGACAATTTCGCAAAGTCGGGTTATCGCAAATAAATAAGTGGCTTCAAGTGCTATCTGTTCAGATTGAATAATCAGAGAATCATTGGCAGAACAAAGAATTAATTTACTTGCTATCACATGGGTGATAGTCGCGGATGTCTTGCTCGATTGAAATCACACTTGATTCATACTAGGGTTGCCTACCGTACTCTATAAGAGAGTATTATAAAGCTTTCGCTTTAATGCTCATGTCTATGACCTTATTTCATTTTTTCAACAATTTTCCCTAAAAGTACAACAAGAAGTGCAAAAAAATATTGTTTAATTTTTTTAAATACTCTTTTTATAAGTCCATCTTTTTTTATCCTATCTGACTCAGACATACCTTATTTCTTTTATAAAAAGTTGGCAACCCTAATTTGTAACTTTTGACTCTTGAACTTTGACTTTTGAAAGTTTGCTATAAAGTACTTTTTAGTAATTATGTGCCTTTTATATTGTAGTAAGATTATCAACGGTGACACTCTTGTGAAAAATTATAGTTGTCAGTACGTTACTCAAGGAGTCAAGTCTTCTCTAACTCCACGAATATTAGCCAACACTTACTTCTCAAAATATTCATTCCTCATATTCCCAGTCTTCGTCCGGCCCGAGCCACATGGGGACACGCAACTTCGCACATGTGGCAAAATGGGTGATAGGTTATTTTGGAAAAATTAGAGAAATGAATTCGTATCAGTCCTTGGATTTTGGATTGGAAGTGGTATTTCTATACTTCGAAAGGCATATAACAGTTGGTCCAGTTGTTTTCAATTGAAGGCTGCCGTTTGTCAGGTCGCCGACTACTATACGTAGCCGTGCCGGAGTATTTTCAATGGCCATTAGTTTGCCACAAATAGAGACGGCTGTAATAATTTGTGTAGTTTTTGTTAATTGTACAATAAAGAGTATTTCAATGGTTGAATGGGGACGTAGCGTAGGTATGTTTAACTAACTGCTAAACCGTTAATATTGAAAAAATCATTTGTATTATTTGTATACATAGTATACATATACCAGATGACCGTAAGGAAAAAAATAGGGCATATTAGGTAATTGAAATAAAAGGTATTGGGCATACGTAGGTAGTTTTTTTTTTTTTTTTTAAACCAGCTGCGGTCGGATATAGATATGCGACTGGCGTGATTCGTAGAGTTCCTAATATTCGAATTTTTATTTGGAACTCATATTTTCTTCAAACTCAAATCATTTATTGCATTCCTTATGTTTTGTTTTGATGACATTATGGTGTACTGTATCAATAAGGACCTTGTGAAGGCACAGCAACATGAGAGCGTAGCATGCACAATTTACATAAAATTCTTAATACATTAATTTACCAACTAGATATTTAACCTATTATATTATCATGTGTATTTTTACCATTGTATCCCAATTATATTATTATTTTTCTTTTAAATTATTTATTAATATGATATTAAATAAATAATAATAAATAAATATCCTTGACATACACACAGCGCCATCTAGTTCCACTTTAAGCAACTATAGGCTTGTGTTGTGGATACCAGATGGTTGATATACTACATAAATACATATTTTTTTTGTAAATACTTATTATAAATGAAAACATCCATAACTCGGGTACACATGTCCGTATTCATCACACAAACATATGCCCCTAGCGGGATTCGAACCCGCAACCTTTTGGTATAGTGGTCAGAGTTCCTAACCACTACAAAAAACAGGTCGTCACATTTATTTAATTTAATGATGTAATTATGTGGAATAGGCTACGAATGCGATCGGTAAATGACAAAATTAACGCTTTATTACAGGATGGTTTTGAAAAAAAAATCTACCTATGCTAATACCTTCTATTTCACTTACCTAATATGCCCTATTTTTTTCCTTACGGTAAAAAAACTCATCCACTAATCCTATTAATTATGAACATAGCAATAATTCGGGAGTTTTCGATTTTATGGTGGAATTTATATAATATTAATACTATTCTGTAATGTAAATAACTTCGTGTTTTTGTTAGTATGTGAATGTATAATCTTTTTGAGAAATAAATAAATATAGCATGGCGTACGAACGACCATTTTATATTTTTGAGAACTTGGGCTGCGCAATACCGTGCGCTTCAATATTGAATCACACGTACATTGAAAAGGAAAAATGAACTATATCAACTTTGAGAATGATTTTGTATTTAAAATGATTGCTACGCAGGATCCGATACGCACTAGACCGATTTTTTTGTTCATTGCATTCCTAATTCTCCCTTTAAGTCAGTAAAAGAACAGCTAATCAAATGTCAAAATAAAAAAAATAATGAAAAATATTTTTATTTTTTTAATATTTCTATTTTAACAAATTACGCTGTCATGTATGAATTGTGATCTGGAGCGAGTAGTTTTTGTCAGTCAGTACCTAAAACAAATGGAAATTTCAATTTAGTGTCAATCCAAAAGAACGTTAGCACAAACACTAAAGCAAATAGTTCATTTAGTTTGAAAATACTGAGGTAATTTCATTCACAAACATGCATTGATGTCTTTGTATCTGTGTTTGTTGTTTTAGTTGTCATCCTTCATAGATAAGATTATTATTTGTGTGATCATAGATTCAAATAAATACTTATCTATCTAAATAGGGCCTAACAAAATTAAGCCGACAAACTTTGGCAAAATTGCACGTACATGACAATAAAATAATATATTCATTAAAACAACTAAATTAAATGTAAGTGTAAGTGTAAAGAGTAAATAAATTAAATGTAAGTGCAAATGAAAATACAAATTAACAGACTTACTTCATTTCGATTGTACCTTATTTTATCAATGAGAAAAAAGGCAACGTTCATTGGAAGACGCCAAAGGGGGTGGCGGGGCACAGGGCGCAACCAATCACAGCAAGTAGCGGCGACGCCGGGGCAAGCGCCGCCGGCGGCGAGCGGCGAGTGGTCGCCTTTCTGTGTCTTCAAAGATACCGCAGCACATATTTGTGTGTTGTGGCAAAGTACTTAGAGCGCGCGGCCATTAAGGTCCAACTCACAAAATTTACATTTCTAATTTTATTTTTTGAATAAAATCTGTTAACTTTAATGTTTTATTTTTTTTCATAATAGGTTCACCTATACATACACTCTGCAACGTTTGTCGGGTGCAATTTTGTTAGACCTTATATATTAGTTTTTAATAGCATATATATTGGTTTGTGTATACCTAACTTCATTGTGAAATTCAATATTCTTATCCTTAAGTTGCTACCTGAAAAGCGATATCAATTAAAAAAGAACGACTTTTTGTAAAGCGCCTTAATAGGTGATCGACAGTAGTCGACACGATATTCAAATAAAATTACAGTATAATAAATCACAATGTACAAAATAGCTTAGGCATCGAGTATTGCGAATTTTTCTGATTTGTCTCCCAGATCCTCCCACCCTAGGATGTTGTGGCAACATTGATTACATTGCTCTTTGGGGTTTTGTACAATAATGTATAAGGAACTCATTAGGAAGGGTGCTATTGAATTTGGAGAGCTTAAAGAGCGAGACATATTATTAGCATTTTTAAAACGCGGTGTAACTGTTTTGCTTATCAAATCAAATCAAAATATTTTATTTCATAGGATAAAATTATCACTTGAAAACGTCACTATTAATATTACATTTAAATTTACGGCTCATTCACAAAGTTGACTCCCCAGAGAAGAACGAGCAAGAAACTCTAAGGTTGCTCTTTTAAAGATTATGGGTTACAATTTGTGATTTCATAATTATATGAATAATAAGACAGCTATGTCCATGCTTGCTTATCATTCAAATAGTCAGTGATTTTATAATAGCCTTTTGCTAATAATTTCTGTTTTATGATTGCTTTAAATTTATTTAAAGGCAAATTTTGAATGTCTACTGGAACCTTATTATAAAAGCGTATACATTGCCCTATGAACGATTTACTAACTTTATGAAGTCGGCTAACATAAACGGATAACTGGTTCTTATTCCTTGTATTAACATTGTGCCTATCACTATTTTTAGCGAATAAGGTTATATTTTTTTTTGCATATAACAAATTCTCATAAATGTATTGAGAAGTCATTGTTAAGACATTAATTTCCTTAAACTTATCTTTAAGAGACACTCTAGGTCCTAATTTATAAATAGCACGAATAGCACGCTTCTGCAGAACAAAAATGACATGTATGTCAGCAGCGTTTCCCCACAACAATATGCCATATGACATCAAGCTGTGGAAATAGCTAAAGTAAACCAGTCTTGTGGTATGAACGTCTGTTAAATTTCTGATTTTTTTGACTGCATACGCTGCAGAAGCGAGCTTTTTCGCTAGTTTCTCAATATGAGGCCCCCACTGAAGCTTAGCATCCAATGTCAGTCCTAAAAAGACAGTAGTATCTACAAGATCCAATTTATCACCTCGTACAAATATGTCAGTAGGCAGTTGTTTAACATTTGGTAAAGTAAATTTTATGCATTTAGTTTTATTTTCATTCAAAAGAAGATTATTTACTGTAAATCAGTTAACAAGTTCAAAAATATTTATAATATCCTTTTGCTATGTATGTTTTAGGGTGATAAAAATAATTGAAACGCCGAAAAATTGGCAAAACAACCACCTTCAGTAAGGTTATGTTCTCTATCTCCGGCGTGCATTATCAAATCTTCACCAAATTTATATTGGGCCTTGCTATACATATACCGGATGAGTTTTTTTTTCGTAAGGAAAAAAATAGGGCATATTAGGTAAGTGAAATAGAAGTTATTTGCATAGGTAGTTTTTTTTTTTTTTTTCAAAAACGCACACGCCGGCCGAAGATTTATATCCGCTTAGCGTGATTTTTAGGATTCCTATCATGCGAAATTTATCTGGAACTCATATTTACGCCAAGTTTTCTTTTATTTTTTTTACTTAATTTAATAATGAAATTATATGGAATAGGCTACAAACGCGACCGTCAAATGACACAATTAACGGTTTATTCTATGATAGTTTTGAAAAAATATATTAAAATACCTATGCCAATACCTTCTTTTTCACTTACCTAATATGCCCTATTTTTTCTTTACGGTAAAAAAAGCATCCAGTATATACCCTGGATATGCCCTTTCATAGTAAAAAAAATAAGTCCGCTAATTAGTTTTATTTCGAGATTTACATGGACGAAACCGCGGGCGGAAGCTAGTCGTGATCACTAATCGTTGTAAAAAGCAAAATAATACAAATCTGAAGATTTATGTGCATTTTTATTACCATTCATTCACTAGCTATTAGTATTTAATCACATACAAAACTTCACTTTGCCAATAGAAATAACGCAGAATTATTGTATGTACAAATCAACCTAGCAGTAATAAGGTCCAGAACTAAAGCGAGCCTAATGGGCCATTATATTTTCTCATGTGATATCCATTTATATAGCTACCTCGTTTCCGAAGTGTCAATAACAGCAAGTGTTTCACTTTCTTTACAATGACTTTAGACAGATCACAAGCGTTTTATATATTCAAAGTGATTGTGATAATATACGTGATCACTATACTTATCGACTATTACAACCCAGTGTCAAAAGTGCCAAGAGTGACTATGGTTTACGAGAAGTCACCCAAATTCCAACTACGCCGTCCTACGGACAGTTTCAAGACATTAAATCACACTTCGTACTACAACAAACTAGTTGACATAAACTTCAATTTCACCACCATTCCTCAACCGTGCAGAGGTTACGAAGCTGGGTTACTACTCCTCATAATGGTGTCCTCGAATCCGACACGCTTCGAGCACAGGTCGGCGATCCGAAACACTTGGGGAAGAACGTTTCACTCAACAAAAGTCGTGTTCCTAATCGGAGAACCGGCCGTCGAGATATCTGAGAAGGTTCGAAACGAAAGTTTGACATTTGGAGATATAGTTCAAGGTAATTTATGTTCAGGTCGCATCTATCTTTTCGGAAAAGATGGATGGATTTTGTGAGAGGTGATATGAATGAAAAGGGCGTGAATGATGAGGTAACGGGTTTGTACTTGACCTCAATCACACCTGATGTTGGAAGGTGGAAGGGTACTGACCCGGAAACCCCAACACATTTGAGGGACTGGCTAACGTCTTATCTCTGACAACCGGAACACAACAATGCTATTAACATTGCTGCTTGGCGGCAGATTTAGATAAGATGGTGGTAGCTAGCCAGGCGGACATTTGCCCTTCCACCAACCAAACCGAGTACTTAAACATGTACCCCGCTGGGGATCGAACCCGCGACCTCCGAAACGTTAACCCAACGTTGTTTACATTGAGCCACGGAGTCGGTTAAAGTTAAGGAACGCCTGTCGCGATTACTTATTGGGAGTTAACCCCCCACGTAAAACTGGGGTTGTGTGTATGTGTGCAAGTATTACCGGTACTTTCAGGGGAGTACCGGTACTCTCATCGAGCTCACCCGGATCTGGCATGACAGTTTGTCAAATTTCACAATTGTCTGTCAAATACATTCTCTCTATTCTATCAGTCATATCTATCAGTATTTTTAACCCCTGACGAAAAATGAAGGGTGTTATGTGTTTGCCGGCGTTGTGTGTGTGTCCAGTCTTTGTCCGGATTTATGTGTACCCGAGTTATGGATGTTTTTTGTAAAAAACTAATTTTTAATCAACCATTTTGTATCCATAATACAAGCCCAGTTGCTTAGTGTGGAACTAGATGGCGCTGTGTGTATGTGCAAATATATTTCTCATTTAAGTATCTCAATAAGTGTGTATATTTTGGAGTTGTTATATCTGAAAAGAAATCTTAATTTATCAATGCGCTCTCGGTTAACAAAGCCATCCAGTACTACCAAAAACCTTCCTCTCCACAGGTAATTTCAAAGATGTCTACCGAAATTTGACCTACAAACATGTGATGGGACTAAAATGGGTGTCCCACCACTGCCCCTCAGCGAAGTACGTGCTCAAAACCGACGACGATGTCTTGGTGAACCCGCCAGAGCTGAAGAGGTTTTTAGCGAGGGAGTTGTCTCCTTGGGGGGCGACCGGTTTGATCATGTGTAGGTTAGCTTATTACCCCCCAGTGTACAGGGATCCAAAGTCAAAATGGTACGTTTCCCTTGAAGAGTTCACTGGGAAATACTACCCGTCACATTGTATAGGTCAGTTGTTTTACATTAATTTGTTCTGGCAACTCTAGATTGTAACGTCGCAATTTCTGCCGTTTCCGAGTAGATCCGCTATGTGATAGTTTAGTACTGCCGACAGGACGACGACCGTAACAGTACCAGTGCTACTTGAATCACTACTGTCACTCATCAACCACTATTTCAAGAAGCACTACGGGTTGACTTGACCTTAATCACACCTGATGTTAGGTGAATATAAGGCCGAAGGATGGAAGCGTACTGACCCAGAAACCCTATCTTATCTTACCTGGCTACCGGAACACAACAATTCTATTAACATTACTGTATGACGGCTGATTTAGATAAGATGGTGGTAGCTAGCCAGGGGGACATTTAAAATGCCCTATCACCAACCAAACCGAGTTCTAAACATGTACTCTGCTGTGGATCGAACCCGCCACCTCCGATTCGTAAACCCTATGTTGTTTACATTGAGCCACGGAGGTGGTTAAATCTTTTACAAAATATTAAATAAAAAATTTAAAATGGATGCTGGGAATCAGTAGTATTCAATAATCTGCTTGTTACTTGGTTGTCATTACTTGTAAATGTTTGACAAGCCCTGTTGACTGCCCAGGAAAGAGGTATTTCAGGTGTATGTATGTACATTACCTTTCGTGATCTAAACGGCTTGACCGATTTTGAAGAACAAGGTGTCGTTAGATAAGACGCATCCATATCAAAAACCCCAGTGTCAATAAGAAACCAAGATGGCGTTCGCTTTTAAATACTTTTTTTACTTCTATCTTCTTTCCAGGTCCTATCATCATCTATTCACAGGACGTAGTGCAAGTTCTTTATAGCACAGCTCAAAGAACACCCTACTTCTGGGTCGACGACGTCTACGTCACAGGGATAGTCGCAGAGCGAGCTGGAGTTAAGCAGAGCCAATATAACGTGTTCATGAAGCGCAAAGATGAGGTTAAGCTGCTAACGAAAGGGCCCAAGGCGATCGGGAAGTTCATGTTTGGGCCTATAGACATGAAGGTGAAGACTATGATAGATATGTGGGTGGCCATGAGTAAGGCTTCAGGAAAGGAAAAACGAAAAAAGGAATATTAGCAGAGATAAACGTAACCTAATTTATGCAATTTTGCGTTTAATTTTAGCACTTGAAGCCCGCTGTCGATGAGTTATTTAACGTCAGTTTGCATAAAAATAATATAGATGTCACTGTCCACATAAAATCTGTTGGATATATGGTTTTGTCTTTTCTTTGGCTTCCATTTTCAGGATCTATTCAATCCCCCATTAACCAAGCCTCACGGAAATCTCTAGGACACATCTACCGGTCTAGCACGACATGGTTTCTATATACAAGACACGAGACAGAAGTGTTTTTTCACGTTTATGCTTTGACTGAGAGAGACGCAAAACGTAATATATATATTTAAATTTACCCATTCACGGATCAGTAGCACTTGATTTCAATCAATTGAGTAAACTTTATCGCATAACAAATACGGAATACATTTGTTAAACAAAATTTGATTTGTTAACGATTTTTACGTGCGCTAGGCTAATCCTGGGGGAAGGCATTGTATGCTGAAATTCAGGTTGCATAAACGTAGTTCGGCAGCTATGGCTTTTGTATTAGTGGTACTAAGTATAGCCTAACATATTTAGTTTCAACCATGTAACATTTTCTGAATAAACATTATTCTTATTTCGTGTCATTATAAAGAGACTATGGGGCATGCTATTGGACTGTATACAACAATCTCTTTTATAGCAATTTAAAGCTGTTTTATAAGTGGAAATAAAGAATTGACGTTTAGCTAAAATGTAATTTAATATCTCACTAACTTCTACCCGCGGCGCTGCCCGTGTGGGTATAAACTATGATTTATGTGGCTGTATCACATATAAAAAAGTCGTGTCGTCACAGAATTAATATAGTACTGTCGTATCAAGTGACCTATCATCTTTCCTCTTCGGTTCTCAATTGTGGCCAAAAGGCATCTCTTCTCCTTTACCATCACTAACACCAAGAGGTGAGAGGGTTTGTTGGAAAGACCTAGGCGCAATTACTTTCACCAAGTGAAAGAAAAGGTAAATGTCATGTCGTACCAAGAGGTTAAATCGAGGGCGGAAAGCAGAGACGTGGTCATTACTCCACCGACAAGAGCATAGCTCTGAAATTGAAGAAGTAGACCACATATTCAGGAAGAAATTCTCTCAAAATCCGTTGCATAGTTTAGAACATCTAAGTGCAAAAACAGACAGATGCAGATAGAGACTTTATTTTATACGATATAAAATTGACTAGCACATATGGTATCTTAGTCAGTTGTAGAAAAATTGCTATGAATTGAGACTAAGGCCCATATTAATAAACCAATCTTAATACAAGTCTTGAGGCTGTATCACCCGAGATGCGTCTTAATAAGTTGACGCTATTTCAAAGTCCGTGCTAATTTATAAACCAATCTTGAGGTCTACTCAGCTGAGATCACTTCATTAGTCTTGAGTTTTGTTTATTAATACGAGCACCTCTCTATTGAGTACTGCTTGAGTATGCTCGTGCGTTTCAGGTCTCAAGTAAGGTTTATTAATCATCACGTTTACTTGAGACCGGTCACAAAACTATTCTTAAGCTTGAGAACTATTTATTAATACGGGCCTAAGACATCGCCAAATCAATGCAATGTCATCTAAAAACTAAACAAGTAAGAACTTATTTATTGAAACCGAACTGTTTGGATTATTTTAGAATGTTGTATATTTTTGGAACTAAACTTTTAGGCTGCCCGCCCACGGCCGACAATCGGTGACCGCCCACGTCCTACAAAAAATCGGTCACAATATCGGTCCTAGAAAAAGTCGGTCGTGGGGGGCACACTTAGGATTATCCATACCATGTGTATGATTAATATTGAACTTGGCTCCCATTTTCACATTTATGTTTTTGATGGGATATTGTTTCACTCTCTTTAGAATTGCCAAACTTGGCGGCGCTTGGTAGATATATATAATCAAGTAAAACCGAGCAAGCCGAAAACTGTTCAATCCAATCTTCAACATGTCAATGTCCCCGCAAGTCGCGCCTTTGAGCGTGCGTAAGCTACAGTATTGCCGTCCTCACACTTGCGTACCTATATTCAATTCACTTTCAATTTGCTTATTTCTCAAGCTTTTCGTTACATGTCAAGTTCATATTCATATCGGTTATCATTTAAGAACTTAAACATATGATTTTTAAACATGCCGACAGATTGGATCAGGAAGTTTATTTTAGATGTGAACCGTCACACAACACGATTTCTCAACAACTCTTTTGAAATGTCAAAACGGTCGCCACATTGATTTTTCTGACTTTACACAAATGAAACAGAACTGCATAAAACGAGGCCCTTCGTTAGTTAGTCATTAGTACCTCTTCAACAATGTTTGCATAAATTTATTATCGTAGAGGCATTACAGAAATTAGCGTTTCATTAAATATCTAGCGAGCACCAGACATTCTTTTAACCTGGTTTTGTTCAGCATAGCAACAAATGCTACAACAGCTATTATGGCACTTAGTACATTTACTACTGATTTCTTTTCATAAATGGATTGGTATTTCGTGAGAGGGAAATAATCGTCCTTTCAGTGTTTTACAGGATACATTTCGGTGAGTGTGCGATGGAATTGCACGATCTTATTCCACCGTCCCCTTTCCATCTTCGGACAACCAGGCGCGGAGGGTTTCCATCCATATGTTGTCAACATACTGAACATCCGCACTAAGCGTTTTGCTTTATCATTTATAATGCGGACTGCTAAGGTATGGAACTCACTGCCCGCGTCGATTTTTCCCGACACTTACAACCTTGGGATCTTCAAGTCTAGAGTGAATAGGCATTTATTAGGTGCGCGTGATACATATCGTCACTTTCCATCAGATGAGATTGTAGTCAAACGCGAAACCAGTTTTTAATAAAAAAAAACAGGGTGAGCAAGGGGATTGCAAAAGACCTTTCCTATAATGATTAACAGTTGACTTCTACTCAAACATGTGATAAAAATATAGACTTTTTCCTCATGGACAGCTGCAGATAGAAACGGGGAGTCGTAAAAAGATTCTGAGAATGATTGGAGGAGAGATAAGACTTAGCCGTAGCAAATAGGAATGCGACCCATACTTTGGTAAGCATTCTGCGTACTGGCTACCTTTCTTAATACTTCTTTTATCTGGTACTCTTTATGCATCTGCTGCTGTTCCTTAGGTTCATATGAAACTGATCCCTAGATGGTGGAATATACGGTCAAGCTACAGTATAAAATTAATGAATGGCCTTACCATAGCTTAGAGTGAAGTGTCCACTGTGGAGCTGATCGAGACAGGTGGCAGGTAGTGACTGCGGATTTGACTGTGGAGGCGTGCCACCTCGGAATCCAGGGTTTCCATCTCACGGACCAGCTGAGTAAATTGGACTATACCTGCAATTGTATTGTTTTTTAATTTTTAAGACATTAATACATTAGTAGGTTGAGGAAAAGGACAGGACAGTTCTTCTAACAAGGGGCCCAGATAAGTGGAACAAATTAATTACTCAATGGCATCTCAGGACTGGGCATAGGAGCAAAGGAGGGTAGTACAAGAGATGGGTTGATGAAATAAACAAAATAGCTGGAAAAATGTGGATCAGGAAAGTGTTTGATGGAGAAGAATGGAAAAAATTGGAGGAGGCCTTTGCCAATAGGCAAACAGACATGGACCCAAACTTGAACCAAATTCCTAACTACCTAGTAAATTAAAATATTTAATGTAATAATTTAAAATATATTCAAGATTTAATTTTATTAAATATGCATGTGTCTGAAATAAAGGCAATTTTATTTATTTTATTTTAGGATGAGGAAAAGAGAACGAAAATTGATTATTTAGAGGAATGAAGATCTTAATAGGTAATTATCGAATATACAGTATAGTTAAATATAAAACCAAAAAAAAACGGCATCCTGAGCCGCTCGCCAAAGAGGAGAGAGTTACTGGAAGTGTTGGAGCACCTCACAAAATAACCAGTGTTCAAAATTTCTGTTCTAGTTTGTAGTGTAGTTAGAGACTGATTGCAGTGAGCACAATAATTAAAAAAAAAAATAGGATATATTCTTGGCAGAATATGTCTCACTTTTATTCATGAATAAATGACGTCATCACATGTAGCACAATAATTTATTGCCTTTGCCTTAGTTTAAAGGTGAAATAAAAATTAGCTGTCTCTGTGTTAACCTTCATTAAGTTTTATTTTTATTGGTTGATCAACCAATAAGTGGGTCCCAGTTCATAAGAATTCCTCTTTTAACATGATTGGGGTGAGAAAATTACTCATTGTATTGTAAGCATCCCTCAACTTTCTAGTTTGTCCTTCTCAGGGGAAAATTCAAAAGGAGAAAATTTTGAATAAGCAGTAGCTTATAAAATGTAAAATCTGACTATTTTAAATTTACCCTGTGAAAGCACATTTGACTTCGACTATTATTTATGATACAACATAAACAAAATATTTTTTTATAAAATTTTAATGAAAATTTGTCAAAGTTTCTTTATGTAATCTATTATCATCATCTTCCTATCCTTATCCTACTCTTTATGTACCCTATATTTTCTAAAAATAAAATAAGAACTATAAGTAAAAAATATAAACATCAGCACCTGTAATTACTATTCTTTGTAATATATTAGATTTTGACAGAATATTCTAAATGCACTGGTCTAATGGTCCAATATCTGATATAAAAATCTCGAATTGAAATATGTATAAAACATAAATTATTTAGATATTATGTTTTATTTATAGAATTACTTTGTTTTAAAATTAATTGATTTAATTGTACATTAGAATCCGGTTATAACGTCATTGAAGGGAAATGATATTTAAATAATACTAAATGTCATACAAAGCAGATAGTGTTGCTATAAGAAAGACCAATGCCAAATTCCTTTGCAAGTGTTCGGTTCTCCATTTACGATGACGACAATTGTAACTGATTTCCGATAATATTACAATTATGTCATAATAAATGGTTGATCATTGTAAGCAGAGTCACATTAACAGAATTACACTATACTTCTTTTTTGTACTGATCACCTATCACACTTACAAATAGCATATTTAAGTATATTAGGGTTTATGTATTATGTCCTTACCTATGAAATTGGAGTTTTGTATGAAGAATTTCATTAAGATTGTTTTCTCCATATAAACATTTTTGTAAATTTTTTTGGGAATGGCCAATCCAAATTTAGCTAAACTTTGTGTGTATCATCGGATAACATTAAGTTAAGTATAGGCAGTGTTAATTTTTAAAAGTAACCGCTTTATAAAATTTTCATCGAATCTAAGAAATATAATGGGAAGCACATGAAAAGAGCTGTGTTCAAGTTTTTTTTTTATTATGTGATTTAGCCCAGACATTAAAAAATAGTTCATGTAAAACCTTGAAAATATATTCCATTTTACAAATAAAAACGAGTATGACATTGGAACCTTCAAGAAACGAGCCTACACCTTCCTCAAAGGCCGGCAACGCATCTGTGACCCTTTTGGTGTTGCGGGTGTCCATGGGGCGGCGGTGATTGCTTTCCATCAGGTGACCCGCATACTCGTTTGCTGCCCTAATTTTTAGAATAGAATAGAATAGAATAGAATAGAAATAGAAATCTTTATTGTTTTTAAATGTGGTGGATACAGGTCGTGTTTCTATTTCTAAATAATGTTCAATCACACTTAACCATTACTGGTATACAATAATAATAGGAAACAGGAATTATTTACTCTAGCACGCAATATTAAAAAATTTAGTATTCTTATGTCATTTTAAAATTAATATACAATAATAAAAGTCCGTATTAAAATTGTGTCATTATTAAATTGGAAATATTCAATTACTACATATCACCATGTCACTTATAACTAATTAACATTTAATTAATAAGCTCTTTAATCGAATAGAAGCATTTGCTTCCGAGCCAAGCTTTTGTACGTTTACGGAATAATTTTTGTGGGAGTTTTTGGAGTTCTTGCGGCAAGGCGTTAAATGCACGTACACACATAGCAGCTGAACTTTTTAAATATAAAGTAGTTTTACACTGCGTTTCATAAACTAGTTTATCTGGGTATCTTGTACTTCTGGAGCATACATCTCGATTTTTTATAAACAAATTTTCATTACACTTTACAAAATTTACTAGTTCAAATATATACATACAAGGCAATGGCAAAATATTCAATTTTTTAAACAGTGGTCTGCAAGACTCATCAGGTACTTTACCACACATAGCGCGTATACATTTTTTTGGGCAATAAATACCTTTTCAATTTCAGTGCAATTTCCCCAAATAAGTAAATTGTACTTGAGTATTGAGCAGACATAAGCATAATATGCCATAATCAAAGTATTTTGGGAGGTAGTTTTGCGTAATTGGCTTAATAAATACACATAACTATTAACTCTCTTACACACTTTGTCTATATGGGCTTTCCAATTACAGTGGTTATCAAGTATCAATCCTAAGAAGCTTATTTGCTCTACCTCACTTATGGGTTTACCATCATAATTCACGTTTAACGGACACTTTTGTGCACCATAATTATATATTTGAATGTAATTTGTTTTGTCAAGATTTAATTGTAAATTATTGTTTTGTAGCCATTGAGCAATTGAATTAATTGAATTATTTATGTTATATTCATAAAAGTGAAAGTCCGTATTTCTATCACATGTCACTATCACCGATACATCATCCGCGAATAAAGAACATGGATTAGTTGTCACGTCTGTTAAATCATTGATGTAGAGCAAAAATAGAATAGGGCCGAGTATAGTTCCTTGCGGTACACCATATGCGTTGTGTCTGTAAGAGGATTTATACGGCTTCAGAGTTAGGTTGTTATCTAATTTGTTTACCTCCACATATTGCAATCTATCTTGTAAGTAGCTCTTCAACCAACTTAATGCGGGTCCTCTAATTCCGTAGTTTTCAATTTTTATTAAAAGTAAATGATGAGCCACATAATCAAACGCTTTTGACATATCAAAAAAAATTGCCGTGGTTCTTTGTTTACTATTCATGCTACTAACGATATTTTTGGTTACATTGAAACATGCTAGCGTGGTTGACTTTTTGCTCTGGAAGCCGTATTGTTCCTCATTAATAATGCGAAATTTAGTTGTGAATTGGACCAATCTCTGATGCATAGCCTTCTCAAACACTTTAGATATCACAGAAACCAGTGTGATTGGCCTATAATTTTCCACTGTTGACTTATCTTTTCTCTTATGAAGCGGTTTGACTACTGATATCTTTAAGGTGTTTGGAAACAATCCCTTTTCGAAAGATAGGTTAATTAAGTAAGTCAATACCGGAGCCAACTCTGTTTTACATTTTTTAAGGATACTCGTAGAGAATCCGTCAAAACCCTCAGCCTTGGTGTTGTTTAACGACTCTATTAATTTCACAACTTCGTTAACTCCATATGGATTTAGAAACATGCTATCTTTAATTGTGGTAGTATTTGTGTTTCGCCACAATTTCTTGTTATTACTCGTATTAGTCGAGTTGATGAAAAAGTCATTAAATGTTTCCGCAATTACCTGGGGATCCACAATTACATTCTCCTGCAGGCGTAAACTATTAATACAATTTGGTTTGAAATAATTCTTATTTTTGATTACATTCCAAGAGGCTTTGCATTTATTTTTTGATCGTGTAATAACTCTGTCGTTGGTAATTTTTTGTGCTAGATGAATGCAATGTTTGAGTAGTTTTGAATAAGTTCTATAATGAATTTTATTATTTATAGTTTTATGCTTATAATATTTAAATCTTAATTGTCTCTTAGTTTTACAGCTCTTTCTTAATCCTTTAGATATCCAACTAGGTCCATTAGTCTGTGATTTTACCATGATGCGTATTTTAGGGAAGCATAGGGTATATAGCAGAGTAAGGACTTCATGAACGTTGTCATATGCTTTATTAATGTCTGGTTCATTATACACATCTGAAAATGAGATAGACAGAATATGTTGTCGAAATTTTTCAATATTTTCCTCACTATAGTCCCTTTTTAATATAAAATATTTTGTTATTGGTCCTTCTTTATTTGTTACTGGAATATCTAATATTTGTGTCATGTCATGATCAGATAGACCCAAGGGCATTAAATAGCCTACTGCCTCCTGTTTATTACTGATTATAAGATCTAAGCAAGCCTTTAAACGGGTCGGTTTGTTGATATGTAACGTCAAATTATAAGTTTTTAGTATATCCATTAGCTTCCTTGTTTTGAGACTATTTTCTAGTATGTTTATGTTTAAGTCACCTGCGATTACAAATGTATACCTATTTTTATAGTTGTTGAGAATGTGTAGTAGATGTTCAAATTTTCTAAAAAACAAATTTAGATCTGATTTTAATATTTTCGGGACTCTATAAGCAAATTAAAATTAATTTACTCATGTCAATTTTTATACTGCAACATTCAAAGTAAATATCTAGAGCTTGTTCATTTATACGTGGTATAGGCTCATAGACAACACCTTTTCCCACTAAAATACACACTCCACCTCTCTTTTGTTTCTTTTTCTGTCTACAATAAGAGGCGGCAAGCTCATATCCATACACTCTAATATTCTGTTCCTCACCCGCTTTAACATAGGTTTCAGTAAGGCAAATAATGTGTGGTTCTTTATTTTGTAAAAATAGTTCTTGTAATGTTACATTCAAAATATTCTGTTTACTACAAATACTCTCTATGTTTTGGTGCATTATTCTTAAAACATCATTATTTATCTTGGGCACGAAAAAACTCGTTACTTTCTATAATTTTATCGTTTGTCGATTTGTCAGCGTTAAGTATATTTATATTTTTAGTACTATGTTCTGTTGATCCTAACGATGATGGAGTGAGATTATCACCGTTCCTTTTTTTTAATTGATTAAAGTAGAAAGGGATTGTACTTTGTTTCAAAATAGTTGACTTTGGTATGTCATTACGCGATTTACGGATATTTTTATTGATTAAAGAATTAACATTAAGAAAATGGGTATTGTAATAATATTGATCTAGATAATGACTTATAGTTTTAGTTACATTATTCATAAGGTGATCATGTATATATCTACTATTCGAAACATTAATATATTGACTATTGCTAAACTTACTACTAATTAATTGTAACATAAAATTCAGTTTATCTTCGTTTAGGAATAGATTCTTGTAGACACTTAAAGTAAACACTGTGTTCCGCTGTAGAAGCTTTAGAGCACCATAAAGTTCCGCCTCAACTTTAGTCGGGTCGGTGTCGTGTTCTCCCACGGATAGAATTATGTGATCTTGTGAATCAATCTCAAAGGTATTTAAAGAATTCAAAATTTCTTCCGTACTTGCATATGGCTTTATAAAAGAGAGGATCTGATAGTTTTCGTAGCGTGTGTCCATCCGTAATTTTATAAGTCTAGTCGTAAGTCCTTTGCATTGATTCCCACCAACTATTATCAGTTTTTTTCTCTTATTACCGACCGAACCCTTTAATTGGGCTGGTGACGTATCTAGAGGGGCGTCCTTAGAATAAGGGTATCCTTGGTTCGGCGAACTTTTTTGACGATTTGTACTACCTATTTGGTCATTCGGTGCGGAGTCTTTGTGTAATACAACTTCATCGCTTATATTGTGGCATGATAAGTGTTCGGTCTCGTTTTTAGAGTCATTGAACTTGTTCATAGGGTTTAGGTTTGTTCCCTTGTCAGTACTATGTAAATAGTCTATCGTTGTCCTTAGGCAATCCTGTTTTTTCTTTTTATTGCTTTTTGGGGATAGTATTTTTTCAGAAATATTGCATATAGACGATAGCTGCTTAATTTTCAATTCACAAGTACTTATGTGATTACTATTGAAATTTTCGGACAATTATGTCTCAATCTCATTCTCAGCAGAATCCAGCTTTAAAGTTAAGTTATTAATCTTTTCATTCATTTCTTCTATCAATACGCTGTTATATATTGGTATATTAGGACAACTTCTATTTAAGTCATTTGAGGGCAAGGTTTGGTCAAACAATTCGGATTCCTCAGACAGTTGACTGAAAGAATTGTCGGTGGAGATATTAACAATGACTTTTTGTCGAACTGTCACATTTTCGTGTATTGAATTATCAGCACTAGATTTTTCCTTCGTCTTAGGAGAACTTGAAGTATATTCTTTTGACGACCGATTGGTGTAGTGGATAGTGACCCTGTTCACGAAACCAACGGTTGCGGGTTCGAATCCCGCGACGGGTAAATGTTTGTATGATGAATATAAACATTTATTCCTGAGTCATGGATGTTTATATAAATATTTATGTATGTTTATCCGTTATCTAGTATCCATAGTACAAGCTTTGCTTAGTTTGGGACTAGATGATTGGTGTAAGTGTCCGAAATATTTATTATTATTTATTTATTATTCTTCTATATTACTTCTAGGCGTAGAGATAAGAGGTTTCTTAGTCATATCGTAACATCCTCGACATCTCCATTTTGCCTTGTGTTCCTTGGTCAAAGTATTATAAAACCTCATTACGGACACGTTGGCACATGACAAATCATAGATCTGTTTACAACTTGTGCAAGTCAAATACTCTCTGGAAGTTATCTTTTTTTTGCATTTTTTGCACACTAAATCCATTTTTCGGCGTTGAGTATTGCTATAATCGTTTATCTCGTTTTCATAAACAGTGGTTGTTTAGTATGTTAAACGATTTCTTATCAATAGATGGAGTCTAGTATGTGCAGGTGATGTGCAGTGTTGAGCTGTCGATATTAAATTGCCAAGAGAAAAATTCTATTCAAATATAAAATAAAAACAATAAGGAATGTATATTGGTCGTGAGATTCGAACTCGGTCATACATCCCAAACTACGGCACTTAGTCCACTGGGCCAGTTGGCTGGTATCAACTTTGGCGAAATTTTCTATGCCTTGCGGCTCAGTGTAAACGGAATTGAATCATGCACGGTGGCGTGGGTATATTAATGTCTATTGATCGATATCACTTAAGTTGAGTTCGTTATGTATTTTGATTTAAAATTTTACACTGTTTCACTGTAGTACTTTGTTTTTTATGACAGCTTTTCACTCATCATTAGTCTTGTAATGTTTAGGAAGTGATACATTATGAAAAAATATCATTGTTAGTGTAGTTTGTTTAATAATTTTTCCAATTATTTGGATTATCATAAATCTTTGTTTATACACGTCACAAACATTGTCACAGAACAGTCACTACACTTATAACACAATTTTAAGGTCAATAACTAAAAATACTAGTTAATTAATTTTGCAGTAAATATTGTTACGGAGCCGATGTTTACTTCATTGGGGTGTTGCAATTGTATTATTAATAAAATTTCATAATCACCTTCCCTAGAGTTACTGAAACCATGGTGCTTTATAGTTTCCATTTCTATCTGCACCACCATGGGGAAGACAATCTGCATCATCTTCAGCATTTCATTGCCAGCAGCTTCCTTCGCCTCATCCAGTTTAGAAGCGTATTCCGGTGATTCCAGTGAGTTAATCACCTCATTGAGGATTTGACGGACTTGGTCAACTGACATGTTTTGGGGTGTTGCCATGGTAATGGTAGGGACTATTCATCAGGATGACGACCTGTAAAGTGACATTAAGGACTACAAGTTGAGTCAGTTCAAAATCCACAATTTCAATCCCATCCTACCGATAAATATAATCAACAGATAAACAGTTCTTGCTTTCACTGACAAGCTAGGCAGTTGTCGGCTAGATAATGTAGGTAGAAGTAGATGGTCAAACCGCAAGTTCTACATAAGGCCCTGCATGCACCATGATTTTTTGTAATGGGAAATGATTCTAAAATCATGTTGTAATATAGATTTTCATCTTGTATATGTGTGTACTGACATATAAAAGATTACTTTGCATTTATGTGGTTAGTGCAAGGCCTAATTCTTCACTTAGAAATTCCCATTGTGGCTCTAGGTGTGTCCCACACAGACACGGAAGATTTCCTAGCCCCAATAATTATGGGTCCATTTTACCTGGATTTTGTCAAATTTCGATAGAGCGGCTTTGTTACAAGGCTCTAAAAGAAATGTACCATAGTCCATTACACTGCTTATGATAGCATCATAATAGTAATTTTTGAGAGTATGGATGGGAACCCCACCATACTCCAGAGAGTGCATGCAGGATGTTAATATTTTTTCGCATTTGTTGCAAATGTGGTCAGTATAATGTGTTCCAGTCATTTTCCTCAAGTTGTGTGCCCTTGTTAAGTCTTAGCCCTCCCATTTCAGTCAAAATGGTTTCACACCAACAGGCACCAGCATATGTCATGGCTAAATAACCACAGAGTAAATACTCTGCGTAATAAAATACAACACACATTACGAATTCCCATTGATATGCATGACACACAAAGCCATTCAAGATTAATTGAATCACTTTGATCACACAGAAAGGAAACGAGCACTTTATTGTAACGATTGTTTTAACAGCAGTGTATATATTTCGCACCTCAGATTACATTGTACGTACTTACACAACCCAAGAAAACACTTGATATTAATTAGATTCTTTGATAAGCTCTTGATCATTACGATACGTTTTTTCTAAATAAGTTCCGAGCTTACCTTATTAAATTCAGGTGAATGTGAATCAATATGAATATTTTAAAAAGGAAAATACTAGTTTTAACACAAACGTTTGATATTATATTAGTTGGACTAAATAAAAAGCAAAAGATAGAAATCTTCTTCATCCAAAATCCACAAACGATAAAAAGTCGTGAGCACAGACTACTAAGGTGAGGTTCACTCAATTCATCTCCGACTGACTGATACACCGGAGAGAGTAATCGTCATGGACTTATTATCTAAACAGGACTGAGTACTCGCCGCTGAAAAACGAGCCGAGCAGGATGTGTAACGTAGAGGCCGTTTGTCTCTGTCTAACAGGGTGACCACAATATATTTGTTACTTGGGACAAATGTTGTAATAGAATATTTGTCAAAAAACTTTGGCGTTTTGACATTAGCCGGCGTGAGCCATTTATTTCGCATTTCTTCATTTTTTGGGAAACTGCAATAATAGTACAACAGTCAGGACCCTAATCAATCACACATATTTCACATATTTCGACTCATTTCAAGAATTCATGGGCATCCTACTTCTTTGATTTACAAAAATATTATTTTTAGCTTACCTGTGGAAAGATATGTTGCAACCACCATAGGATTCACTTGGGCAAGTATAAACGCAACACTTTTTCACCATTTTACTCCTTTTACTTGTTATATTATAACAAATACTTTAAAAAACTTTTAATGCAAAGAAAATTCAAAATCACACCGAACCGCCATGACATGACATGCTTTTCAGGGTTACCATAAAAATAACAAAATCGAAATAAAAATGTATGTTTTCTGTTTGATTTAAGAATATATGAAAAGAAATTAATGCGAATGTTATTTGTTTATTTATAATTGTTAAAATAACATAAAAATATAAGTGTTTCAATGGAATTTTTGAGTAGCCAAAACTGTTGATCATAATCATTTTTTTTGCTGGCAAGATGTAAGAACGAGACACACGGCCTCCGTTATTTCTATCTCTCTCGGCTCGGATTTGCCTTTGTGTATGGTGCATCCAATTTAATACCTTATTGCGTTGACATAGTGATCATTTTCCTAAATGATTCTTTTGATAGTTATCAGTCCTGTTTAAATAATAAGTCCATGGTAATCGTAGACAGAGATCTGTCCTGAGTAATCTGTGGATCTGTCTACGGGAGTAATAGATACGAGTATCTCACATACTCGAGATTTCAATGTCGAACGACATCAATAGGTTTGTCACGTTTACACACGTATATAAGTGTGAAAGAGATAGACATGCCAATGTCTATCGATAGACAAATGTCGAGTGTGCGAGAATAGGGGTCCTGGAGCCTGATTCTCACATACTCGAGATTTCAATGTCGAACGACATCAATAGGTTTGTCACGTTTACACACGTATATAAGTGTGAAAGAGATAGACATGCCAATGTCTATCGATAGACAAATGTCGAGTGTGCGAGAATAGGGGTCCAGGGCCCTAATTCTCGCGCATTCGACATTTCAATGTCGAACGACATCAATAGGTTTGTCACTTTTACACACGTATATAAGTGTGAATAGGGGTCCAGGACCCCTATTCCCGCACACTCGACATTTGTCTATCGATAGACATTGGCATGTCTATCTCTTTCACACTTATATACGTGTTTAAAAGTGACAAACCTATTGATGTCGTTCGACATTGAAATCTCGAGTATGTGAGAATCAGGCTCCAGGCTCCTGGACCCCTATTCTCGCACACTCGACATTTGTCTATCGATAGACATTGGCATGTCTATCTCTTTCACACTTATATACGTGTGTAAAAGTGACAAACCTATTGATGTCGTTCGACATTGAAATGTCGAATGCGCGAGAATCAGGGCCCAGGACCCCTATTCTCGCACACTCGACATTTGTCTATCGATAGACATTGGCATGTCTATCTCTTTCACACTTATATACGTGTGTAAAAGTGACAAACCTATTGATGTCGTTCGACATTGAAATGTCGAATGCGCGAGAATCAGGACCCTGGGGGGCGATTCTCGCGCAATAGACACTAAGTCGTATTCGACATATCTCGAAATAAAATGGCGAATGTCGAATGAAACAGAATTTTCGTATTCTCAAAATGTCACGTTAGAGAATTGTCTATTCCCAGCGCTCGACTTACAACGAGTGATAAATATCAGTCGACATTGGATCTCTAATCGTCAAATCGTAGGTATCGTAGTGACATTTCTTTCTGCCAGTTTGGTATTGGAAAAGTGTTTGTGTTTTTGTGTGATTTATCGTCTAAGTGCCATTTATTTAGCTCTTAAATCGACAAATTCGACAATGTTAGGTGACGATGTAATAGGGTTGACAATTTTATATCTTCATTTATTGGTGATGTCGTAGAAGAAGCTCGAATCTTGGCAGAGTTTCCTCGTAGACAACGCCTATGGCGCCAGGACCCATATGAAATGCGGGATAATGCTTATAAAAAAAAATCCGATTGTCGAAGGACTTGGTTATGTCAGATTGACACTTGCTTGAGTTACGTTTTACGCGGATTTGTTTAACAAACCAGTCATTCTGTGGAATCTTTTTCGTTAGATTTCAATAATAAAGCAATACCTTGTAGTTTATTTATACTCTGAAATGAAGTCGGTTAAGTCTTATATTTCAGAACCTATTATAAGGCTGGATTCGTTGATCTCGATTACGACTAAACACAATCGATAAAACGGAACGTAACTTAGATCGACATCCCAATAGTTCGTGACATTTTATCTCTAGCGACCGCGAGAATACGTTTCTTTCGTATCATAGACATTTTTATGACATTTTTAATCGACATTCCACGATTAGACATTATCTCGAATTAGAGATATCTCGCATGAACTGAGAATCGGCTCCCTGATTCTCACATACTCGAGATTTCAATGTCGAACGACATCAATAGGTTCGTCACTTTTACACACGTATATAAGTGTGAAAGAGATAGACATGCCAATGTCTATCGATAGACAAATGTCGAGTGTGCGAGAGTGGAGGCAAAGGATTGATGTCCATACAGCCTAGTCTTTTTTCTCTTTTACAATTGAGTTGTTCATATCTTGCTTCAAGTCGACTTTATAAATGTGGAAATTGGTACAAATGCTTCAATGTCGGATAGCAGAATGGGGAGGAGATGATTGATTTTTTTTGCTATAATTCATTCTCTCATTTGCCTTCTCGGAGAGGAGAGAATAAAACGAAAAAAAAAAATAAAGTTACACAGATGGAGGCTTTACAACATAGGACTCTTTCCCCAAAGGAGCGGCAATTTAGATTTATTCCGATGTTTATCCCACTAAAACTGAAATTCGACTGAAATGTAATCGAGTGCATTGTGCTATTCCAGTTTGCGCATAAACTTTCAGAAAGACAGTAGATTAGTTGGAATAAATTGAATAACAAAATTGTGCTAAAATGCTAAGTAATATTTTATTCGAAAGTTTTAAGCGTTAGTTTACCCTATTAAAACGTGAATCTATTTAAATATACGTCTGAATAGGTACGGGATTTTTTTTTGGGATTATAATTATTGGATTCTAGACTATTTAGGGGTATTTCGCAACGATTTTAGGGGTATTTTCGGAGTTGATAACCCTGCACAGATGTTTTTTTTCGAGGGGGCTTTTTGGCGCGAACTCGGCGAGTGAAGTAGCATTTTTCTTTATAATTCTTATAATTTGTGCATTCCAACTTTTGAAGCTTAATAATGGCAGAAAATTGTGCAGCAAACGTTAGTGATGGTGTACAAGTGAATGGAAGTGTAAATTAAAGTGCGTAACGGAGCTTTCGGGTTCCCTCAAGAAGCCGCCAAAATCTTTTGTAAAGCATTCTGCCACTTTACTGAAGAATGACTTGACCGTGACTAGACTCTGTATACGCCAAGTATACGACAAATTACTTGTTTTGACTGAGACTGACTTACAAACTAAAGAAATAAGACATGGCTGTTATGTGCTAGATCCCTTTGCCTTCTCCTAGAGGAGAGAGGGAAACGGAAAAAATTTTTTTTTTTTTCGAATTTTATTATTATTTAATTAAAACCCATTTTGTTTGAAGTTAAATCTAGTAAATTAAGGTGTGTATCTGTTTGTTGTTTAACTAAGTTTCCCTTTCTTTATAACAATTTAAGTCAGATACTTATTGTTGTCATATTTGCCATAAACTAAAAAGTTTAAGTTAAAGTTGACTCACATGAAAGTTCGAATCACCATTTATTTACTTTACCGCCTATTTACATACTATTCATGTAAAATTTAGTTTTTTCGTTTATACTAATATTTATTATAAAGTGCTTGTACTAACTTGTTGTTGTGTATTTCAATAGCAATCCGTGATCATGGCTGATGAGATAGAGGAGGCTGAGCAGAGGCCATCAAGTGTGCGGAGAACATTCACACTGAGAAGCAGTGCTGCCAGGCAGGTGGCTGTTAACTTCATGCCATCACGACAGTTGCCTTACAGTAAGTATAAGGGGGCGCAAAAGAAAACTACAAATTTGCACCTTTTTGGCATCTTGCAAATTTAAAAAAAAAAAGAAGATATACACTAGCAATGTGAAGTTTGACCTTATGCTATTACTGTTTCGTCAACAAGTTCATGAAGACATAGTTACTTGAAAAAATTTAATATGACCGAATAAGCACCTAATGTTCAATATATAGGTAGTTCATTTTGTTGTGGCAGCAATGGGCATTCATCTCTGTAACACTTCGATTGATATTTAACTACCCGCTGGCATCGCTCTCCTTTTTTGTCAGAGTTTCTGTCATGACAGATAGGCAAAGTTGTCTCTCGTCATAGTATAAAAGCTGTTTGATGATAAATTTTTTATTTCGGAATAACACATTGCGATCCAAGGATGCCGCATGTATTTTCAGTGCTAAATAGCCTTTCTTGATGGCTGTTGACAACATGCTTGATTTTTGATGAAAAGTCCTAGTTTCTTTTTAATCAAAATTTTTTACAGGGACTTTTACAAATTTTATATGGCAGTCCCATCGTACCCTTTAACTAATTGCTGCACTTAACGAGCTACCGATGAGTTCATAAAACTGAATAACTTCCTGGCTCTTTCTGAGTTTGGTAGGGACAAAATAGTGTGAAACACCCCTACATCTAGTCAATTCAGTTTAAGTTCACTCATCAGTGCCCTTCTAGATTGCTCGTACCAGACACACTCCACTAACAAGTGATGAACATCCTCCACAGTTCCACACACCTCACAGTTTGGAGAGCTGAAAAAAAAGTCCCAGTTGTATTGTCAAATATAATTTTACAACTATGTTCACACACATAATAGTCTTACATAAAAAAGATTAAACTGAAATAATAAAACACAAGTATGGAAAAATCAAATTAGTGGTAAGCCTGACTTGTAGTTTCTACAACAAATTAATATTTTTTTTTTTAATGGTTAACTGGATACGCATTTGACCACAATCTCACTTGATGGGAAGTGATGATGTGGCCGAAGACGAAGCACGCGATCTCAGTATCCTTGCACTTACACACAGCGCTATCTAGTTCTACCCTAAGCTAGTCGCCTCCATGGCTCAATGTAAACAACATTGGGTTTACGGTTCGGAGGTTGTGGGTTAGATCCACAGTGAGGTACACGTTTAAGTACTCGGTTTGGTTGGTGGTAGGGCATTTTAAATGTTCGCCTGGCTAGCTACTACCATCTTATCCAAATCTGCCGCCAAGCAGCAATATTAATAGCATTGTTGTGTTCTGGTTGTCAAAAATAAGATAGCCAGTCCCCCAAATGTGTTGGGGTTTCCGGGTCGTAATGCTTCCACCTTCGACCTCATCTTCACTTAACATCAGGTGTGATTGAGGTCAAGGACCAATCCATTGTGCATAAAAAAAAAGCTACTAGGCTTGTAGTATGAATACCAGATGGTTGATTTATTACATAAATATGTTTTTTTTTGTAAATAACTACATATATAAATCAGATATTCATCATACAAACATATGCCCCCAACGGGATTCGAACCGGCAACCTTTTGGTATAGCAGTCAGTGGTTCTAACCACTACACCAAACAGCCTGCATACCATGATATCGTTTTTCGCGTGCGACGTAGGAATGAGAGTGGGATAGTTGTATATTTTATCCAAGTGAATGAGCAGGACAATTAGTATCGCGCGCGACAGAAACGTTTATCGCGCCTGTTATGCTACGGGGGCTGGACGTCGAAATGACACAAGCTAGCAACCTGCTATCTCATTCATACTTTATGTGAGTAAGAGAGACGCAAAACTAGAAAGGTCATTCAAGCCCTGATGATACTCATGGTCTCAATAACATGTTTTGGGCCTTGCCCAATTAAAAGTTTTAATACCTGTAGCATTGCTATAACTGTGCCAGTTCATTAACCCATCTGTTAATGAGATGCTTACACAGATACAATGAGGTACTAACAAGTTGTAATTAAATTAATGCCACAGTCTACAAAAAGCAGTGTTTCAAGTTTGTATTTTAATTGTTTACAAAGTCAATGAATGGCAAATAGTAAATGAAAAAGATTGGCCTGAATGTTGCTCCTAATGTGTTATGTAACATAATGGTGTCGATTTGGAAGTACACCAACTAAAATAGTTTTAAAGTAGTACTGTCTCTTTCTCCCTGGAACAGTACGATGCGATAAATTTAAAGATACTATAAAACAGAAACTATTAAGAAAGCATATTATGAAATATCAGATTATTTACATGATAAACATTCATGGACATGAACAGCCCGTTCGCGTAACCAGGCTATTTGACAATTAATAAAGAAATAATAATTAATAATTTTGTAACATAAAAACCTTTTTTTTTAAAAGAGCAACCGAGAGTTTCTTGCTTGTTCTTCAGGGGAAAATTGGCTTTCGTACAAGCAGTAGCTTAAAAAATGTAAAATCTGACTATTTGAAGTGTATCCTATGTACCTACAAAATAAAGCATTTTTTTGATTTTTGATTTGATTCGACGGCACCTCTCCAAAACTGGTTTTAGTTTAGTTGGTGTACATCCGAATCCACACCATTAATGATTTTAAAAGATTAATTATGCCTACTTTAAATAACATTAATGCTTTATATAAAATTAATTAACTGCAACCAACTACAAACACAAAATCATTAACATTGCAATATAATTTAATGTATGAGAATAGATTTAAAGTTTTATATTTACAGTTTGAGTTACTGCTTCCTTACCTACCTACTAAGGTATGTTGTGTTAACTCTCCAAGAGCAATAATTACTGAATCAGTACCCAGTGCAGCATTGACCCTGTTACTGTGAACTCCTAAAGTTTGAAATATTTTTTTTTATATATATAAATTGCTTATCGTGTCTACATAGTTAATGGTGATTAGATTTAATGATCAATAATGATGTGGTGTAAAAAAGTGAGTCATTTCAGTGCTAATGATATTATGCTCGAAGAAATGACTGGTACGCATATTTGACCACTGTTGTTTTGTGAATATCAAACTACAAGCATTTATTTCAACGTAAACGATACATGATATCATTTATTGAATGTCATTTTAAATCTACTGGAAATAAAGCGCAAAGAACCCACAGGATCATTTGTCCTTTTTTATTAAATAGAAAGAAATTATTTATTTGCCAGAATACAGTTTAAAAGGTCTTTTTTTTTTATATATATGAGAGGGTGGCAAACGTGCATGCGGGTCACCTGATGGAAAGCAATCACCGCGCCCATGGACATCCGCAACACCAAAAGGGTCACAGATGCGTTGCCGGCCTTTGAGGAAGGTGTAGGCTCGTTTCTTGAAGGTCTGATAAGAAATTTAGGAATCATGTATTCAATCTGCATGCAGATGTGCAAAATATGATTTGTGACACTTTACATAGCATTCTGATAATTTAAATATTCCTTAACAGAAAAAGTTACAACTCTTACAATTTTTAGAAAGTATACAACTATTACAATTTTATAATTTTTGAGAGCCGGTCGAAGTGCACCAAGCGTGTTTGTTATGCAGATAGTCATTAATTTTGTTATTACCCTTTTTTTGCTAATGTTCTTTTGACATTATCTTTAAATTTTTTCCCAGTTAGTTATTTTCTGGTATCTAATCTAATTAATATTATAAATGCGAAAGTTTGGATGTTTGTTTGTTTGTTTCTTTGTTTCTTTGTTGCTCCATCATGGCGAAACGGATGAATGGATTTGGATGAAATTTGGTATATTGGTAAAACATACCTTGGATTAAGACATAGGATATTTTCTATTCCTGTAAAGTAAGTAGTTTCCGCGAGATAAACAAATTTCCGCGATAAAGTTATTCCGCGCAAACGAAGTCGCGGGCGGAACGCTGGTAAGGTTAAAAAAAATAATATAAGCTTATTATATCATCATAGAATCTATATACAGCTGGGCCGAAAAATGTAGGCAAATAAAATAATGAGGGGACTGGTTTAGCTGGCAACACGGGAGCTGCACAGTTAAATCACAATTTCAGTGTTTCCATGTAAAATTAATGTAGTTCCTTTCTTTTCCGTTTTCTATGATTTTTGCCCAAGGTGTGTCTATTATATTATTTAAATTACTAATTCTGTCATTTTATTACTACACTGATAAGAGAAAAAACTTAAAGTTTGAAATGGTCTATAATGGTAATAATTTAAGGACATGCCCTGAGGTAATGGTGTCAATTCGGATGTACACCAACTAAACTAAAATCAGTTTTGGAGTAGTGCCGTCGCATCGTACTGTTCCAGAGAGAAAGAGACAATACTACTTTAAAACAGGTTTTAGTTTAGTTGGTGTACATCCGAATCGACACCAATATTTGTGCAATACAACAAATCTAATCTAAATCAACCCACCTAAATACATACGCATCTCTTACCCCAGACGCATATATCTGCTCCGTTCCGTCACGGATAAATAGGTTATAAATACAACTGTCATAATTCTGTTTTAGATAAGTAATAATAGATGTAAGAAGAATAGAACTAACCCGTCTCTTCCCGTAAAACCCAATAACAAAATATTTTCCACCCAAAAACATCTATCGATATGCATGCCCATTGGTTCACGTGTGAATTTCTGTATATTACGAAAGGTGAATTGTAGATGTTGTTGTATTAAACAAACAAATTCTTTATTATACAACAATAAGAAGCATAACACAACGATAAATAAAAAAAGGGGATAGTACAATATGGCGGCCTTATCACTAAAAGCGAACCTTTTATACTACTACTTTTGTAAATTTTATAAAGTACAATAAAGCGTTTACAAACAAACATACAAACAAACTTTTAATCAATCAATCAATCATTTATTTATTTGTGATACACAGGTGTACAGGTTGTTATGATACATTAACTTATAAATATGATCTCTGTGATCAGCCAAATTGGCATACAAATAAATAAAGAAAGAACGAAAAGTATTTATTACCAACAAATACAGAAAATTTCGTAAGGCATAACATTTTGCATGATTAAATGTATTTGTGGCAAAGGGATTGGGCGTCAGCATTTGCTGCCAATATGTCTTATGGCAATTGACAGCGCTGGTTTTCAGCGCAACCCCTCTCTCACTTAGGTTTTCAACATAAAACAGCAGTCAGGCGCGTTCCCACATACACTTATGTGTGAGAAAAAAAAAACAAAAAAAAAAGAAAAAAAAGAAAAAAACTGCTGTTACCTACTTGAGAGTGCGATAACAAAAAATATATATATGGTAGACATGTTAAAATAGTAGTGAAATTTAATAAACAGCAGAATAAATTATATCCGCTAAACAATAACAGTAACATAATAAATATTAAACAATCAAATAGCCTCCATTATATTATGTATCAATTTCAAATTATGTATTATTTTTATGATAATGGCTGCATGGTATGTGAACAACAACAACACCATCAGTTCAAGTAAAAAATCTATTTTTCAACATGATTACTCATTTAGCTACACTTTAGTACAAATTACAATTTTGTGATTCAGTTAAAAATGTGATTATGTAATAATATAATCTTATGCGATTGAGTTTTTCGAGAAAATTCAGGTTTTTTGAGACTAGCCGAGTGGCAACATGTTTCATACCCAAGTGATTATTTAAAATGGAATGAATCGACTTGTAAGATACAGAAACTTCGGCGGCTATCTCTCACAAACTAGCTCAGGGAAAATACGGTTTGACCTCGGAAAAACGAATAACGCGTTTTTCTTGTAACATTTAATAAAGTGTTGTGAATGTAGTAACAATTGCTAAAAATTAAGCATTTGTAAGAAACACAAGTACTAAGTAAGTAACTAAATAAAATGAGTTTCATTTAAAAAAAAACCTCAATAAGTTAACTGTGTTTATCAAAAGTCTACCTAATTAAATATCAGTTTGTATTTATTGTTATTAAGATACAAATTAAAAATAGGGTTTTCTAAAAAAATCTAGACTAAGCGCTCGTTCCTTTTTAGGCTTAATTATTCAAAATTACGTCTCCAATTATACCTCTATAAGATAGCAATTACAAAAGTCGGTAGTGAATTATGTCCAGCTAAGCTATTTTTGTACCGCATTTTCCCTGGGCTAAAGTTGAATGAGGATTTTCAGTCACTATTTCCTTCACTTTTAATGTCTGGAATACCCAAACCCATAAACAAAGGTCTAGACTTTATGTATGCATTTATGATTTTAACAAAAATCCTATTATATTAAATCTTGTTCTCCAATGGCTTCAATTTACCGAATACCAATTGCTGTGGTGGATAGTGACCCTGTCAGCGAATCTAACGGTTGCGGGTTCGAATTCCGCGACGGATAAATGTGTGTGTAATGAATACGAACATTTATTCCCGAGTCATGGATGTTTATATAAATATTTAAGTATGTTTATCCGTTATCTAGTATCCATAGTACCCATATTCCCCAGCTTTTAGTACTACTAAAAGCTTTTTTTACTATTTTGTTCTGCTTAAGTATTTATTTGATTAAAAGAGTTTTAAAAACAAAAATCAGGAACTTCTTCCATGCTTGTTTTTTTTACCAATGAAATGTCGTCTAGGGTCTGCCCACTTCGTATGAATATCTTTCGACGGGCGGATCAGGTTAACAAATTGTACTACAAAGTATACATGTATGGTTCTTTTCTAATCACAGACACATTACGACTCCGACGCACGAACTCTGAACATAATGCATTGCTGGCGGAGGTGGCCGACGCCGCCGAAGCGCCCGACTCGGCCGACAGACAGGCCAGCATCATCGTGCGGGAGATGGAGCAGCATCAGCGGCTCATGGAAGACAACCCTGCTGCTGAAGAGCTTAGACGGTATAATTTTGAGATATCTCAAACTCCAATTCAATTTTAATAGAGTTTCCAAATTTAGTGAAGTGATAGTAAAGGTGTGAATGTATATCATTTATTTATTTATTTACTTATTTACATAGAATCAACAGCATTATTTGACGACCGATTGGCGTAGTGGATAGTGACCCTGTCAGCGAAACCAACGGTTGCGGGTTCGAATCTCGCGAGGGGTAAATGTTTGTGTGATGAATACGAACATTCATTCCCGAGTCATGGATATTTATATAAATATTTATGTATGTTTATCCGTTATCTAGTATCCATAGTACAAGCTATGCTCAGTTTGGGACTAGATGATTGGTGTAAGGTGTAAGTGTCCGAAATATTTATTATTTATTTATTATTGCAGAAATTATATTATAGTGAACTAATTCCAAACTTATGCCAATTAGTGATTCTTGTTATGTTACTGACAATAATTATCGTTATAATTGAGTGGGTAACGTTTTAATTATATTACAAGAAAAGTACTTTTACATTATATTTATTATTATAGGTATCAATAAAACAATCCTCGGTAATATACGAGTCGTTATGTTAGTGAGTCTAAATTGCATAGTATTAAAAGTCAAACTAAAGAAATTAACTAATTATCATAACATATATTTGTCACAAAATTTATTACACAGTATTAAGTCTGTACAAAATTAAGTACAATGTATTCGTTGCTACGAATGAAACAAGTTACACAAATGGATATAAAAATATACAAATTGAAGTCTGGAGCTAAGCTCTGACCCAATGAGCGAGAGATACATTTGTGTTTGTATTTAATTATTTAAAAAGTTACAAAGATATATTTACAGGTGTCAGAAAAACCTATAGTTTATCCGAACACCGGTAATATTATTTATTAAAAGGTTATATTTAGGAGAACAAGCAACGAGAAACTCTTTAATAACACGTCTTTTAAATGGTGTCGATTCGGATGTACACCAACTAAACTAAAACCAGTTTTAAAGTAATACTGTCTCTTTTTCCCTGGAACAGTACGATGCGACGGCACCACTCCAAAACTGGTTTTAGTTTAGTTTAGTTGGTGTACATCCGAATCGACACCAATGTCGTACTTTACTCTGAATGTTTTTTTTTTAATTTTTTTTATGCACAACGGGTTGGTACTTGACTTCAATCACACCTGAGGGCCTATTACGTAAATTTAAACGTTTCAATCGGCCATCGGCCATCGTTTACGATCATCGACCACTCGTATAAAAGTTACTGCATTACGTATGTCGTCGTTTGACACTCGTATACAATGAATGAATGATATTGTAATTGTCCAAAAGTATTGCTACTCGACACTAGACGGCGCTATTGTGTACTTTTTTCGTTAACACCTTGGGTTACTTTAGTAACTTATTAGTAATCTGTGCCTTGGGCTAAAAGAGCGCAATAGAAAGGGATGCCATTATACCCAGAATAACGTTATCTCACTCTATTTTTGCATTACATAATTTCTAACCTACCAAATTTGTACATGCAGTGCTGCCATTTACGAAAAAATTCCTCGATTTGTGGGAAAATAGAGAGTGAGGGAATTTATCGGGGAATCAAGGCCAATAAAATTTGTAAAAGAACCCATAGTATTTTTATTGCTAATCGTGTTACTACATTTTACTACATTTATTACGTAATAAGAACAACAAGTTTTTAAGTTAAAGTAAAACATTAAACAACATTTTACATGAAATAATATTGTACTTCTTTAATTATCATTTCGGAGAAATTTCTGGAAAATTACGTAGGAACCATTAAAAATATTGTTTGATACATGCTTCGATCATCTACATGACTCATACATCATCATGTAATAAAAATAATTTTATAATAGTAGGTTATTTGTCGAAATATTCACTTTTTGGAAAAGGTATTTGTTCTACAAATTATTAGTAGGAGCACTAGCTTAACTAATAAACGTAAAACACGTTTTGAAATAATATTTTTTTACAATAACAAAAGAATCATAAGAATTCTTAGTACCTATAGTGAATACGAATACGATTGGGGTAAACCCCGACTCACCTTTATCGTTAACGTTTGAATCGTATACGATGTGCATAGGTAATGCCGATGTCATTACTTTTGTATGAGAGATCATTCATTCATCGTCAATCGTATCGGTGACACTCGCAATCGTTTGAAATGCGTAATAAGATTTCGCGAGTTTGACGTCGATGATCGTAATAATCGTTTACGATGGACTCATCGATTGACTTACGTAATAGATCCTCTGATGTTAAGTGAAGTGATGTTTTAAACAAAACAAAATAACCTAAGAATAATTATTTCGACATGAAACCCAACTGACACCCTCATTGCTCAAATGATAATCTGTTTTGTAATAATCGTTTTTACGCAGATATAGAAATACCACTAAAGTTTCTCCTCTGTTGATTTCAATAAGAATTATTTATTTCCTTTATACAATCTGTTTCTTTTACTTTAATGTAGTTCATAAGGTAAACATTTGACTTTGCTGTCATATGCCAGAAGTGGGTATGTCAGACTATTGCAAGTGGTGATATGACCATTATACAAAAAGTTGGAGAGGAAATAGTAACAGTAAATTATCTTTTTGATTGCAGAGAAGCATTACGTGATCTTCCCCAAGGGCTAACGATGAAGAGGAACGTGCGAGCCAAGCTGTCAGCGTCCGTGAGCCTCAGGTCTAAGCGGCGACCTATCTCTGTGTGGAAGAGAATGAAGTATAGACTCAGTTTTGCTTGGAAACGGGTAAGTTGGAATCTTAGAATTCGCGGAAAAAGAACATTTGTGGCTTGATAGTGTGATAGTGACTTCATTGTTACTACTGCTAGGGATTATATTCAAATAACGTATGGGTCGTAATCCAGTACGCTAGCACTGTGCAGAATGGTTGATTTGTGTCAAGTCACCTCCTGGAGGGTCAGTGAGTTGACTGCCATGGATTGAAAACAAGAACCGTTACCGACTTATTGCTATTGCTAATTAAAAACAAATGGTCAATGCAACTGCGTCACAAGTGCTTCACTGACCTATTGTGTGACACTAATCTACTGTCACAGCTTAACAAGAACAAGCAAGCCTTCTCCTGTCGAGTTTCGAAGGTTAACCATGCGGAGGGACGTGGTGAGCCGCTGCAAAGATACCTTAAACAATTTGACGTGCCTCCATTTTTTCCAAGCAGGGAATTGGTATTAAAATGTCACTAGTGGTTACCCATCCAAGGAATGACCGCGCCAGACATCGCTTAACTTCGCTAATCGAAAATGAATTGCAAATGCAACTGTGGCGCGAGTGCTTCACGTGCACTACGAGATCAAATCAGGAATTAGCAATATTTGTAGTTTGAAGTGACTGTGGGCGGGGCACATAGCTGGTAAAACTGTTGGCTGATGGGGCATTATGGTTCCCTAATGAAGTTCGCCGGAAGTCGCTGGGTGTAAACCGCTTCCAATCGGTCGCTCTGGTAGTCTATGGAGAAGGCCTATGTTCTGTCGTGGACTTCCTGTGACTGATATGATGATACCTCTCAGTCTTTTACAGGATGCACTTCTGTGAGTGTGCGTTGGAATTACACAATCTTATTCCACCATCGCCATTTCATCTTCGGGCTACTAGGCGCGGGGAGGGATTCCACCCGTATGTAGTTAACATACCGACTATTTGCACTAAGCGGTCCGACTCTTCATTCATAATGCGAACAGCCAAGGCATGGAACTCCCTTCCGGGGCGTCAGTCTTTCCTGAATCCTACAACCTTGAGATCTTCAAGAGCAGGGTGAATAGGCATCTACTGAGATCGCGTGCTTCATCTTCGGCCCCATCGTCACTTCCCATCAGGGAGATTGTGGTCAAACGCGTATCCAGTTAATCATTAAAAAGAAAACCGTCCGACTTTCTTGTCTATGAGGTCTACCCACTGTAGGATATTATTATTATAATGTGCTATGTATACGTGCTTTCAGGGTCACGAGCGTTTCCGTGACTTCACGTTCTCCATCGAGCCGTGGTACGAGGCGATCCGTAACATCGAGGGTCATTTCGGCTCCGCGGTCGGCTCCTACTTCTACTTCCTCCGCTGGCTGTTCGCGGCTGATGCGTTGCTTGCTGTACTGGTGGTGGCCTTCGTAGTGGTACCTCAGGCGCTCCATGATCAGGGGAGAAATGTCACTGAAGAGTGGGGGTTCCTGGATTTTGTTGCTGGGAAAGTGAGTATTGAGATGACTGAACATGTTGTTCATAAAGACACGGAGATGTGTTGTCGTAAAACAGTACGGGTTTTAGTGTTGCTACCTTTATTAGCATGTATTTTGTTTATAATCTAACGCTTTGATTGGCACTCACGCTAGCGAAATCACGTATATTTAAACCAAAAGCGTTTATGTAGCAGTCTTGCGTACACTTTGTGCGTATTATGTAGATATTGAAGCGTTAGAGCGTTTGCACATTATGCGATCCGATATCGGTATCGGACGTCGAGCTTTATGCGGCCAGGTCGTTATGGCATACTATAACAGAAAATTTTATTTGCTGTGTCTATTATATTAGAGACGCAAAGAAATATCTTTCCACAGAGATTATGTATTATCACAGATTACTAATAAGTTACTAAAGTAAGTATTATGTCGTATTGAAGTAATGACTACGCCATGTATTCTACCAAACTTAAATAAATATAATAAGCTCAAAACGACAGTCGCGCGCCGGCTCTGCATACATAGAGACAATTTAGATAAACGTGTAGCACATATACGAACATTATCGTCCGACAGCCCACGGGCGTCCGATGGTCCTGCCAACATATCGGTGTCCGCTCCGACGGTGACCGCTCCGATATTCTCTTGTAGTCTAAACGGCTTGACCGCTTTTGAAGTGTAAGGTGTTGTTTGATTCGTCTAGGCAAGAGCGTCATACGATACATTTTGTGGTAAATTATCCAACATGGCGCCCGATGAAAGCAAAAAAGTGTTGAATTTTTTGGTCAAATAAAAAATTTAAATACTTCTATGGTTATTTATTTTTACCCGACAGCCACTAAAAAAGAGGGTAATGATTTTTGAGTGTATGTATGTATGACCTGTTTGGTGTAGTGGTTAGAAACTCTGACTGCTATACCAAATGGTCGCGGGTTCGAATCCCGCTAGGGGCATATGTTTGTATGATAAATACCGACATGTGTTCCCAAGTTATGGATGTTTTTCACTTATATATGTATTTATTTACAAAAATAATATGTATTTGTGTAATTTATCAACCATCTGGTATCCATAATATAAGCCTAGTTGCTTAGTGTGGAACTAGATGGCGCTGTGTGTATGTGCAAAGATATTATAAAAAAAAATGTAAGTATAACGCAAAAGATGGATGGATTGTGTGATCGGTGATATGAACGAAAAGGGCGTGAATGATGAGGTAACGGCTGATAGAGGAGATTGAAAAAAGACTTATTGCGCAGACCCCCAATAAATTGGGTAATCTGTATCTAGCTTTCTACATATCAAACTTCAAGCATTTATTTCAACGTAAGACATGATATCATTTGTTGAATGTCAATTGAAATCTACTAGAAATAAAAAAAGTTTATTATCTGTCAGTCGGTATGTCCAAGCTACTACTATATGTATATAACATAGTATGTTGCCTCCTGTAGGCTCGACCGATTTTGAAGTGCAAGGTGTCATTCGTTTCGTCTTGATCCCTAGAGTATCATAGGATGCATTTTATGTTAAAAAAATCCAACATGGCGCCCGCAAAATACAAAATATGCTGTCGGGTGTTTTGTTTTTTAAATATTGGGTATTTACCTATGAAATTGGAGTTTTTTTTCTTCGTTAATCATATGTACCAATTCCTGCGATTTTCAAAGCTATATCCAAATATGTGTTTTATTTGGAAAATGGAATATTATTTCAAGGTTTCACATGAATATTTTTTAATTTCTGGGCTAAATCACATAATAAAAAAAAATTAAACAGAGCTCTTTTCATGTGCTTCCCATAATCATTTCTTAAATTCCCTGAAACTTTTATAAAGTGGTTACTTTTAAAAATTAACGCTGCCTATACTTAACTTAATGTTATCCGATAATACACACAAAGTTTAGCTAAATTTGGATTTGCCGTTCCCAAAAAAAAAATCAATAATGTTTGTATGGAGAAAACAGTCTTAATGAAATTCTTCATACAAAACGCCAATTTCATAGGTAAGGACCTAATACTTAAATAGTTATAAATTTTTTCGTTTTATTGTTTACCAGGGTAGCTACGAGAGCTCTCTACTATTCTACGGGCACTATCACGACGGCGACATATCCGCACCCGGCCCTCTCACCTACAACATGCCCTTCGCTTACTTCTTCACTATGGTCTGCCTGTATTTAGTAGTTTTCGCTGTGCTGTGCTATCGGTAAATATAATCTGATATCTTTTCTAATATGATAGGTATGGAGAATGAATAAGTGTTGTTTTTTTTTATGCACTACGGTTTTGCACTTGACCTCAATCACACTTGGTCGAAGGTGGAAGCGTACCTACCCGGAAACCCAAATATTTGGGGAATTGGCTATCTTATCTCTGACAACCGGAACACAACAATGCTATTAACATTGCTGCTTATGCAACAAATTCGAAAAACATTATTCGCAATTGGATTCAATCACACTTGATGTTAAGTGAAGATGAGGCGCAAGGTGAAAGCGTACCTGGGTCAGTCGAGCAAAAATTTGACAACCGCCTCCGTGGCTCAATGTAAACAGCATAGGGTTTACGAATCGGAAGTCGCGGGTTCGATTCCCAGCGGGGTACATGTTTAGTACTCGGTTTGGTTGGTGGTAGTGCATTTTATATGTCCGCCTGGCTAGCTACCACCATCTTATCTAAATCTGTCGCCACAAATATGTTGGGGTTTCCTGGTCCGTATGCTTCCATCTTCAGCCTGATCTTTACTTAACATCAGGTGGGATTGGGGCCAAGTGCTAACCCATTGTGCATAAAAAAACTGTAATAAAATTATATATGGCTACCTGTAGTGATAAACTCATCGAATATGGTTTACGTAGGACTGCTTACTCCTACCGTCGTAACTTCATCGAGACGGCGGGCGGGCTGAGCCACGTGCTCGCCAACAAGGTGTTCTGCGGGTGGGACTTCGGCATTGTCTCGCAGCAGGCGGCCACTCTCACCTCCACCAGCATCTACAACGAGTTCCAGGTAGGCACACATCATCATTATCAGCCGGAAGACGTCCACTGCTGGACACAGGCTTCCCCTAAAGACCTCCACAACGTTCGGTCCTGCGCTGCCCGCCTCCAGCGCTTCTCGCGATCATTACCAAATCGTCGGTCCCACTCGTAGGGGGCTCGGGTGGCCTGTGGTCTCTGCCTACCCCTACGGGAAATAGTCGTGACCTTATGTATGTATGTGAGATAAGATAGTCAGTCCCCCAAATGCGATGTGATTTCCGGTTCAGTACGCTTCCACCTTCGCCTCATCTTACTTAACATCAATTTTGATTGAGGTTAAGTGCTAACCCGTTGTGCGTAAAAAAAACATTTACCCCTAGTGGGATTCGAAACCGCAACCCTTGATTTCGCAAGCCGGGTAGTGGGAATGGGGCGACGGTTACGAGAAGAGGCTTGTAATAAATTATATTAAATCCATTTAGCGGCCTACATCCAGCGTCTTTCTTTATCTGGTCAACTGTCCAACTTCTGGATAAACATCCTACGCTAATTTTGCTGTGCATCACACCTGTTATTGAATGAAGTGCGCTCACCTGAATCTCCCAACTTATTTGGGCGACTAGCTATCTTATCCGAACAGATCCCGCCTCCTCACTCCTCTCCTCCTCCTTTAAGTTAGGATCGACAGTGGTACTCGACACAGCGCCTACTGAAGGTAGACGGTACCCTACGTGACTATTGCTACCTAGGGCCCCAGTCTATTTAAAGAAAGTAATAGGGTGTGTATGTAGGAAAATAAGATTCCTCCCCTAGGCAAATGGGAGGGTAACCAATGCAATGCAAAACGGCCGTAACGCCAACCCTATGGGGAAGGAAGTCGAGTAGAGCTTGGTCCCCTACTTTCTTATATACCACCGACTGCGCCAGGATGCAGTGAGTGTCTTATCCGAACAGTCAAAACACAACAATGCTTATTAATAAGAGGGTAGTAGCTAACCAGGCGATCATAGAAATAATGCCCTGCCACCCCAAATTGAGTACTAAACATGTACTCCGCTGTGAATTGAACCTGTGACCTCCGTTTTGTACATCTTATATTGTTTACAATCAACCTCTGCTATCAATAAAGACAATATAGTCATCCGTATGTAAAAGCGGTGGTCTAAGTTTAAAATAACATGTACTCTTTCAGGAGCTACTCAACGAACAAGACAAAAATCAGGTCGCGATGTCGTTCTTCACCAAACTGGGGCGGTATCTGGTGAACGTGTTGATGAGTAACATCGTTCTGGGTGTGGTTCTGGGGATTCTGTACGGGCTGTGGCGTCTGCTGCGTGATGAGGCTCAGTGGCAGGCGCTGGCGGCACTCACTGCGGCTGTCACCGTCGCTCCCCTACTGCTCAGCTATGCCGTCAGGTTAGTGGCAACAGTCAGGCTTAAATAACCTTTAGTACATTGAAGTGGCAATCTCACCTCCACACTCTGTAACTCCTATATGCTAAGATCAACAGTGGTACTCGACATGGCGCCTATTGAAGGGAGACGGTGCCCTACGTGACTCTATTAATGTGTGACCTTGGACCCCTGATTAATACCTTCTTCTTCAATTTAAGAGCTATGCTTTTGTCGGTCTTCTTGAAGGAAAGAGAGGAAAGGGAAGACCTAGGCGTAATTACTTTGACCAAGTGAAAGAAAAGGTGAATGTCGTGTCGTACCAAAACGAGGGCGGAAAGTAGAGAGACGTGGTCATTACTCCACCGACAAGAGCATAGATTAATACCTATGTAAGAAAAATAAATTTTTCCAGTTCCCCCTTCGGCATATGGGAGTATTGCCATGCAAGCATGCAAAGTGCAAAGCGGTACTGAGGTCGACTCTGCAGGGTTAAATTTAATTCGTGTAGTTCCTGTTTTCTGGGGACTCCACTCCTGATTACGAACAAGTTTCCACAATTAACCATAGTCGAATTCGATCAAAAAAGTAAAATTTCGGTCAAAGTAAACTGTATTCGTGTACTTTTATCAACCATTTAGGATCAGTAATACAAGTCTAGATCCTTAGTGTGGAATTAGATGGCGCTGTATGATATCCAAGGATAGTTATTTATTTCAATTTCTTTATTGCTGTCATTATTGCTTTAATGCATGTAAGTATTAGCCAAAAATTATTACACATATTTCCAACAATTGCAGCCATTATAATGTTACTAGCGCAACTAATATAATTTTATTTAGGTTAGAATTCTACACTCCCCGCACCGCCCTCTACGTGACGTTGGCTCGTACGTGGCTACTCGACATCGCCACACTGACGCTTCTGTTGTACTACTGGACACAGTCACACACTCATGTGAGTAGGTAGTAGGTATACTAGTAGTATAGTTTAACAAAGAGATTTGACGAGTCCACGTCGTTATTTTTGCTTCAGAGTAGGTGTTACGAAAATTACGGCTTTTGAAACGGTAACAATTTTTTTTATATTACAACCTGGTAGATCTATACATTTGAAGATTTTCGTATAAATAATTTCACAACCTTTATCCCGAATGGGCTGGTCAGAGATATCCCAAACAAGCGTTTGGGTATTCCAAACATTAACAGTTTAAAACTTGAAACAACATCCAAGTTTCACCTTTCGAAATATACATATATACTCACGTGACTGGTGATAGCCTTTAAAACGTGCAAGTCCATATATTTTGTTTGGTGGTTAGTCCTAATCGCCGTTAATATTTTTTCCTGCCTGCCACACGGCCAAAATTAAACCATTTTTTTTCAAGTATGCTGGTCATTATGGTTTCTCCTTTTTTTTAATTTGATTATATTTGTTTATTATGAATAACATTGTGTTGCAGTGTTGGGAAACCTCGTTCGGTCAGGAGGCGTACCAGTTGGTGTTGCTAGACTCTTTGGTTTCCTTGATTGTGTTGCCGCTCTTTGAGTTTGTTAGAGGTTTGCTTTACAAGTGAGTTTATTTTTTTTTTGTTTTCATTTATTATTATTTTTTTAATCTATAATTTTCTAATCAAATATCCGCATATTTTGTTTGATCAAGGTTCAACGGACCACATTGTCCAGTTTTCATATAAACTATCGATCACATATAAAAAATTATGCTGTTTTTTGTATTTTAGTAAAAAACAGCATAATTTTTTTATATGTGTGTGTGTTGTTTTATTATAATTGTTTCGACATTTTAGTATTTTGTATGATAACACAGAAGTGATGAAATCATCCAAATTTAAATCCATTTCATTCACGCAAACAAGACCCTGCCAACTTTAAATTTTGTTACCAACATACCCACATTATCGCTTAATTTTCACAAGCTTTTATTTAGATTGCAATGTTCGTATGTAAGTTGTCCGTATCAAAATTTGCAAACCATTTTTCAACCACTTGCTGGTATCTGATTGAGCTGAAATTTGGCATATTTATGTAAGGATGCCAATGCAATATGTTACCATTGAGCTGATCTGATGATGGAGCCGGGATGTAGGGACTAGAACTCCCCGATGGCAAATGGGAAGATAGTCGAATTTGGGCTAGTTTGATTTGTTGCTATGAGCACTTTCCATTACGTAATGATGATGAAGGTCTGAAGATGGAGCAGACTTCAAAGATTTAGCAGTTTTAAAAGCTTGCGTGGAGCTTATTTACATGTGGTTGATTACAGTTTGTATAAAAATTGGGTCACTATCAGTTATACAACTTGTTCCAGGCTTCATCCAAATATGTGTGTGCCCGAGTTCAACATAGCTTACAACTCGCTGACACTCATCTACAATCAGGCCGTGCTCTGGTTCGGCATGATGTTCTCTCCTCTGTTGGTGGTTGCCGTCACCTTCAAGTTCCTCCTGCTGTTCTACGTGAAGCGAGCCTGCACCCTGAAGGCATGCCAGCCTGCTAGGAAGGTCAGTTCTCATCAACAGCTTAATAATAATACTAATAAAATCGTAAATCATCTGTTTTTTTTAACGAGCATCACTGGAACATTACTGATCGCCACACATTATTAAGTTAACAATTGTTAATGCCCGAATAGGCAAAATTTTTGAAAAAATATCAAATTTCTGTGGCCTGTCACCGTAAATAAGGCCGGCAACGCATCTGTGACCCTTTTGGTATTGCGGGTGTCCATGGGCGGCGGTGATTGCTTTCCATCAGGTGACCCGCATGCTCGTTTGCCGCCCTCTCATATATAAAAAAAATAAAATAATAATAATAAAAATGTTTTTATATATATATAGTTCGGACACTTACACCAATCATCTAGTCCCAAACTAAGCAAAGCTTGTGCTATGGATACTAGATAACGGATAAACATACATAAAAAGACTCGGGAATAAATGTTCGTATTCATCACACAAACATTTACCCCTCGCGGGATTCGAACCCGCAACCGTTGGTTTCGCTGATAGGGTCACTATCCACTACACCAATCGGTCGTCTTATAGTTTGTCATTTTGTACAGGCAAGGTTATTATGAATCCATACAGCCAACTCTTGCTATGCTATATTGCTTTTGCATAAGACCGATATGTATGAAAAAAAAAAAATACCTACGCCAATACCTTCTATTTCACTTACCTAATATACCCTATTTTGTTCCTTACAGTAAAAAAACTCATCCGAATGTTTAATTTAAATTAACATATAAAAGTATCTGAAATGTTGTCAATTTTGGATGGGTGGTTACTATAATAATAATGCCGGGATCGAACACTGCCTTTTAAAATACAAGAGCAATGTTAGTTTAAGGAGCAGGGCTTCATTAATTGTACAGTCGGCATTTATTGTACATTAACGTAGCAGGCTTAATTGTTATAATATTGTTTGAAGTGTCATGGTTGCATTTTGTTATATTTTTCTTTACACCTATCATGTTATCACACTATACTAGGCACGGTACATCCTATATAGATACGAGTAAATTTCAGTTAAACTTGAATAATATATTTAGAAATATAGACCTGCTACCTTAATGGTACATAACTTGTCACTACCACTACTTGTAACTTAACCTAAGTTTGAGTCAATTAACTTTTTTTTAAAAATTTTTTATGCACAACGGGTTTGTACTGGACCTCAATCACACCTGATGTTAAGTGAAGATGAGGTCGAAGGTGGAAGCGTACTGACCCGGAAACCCCAACACATTTGGGGGACTGGCTATCTTATCTCTGACAACCGGAACACAACAATGCTATTAACATTGCTGCTTGGCGGCAGATTTAGATAAGATGGTGGTAGCTAGCCAGGCGGACATTTAAAATGCCCTACCACCAACCAAACCGAATACTTAAACATGTACCCCGCTGGGGATCGAACCCGCGACCTCCGAATCGTAAAGAATTATTTAATATTCACACAGATATGGCGCGCCGCGCAGACGCAAACCGTGTTGTACATGCTAGTCACACTGTCTCTGTTCACCACACTGTTTGCATTGGGTTCGTTGTTCTTCAGGTAGGCATTATTCTGAAATTGTATTTTCTTTTCTCTATTGTGTAATAAAGTGTTATTGTATTGCATTATTTGTATACATAACGGATGTGCGCCTAACTTTAATCACGCCTAATGCGTGGTATACGAAAATAAAATAAACATAATCTGTGATTAATGATTATATCTGTGTAGTCGATAGTGACCCTATCAACGAAACCAACGGTTGCGGGTTCGAATCCCGCGCGGGGTAAATGTTTGTGTGATGAATGGAGCGTGATGCTTCGCTTAGTTTGGGACTAGATGATTAATGTAAGTGTCTGATATATTTATTGTAATTATTATTTATTAGAAGCGTCGGTGGCTCAGCGGTTAAGACGCGGTCTCCCAATTCGGTAGGTCCGGGTTAGATACAAAGGCAGGCCAATACGTTTTTAATTTAATTTTATTAATTACTAGCAGCTGCCCGCGACTTCGTCCGCGTAGACTACATGAATCAACACTTTATTACTTTCCCACGGGAATACATTCAGCAGAAAAATTACCATGTAGAGTTTATCTCAAACAGGAAAAGACCCTGGGCAGATAACAGGTATGTGGAACCATGTTGATGTTTTACCAGGTAAATGAATTAAGACATGGATCCATTAAAAGACCTTTCTATTTATTAAAGTACTTTATATTTATTAAAGTAAGTAGTTTATATTTATTAAAGTACTTCCTTATAAACAACATTTTTTGCCATGTTTGAAGGTGGTAGCAATAGAACCAAACTTTGAGGTGAACTTACACGGGAGCATGCCACATAGAACTGACCGTGAGAGAAACAGTCCTGTCGTAGGTCTACTCCGGCGAATTTGAGAGTTTGCCCCTGCGACTTATTTATTGTCATGGCAAAACAGACCTTTAGTGGAAACTGAAGCCTTTTGAATTCAAAGGGAAGATCATTTGGTATTAATGGAATACGCGGTACAAACACTGTTTCTCCCTGAGCAGGTCCTGTTAAAATAGTGGCCTCTACTACGTTCCGGTGCAAAGCCTTGACTTGCAACCTAGTACCGTTACAAAGTTTGGGTGGCTTTAAATTTCTCAATAACATAACAGGTGCACCCACACGTAGTAAAAGTCTGTGATATGGCATACCCGGTGGGTTCAAAGCGTTCAACTCACCCTTATCTCATTCTCTAACCCCAAGGGGTTAGCTTCAAAACAAATGGCATTTTCGTAATCAACGTCCCAAAAAACCTAAATAATGACACCAATATTGACTTTTTTGGTATCAACCCCCACCCCTATCTCAACCCTAGAGGGTTAACTTAAAATAAATGTCATTTTCATAATCAACATCCCATAAAACCTAAATAACGACACCAATATCGATTTTATGGTTTATTTGTTCCTAGGAGTACTCTTGCGAAGTTTCGATTCGAAAATAGTCGAAATGTCCAAGTTATACTGTTTCTTCATACAAACTTCCCACTCCTGTTTCACCCCCTTAAAGGGTGAATTTTGAAAAATCCTTTCTTAGTGCTCCCCTAGACCTCGTAAGGAACCTACGTGCCAAATTTGGAAATTCTATTCACCCCTTTCACTATGACTATGACTTTGACTAAAACTTTAACTATGACTTTGACTATGACTTCGACTATGACATTGACTACGACTTTGACTTTGACTTTGACTATGACTATGACTTTGACTATGACTTTGACATTGACTATGGCTTTGACTATGACTTTGACTATGACTTTGACTATGACTTTGACTATGACTTTGACTATGACTTTGACTATGACTTTGACTATGACTTTGACTATGACTTTGACTATGACTATGACTTTGACTATGACTTTGACTATGACTTTGACTATGACTTTGACTATGACTTTGACTATGACTTTGACTATGACTTTAACTATGACTTTGACTATGACTTTGACTATGACTTTGACTATGACTTTGCCTATGACTATGACTTTGACTATGATTTTGACTATGACTTTGACATGACTTTGACTATGAATTTTACTTTTCGACTTTGAGTCTTCGACTTTGAGTCTTCGACTTTGAGCCTTCGACTTTGAGCCTTCGTCTTTGAGCCTTCGATTTTAAGCCTTCGACTTTGAGCCTTCGACTTTGAGCTTTCGACTTTGAGTCTTCGACTTTGAGTCTTCGACTTTTAGCCTTCGACTTTGAGCCTTCGACTTTCAGCCTTCGATTTTGAGCCTTCGAATTTGAGCCTTCGTCTTTGAGCCTTTGACTTTGAGCCTTCGACTTTGAGTCTTCTACTTTGAGCCTTCGACTTTGACTCTTCGACTTCGACACCAATTTGAATTTGTGATTTTAACCCCTACCACTATCGCAACCCGTAAGGGGTTAGCTTCAAAATAAATGTCATTTTCGCAATCAACGTCCCAAAAAACCTAAATAACGACACCAATATAGACTTTTTTGGTATCATCCCCCACCTCTATCTCACCCCTAGAGGGTTGGCTTAAAATAAATGTCATTTTCATAATCAACATCCCAAAAAACCTAAATAACGACACCAATATCGATTTTATGGTTTCAACCCCCATTTCACACCCCAGGGGGCTGTTTTTCGAAAAATCTCAACTCACCCTTATCGCATTCTCTAACCCCAAGGGGTTAGCTTCAAAATAAATGTCATTTTCGCAATCAACGTCCCAAAAAACCTAAATAACGACACCAATATAGACTTTTTTGGTATCATCCCCCACCCCGACCCCTAGAGGGTTGGCTTAAAATAAATGTCATTTTCAAAATCAACATCCCATAAAACCTAAATAACGACACCAATATCGATTTTACGGTTTTAACCCCCATTTCACAACCCAGGGGGTTGTTTTTCGAAAAATCTCAAAACACGTATTAGCTTATTTGTTCCTAGGAGTACTCTTGCGAAGTTTCGAGTCGAAAATAGTCGAAATGTCCAAGTTATACTGTTTCTTCATACAAACTTCCCACCCCTGTTTCACCCCCTTAAAGGGTGAATTTTGAAAAATCCTTTCTTAGTGCTCCCCTAGACCTCGTAAGGAACCTACGTGCCAAATTTGGAAACTCTAGACCCAGCGGTTTGGCCTGTGCGTTGATATGTCAGTCAGTCAGTCAGTCAGTTTCTTCCTTTATATATTTAAGATGTGCATTTGTTTGTTTGGTAAAGCGCATCGTCTTCTTGATTAACCTCTTAGATCTTGGCGTCACAGGTCTGTGACGGCAGCCATTGTTTATCTTTTATACCTTTTAGTCTGGTAAATGACGAGAATAATAGTATCTTATATTAATGTTGGTCATCTTAATTTTGCTACTGGAATTCCTATGTGTTGTTTTACTTTTAGGTAAGAGTCAATGTCAAAAATGCTTTATAGGTATACAGGGTACACTTAAAATAGGCAATTTTTACCCTGAGAAGAACAAGCAAGAAACTCGAGGGGTTGCTCTTTTGAAATCAGGTTCTTATATTACAAATTTACATTTCATTATTCATTGTGAAATAGCTTGGCATGCGAACGAGCTGGTTATGTCCAAGGATGTTTATGAAACTCTGACTGCTATACCAAAAGGTCGCGGGTTCGAATCTAGCTAGGGGCATATGTTTGTACGATGAATACAAACGTGTTCCCGAGTTATAGATGTTTTGTATGTATTTAATTATTTGTGTAGTTTATCAACCATCTGGTATCCATAAAACAAGCCTAGTTGCTTAGTGTGGAACTAGATGGCGCTGTGTTTATGTGCAATTAATTAATTTATTGTTATTTACTTCCAGAATGGAGTCGGACAAATGTGGTCCTTTCCGAAGTTACAGCCACGTATACAAAGTGCTGAGTGAAGGTGTGCTGAGGCTGTCCGACCACGAGGCGGCCCGCCGGGTGATACTGTTCGTCAGTCGGCCAGGAGTGATCGCGTTCCTGGGGCTGTCCCTATGGTGAGTATCTTAGGATACTGGCACCAGTAACTGTTTTTTTTTTATGCACGAGGGGTTCGTGTTTGACCTCTATTACACCTGATGTTAAGTGAAGATGAGGTCGAAGGTGGAAGCGTGCTGACCCGGAACCCCAACACATTCGGGGGACTGGTTATCTTATCTCTGACAACCGGAACACAACAATGCTATTAACATTGCTGCTTGGCGGCAGCTTTAGATAAGATGGTGGTAGCTAGCCAGGCGGACATCTAAAATGCCCTACCACCAACCAAACCGAGTACTTAAACATGTACCCCGTTGGAGATCGAACCCGCGACCTCCGAATTGTAAACCCAATGTTGTTTACATTGAGCCACGGAGGCGGTTGGACTCAAAACGACCTTTATTTCTCTCGCCGCCGCCGTGGGACGCCCTATATATAGAGGCAATTTTTCAAGTGGGCGGGCAAGGCCATATCGAAGCTATGAGGAATAGCGATAACTACTCAAATACCTAAATCAAATGTTTATATTTTTTCTATTACTGTGGCTTTTAACCGCGACGAGATAATAACATTTCTTTTTTCCCATCTTCTTCTTCTTTTCGTGTCGAGGCAAGTTTCAAATTTTATTGGACCAAAACTTAGCCACTCAAAATCAAAATCAAAAAATGCTTTATTTTGTAGGTACATAGGGTACACTTAAAATAGTCAGATTTTACATTTTTAAAGCTACTGCTTGTTCAAAAGGCAATTTTCCCCTGAGAAGAACAAGCAAGAAACTCGAGAGGTCGCTCTTTTTAAAAAAAAGGTTTTTATATTACAAAATTATTAATTATTATTTAATGTTATAATATTTCATTATTAATTGTGAAATAGCCTGGTTATGCGAACGGGCTAGTGTTATGTACACCGTAATTGTCACATATATTAGAAATAATTACATCTACAAATTTTCTAAAATTGTATAAATGTATGTGATGTGGTTGTGCTATTATAAATAAATAAATAAATAAACGGACTGGTTATGTCCATGATTGTTTATCATCTAAATAATCTGATATTTTATAATATGATTTCTTAATAAGTTTCTGTTTTATAGTATCTTTAAATTTATTGAACCCTTTGAATGAATTACTGACTTTGCGGAGGCGACTTATGTGACCTGCAAGTTTCTCTAACAGCACTGTCTGTGGCGTTAAGGAGGTCACGCGGGGCAAGACAATACGTGATCCATTGTCTATGGGGAGACTCGGCACTTTCTTTCCCACTGAAATAATTTATTAATTTATATTTTGGCAAACATTTACAAACACAAATATCTACAGGTAAAAAATTGCATCTAGCGCGTCTCCTCGAGGCGGCATAGTGCCCAACAGGCTAGCGGCGTTCCCGCGCTGAATAGCGAGACTTATTCTCTGACCTAGGACGCCGCCCGCTCTGCGGTCACCAGAAGCCTCGATGAGACGCGCATTTCTTAAGTTTGCCATTGTTATAACTTCCCAGAATTTGTTCCTTATTTAGTGACCCTATCGGATGGTGTAATAAATAATACAGTGTTATTTTTTTTCAAAATCAACGGGATCGATTCCTGGCTAGAAATATTGATTTTTCAAAAATTCAATGATACCGTTTAATTTTCATCGAATTCGGGCTCGAGACTCCTTTGAGTACTTTGCACTATTCCACGTAGTTTCGGATTTGGCCATGCACGCCCACTTAAAAAAAATCACCGGTATACCGGATGAGTTTTTTTTACCGTAAGCAAAAAAATTGGGCAAATCAGGTAAGTGAGATAGAAGTTATTGGCATAGGTAGTTTTTTTTTTTTTATGCACGACGGGTTCCTACTTAACCTCAATCACACCTGATGTTAAGTGAAGATGAGGTCGAAGGTGGAAGCGTAACGACCCGGAAAACCCAACACATTTGGGGGACTGGCTATCTTATCTCTGACAACCGGAACACAACAATTCTATCAACATTGCTTCTTGGCGGCAGATTTAGATAAGATGGTGGTAGCTAGCCAGGCGGACATTTAAAATGCCCTACCACCAACCAAACCGAGTGCGAAATTTATTTGGAACTCGTATTTTCACCAAGTTTTCTTTATTTATTTAATTTAATGATGTAATTATGTGGAATTGGTTACCAACGCGACCGTCAAATGACACAATTAACGCTTTATTCTATGATGGTTTTGAAAAAATTAAAAAAAATAAACTAATTATACCCAATAACTTCTATTTCACTTACCTAATATGTCCTATTTTTTTTCTTACGGTAAAAAAACTCGTCCAGTATAGGGCGTCTCATGGCGACAGAAAAATCGTTGAAAGCTTCGTCGTCTGTTAGCAAGTGGAAGTCTGTGGTCTCTGCCTACCTCTACGGGAAACAGGCGTGACATCATGTATGTATGTATGTGGGACGCCCTATGTACAGGTCTGTTACAGATAGAGTTAGTTTTGCATTCTTCTTACCGAGTCTATATAAATATAAGTGTGGACCAACGGTGTGGACGGAGACAAATTTTCACCTTTATGTATTTTTCCAGCGTAGCAGTGTACTATATGCGAGCGAAGGCGCTTGCACAGCACTCCATGGCTCAGATCCTCCGACATATGCTGGTTCTGCAGGCGAAGGATAAAGACTTCCTGCTGGCAGCCATCGCTAAGGTCTCCAATGGAGGTAACTTAACAACAGCCTTTCTTTCCACTGTTGACGCACAGCTTCTCACTAGGAGAGGGTATGGCCATAATTCACCACGCGGACCCAGTGCTGTTTGGTGGGTTTGTGGCAGAGTCGTGGTCACATGACAGTCAGTATTTTCAAGACGCCTCTGTATGCAACCGACTTGGCTTCTGGATTGAATTCCATAAAATCTTATTACAACATAACTACAAATTTTATAAATTAGTTCATTCAACTCCGCTCGGATTGAAACTCTCATCTATTCCTTCTTTAAAAGTATAATGTTCCAGTGGAATTTTTTGTTGTCTGATTTGCTATTTTTTTTTTTTAATTATTTTCATGAGCATTTAAACTTAACTACCTATTCTGTCGGTCTTAAACGCTTTATTACTACAAATATTTAAAAATATCTAATTTCCTTTCCTTTCCTTTCTCCGTGTACACCATTCATACTTAATATGTTACCTACTTATCTGTGGCTGGAAGAGATCTCTCTTAGAGATAAGCTCACCTTTGTATCTTTGTATCTGACAATTGTATCTTTTGTGTTTTGCGGCGGTTAGGGTTGTTCTTAGGGCGTTTAGCGCCCGTTTAGCCGCCAGCAGGTAGGTATAGAAAAAAAGAATACCAATTTGATTGAATTTAGTGGGTTTATTCTACAAACAGCTCACTCCCCTGCACCCCTCGGCAAATCTCCCGTACGGTCACTGGCCTGAAGGTGTTGGAGCTGCAGTGGACGTAGCCCTCGAGTCCTCTCGTAGACGACGACGAGGTTTAGGCTGGATCAGCGGTTTTCGGGGGAGGGTAGATCTACCCCGAATGTCTCCCAGGTGCAGACCTGGATGTCGACGCCGACAAGTAGTCACTCAGGACCTTGATCCTGCAGAGCACAGGCAGGCATTAGTGAGTGCCCGCAAGTATCCTCGTCCACTGCTGGTGTTCACGGCTCAGCAACCATAACGAACACCACGCAGTTGACAGGCACAAAAGCAGAAACAGCTTACATTAAAATTAGCCAGATTATTATGGAAACTCACCCTAGAGGGATCTTCCGTAGTGTACTTAAGAGGGTTCAGGTGGCAACCGAAGCAGTGTTCTCCCGGTAGCAAGGTCGCGGTCAAACAGAGGACGATTCGGGTTCCCCCACTCTAATTAGAAATCGTCTTACGACGTCATCGCAACCGGACAAATTAGCGTACCGCAAAACCGTGGTGAGACCCTTTTTAAATAAAATAATAATTTAAGGGTTCCGTAGGAAACTTTTATTATAAAGATGAAGTAGTGTGTGAAATAATAAGTAACTTTAAAGGTACAATCGTAACGGCGCTAGACGCAACGTTACAGTTTATTTGCAATAAAGAATGAATAATAATAACAATTTGGTCTATAGCTATTGCTAAGCACGGAAACAATCGTACGAAAAAGCCATTAGTGATCATATCTAAGGGCCTGACCGCGCCAGAACATTAACATTAACGCGCTTAACATTGTGAATAGATTACAATTAAGGTATGCAGATGTGGCCAGGCATCGAATGTGAAACGAGATGTGTAACGAACTCTGCCGAACGGGATTTCTCAAATGGATCAATTAAGAAATATCACACGTGGTAAAAACGGACACTTGTATATTTCCTATTAGACTGGGTGGACCAGTCTTCAGAGTATACACAGTATAAATGGAAAAGAGCGGAAGATGCGTAAATAAACATATAATCAAAGTAATACAAGGAAACTATACAAAACAGGAGAAGCCTCACAGTCACAAGTGTCAATGCTGGGGACGTCAGAACACATTCTATAATATTTGAATTGATATACAAACTCTAACATTTCCATATGTCACATCCATTTTACTTGGATACTATGGGGAGTACATGGTTTGAATTTGGCAGGTATCTTCTGCGAACCGGCATATAATCGTGTAATGAAATTACCAAAGGTCTATTTTGAAGGGTCATTCTATACATCTAATAACTGAGCGATGGAAAAAGACGCGCGTCTTTTGTGATATAAAAAAAATATTTCAGGAACTTGTCCCATATCCTTGGAAAGTAATGATTATTCACCTAAAAAACTTGATATAATTTTTTAAATAAAACTCTCCGAAAGTGACCCTATCTTTCAAACCATGTCACCAATTGACCTGAAAAAATTTTTTGAAGCACCTAATGGACACTCAACAAAAAATGTTTTGAAAAAAATTAAAATGTCCACTATTTTCACTTCGCCATCTAGTTCCACAGTAAGATAGATAGATAGATAGAAACATTTATTCACTGCACATACATACAACCAAAATAGAAGAACACAAACATAAATCCTATCTAATCAACAAATAAAAAGCAAGTAAGCAACTATAGGCTTATTTTAAATGAAAACATTTATAACTCGGGTACAAATGTCACTTTGACTTTGTTTATCAAATAGAATAATAACTTTGTTTTCCTAATAAAATTTTGTGTTCGGAAAGTTGAAAGTCGAAGGTATGCAATTAGTATATGCTACGGAATATATGTCAGTCTTTTCATGTCATCATCGCCACCTGTCACTAATAACTGTAAGTTCGATATTTTGGTTTCTGTATAATAGTTTCTGCTAGTAGAAGCCTTTTAGAAGTCGTGTAGTATCAAGAGACCTCGGATCTGAGGGATCTTTGGCTTGACCATAATATATGATGCAGGAGTGCGATTTATTAGAAGATTTCAAAGGAGCGCACTGCGATTTTTTGTGACAATACAGTCGTAAAATTGTAGCACATAATTTGTCAGTATATTTGTCAACTTTTTGTCCACATATCCTCATCATGAACTCAATGGGGTCTTGTGGACAAAAAGTTCACAAATCCCCAAATCAATGGAGATTTGTAGAATACCACTATTGCACTCTTATGAAATCCGAGCTTCTGAAGTCACTATGTTTAGTTATTGCTTGGCTTTGTAGATATAGAAAATATTTTTATTTCGTTGTAGCAATTTCTATTACTCATTTCTGTCGTATCATAATAATGTCATATGTATCGTACACATACCATAAAGTACGTGTTACAAATTGTGATTCGACAAAACATAAGAAAAAATATGTAATTACAAGCTCAACTCAGGGACTTCAAATCAAACCATGGTTATAACCAGAACATACATAAATCACGCCAGTTTCTGGGGTGGGCAGAGATCACAGACTTCCACTTGATACGATCCAGACACCTGTTTTACTTTATGTAGTTGTTCATACATGCTCGTCGGTTTAGGGTACTCCTGACTTACCTGGACTTTCTTTAAGACGCCCCCGATTTGATTGTACCCGTGGTCTTCACCTAACAACACAACTGTACACATTCGGCCTCGTATATCTCTTTCGTTAGTCTTCTCTCATCCAACATCTCCTCATGTCTAAATCATCTCAGCATACCTTTTTCAATCTTTGTCACGACAGCCACACTGCTTAACTCCCTAATTATAACAAATAAATAATAATTTAATACTAAATAGAAATTTGGAAAAACAAGGCAAGTGGCCTTGCCTTCTTTTTTGCACCGAGCTGTATTTTTTTCCGAGTTCCTTTTTCAACTGACATGCGGGCCTCTGTCACAGATCACAGTTACATATTTTCTTTTTTTTACATCGCCGTCCGGCCTGGAGTTTGACAACGTTAGATAAATTTTCGATTATAATTAATTTAAATATGCTTAATTAGTAAAATATGATCAATGAAGAAAATAATAACTTTATTCTATAAATGAACGGTTAAAACCGTTAACGATAACACACAGAATATCGACGAGCGGTTCATGTCAGTGTTTGCATATCATTCCAACAGTACTCTCGCTTAGCTGCTCGAAGGTCGAAAGGATTTTTTGAAATCTAGTTATCAGCCTTAGAAACTAATGCTGTTCCCAAACCTCAGCCTCATCTACAGAATATTCTCGATACTTCTATAATCCATCTGCATGAGCCACGTCCTGACCACATTGCTTAGATGGAATCTAGTTAGGTTTATAATCATACAGAATTTGCAAACCTGCCTCTAAATAAATGGTAATCTTTGGATTACCACCACGGTTTCCCAGATTTGTCTGGGAAACCGTTGTGCAAATGCTGTATTGGTTGAGCAATTTTAGGTTCTCGTCTTGCAGTGGGACCGCCGATTTAGTATCCATAATCTATTTTGGAATTGCATAAATTGGTAGTATCAGATATATTTATCAATAATTCCAGAATGGCTGTACAGTCCGAAGCGGGAGGACCATCTCCCCGATACACATACATGGAAGTATCTACACGAGGTCCGCAAGCCCTCCAACGCGGGGTTCCAGTTGGACGCTAGCCGTCTCAGTCACTCGTACCATGACGGCGCATCGAGGAACAGAACCTCCACAAGGGAAGAGGACGGCGACACAGACAGCTCGTTCAGTTGGCGCGGGTCGGATAACTGTTTGCATAAGAGTGGGGATGAGTAGCGATGGATTTTTAATATACAGGGTTATTATTCTAAAAAGGGTGCTAACAAGTTCGAAAGCATATTTACAATGTTTCCATGTCAAAAATACAGTTCATTTACAGAAAATTTGCAGCCTATGTAAGAAAAATTGTGGGAATGTTCGCCAAAGTAATTAATAGGAATCGTCAAAGTGACAATATCGGCTTTATTTGTAAACAAATTTTTGGTACCACGTCATACCTAAAAACTTAAAAACGGAACCCTTGTAGGATCACTATGTTGTTCGTCTGTCTGTCACAACCCTTTTTCTTCGGAACGGCTAGAGAAATCAAACTACACCTCTATAAATCATCATGTCAATAGACATACCTTTATGTCCTGTATTCCTAATAAGTACTTAATAGCGACGATATACTTTAGTAAATATTGGCATAATTACTAGTAAGCACAGTAATGTGGCTCCCGCCGATTTAACTCAATCTGTAGATCTGAATATTGGACGCAATCGTCCTAATACCAAACCTTTTCTAATGTTCCTATGTTGATCTAAATGTAAACAAATATGCCATATTTTGATCTATAGGAACCATAGTCGAATTCGGAGAAAAAATTTTCGATTACAATTTTCGGCTGAATTCTGCTATGGTTCCTGGTGGAAAGTGGTTCGTAATGAGAAGTGGAGTCATCAGCCGAAAATGACTTCCATACTAAAGGTGGTATCAGAAGCCGAAATAGTTCGGAAATAATAATATACGACTTTAGAAATGATGAATTTTATGATAATTAATTATGCTAGATGGATGATGAGAGCGCGTGGTTTAATTGCTACCTGCAAACGCGAACTGATTAATAAAACGTTGTATCGGCGTAAATAGCCGAATATGCATTTTACCCACGGTAAGGAACAAGTCGATGGATCGTTTTACCGAGTTATCGGCCTCATTCCATTGTAATAGAGCGCATGACCGCTCGTTCATTATTATGATGCCTATTGTACGTGCTAGCCCGTACAGTTTACAGGTAATCGAATTCGACACCAGTTCATGAGAATTACACGAATTCAAATTCACCCTGTATAAATTTTGCATTTACATGACATTAAAGAAAAACCTCTCTATTTTTTATGAATATGTTACGCCCGTGATGCTAGAATCTTCAAAGTGGATATTCAACTATTAAGGTAATGTCAAATTGTGCTGAAATATAATGCCAAATAGTGTCGGACAAAAAATCCAGATCTGACAATTATTTCCGCTAGGATTGGAATGTATGGAATTCGATTGACGACTATTCTTGACGACCGGATGGTGTAGTGGATAGTGACCCTGTCAGCGAAACCAACGGTTGCGGGTTCGAATCCCGCGAGGGGTAAATGTTTGTGTGATGAATACGAACATTTATTCCCGAGTCATGGATGTTTATATAAATATTTATGTATGTTTATCTATTATATAGTATCCATAGCACAAGCTTTGCTTAGTTTGGGACTAGATGATTGGTGTAAGTGTCCGAAATATTTATTTATTATGCAATAACACGGGGGGACAAAAAATGTCGTCTGCGCTGCTCTTTTCACAAACACATCTAAATAACTTTGGTGTTTTTGAAGTACTATTTAAGGAACTTGTATATTTTGGCAGCACTTAGGCGTAGTTTTTTCGGATACAATTTACAATCATAGATCACCATACCATACCAGCAATACGTGTCGCTAGAATCTCCTACTAAAAATATTTAATACTTCTTAAACTGTACTGTTTTTCCTTCTATTTGAGAATATTTATTGACATTATCAAAATACCAGAATTCTACTATGTGTACTCTATTATCACGGATATATTATGTTTAAGCACAGAACTGATAAAAATGGAAATGTTATTGAATTAAAAATATTCACCATTGAAACGTAATGGAAAATATCCTTTCCTGCGGTTCTATTACATAATTTCATCGTTATCGGTTACGTTCTGACATGTGATTGGTTGGCCCATTGCTCGCTCGGCAATTTGACGGTTTCCCATTGGTCAACATAATCGATAACGATACCGATGAAGTTACGTAATCTAAGGGCTGAATAGTTTACTTAGGCCCGTATTTCAGAATGTTGTTCAAGCGTAGATCTGCGCTTGAGCATAGTTCGAAAGATATGCCGATATACAAGTTATACATATAAAGCTGTCCCGTTTTAACGGTCCTCAAGCGGAGATCTCTGTTTGAGTAGCATTCTGTAACACGGGCCTTGGGTACGTTGCAGTATTTGTATCGAGCATATCAATCAACGGTGGTTTATCACGAAATGAACTACTAAAATCGAGATTGTGTCTTTTTAAACACGCGGCCGCCTTGTACACCTATCATGAGGAACAGTCTATTTTATTAGTACTGTAGGCTTAAGTGAAGTAAGTGGACGCAAATCTGAAAAAATTATAATTAACAACATCCGAGACAACTATTTAATTTAAATAGATCTGTCTCATGCCATACAATCGTCTACAGAGATTTTTTGTCTAGTATTTAATAGGCATTTATTTTATTTATTATAGTAAATGTAGTTAATAATAATGAAATTTTTATAAATAAATTTTTAAATACTTAGTATTAAATTATGTAAAATTAACTAACAATTGTTATAAAATAATAATATTAATAGTAAGTTATGATTAAATAATGTGTTATTGTCGTATACTAATAACGTGCCAAAACTCGTCTTCCACTTTACTGTACCATTCTATAATAAATTATGTATTTTTTTAATAAAAATATTTGTAAACATTAGCGTTTAGTAAGCGAGTAAAATGTTCAAGCGTCAATTCTTGCAATCAATAGTCAACTTAGAAATTTTTGCGACCGAACACAAAAATTTTAGTTGTACTGCTGGTGCACTCCCATTGGCCCTACTAAGATTGGTATTTATGTGTCCTTGACAGGGCCAATTATCTCTTTCTTCCATTTAAGAGCTATGCTCTTGTCGGTGGAGTAATGACCACGCCTCTTCATTCCGCCCTCTGTTTAACCTCTTGGTACGACACGACATTCACCTACTCTTTCACTTGGTCAAAGTAATTGCGCCTATGTCTTCCCCAAAAAGGTCTCCAACTCAGCATGGGTTGTAGCCGTTCACTACAACGCTGGTTTTCAGTGGTGCCTCCAAACTGACTTCCTAGCCAGTTACAGATGATCGAAAGTCCTAGCCAACAAGTGATTCCAAATTCTTGGGCATTTGTTCGATCATCCTAATCTGTTGACAGATGCCCCTCGCCTGTTATTAGGAGTCTATTTGCTATGTGGTCGCGTCTCAGTCCACACGTGTGTTGTGCCGATACGAGTCGTGAAACATGTAGATATTGCGACGAGTCTTATGTAAACTGTGATGAAACTTTTTTATTTAAACGTCTAATAATTTGTGAGATCTCTTAGAAATTCTGCTGTTGTAATTTAATAATAACTTATTGAAATATATTTTATATTATATTTATAATGGTTTTTTATTCTACAACTTCACCAACAATCCACACAATTTGATATTAAAATTCGCTCAAGAATATATTTCCCAGCCTCGGGAGCTCTCTGTAGATGTTGCCAGAATAAGGCGAATGTGTCGGGCGAAGTAGAAGACTAATACATTAGACCCTATGCAGCAGCATTATCAGCGCTGTGGTATGGGCCTCTGTCTGTACTGCTGCATTATGCTGAGTCAGAGTCCTTTCGGTGCATTGTGGGCACAGCCCATCGCTAAGTAAATCTTGCTTGGTGTACATCAGTGAATTGTGTATTTATTCTTTTGGTTGTATGTACTGTGCAGAGAATGTTTTGATCTATACAGGTACAGTGAGTCACTAGATCTTGCACCCAAATGGTTTCCTCTGGGTGCATTAAATAAATCTGAATAAAATATTTACCATTGATATCCTATTCTTGGTCACCCAACTCGTAATTTACCTAACAAGCAGGCACTATGAATAAACCATGGATGTAGTCTTCGAGTCAATGGCAAAAATTATAATGACCTAAATATGGCTCAAAAAGTGGCGATGTCGATGGCTCACATGGGTGTAGTAGTCAAACACTACAACCATGAGATGTACAAAGACTTTGACGCCGCGGCCGGGCTTTGAGAGGACCTATCATCTCTTGGCTTGGCTCCGTTGCACATGCTTTTTGGAGAGTCATGTAAAAAGCATTCATATAATCATATCTCCATGGTATTCAAAAAACGAAAATATCTGTTATTTTTCCTTGACACTTGACGATAGAACGCCTCGTTTCCATGGTGACTCGTCATTTGGGATGCCACTTCCCAACAAGTATCCAAACAAACATTTTGTATAAAAATAAAAATGCACAATGACCATTTGAAGTGCTTGTATTGGAAATAAAAGGTAAGATTATTGATTTATGCTTTATAATGTAAATTAGGATTATGTATAATCGTTAATAGACCAGAGATTTAATGTGAGAATGGAAAGCAACTTCATTTGATGATTAAAAGTGTTTTAAAGTCAACTCATTATAATTTTTTATGTCCAATAAAGCTAGGCAATGTTTACCGCAATACAGTTGTCGCATCTCTATGTTATGAACCCCGTGAAACATCTTATATTATACGCTGTATGTCGGTGTACTAATATTGCACGTTGCTTCGCAACAAAGCTAAAGATTTGGGCCGTAACTCTAGATGCAGCGATGAGCTGCACAGGGCTGCTGGAGAATAAGTGAAACCGAAGATCGGATCTGACACGTCTTGAGAAAGGCCAATGTCCAGCCTGTACTAGTGCCAAAGGAATATGCTATTCAACGTAACCCTGTGTTGATCTTGGCTTAAAGAAGTAGTGACGTTCGCTCGGCCATGCTAGATGGTACTGGCGGCAAATTAATGTGGGATTAAGACAGTATTAGCCGTGTAGGGTTCCCTGTAGATTGTGTGGAACCTAGAACTGCTAACTCTCGTTTGCTCATGTCAGCCTGGTACCGTGCTGTGTAGATTGTGGTGATCCTGGTTCGGTTTAAGCAGAGTAACGTCAGTAAGGGCGGCTGCAATAACTCTGTTGAAACGAATAATAGCTAGGTCGATGAAAACCATTACTGTGGAGTCTGGTAACCTATCATACTTTCGAAACTTTCTTGCTCGATTTTCAATTGTTCGAAAACGGTAATTAGAAATTTCAATTGCCAGAGTAATTATTTTATATAACTTAAATAAAAAATAACATTTGAATATCGTACATTCGAACGTCTGTAAAATGCATTTTCGGTGAAATGAAACATATAGAAAACAAAAATATTTTGGAACAATTAAAATCCAAAAAAAAAATTCGCATTCGTGATAGGTAATCGTGGAGTCTGTATAGATATTAACACTTCTTTCCCACTAGTTTATTAAAATGGCAAGCGGCGATCGTAAACGTCCCTCCGAAAGAGATAAGGCAGAGAAATGCCCGCCTCGCTTCGTGGTGCCGGCGCGCAAGCTGCCAGGGTTGCCGTGGATGCCGCGTGCTGGCTACGACGACGAGCTGGAGAGAGACAGCAAGCTGATACGGGCTGCGAAGTGCTACTATCCTGAAGGTGAGACGAAATAGCCATAAGATTGTGTAAGTATACAGGGTGTAATCGTTAAGTGTGCACAGGCGATTATTCCGTAACTATTATAGATATCAAAAAACTTTAAACTGATATCGAAAGTACTTTACCTAATGAGTAAAATGACATTAATAACTTTTTAAAAATAAAACGAGAAATATCCAAAAAAAATACATTAAACACTCCCATACATTTAGCATGAGATAGTAGAGATTTTAGTTTCCTTATTTTAAGTGGAATAGTATCAACTCATTTTACCCTTATCATTTTATAATTATATATTATGATAGTGATGAATTTCAAGTAGATACAAGTGTAGGTTAATTATCTTACCACTTCAAATTAATAATAAACCTTGTTTCACCCTGTACACCCTGTATAGTACTTCTAGCTGAAAATCAGTGTCTTACCGCCATAGGCGAGGATCCACACTGAGCGACGGCCCATTTGTGGTACAGATACACATACAACTCTATTATAAGTTGTAACAGTTGTACTTAATTTTAGTTTTTATTTTTATTACTGTGAAATAAGGCTACATTTTGTAAGAATAACACCAAGCAGAATGATTGTTGCGTCGAATATTTTTGTATGTGTTTCTGTAATATGCAAATAAACGCTTTATCTATCTATCTAGTTATAGTAAACTTTAACTGCTAATCCAAATGAAGTGCGTGGTCGGGGCTGGCTATCAGACTAAATCAAGTCGGAGTCAAGAAAGATCTATATATTCCCCTTTAAGGCAAACAAAGCCACTTAGCGTCTTAGCATAGCTTAGCATTTCATTGGCTACCGCTACACTCCCATTTGTCTAGGTCGAAATTTTTTTTTTTGATTCACAACGGGCTGGTACTTGACCTCAATCACACCTGATGTTAAGTGAAGATGAGGTCGAAGGTGGCCGCTGCCACCGAACTGACCCGAAAACAGTGGGTTCACAGTGGTAACTTTAATTTAATATTGTAGGTTTTATAACTAAATACCTACACTATACCTATAGCAAACTCCTGATCCGTTAGAAAATATTTTTTACAATATCACTAATAGGTACTCTGTGTATGTGTCACTTAGAGACAGATTTAAACAGTATAATATTCTAACCTTTTCGTCACAGTACATTTTTGAAAATCTAATATATGTAAAAAAAAATATAGCATCATTTAGGAAAAATAGTGATAAACATGACGTCAATACAAGAAATAAAGATAAACTTGCAGGTCACATAAGTCGCCTCCGCAAAGTCAGTAATTCATTCAAAGGGTTATGTATACGCTTTTTTAATAAGGTTCCTGTTGATATACAAAATCTTCCTTTTAAAAATTTAAAGATACTATAAAACAGAAACTTATTAAGAAATCATATTATAAAATATCAGATTGTTTAGATGATAAACATTCATTGACATAAACAGCCCGCTCGCATAACCAGGCTATTTTATATCAAATAGCCTGGTTAATATAATGAAATAAAAAAAATATAATGAAATATAAAATAATAATTAATAGTTTTGTAATATACAAACCTTTTTTTTAAAGAGCAACCTCTCAAGTTTCTTGCTTGTTCTTCTCAGGGGAAAATTACATTTTGAACAAGCAGTAGCTTAAAAAATGTAAAATCTGACTATTTTAAGTGTACCCTGTGTACCTACAAAATAAAGCATTTTTTGATTTTGATTTTGATTATGTACAAAAAATCAGGGCCTTTAAGATTATAGGAAGTTACACCTCTATATGCATATCTTGACTGGACTAAATGTGCCACAAGATCTCGCTTCATGCCTTTGAAGATTGTCACTGAGAAGTACCATATGAGTTGTGATGATTTGTCAGTGAGTGAGAATTTTACTATGAAAATACGCTTAGAAGGTAATGGCATTCAAATAGAAACTTTATTTTTTTACAGCAGTATGTTACCTTCATCATCATCAGCCTATAAAAATTCCACTTCAGGGATATAGGCCTTCCCTCGTATATTGAGGGTGTTCAAACTCAAACTCAAAGCAATTTATTTCAACGTAAGATACATGATATCATTTGTTGAATGTCAATTTAAATCTATTGGAAATAAAAATAGGGCTAAGCATTTTTCGGTCAGTCAGTATGTCCAAGCTACCACCGCTTCGGAAAGGGAAATCATCTGTGGGAAAAGAAGCGCAAGAAACCCACAGGATCATTTTCTTTCCTTTTTTTTATATAAAAGTACTAATACAATTTTATCATTTTTGGGAGCTGGGCGAAGTATACCAAGCGTTTTTGTCATTCAGGTAGTCACTAATTTTGTAATAACCTTTTTTTGTTAATGTTGTTTTGACATGGTTTTTAAATTGTTTTTCATTTAGATTAATGATATTCTCAGGTATAAGGTTATAAAAGCGTATACATTGTCCCATAAATGATGTATTAACTTTGCTCAGTCTGAACATAGGGGTGGCTAATTTGTCCTTATGTCTCGAATTTAAGTTATGCTTATCGCTATTTTTTGGGAATGCAGAAGTATTTTTTCGTACGTACATAATATTCTCGTAAATAAATTGGGAAGGAACAGTTAAAATATTAATTTCTTTGAACCTGTCCCGAAGAGAGTCATATCGACGCAGATTATATATTGCGCGGACTGCCCTCTCTTGCAAAATAAAAATATTTTCAGTATCAGCTGCTCGTCCCCAAAGCAAAATACCATATGACATGATACTGTGGAAGTAACTAAAGTAAACTAATCTTGCAGTAGCCACATCTGTTAGCTGTCTAATCTTTCAGACGGCATATGCTGCGGAACTCAATCTACGCCCTAAAGATTCTAAATGTGGTCCCCACTGAAGCTTGGAGTCAAGCGTAATTCCTAAAAAGACTGTTGCATCTACAAATTCCACTTTATCTTGATCAATTACAATATTACTATCAATTTTTCTTACATTTGGAAGGCGGAAATTTATGCATTTTGTTTTCTTGGCATTCAAAACCAAGTTATTGGCTGTGAACCATCGTAAAATTGACTTTAGAGCACTATTCACCTTGTCAAGGACATTGTCTTTCCTGACAACTTTAAAAACTAAAGATGTATCATCAGCAAATAGTACAATCTCGGTCAATCTCTGTACCATAAATGGTAGATCATTTATGTAAACTAGAAACAAAAAAGGTGTATGGGCCATATTCTACCACGCTGGCCCAATGCGGGTTGGGGACTTCACGTTTCAGGTTTCCTCACAATGTTCTCCTTCACCGTTTAAGAATAGTCGTAATGCACATAAGTAATTAAATTAAATTCGAAAACTCATTGGTACATGGCCTGCCTGGGAATCGATCCCGGAGCTCCTAAATTGGGAGACCGCGTTTTAACCGCTGTGCCAGCGACGCTAGTATATTTATTTACATAGAATCAACAGCATTATTGCAGTAATTATATTATAGTAAACTAATACCAAACTTATGCCAATTAGTGATTTTTATTATGTTACTGACAATAGTTATCGTTATATATAGTATAATTGAGTGGGTAACGTTTTAATTATATTACAAGAAAATTTGTACTTTTACATTATTATTATATAGATATCAATAAAACAAACCTCAGTAATATACGAGTCGTTATATTACCTTAGTATTAGTATATATATTACCTTAGTATTCGATATTAATTTAAAGGATTCTAAGACAAAGGACGCGGACCACAACGTGACTATAGCCATTTGATACAATTGTAACATAGTACATGTTTTCAGGCGAGAGTGAGGGCAGATGCAGCGAGTTTCCGCCGCTGATGCAGGCCAAATCGTGGACTAGAGGGGTGCCGTACAGAGACAGCTATGATCACAGCAAGCCCGTAGATTCCACGGGTAAGAACATATCTTTTACTTTGAGCACGCAGTGCAATAGAAGTGAAGCCACAAATCAAACTGATCGCATAGTAACACGCGCAGTGATAGCTAGGGTTATTCAGCAGGGCAGCAGCCGGCAGCTAGACTTTGACTTGACTTTTCTTTTCAGTAGAGGTTGACAAAAAGCGGGACGCATCGTTCGGGTGTTTTCGGTTCCTTCCGGGCAACTTTTATGCTTTATATACATGCATATCACGCTGTTTCCCGTTGGGGTAAGCAGTGATTATTGATTTCACAGATTCAGATTTATTGATACCAACACGCCATGCACCATTATAACGACGGACTGCCCTCAATGGCACACAATGCCCCATTCCCACAGTTTCCAGCTTTCACTCTCCTTTCAACATCTTCCTCACACTTGCCGTCTTTAGTAACCATAATTCCCAAATACACAAATTCCCTCACCTGTTCAACTTTTACCTCATCTATTACATTACATTCAGTCATCTCATCTTGTCTTTCAACAACTATAACCTTCGTCTTACTCACATTTATTTTCACTCTTTTCTGTTTAAATTCTCCATTCATAAGAGTTGATGTATACAGACATGTGTTCCCGAGTTATGGATGTTTTGTATAGTTTATCAACCGTCTGGTATCCAAAATACAAGCCCAAAGCTTATTGTGGAACTAGATGGCGCTGTGTGTATGTGCAAAGATATTTATTATTTATTTATAATAGTCAGCATGCTCTGTAGTTCACCCGCCGTTGTAGCAAATAGTATCTGGTCATCTGCTTTACACGTGTTTGAAATAAAACGTTTTGCTTACAATTTATTAAATTTCCTAGGGGAGGCATTTAGACTTGTCCCACCCCTACGCCCATGTAACACACATATTTCGAAAAGTTGCAATTTTTTTCTTTCTCTCATACATACATACATAATGTCACGCCCATTTCCCGTAGGGGTAGGCAGAGACCACAGACTTCCACTTGCTACGATCCTGACACACCTCTTCTGCTTCCTTCACTCTCATAAGGTTGTTCATACATGCTCGTCGGTTTACGGTACTCTTGACTTGGCCTTTCTTTAAGACGTCCCCGATTTGATCATGGTACGTTCGTCGTGGTCTTCCCCTACCAACACTACCATCCACATTCGCTTCGTATATCTCTTTCGTAAGTCTTCTTTCATTCATCCTCTCCACATGTCCAAACCATCTCAGCATACCTTTTTCAATCTTTGTCACTACATCTTCATTCACACTGCTTAACTCCCTAATTACACTATTTCTGATTTTATCTTTCAGAGTCACCCCATTCATACTTCTCAATGATCTCATTTCCACTGCATTTATTCTACTTTCATTCTTCTTTTGTCATACCCAGCATTCACTCCCGTAAGTCAATGTTGGAACCAGCACCCTGCCATGAACAGCCAGACGAGATTTTTTGGACACATTCTGGCTCCTCATAAAGGTTCCTTCTTTTTCTCGAATATAGTAAAATCGCATGGTTTTACTCATATATTTATATTCTTATTTTATTCAGGATAACTACAGCATATCAATGTTATAGCTATCATAGCGACCTTATTAAATTCATAGTGATTATAACCTGAAGCACTTCGTCGCACAAGTCCATTCACTATTTGTTTTTAATTATTGAAGTCAAGCAATGACTTACGCGGTCAGCCGTTGGATGGGTGTGTTCTTCATACGAGTGTTTCCTTGCCTCGGAGGGCGCGTTCAAAACTCGGTTCAATTGGAAACATCATTAGACAGTCACAGATCCACCAAACGGCTTTGGGCCCGCGTGGTGGGTTACAGTTCATTTCCTCTCCTAGTGAGTGGAGACCTGTTAGGGCGAGCGTAAGATTGTTGGTGTGTGATTATCACCTTACAAAATATTTAATTCAACTGCAATGGAGACCTAATTTGTCACCACTTTGTAACACTGAAAACTAGTTTGAAGCTGTAAAATATTTAGGGCAATGTCAAAGTTATCATTATTTTGTTAATACTTCATTTGTGCTCGACCACTCTCTCAAAAGTCGGACAGTTATAAACTTAGTAATATGGCTCCGTTTGAACTTTTCTTGGAGGGCCAAGAAAAGTTCAAACGGAGCAAACTAATTTATAAGGGTCCCTCCCTTAAAAATTAGTTTGCATTCCATAGGCAACTGCTACACCCCCGCAACGAAGACAATGCGCACTCTCTACATGCCTCCGAAGAGGCGGAGTCCTCCCAAGCTCTACGGGCCTCTTGGAGCGAACGGGGAACTGCAGTTCCCTCCGCTGAAGCCTTGGACGGAGAGGGAACACGAGCGCGTGGAGGCGCTGAAGAAGGAAAAGAATAAACAAAAACTTCAGAAAGGTAACGATAATGTTTCTTGAATACTCCGCAAAAGGAAATAGCACGATACTCTTTATATTAAAATTTAAAAACATTTCCTCTTATTTTAATTGTAGTAGATCTCTTATCCTTCACGCCGCAACAGGACAATTCGGACATTGTTGCTTGGCAGCCGATATAAGTGGGTGGTACCTACCCACCTAGCCGGCCATCTAGCAAAGGGAATGAGATAATCAAATAATGTTATGTCTTTTTAGGTTTGGTTCTGCTCGAAGACCTCGTGTCTGGGGCGTACGTGAAAAAAAAAGAAGCAGAAGCGGAAGCGAAACGGAAAAGAATAGAAAAGAAGAAGAAAGAGAAAGCTGACGCGGAGATTGCTGCGCTGGAGGCTCACAAGAGGTACTGTTGTGAAGTTTACGGCTGTTTAGATTTGGAATAAATGATTTTTTTTTTCACGATATTTTGCGATATTTCATTTTTGATTATCAACATCTGATTTGAGTGGTTGCGTGAGTGGAAAGTGTAGAGGAGTTAATTTTATGCACTTTTTGTTTTTATTTTTCGGGCCGAATCTTGAGAGATGTGTAGTAGTTGCTCGGGGCTCTTTCCATACGCAACACAAAGCGACTAGGCGTCCAGACTCAGCAGTCAACTGTAAAAGTTATACTTGCGGTACCATGGGTGCACATATCTTCTGAAACTGACTAAATTCGCCTCAGTCCCCACGAGTTCGCCGTGGTCCAAAAATACGTACGACTTTCCGCCAGCATTCTTTCGCATGCTCCGTATAGACGACATTCCTACAGGAAATGTTCTCTATCCTGTTCAGTTTTACTGTCTCTGTAACAGTAGGGGGAGTCATATCGTGCAGACATGTGCCGTGGCCAGTCAGCAACTGCGACATCACAAGGGGTAGTGGAAGGCCATGCGCACCGGGAAGAAGTGAAACAGTTCCCTACCCGCCTTTTTCACTCCCGCCTGGCATTCTATTTTGCACAAGGATAGTTGAAGGGTCGTAAAAGGACATAGTCACCGTCACCCTTCCATCTTCGGACCACTAGGCGTGGGGAGGGATTCCACCCGTATATAGTTAATATACCGAACATTCTCACTAAGAAGTTCGATTCTTCATTCATCATCCGAACACCCAAAATGGCAATTTTTTTTTCAAATGGCACAATTTTTCGATTGGACGCCTGCAGACTTGAAAATTAGCTGGCTGCTAATCTGACACAAATCCGCACTGACCCCGCATAGTGGATAATTGCCCATACTCATGGTGAGAGGTGACTGTGCCCCAACAGGCTGCTGATGTAGGCCAGTCTCATAAGCATGATTTCCCGTAGATATAGGTAATTGCCCATCATGCTCCATCTCCACCTTGTAGACTACTGGTTCTATCTGGTCGGTACGCTTCAGCAAGAGCTCCGACCCTAAATACAAATTAATTTTGCAGGCATTTGGAAAAGCTCCAGCTGGCTGAGCCGAGGGACCCCGACGATCAGAAGGCGGAGATGCTGAGGACCACGGAAGAGGAGCACTACCGATACATCAACCCCAAGGACATTGAGCGGATATTGTTCTACATGAACTCGGTTAGAGACCATTTCTACAGAGAGTCGAATGCGTAGGATTGGTACTTAAAATCAACATTCTTTAGATCAACTTTCATTATATCAACACCAATTGGACAACAGTGTAACAGGTCAACCATTTATTGCATCAATAATTTGTTATATCAATGGTTCATTAGATCAACAGATTATTTTGTCAACAATTAACTACATCAACTGTTTACAAGTTCAAATAGGTGTTCTTTTTTTTTTTGTTTTTTAATGCTTGGCCATACACACAACGCCATCTAGTTCCACATTAAGCAATTATAGGCTTGTGTTATGGATACCAGATGGTTGATATACTACACATATACATTTGTTTTGTAAATAAATACATATATAAATGAAAAACATCCATAACTCGGGAACACACATGTCTGTATTCATCATACAAACTTATGCCCCTAGCTGGATTTGAACCCGCAACCTTTTGTTGTAGCAGTCAGAGTTTCTAACCACTACACCAAACAGGTCGTCATTCTTCGACCACATCTGTTGTTTGTACTCTGTTATACGTTTTTTGGTGCAATAAAGAATATCACATCGTCACTTTCCATCAGGTGAGATTGTGGTCAAATGGTTAATGATAAAAAAATATCATAATATACAAGTATTTCTTCCTCTCCAAAATGAATTCAAAAGTTATGTTATTACAGCTGTTAATTGTGTCTAAAGATACATGAATTATTATTTTACAGTCTGAAATTTATCCAAATGCAGTTTTTCTTTTACACAGACGTTAGTGGGCAAGCATCTGCCTGATTACCCGTACGACTTGTACAAGCGCGCGAAACGTGACGTGGACAAAGCTACCGTGGCTATCAAGAAGCGGCTCATGATCCTGACCTATCAGATCTGTGTCAAGCAGACTGAGGCTGATATTAGAGATTTCTTCAACATCTTTATGAAGAGGTAACTATCTTTGCTAAGCCATCAGAAACTTCATTAACCAATTGAAAATAATGAAAAGTGCTACGGTTAAAGTTTCGCCATGCCCGCCCGTTAGTCAATCAATCAATCAATCAATTATAACGTGCACAAAGTTATGATATAAAATTTAAAAAACAAAGAGTAAAACTAAAAAAACTAACTAATTTGAACTACATAGGATTGACGAATCGGACGACGAGATTCGACCCTCAGCGGGGTAAATGTTTAGTACCTACTCTGGTTAGTCGAAGGGCATTTTAGATGTCCGCTAGCTAGCTAGCTAGCTACCTACCACCATCTTATCTAAGGCCCGTATTAATAAACCATTTTCAAGATTGAGAACAGTTTTGTGATCGGTCTCAAGTGACCTTGTTGATTAATAAACCTAACTTGAGACCTGAAAAGCACGTGCATACTCAAGCAGTACTCACTTGAGAGGTGCGCGTATTAATAAACGAAACTCAAGACTATAATTCATTCGCCGCCGAGGCGAATGAAGTGATCTTAGCTGAGTAGACGTCAAGATTGATTTATAAATTAGCACGGAGCTTGAGCTAGCGTCGACTGCTTAAGACGCATCTCGGTTGATACAGCCAAGACTTTTATTGAGATTGGTTTATTAATACGGGCCTAAGTCTGCCGCCAAACAGCAATGTTAATAGCATTGTTGTGTTCCGGTTGTCAGGTATACTTTTTTATTTTTAGGTTTTTATTAAAAACTGGTTTCGCGTTTGACTACAATCTCACCTGATGGAAAGTGACGATGTAGCCGAAGATGTATCACGCGCACCCAGTAAATACGATAGCCAGTCCCCCAAATAAGATTGGGTTTCCGGGTTACGCTTCCACGTTCGGCCTCATCTTGACTTAACATCAGGTGTGATTGGGTTCAAGTGCTAACCCGTTGCTCATAAAAAAAAATGGATAATGAATTGTTATTTTGAAGTAACGTTTAATTGGTATCCGCGCTTATTGCCAGCAATCTCGTTTGCCTATCGATGTAAACAGCATCATCATATCAGCCACAGGACATCCACTTCTGAATAGGCCTCTCCCATAGATTTCCAGAGTGACCGGTTGGTAGCGATCTGCATCGAGTGTTCTTTTCGCGTCTTCATCGAGTCGTCCGTCCACCTTGGGTGTGTAAGTTCTACGCTGCGTTTGACGGTGCGTGGTCAAGATGTACTACGCAATAGCGAAAGACGATAGCTCGAATGACAACAGCGCAAAGACGATATTGTGAAAGTACCATTGCTCGAAAGTTTAATTGCGCGATGGTTCATTTGCGCGAAAACTTAATTCCGCGACACACGAAAGCGCGAACGTTCATTTGCGCGATTATGAATCTTCTCCTATGACTATGAATGAGTAATCATATTAAGCTGTAGCGAGCGAGCAATATGGGTTAGGGCACCCCGACACTGTTGCTTAGGTTCGTTGTTAGGTTGATCCCCAGCGGGGTACATGTTTAAGTACTCGGTTTGGTTGGTGGTAGGGCATTTTAAATGTCCGCCTGGCTAGCTACCACCATCTTATCTAAATCTACCGCCAAGCAGCAATGTTAATGACATTGTTGTGTTCCGGTTGTCAGAGATAAGATAGCCAGTCCCCCAAATGTATTGGGGTTTCCGGGTCAGTACGCTTCCACCTTCGACCTCATCTTCACTTAACATCAGGTGTGATTGAGGTCAAGAACGAACCCGTCGTGCATAAAAAAAAAAAACATTGTTATGTGTTATAGGTAGGGAATAAACTATTTCTTTGATTTCCAGATGCGTGATCGGGTACATCCTGGAGGACCCCGAGGAGTGCCGGCGCCTGCAGATCGCGTTCCTGCCGCGGCTGTGGCCGGCGCTGGCCGTGCGCGCGCCCGTGCCCTGGCACTGCAGCGCCGTGCGCGCGCGCCAGGCCGTCTCCTACCGCTACTTCCAGGGGAACCCGGTGCTCCTCGAGCTCAACCGGATCTGGCATGACAGGTCACATGCCAAACTTTGTAATGACAATTGTTCTTACGGCCTTCGCCGGATTTCAGCCTGGTATTACTTTAAGGTTAAAGTAGAACCAAACCTATATAAAACACTCCTTTGTTTGACGCCGATTTAGATTTAAAAATAAGCAAACAAACCCTGGATCTAACACGCCGCATCCCATGGCCATATCAATATAGCGAGTACGATTGATAACAGTAGCGGGAAGTCGCTGGATGGAGGATTTTCAATAACGTTCCAGTTCTCCGAGTCCTCATATCCATAAATTGGCGAAGAAGATCAGCTCTGCAGCGTTTGCAGTCAAAAAAATTAGACAAATATCGGACGCAAATACTGCTAAATTAGTATGTTTTAGTTATTTCCATAGCCTGATGTCTTACGGTATCTTGCTGTGGGGAAATGCCGCGGATATAAATACAATCTTTGTTTTACAAAAACGAGCCGTTCGCGCAATTTATCAATTGAGACCTGCAGTGTCACTTAGAGACAGATTTAAAGACCTTTCTAACCTTTTCGTCACAGTACATTTTTGAAAATCTTACATATGTTAAAAATAATATAGCATCATTTAGGAAAAATAGTGATAAACATGATGTCAATACAAGAAATAATGATAAACTTGCAAGTCACATAAGTCGCCTCCGCAAAGTCAGTAATTCATTCAAAGGGCTATGTATAGGCTTTTTCAATGAGGTTCCTGTTGATATACAAAATCTTCCTTTCAATAAATTTAAAGATACTATGAAACATAAACTTATTAAGAAAGCATATTATAAAATATCAGATTATTTAGATAATAAACATTCATGGACATAACCAGCCCGTTCGCATAACCAGGCTATTTCACAATAAATAATGAAATATTATAATATAAAATAATAATTAATAGTTTCGTAATATAAAAACCTTTTTTTTTTAAAGAGCAACCTCTCGAGTTTCTTGCTTGTACAAGCAGTAGCTTTAAAGATGTAAAATCTGACTATTTTAAGTGTACCCTGTGTACCTACACAATAAAGCTTTTTGAATTGATTCGCACACGGGTCGTAACCAAAGACTACAATGTATATACGGTCGTAAGCATAATCGTCCCGTAAGCGTATTGTCAAGACGCAACGAGTACGACACCTGCGGAGATGTGCACACGTTTTCTAAACGAAGTCTCATTTAATTGAAATCATGGCGTTAATGTAATAGATTACATAATTTCATCGTTATCGTCATCGGTTACGTTCTGACATGTGATTGGTTGATTCGTCGCTCGCTCGGCAATTTGACGGCTTCTCACTGGTCAACGTAATCGATGAGGATACCGATGAAGTTACATAATCTAAGGGCTAATGTTTTTGATGAATTATATGGCATTACTTACCTGTCTTATTACTTTTTGACGATATTTCTGCCCATCTTTCCTTGAATATTCTTAATGAATTCTTGTATAGACAAGGGAATGCTTCAACCAGTTTCAAGAATGTCACTTTTTCTGTCATATCGAAACAAAGACTTCTATTGTTAGACGACCTGTTCGGTGTAGTGGTTAGCAACTCTGGCCACTATACCAAAAGGTTGCGGGTCGAATCCCGCTGGGGGCATATGTTTGTGTGATGAATACGAACATGTGTACCCAAGTTATGGATATTTTCATTTATATTATGTATTTATTTACAAAAAAAATATGTATTTATGTAGTATATCAACCATCTGGTATCCACAACACGAGCCTATAGTTGCTTAGTGTGGAACTAGATGGCGCTGTGTGTATGTCTAAGGATATTTTTATTTTTTATTGTTTTGTATTTTATATCGAAAAGTGTAGAAAATTAAAAGCTATTATTTCTTCATAAAATGTATTTGCTAAAAAAACACAAAAAGCAACGACTCTCTCCTCCATCCAGGTACGCGAACATGCTAATTTGTGACATGAACAAGATGCAAGCGGACCTCCCGTTCCCGCAGTACCCCACCGAGTTCTCCGAGCGGCTCAGCAAGCTGTGCGCCGAGACCCGCGCCGAGCTGGAGGACAACTGGCTCATCGACGTCGCTGACACCATGATCAAGATGCGACACCACTGGTCCAAATACGTCGCTAAGAAGAAGAAGGCGTCTCAGTTTGAAGTGGAGAATTTCTTTGCGTGAGTTTACATATTCAACTGCCCGCGTCGGTTTTTCCCGACACTTACAACCTTGGGATCTTCAAGTCTAGAGTGAATAGGCATTTACTGGGTGCGCGTGATACATCTTCGGCTACATCGTCACTTTCCATCAGGTGAGATTGTAGTCAAACGAGAAACCAGTTTTTAAATAAAAAAAAAATCAAATACCTACAGGATGGACCTGAAAAGTGTGAGCAGTAGTTAGAAACTCTGACTGCTATTATATCTAAAGGTCGCGGGTTCGAATCCCGCTAGGGGCGAATGTTTGTATGATGAATACAGACATGTGTTCCCGAGTCATTTATACAGGGTGAAATTTAATTCGTGTAATTCCTGTTTACTCGTGACTCCACTCCTGATTACGAACAACTTTCCCCAAGGAAGCATATCCGATTTCGATGAAAAAAATTTCGATTACCCATACAAAGTAAATCATTCTCGAACCACCTTTGTTTGTTTGTTTGTAAACGCTTTATTGTACAAAAAGGCAATACATTAATTTTGCATTGATATAGAAATTGAGTACAACGGCTGCCTTGTCACATAGAGGGATTTCTTCCAGTCAGCCATAGGGTTAGTTAGAAAACAGTAGATTGGGCGTATACAAATTACAGCAAATTCAAACTAAAGCAAATACCTACACAACACCCTATATATATAATAGTAATAAAAATAATATATAATAATACATAACTATACCTTAATAAAATATACAGGGTGGAAAGTTTCAATGGGGCAGCCAAGGGAGGTACCTTAATCGTTGCAGCTACAAGAAATTGGTCTTAGGAGACTATCCATAATTTTTCAAAAAAATTTCATTCCCATTCACAGATTTTCAAAAAAATGTACGGTTAGCAAGAAAATTACCATTTTTCACAAAAAAAAATTTTGATACTAATCGATCCTGTTCCGTATGCTGATCAAAAAGTTCTGTGGGACCAACTGAGGTTTCTGTACTAGAAAAGTCAGAAATTAAAAAAAACTTTTTCATACATTTAAAGTACTTAGATTTTTTTGTCAGGCCATAATAAGAGGTAACTTTTTGTTGTAGCTACAAAAATGATTAAGAAGATGCATATGCAATCAAACAATAAAATTATTCGAAAAATAATAATTATTTTTATTAATAACTTTATGATATAAGGTGCTCAAAATGTTCTCCATTTTGATTAATGCATAAATGTATTCGTTTTCGTACTGACCGCGTGGCGGCCAATAATTTATTTGGATGAATTCCATATAAAATTGTACAGAGCGAGTTTTTTAATTCTTCGACACTGTCATATTTCTTTTTATAAATTTCATTTTTTAAATAGCCCCACAGGAAGAAATCAAGCGGCGTTAAGTCCGGACTACGCGCTGGCCAAGAAACAGGGCCATGAGTCCCAATCCACTGCTCACCAAATTGTCTATTCAAAGAACAACGAGTGTTTCGGCTGTTGTGTGCAGGAGCACCATCTTGTTGAAAATAAACTCTTCGTGATTCTGATAATGGTAGATTATCAATAATGTTTGATACATTTTCTAATATTATGTTATTGTAAGTGTCGGAATTTAAGTTGCCCTCATAAAATTCCACCATTACTACTTCGTTTCCCTTTAAACCACACCAACAATTAAAAGAAAATCGAATTTGATTATGGGTTTCCCAAAGTCTGAGAGGATTTTCTTGGCTCCAATAATGATTATTTCGCCGGTTGTACATACCGTTGTTTGAAAAATTCGTTTCATCAGACCATAATATGTAATCAAGGAATTGCATATCTCTACTTATTTTCCCATTTAACCATCTGCAGAAAGCTAGTCTACGAGCGGCATCCCCTGTATGTAAAGCTTGAACTAGTCGCCCATGTCGAAAACATTTATATCCATATTTCTTCGATACTTTCAGTACCAGGGTTTATTAGTAATCTGTGACCAGGGTATGCGAGACATCAACTTCTTTAGCGACGACTCTTGAAGATGTTTCGGGAAACGCTTCGACTAATGTTAAAATGGAAATTTCCAAATTTTCGTCTAAAACAAATGGTTGACGTACAGATTTCTTCTTAAAAGAACCACCTTCGGCTAAGTTTCTTATAAGGTTTGTAATAACCTTTCTGGTTGGTACATGTCGATTTGGATATCTCCTCCTGTACCATTGCAACGCAGCAAATGAATTTTTATTATTTACAAAATAAGCTTCCAGCAAGTCTAAACGTTCAGAATTTGAGCTCATTTTTGCAAAAAATAATAACTAAAAGCACCTACTCGCAAAAGCACACCACACGCAATCAGATTTTGACATAAGCAACAAAAGAAAGTACGCATTATAAAAAGAAAACAAAGTTCGAAATTTATAGCTTATTTGAATTTGAACTAGGTAGGTAAGTAAATCTTTTTTCAGAAAACTATCGAGGTTACGTCAGTTCCAAGTGAAACAAAATTAATTGACTGCTTATGTATGGGAAAAGTTTTTTTTGATTTCTAACTTTTCTAGTACTGAAACTTCAGTTGGTCCCATGGAACTTTTTGATCAGCATACGAAACAGGATCGATTAGCATCAAAAAAATTTTTTGTGAGAAATGGTAATTTTCTTGCTAACCGTACATTTTTTTGAAAATCTGTGAATGGGAATGAAATTTTTTTGAAAAATTATGGATAGTCTCCTAAGACCAATTTCTTGTAGCTGCAACGATTAAGGTACCTCCCTTGGCTGCCCCATTGAAACTTTCCACTCTGTATACCTACATACTAATCTAAATATATAAAGGAAGAAGCTGACTGACTGACTGACTGACTGACTGACTGACTGACATATCAACGCACAGGCCAAACCGCTGGGTCTAGAGTTTCCAAATTTGGCACGTAGGTTGCTTACGAGGTCTAGGGGAGCACTAAGAAAGGATTTTTCAAAATTCACCCTTTAAGGGGGTGAAACAGGGGTGGGAAGTTTGTATGAAGAAACAGTATAACTTGGACATTTCGACTATTTTCGACTCGAAACTTCGCAAGAGTACTCCTAGAAACAAATAAGCTAATACGTGTTTTGAGATTTTTCGAAAAACAACCCCCTGGGTTGTGAAATGGGGGTTAAAACCGTAAAATCGATATTGGTGTCGTTATTTAGGTTTTATGGGATGTTGATTTTGAAAATGACATTTATTTTAAGTTAACCCTCTAGGGTTGAGATAGGGGTGGGGGTTGATACCAAAAAAGTCAATATTGGTGTCATTATTTAGGTTTTTTGGGACGTTGATTACGAAAATGCCATTTGTTTTGAAGCTAACCCCTTGGGGTTAGAGAATGCGATAAGGGTGAGTTGAGATTTTTCGAAAAACAGCCCCCTGGGGTGTGAAATGGGGGTTGAAACCATAAAATCGATATTGGTGTCGTTATTTAGGTTTTTTGGGATGTTGATTATGAAAATGACATTTATTTTAAGCCAACCCTCTAGGGGTGAGATAGGGGTGGGGGATGATACCAAAAAAGTCTATATTGGTGTCGTTATTTAGGTTTTTTGGGACGTTGATTGCGAAAATGACATTTATTTTGAAGCTAACCCCTTACGGGTTGCGATAGTGGTAGGGGTTAAAATCACAAATTCAAATTGGTGTCGAAGTCGAGGAGTCAAAGTCTCAAATTCGAAGGCTCAAAGTCGAAGGCTGAAAGTCGAAGGCTCAAAGTCGAAGGCTAAAAGTCGAAGACTCAAAGTCGAAGACTCAAAGTCGAAAGCTCAAAGTCGAAGGCTCAAAGTCGAAGGCTTAAAATCGAAGGCTCAAAGACGAAGGCTCAAAGTCGAAGGCTCAAAGTCGAAGACTCAAAGTCGAAAAGTAAAATTCATAGTCAAAGTCATGTCAAAGTCATAGTCAAAGTCATAGTCAAAGTAATAGTCAAAGTCATAGTCATAGGCAAAGTCATAGTCAAAGTCATAGTCAATGTCAAAGTCATAGTCAAAGTCATAGTCATAGTCATAGTCAAAGTCAAAGTCGTAGTCAATGTCATAGTCGAAGTCATAGTCAAAGTCATAGTTAAAGTTTTAGTCAAAGTCATAGTCATAGTCAAAGGGGTGAATAGAATTTCCAAATTTGGCACGTAGGTTCCTTACGAGGTCTAGGGGAGCACTAAGAAAGGATTTTTCAAAATTCACCCTTTAAGGGGGTGAAACAGGAGTGGGAAGTTTGTATGAAGAAACAGTATAACTTGGACATTTCGACTATTTTCGACTCGAAACTTCGCAAGAGTACTCCTAGAAACAAATAAGCTAATACGTGTTTTGAGATTTTTCGAAAAACAACCCCCTGGGTTGTGAAATGGGGGTTAAAACCGTAAAATCGATATTGGTGTCGTTATTTAGGTTTTATGGGATGTTGATTTTGAAAATGACATTTATTTTAAGTTAACCCTCTAGGGTTGAGATAGGGGTGGGGGTTGATACCAAAAAAGTCAATATTGGTGTCATTATTTAGGTTTTTTGGGACGTTGATTACGAAAATGCCATTTGTTTTGAAGCTAACCCCTTGGGGTTAGAGAATGCGATAAGGGTGAGTTGAGATTTTTCGAAAAACAGCCCCCTGGGGTGTGAAATGGGGGTTGAAACCATAAAATCGATATTGGTGTCGTTATTTAGGTTTTTTGGGATGTTGATTATGAAAATGACATTTATTTTAAGCCAACCCTCTAGGGGTGAGATAGGGGTGGGGGATGATACCAAAAAAGTCTATATTGGTGTCGTTATTTAGGTTTTTTGGGACGTTGATTGCGAAAATGACATTTATTTTGAAGCTAACCCCTTACGGGTTGCGATAGTGGTAGGGGTTAAAATCACAAATTCAAATTGGTGTCGAAGTCGAAGAGTCAAAGTCTCAAATTCGAAGGCTCAAAGTCGAAGGCTGAAAGTCGAAGGCTCAAAGTCGAAGGCTAAAAGTCGAAGACTCAAAGTCGAAGACTCAAAGTCGAAAGCTCAAAGTCGAAGGCTCAAAGTCGAAGGCTTAAAATCGAAGGCTCAAAGACGAAGGCTCAAAGTCGAAGGCTCAAAGTCGAAGACTCAAAGTCGAAGACTCAAAGTCGAAAAGTAAAATTCATAGTCAAAGTCATGTCAAAGTCATAGTCAAAGTCATAGTCAAAGTAATAGTCAAAGTCATAGTCATAGGCAAAGTCATAGTCAAAGTCATAGTCAATGTCAAAGTCATAGTCAAAGTCATAGTCATAGTCATAGTCAAAGTCAAAGTCGTAGTCAATGTCATAGTCGAAGTCATAGTCAAAGTCATAGTTAAAGTTTTAGTCAAAGTCATAGTCATAGTCAAAGGGGTGAATAGAATTTCCAAATTTGGCACGTAGGTTCCTTACGAGGTCTAGGGGAGCACTAAGAAAGGATTTTTCAAAATTCACCCTTTAAGGGGGTGAAACAGGAGTGGGAAGTTTGTATGAAGAAACAGTATAACTTGGACATTTCGACTATTTTCGACTCGAAACTTCGCAAGAGTACTCCTAGAAACAAATAAGCTAATACGTGTTTTGAGATTTTTCGAAAAACAACCCCCTGGGTTGTGAAATGGGGGTTAAAACCGTAAAATCGATATTGGTGTCGTTATTTAGGTTTTATGGGATGTTGATTTTGAAAATGACATTTATTTTAAGTTAACCCTCTAGGGTTGAGATAGGGGTGGGGGTTGATACCAAAAAAGTCAATATTGGTGTCATTATTTAGGTTTTTTGGGACGTTGATTACGAAAATGCCATTTGTTTTGAAGCTAACCCCTTGGGGTTAGAGAATGCGATAAGGGTGAGTTGAGATTTTTCGAAAAACAGCCCCCTGGGGTGTGAAATGGGGGTTGAAACCATAAAATCGATATTGGTGTCGTTATTTAGGTTTTTTGGGATGTTGATTATGAAAATGACATTTATTTTAAGCCAACCCTCTAGGGGTGAGATAGGGGTGGGGGATGATACCAAAAAAGTCTATATTGGTGTCGTTATTTAGGTTTTTTGGGACGTTGATTGCGAAAATGACATTTATTTTGAAGCTAACCCCTTACGGGTTGCGATAGTGGTAGGGGTTAAAATCACAAATTCAAATTGGTGTCGAAGTCGAAGAGTCAAAGTCTCAAATTCGAAGGCTCAAAGTCGAAGGCTGAAAGTCGAAGGCTCAAAGTCGAAGGCTAAAAGTCGAAGACTCAAAGTCGAAGACTCAAAGTCGAAAGCTCAAAGTCGAAGGCTCAAAGTCGAAGGCTTAAAATCGAAGGCTCAAAGACGAAGGCTCAAAGTCGAAGGCTCAAAGTCGAAGACTCAAAGTCGAAGACTCAAAGTCGAAAAGTAAAATTCATAGTCAAAGTCATGTCAAAGTCATAGTCAAAGTCATAGTCAAAGTAATAGTCAAAGTCATAGTCATAGGCAAAGTCATAGTCAAAGTCATAGTCAATGTCACAGTCATAGTCAAAGTCATAGTCATAGTCATAGTCAAAGTCAAAGTCGTAGTCAATGTCATAGTCGAAGTCATAGTCAAAGTCATAGTTAAAGTTTTAGTCAAAGTCATAGTCATAGTCAAAGGGGTGAATAGAATTTCCAAATTTGGCACGTAGGTTCCTTACGAGGTCTAGGGGAGCACTAAGAAAGGATTTTTCAAAATTCACCCTTTAAGGGGGTGAAACAGGAGTGGGAAGTTTGTATGAAGAAACAGTATAACTTGGACATTTCGACTATTTTCGACTCGAAACTTCGCAAGAGTACTCCTAGAAACAAATAAGCTAATACGTGTTTTGAGATTTTTCGAAAAACAACCCCCTGGGTTGTGAAATGGGGGTTAAAACCGTAAAATCGATATTGGTGTCGTTATTTAGGTTTTATGGGATGTTGATTTTGAAAATGACATTTATTTTAAGTTAACCCTCTAGGGTTGAGATAGGGGTGGGGGTTGATACCAAAAAAGTCAATATTGGTGTCATTATTTAGGTTTTTTGGGACGTTGATTACGAAAATGCCATTTGTTTTGAAGCTAACCCCTTGGGGTTAGAGAATGCGATAAGGGTGAGTTGAGATTTTTCGAAAAACAGCCCCCTGGGGTGTGAAATGGGGGTTGAAACCATAAAATCGATATTGGTGTCGTTATTTAGGTTTTTTGGGATGTTGATTATGAAAATGACATTTATTTTAAGCCAACCCTCTAGGGGTGAGATAGGGGTGGGGGATGATACCAAAAAAGTCTATATTGGTGTCGTTATTTAGGTTTTTTGGGACGTTGATTGCGAAAATGACATTTATTTTGAAGCTAACCCCTTACGGGTTGCGATAGTGGTAGGGGTTAAAATCACAAATTCAAATTGGTGTCGAAGTCGAAGAGTCAAAGTCTCAAATTCGAAGGCTCAAAGTCGAAGGCTGAAAGTCGAAGGCTCAAAGTCGAAGGCTAAAAGTCGAAGACTCAAAGTCGAAGACTCAAAGTCGAAAGCTCAAAGTCGAAGGCTCAAAGTCGAAGGCTTAAAATCGAAGGCTCAAAGACGAAGGCTCAAAGTCGAAGGCTCAAAGTCGAAGACTCAAAGTCGAAGACTCAAAGTCGAAAAGTAAAATTCATAGTCAAAGTCATGTCAAAGTCATAGTCAAAGTCATAGTCAAAGTAATAGTCAAAGTCATAGTCATAGGCAAAGTCATAGTCAAAGTCATAGTCAATGTCAAAGTCATAGTCAAAGTCATAGTCATAGTCATAGTCAAAGTCAAAGTCGTAGTCAATGTCATAGTCGAAGTCATAGTCAAAGTCATAGTTAAAGTTTTAGTCAAAGTCATAGTCATAGTCAAAGGGGTGAATAGAATTTCCAAATTTGGCACGTAGGTTCCTTACGAGGTCTAGGGGAGCACTAAGAAAGGATTTTTCAAAATTCACCCTTTAAGGGGGTGAAACAGGAGTGGGAAGTTTGTATGAAGAAACAGTATAACTTGGACATTTCGACTATTTTCGACTCGAAACTTCGCAAGAGTACTCCTAGAAACAAATAAGCTAATACGTGTTTTGAGATTTTTCGAAAAACAACCCCCTGGGTTGTGAAATGGGGGTTAAAACCGTAAAATCGATATTGGTGTCGTTATTTAGGTTTTATGGGATGTTGATTTTGAAAATGACATTTATTTTAAGTTAACCCTCTAGGGGTGAGATAGGGGTGGGGGATGATACCAAAAAAGTCTATATTGGTGTCGTTATTTAGGTTTTTTGGGACGTTGATTGCGAAAATGACATTTATTTTGAAGCTAACCCCTTACGGGTTGCGATAGTGGTAGGGGTTAAAATCACAAATTCAAATTGGTGTCGAAGTCGAAGAGTCAAAGTCTCAAATTCGAAGGCTCAAAGTCGAAGGCTGAAAGTCGAAGGCTCAAAGTCGAAGGCTAAAAGTCGAAGACTCAAAGTCGAAGACTCAAAGTCGAAAGCTCAAAGTCGAAGGCTCAAAGTCGAAGGCTTAAAATCGAAGGCTCAAAGACGAAGGCTCAAAGTCGAAGGCTCAAAGTCGAAGACTCAAAGTCGAAGACTCAAAGTCGAAAAGTAAAATTCATAGTCAAAGTCATGTCAAAGTCATAGTCAAAGTCATAGTCAAAGTAATAGTCAAAGTCATAGTCATAGGCAAAGTCATAGTCAAAGTCATAGTCAATGTCAAAGTCATAGTCAAAGTCATAGTCATAGTCATAGTCAAAGTCAAAGTCGTAGTCAATGTCATAGTCGAAGTCATAGTCAAAGTCATAGTTAAAGTTTTAGTCAAAGTCATAGTCATAGTCAAAGGGGTGAATAGAATTTCCAAATTTGGCACGTAGGTTCCTTACGAGGTCTAGGGGAGCACTAAGAAAGGATTTTTCAAAATTCACCCTTTAAGGGGGTGAAACAGGAGTGGGAAGTTTGTATGAAGAAACAGTATAACTTGGACATTTCGACTATTTTCGACTCGAAACTTCGCAAGAGTACTCCTAGAAACAAATAAGCTAATACGTGTTTTGAGATTTTTCGAAAAACAACCCCCTGGGTTGTGAAATGGGGGTTAAAACCGTAAAATCGATATTGGTGTCGTTATTTAGGTTTTATGGGATGTTGATTTTGAAAATGACATTTATTTTAAGTTAACCCTCTAGGGTTGAGATAGGGGTGGGGGTTGATACCAAAAAAGTCAATATTGGTGTCATTATTTAGGTTTTTTGGGACGTTGATTACGAAAATGCCATTTGTTTTGAAGCTAACCCCTTGGGGTTAGAGAATGCGATAAGGGTGAGTTGAGATTTTTCGAAAAACAGCCCCCTGGGGTGTGAAATGGGGGTTGAAACCATAAAATCGATATTGGTGTCGTTATTTAGGTTTTTTGGGATGTTGATTATGAAAATGACATTTATTTTAAGCCAACCCTCTAGGGGTGAGATAGGGGTGGGGGATGATACCAAAAAAGTCTATATTGGTGTCGTTATTTAGGTTTTTTGGGACGTTGATTGCGAAAATGACATTTATTTTGAAGCTAACCCCTTACGGGTTGCGATAGTGGTAGGGGTTAAAATCACAAATTCAAATTGGTGTCGAAGTCGAAGAGTCAAAGTCTCAAATTCGAAGGCTCAAAGTCGAAGGCTGAAAGTCGAAGGCTCAAAGTCGAAGGCTAAAAGTCGAAGACTCAAAGTCGAAGACTCAAAGTCGAAAGCTCAAAGTCGAAGGCTCAAAGTCGAAGGCTTAAAATCGAAGGCTCAAAGACGAAGGCTCAAAGTCGAAGGCTCAAAGTCGAAGACTCAAAGTCGAAGACTCAAAGTCGAAAAGTAAAATTCATAGTCAAAGTCATGTCAAAGTCATAGTCAAAGTCATAGTCAAAGTAATAGTCAAAGTCATAGTCATAGGCAAAGTCATAGTCAAAGTCATAGTCAATGTCAAAGTCATAGTCAAAGTCATAGTCATAGTCATAGTCAAAGTCAAAGTCGTAGTCAATGTCATAGTCGAAGTCATAGTCAAAGTCATAGTTAAAGTTTTAGTCAAAGTCATAGTCATAGTCAAAGGGGTGAATAGAATTTCCAAATTTGGCACGTAGGTTCCTTACGAGGTCTAGGGGAGCACTAAGAAAGGATTTTTCAAAATTCACCCTTTAAGGGGGTGAAACAGGAGTGGGAAGTTTGTATGAAGAAACAGTATAACTTGGACATTTCGACTATTTTCGACTCGAAACTTCGCAAGAGTACTCCTAGAAACAAATAAGCTAATACGTGTTTTGAGATTTTTCGAAAAACAACCCCCTGGGTTGTGAAATGGGGGTTAAAACCGTAAAATCGATATTGGTGTCGTTATTTAGGTTTTATGGGATGTTGATTTTGAAAATGACATTTATTTTAAGTTAACCCTCTAGGGTTGAGATAGGGGTGGGGGTTGATACCAAAAAAGTCAATATTGGTGTCATTATTTAGGTTTTTTGGGACGTTGATTACGAAAATGCCATTTGTTTTGAAGCTAACCCCTTGGGGTTAGAGAATGCGATAAGGGTGAGTTGAGATTTTTCGAAAAACAGCCCCCTGGGGTGTGAAATGGGGGTTGAAACCATAAAATCGATATTGGTGTCGTTATTTAGGTTTTTTGGGATGTTGATTATGAAAATGACATTTATTTTAAGCCAACCCTCTAGGGGTGAGATAGGGGTGGGGGATGATACCAAAAAAGTCTATATTGGTGTCGTTATTTAGGTTTTTTGGGACGTTGATTGCGAAAATGACATTTATTTTGAAGCTAACCCCTTACGGGTTGCGATAGTGGTAGGGGTTAAAATCACAAATTCAAATTGGTGTCGAAGTCGAAGAGTCAAAGTCTCAAATTCGAAGGCTCAAAGTCGAAGGCTGAAAGTCGAAGGCTCAAAGTCGAAGGCTAAAAGTCGAAGACTCAAAGTCGAAGACTCAAAGTCGAAAGCTCAAAGTCGAAGGCTCAAAGTCGAAGGCTTAAAATCGAAGGCTCAAAGACGAAGGCTCAAAGTCGAAGGCTCAAAGTCGAAGACTCAAAGTCGAAGACTCAAAGTCGAAAAGTAAAATTCATAGTCAAAGTCATGTCAAAGTCATAGTCAAAGTCATAGTCAAAGTAATAGTCAAAGTCATAGTCATAGGCAAAGTCATAGTCAAAGTCATAGTCAATGTCAAAGTCATAGTCAAAGTCATAGTCATAGTCATAGTCAAAGTCAAAGTCGTAGTCAATGTCATAGTCGAAGTCATAGTCAAAGTCATAGTTAAAGTTTTAGTCAAAGTCATAGTCATAGTCAAAGGGGTGAATAGAATTTCCAAATTTGGCACGTAGGTTCCTTACGAGGTCTAGGGGAGCACTAAGAAAGGATTTTTCAAAATTCACCCTTTAAGGGGGTGAAACAGGAGTGGGAAGTTTGTATGAAGAAACAGTATAACTTGGACATTTCGACTATTTTCGACTCGAAACTTCGCAAGAGTACTCCTAGAAACAAATAAGCTAATACGTGTTTTGAGATTTTTCGAAAAACAACCCCCTGGGTTGTGAAATGGGGGTTAAAACCGTAAAATCGATATTGGTGTCGTTATTTAGGTTTTATGGGATGTTGATTTTGAAAATGACATTTATTTTAAGTTAACCCTCTAGGGTTGAGATAGGGGTGGGGGTTGATACCAAAAAAGTCAATATTGGTGTCATTATTTAGGTTTTTTGGGACGTTGATTACGAAAATGCCATTTGTTTTGAAGCTAACCCCTTGGGGTTAGAGAATGCGATAAGGGTGAGTTGAGATTTTTCGAAAAACAGCCCCCTGGGGTGTGAAATGGGGGTTGAAACCATAAAATCGATATTGGTGTCGTTATTTAGGTTTTTTGGGATGTTGATTATGAAAATGACATTTATTTTAAGCCAACCCTCTAGGGGTGAGATAGGGGTGGGGGATGATACCAAAAAAGTCTATATTGGTGTCGTTATTTAGGTTTTTTGGGACGTTGATTGCGAAAATGACATTTATTTTGAAGCTAACCCCTTACGGGTTGCGATAGTGGTAGGGGTTAAAATCACAAATTCAAATTGGTGTCGAAGTCGAAGAGTCAAAGTCTCAAATTCGAAGGCTCAAAGTCGAAGGCTGAAAGTCGAAGGCTCAAAGTCGAAGGCTAAAAGTCGAAGACTCAAAGTCGAAGACTCAAAGTCGAAAGCTCAAAGTCGAAGGCTCAAAGTCGAAGGCTTAAAATCGAAGGCTCAAAGACGAAGGCTCAAAGTCGAAGGCTCAAAGTCGAAGACTCAAAGTCGAAGACTCAAAGTCGAAAAGTAAAATTCATAGTCAAAGTCATGTCAAAGTCATAGTCAAAGTCATAGTCAAAGTAATAGTCAAAGTCATAGTCATAGGCAAAGTCATAGTCAAAGTCATAGTCAATGTCAAAGTCATAGTCAAAGTCATAGTCATAGTCAAAGTCAAAGTCGTAGTCAATGTCATAGTCGAAGTCATAGTCAAAGTCATAGTTAAAGTTTTAGTCAAAGTCATAGTCATAGTCAAAGGGGTGAATAGAATTTCCAAATTTGGCACGTAGGTTCCTTACGAGGTCTAGGGGAGCACTAAGAAAGGATTTTTCAAAATTCACCCTTTAAGGGGGTGAAACAGGAGTGGGAAGTTTGTATGAAGAAACAGTATAACTTGGACATTTCGACTATTTTCGACTCGAAACTTCGCAAGAGTACTCCTAGAAACAAATAAGCTAATACGTGTTTTGAGATTTTTCGAAAAACAACCCCCTGGGTTGTGAAATGGGGGTTAAAACCGTAAAATCGATATTGGTGTCGTTATTTAGGTTTTATGGGATGTTGATTTTGAAAATGACATTTATTTTAAGTTAACCCTCTAGGGTTGAGATAGGGGTGGGGGTTGATACCAAAAAAGTCAATATTGGTGTCATTATTTAGGTTTTTTGGGACGTTGATTACGAAAATGCCATTTGTTTTGAAGCTAACCCCTTGGGGTTAGAGAATGCGATAAGGGTGAGTTGAGATTTTTCGAAAAACAGCCCCCTGGGGTGTGAAATGGGGGTTGAAACCATAAAATCGATATTGGTGTCGTTATTTAGGTTTTTTGGGATGTTGATTATGAAAATGACATTTATTTTAAGCCAACCCTCTAGGGGTGAGATAGGGGTGGGGGATGATACCAAAAAAGTCTATATTGGTGTCGTTATTTAGGTTTTTTGGGACGTTGATTGCGAAAATGACATTTATTTTGAAGCTAACCCCTTACGGGTTGCGATAGTGGTAGGGGTTAAAATCACAAATTCAAATTGGTGTCGAAGTCGAAGAGTCAAAGTCTCAAATTCGAAGGCTCAAAGTCGAAGGCTGAAAGTCGAAGGCTCAAAGTCGAAGGCTAAAAGTCGAAGACTCAAAGTCGAAGACTCAAAGTCGAAAGCTCAAAGTCGAAGGCTCAAAGTCGAAGGCTTAAAATCGAAGGCTCAAAGACGAAGGCTCAAAGTCGAAGGCTCAAAGTCGAAGACTCAAAGTCGAAGACTCAAAGTCGAAAAGTAAAATTCATAGTCAAAGTCATGTCAAAGTCATAGTCAAAGTCATAGTCAAAGTAATAGTCAAAGTCATAGTCATAGGCAAAGTCATAGTCAAAGTCATAGTCAATGTCAAAGTCATAGTCAAAGTCATAGTCATAGTCAAAGTCAAAGTCGTAGTCAATGTCATAGTCGAAGTCATAGTCAAAGTCATAGTTAAAGTTTTAGTCAAAGTCATAGTCATAGTCAAAGGGGTGAATAGAATTTCCAAATTTGGCACGTAGGTTCCTTACGAGGTCTAGGGGAGCACTAAGAAAGGATTTTTCAAAATTCACCCTTTAAGGGGGTGAAACAGGAGTGGGAAGTTTGTATGAAGAAACAGTATAACTTGGACATTTCGACTATTTTCGACTCGAAACTTCGCAAGAGTACTCCTAGAAACAAATAAGCTAATACGTGTTTTGAGATTTTTCGAAAAACAACCCCCTGGGTTGTGAAATGGGGGTTAAAACCGTAAAATCGATATTGGTGTCGTTATTTAGGTTTTATGGGATGTTGATTTTGAAAATGACATTTATTTTAAGTTAACCCTCTAGGGTTGAGATAGGGGTGGGGGTTGATACCAAAAAAGTCAATATTGGTGTCATTATTTAGGTTTTTTGGGACGTTGATTACGAAAATGCCATTTGTTTTGAAGCTAACCCCTTGGGGTTAGAGAATGCGATAAGGGTGAGTTGAGATTTTTCGAAAAACAGCCCCCTGGGGTGTGAAATGGGGGTTGAAACCATAAAATCGATATTGGTGTCGTTATTTAGGTTTTTTGGGATGTTGATTATGAAAATGACATTTATTTTAAGCCAACCCTCTAGGGGTGAGATAGGGGTGGGGGATGATACCAAAAAAGTCTATATTGGTGTCGTTATTTAGGTTTTTTGGGACGTTGATTGCGAAAATGACATTTATTTTGAAGCTAACCCCTTACGGGTTGCGATAGTGGTAGGGGTTAAAATCACAAATTCAAATTGGTGTCGAAGTCGAAGAGTCAAAGTCTCAAATTCGAAGGCTCAAAGTCGAAGGCTGAAAGTCGAAGGCTCAAAGTCGAAGGCTAAAAGTCGAAGACTCAAAGTCGAAGACTCAAAGTCGAAAGCTCAAAGTCGAAGGCTCAAAGTCGAAGGCTTAAAATCGAAGGCTCAAAGACGAAGGCTCAAAGTCGAAGGCTCAAAGTCGAAGACTCAAAGTCGAAGACTCAAAGTCGAAAAGTAAAATTCATAGTCAAAGTCATGTCAAAGTCATAGTCAAAGTCATAGTCAAAGTAATAGTCAAAGTCATAGTCATAGGCAAAGTCATAGTCAAAGTCATAGTCAATGTCAAAGTCATAGTCAAAGTCATAGTCATAGTCATAGTCAAAGTCAAAGTCGTAGTCAATGTCATAGTCGAAGTCATAGTCAAAGTCATAGTTAAAGTTTTAGTCAAAGTCATAGTCATAGTCAAAGGGGTGAATAGAATTTCCAAATTTGGCACGTAGGTTCCTTACGAGGTCTAGGGGAGCACTAAGAAAGGATTTTTCAAAATTCACCCTTTAAGGGGGTGAAACAGGAGTGGGAAGTTTGTATGAAGAAACAGTATAACTTGGACATTTCGACTATTTTCGACTCGAAACTTCGCAAGAGTACTCCTAGAAACAAATAAGCTAATACGTGTTTTGAGATTTTTCGAAAAACAACCCCCTGGGTTGTGAAATGGGGGTTAAAACCGTAAAATCGATATTGGTGTCGTTATTTAGGTTTTATGGGATGTTGATTTTGAAAATGACATTTATTTTAAGTTAACCCTCTAGGGTTGAGATAGGGGTGGGGGTTGATACCAAAAAAGTCAATATTGGTGTCATTATTTAGGTTTTTTGGGACGTTGATTACGAAAATGCCATTTGTTTTGAAGCTAACCCCTTGGGGTTAGAGAATGCGATAAGGGTGAGTTGAGATTTTTCGAAAAACAGCCCCCTGGGGTGTGAAATGGGGGTTGAAACCATAAAATCGATATTGGTGTCGTTATTTAGGTTTTTTGGGATGTTGATTATGAAAATGACATTTATTTTAAGCCAACCCTCTAGGGGTGAGATAGGGGTGGGGGATGATACCAAAAAAGTCTATATTGGTGTCGTTATTTAGGTTTTTTGGGACGTTGATTGCGAAAATGACATTTATTTTGAAGCTAACCCCTTACGGGTTGCGATAGTGGTAGGGGTTAAAATCACAAATTCAAATTGGTGTCGAAGTCGAAGAGTCAAAGTCTCAAATTCGAAGGCTCAAAGTCGAAGGCTGAAAGTCGAAGGCTCAAAGTCGAAGGCTAAAAGTCGAAGACTCAAAGTCGAAGACTCAAAGTCGAAAGCTCAAAGTCGAAGGCTCAAAGTCGAAGGCTTAAAATCGAAGGCTCAAAGACGAAGGCTCAAAGTCGAAGGCTCAAAGTCGAAGACTCAAAGTCGAAGACTCAAAGTCGAAAAGTAAAATTCATAGTCAAAGTCATGTCAAAGTCATAGTCAAAGTCATAGTCAAAGTAATAGTCAAAGTCATAGTCATAGGCAAAGTCATAGTCAAAGTCATAGTCAATGTCAAAGTCATAGTCAAAGTCATAGTCATAGTCATAGTCAAAGTCAAAGTCGTAGTCAATGTCATAGTCGAAGTCATAGTCAAAGTCATAGTTAAAGTTTTAGTCAAAGTCATAGTCATAGTCAAAGGGGTGAATAGAATTTCCAAATTTGGCACGTAGGTTCCTTACGAGGTCTAGGGGAGCACTAAGAAAGGATTTTTCAAAATTCACCCTTTAAGGGGGTGAAACAGGAGTGGGAAGTTTGTATGAAGAAACAGTATAACTTGGACATTTCGACTATTTTCGACTCGAAACTTCGCAAGAGTACTCCTAGAAACAAATAAGCTAATACGTGTTTTGAGATTTTTCGAAAAACAACCCCCTGGGTTGTGAAATGGGGGTTAAAACCGTAAAATCGATATTGGTGTCGTTATTTAGGTTTTATGGGATGTTGATTTTGAAAATGACATTTATTTTAAGTTAACCCTCTAGGGTTGAGATAGGGGTGGGGGTTGATACCAAAAAAGTCAATATTGGTGTCATTATTTAGGTTTTTTGGGACGTTGATTACGAAAATGCCATTTGTTTTGAAGCTAACCCCTTGGGGTTAGAGAATGCGATAAGGGTGAGTTGAGATTTTTCGAAAAACAGCCCCCTGGGGTGTGAAATGGGGGTTGAAACCATAAAATCGATATTGGTGTCGTTATTTAGGTTTTTTGGGATGTTGATTATGAAAATGACATTTATTTTAAGCCAACCCTCTAGGGGTGAGATAGGGGTGGGGGATGATACCAAAAAAGTCTATATTGGTGTCGTTATTTAGGTTTTTTGGGACGTTGATTGCGAAAATGACATTTATTTTGAAGCTAACCCCTTACGGGTTGCGATAGTGGTAGGGGTTAAAATCACAAATTCAAATTGGTGTCGAAGTCGAAGAGTCAAAGTCTCAAATTCGAAGGCTCAAAGTCGAAGGCTGAAAGTCGAAGGCTCAAAGTCGAAGGCTAAAAGTCGAAGACTCAAAGTCGAAGACTCAAAGTCGAAAGCTCAAAGTCGAAGGCTCAAAGTCGAAGGCTTAAAATCGAAGGCTCAAAGACGAAGGCTCAAAGTCGAAGGCTCAAAGTCGAAGACTCAAAGTCGAAGACTCAAAGTCGAAAAGTAAAATTCATAGTCAAAGTCATGTCAAAGTCATAGTCAAAGTCATAGTCAAAGTAATAGTCAAAGTCATAGTCATAGGCAAAGTCATAGTCAAAGTCATAGTCAATGTCAAAGTCATAGTCAAAGTCATAGTCATAGTCAAAGTCAAAGTCGTAGTCAATGTCATAGTCGAAGTCATAGTCAAAGTCATAGTTAAAGTTTTAGTCAAAGTCATAGTCATAGTCAAAGGGGTGAATAGAATTTCCAAATTTGGCACGTAGGTTCCTTACGAGGTCTAGGGGAGCACTAAGAAAGGATTTTTCAAAATTCACCCTTTAAGGGGGTGAAACAGGAGTGGGAAGTTTGTATGAAGAAACAGTATAACTTGGACATTTCGACTATTTTCGACTCGAAACTTCGCAAGAGTACTCCTAGAAACAAATAAGCTAATACGTGTTTTGAGATTTTTCGAAAAACAACCCCCTGGGTTGTGAAATGGGGGTTAAAACCGTAAAATCGATATTGGTGTCGTTATTTAGGTTTTATGGGATGTTGATTTTGAAAATGACATTTATTTTAAGTTAACCCTCTAGGGTTGAGATAGGGGTGGGGGTTGATACCAAAAAAGTCAATATTGGTGTCATTATTTAGGTTTTTTGGGACGTTGATTACGAAAATGCCATTTGTTTTGAAGCTAACCCCTTGGGGTTAGAGAATGCGATAAGGGTGAGTTGAGATTTTTCGAAAAACAGCCCCCTGGGGTGTGAAATGGGGGTTGAAACCATAAAATCGATATTGGTGTCGTTATTTAGGTTTTTTGGGATGTTGATTATGAAAATGACATTTATTTTAAGCCAACCCTCTAGGGGTGAGATAGGGGTGGGGGATGATACCAAAAAAGTCTATATTGGTGTCGTTATTTAGGTTTTTTGGGACGTTGATTGCGAAAATGACATTTATTTTGAAGCTAACCCCTTACGGGTTGCGATAGTGGTAGGGGTTAAAATCACAAATTCAAATTGGTGTCGAAGTCGAAGAGTCAAAGTCTCAAATTCGAAGGCTCAAAGTCGAAGGCTGAAAGTCGAAGGCTCAAAGTCGAAGGCTAAAAGTCGAAGACTCAAAGTCGAAGACTCAAAGTCGAAAGCTCAAAGTCGAAGGCTCAAAGTCGAAGGCTTAAAATCGAAGGCTCAAAGACGAAGGCTCAAAGTCGAAGGCTCAAAGTCGAAGACTCAAAGTCGAAGACTCAAAGTCGAAAAGTAAAATTCATAGTCAAAGTCATGTCAAAGTCATAGTCAAAGTCATAGTCAAAGTAATAGTCAAAGTCATAGTCAAAGTCATAGTCAAAGTCATAGTCAAAGTCATAGTCAAAGTCATAGTCAAAGTCATAGTCATAGGCAAAGTCATAGTCAAAGTCATAGTCAATGTCAAAGTCATAGTCAAAGTCATAGTCATAGTCAAAGTCAAAGTCGTAGTCAATGTCATAGTCGAAGTCATAGTCAAAGTCATAGTTAAAGTTTTAGTCAAAGTCATAGTCATAGTCAAAGGGGTGAATAGAATTTCCAAATTTGGCACGTAGGTTCCTTACGAGGTCTAGGGGAGCACTAAGAAAGGATTTTTCAAAATTCACCCTTTAAGGGGGTGAAACAGGGGTGGGAAGTTTGTATGAAGAAACAGTATAACTTGGACATTTCGACTATTTTCGACTCGAAACTTCGCAAGAGTACTCCTAGAAACAAATAAGCTAATACGTGTTTTGAGATTTTTCGAAAAACAACCCCCTGGGTTGTGAAATGGGGGTTAAAACCGTAAAATCGATATTGGTGTCGTTATTTAGGTTTTATGGGATGTTGATTTTGAAAATGACATTTATTTTAAGTTAACCCTCTAGGGTTGAGATAGGGGTGGGGGTTGATACCAAAAAAGTCAATATTGGTATCATTATTTAGGTTTTTTGGGACGTTGATTACGAAAATGCCATTTGTTTTGAAGCTAGCCCCTTGGGGTTAGAGAATGAGATAAGGGTGAGTTGAACACTTTGAACCCACCGGGTATGCCATATCACAGACTTTTACTACGTGTGGGTGCACCTGTTATGTTATTGAGAAATTTAAAGCCACCCAAACTTTGTAACGGTACTAGGTTGCAAGTCAAGGCTTTGCACCGGAACGTAGTAGAGGCCACTATTTTAACAGGACCTGCTCAGGGAGAAACAGTGTTTGTACCGCGTATTCCATTAATACCAAATGATCTTCCCTTTGAATTCAAAAGGCTTCAGTTTCCACTAAAGGTCTGTTTTGCCATGACAATAAATAAGTCGCAGGGGCAAACTCTCAAATTCGCCGGAGTAGACCTACGACAGGACTGTTTCTCTCACGGTCAGTTCTATGTGGCAGGCTCACGTGTAAGTTCACCTCAAAGTTTGGTTCTATTGCTACCACCTTCAAACATGGCAAAAAATGTTGTTTATAAGGAAGTACTTTAATAAATATAAACCAGAATTTTTCAGAAAGGTCTTTTAATGGATCCCTGTCTTAATTCATTTACCTGGCAAAACATCAACATGGTTCCACATACTTGTTATCTGCCCAGGGTCTTTTCCTGTTTGAGATAAACTCTACATGGTAATTTTTCTGCTGAATGTATTCCCGTGGGAAAGTAATAAAGTGTTGATTCATGTAGTCTACGCGGACGAAGTCGCGGGCAGCTGCTAGTAATACATATAAATAAGGAAATTATGTATGTACAATTTTAGGTTGCATTCGACTAATGGGACGTTGTTCGTAATCAGGAGTGAAGTTACCATCCGAAAATTGATGGATTTCCATACTAAAGGTTGTTTCAGAACGGTTTGCTTTGTATGGGTAATCGAGAATTTTATTTATTATAAATTTACAACTCTGAAAGCATAGTTGGCTGTCACGTAACAAGGTGATAAGCGGTACTTGACTGTGTACATGATACACAAGTGAACTTAATGAAAATTTTGAAAGAATATAATATTTGTATTTAGATATGGGCAAGTAAATTTGTAAGTATAATTCATGCTTTTAATGAGCATATGTTTTTTTTTTATGCACGACGGGTTCGTACTTGACCTCAATCACACCTGATGTTAAGTGAAGATGAGGTCGAAGGTGGAAGCGTACTGACCCGGAAACCCCCCGACACATTTGGGGGACTGGCTATCAGATCTCTGACAACCGGAACACAACAATGCTATTAACATTGCTGCTTGGCGGCAGATTTAGATGTATGGATATGTGTATGTTTATGTGTGTGTATGTATATGAGCGTGTGCGTGGTCGCGTGCGAGTGCTTGCGTATATGAATATGCGTATGGGAACCAATTTATAATGTAATTTACTATTGCATTTATGATTTACTTCAACTAACAAATGTGTTAACGTATAAGTTTATTGCCCAATTTCATTTCAATTTAATAATCTTTTGTCCCCACTATTGGGGCTCAGCCGCCGCTCATTAAGATGCCCATTTGATGAGATTGTAGTCAAAAGTGTTCCTATTTATTCATCATAAAATTTCAGTTGCATCCACGGCTTGATGTCTAGACAAGTTAGAGATCTGGTCGAGAGGAGCGTCCGACACTTCGCAGAGTACTTCGCGGAATATTGGGCAAGTTCTAAATTAAAAAAAAAAACATTTAATTCAGGATTAGACCCATATTTTAGTTAGTAACTTAAATTAAATAGTAGTAAGTTAGTAACTTAATTCTATAAAAACTGTGAACAGAAGGGACCATGCGACTGCTGCGGCACAATCAGTACTATTTGGATGTGTGCAATACTGGATACAGGGCCGCTGCATCTCGGAATCACACCTGTCCGCCAGTGTGCTCAGGATGGTGTTGGAGCTGCCGCACACGCGTTTCAAAATCCACGCGCTACGTTATCTGAAGATGGCCTGGAAACCGTCTATATGCGCATCGGAAAACATTCCTGATGCGCTACAGAAAAGCGGCAGCCCCATCAGCATTCTGAACCCGTTATTAAACGCTTACACATTTTTTTTTTATATTTCCACGTGGGTGATGCTGCTTGCGGACGCTATTTTTTTTTTTATATGAGAGGGCGGCAAATGAGCATGCGGGTCACCTGATGGAAAGCAATCACCGCCGCCCATGGACACCCGCAACACCAAAAGGGTCACAGATACGTTGCCGGCCTTTGAGGAAGGTGTAGGCTCGTTTCTTGAAGGTTCCAATGTCGTACTCGTTCGGGAATACCGCTGCCGGAAGTCCGTACCACAGGGTGGTCGTACGTGGTAAGAAGTTTCTTGAGAAACGTACTGTACGGAACCGCACATTTTATTATAATTTTGTTAATACATAAACGCTGACCGCTGCACACAGTGGCCGGCGAGCTTTACATTAGCATTGAATATTATCAGTGAATAAAACGCACTCATACAGCACGGTTGTACGACTTTCTTTCAACCCTCACATTATCGTTAAGTATCATCAGAGCATTTAGCATTCAGCAGTAGCATTCCATGTAGGCAAACCCTACATAGTGGTCCTTCGAGCTATCTAACGGATTTTTTAGTGTTTGTGATTCTCATTACGGTGGCGAATCGGTTCGGCTGGCCTCCCACAAGCGGGTCTCACCAGTTAGATTGAGAAGGCGCACATACTGTAACGAGATAGCGAAGCATCTTCTGTCCGGAACCTCGACATTCTAGCAACAATTTGAAGGGATCAAGCATATCACCCGAGCATACGAGCAAGCATCAAGTTACAACTATACAACAGCATTAAACAGATAGTGCACATAATTTTATACTGGTAATTATTACTATTTTTATTTTACATTTTCAAGATGGAAAATTTACTCGCTCGTCAAGCAGAAATCATTAATCAATTAGAAAGAATTAAGATCAATTTTGATAAAGACAGCTCTAGTCGGAAGACGAGCGAATACCTACAGAAGCGTTTGAGAGCTCTTGATGAGCTCTGGAACGAATTTGAGCATAATCATTCGGATATTATTGCGGGTCAGGAGGATAGATCGCATGAATATTTTACGAAGCAAGTCTATGACAACACGAAAGTTTACTATGAAGCAATTGGAATACAATTGTCAGTGTATAATCCTACTCAAGTGACGGAAAATCCGGAAGTCAGTAAGCAGCCGGATGCCCCAAAACCAAGTACAAGCACACAAAAATTTAATGTTCCTAAAATTACGGAAACGGAACCATCCCTGAGCAATGTGGTTGCTGAATTGCTCGCTCAGCAGCGCACCAACTTCCGAGCATTACAGAGAAGCATAGACCGCATAGTCGTAGACAGCATGATAGAGAAGTGGGAAATTGAGGATGAAATCAGAAATCTACAGCAACGGTGGAATCATATTGACAGTCTACACCTTCGCATCGATAATTACCTACAAGGTGGTGATAGAATCTACGATGACGAATTTAACAAGCATGAAAAGTCCTACTTTGCAATGAAAAGAGAGCTTAACAGAAAATTATGCTCAACAGCTCATCTCCAGCAATCCACCCCGCAAGTTGAGATACCTACCTTTACTGGGAAATATACACAGTGGCCGACATTCTTCGATCTCTTCGCTGAAACCATTCATAACAGCACTTACCTGAGCAAAGCACAAAAAATGCAGCACCTCAAGGGCAAGGTGAAGGGAGAAGCAGAACGTCTGATACAGCATCTCCATATCTCAGCTGAAAACTATGATACGGCATGGGACATACTAACCCATCGCTACAATAATCCACAAATATTATTCACTAAGCAGATTGAAATCTTTCTCAATCAACCGAATATCATAAAGCAATCATCATTTGAACTTAAGAGGCTGTACGATATAACTATGGAATCTATTCATGCCATCCATAACCTCGGGATTGACACAACGACCTGGGATCCCATAATAGTACATTTAATAACTAAGAAACTGGATACAGAGACCTACAGTGACTACAAGGAGGCCAGGAAGTCACCCCGAGACCTGCCATCACTCGATGAGTTGTTGACCTTCATAGAAGCCAAATTTACAGCCCTCGAGCCCATAAATAAGAGAGAACGCGATTCAACACAAACAACATCGAAGCAAAATATACAACAACCTCCTAAGTTTTCATATAGTAAACCCTATAATCAAAGGAAAGTACCGCTAAAGAATTACCAAACCGTCGCTACATATACTAGGAAATGTATATTATGCGATCAAGATCATGATTTGTACCAGTGTAAAGCATTCATTAGCATGTCAGCGGATGCAAAAATGAGGACAATTTCGAAACACGACATATGCATAAACTGTCTATATAAACATCAATACAGTATATGTTATTCCAAGAAACGTTGCAAGACGTGTAATAATAATCACAACACCCTACTGCATGATTCCATAAGTACATCGAAGCAAACAATGCCGCAATCTACCGCGGACGGGCAACAACAGCACGTGGCAACAACACCAACAACATCAAAAATACCTAACATACGACATAGCAGCAATTACGTAGCATCTGAAAATGAAGAAATTTTATTGACGACATTGTTATTGAAAATAAAGGCAACCGACAATACATTCGTCACATTACGAGCGCTGCTCGACCAAGGGTCTCAGATTACACTCATGTCCGAGAACGCCGCACAGCTGTTAGGGCTGCCACGCCAACGTTATCACGCTTCGGTGTCAGGTATTGGAAATAGCATTAAGCAGAGCAGAGGAATGGTATCTTTCGAATGCCAATCTATATATGATGATTATAGCTTCACAACAGATGCTGTAGTATTGTCAAAAATCATCAACAGCTTACCAAACTTGACATTCAGTAAGCAAACATGGCCTCATCTACAAGGCATCAATCTAGCAGACCCTGAATACAACGTCTCCAGACCTATAGATATCATCTTAGATGCCAGCATTTATTCCAACATCATAATGAGCGGCCTCATCAAAGGGTCGCCTAGCGCCCCTATAGCCCAGCAAACTAAGATGGGCTGGATCCTATCAGGAAATATCCAGACATTTAAATGCAACGTGATTATTAACAATTTGTCAGAATTATCCAAGTTTTGGGAAGTCGAAGATGTTAATGACAACCCTATAACCTTATCAGAAGAAGACGAATATTGCGAATTATTTTATCAACAAACTACACGCTGTCTAGAAAATGGTCGTTATGAGGTTGCATTACCAATGAAGGCCGGGTTTGAAAAACAGTTGGGGTCCTCAAAATCAAAAGCCATCGCTCAATTTATTCAGAGTGAGAAAAAGATGGCCAAAAATGCAGCCTTAGCAGAAGGGTACAAAAAATTCATGAAGGATTATCAACATCTAGAGCACATGCGCCCTGTAAATAACATACAAGGGCCATCATACTATCTACCTCATCATGGAGTTTGGAAACTAGACTCTGTTACGACTATGTTGAGAATCGTATTTAATGGGTCGTCACCAACGTCATCAGGCAGGAGTCTAAATGATATGATGGAACGCGGACCCAACTTACAACAGGATCTACTAACATTACTTTTGGCTTGGAGAGCGCATAAGTACGTCATTACAGCAGATATCGAAAAATTCTTCAGGCAGATTCTTATCCGAGAGAGCGATCAACCTCTACAAACAATCGTATGGCGAGATTCTCCACACGACATACTACAAGAGTATCACCTTACGACTGTAACCTACGGAACCAAGGCCGCGCCCTTTTTAGCAATGCGAACTCTAAAACAAATTGCACGAGATAACGCCGAGCATTTTAAATTAGCTGCAACTGTACTTGAAAGGTGTTTTTACATGGACGATCTACTGAGTGGCCATGACTCCATCGAAAAAGTAAGGGAGTTACAAAAACAATTAATAGCAGTACTCCGAGCAGCCGGTATGAACATTAGGAAGTGGTCGAGTAACGAACCAGAACTTATCAAAGATTTATCAGTTGATCAAGTAGACACTCCTTTGGAATTCAAGGATATTGAATCGAGAAAAACACTGGGTTTACAGTGGAATCCGAAATTTGATACTTTCACATTTAACATCCACCTACCGGGCGAATGCAAAAATACGAAACGTTTCATCTTATCAGAAATATCAAAGTTATTTGACCCTCTCGGCTGGCTATCACCATTCATTATCAAAGCGAAATTACTATTTCAAAAAACATGGTCCTGTGAATTATCATGGGATGACGAATTACCATCGCATCTTCTCAATGAGTGGCTGCACCTGAAAGATGAATTTACGACTATCAAGACCTTATCAATACCAAGGTATTTGGGCGATACAAAGAAGCGATATCAATTGCATGGATTCAGCGATGCCTCCGGCAGGGCATACGCTTGTGCGATTTACATAGCAACAGTAAATGATAAGGGCATGTATACATCGACGCTTATGATTGCAAAAACCAAGGTTGCACCACTCAAGAAACAAATATCACTGCCTCGCCTTGAATTATGTGGAGCTCTACTTTTGGCCCAAGTAATGAAGAAAGTAGTCTCCTCCTTATCAGAAAAGAGCATGGAAATATACGCATGGACCGACTCAATGGTAGTCCTTGGGTGGTTGCATGGAGATTTGTCTCGGTGGAAACAATTTGTAGCAAATAGAATTCAACAAATAACCGAAATAATTCCGCCATCATCATGGAATTATGTCAAATCGGAAGAGAATGCTGCCGATTGTGCTACCCGAGGCATCTCAGCAAAACATCTAGCACAGCATTCACTATGGTGGAAAGGCCCAGAATGGCTTCTGGGATTTCATCCTAAAGACCTAAACAGCACTACTTATCAAGCACCTGAAATGGAAACAAAAAAGCTTACTGTAAACGCAGCCTTACAAAGGAACGAAACATCATTTATAATTAAATTACTAAATGAAAGCAGCTCGCTCACCCACGTGATAAGGTCAGTCAGCTGGATATCGCGTTACATTGCATGGTTGCGAAACAAACAAGGCACTCGGAAGCATTGTTTAACATCAGCGGAAGTTACAAAATCGTATTATTTAATTATAAAAACTATCCAATCACTTGAGTTTCAAGATGACATTAACAAGTTGAAGAGCAAAGGTCGCATCCCACATAACAGCAAATTAGCAAGTTTAAATCCCTTTCTCGATGATCAGGGTATACTAAGGGTTGGCGGAAGACTTACCAACTCAAACATCAGCTACCTGGCGAAGCACCCTGCGATCTTACCTGTCCACAGTCGTTTGACGGAACTCAGCATCCAGCAAGCACACCTGGCTACGCTACACGGTGGACCCAGACTTACCTTATCGTACTTGAGGGAACGGGTCTGGATTGTCAGCGGGCTGCGTACCGTGAAGAAACAGCTCAGACTGTGCGTTAAGTGCAAACGCTTCAGTCAAGAGAAAAACCAGCAGATCATGGCCGACTTACCAAGGCCAAGAGTGACGCCGTCCCGCCCCTTCACCCATACAGGTGTTGACTTCACCGGCCACGTGGATATTAAACTAAACAAGGGCCGAGGAGTGAAGACCAGCAAGGGCTATGTAGCCGTATTTATTTGTCTTGCGACAAAGGCTGTCCACCTCGAGCTCGTATCAGATTTGAGCACAGTCGCCTTTTTAGCTGCATTCCGAAGACTTTGTGCCCGCCGCGGCACACCCAGACATATGTACAGCGACAATGGAACAAACTTTGTCGGAGCATCCAGAGTCCTACGTAAAGAATATCAAGAGATTATTAACTCTATCAACTGTGACATCATCAGCAATGCCAGCGAAATGGGAGTCGACTGGCACTTTAACGTAGCAACCTGGCCCAGTGCAGGGGGTCTGTGGGAAGCCGCGGTGAAGAGTATGAAGCATCATTTGAAACGGACCCTGGGTGAGCAGAAACTCACGTACGAGGAATTTACCACGTTATTACACCAAATAGAAGCATGCCTAAACTCCCGCCCACTGTGTGCAACAACGGAAAATCCAAACGACGAAATTTTGACCCCTGGTCACTTCTTAGTCGGGGGGTCCTTGTTATCAAGACCGCAAACTGATCCTGACTCTACTAGTCTAACTACTCGGTGGCAACTCATTCAAGCAATAAATAAACAAATTTGGAAGCAGTGGTCGAGTGAATATTTACAACAACTCCAGTCCAGATCAAAGTGGAGAATTCCTAGCCGCAACCTACAAACTGATGATATTGTACTCATAAAAGAAGACAATATGCCGCCGGGCAAGTGGGCAATAGGACGGGTGATACAGCTCTATCCTGGGAGGGATGGATACGTTCGAGTCGTTTCAGTGAAAACTCAAAATAGCATATTAAAGCGACCCATTAGCAAGTTGGTGTTGTTACCCATACATAACAGTGAATCAGACGAATCACTGCCGAGCACACCATCAGATCAGATTAATCAGCAGGAATCAGCAAAGGAAGCACAACAAACCCCTAACAGACGCCGCAAACGCGGGAAAAATGTATTCAAATCATTTTTCTTTAATTTCACTGTCATGTTATGTTTGTTTACATCACTGTTATCACCGAGCACGTCACTGGAATATGATATCACAGCGCTGAATGAAAACAATAATTTTTATTTCGATAAGATAACAGATCTGAAATACATTAAAGATGAATGGAAGCTCATCGTCTATTATAATATATCTACGTATTGGCACGGGCTATCAGATGTCCAACAATACGTCACGCATCTACAGGAACTGTGTCACAATACAGACACACAGTACGAAAGCATTATGTTACAACTGCAGCATGAAATAAACGAAATTAAACATTATAATACACTTATACAATAATACACTTACACTTATACAGTTTTTGTCTCTTATACAATAAGAGACAAAAACGTGGATTAGTGAATGGTATCGGATATGTTGCAAACACACTATTTGGAGTTTTGGACGACAGATTTGCCGAACAATACAAGAAGGATATAGAAGCAATCCTTCAAAATGAAAATCACATTCAAGCCTTGGCAAAAAATCAAACATTGATCATCGAGTCGGAATATAACATAATTCGTCGAAATGAGGACATAATGAACAAACAATTTACATTCATGAAACAACGACTCAGCAATATCTCATTAGAAATGAATCAAGTACACCTGAACTACAAAAATGTCATGTATGTGACGTCATCTGCCCTGGCTGCTAGTATCATATTGAACAACCTGAGACGTATCCAGCAAAGTCTAATAGACACCGTCACTGATATCAGCCACGGAAATATTGATACCTTTCCTTTGTCACCGGAGCAATTACTAGAACAAGTAACTATCATATCAGGGCTGCTTCATGGCGATCTTAGACTACCAGTAGAGAAGGAAAATATCAGAGATTTGTACAAGTTAATGAAGGTGCAAGCTAGAGTTTATCAGGAATATCTAATAATGCAAATTAAAATGCCTTTGATAAGTGGCGACACATTTGAACTAGATAAAATTGTATCTATTCCACATAAAGGAGATAACGGCATGTATCAAGTTACATCAGCATTCTCCTACATAGCGTTTAATCTCCGAAACGATTTGGTATTTTTGCTCTCTGAAAATGATTTGCAGCAATGTATCCACGCTTCAGATGATAGTTTACTGTGTGCGCTAGACAAACCAATTTACAATTTGAAAATGAAGCAATCTCTATGTGACATAAAATTAGCACACTTTGATAATGAAAAGGCGACACCGTGTGACGTAATATCAACAAGCTGCGACGATAGATGGGTCCGAGCGCACAGACAGAACGTCTGGCTGTACTCATGTTGCACAGATTGCCAAGTGAACATTTTCTGTAGCGACACTACACAGCTGGCAAGGACCTTGACAGGTAACGGCCTTATCAGTGTAGGTCAAGGATGCGTCATCAAGGGAGAAAACTTTATTATACACACTCATAACAATTTTTTGAGTCAATACAATGAAAGTACGAAGGTCATGGCTCTCCCAGCAATTTCAATTTTGAACACCATAATGAACACAACTATTGATGACATCCCAATAGTCGAGAATCAGCTTGAATTGGACAATCTAAGGAAGCAAATAGAATTCTTAAAAAATGAATCAACTTCAGAACCGCTGACGCTACATGATGTTCATCATTATGCCTCTCACTACACCTTAGTAGCTGTCCTGGTGATCGTGGTCATAATCATATCGTGTTGGAGAGTCTGGAAGAATCGACGGACATCCGATATCTCACGGCATTCGCCGGCCGACGAACAGCAAGCAACGTTTTCAGTAAACGCACAACGTTCGAATAAAGGTTCCTCACCGATAATCCCGCGTCCTGTTAGATTTCATATACCGAAAGTGTAACTAGCTTATTGGTTTTATGCATATTGACTTATTATTTTCAACACAATTTATACTTTATACATTTATATTTATAGTTATTGCATTCTTTGAGTGGCCAATATGTACGGAACCGCACATTTTATTATAATTTTGTTAATACATAAACGCTGACCGCTGCACACAGTGGCCGGCGAGCTTTACATTAGCATTGAATATTATCAGTGAATAAAACGCACTCATACAGCACGGTTGTACGACTTTCTTTCAACCCTCACATTATCGTTAAGTATCATCAGAGCATTTAGCATTCAGCAGTAGCATTCCATGTAGGCAAACCCTACACGTACAGTGGTAGACTTCCACTCATCCAGGTGATGTGGATGGAAATTTAATTTTCGGCGAGAAGGTATCGGTTAAATTGAGCAGCGGGTATTAGCTCGAACAGTTCTTCAGAACACTCCCCATGAAATATGCGATAGAGAATGCAGAGGGACGCGATGTCTCTTCGCAACGCCAGGGGATCCAGTCGGTCAGTGAGACTCTCTTGGCCGACAATTCGGACTGCGCGACGTTGAACGCTAGTACATAAATAATGAAAAAGCTTTCTCATTTAAATTATATGCTGATTGACGTTCAATGATTTTTGATTTGCAAAAAGTGTAGAATAAGACAAAATAGAGTTCGTAGCACGTATTACGACTTGTCAAAGAGGATAAAATTTCGTTGTATCCCCTCTTTTTACAAGCTTTTATTTAGTTTGCCAAGTTCGTATGTAAGTAAGTTATCCGTTTCAAAATTTGCAAAGAATTTTTCAACCACTTGCTGGTATCTGAGTGACCAGAAATGCAAAATTTGCAAAGAATTTTTCAACCACTTGCTGGTATCTGAGTGACCAGAAATTTGGCATATTAAGGAAAAGAAAAATATTTATGTGTGCGTAGTATTCTGGAATTTGCATTTCCAATTTGGTCCCCATACTACACTGTCCACAAAGATAGAATTGAAGGCATACAACGAAAATTTTTGTTGCTGCTAAGCGTTCGATTTCGCGATGATCAAACTAGTTATGAAGGTAGGTTGAAGCAGTACAAACTTTTAACACTTGAGAATAGACGAACAATAAATGACATGGTTCTATTATACAATGTAATCAATAACTTAGTGGATTGTCCAGAGTTGGTGGAGCGAACGGGGCTACGTAATGTCAGGTTCCAGGAAGCCGATATATTCTGTCTAAAACCAGGTGCCTTTAAAAGGGAAGTCAATAGTAAATTATAGTTTCAATAGTACAGCAACAGGAAAACACATGCACACACACACACACGCACACACACGCACACACACACACACACACACACACACACACACACACACTAATAATTAAAAATTCTTGTATACTCCCCCTCCCCTCAGGTTCCTATCCCTACCCTTATACCCCATTATCTCAGCTTGTATAAACATCATGTGGAACTCGTTAGCACTTGTGATCCTAATTTTCGAATGTCTGGTTTATCCTCATTGATTTGTCTCAGTAATAGTGTACTAGTTTTGGAATCAGTTTGCTACCGGATCACACATACAGACAGTATTGAAATCTTATTATCTGGCATGCAAGATTAAAGATATGGATTGTTAAATATATATTTAAATGTTATTAAGATTTCGTGTGAATAAATAAATAAAACTCCTCTCCCTTCTTTACAAGATCCTTAGTAATCCTGTTGCTCCCGAATACCTCCGCTCCCGTTTCACCCTGTTACCTCCTCCTTCCCGATCCAGACGTCCTTGTTTAACTAAAACCCTAACCTATCCCTTGTCAAATTCCAATTTCTTTTTTAAATCGTACACAGTACGAGCTGCACAGTTGTGGAACAAGCTTCCTGCACACATCCGAGAGAGTCCCTCCGTCCAAGTATTCAAGAAGAGGCTAAAAGAGCACTATCATTCCATCATGATTTAAGATATATAATTATGTACTTATTAATGTGATATTTATTTATATTATATTATATAGTTTACTAATAACCACGTGTAATTTTATAACTAAGTGTATTTCTGTATTCTAGTAGTGTATGTATATAAATAACATATTATATTATATACCTATATGTATAGTATATTTGTCCTTCCATAACTGCACTTTTTGTTCACCGTCCCGCACAATGCTCTGAAGCTTTGTATATTTCGTAAGGTGAACCGTGGATGTTGTTTCAAGTAATAAACTCTTAAAGTATGGAGCACTCAAACACTAATGTTTTGGGGTTTTTTATGCACAACGGGTTCGTACTTGACCTCAACCACACCTGATAGTGAAGATAAGGTCGAAGGTGGAAGCGTACTGACCCGGAAACCCCAACACATTTGGAGGACTGGCTATCTTATCTCTGACAACCGGAACACAACAATGCTATTAACATTGCTGCTTGGCGGAAGTTTTAGATAAGATGGTGGTAGCTAGCCAGGTGGACACTTTAAAATGCCCTACCACCTATCAAACCGAGTACTTAAACATGTACCCCGCTGGGGATCGAACCCGAATCGTAAACTCAATGTTGTTTACATTGAACCACGGAGGCGGTTAAAAGACCAGGCGGGATATATATGACCACCCTACTTGGGATAAAGATCGTGACGTTTTATGTGTATGTTACTCTTTTACAGGAAGGCAACAACTATGGCAACGAATACCGCGACTACACGTACATAAAGAGGCCGCTCTTGCGTATCAAGGTCACTGCCAAAGCCGGCTCCACTACCCTGAACTTCGACCCTGGCCTCGACGCCATGAAGGCCAACATAGCGAAATGGTTCAGCACTATAATTAAAGTCAACAGCCAGCTGCAGAGTGTCGACTCAATTATGTACCCTGGTAAGTCTTTTACCCGACTGCCGCAGGAAAGAGAGTTTTTCAAGTGTATTTATGTATGTAGAGTCTACAATGTAGCCTGTAGCCTTGACCGATTTTGAAGTGCAAGTGCCGTTAGATTCGTCTGGAGATACAGTGTCATAGGAGACATTTTATGGTAAAAATCTAACATAGCGCTCCCAAAATACTAAAACTGTCGGGTTTTTGGTGCTTAAATACTTAGTCACCATTTCATCTTCGGACTACTAGGCGCGGGGAGGGATTCCACCCGTATGTAGTTAACATACCGAACATTCGCACTAAGCGGTTCGATTCTTCATTCATAATGCGAACAGCCAGGGCATGGAATTCCCTTACGGCGTCAGTCTTTCCTGAATCCTACAACCTTGGGATCTTCAAGAGCAGGGTGAATAGGCATCACAGATATAGGCATCTACTGAGATCGCATGCTTCATCTTCGGTCACATCCTCACTTCCCATTAGGTGAGATTGTGGTCAAATGCGTATCCAGTTAACCATAAAAAAAAAATAGTTATTTAATGTGCAACCTCAATCACAAACATCCAAGTGAAGATCGAAACTCGCTCACCCACAAATCTTCAACTTATTTGGGGGACTAAACTACCACCTTCCTTGGCTTTCCATCATTCGGAGCTGGCTATTTTAAATAACCGGAAAACCATGCTCTTGTCAACTGCTGCTTGGCGGTAGACTTAGAGAAGATGGTGGTAGCTAGCCAGGTAGATGTATGCTTTATTTTGTAGGTACAGAGGGTACTGCTTGTTCAAAGTGCAATTTTCCCCTGAGTAGAACAAGCAAGAAACTCTAGGGGTTGCTCTCTGGTTATGTCCAAGGATATTTATCATCTAAATAGTCTGATATTTTATAATATGCTTTCTTAATGAGTTTCTGTTTTGTAGTAAGGAAGATTTTATGCCAACAAGAACCTTATTGAAAAAGCGTATTCATAACCCCCTTGAATGAATCACTGACGAGGAGGCGACTTGTGTATTTTTTTTTCTATACTTAAACTTCTAAGTACAATTGATATTTATTTACTTTGTATTAGTATGTAAGTTGAATGTACATTTTGGATAGATTTTGGTGAACAATAAAGATATATAAGTAAAAAACGGATGCGTCAGGGGATCATTGAGGTCAAGCGCTTACCCGTCGGACATTAAAATCTGAATATCTATTTTAGAACAATTCTATCACGCGGTGACCTGAAGGAACCTGCTTTGCAAGCAATAAGAATCCAGCTGAATCCAAAACTTGGCCTTTAATAAATATAGGAGTATTATTGAACGTAAAATTGTGCGCGTGTCTCGCTGCCAGCCTTCGACACACCGGCAGCAACGTGACGATGATGGTGATGTGTACTTGAGGAGGTTGTGGGTTATGGGTTAATAATTACGCCTAGACCGCCTCCGTGGCTCAATGTAAACAACATAGGGTTTACGAATCGGAGGTCACGGGTTCGATCCCCAGCGGGGTACATGTTTAGTACTCGGTTTGGTTAGTGGTAGGGCATTTTAAATGTCCGCCTGGCTAGCTACCACCATCTTATCTAAATCTGCCGCCAAGCAGCAATTTTAATAGTATTGTTGTGTTCCGGTTGTCAGAGATAAGATAGCCAGTTCCCCAAATATTTGGGTTTCCGGGTCAGTACGCTTCCACCTTTGGCCTCATCTTCACTTAACATCAGGTGTGATTGAGGACAAGTGCTAACCCTTTGTGCATAAAAAAAAAAACCACTAAATCTTTTTATTGTTTATGAATCGTAATTTAATAGTATTTAATAAAAACCTAAAACAAAGAAAACACACTTTTTACAAAATATTCGCTATTGTAAATATTCGCTATTATTAAGATGAAGATGGTGGTGATAGGTGGATGATGGGTGGATTATGGAATTAGAAAAGTACATACCCATAAGGGTTTAGGAGGAATCCATAAAAACTGGAACTTGGAGAAAACACTGCACTGCCTGTGAACCGACTGACGAATGAGTCAGAACTCAGAAAACAATGGTCAGAATTTGAATTAAAATCCATTTTAAATGATGACACAAAAATGGAATTCAAAGGAGGCGAGCGAAGAAAAAAGGCAGCATGACATCAACGGAGGTGGCACCGTTACACGCGATGGGCGATATCCAATTATGCGAACGTATGAATGATTGTATGTTTGTAGCTCAATCACGGCGAAACGAAAGCGGATTTGGATGAAATTTGGTATATAGGTAGAACATGCCCTGGATTAAAACATTGGATATTTTTTATCCCGATAAAGTGAGTAGTACCCACGGGATAAACAAATTAAACATATCCGCGTTAAACTTATTCCATGCAGGCGAAACTGGACCTGGATGGTTTCTTTGATTTATATTAGCACAATTAACTTATAACTTTCTTGGGCTTTTTCTCAAAGGAAGACTGTAAATTGTAAACGCCTTGTTTCGTCAAAACGCTGAGTGTAAAGTTTGCCCATGAAAGAATTATTGATTGAATGGTTGAGTCGGAATTGTAAATCAGACTCATCAGCACATACTCCCCCAACTTCACAGGTGTCTCTCGCCCCCACCGCTACCTCCTTATGGTGCACCCAGAGGAGACGTACATGAATGACCTGATCAACCAGACCTTGAAGTACTTCGGCATCAACCGTCCGGGGCCCGTCAACTTCCTCTCGCGCTACGAGGAGTATTACTACGTGCTAGATGGCTCGGCCAACGATCAGTTGAAGCTGTTCTTTGCCCAGGAACCGCCTCCATATCTAAAGGTAACTATTACATATTATTATTATAGACACAGTTCGGAATAGGCAGATTGACTATCCTTACAAATTAAATTCTCGTAAGATCAAAGGTAATCTAATTCGCAACTTACATAAAATCACGGACATCACTGATACGACAGTCGAACGAAGTGAAGTTAGCAACAGGAACTCATCTAACTTCACTATGGACCTCGGTGTGTTGGCGGTTTTCGGGTTATTTAAATTGGCCTAACCCAAAATCCTACAACTGAAACATACATAAATACATAACGTCACGACCTGCATATCTCAAAATGGGGTGGTCAGACATATCCCAAACAATAGTGTTTTGTTCCAAACGAGTTTAATGCTTAAAACAACATCCACGTTTCACCTTATGAAATATACAGAAATGCACACGTGGCAGGAAGTGAAACGTCCAAATCTAAAGATGTTATTTGGTGGAAAGTCCCTTAGTCGCCTTTTACGACACCCACGGGAAGACATGGGTTGGTTCTATTCTATTTGAATGTGGAAACCAGCTTAAGTGATTTAGTGACCTTTGTTTAGTATTTCGAACATACTAAATTATTATAGTAGGACTTATAGCCTGTCAAGGCCTTTGACAATTGTTTGTCTCTTTCTCTCGCCCCTTCTCACTCCGGCAATCAACGCGACAACATCGCGCTCTGTATATTTTAGATATAAGAATTGGAATAAACCCGAATTGTGCAATTAACAAAGTGTTTCATGTAAGTACACCATCCCAGGAACCTAATAAACATAACATTAACTGGTTCTTCGAGCCGGAGTTATACATAACAACCTTGTTTAATAAAACATAAAAAAAGTTTATTGACTCAAACTTAGGGTAAGTTACAAACAGCGAATTAACGAATTAGGAGGTACATAACAAATACACTTAAGCACTATTAATGTGCCCTGCTCCTTAAACTAAGATTGCTCTTGTATTTTAAGAAGCAGTGTTCGATCCTGGCATTGTTATTATTATAGTAACCATCCATCCAGATTGACAACATTATAGATACTTAATAAGTTAATTTTTAATTAATTGTATATAGGTAATGAATAAAAAAAACAAGAAAATATTATTAAATAAGTTGCGTATGAGTCTAAAACTTATAAAACGAAATATTAACTTCCCAATATTACTCTTCTGGTATTGAGTTGAGTTTGTGTGCGAACATATATGCGAGCGTGCGTGCGTGTATGTGTGTGTGGGTATGTGGGTGCGTTTACACAAAGTCACTAAGTCATTTAAGGGGCAATGTATACGCTTTTATAATAAGGTTCCAGTGGACATTCAAAATTTACCTTTAAATCTGTCTGGATGATAAGCAAGCATGGACATAGACCGCTCGGCGATATTCAGCCTAATTATACAATGTAATATAATTGTATCCCAAACTTATTTAAAAGAGCAACCCTTGAGTTTCTTGCTCGTTCTTCTCTGGGGAGTCTGCTTTGCGAATGAGGAATAATGTCAATAATTTTAATATTAAGATAAAAAATGTGACGTTTTCAAGTGATAATCTTTATCCTACGAAATAAATATTTTTTGACTTTGACTTGACTTGACTTTGACTTTGTGGGAGGAGGGGGGGGGGGTGTAGGGTGTGTGCGCATGTGCATTGATGTATATAGATACATAGTGTATATTAAGAATAATTTACTAGGCGACTGTCAATAATTAATTTGTGTGTACAATCATCAACCCTCCCCACTCCCCAGGACTTCTCCAGCCGCATATACATGTACGAGCGGCTTCGTGACGAGATCCTGTTCCTGCGGCGCGACATACCGCTCAACATGATCATGCTGGACTGCGGGCCCGTCAATGACGTGTTGTGGGACATAGACAACGGGCTGCGCCAGTACATTGTCGATCACTTCATACAGGTCAATAGGAAGTGGAACAGAGCGTAAGTATTCTTGACATATACTTACCAACATATTGGTTCTTTACTTTTGGAGTTTTTTTTCTTCGTTAATCATATGTACCAATTTCTGCGATTTTCAAATCTATATCCAAATTTGTTTTTTATTTGGAAAATGGAATATTATTTCAAGGTTTCACATGAAATATTTTTTTAATTTCTGGGCTAAATCACATAATAAAAAAAATTTGAACAGAGCTCTTTTCATGTGCTTCCCATAATCATTTCTTAGATTCGCTGAAACGTTTATAAAGCGGTTACTTTTAAAAATTAACGCAGCCTATACTTAACTTCATGTTATTCGATAATACACACAAAGTTTAGCTAAATTTGGATTTGCCGTTCCCAAAAAAAATCCTGGCTGCAGCATCAGTTCATGTCTATCATATAAAGGTATTGTCATCAGAACTGAACGAGTATGAAAAAATTCAGCTCCTTAAGTAAACGCGAAATGGTTCTAACTTAACTAGCAAATTTTGAAAGGGACAACTTACGAACATTACAAGATATATAAAAGCTTGTAAAAAAGAACACATTTTGAATCAAACTTCAAACTTAACTTTCAAACTTCAAGTATTTATTTCAAGGTAAGATACATGATATCATTTGTTGAATGTCAATTTAAATCTATTGGAAATAAAAATAGGGCTTAAGCATTTTTCGGTCAGTCAGTATGTCCAAGCTACTACCGCTTCGGTAAGGGAAATCGTCTGTGGGAAAAAAAGCGGCGCAAGAAACCCACAGGATCATTTTTCTTTTCCTTTTTCTTTATATATATAAAAGTATACAACTAATACAATTTTATAATTTTTGGGAGCTGGGCGAAGTATACCAAGCGTTTTTGTCATTCAGGCAGTCACTGATTTTGTAATAACCTTTTTTTGTTAATGTTGTTTTGACATGGTTTTTAAATTGTTTTTCATTTAGATTAATGATATTCTCAGGTATAAGGTTATAAAAGCGTATACAACGAATAACAAAGATAACATTGTAGTATATGCAACGTGTACGAGGAGATGGCGGCCAGAGCGTCCGAGACCCCAGAAACGACCGCCCAGCTGATGGAGCTCATCAACTACATCCAGGACTGCCGCGACTGCGCCATGTTCGATCTCAAGGAGAAGTCGCGCACCACAGCCGAGCACGTTCTGTTCCTCATGCAGCACGCGCATCTCAATTGTAAGTAGGCGACAGGACAGTGGATAGGGTGGTTGAGTTGGTGGAGTTGATTATCATCCACAACCCCGCCTCCTCACTCCCCCCATTTTAATTCTTATTGTAATTAAGCTGAGATGAACAATGTTACACAGCGCCTACTGAAGGTACCCTACCTGACTATTGCTACCTTGGATCCAATACTAATTAAAGAAAGTAATAGGATGTTTAAAGCTCGGCCCACTGCTTTGGTATACACCACGGACTGAGCTTACGAACCCGAAAGACGTCAGGGACACCGGTGACACTAGACCCGTACTAATTTGCAGTAATAACTTTATTATCTCCCTTGTCATTTGAGAAATATCAGTCATCTCTCGTATATCATTAAGAATAAGAAAAGAATAAGAATTGTTTACTGCCTCAGATCTTACAATCTTAGATTACAGGTCAATCTTTTAATCTACCATCTGCCTTCCTACATCTCATGCTCATTGTACTTGTTTTTTCTAGTCGAAGACATAAACCTCAACACCCGCGTATTCCTCTGGCCTCTCGATATGGAGGAAACCATAGATCTGACTCTGAAGACGCTCAACACCAAGAAGACAATGGCCGAGGACAAGCTGCGAAGCCGGAAAGCGATCTTTGAAGAGAAGCTTAAGAAGCATGAGAAAGAGTTGGAGCTGTTCCGGAGATTTGATCCTCCACTCCTCACTATCGACCTTCTTAAGGAGGTCGTTGGGAAAGTCGACGAGATATTAAATAATTTGATGGTGAGTCTATGTTTCACTTTCTACAACTTTATAGAAAGGCGATGGGGCAATTACAGAATAGGTGCTGTTATTGTCCTTCTCTAAATACAAATATAACGTGCGAGTTTTATTACCGAAGGTAAAAAAATGGGGCATATTAGGTAAGTGAAATAGAAGATATTGGCATAGGTAGTTTAATTGTATTTTTTTTTAACCATCATCGGATAAAGCGTTGTCATTCACAGTCATTCATTACAGTCGTTATAAAAATTACTACAAGGTTTTCTTCAAAATTTGACCTACGAGGATACAGAGAAGTTATCTACTGTCTTAAAGTATATTGATGGAGAAGATATATATATTGAAGAAGTATTGATCTTTAAGCATAGATTTATTCTGTATATCTACTTTATTTATAGATTTTTAGCATATATCTATATGATTATATTATTTTAAGTCATAGAAGCCCTAACTTCGCCTGAAACACAGGATTTTCCTAGTTCAGGCACTAGTGTTACATTTGCAATTAAGTATTATTATGTAGATTTTTATGTTTTAATGTACCATAAGAATTAGATATTCTTGCTTTATTGCACATAAAAAAACATGTTGACAATCAGTTGGAAATATTGTACAAAGGTGAGCTTATCTCTAATAGAGATCTCTTCCAGCCAACCTCAGTGGTGGTTAGAGCATTGTGCGGGACGGTGAACAAAAAGTGCAGTTATGGGATGACTAATATACTATACATATATGTATATAATATTATATGTTATTTGTGATTTTTTTTTTTATAATAAATTGTATTATATTATAATAAGTTGTTTATAATTATTGTACATACATATAATGTAAATAAATTATATATTAATTAGTAATATAGATAATTAAATTATATTTACATACATATACATAAGATTAATAAATATATTTGATTTGACGGTCGAGTTTGTAGCCCATTCCACATAATTACTAAGTGAATAAAAAAACTTGGAGAAAATATGAGTTCCAAATAAATTTCGCATGATAGGCGGCCTGCGCAACCGTCGATGATTATTTTATTATTATTATTATTAAGAGCCCATGGTGTCCCACTGCTGGGCAAAGGCCTCCCTCATCTGTTTCCAATCGTTTCTGTTCTTGGCGAGCACAAACCATCCCTTATCAAAACTGTCAAGCTCGTCTCTCCACCGTTTTCGCGGTCTGCCCCGTTTGCGTCTGGCGTCGATGATGGTTTTGAAAAAAAAAATCAATTACCTATGCCAATAATTTCTATTTCACTTACCTAATACGCCCTATTTTTTTCCATACGGTAAAAAAACTCATCCGGTTTTTTTTATGCACAACGGGTTGGTACTTGACCTCAATCACACCTGATGTTAAGTGAAGATGAGGTCGAAGGTGGAAGCGTACTGACCCGGAAAACCCAATACATTTAGGGGACTGGCTATCTTATCTCGTACAATTAACATTGTTGCTTGGCGGCAGATTTAAATAAGATGGTGGTAGCTAGCCAGGCGGACATTTAAAATGCCCTACCACCAACCAAACCATGTATCCCGCGACCTCCGAATCGTAAACCCAATGTTGTTTACATTGAGCCACGAAGGCGGTATATGTCGTAGGCAGATAGTTAAATTAGGCATTTCATGAAATGCCGAGGTGGATCATAATGTATTGAGGATATTTCCTGCATTATTGGTAACTGCGCTACCTTACTGCGTGAGGCTCCTCGTTAGTATTCAAAGCAACCTAATACAACTTAATCAACCCGCTCTGAGAAGCACAGTTTTCTGTACTACCGGAAATGCGCGCCATATATTTATCATACGAATAAACTCCGTAAAATAGATAATTCGGTAAACTGTATTTTCCCATAACTAGGTAAATCCTGAACTATTATTTGGACATTTGCCCTTATCGGGATACGAACTCGCAGCTATTTTTTTTTAATTAGACGAGAACAGGTTAAATCTAGTAGTAAATATGTAAGTTCTTTCCTATAACTGCTTTGACCCTTTTTTAACCAACTTCCAAAAAGAAGATGTTACCGTATTTTTCGGGATTGAAAATCCGACAATGTTTTAGTGGTTTTTACACAGCTAGTGATTTTTTTTTATGCACTACGGGTTCGTACTTGACCTCAATCACACCTGATGTTAAGTGAAGATGAGGTCGAAGGTGGAAGCGTACTAACCCGGAAACCCCAACACATTTGGGCGACTGGCTATCTTATCTCTGACAACCGGAACACAACAATGTTATTAACATTGCTGCTTGGAGGCAGATTTAGATAAGATGGTGGTAGATAGCCAGGCGGACATTTAAAATGCCCCACCACCAACCAAACCGAGTACTTAAACATGTACCCCGCTGGGGATCGAACCCGCGACCTCCGATTCGTAAACCCAATGTTGTTTACATTGAGACGGAGGCGGTTAGATAGGTAACCAAGCACGACGTTTTAGTTTGACAACTGTGAGTGTTTAAACCAAAGAATTGATATATTATTTAAATAGTTAATAGTTCTGATCGAGTATTTAGTAGGGCAAGCCCGGCTTTTGGATTTATATGAAGGTACCGTCACTGGTATTTTTTATGTAAGTACCGCGACATCTCCGACCTTTTATTTGAACGGGTATACCGCCAGTTTGGTACTGTATTTTGATGGAGATCTGATGGTGAGCTCCGAAGATAAAGAACGGAGCCCTAATAAAGTCGATTAATTCTTCTGCCGGTTCAATTATTTAATATTTCAATAACAGGAAGACAAGTACGAAGCGGATGACATAATCAACGAGGAGCAACTCCTCGACCAGGAGGTGTCGGTGTACTTCAGCCTCCAGGTGATGCTGGCCAGCGTGGACCCCTTCCACAAGCTGTGGCACATTGCACTGGACTTCTACGAGGGATATGAGAAATGGTGAGCGAAGGCAATCAGGTCTGACGGCCCTCGATTGTTTCATACATCTCGTGGAGGTTTCAACCAAAAAGAGACCGATCGCCTTCAATTTAAAAATTAAAAACAACGGAGAGTTTTACATACCCGTCGAAGCCCGGAAACACTCGTATTAAAAATATCAAATTCTTGAGTACCAGAATGCGGCCACACGTACGTACAGTAGCGTACAAGTGTCGGGACACGAAGGCCAGCGTAGAAGACGCTCCATACTTTGCGGTGTGTCACACAAGCACCGAATTTCGTCATTGTACCCCAACTTGGACATGTTCTCTCGGCATTTATCGACCCTGTACGCAGTCTAATGAGTGACATCCATACGGGCCACTTCATCGTGACCCGATGGAAGCGTCTCAGCACGTGGAATAAAGATCGGTAGTGAGAGCTCTTCCCACAAATGAACGCGAGATTTAAAATAATAATAATAATATCCTTAGACATACACATAGCGCCATCTAGTTCCACAGTACCTCTATTATGAGTTTTGGAACGATACTCGCTAGCGACTATAGTAAGTCATTTATGTATGAAATTATGTACAGCGTCTCTAGCGGTTACTACACTGAACTAAAATGGCATTATGAGTTGTCATTTGTCACTACTCTGTTGCCGTTATAGGCTTGTATTGTGGATACCAGATGGTTGATATACTACATAAATACATTTTTTTTTGTGTAAATAAATACTTATTATAAATGAAAACATTCATAACTCGGGTACACATGTCCGTATTCATCACACAAACATATGGCCCTAGCGGGATTCGAACCCGCAACCTTTTGGTATAGTGGTCAGAGTTGCTAATCACTACACCAAGAATAAGAATAGTTTATTATGAACGTCACAACACGATACAAAAACAAAGAAGTAGTAAATTATAGCTAAAACAGAAATACAATTATGAAGAAGATCCCGACAATGCTGTCACGTGTTGCGGCGTGCACAAATGGGTTAGCACTCAGCTCATGCTGCGACGAATCACAGCGCTGGTTTTCAGTGCCCCCAAATGGCCAGTGACGCACGGACGCCACGAGAGGTATGAGTATCAAACAGGTCGTCAACGGTTTAGAGGCATCTTTTAGCTAGGCAACAAGGGCAAGGAAAGTATTCCTGCTTTTTAAGCGACTACGCGCCGGTTGCTCGCCGTGGAGGGGGCAGCACGCGCCTGCGCGAACGGTCACACATCCAAGGACCTGAACACGCCTAACGCTGCTTAAGTTTGCAAATGCGCCATGGGTGTTCCAAGTCAAGAAACAAGCCAAAACTTTGTTCAAATATACTATCACACACAAATAATTGTGTGTGATAGTATATTTGTACTCATAAGAGTACAACTATTTCTTTAGGTACCACGGCCCATTCCTGGGCTTGGATGCGGAACAGATAGCCGAAGACGTAGAGGCATGGTGGAAGATGCTCTACAAGTTGGGCAAACAGCTGTTCGAGTATCCCGGTGCTAAACGGATAGCTGACATGGTCCGCAATAAGGTGGAGAAGTTCAAGGTTCTGCTGCCGGTGTTGTGCGCTATCTGCAACAAGGTACGTGCTCTTATTGTATTCCCATCATCATAAGCGTGTTGCTGTATAGTGCTCCACTGTCCTCATGGAGTCATTAAGCCAATTTCTTCAGTTCGTCTGTCGGGCCACCAAGCGTATGATCCATTGAATATGCTACGATGTTGTTATATCTTATATCTGTACTAATATTTTAAAGAGGTGCTGTGGTTTCGGCACTTAAAAGGAATAGAGACAACCAGAAGTTGAAAGCTCACCTTGCTTGTCTTATCTTTAATAATCGGAAAACTTAGATGGTGGTACCTATTCTTGCCCTCTCACCGATGAAACCGAATTCTAAACATGTGCCCTGCTAGAATTCGCACCCGCGACCTCTTTTGTAAACCATAAGTTGTTTACGTTTAGCCACGGCGGCCATTACGAGCTATTGAATCTTGATTGTGCATCACCGTCATCGCAGGGCATGCGCGAGCGCCACTGGGCCCGCATCAGTGAGCTGATCGGCGCCGAAGTGGTGCACGAGCCGGAGACAACCCTCGCCGACATGGTGGAGCAAGGGGTCCACGTGTACGCCAGCCAGCTAGAGGAGATCGAGCAGTACGCCTCCAAGGAGTACTCGCTGGAGAAAGCGCTCAACAAGATGAAAGAGGAGTGGCAAGGAGTCAAGTTTGAAGTGGTCCCGTATAGGTAAGATCGACGGTTTATAGGTCACACTGTTGGCAAGCAAATGCGAATAGATTTTTTTATTGAACCAACTTTATTTCATTGGGAGATTGTCAGTGGGAAGCTTAAATTACGCGATTATGCATGAAGGTCGGGAGTTGCACAGCGGTACATATGATGAGTTCATTTTCCCTGACGACTTATTTACCCAGGGACACCGGTGTGGGCATCCTGACCGGCTTGGACGACATTCAGCAACAGTTAGATGATCACATCCTCAAGTCGCAGACCATGCGCGGCTCGCCTTATGTGAAGGCATTCGAGGCCGACATGATCTCCTGGGAGGAGAAGCTCATCAGCATGCAGGATATCTTGGATCAATGGCTCCAGGTTAGTACACGGTATAGTAACTAACTAACTAAGTTAATTTTGATGGCGCCTCTTCATTACTATATATCGAGTCCGTGGACAAGGGAACAAAATTAATATATTGTGTTAATAGAACTAGTATTCTGGGTTTGCTCGGGAAATGAACTGTCCTCGAGATTAATCTCGAATTAATTAATGATTAATTAATTAATTATGTTTAAACATACAAAATGCAGCATTTGCATTGAGCAAAAGGCGAATTTAACAAAACCATTCTTCTTAATGCCTCCAGTGTCAAGCCACCTGGATGTACCTCGAACCTATCTTCTCATCTGAGGACATCATGCGCCAAATGCCGACGGAGGCTCGCAACTTCCGTGACGTAGACAAGGAGTGGAGGACTATCATGACCTCCACGCAAAAGAACCCCATGGTTCTTGACGCCACTGATTTCCCCAACCTGCTGAAGAAGCTGAAGTATAGCAACGCGTTGTTGGATGATATCCAGAAGGGATTGAACGATTATTTGGAGAAGAAGAGGCTGTTCTTCCCCAGGTATGTTTTTACCATACTTTAATTAGAAGTAGGTTATGTCCCGACTTTTAAAACTACCTTAAATCTTCGGTCAATGATTTAAGTACAAATGTTGATTACTTCTTCCTTTTATCCCCACTCTTGGGGCACACCCTCCTCTCACTAGGAGAGGGTATGGGCCGTAATGCACCGCACAGACCCTCGAGCTCAGTAGCAGTATAGTGTTTTCCAGTCATCTCAGAAGGCCAATGACTTGGCGTAACGACTTGACAATAGTTTCTTAACTTCGGTAATCGTTACTGGACTATGAAGTCTAGTAATACAACTCGGTCGTATTGCAATGTAGTCATTTTGTAAGTTAATGATTTTACAGCTATTGTTTTACAACCTCGTTATTACGTTAATCAAGCCATTTTGTAATCTAGTCATTCTGCAACCCGGTCAATTATGAAATCCAGTAAATTTGCAACTGAGGGGTTATGATCTGGACCTTAACATTTCAGGTTCTTCTTCTTGTCCAACGATGAGCTCCTGGAGATCCTGTCCGAGACGAAGGACCCTATGCGCGTCCAGCCCCACTTAAAGAAGTGCTTCGAGGGCATATACACGCTGGAATTCAACGCGGCCAAGGAGATCACCGGCATGGCCTCCGCTGAGGGAGAGATTGTCAACTTGTCCTCGTCGATACAGCCGGCTGATGCAAAGGTAGGTAATCACAAGTCCGTGCTCGGGTTCTAGCATCAATCTTTATCGTATACACAACAAAGACATTGGTGTCGATTCGGATGTACATCAACTAAACTAAAACCAATTTTGGAGAGGTGCCGTCGCATCATACTGTTCCAGGGAGAAAGAGACAGTACTACTTTAAAACTGGTTTTAGATTAGTTGGTGTACATCCGAATCGACACCAATATACCACGAAGGAAAAACCTTGAACCTCTTTAGCCGAGTGTAGGAACTGTAATTTTATAATATTAAGGCCTTACACGTTTCAACGAGGCCCCCTGTGACGTAAACGTTTCTATATATTACGAAGGGCGAACCGTAGATGTTGTTTCAACTATTAAACTGTTAATGTAATATAAAGTTTCAAAGGCTTATGTATACATATGGACATAAACAGAAGCATCTGGGTGATCCCATTTGGAATAAAGGGTGTGACGTTATGTCCCCCTGCCACGGGTTTTTTTTAATATATTTTTGTTGTTGTAAACCTACAGCATGTATTTAAATATAGTATTATAATAACTGTAATAATTTAACTATATTTTTCTCATTTCAATGTTATTGAATTCATAATGTTTTGGACATTTATATCGGATTTGAGATTTATATTTGATTTGACATTTATATTTAATTTGACTTATCATACTTGCTATTATAAATTGAAGATTACTTTAATGTTAAGCACATTTGCCATAGCTGACATATAGTCCCAATTTTTCATATTTATACAATATGTTAAGTCTTGTCACCCATGAATGTTAGACACCCGTTAGGACTTTCATATCAGTTTTGAAATTTGTATTTGTTTTATATTTCATTTGGCATGTAGTTATTTATACAACTTTAGTATATTTTGCACGCTACGAAGGCAAGTCATAGTGGTAAACGCAATCGTTACATAATATAATAGTTTAATTCTGTTTCTGTATACCTGTGATTATGCAAATAAATAAATTATAATTATGTAACTTACTGTAATGCCAATAAACAGTTTACACCTAAATGATTTACAAATTACGAGCGAAAAATGTTAATGATAAAATAAAGAAAATTCTATTATGACAAAGTTTTGTCATATTGTTTAGGGTAAAGTGTCTATGTAATCAGCTACAATCAGTTTCCGAACACACGGGATGCTTGTTGAGAACAAGTCAATCTCCTCATGCCTTCTACACACCTCATTCATTTGGGTAATTGTTCTATAAAACAACGAATTGCGTTGGCAATTAGTATGTGCAGTTGGCGGACAGAGGAGCCTTCTCGTCCGAGTAAATCTAGATGGAACATATATGCTTGTCGTAGATGGGCGGGTGGGCGTTGCTAGCGACCGGGACGGTGCCAGTTGCGTGGTAAAGGGTGGCTCGGGCAATAGCGACATTATTGCAAGCTACTATAGGAGAATAGACAACGTATTCACATTCGATTATCATCATTGAACCCGAGATGCTTACTGGTGAAAAGTAAACATATGCACGTCCCTCATGCCATACAACTTGGCCCTCGCGTGCAGTCTGTGGAATTCAACCGGACCTAGTCTATAATTCCTCCTTGCTCAAATCCCATGATCAACTTCTTATTTAACTAATGACTCGCCGGATTCTTCCACGCGTCGGTGATAGTAGGTAATCAGAACCACTCACAGTCGTTGATGTGTTCAGTGGAGCTCCGACTCCTTTGAAGGCTGGTAGCAAAGTTCCCGCCATTTTCGATGTGCTGACCTTATATTACCGTTAACGTCGTCACGGCGCCGTTTAGTTCCCATAGCAAACAGCGTATTATGATGGTCAGTTGACCGTCCAAATTATAAATTCCATCGTTAATTTATCGCGATCTACGACATGCTTACATTACTTAGGAGTTATAATGTTATATGGAGTGTTCTTGCTTATGGCTAAACTGCAAAACTAAATATGTTACCGCAAACTCCAGTAAACACAGTGCCTACCCCACAGGGCATGGTCGAGCGCTGGCTCCAGCAGCTGGAGCACCAGATGATCGTAAGCCTACGTGACGTGGCGGCCGAGGCCATCACCGCCTACCCCATCAGCAAGCGCGAGGAGTGGGTGCTGGTGTGGCCCGGACAGATAGTGCAGGCCGGCTCCTGTGTGCAGTACACCGCAGAGGTAATCACGCGAATTCGAAAAGAGATAACCGTAACGTATAACAATTACAATACAATACAATACAGTACAGTACAGTACAGTACAGTACAGTACAATACAATACAATACAATACAATACAATACAATACAATTTGAACTTTGCTGCCCCACCGGCCATCAGCTATTCGAGCTATTTCCCTGTCCACTGCCAGTTCAAATTGCCAATCCGATGGGTTATAAATTAATAAATAAAAGGTATTTATTCACCACAAAGTTAATTTAACAGGTAATTAATTTATAATAAATTAGGTCAAACTGTGATGAAAAGGTAGGGACTCAGCAGATTTGCTGATTTTCAGTCCCCCCCAAGTAGAGTAGTTGCTGCCACCAAAGAATTAATTATTATTACTCTATGAATAAATTTAAACATTAACTAATAGTAAACAAAAACAAAAATCTATATCTAAAATCAACTCAAAAACAACTGCAAGTGATAAACCTTAAAAAGCTAGACACGAAAAGGTATCATACAGGTAGGTATTTGGAAAATTTTCAATACTTATGTGTGATTGTGCGAGTCCTAGGGGTTTCTTTATTCCTGATTCTATCACGTATTAAAACTCCGAGCGTAGTTCTCACCATAGCTCGGTACGTGACCTTGAGCTTTCTTATGAGGCCCATAGTGAGAGACCAATATCAAGGCCATATACTGGCGAGCGAGGAGGGTTGGAGGGCAGCGGCCTCCTTCTGCGAGGCAGTCATGTTCCAGATGGAGGCCGCAGAGCGGGATCGGGAGAGGGCCGATCCCGCTCGCAGGAGGCGACGTCGGGGGGCCGGCAACGCTCTCTAGCCCCCCCTGCACGTCGCCCGAGGGTTGCGGGCGGCTACATTTCGGGGCGATGTAGTCGTCGGACGCGACTCGAGAGAGGATGACACCCCCCGGAGCGACCGGGGGGGTGTCGTCGCATCGGGCCCTGCCGCCCTTCATACCGCTCGCTGATCGCGGTGTGAGGCACGACAGCGCCCCCTACGGAGGGTGCGCAGGACCGCCTATGCGTTCCCAGGTCCTCCCTACTGCCGAAGAAGGTCGCCGCGGGGTTTTAGTGGGTATCCCTCCCGTCAGGGAGGGGAGTCCCACATAACCGTCCCTCAGGCGAGCGGTAAGCGTAAAGCATTTCCCCGCGAAAAAAAAAGGGCCATAACTCATCGCTAGTAACACATTGATTAAAGACTTTCGCCTTCAAGCACTGAGATATTTAATGGTAGGGGATTACTTGTTGCAATGGTACCGTTGAATTGTCTACGACTTGTATTCTAACAAAGTTTCATTAAATTGCAGGCTATAGAAGCGATCGAGGCCCACGCCCTCAAGGAGTTGGTGTTGCGCTGCACAGAGCAGATCACCGGCCTCGTGTACCTGGTGCAGGGCGACTTGGACCCTGGCAACCGCATCACTGTAGAGGCTCTCATAGTGTTGGACGTCCACGGTAATGTCTTGTACGAACTAGCCCCCCTTGGGATGAATTTCTATAACGTTAAATGCTGTCGATTCATTTCGCGCAGTTGATAGGGGATCTGTATACCGCGAACAGTTGACAGACAATCGGTTGTAAGAGTCGAAGCGCCTAGCGTTTCTCGTTATGGTCCTTACCCATGAAATTCACGTTTTGTATGAAGAATTTCATTAAGACTGTTTTCTCCATACAAACATTTTGGATTTTTTTTTGGGAACGGCTAATCCAAATTTAGCAAAACTTTGTGTGTATAATCGGATAACATTAAGTTAAGTATAGGCAGCGTTAATTTTTAAACGTAACCGCTTTATAAAAGTTTTAGCGAATCTATGAAATTACATGAAAAGAGCTCTGTTCAATTTTTTTTTATTATGTGATTTAGCCCAGAAATTAAAAAATATTTCATTTGAAACCTTGAAATAATATTCCATTTTCTAAATAAAAAACAAATTTGGATATAGTTTTGAAAACCGCAGGAATTGGTACATATGATTAACGAAGAAAAAAAACTCCAATTTCATAGGTAAAGACCCAATAGAAACGTTTGACATTTGAGTTGCGTCGTTTCAATATTATAACATCGGTGTGAACGAGCTACACAAACTCCTTTGCAGAGTCTGCACGCCTGCAGATACAGATTTGAATAAGCCAATTTTGGCCGCCGTAATGGCGGTAGTTTATTAAATGGCGTTGTGTTTTAACTGGTTCTGTGATTCAACGTTGTTTAAAGTTTACAAACTCAGCTGGTCGTACGGGACTGCCTTAGCGAGGGTCAAGTAGTTCAAATACTGTATTATCTTTGACAACCGTAACACAACATTGCTGTTTGGCAGCAGATTTAGATAAGATGTTGGTAGCTAGCCAGGCGGACATATAAAATGCCCTACCACCAACCAAACCGTGTACTTAAATATGTACCTCGCTAGGGATACAACCCGCGACCTCTGATTCGTAAACCCAATGTTGTTTAAATTGAGCCACGGAGGCGGTTAAAACCATTGTGTTTACCCAGAATAACTTTAAATATCAGAGGATCTCAAGAATAACCTGGACATAGGGCGGGAGCGAAGGTCGTTTTCGGTGAGAAGCAATATGTTCGCTCGAAGATTTGCTCGATGTACAGAACACGTTTGTGTCAACCATGACCATTAAGGAACAGTAGATTGGAGAACAAGCTTAAATTACTCTTTTCAAGGCGTCCTGTCAATCATTTTACACGAGCTGTCTATGGGTGAGATATACGCAGAAGACCTACAGCGCCTTACGAATCCAGAACCAGAACGCTTTAACGCTTCTGACATGTAAATATGTATCGTCCGTATTCATCATACAAACATTTGCCCCTAGCGGGTTTCGAACCTGTATTCTTTTACTTTGCAGTCAGGGTTTCTAACTGCTACACGAAACGATCGTCTATCTGTCACTATCTTGTCTAAGGCTGCCGCCAATGATATTTATACAAACTTATGTCCCGGCTGTATAAGCATAGCCAGTAACAACTGTTGGGAGTTCCGGATGAGCGCTCTTCCACCTTCGGCCTCATCTTCACATCAGGCGTGGTTTTTTAGCCGTTACACTAATCGTCTAGTCCCAAACTAAGCAAAGCTTGTACTATGGATACTAAATAACGAATAAACATACATAAATATTTATATAAACATCCATGACTCGGGAATAAATGTTTGTATTCATCATACAAACATTTACCCCTCGCGGGATTCGAACCCGCAACCGTTGGTCAGGACAGGGTCACTATCCACTACACCAATCGGTCGTCATCGGATTGAGGAAGCGTTGATCCGTTATGAATTAAACCACGTTTCTAGGGCGCTCCATAATCGAGGAGATGGTGGAGAAGAACGTGCTAGACACGACCGACTTCAACTGGATCTCCCAATTACGGTACTACTTCAAAGGCGAGAAGATGACATGCAGCATGATCACGACGGACGTAGACTACGGGTTCGAGTATCTCGGCAATATTGGCAGGCTTGTCGCGACGCCGCTCACTGACCGGTGCTTTAGGTAAATGTTTCCTTGTACTGTTTTAGTACTGGTTTAGGTTCCAAGTTGCTCTGCTCAAGGGATAGCTGAAAATCAGTGTTTTGCTCAATGAGCAATCTAATACACTGAGCTATGACGACCCATTTGTACTGCTGCAGCACACACATGCGTTAGTGTTACAATATTATGTTATTGTTGTAGATGTGTTACCTTATCTGTGTATCAATATGTATAAGCTAAATGTATGTGTGTGACTGTGGAAACAAATAAAGGCTTTATCTATCTATCTATCTATCTACTGTCGTCCGACATGTGTTGTGTCGTGAGTGAGATGTAGTCCAGTCAAGATATGCATATTTAGGGGTACACCCCTAAATAAATAAATTAATTAATATTCTTGGACATACACACAATGCCATCTAGTTCCACATTAAGCAACTATAGGTTTGTGTTGTGGATACCAGATGGTTGATATACTAAACAAATACATTTTTTTTGTAAATAAATACTTATTATAAATGAAAACATCCATAACTCGGGTACACATGTCCGTATTCATCATACAAACATATGCCCCTAGCGGGATTCGAACCCGCGACCTTTTTGTATAGCATTCAGAGTTTCTAACCACTACACCAAACAGGTCGTCGTGATAGAAAAGGAACAGCAAATGCGACCACCACGAGAGGTTGGGTCATTATTTTTATCCGATTTTCAAAAGACGCAGATCCGCAATTCATTGCCACCGATTACTCCGAGACCGAATCACACGATTTGTATATTTCATCAAATTCTAATGATGTAGTATCTATGGGCGGACTGGAACTCCCCAAAAAACTGAAAAGATAATAATAATAATAATAATGTTTATTCAGAAAATGTTACATAATTGAAACTAAATATATTAGGCTATACTTAGTACCACTAATACAAAAGCCATAGCTGCCGAACTAGGTTTATGCAACCTGTATTTCAGCATACAATGCCCTTCCCCTGGAGATTAAACAGGATTAGCCAAGCGCACATAAAAATCGTTAACAAATAAAATTTTGTTGATAAATGAGTTACGCATAGCGGCACAAGGAAGATCGCCAATCCAGCAATAACCCCAATACATTCAACGACGCACGAGGCGCTGACGCTGCGAAATGTGAAGTGTCGACGGCACTCAGCAGAGCCGCCAAATTTCCACTATTGATTCATTCCGTATTCTTACTTCGAATTGGCAACTAGGTTAATTAGGCATTATAAGTATTTTTGTAATTTCTTTTAATTAAATTTATCCAAGTAATTTTGGTTTTTTTTCGGACCTCCGACCGCAGCGTACGTAATTGGCGCAGTCGGTAGGATACTCGCGGGTCGGTTCGCGAGCGGTAGAAAAATTCATAATCGAACATCGCGTTCGCGGGTCACCCGGGTGGCTATCAAGCACCATCACCGAGTATCCTGAATCTACGGAGCAGCTGCAGCCAGGAGGAGAATCCAGACTTCGATTTACGAAAGAAAGCTGAGATGAAATTTCTGTAAGTACACTTGAACCGCTCTCGTGTTGCTTCCCTTAGTCCTAGTTACTTCCATATTCCAAGATTTTTCACCCGAAAAACGTAAGGGACCGGGAACCTGCATCTCGTCAGGCTCGCCGGAACGTCATAGATTTAAATAGAGACTTTGATTTTAACTTAAGCAGTCTATTTGAGGTTAAGATGTCTCACGACCCGGACACAATCTACAAAGCCTTACGCATGGTACCGGAGTTCGATGGCAACCCTAATATACTTACACGATTTATTAATATCTGTGACCGAATAGTTGTACAGTATTTGAGCAATGCACCGGGTAGTGAACTATCTAATTTGTGCTTGTTAAACGGCATCCTTAATAAAATCACCGGGTCCGCTGCATGTACCATCAATTCAAATGGTATACCCGATAGCTGGGGAGGTATTAGAGCCGCCCTGATTAATAATTTTTCCGACCAACGCGACGAAACGGCCTTATACAATGACCTTTCATTAGCGACGCAGGGTAATAGGACACCTCAGGAGTTTTACGATCACTGCCAAACGTTATTTAGTACGATGATGACATATGTGACCTTACATGAGAACGTAACAACGACTATCGACGCAAAACGACTTTTATATAAAAAGGTAACAATGCAGGCATTCGTAAGAGGATTGAAGGAACCTTTAGGGTCCCGTATCAGGTGTATGCGCCCGGAAACCATCGAGAAAGCGCTAGAGTTCGTGCAGGAGGAACTAAATGTAATGTATTTACAACAGCGTAATAATGATGTCCCAAAACCTCAAACTACTAAGATATCAATGCCTCCTATGGGGTTTACACCCCCGAGACCTCAGAACTTACAGGGTCCAATGCCGAATTGGCCAGCTCCTGCTGCCCAGCAGAGACCTTGGCAGCCACCCCCACAGCCTTTTAAATTTCACCCCTCTCCGAACCAACCCCAGTTTAGAATGCCCTCTCGTACTCAACAAATGTTCCGTGCATTACCGCCAAACTATAACGCCCAAAGTAACGTGTTCCGGTTACCACCTAGGAACAAACCCCCTCAGAATTCGTTCCCGAAACCAATGAGTGGAGTACAACACTTTACCCCTAAGGTACTACCCCACACTATGATGACAGGACACGACTGGCGCAAAGCGGGTAATCCGCCCCCAAATAACTATTTTAAATCGCGCGAAATGAACATTAATGAATGCGCGGCATACGATGACTCATATTACACGGCCGAGTATTACGAGCCGGAGTACAATTACTACACTGATTATACAGACTATACCTACAGTGTGGAATGTAATCCCGACGTGACGTATTACGACAACGACCTTACGGTTAATGACAATCAGCTGACTGACGATAGTCAGCCACAACCAGGCCCAAGCTGTGCTGAACCGAATTTTCAATCGGGTCAGAAGTTAAGAAAACCAAAATAGAAGTAAATCTTCAGACGCAGAGGCAGTTACCTTACATTCAGATTGCAGAACCACCTTTAAAACTACTCATAGACACAGGCGCAAACCAGTCATTTATCAGTCCGGAAATCGTAGAAAAATATTTTTCACATTTTTCTCTAAACTATGACCCTTTTGAGGTGACTAACGTACACGCCACCAGTAGGAGTAATTATTCTATCACACTGCCTTGCTTTGCCGAATTCAACGATATGGATACCATTAAACTATTCGTTTATCGGTTCCATGACTACTTCGATGGACTTATAGGATTAGATTTACTTACAAAATGGGAGGCTAAGATAGACCTAAAGAACAGGAGCCTAACAACTCAGTCTGCTTCGAACCCTATTAGGATGTACAACTCTTGTAATGTTAATCTGTACGAGGACATAATCCCAGCTGGAACTTCCAAACTAGTTCGAATCCCTATTAACACCCCGGATGGTGATGTCCTAGTAGAAGAACAATCATTGAGTAATTGTATTATCCATCCATGTCTCACAACCGTTATTAACAACCGCGGGTACTTAGAGGTTGAGAATCCGACACCAAATGATGTCATATTTTCCCTTGATAGACCGGCTACTGCCGAGCTATTTAATGTCGAGTGCACACGCACCGAACAACCAATGACACGAGAACAGGACGTAACATCGCGACTCCGAACGGATCACTTGAACGAGGAGGAAAAAGTTAATCTTACAACCCTTTGTTCTCGCTACGCAGACGTTTTCTATCTCGAAGGAGAGGCCCTCACCTTCACGAACAAGATCAAACACCGTATTAAGACAACTGATGAGATCCCAGTGTACACAAAAACGTATCGCTACCCATTCATACACCGTCAAGAGGTTAGGGACCAGATAACAAAGATGCTGGAGCAAGGTATAATACGGCCTTCCGACTCTGCCTGGAGCTCACCTATCTGGGTTGTGCCCAAAAAAGCAGACGCGTCAGGTAAGCAGAAATGGCGTCTTGTGGTTGACTTTCGTAAGCTGAATGACAAGACTATAGACGACAAGTACCCTATTCCGAATATCAACGATGTCCTTGACAAGCTCGGGAAGTGCCAGTACTTCACAACCCTCGACCTGGCGAGTGGTTTTTATCAGGTCGAAATGGACCCCCAGGATATTTCCAAAACAGGCTTCAATGTAGAACATGGCCACTTTGAATTCCTTCGGATGCCTATGGGACTGAAGAACTCGCCATCCACGTTTCAGCGAGTAATGGATAACGTCCTCAGAGGTCTCCAGAACGACATATGCCTTGTTTATCTTGATGAGATCATCGTTTTCAGTACGTCACTGCAAGAACATATGGTCAATCTAGAGAAAGTTTTTCAAAGACTCCGAGAGTCGAACTTTAAAATCCAGATGGATAAGTCCGAATTTCTCAAACTTGAAACGGCCTATCTCGGCCATGTTATCAGCAGGGATGGTATAAAACCAAACCCCGACAAGATATCAGCCATAAAGAAATATCCAATTCCAAAAACCCAAAAAGAAATCAAACAATTCTTAGGCCTTCTCGGTTACTACCGAAAATTCATCCCAGACTTCGCTCGCATCACTAAACCCCTCACACAATGTTTAAAAAAGGGTAAAAAGGTAACCTTCGACCCTGACTATGTGAATAGTTTTGAAAAATGTAAAACTCTCCTCACTAATGACCCTATCTTACAATACCCCGATTTCAGCAAAGAATTTATCTTGACAACAGACGCACCAAATGTCGCTATTGGAGCGATACTATCCCAAGGGCCAATTGGATCTGACAAGCCCGTATGCTACGCGTCTCGTACCCTAAACGAAAGCGAACTTAATTATAGTACCATTGAGAAGGAACTCCTAGCTATAGTGTGGTCCACTAAGTACTTTAGGCCTTATCTCTTTGGACGCAAGTTTAAGGTACTGACTGACCACAAACCATTACAGTGGATGATGAATTTGAAAGAACCAAATTCTCGTCTCACAAGATGGCGACTTAGACTAAGCGAATACGACTTTACTGTAGTGTACAAGAAAGGTAAAGCGAACACCAACGCTGACGCTCTTTCTCGTATAGAAATACACAACGAGGAAATTAGTTCCTTAATCGAGGAACTAAAGGACTTGAGTTCATTTATAAGGAAACCCTCTGAGAAGACCCCGACTCCTGTTGATTGTCCAACTGAGACCGCACAGACCGACAATGACGAGGACATGAGTTCACTAAGAGGAAACCCTTCAGAAAAACCACCGGCCCTAGCAAACTCATCGACTGAGACAGTACACACCAGTAAGGAGCACCCTATATTGGAAGTACCCATAACAGATGAACCCCTTAATCGATATCATAGACAGATCTATCTTACAGTTGTAAGCGACATAAAGCGACAGCCGACAGTGACGAAACCATTTGACACCCATACACGTGTAGCTCTACAGTTATCCGAGTTAAACCTGGAGGAGGATGTAGTTAACGCCATCAAAGAATATGTCAACCCCAAAGTAAAGACGGCTATTCTAATAAATCCACCCTTAGCCATGTATAAAATCATACCAATTATACAGGATAAGTTCAAAAGCTCCTCTATTGACCTTGTACTGGCTAAGCTTGAATTAGAAAATGTTAAAGAATATCTACGCCAACAGGATATCATTCGTCACTATCATGATGGCAAAACTAATCACCGGGGCATTAACGAATGTTATCTGTCCCTCTCACGAAGGTATTAATGGCCCAAAATGAAGGAGCACATTATAAAATTCATAAACGAGTGCACAATATGCGGGCAGGCTAAGTATGACAGAAACCCCATTAGACCACAATTCAACATCGTCCCCCCGGCAACCAAACCATTTGAAATAGTCCACATGGACCTATTCACCGTCCAAAGCGAGAAATATATAACATTCATAGACGTGTTCACAAAATACGGACAAGCGTACCACCTTCGAGATGGCACAGCTATCAGCATCTTACAGGCGTTGCTTCATTTCTGCACCCACCATGGAGTCCCCATGACCATAATAACAGACAACGGGACTGAGTTCACAAATCAACTTTTCTCTGAGTTCACACGACTCCATAAGATAAATCACCATAAAATCCTAGCTCATTCGCCTAATGACAACGGCAACATTGAACGCTACCACTCGACTCTCCTGGAACACCTTCGAATCCTTAAACTACAACACAAGGACGAACCAATAGTCAATCTTATGCCGTATGCTATAATAGCCTACAACAGCTCCATTCACAGCTTCACTAAATGCAGACCTTTCGACCTACTGACTGGGCACTTCGATCCCCGAGACGCCCTTGACATTGACTTCACAGAGCATTTATTGCAGCAGTATGTTCAAACCCATAGGGATCAAATGAAGAAAGTTTATGACATTATAAACGAATCATCCCTTGCTAACCGAACCACCATTATAGAGAATAGAAATAAAGACAGGGAACCCGAGGTAGAATATGCACCCCAACAACAGATATTCATTAAAAATCCCTTCGCCAGCCGCCAAAAAATTGCACCACGCTACACACAGGATACCGTGTTAGCTGACCTACCCACACATATCTACACGTCTAAAAAACGTGGTCCTGTTGCTAAATCGCGATTAAAGAGAATTCCTAAATCTGCTAACTTGTTACAGGATTCTGCTATCACTGACCGTCCGCATGACGCAGCCTCAGGAAATAAAACTTGAAACGTTGGCTGACGGGCCAGGACTATTGCCGTATAAACTTGGACTGACGAGACTAACCACTCACTACCATACATTTCTACAGTACATACAACTGAAGGACGTCGAAGACAAAGTCAACATGTTACAGACCCAATTACAGAGCTACAGGACTCGACTCAGGAATGAAACCTATATCCTATACGAGCTTCAGATAGAATACCTAACTAACAAACTTGGCAGAGTAGTAAACCAACTCAAAACCCTAGAACCCAATCGGGCTAAAAGAGGTCTTGTAGATGGCCTTGGCTCTGTAATAAAGAGCGTCACCGGAAATTTAGATTATTCTGACGCTATAAAATATAATGACGCAATTAGAACCCTTCAAAGTAACCAAGATAAAATCGTGTCCGATGTGAATAGCCACATCAGTCTCAGTAAAGAGTGGATGTCCAGACATAGCAATGTCTTATCCCAAATAGTTGAAAATCAGTCTAAAATTAATACAACCTTAGAGTTAATATTAGATAAGGATGCCTATAGGGAGGATAGCTTAATAAAATATGCAAAATTTGCTCAGCTTCTAGGAATAATAGGTGAAAACATAGAAGATTTAATGGAAGAATTAATTAGGGTAGAAAATTCGCTAGCTTTTATACGTGCTTCGAGTACGCATCACTCAATGATAGACATAGACGTATTAAAGTCAATGATAGATAAATTAAAAACCATATATAATAGAGATCAAATTCTGGACCTAGAATTAAGAGAATATTACGACATCATAAAACCAGGCTCCTATTATACGGAAAAGCAGATAGTCATAATTCTTAGATTTCCTATAGTTACCGGAGATATATGTATATGACCTTTACAGATTATCCATAGTACCCAATAAGAACCAACAAGCCCTTATCCCCACCTATCCTTTTATAGCAACCAACGAGAAGTCGTTCGTGTACATAGAGGCAGAATGCCCGAAGTTAAGTACTCTGTATCTCTGCGAAAAAGAAATAACTCACCAAGTTCGAACGAAGTCTGACTGCGTACACGAGCTCATCAACAATCAAGCGCTACTGGAAGAATCCTGCCACTTTACAACAGTTACCTCATCGAAAGAAGCAATGGAAAAGCTCGACGACCAGCACTACACATTGTACTTCCCACATCCAACGAAGGTACAGCTAGCCTGTGGCAGAGAAGATTTTATCTTACTGCAAGGAAGTCATCTCGCCACCATACCTGTTAACTGCTATCTGCGTACTACTGAATTTACTATTATCAATGACGATGACGAGATCAAAGGCCAGCCGCTGAAATTAATGAAGATCCCCTACGATGAGGAGAAGCAAGCCGCTATTTCACATCACATTAGTCTCAACTCCATCGACCTGCAAGGACTCCACAGCATCCAGGATAAGATCATGCTTGAAGCTCCCTTACAAGCCGACCAAGTACACTCCGATGTATTATATCATACAACCATACCCCTTTATGTCATAATACTAAGTGCAGGGGTACTCTCTATCATCATGTTACACCGCCGATACAAGACTTGGAACTGCAAAAAAGGAGAAGATCCTGCACCATCCACTTCTAAGCATATATACGCTCTGCCTGGAAAGCAACGGGAACCCAAACCCCGGGAATCAATCCCAGCAACATTTTCATTAAACGTCCTGAAATAGTTGCTGGTCTGAGGGTGGAGGAGTTACGCATAGCGGCACAAGGAAGATCGCCAATCCAGCAATAACCCCAATACATTCAACGACGCACGAGGCGCTGACGCTGCGAAATGTGAAGTGTCGACGGCACTCAGCAGAGCCGCCAAATTTCCACTATTGATTCATTCCGTATTCTTACTTCGAATTGGCAACTAGGTTAATTAGGCATTATAAGTATTTTTGTAATTTCTTTTAATTAAATTTATCCAAGTAATTTTGGTTTTTTTTCGGACCTCCGACCGCAGCGTACGTAATTAATGTATTCCGTATTTGTTTACTTGTAATTAAGTTTACTTAATTGATTGAAATCAAGTGCTACTGATCTGTGTATGGGTGAATTTAAATCTAATATATTGTGGGGGGGGGGGGGGGGGTGCATGTGTACGTGCGTGCTGTTTGACCTCTATTTTACTGTGGTAAGTAGTTTTTCAGTGTCATCATAACTGAGAGTTTTTAGCCAAGAACTCAACCTGTGTTTGCATTCATATCTGTTCAGCGGATGTATATTCAACAATTTATTAATTTTGCAGTAGTTCCAAGGAATTTATAAAATTTTTGAGCAAACGATGTCCTAACTTGCGCTCTGGATCCAGACGCCACAACTATCCTACGCCGACCGACCGATAAAAACAAGTTACACTGAAAATGAACATGAAAACTTTGTGTGGAGTTTGGGTTATGGTTATGGGGAATTTCAATATAATTTAATTCCTTGATGTCCATAAATATAATTTAATTTATTTTACGCTCTAGGAATTCCCTAACACTTGGAATAAAGCATTCTGTTATGTGTTATAAATGTTAAGATGTGTGAAATATTGACTATTTCTCCCAGGACTCTCATGAGTGCTCTGAAGCTGAACCTGGGCGGAGCGCCGGAAGGACCAGCCGGCACCGGCAAAACTGAGACCACTAAGGATCTTGCGAAGGCCGTAGCGAAGAAGTGCGTCGTCTTCAACTGCAGCGATGGTTTGGATTATAAGGCACTGGGGAAGTTCTTTAAGGTAAGTTGCTGGTTACCAGCGTGGTCAATTTTTTTAGATAATCTTTACCACAGACATATATTGGATTAGATTAGCAAAGACCATGGCAAACGTACCATGATCAAATCAGGGACGTCTTAAAGAAAGGTCAAGTCAAGAGTACCCTAAACCGACGAGTATGTATGAACAATCTTTTGACAGTGAATATAGCAAAAGAGGTGTGTCAGGATCGTAGCAAGTGGAAGTCTGTGGTCTCTGCCTACCCCTACGGGAAATAGGCGTGAATTTGTGTATGTATGGTGACTATAGTTTACCCGGAAGCCTCCAAATACGTTGAAGATGTATTTGGAGGACTAGCTACTTTACATCAAACAGCTGAATCGCAACATTGCTATCAACATTGCTGTTTAGGGGCAAACTTAGTGGAGGTGCCACGCGGAAAATTAAGAGGGTGCTACTACCATCCTAACCGAATTTTATCCCTATACCCCGCTGGGAGTCGAACTCACGATCTTCGTTTCGTAGACAATGTCGTTTACATTAAATCACGGACGTGGTATCACTTATTCTGATATCTCTATTGTCAGGGCTTAGCTCAATCCGGCGCGTGGGCGTGCTTCGACGAGTTCAACCGCATCGAGCTGGAGGTGCTCTCCGTGGTGGCGCAGCAGATCCTCTCCATCCAGCTCGCCATCCTCAGGCGGGAGAAACGATTCGTATTCGAGGGCACTGAGATCAGTCTCAACCCCACATGCTCCGTGTTCATTACTATGAACCCTGGGTAAGTGAAGCTATTATATCAGCAGGATTCACCTGTAGTCTCTATACAATTGCACAAGATCATCATATATTGGGTCTTTACCTATGAAATTGGAGGTTTTTTTCTTCGTTAATCATATGTACCAATTCCTGCGATTTTCAAAGCTATATCCAAATTTGTTTTTTATTTGGAAAATGGAATATTATTTTAAGGTATAAAAAAAAAATTGAACAGAGCTCTTTTCATGTGCTTCCCATAATCATTTCTTAGATTCGCTGAAACTTTTATAAAGCGGTTACTTTTAAAAATTAACGCTGCCTAACTTAACTAACCTAACTTAATGTTATCCGATAATACACACAAAGTTTAGCTAAACTTGGATTTGCCGTTCTCAAAAAAAAACAAAAATGTTTGTATGGAGAAAACAGTCTTAATGAAATTATCTTTTTTTTTTTTTAAATCTTTTTTATCTTTTATCTTTATTTGCTCACCAAAATCTATCCAAAATGTAAATGTACAATTCTTCATACAAACCGCCAATTTCATAGGTAAAGGACCTAATGTTTTAAGTGTACCCTGTGTATACAAAATAAACCATTTTTGACTGACTAAAAAAAGCCTTGTTTCATATCGTTGTCAGCTACGCGGGTCGTACGGAGCTGCCTGACAATCTGAAGGTGCTATTCCGCACGGTCGCCATGATGGTGCCGGACTACGCCATGATAGGAGAGATCACTCTCTACTCCAACGGGTTCGTCAACGCGGGCCCGTGAGTACCGTTATATTACTATTTATTTATTTATTTATTCAAGAAACCAACAGCTTTCTTAATAGTAGGTACAATGTAACAAGTAATACATAAATATAGCCAATAACAGGTTTCGATATATTACTTCACATTAATACTATTTTATTATTTGAATAGTTCCGTGATTTTAAACTGACTTTATAGCAGAAGCATAACAACTTACAAGAAAATATTAAAGTAATACTTGCTATATTGCTATTGCTATATGCTTGCTATTAAAAAATACTATTACTTATAAATTACTGTGTACACCTGCAAAGGTAGGGTTTGGTGAATCAAAAAATGCTACAACTGCAAATATAAAACCTAAACGCCATGCACAATAACGATTTCATTTAATTTTTTTATAAAGAAGAAGAAAACCCTCGAGACCCTCGAGCAACCCTTGTGTTAAAAGACATATATTCGATATGGCTGGACCGCTCACCATCAAACATGGCTGAGAACCATCAGAAAAGAAATTCGTTTGCGATTCGATTCAGTCGTTTTGCCGCTACTCTGCCTCAAACACACACAACCTACAAAACCTACCAAAGTATATTATGATGAAAAACGGAGGAATCTCTGACGCCCAAGCCACAGATTTATTTCTAGTATGAATTTCAGGGAAACTATTTAGAAAAAAAATATTTAAACATCTAATTATAATTTAACCTTATGATATGTACCACCAAATGGCTTTAAATCAATAAAGATTTTTGTTATTATTATTAAAATACTACTAACCCTGTCCGCGTCGGTGACTCAGCGGTTAACCCGCGTTCTCCCAATTTAGGAGGTCCGGATTCGATTCCCAGGCAGGCCATGTACCAATGAGTTTTTAAATTTAATTACTTATGTGCATCCGACTGCTCTTAAACGGTGAAGGAAGATATCGTGTAGAAACCTGCATGCCTGAGAAATAAAAATTGTAAGGCATGTGAAGTCCCCAATCCGCATTGAGCCAGCGTGGTGAACTATGGCCCATACTCCGTCATTATACGAGGAAAGGCCTATATCCCTGCAGTGAGATGTTTACGGGCTGAGATGATGAACTTTGTCCGCAGTCTAGCCCGTAAGATCGTGCAAGCATACAAGCTGTGCTCGGAGCAGCTGTCGTCGCAGAACCACTACGACTACGGCATGCGCGCCGTCAAGTCCGTGTTGCTAGCTTCAGGCGCACTGAAGAAGAACTATCCGGAGAAGAACGAGTCGCAGCTCGTGCTGAGGGCCATCATTGACGTCAACATGCCCAAGTTTCTGTCGCAGGTATGACAAACGAGCAGCTCAACTGGTGTTGAGTGACTATAACTATTGCCCCCAATCCTGTAATCCAGAGATAAGGTCGCTACTTTCGACCTTAAGATCCCTTAGGTTGTCACATTGAAGACAAACCACGAATACTAATTATGAAGATAATTTGACCACAATGTCACCTGGTGGAAAGTATAATGTAGCTACTTCTTTTCGAGTTCAGGGCAACAAACTTTATTGGTTCAAAACCTAGTCACAGTAACAGCACTGTCTGTAGCGTTAAGGAGGTTGTCATACGTGCAGCTGTCAGGACACGCCGAGTAAGGTATAAGTGATGATGAAGGGTAATGCTTAGGGTAGACTCCGCACTCGCAACGATCATCTCCAGCATTGGAGAAACCGCATAATGTAGCTCAAGCTGAAGCTCTTGATCCCAGTAATGTAGTTGAAGCTCGTGATCCCAGTAAAGGTCTATTCATCCTAGATTTGCAGATCTCAATATTGTACCTACGCTGGCAGGGGAATGGCTGTCTCCCACGTCCTACCCAAATTCAGGTCAGTCATGTGTAGAAAAGCGAGTTGCAGGAGGGTACGTTACACTGGTGGTCTTGGTTATTTTTTTTTTATGCACGACGGGTTCGTACTTCACCTATTGAGGACAAGTACGAACGAGGTGTGATTGCACACCTGATGTTAAGTGAAGATGAGGTCGAAGGTGGAACTGTACTGATCCGGAAACCCCAACACATTTGGGGGACTGGCTGTCTTATCTCTGACAACCGGAACACAACAATGCTATTAACATTGCTGCTTGGCGGCAGATTTAGATAAGATGGTGGTAGCTAGCCAGGCGGACATTTAAAGTGCCCTACCACCAACCATTGAAGGCAGATGCTATGATGTCCAGCACAGCACATCCTATTTATATGATTATTTATTTTATTTTACGAATATAGAAAAGCATTACAAGCAACTATGTAATTAGACATTACCTCTGCAGTTGCCTAAACTCCTACTATGTGAACAGGACGTGCCCCTATTCGCGGGCATCTACTCTGACCTGTTCCCCGGCATCGAGGTCCCCCAGCCGGACCGCAACGAGCTGCTGCGCTGCATCAACAAGGACCTGGAGAAGAGGAACCTGCAGGCCACTGAGTGGTATCTCGAGAAGATCATACAGGTATCGTTGGGTTAATGCAATCTGTCTAAACTCACAAGATTTGCTGGAAACAGCGTGAAATTACTATTTTTTTTAATACTACCCGTATGTAGTTAGTACGGGTGGAATTCGCACTAAGCAGTTCGACTTTTCATTCATAATGCGAACAGCCAAGGCATGGAACTCCCTTCCGGCGTCAGTCTTTGCTGAATCCTACAACCTTGGGATCTTCAAGAGCAGGGTGAATAGGCATCTACTGATGACGCGTGCTTCATCTTCGGCCACATCGTCACATCCCATCAGGTGAGATTGTGGTCAAACGCGTATCCAGTTAATCATAAAAAAAAACCACCGTGCTGCAATCAGGTTCGGAAAGTATGCATTCAAAAAAATCAGAAATTTAACAGACGTTCATACCGCAAGACTGGTTTATTTTAGCTATTTCCAAGCTTGATGTCATATGGCATATTATTGTGGGGAAACGCTGCTGACATACATATCATTTTTGTTCTGCAGAAGCGTGCTATTCGTGCCATTTATATTTTAGGACCTAGAGTGTCTCTTAGAGATAAGTTTAAGGAAATTAATATCTTAACAATGGCATCTCAATACATTTATGAGAATTTGTTATATGCAAAAAAAATATAACCTTATTCGCTAAAAATAGTGATAGGCACAATGTTAATACAAGGAATAAGAACCAGTTATCTGTTTATGTTAGCCGACTTCACAAAGTTAGTAAATCCTTCAAAGGGCAATGTTTACGCTTTTATAATAAGGTTCCAGTAGACATTCAAAATTTGCCTTTAAATAAATTTAAAGCAATCATAAAACAGAAATTATTAACAAAAGGCTATTTATTATAAAATGACTATTTGAATGATAAGCAAGCATGGACATAGCTGTCTTATTATTCATGTAATTATCAAATCGCAACCTATAATCTGTTTAAAAGAGCAACCCTAGGTTTCTTGCTCGTTCTTCTCTGGGGAGTCAGCTTTGTGAATGAGCAGTAAATTTAAAATTAAAATATAATGTAACATTAATATTAATGGTAGTGACGTTTTCAAGTGATAATTTTATCCTATGAAATAAAATATTTTGATTTGATTTGATTTGAAAGGTCGGAGGAATAACACGGCAGCGCCCGCCTCTATGTATTGTATTTGTAACATAAAGAAATAGATGTTGTATTTGTATTGTAAGGATAATATAGACGGACTCAGTGTAAACGGACGTGTCGATTATTTAATAAAAATAATATTAATCACGTACGGAAGCGTATGTGACCTAGTTACCCAGTTTGCATGCGTTCTATGTGAATAGTGAATAATTTGTTAGAATGTGCAGTGAATAACTGTCTATTCAATATATAAAAATGGAAGACAGTCCCTTTAACCGGAGTACCTTAATACGCCGGAGCCCGCCATGCACGCCCGCGCCCACGCCCCCACCCCGTTGCCAATCGCCAAACCAAGTTGAAGAAGTAGGCCCTGAAATGGTGTCGACAGCTGAAATACAGAACTGGATGAAGACCATAGAACAGTGTTTGAACGAAGTGTGCTCTGTCTCAGCCGAAGGTAAATTAAATTCAGACCAGAAACTGAGAATTAGTAACTTGTGCCGAAAAGTGGGTCACGGAGCATCTCAAATGGCAGTGCAGTACCAGTCCCTTAAACAAAAAACCATTCAGGGCCATATTACTCTACAAGCCCTCAAAGATAAACAAGACCTATCTCAACGACTCCTAGACCTTAAAAATAGCATAGAAGAGTCCTCAAAACCTGACATCGGAACAGTTTCTTTCGCCGATATGGTTAAAAAAAGCACTCATAATTTTGTTCAACCAAGCAATGTCCAGTCTATTGCAATTTATCCTAATGACAAGAAATCAAGCGAGGAGACCAAAAGCCTTGTACAAAAAATTATTAAACCTGGAAACATGAAGTTACACGTGAGAGGTTTGCGCAAGACACGAAACGGCGGCGTTATCATCAGCACAGAAACCAAAGAAGACATCGAAAAGTTGAAGCAGTCTGTGCAGCTAACAACCTCTGGCTTCACTATTGACGAGTCCCATAAACGCAAACCTAGAATTGTAATTATCGGAGTGCCTGCGACTATGCAAGAGACAGAGGTTTTCAGCTGCATATACCAACAAAACTTAGCCGAAAAGTTACATGATACCACATTTGAGGCATTTTTGACCTCCATTAAGCTAAGCCACAAGTCAGGAAAGAGGGACGCCGAGACCTGTAATTATATTATAGAAGTACCAGCACATATACGGAAGGCTCTCATAACGACAGATAGAGTATTTATAAACTGGTCCTCATGTCCTGTGAGAGATTTTACTCTGGTCACCAGATGTTTTAAGTGTCAGCAATATGGACATGCAGCCAAGACATGTCGGGAAACTTCGGTCACCTGCGGCCACTGCGCCGATTTAGGTCACTCAGTTAAGGACTGTACGAAGAAAGCAGAGACACCAAAATGCGCAACGTGTTTGCACTTTAAAAAACCGTGCAATCATAAAACAGGTGATGCTGAATGCCCTGCCAAAAAAATGGCCGAAAAAAGATATATCAACACAATAGATTATGAAGGCGCCTAAGCGCGCCGGTCAGTTATCACGTATTTTTAGTCTTTATTTATTTATTTTCTTTTACTTATTCTACTTTTTTAATCATTATCATTATGGTTAATAATTTAATTCGTGACTTAAGACAATTTCTCTGTATCCGAATCAAAACTGAGCGAGTTGTAAAACTGCAAACAATATCTTTCCTGCTTTAATAATACACTAACATTAATAAACAAAATATACGAATCATTTTAAAGAATTTTGTCAATTCTGCAACTCTCCAACAAAGACTAGACGTAAACTGTGAAATTGTTGTTCTAACCGAGTATTGGCTGACTAAGCGTTCTAACTAGACTAGGCGTGACTAAACTAAGTAGCATTTAAGCATAGATTTACTCTGTATACCTACTTTATTTATAGATATCTAGTTTGTACCTACAGATGGTTATATTATTTTACTTTATAGAAGCCCTAGCTTCGCCTGAAACACAGGATTTTCCTAGTTCAGGCACTAGTGTTACAGTTGCAATTAAGTATTATTATTTAGATTCTATGTTTCAATGTACCATTTGAATTAATAAATATATTTGATTTGATTTGATTTGATTCCAGATCTACGAAATGATGTTAGTCAGACACGGTTTTATGGTAGTAGGACCTCCCATGGGTGGTAAGACACAAGCGTACCAGTGCCTCGCCGACTCCCTCCGCGCTCTGCAGCTGATGAAGCCTCCTCCAAGACACAAGGAGTTCGGAGCCATCTACCGCATCATCAATCCCAAGGCGATCACAATGGGACAGCTATATGGCTGCTTCGATCCCGCCTCCCACGAGTGGTCAGTATCTGTGACATCTGTCATAGATAGAAATATGCATAGTGTATTTTTTCTAATATTCGATTGGCAATATGAGTACTTGCTAACTGGAGTAAGTGAAACTCTGTTACCATACCAAATGGTCGCGGGTTCGAATCCCGCTAGGGGTATATGTTTGTATGATGAATACAGACATGTGTTCACGAGTTATGGATGTTTTCATTTATAATAAGTATTTATTTACAAAAAAATAATGTATTTATGTAGTATATCAACCATTTATGGTATCTGTACGAGACAAGCACATACCTACATATAAGTAAGTACTTTAGTCACACGTCAGCCGCGATCGGCTAAGCAACTCTCTGTAACCCTATCAATTTAATTACCAATATACAGTCCTAAATTATTTTATGTGGTTTAATTATAAAACCAGCGCCTCCCACACACACAACACAAGTCTATAGTTGCTTAATGTGGAACTAGATGGCATTGTGTGTATGTCCAAGGATATTTATATTCCAACGTCTGTAACGTTCCACCACCAGGTCGGACGGCATCCTGGCGATAGCGTTCCGCGAGTACGCGATGTCGATAACGCGCGACCGCAAGTGGATCCTGTTCGACGGGCCAGTGGACGCCGTGTGGATTGAGAACATGAACACGGTGTTGGATGACAACAAGAAGCTTTGCCTCATGAGCGGTGAGATCATACAGGTCAGCTGGTGATTCGTGGATACACTCACGAAATGATACCGAGAAAACAAATAAATGTAACTAATATTATAAATGCGATAGTTTGGATGTTCGATTGTTTGTTGCACAATCACGGCAAAACGGATGAACGGATTTGGGTGAAATTTGGTATGTGTATAGGTAGAACATACCCTGAATTATAGCATAGGAAATTTTTTATGCCGATAAAGTAAGTAGTTCTAGTAGGCTTACAAATTTCCCTGATAAAGTTAAAGTCGGAGTCTCCCTGGGGAATCGAATCAGAAATGAGAAAATCCGCAGGAGAACCAAAGTGACCGATATAGATTAATAATAATAATGAATATTTCGGAGACTTACATCAGTCATAGTCATCTAGTCTAAACTAAGCAAAGCTGCTAAGGGTACTAGATAACGGATAAACATACATAAATATTTATATAAACATCCTTGACGCGGGAGTAAATATCATTGCACAAACACACAGCGCCATCTAGGTCCACAGTAAGCATCTAGGCTTGTGTTATGGATACCAGATGCTTGATAAACTACACAAATACATTTTTTTTGTAATTAAATACATGTATAAATGAAAAACATCCATAACTCGGGATGTGTGTGTCTGTATTCATCATACAAACATATGCCCCTAGCGGGATTCGAATCCGCGACCATTTGGTATAGTAGCAGGGTTTCTAACCACTACGCCAAACAGGTCGTCAAATGTTCGTGTATTCATCACACCAACATTTCGCCTCCATTGGTTTCATAAACAGGGTCACTATCCACCAACCGTTCGTCATTTTATTTTAATGTAAATAATGTGTTTCGCAGATGACCAACAAAATGAACCTGGTATTCGAACCGGCGGACCTCGAGTTCGCTTCACCGGCCACGGTGTCTCGGTGCGGGATGATCTACATGGAGCCTGATCAGCTTGGTAACCGACACAGGTTTTTTTTTTATATGAGAGGGCGGCAAACGAGCATGCGGGTCACCTGATGGAAAGCAATCACCGCCGCCCATGGACACCCGCAACACCAAAAGGGTCACAGATGCGTTTCCGGCCTTTGAGGAAGGTGTAGGCTCGTTTCTTGAAGGTTCCAATGTCGTACTAGTTCGGGAATACCGCTGCCGGAAGTCCGTTCCACAGGTTCCACATGTTCACACCTGTTGCCATTGGAGTAGGCACAGACTGTTGATTTCCATCTGCAACAATCCTGACATACTACGTTTGCTTCTTCCACTCTCATCAAATGCTCCATACACGCTAGTCGGTTAGTGGTTGACCGCACCTGACCTTTTGTGAGTACGTTTTAACCGCCTTCCTGGCTCAATGTAATAGGGTTTATGGATCTAAGGTCGCGGATGCGATTCCAGCGGGGTACATGTTTAGTACTCGGTTTGGGTGGTAGGACATTTTATATGTCCGCTTGGCTAGCTACCACCATGGCGGCAGATTTAGATAATGGTAGCTAGCCTGGCGGACATTTTAAAATGCCCTACCGCCAACCAAACCGAGTACTTAAACATGTACCCCGCTGGGGATCGAACCCGCAACCTTCGAATCGTAAACCCAATGTTGTTTACAATGAGCCACGGAGGCGCTATAGGATAGGTTCCAGTTTAGAAGTCGCCTTATAAGAAATTCCGAAATCTTTTAGGTTGGCCTGCATTCCTCGCATCATACAACACGCACCTGAGCAAGAAATTGATCCCGGAGCAATTCGAACTGATCCAGGAACTGATAGACTGGCTGGTGCCGCCCATCTTCGAGTTCCTGCTCACCAAGTGTCACCACTTCGTTAATGTTGGGGAGATACATCAGTTCTATGTGAGTCTTCTATCCTACTTCCTACTAAACTAATATTATAAATACTAAAGTTTGGGTGTTTATTTGTTGTTCAATCACGCCGAAACTGATGAACGGATTTGGATGAAAAACATACACTTCTTCACTTACTTCACTGTGTGTTTGAGGTCAAGTGCTAACCCGTTGTGCCAGTTGAAAGGTGCCAGCTGAAAATCAGCGGTGTGGCACAGAATTTATATACTCAGTACTATATGGTTCATGCCACAGCATTATGCTGAGTTGGAACCTATATCAGCTTGCATTATTATCTTTTAGTATTATTATTTCAAAATTTTCATGTACCATGCCCATTGTAAGCTGAATAAATGTTTTTTTCTTTCTTTCTTGTGGATAAAAAAAAATACCCTGGACTAAAATAAAGTATATGTTGTATCCCGATAAAGTAAGTAGTAAAGTTATTCCGATCAAGCGAAGGCGCAAAGCTAGTATTTCATAAGTGAAAGTTGGTTGTTTGTTGGTGGATCATGCTTTAATGTGACTTAACAAACTGGAGAGGTACAGACGACCGTCAGAGAAAAATTTGCTAGCAACGACGGATGGAACACGACGTGTACCGTCTAATTGTCTAGTCTAGTAGAATCGGTCCGTCGGTACGTTCGTCCTGGGGTATATAAATCATACTCTCTATATACGAGGAAAAGCCTATATCCTTGCAGTGGGATGTTTACAGGCTGATGATGATGACACATGGACTGGACAGACACACACCCGTAATTTTTCGTAGTAAAAATACAGTCGTATTTAGAACTTCCGGTTTAGGAGTCTCGTGGACAAATCGCCTTAGTATTTCTGATTATTTTTACAAGTTTTTATTTAGCTTGCAAATGTACGTAAGTTGTCATTTTCAAAATTGCCTAACCATTTTTCAACCATTTGCTGATTGAGCTGAAATTGGGCATAATTAGGTAAGTTAAGTGACAATGCAATGTTATGGTACCGTCGAGGTGATCTGATGATGGAGCCGTAGTGTACCAACTGGAACCCCCTGATAGCAAATGGCTATATAGTTGAATTGGGGCTAGTTTGTTTTGTTGAGCACTTTTCATTACACATGATGGTGAGGGTCTGAAGTTGGAGCCAAAAGGTTGCCACTGGAACGTCTTAATGGACGTTATATTAGGTCCTTACCTATGAAATTGGCGTTTTGTATGAAGAATTTCATTAAGAATGTTTTTTCCATACAAACATTTTTGATTTTTTTTGGGAACGGCAAATCCAAATTTAGCTTAACTTTGTGTGTATTATCGGATAACATTAAGTTAAGTATAGGCACCGTTAATTTTTAAAAGTAACCGCTTTATAAAAGTTTCAGCGAATCTAAGAAATGATTATGGGAAGCACATGAAAAGAGCTCTGTTCAAATTATTTTTATTATGTGTAACACACTGACACACACAACACAGACGAACAGAATATTTGAGGCTCTCGATCAGTCAATAGATGTACACATTCACATTATCACTCTTTCATTCACACATTATTCGATCGCAATTCATTCGTTCAGTCCTGTCAAAAACGAGTCGGGCATTCGAATATTGACCACAGCTGTGAGCGGACGCAGTTAGTCTCACTCAGTGAAATAAAAGTCATAAATTCTACCATAATAGTTTTCTTGAATATCCTTCTGGGCGTCACAATGTGATTTAATATGAAACCTTGAAATAATATTCCATTTTCCAAATAAAAAACAAATTTGGATATAGCCACGGAACGGTAGATATAGCTTTGAAAATCGCAGGAATTGGTACATATGATTAACGAAGAAAAAAACTCCAATTTCATAGGTAAAGACCCAATATTATTCGTTGTACTAGAATAATATGTGATAATCATAATGGCGTATTAAAAGCTTGTTTTTAAAAGGATTTAAAGTTAAAAAGCAGCTTTGCCGCCTGCAACTTTGCCCATGTGGTTTAATTTTATCTTGGAGTAATCCTCGTAAGATATCCCTAGGGAACCTTTACTAAGGTAAACAGTATCCTATGTCTTCTTCCAGGACATTTTCTGTGTGCTTTTCCAACAAATCCAATCAAACTAATATTATAAATGCGTTTGGATGTTTGTTTGTTGCTTAATCATAGCAAATTATTTGGCTCAATGATGGTAAGTTATTATCAAATTTAAAGGTACTTTTCCATCGTCTTTTTACCCGAGGGTAATGTTTTTCGAGTGTATATTTGTAGATTTTTGTGTAACCTCCTGCAGACTAAACGGTTTGTCCGATTTTAAAGTGCAAGGTGTTGTTTAGATTCACCTTGATCTCTAGTATCATAGGATAAAATGTTTATGGTAAAAATCCTACATGGCGCCCGGAAAATACAAAAAAGGTATCTGGTTTTTTGGTTATGCACAATGGATTGATACTTGGACCTCAATCACACCTGATGTTAAGTGAAGATGAGGTCGAAGGTGGAAGCGTACTGACCCGGAAACCCCCAACACATTTGGGGGACTGGCTATCTTATCTCTGACAATCGGAACACGACAATGCTATTAACATTGCTGCTTGGCGGCAGATTTAGATAAGATGGTGGTAGCTAGCTAGGCGGACATTTAAAATGCCCTACCACTAACTAAACCGAGTTCTTAAACATGTACCCTGCTGGGGATCGAACCCGCGACCACCGAATCGTAAACCCAATGTTGTTTACATGGAGCCACGGAGGCGGTTATTTCCTCGTGTATAATGGAACTGGCACTTTTGCCTCCAGTCGTTCACCCGTCTGTTCTCGTGTCTGCTGGAGAGCGAGTCTCAATTCAGCACCGTGTGGCTGCAGTGCACCTTCGTCTTCTGCCTGCTGTGGGGACTCTGCGCTACCATCAACGGTAATTGTTGTTACTTACGTATCCACAATAATAATAATAGAATAAATATTCTTTAGGAGCGACGGTGGCTCAGCGGTTAAGACGCTGTGTCCCAATTATTTAGGAGGTCCGGGTTCGATTCCCAGGCAGGATATGTACCAATGAGTTTTAAAATTTAAGTTAATTATGTGCATTTATCCGACTGCTCTTAAACCGTGAAGGAAAACATCGTGACGAAATCTACATGCCTGAGAAATAAAAATTCAAAGGCATGTGAAGTCCCCAAACTGCATTGGGCCACCGCGGCCCATAGTCCCTCATATATGAGGGAAAGTCTATATCCCTGCAGTGGGATATTTACGGATTATGATGAAATATCCTTTGACTTACACACAGCGCCTTCTAGTTCCACTTGTATTATGGATACCAGGTCGTTAACATACTTCAAACTTCAAGCATGTATTTCAACGTAAGATACATGATATCATTTGTTGAATGTCAATTTAAATCTACTGGAAATAAAAAAAGTTTATTGCATTTATCTGTCAGTCGGTATGTCCAAGCTACTACCGCACGTTAGTAACTTATTAGTAATCTGTGCTACCGCTTCGGAAAGGGAAATCATCTGTGGGAAAAGAAGCGGCGCAAGAAACCCACAGGATCAGGATTGTTGTCCTTTTTTTTAAAAAAAAATAGCCTATATAACTAATACAATTTTATAATTAATTATACATATAAATATACATACATAAAGTCAAACTACGGTTATAAGCAATCATTTAGAGGTAACTTCCGATTTGCGGCGTGGTGCTGGAACGATTTACCCCCTCCTATTAAAAAATGTGGATCACTGCGAACTTTTAAGAGGGAATGTAAGAAATGGCACTTACATAAACAGGAGTTTGCGTGCATCTGGTCCTTCAAAAAATAAAAATGTACTAGTTATATAATTAATTAGTTGGTGCAGAATTTGTCAGTGTCGAGTACAGTTCTCTGCCAGTATGATATGTTATGCTTGTGTATACCTAAGGTACTGGTCAAACTCACAGAATTTTATAATGATCATCTCGCAGTTTTATCACTTTCGTATTTTATTTACTTATTTTAGTTTCTACCCTATTTTATTTTAATTTTCAATAGAGGATAGCATTTATCAGGGTATATTGTTCACTTTGTCCCATTCTTCTCTGGCCACAGGGAAATTGAAACTATTTGTATTTTATTGTGCTAATAATATCTGTATATTTTTTTTGTTCAAAGTAGTTCAAATTGGCACGAAAGATGGCGCTGACAGATGGGGCCTCTTATTTCTTACATTTTAATTTAATTTCTACATTATCCAGAGCCACGCTTAAGCATAAAAAAAAAGTCGCCCATACTTTCTTTGGTGGCAGCAACTACTCTGCTGGGGGGGACTGAAAATCAGCAACACTGCTGAGTGCTGAGTCCCTACCCATTCATCACAATACTGTGGTTCTCGATTCTATGTATGCTTGTGTTTTCTTTTTTACTTCGAAGTTACTTACTTTTTTAAGTCGAAATAACTCAATTGATTCCGGCCGAAGTCGGTGGCGTCTAAGTATATGCCGTATATTGCCTTATATGCAAATTCCAGGCGACAGCCGCAAAACCTTCGATTCCTTCTTCCGTAAACTTCTCGACGGCAACAACGCCACCTACCCAAAGCCGAAGTCATTCAAGCTGACCAAGAACCAGCTCTTCCAAGAGAAGGACACGGTCTTCGACTACGTGTACGATAAGCGGAACGGCGGCACCTGGATACCTTGGGCAGAGCTGGAGAAGGAAGTGCCTTTGGCGCCTACTGCTAAAGTATATTTTCTTATCGTATCTAAGTCTGTCGCCAGGTAGCAATATTGATAGCATTGTTGTGTTCCGTCTGTTTGAGATAAGATAACCAGCCAAATAAGTTAGGGATTCCCGGTGAGCGGGCTTCCACCGTTAGCCTCATCTTTAGATATGAATCGTTGGTACATAATAAATTTAACATTTTCAAGATTTAGATTGAAAAAGTATGGGATAAGATGATCTCGGCCTTGCACCATCAGCTAGGTCTTGACGTCACGAGGTCGGGCGGTGGGTTCGAATTCCGCTAGGGATAAATGTTTGTCTGATGGATGAGTATGTTATTCCTCTGTCAGGGATGTTTACATAAATATAATCTCTTATCTTATATGGAGCGTCGGTGGCTCAGCGGTTAAGACGCGTTCTCCCGATTTAGGAGGTCCGGGTTCGATTAGACCATGTACCAATGAGTTATTAAATTTAATTACTTATGTGCATTTATCCGACTGCTCTTAAACGGTACAGGAAAACATCGTGAGGAAACTTGCATGCCTGTTAAATAAACATCAAAGGCATGTGAAGTCCCCAACCCGCATTGGGTCAGCGTGGTGGATTATGGCCCATACTCCCTCATATACGAGGGAAGGCTTATATCCCTGCTGTGGTTTACAAACTTACAGCTTGTTATGAAAGTTTTCACATATAGATTTCTATATAAAAGGAACACAAATTATATTTAGAAGAAAAGGAAGAAAAACTTATATTACATGTGTGTATCTTAATCACCACCGGTTGGTGTAGTGGATAGTGACCCTGTCAGCGAAACCAACGGTTGCGGGTTCGAATCCCGCGAGGGGTAAATGTTTGTGTGGTGAATACGAACATTTATTCCCGAGTAATGGATGTTAATATAAATATTTATGTATGTTTATCCATTATCTAGTATCTATAGCACAAGCTTTGCTTAGTTTGGGACTAGATGATCGGTGTAAGTGTCCGAAATATTAAAAAAAATGTGACTTTTTACAGAAAAGAACACATGATTAGACTACTGCAACTGAATATAAAATTCCTTGCCCCAGGTTAACGATCTAATCATCCTAACGAACGAGAACGCTTGCCTGCGCTACTTCGTGGCGAAGATGGTGCGCTCGCGCATCCCGATCCTCATCGTGGGGCCCACGGGCACGGGCAAGTCGTCGCTCATCATCAACTTCCTGCTCAGCCTGCCCAAGGAGAGATACATCACCAACACCATCAACTTCTCCGCCAGGACTACTGCCAATCAGGTGTGTGAGGCAAACATAATAATAATAATAAATAATAATAATAAAAGATATTTATTCACCACAAGGTTAATTTAACAAGTAATTAATTGATAATAAATTCGGTCAAACTGTGATGAAAAGGTAAGGACTCAGCAGATTTGCTGATTTTCAGTCCCCCCCAAGTAGAGTAGTTGCTGCCACCAAGGAATTAATTACTATTACTCTATGAATAAATTTAAACATTAACAAAAAGTAAACAAAACAAAAATCTATATCTAAAATCAACTCAAAAACAACTGCAAGTGATAAACCATAAAAAGCTAGACACGAGAAGGTATCATATAGGTAGGTATTTGGTAAACACTCAAACCACGTGTTTCTTTCCAACAAAATCGAAGACTTGGACGTTTTAACGACGATAGGCTCACCGTGTGCATTTCTGTATATTTTGTGTGGGGAACCGTGGATGTTGTTTTATGCATTAATGTTTTGAACACCCAATCGATAATATTTGGGATATCTCTGACCACCCGATTTGGGATAAAGGTCGTAGCGTTATGTATATGTATTGAGTTTTAACAGAGCAGCTCCCAACTGTACAAGTTAAATGCCATACACAATAAAGATTAAATTTCTTTTTTTTCTAATTGTTCTAAGTTTTTGTTCTAGACATTATCACCTTCTTGCACTGGTCCCAATTTATTTCGAGTCGGTCTTTTTCTTCCATTCTCCTCTTATCGGCCGTAACCTCATCATCCACGCCATTTTCGTTCATGTTATCGTTTTTTTTGTTTCATTATTGTATAACAGCAAATCCTACTTTATAATATTTATTGAAAGATGTGTGTTTGTGATGTGTGCGAAAAAAAAAAAAAAACTGTTGTTACTGTAGTCAGGGGCAGGCTGAAAATCAGTGCTGTGTGGCTGCGCCGCCCAGCGTACGCTGAGTCTGTTCGCATCATACACGCACGCGTATCTTTTATTATTTAATTTATTATTATGTTTTGTAAAATGGCCTCCTTTTTTTTGAAAACTAAGGGCCGTATTGACGGGGCAGTCTCAGGATTGAGGTCAAGTCTCACTCTCAATAATATAATATGTATTTGATACTGTACAAATTCAGATTAGACGGAATAAATAGAATTATTCTGGATTAAGACAGGACACAGGCGAAGCCGCGGGTGGAAAGCTAGTTTATTATAAAATAAATAGTATCGATACGATAGTGACATTTTTTCAAGGTCACGATATTATCGATAGCCCACTAATTGGTATAACACTACTTTGAGTTCTTTACCTCGTCTTTAAAACCTCCTTTACAGAATGGCATCGTCACTACTTGATCATGTCAAATCTTTGTTACAGACACAAGACATCATCATGTCCAAAGTGGACAGGCGACGTAAAGGTGTATTTGGACCATCGATGGGTAAAAAGGTCAGTAAACCATACAAGCTTTTATCTTCCACATAAAGGAACATCCAGTGGGGTCTGGTGACGTCCTTGCAAAGTTATGCTTGGTTATTTCGCTACAACCTTTAATGTTTGGAGCATGTAGGGGCGAGCGACATGCTGAGACATGCAGTTTTGGCCTCCGCGTGGGCGCGCATGTGAAGCGAGGGCCAGTCGTTCCCCGTTACGCGTCCCGCCCGGTATACTACAATTTCCACATATATTATCAATGTAACTTTGTGCCTCTGTTTTGTGTACATCCTAAAGTGACAATAGAACTTTGACCTTGATTCAGAACTTTCATTTACGCACCCCTGCCAAGCACCTTCTGAAACAGTGAACTATATAGGTATATAACATATCCCGAAACTGGTGACGTTACAAAGTAAGATACCCTTTCTAAAGTGGTGACGTAAGATATCCCTCGAAAGTGGTGACCCCGACGTGAACAACCACCTCACGTTGGAAGAGGGTGTTTTATTTATTTTATTTATTTGGGACAGTTAACAACAACATTATTAAAAGGTTCTTATAATCTATAAATAGAAAACTTAATGTATGTAAGAAAAAAATCTAGAATCGTTTAAGAAATGTCAGCCGTTTACACAAAGTCACTAAGTCATTTAAGGAGCAATGTATACGCTTTTATAATAAGGTTCCAGTGGACATTAAAAATTTACCTTTAAATAAATTTAAAACCATAATAAAACAGACATTATTTATCAAAGGCTATTATATTATTTCTGACTGTCTCGATGATAAGAAGGCATGGACATAGACGGCTCGGCGATAATCAGTCTTATTTAAAAAGTTATTTAAAAAATTTAAAAACTTATTTAAAAGAGCAACCCTTGACTTTCTTGCTCGTTCTTCTCTGAGTAATGAGCTTTGTGAATGAGCAATAATGTCAAAAACTTTAAAGATAAAATATGTGACGTTTTCAAGTGATAATTTTTATGCTACGAAATAAATATTTTTTGATTTGACTTACAATTACAATCTCGTTCTAAACTATTCGCCAAGTCGTCTCAAACTGGTTTATATAAAAATATGCAACGAATTGAGAACCACCTCGTTTTCATGTGAGGTCGTTAAAATTCGAATGGCATTGCAGTGCGTGCTTTTCGTGGACGACCTGAGCATGCCGCAGAAGGAACAGTGGGGCGCGCAGCCGCCGCTGGAGCTGCTGCGGCAGTGGATCGACCATGGACACTGGTACGACCTCAAGGAGATGGTGCGACAGGAGGTCGTTGACGTGGTCAGTGCTAGACTCCACTTTTCCACTTCTCTATTCTTAACCCTAATATCTTCATTAACCCTCGACGAAAAACGACGGGTGTCATGTGATTGACGGCGTTGTGTGTTTGTGTATGTGTGGGGGTGTGTATGAGTGTGTATGTGAGGACGTGAGTATTAATGAGTGTGTGTATGTATATGTGGGGGTGTATGTATGTGTGTGAGAATGAGAATCGTTTATTGTTCTCATTAAGCAACACATCCATACATGTATAAATGCGAAAATAACCAACGAACACTGTGAAATTTGGAGCGGAGGAAATCAAAGTAATCTGTGGATGATATCATAGGCTTTCATTTTCAATTTATGGTTTATTTAATGTTTAATTGATATCATTTATTTAAAAAAAGAAGTGTGAAACATTCCGTAAAAGTGTTCTACCCTGTTAAACGAGTTAAACGTAGTAACCGGTTCGGTAGTGTTTACACAATACGTGAACAAAATGGGCGTCGCGGGTTCGATTCCCATCCGAGTACTACTTGATTTGATTGGTGGTAGGGCATTTTTAAATATGCACTACCATCTTATCCAGTTCTGCCGCCTAACAGCAATGTTGTGTTCTGGTGGTGAGTGTGCTTCCAACTTCGTTGCTAACCCATCGTGCATAAATCGAAACAAACAGTGTTCAGTAGTTTTGCATATTTATATTATTCCAATCTCTTCGTCCAGCTGTTCGTATCAGCGATGCTGCCTCCCGGCGGCGGATCGAACCTGATCTCCTCGCGTCTGACCCGCCACATGCTGCTGGTGACCCTGGATTCTTTCGAGGACAACACCCTCAACAAGATCTTCGGCACGATCATGGACTGGCACTTCGCTAAGGGCTTCAATGAGACGCTGGCGAGGCAGAGTAAGGTAGGGTCATTCGTTTACCTACATCTTCATTTGCCCTCGAATTTCGACTTGTGGTAGGCGATCAACAAGGGTGATGCCTAACATGGAACGCTCCATTGCTCAATGTGCCACCAATATTACCTTAATAAAATATTAAGAGGGCTTAAACCGTGCAATGGAGCCCTCTTTTTTTAAAATACAGCATAAATCAAAAATATTGCTCTAAACTGCACTCGAAAACTATAAATAATACCTAGAAAATTATAAATAATACCTAAATAATTTTAATTACGGGAATTTTAAATTATTGATAAAAACGGCCACTTTTTTTTATAATCGTGTATTCTGGAAAATATCAAATGCTATTTAGGTGTTATTTGTAATTAGCTTTTAGGCTTCTCGAGGGCGTGTCATAATGATTTCTTTGTTCTATTCTGTATTCAAAATTTATTGAATGAGGACGTCACTGGACCTAATTACCCCTATTAAAATTATTTCCTAATTAGAGCTGTGTGTTTTTCACGGTGTAGTGGGTAAAGTTGCCTGTGGTACTAACGGTTGCGGGTTCGAATCACGCGAATGCGTAAATGTTTATATAATGAATATGAACAAACATTTTTCTTTGTCTGTAAAACCCTTTATTGTACAAAAAGGTAATATATCAAGATTCATGGATATTTATATAAATATTTATTACATTTGTTCGTTATCTAGTATTCATAGTAACAAGCTTTACCTAACTTGGTACTAGATAATTTGTGTAAGTTTCCGAAATATGTATTCGTTCTGTTTTCGTTTCTTTTCAAAACAATGTAAGTACTACTTCTTTTTCTGAGTTTGCAAAAAGAGTTTTTAGGTGAGTGTGGGAGGCGCTGGTTGTATAATTAAACCACATAATATAATTTTGAACGACTCTATATTGGTAATTAATATGAGACGGTTACAGAGAGTTGCTTAGCCGATCGTGGCTGAGGTGTGACTAAAGTACTTACTTATATGTAGGTATGTGCTTGTCTCGTACAGTGAGTAATTATCTTTTCCCCCAATATTTTTTAGAATTGTCCGCATTTCTTTTTCAAATATTTCCCTTTTTAGGCAGGGAAAAAAAATCTTTACCAAAGTATACTATTTCTGATTGGCGGTGAAGATCATGTGTTGACAGAGGTACAGCCAGCGCCCTCATTATGTTTCCACTCCTTTGTGTACGCCCTTTATGATTACCAATTTTATTTGTTTAAATTAAGAATGCGGATGTACTAACAATTTTGTTGTATTTAAAAAATAAAACGCTTGGTTATTTTTCATCAATAAAGATTGCGGTGAACGTCGATAGATGGCGCGCAAACTAATTTCTCAAAACGTATAGAGTTCTACATCTCGCTATCAAAGTTTTCCTATCAGTCGAATGTTAAATTAAGACTTCCAAATGACTGATAGTGTAGGGTCTCGGGACCTTTGGGATTGTTGGAAGCACCTTATTTTCGGCTGCATCCTGGTCTACCGTTGGAACCGAAGAGGTGGAAGCGCCTCATTCACGGCTGCGTCCAGGCTTTCTAGTCTGCCCTACCGACCTTCGGGTCTCCGTACAGACCTTCGGGTCTCTATACAGGCCTTCGGGTCTCTAAAAACAGGCCTTCGGGTCATTCAAAACAGGCCTTCGGGTCATTAAACAGACCTTCGGGTCCGATAATCGAAGCCCTGGGACGAAACGGTCGTGTTCTCATGCCGACTCATTACGGCCCGGGGTTAGGCTAGGGTTTGAGGCTAATCCAAGGGCCCTGGATTGGACTTGCCCAAGCGAAGCGGCCCGGCTTTCGAGCCAGTAGATACTTGAAGCCTGGCCTGTTGCCATGGGGTTGTTTAACGCCCTTGGGTTGCATCGAGCCGGGATGAGAGTATACAGGGCACTAAAAACATTTTTGGTTACCTATTCATTCCAATTTAGTGTTACGGCGGCATCGTTGTGCACGATGATTCTGCCAATGTCAGGGTTGAAGTTCACAATGCTAAAGTTGACGATTGTGCGGTAAGTTAAGCTTCTCTAGTTTGTGTAGCTGGAGAAAGGACAAACAGAACAACACATATAACCACCACCTCAACACATAATTATGATAATAGATAAACTCAAAGAAGTAGACATTATAGATAAATTATAATATAACGTTGTTAACTTTTATAAATTTAGCTAGTGCATATACAAGACGAAGTGAACTTGACTTAATAAGTAGTTAACATTTATGGGGCGGGGCATATTTTTGGGGACAAGGTCATAAAGTGGGACAGAAATTCGTGGGCAGATGAAAAATATATGATCGAGCATATAGTCCCTTCCTCTAGTCCACACTCGCATAGCTAAACCAGATCTTAGGATACATTATTAAGGTACTACCCTCGCTTTTATAAAGGTTATTGATTTTTTGTTTTGATTTTTACTAAGATGACAAGCAAGCATGGACATGAACCGGTCGGTGGTATACAGTCTTATGTTTGTTTTATCGAATCACAAACTAATATTTACTTAAAAAAGAGTGATCCAGTTTGATGCTCATTCTTCTCTGGGGAGTCAGCCTTCAATTACAAATACGCTTTATTGTTTAAATAAGGAAGGTACATTTAAATATCCTATAGAAACTACAAATTAGGTGGCCTTATCGCTAACAGCAATCTCTTCAACGCAAACCTATCATCACGGAATTCAGTACGAGTAATTAAGTGTCTTGTGAGTGAGCAGTAATTTGTATGTCATAAATATGACTTCAGTTGTTGTTTTTAAATTACAACAATAATTTTTGCTTGTTAAAACATTTTCTGCTATTTCGCTCTCAACTTCTAAAAGATTATTCAAGTTTTATTATAATATATTAAAGAGGAATTTCGGATACTTGCACCAATCACCTAGTCCAAACTAAACAAAGCTTGTACCATGGATACTAGATAAAGGATAAACATACGTACATAAATATTTATATAAACATCCATGACTCGGGAATAAATGTTCGTATTCATCATACAAACATTTACTCCTCGCGGGATTCGAACCTGCAACCGTTGGTTTCGCTGACAGGGTCACTATCGACTACACCAATCCGTCGTCCGTCGTCGTCGTAGATGTTTTTTGTTATTAAAAGCCTTTTTTCCATGGCTATCCTTATAACTAAGTCTGGAATACACCTCGTACAACTTACGTACTATGTCTTAAATTAAAATCCCTTTTCCAGGCCGTAGTCGGAGGAACCATGGACGTATACAAGAGCGTGACCATGCAGTTTCTACCGACACCTTCAAAATGTCACTATCTGTTCAACTTGCGTGACTTTGCCCGCGTGATCAAGGGTGTGCTACTGGTGCCATCCAGCCGGATGAAGGACATGAACAAACTCGTGCTGCTGTGGATACACGAGGCATATAGGGTGTTCTATGACAGGCTGGTGGATGAGAGCGATCGGTAAGCTTGTTAAGTTACTAGAGTGTATGTGTCGTACGCAAAACTTACGCCTAAGGCTAGGAATATATGTCACATTTTTCCATCAGATAGTCGGATCTGCGGGTCTTTCTCTAACCAAAAAAACTTCGGACGGCCGTAACTTCGGACTTTTTCTTTTGCCAAGAATCCTTTATTTGCATACCTTCAGACGTTCCTGGCGTCCCGTACTACATTTTGATGTACAACAAATGTAAAATAATGACGATTGGTTTATAATTGACACAGCAAACTGCAAAAGAAAAAGTCCGAAGTCACGGCCGTCCGAAGTAGACCCACTGATAAAAAGAAAGAAGAAATAGTCATATCGGACGTTCGAATCGAAAATAGCGCCGAAGTTTTTACGATTTTATTATGGGATTTTTCTTCTGTCGGGTCAACACAAGCAAATATTTTTATAGTTTTTTTTTTTGCAATAAATCAATACAACAAGTAACAGTAATTCGTCGTCTAGTTTTGTTTGTGTAATGTAATATTTGTGTAATGAATTCGAACATTTATTCCCAAGTTGGATGTTTATATAAATATTTATGTATGTTTATCCGTTATCTAGTATCCATAGCACAAGCTTTGCTTAGTTCGGGACTAGATGATTGGTGCAAGTGTCCTAAATATTTTTTTTTTGTCTACGCAACTGCCCTTTTTGTCGCTTGACAGCTGTCAACTTGATCGCCAATCGGCTTTGAGAGATGTAGGCTATCTCGCACGTGACTCTATGCCACTCGACTCGGGCTAAGTTGTAGTAGCCCTGCTGTAGTCTAAACGACTTGACCGAAAGTTGTCGTTAGATTCGTCATGAGTAGGATAAATTTTATGGTAAAACATCCAACATGGCGCCCGCTAAATATAAAATGGCGTCTGTTTCCAAGTATTCAAGCTTGCCCGATTTTGTAGTAGTAGTACTTCGATTAGTTCCTTTTTAGGGATCCGTATCGCAAAAAGAAATAATTATATAAGTATTGGAAAACCAAAAGAACCCTAAAATATTTTGTACTTTTATACCAACAGGTTGAAATTGTTCGATGTGGTGTTCAAAGCTGTGTACGGCAACTTCCGCGTACACATGGACCAGGTGCTGAACGAGATGGGCTACATACCTGAAGGCGAGAAACTGAGTAACAAGCACGCCTGTAACATATTCTTTGGCAACTATATGGAGCCGGACGCGGATCCTAAGATATACGACCAGGTGTGGAAATTGTGTTGTGGAGAGATTCAACTTCAGCTTCAATAAATGGAAGATGCCATTTCGGAATTTTAATTCAATATGTTTTTATGATACGCGTTTGACCACAATGTCACCTAATGGAAAGATAAATAAATAGATATCTTTACACATACATACAGGGGCAATGGACAGAGCTATGATCGGATCAGAAATGAGGAGATCCGCAGGAGAACCAAGCTGACCGATATAGCCCGAAGAATTGCCAAACTCAGGTGGCAGTTGATGGGGCACATTGCTCGTCGAACCGACTGCCGTTGGGGCGAGGCGCTTCTCGAGTAGCGCGGGAAGCGCAGGATCGATCGTTGTGGAGATCTTTGGCGGAGGTCTTTGTCCAGCAGTGGACGTCTTTCGATTGATGTGATGATGGGGGGAGGTGGGACTTTCTTACTTTCCTACTTTTCACCCTTAAATTCTTTCTTTACACGCCAGGTGCACGATTTGGAGGACATGGGGCTGAAGATGGAGTACTACCTGGACGAATACAACGTGGTGTCATCATCGCCCATGTCGCTGGTCATGTTCCGTTACGCGCTCGATCACATCTCGCGCTGCACCAGGGTCCTGCTGCAGGATAACGGTGAGTTGATGGAGAATTCTACTGAAGGACATCGATCGAAGGGTGACGAAAAAATCCGTAGCGCGTCCGGTCTTCTACGACGAGCTGTCGAACCGATACAAATTCCAAGCTTTCAACTGTTTTTGTCACTTTTTCGTCGGGTCGATCCCCAGCGGGGTACATGTTTAAGGACACCAGACTAATTAAAGAAAGAAATAGGACATGCAAGTAGAAAACCGCCTCCGTGGCTCAATGTAAACAACATTGGGTTTAGCATTCGGAGGTCGCGGGTTCGATCCCCAGCGGGGTACATGTTTAAGTACTCGGTTTGGTTGGTGGTAGGGCATTTTAAATGTCCGCCTGGCTAGCTACCACCATCTTATCTAAATCTGCCGCCAAGTAGCAATGTTAATAGCATGGTTGTGTTCCGGTTGTCAGAGATAAGATAGCCAGTCCTCCAAATGTGTTGGGGTTTCCGGGTGAGTACGTGATTGAGGTCAAGTACAAACCCGTAGTACATTAAAAAAAAAACATTATAGTATATTTCCAAAAATAAGTTTGCGACCAGAATGTTTCAGACACGGCGAAACAAATAAATAAAAAGTTTAATTATTTTAGTTATATACGTACATCCTTTAAAGTTGCCTATCTACGTTCGACTATATTATAATGATGAGTTACTCATCCCGAGTGCATGATTTTGGACCGGTTTGATCCATTACATCGTACCTCTCACTTGATGTTACTGTCTGTGGATCATGAGAATTAGCAAAACAGAAGTGACCTATGCCAATAGATAAATGTGTGCTGAGAATGATAGTGACGATGAGATGGGTTTAGTCAGTGCATGATAATCAAAATAATATGTATCTTTTTGATTCCTGATAAATAATTATTCAATCTTTAAGATCTTAAAGAAATTAATATATTAACATTAGCATCGCATTATTTACGAAAACTTAATGTATGTAAGAAAAAATATAGAATCGTTTAAGAAAAATAGTGATATACATAATGTTAATACCAGATACAAAAATAAAATTGCTGTTCATGTCAGCCGTTTACACAAAGTCACTAAGTCATTTAAGAGGCAATGTATATGCTTTTATAATAAGGTTCCAGTGGACATCCAAAATTTACCTTTAAATAAATTCAAAACCATCATAAAACAGACATTATTTACAAAATTTCTATCTGGATGATAAGCAAGCATGGACATAGGCCGCTCGGCGATATTCAGTCCAATTATATAATATAATTGTAACCCAAACTTATTTAAAAGAGCAACCCTTGAGTTTCTTGCTCGTTCTTCTCTGGGGAGTCTTCTTTGCGAATGAGCAATAATGTCAATAATTTTAATATTAAGATAAGAATTGTGACGTTTTCAAGTGATAATTTTTATCCTACGAAATAAATATTTTTTGACTTTGACTTTGAATCTGATAAATAGCCAATCATTTAATCATTCATTCAAGCCTTTCGTCTCTGGAACTCTCTACCAGAGTCCATCAAACGAGCTCAAACTTTGAATGCTTTCAAAGTCGCCGTCAAGGAGCATTTCCTGGTGCTTTAATCTGTGCTCTCTTCTTAGCTTCTCTCTATACCTTAGCACAATCCTGTTGTCGCTTATTATTATTATTTTATATATCAATAAATATTTATTTAGTACACCTATATATTTACGTTTGTATTTTGTTGCTATTTTATAGATGTTATGTTTAAGCAGGTATATTTGTCTATTGATCTATGTATGTATGTGTATGTAAATATATGAAATTTATTCACGTAGTTTGTATCTGCATCCCTATTTAATACCGCACAACTTACCTATTTCAAATGTACTGTCCTTATACTCAAATTTTGCCTGGAAGAGATCGCTTTTAGTGATAAGGTCGCCAAATTGTAGATTCTATTCTTACCACTTTTCTGAAACTGTATTTTCTTTTCTGTTGTGCAATAAAGTGTATTTGTATTGTAATCTAGGCAACCTCCTGCTTGTTGGCGTCGGTGGCAGCGGCAGAAGCAGCGCTGTGAAACTAGCAGCAAGTATACTGGAGATGAACGTCATACAGGTATGTAACCACTAACCACCACAAAAGCTCCTGGTCACAACTTTCGAGCTTTCAAGCGTTTTTGCCACTTGATTACTGGCATTATTCTGATTTAACTACCGCCCAGCTCTCTGCATCTAGGCACAGTCCGTGTATGCGAAAACAGAGGGTCGAGTTCCAGTGCCATTGTGCACTTCATTGGCTTCACTCCCATTGGCCGAGGGGGGATGTGAGACACTTCTTTTTCTTTTTTTTTTATCCACAACGGCTTGGTACTTGACCTCAATCACACCTGATGTTAAGTGAAGATGAGGTCGAAGGTGGAAGCGTACTGACCCGGAAACCCCAACACATTTGGGGGACTGGCTATCTTATCTCTGACAACCGGAACACAACAATGCTATTAACATTGCTGCTTGGCGGCAGATTTAGATAAGATGGTGGTAGCTAGCCAGGCGGACATTTAAAATGCCCTACCACCAACCAAACCGAGTACTTAAACATGTACCCCGCAGGGGATCGAACCCGCGACCTCCGAATGCTAAACCCAATGTTGTTTACATTGAGCCACGGAGGCGGTTTTCTACTTGCATGTCCTATTTCTCTCTTTAATTAGTCTGGTGTCCAAGGTATAGACTCGCCTATTATCAAAAACTCTGCCAATTCTTGTTCATAGGGGTGTAAATACAGAAATGGAGACGTGACTGGTGAAAGTTGTTGAAACTTTTGCATGTACGTTCCAACAGCGATGGCTTCTATAGGGACTTGTGTATATAGGTGTTTTTGGTGTGAAGTTTTTTTTTTATTATTTTTTATGGATACGCATTTGACGACAATCTCACCTGATGGGAAGTGACGATGTGGCCGAAGATGAAGCATGCGATCTCAGTAGATGCCTTTTCACCCTCCTCTTGAAGATCCCAAGGTTGTAGGATTCAGGAAAGACTGACGCCGGAAGGGAGTTCCATGCCTTGGCTGTTCGCATTATGAATAAAGAATCGAATTCAGTAGCCTTTTGCTTTACCCACGCGAAGAGACGGGTTGGTTCAATTCTATTACATGCTGAAAACCACGGACAATAGCCTAACTGTCTTAATCATAAAAATTTACAAACGCTTTATAAAATTTACAAACGTCTCTTGTCGTTCATAAGGAAATGTTGCAATGAAAGAAACTGACAAAACATACTTAAAGCGTTTGTAAATTTTTATGAATAAAAGGGTAAGGTATACCCTATGTACAGAGTTTTGTACTCCATCGACAAGAGCGTAGCTCTTAAATTGAAGAGACAGAGAGTTTTGCGAATGCGTATTTGGTTCACTAATAATATAGGTTTAATTTGAAGATCTAAATCACATAGCTAAGATAACACGTAGCCTCAGATATATATAATGTATAAATAAACACAAATAAATAAAACATGGAATATGTAATTTTTTGCAGATAGAAATATCGCGAGTGTACGGACAGAACGAGTGGCGTGACGACATCCGCAAGCTGCTGATGAAGGCCGGCATTATTGGGAAGCCGCTGGTCTTCCTCTTTGCTGACAATCAGGTACCAAACACACACGTAGTCGACAACTACAAAGGAAACTAAAATATTAAGCTTGCTATGGTCGCTAAATATTCTGCAGGCTTATTATGTAACTTGCCGATAGTAAATTGCCTAAGATAGATAGATAGGGCTTTTTGGCGGGATCTCGGCGAGTGAAGTTGCATTTTTCTTTATAATTCTTATAATTTGTGCATTCTAACTTTTGAAGCTTAATAATGGCAGAATATTGTGCAGCAAACGTTAGTGTTGGTGTACAAGTGAAAGTGTAAATTAAAGTGCGTAACGGAGCTTTCGGGTTCCCACAAGAAGCCGCGAAAATCTTTTGTAAAGCATTCTGCCACTTTACTGAAGAATGACTTGACCGTGACTAGACTCTGTATACGCCAAGTATACGACGAACTACTTGTTTTGACTGATACTGACTTATAAACTGAAGAAATAAGAGAAATAAAATTCACTCGAAACTGGCAGTAATGCCCCTCGACAGTGAGGTTGACTAGTTGCCATCCTCAAAAATAAGACGAAGAAGAAGATAGATAGGTAAAGCGTTTATTTGCATATTACAGAAACACATACAAAAATATTCGACGCAACAATCATTCTGCTTGGTGTTATTCTTATGAAATGTAGGCTTATTTCACAGTAATAAAAATAAAAACAAAAATTAAGTACAACTGTTACAACTTATAATAGACTTGTATGTGTATCTGTACCACAAATGGGCCATCGCTCAGTGTGGAATAATCGTTATAAATTGCTTTCGTTAATCTCCTTTCACTCATTCGTTCTATATGCCCCCCACCAACCAACAAACCATAGATTATACGACCCGAACAATACTCGAAGACTAAAACAAAATCGATTAAAAAAACGATACATAATACATACATGGATTCGCGCTGAAGTTATTACCTTTTTTGGTGAAATAAGGTGTCCAAATCCAAGAAATTCTATATGGTTAAAAAGTGGCTTTAATTATTGTGTGACGGCGCTGTTAATACTTGTAAAATCGAAATGGTCGTTATGGCGATAGAAATAATGTTTGATTTTGAAATATGGGTTTGCCGTCTCCTGTCCTATATGATACACTTATTGATTGAAACTCTCATTAAAGTTCACTCTCTGACTATAATTTTCCTGTAGATAATGTACGAAGGCATGGTGGAAGATATCAATATGCTGCTGAATACCGGTGACATCCCAAATCTTTACGGCATGGATGAGAAGGTGGAGATCCTGGACAAGATGCAGGCGGCAGTCAGGGAGGCCGTGAGTTATTTACTTCCAATAATTATCATTTACACTATTGTCTGATTCGTTAGTGGCATTTTTCCCGATCACGGCGAAGACAAAGGGATTGTAATAAAAAACGACAATCTGTAATTTGGCCTATAGATTTTGTGTAATAGTTTTTTCTCAAACATGCATGGAAATATTGTCAAATCAATTCAATTCTTTTAAGTAATGGCTTTCCTGTTTAGGATTCTGCCAGCATCAAGTCAGTCATGGGAGTGATAACAATATTGTACTTTCGAAAAAAGAACACGCGAAGTATCTAATTTACGGACAGCGAAAAATAAATCCATTGCAGGAGCGTTTTTTGAATTTGGAACATTACAACACTCCAGCAATGTTGTATGAAACGGCGTGCTGCGGTTATTATATACTCTTTGATTGGATCTCTTTTATCATTCTTGGCATACCAAAATCTCTTTGCTCGTAAATGCGTTTGCCTTTCGGCACACATGATAAATAGAAAATCGGCGGCAAAGCTGAAAATTCGTCTTGATTTGCTATTTAAATATTTATTATTTCCCTGCATTCTTTTGAGAAAAGCACTATATATGCCTCGGCGGAAATGGCAATTGCCTGTCTCGTATTAGTGAAGTCCTTGCCTACGGCTCGGTCTTCAAACTCATACTCGACCTGCAATTGCCTATTTCCCGGCCTTTGCAATAATGTATTATTATAATGATGCTGTTGATTCTGTATTATACAAAAAAAAAATCATTTTTTATGCGAGTATTATCGTGCTCCAATGGGCATGTTCAATAGCACGTTCTGGTTGATTTTAAGTTAAGCTAAATCAGTGACGTCCATCTCTAGAAGTGGGGTTTGCAGGCCCCACCGGTATGCTGCGATGCGCCGGAGAAGACGGTTGCCCATATCGTGGATAAGTGGCTTGACGGCCTGGAAGACCTCAATGAGGCTTACCACGACGGCTATGGACTGGATCCAGAATTTGAACATTAATTTATAGAAGGATGATTAATTTTTCAGATTCTTATTACTGGAAAGAAAGAAAGAAAAAGTTTTTATTTGGCACCAGTAGTACTATTAGTACATTATGAAGTTATGGTGTCAAAAAGCCTCTATTCAGCATAATATCGCGACATTGGACTAACTAGAATCCAGTGACGCTACACTGGTATTCTCTGGACACTACTCGCACTTTTATTTGCGGTAGCTCCAGTCTGTGGAGTAAACGAAAGCAGGGCCAGAGCTGCACCTTCCCCATGGAGCTGACGTTACTGCCGTTTTGCATTTCATTGGCTACACTCCCATTTGCCGAGACGGAAGTGGGAACTTCTTTTCCTACTTTTTTTTCTTTATTTATCCATAGAACATTCTTTATCATATTTAACTTATTTATTTATCTAACTTTATTTATCATATTTAAACAATCTTCACTATATTTGTGTGTGTCCCATGAGCGTCCGTGATCTCACCATAGGCTCCACTGAAAACCAGCGTTGTAGTCGTTGTTCTTCTCTCGACTACAACAAATGCTGAGTTGGGGACCTGATTTGATGCCACCTTGCGACACCGAAAACTAGCAATACCTACTTATATTAAGTTCCACATTTCTGTGTTGTGTTATATAGTATATAAGTAACAATTAAATGTATTGTATAAGTGTCGCTAAATGGATCAAATAAAGTTTTCTTATTCTTATAAGACGCCTACGAAAACCTGTAAAGGTTTGTGTGTAGTGCGAATGAGGTCACTGACCCGCCGCGTTATTAATTATTACAAAAGGTATGTAACGTAACTTAAATATCTAGTTACAGAAGATGATATGCGAAAGCTTGTATATTTCTTGTTTTAATTAGTCTGGGGCCCAAGGTAGCACATAGAGTTACCCAGGCATCGTCTACCCGCAGTAGACATCGTGTCGAGTACCACTGTTGATTGTAGCTAACAGGAGTCGCAATGGGAGGAGTCTGGACCACCTCCAGATTGAGCGATAGTAATAATACCTGTTTTATGTACTTTTAGGGCAAGAAGATGGAGACCACACCACTGGCGATGTTCGGTTTCTACGTGGAGAGAGTGAAGGCGAACCTTCGTATAGTGATGGCCATGTCGCCTATTGGGGACTCCTTCAGGAACCGCCTGCGGATGTTCCCGTCGCTCATCAACTGCTGTACCATCGATTGGTGAGATGTTATGTCCTTTATCTATCTTATCTAAGTCTGCCGGCTCTTTGAGATAAGACAGTCAGTCCACCAAATAAGTTACCTCAACTTGTCATCACCTTCGGACTCACTTCACTCCATAGGTGAAGCGCTCACCTGTTGTACCTAGAAAAGTATTAGCATTGTTATATTATCCTGATATTCCCTCGCCTTTTATTAGAAGTCTATTGCCTGTATGGTCGATGCCTGAGTAGACAATTATTCGAATTTGCTAATGAAAAAGTATAATATGCAAGTCTGTGATTACATTACTTAGTAGTATTACTAGTAAAAAGATCAGCCGTCGATCTCCCAGCCCCATAATGTAAATAGTACATTAATAGTATGTAGATACGTTAACCTAGGTAGGTACCTATTTGTATATTGAGTTTAGTAATCAAGAAAGAACTCTAGATAAATAATTGCAAATTTATAAAACGCCCGAAAGACTATGATATCGTCTAAATACTTCAGAAACTGTGTTAAATATCATCGAAATGTTTTAACCACCCGCCAACCGCCTCCGTGGCTCAACGTAAACAACATTGGGTTTACGATTCGGAGGTCGCGGGTTCGATCCCCAGCGGGGTAAATGTTTTAAGTATTTAAATGTCCGCGTGACTAGCTACCACCATCTCATCTAAATCTGCCGCCAAGCAACAATGTTAATAGCATTGTTGTGTTGCGGTTGACAGAGATAAGGTAGCCAGTCCCCCAAATATTTGGGTTTCCGGGTCAGTACGCTTCCACCTTCGGCCTCATCTTCACTTAACATCAGGTGTGATTGAGGTCAAGTACGAACCCGTCAAGCATAAAAAAAAGAACAGTATTCATCACACAAACTTTTACCCCTCGCGGGATTCGAACCCGCAACCATTGGTTTCGCTGACAGGGTCACCATCCACTACACAATCGGCCGTCAGCATTTCGATGCTTCAATTGAGATTTTTTTTTCATCGTCGGTTGAAATAAATTTATTTGATTTTGTTGTTAGGTTCACAGCGTGGCCTGCGGAGGCCTTGGAGAAAGTGGCCAACATGTTCATATCGAAGATGGCGAACGTGAACGATGAACTGCGGTTAGCTTGCGTCGATATGTGCCAGCTCTTTCACACTAGCGTCGTTCAGCTCAGCGACAGGTGAAACAGGATGATATTGTTTGTTATACTATGTTAAAGTAGATTGTATTTTGGTTTCTAAGCTTATGTGTAGATGAGGTACAGTCAGAAACATTTATACATTTACAGGTCTGCGTAATACTTATTAAATTTTATTATTAAATCAATCAATCAATCAAATACGCTTTATTGTTTAAATGTTGAATGTTTTTGAATAATTAACCGACTTTATTTTTTATTTTGCTCCCGAGGGTGTGGTAAAAGGTAACTAGGGAACTTTCTACCAAAAAATATGTATAGATTTGCAAGTTTTAACGGCGACGGACTGACAGGGTTCTCGTGTATTTCTGTATATTTCGTAAAGTGAACCGCGGGTACACCCCTCCGGCCGCGATTGCAACCGAGTTTGGTTGCCAAAAGTATTGAATATTCTTGTTACACAACTGTTATCGTTCCCCCTTGTAGTTTCGCAATCAGTTGCCGAAAAAGAATATCTCTTGACCATCCTGTATAAAGTACTATTGAACAACCTTCATGATTGGCTGAGAAAACTTAATTTGTGTTACGCAACCCTGTATAATTCTCTGGTTCAGACTGTACCTAAAATTTTTTTAGATTTTTTTTTAATTACTTTATTATCAGCCTTGCATCTCATGAGTCCTTGAGTCACCGACTTGGTTTCAATTGGAAACAGCCAGGGCTGACTATTTAAAGAAGAAGAAAACATTTACAATGGGCATGTACATGAAAATTTTGAGATAATAATTCTAAAACATAATAATGCAAGCTGATATAGGTTCCAGCTCAGTATAATGCTGTGACATGAACCATATATAGTACTGAGTATATTACACTGAGTACATTACAGTACACCGCTGATTTTCAGCTGGCACCTTTGTAGAAGGTTAGGCGCTCATAGAATAATTAAATAAAAAAAATTGTACATAATTAACTTATTCCAGAAAACAGACATAAAATAAACTACACATTATAGGTACAACACATTATAATACAAACAGCTATAATTTAACAGGGGGGCGCAATACTATCATTAACTAATATTAAATGAGGTACTTTGTTACACCGTCAAGTTGCCGTCTCTTTTATCACTTTTCTGAAACGTGATATAGAAAGTACTTTTTTATTTGTTGATTCACCAACAGATGTTACAATAATGCAGGCACAGCTTATATACAGGGCGTCCCAAAGTTATGGGACATGAAGGGGAAGTACCTTAAATATCGTAGATAGTGAATTTTGCTCAAAGAAGACTTTATGTTATTTTTAAAAGTTAGTAATTCTGCATTCATAGATTTTCTAAAAATTATTTGCTTCGGCTGGGAATCGAACCGACTCAAATGTGAAAAAAAAAACACCCTACTTTTATGATGCCAATCGAAAGAATAGCTAAAAAATAATAACTCTGCCTAAGTAACATAGTATTTTAAAAGAAAGGAACAACGTGAAATTAATCATTTTAATCAAATAAAAAACATACATGAAACTGCCGTAGTCAATTAAGTAGGTATTTAATTTGCCTTCTGTCTAGCTTACAGAGGACGTATTGAAATACAAGTTTTATCATTTCATCTACACGTGCACTTATAATAAGGAAAACTATGTTAGTACCTATTTTATGAAGTGGGTACTTATTTACGAATAATCAATGCTATCTTTGGAATGATAATATCGCTACTTTTCGAACGTCGTCGGCAATAAATAACTTTCTTGAAATTTGACTCAATCATTTTATGTTGTTCCTTTCTTTTAAAATACTATGTTACTTAGGCAGAGTTATTATTTTTTAGCTATTCTTTCGATTGGCATCATAAAAGTAGGGTGTTTTTTTTTTCACATTTAAGTCGGTTCGATTCCCAGCCGAAGCAAGTAATTTTTAGAAAATCTATGAATGCAGAATTACTAACTTTTAAAAATAACATAAAGTCTTCTTTGAGCAAAATTCACTATCTACGATATTTAAGGTACTTCCCCTTCATGTCCCATAACTTTGGGACGCCCTGTATATATAGTGACTTATGAAAATGCCATCACCCAGTGTGAAGTCAAGCAATTCTAGCCAACCACTGTACTGACTTTCAGATTCTATTCGGAGCAGAAACGCAAGGTGTACGTGACGCCTACAAGCTATTTGGAGCTAATCAAGGCCTTCCAGAACTTGTACGCTATGAAGGTGGATCAGATCACCAGGGCTAGGATACGGTGAGTTTTGGATATACTCCAATCACGGTGACGTCAAACTTTAAACTTGAAGCATTTATTTCAACGTAAAATACGTGATATCATTTGTTGAATGTCAATTTAAATCTACTGGTAATAATAATAGGGCTTAAGCATTTCTCTATCAGAGAGAATGTCCAAGCTACTACCGCTTCGGAAAGGGAAATCATCTGTGGGAAAAGAACGTCCTTTCGACTGGTCTTGTCATTTACAAATGATTATAGTACACCTGAAGACGAAGACAGGCAACTTTTAAAATGGAAAGAAAAGAAATTGAAACGTGTCTATGCCTGTTGAACTCGCGATTATTCATATTCTATTCTTTCTACCCCCGCACCCCCTCTCACACACAGTGTTCTTGTTAAAGTTAACAGTTAAAGTTCTTGGATCCATACTGTTTCACAATGAGAGAGCCACTCCAGAGGGTGAGAGACTGGTGATCTGTCACACAGGTTTCCTAGTACGGACACCAGTCTCTCTCAAAAACCATTTTATATATGTCATAATTTTAAGCAGCTATTGTTAAATATTGTACCTATATTTTTGTGACAGAAAATAAAAACTTTATGTATTGTAATGTATTCGAAAATGAAATGTAATGGTCCAACGTCAGCGGTGCTAGTGTAAGAAGGTTTCACTCAGAAACGAAATACCAGTTTATATGGATATAAATTAATTAAATTTTGAAACACTATTCAACTATATGTGCACACTATCGTAGCTGGAGCGAAGGTGACCCGAAACCAACCGTCTTCGATCTCTAGGCGAGCCTGTACGAAGGTAGCCGATGTTTACCCATCATCAGTCGTAGGTGTATGTTGACGTTTTCCAGATTAATTTTAAAGCTGAAATTCTCTCTCATTTCTTCGTAGTTATGAAACGGGTCTGGAACAGCTGGACTTTGCCGCCGGGCAGGTGGCGGTGATGCAGCAGAACCTGATAGATCTACAACCGCTACTGGTTGAGACTTCGGACAAGACGGAGAAGCTCATGATCAAGATCGAGCAGGACACTGTCGTTGTTGAGAAACAGAAGGAGGTATGAACTGCTGGGGTAAAAGTGCTTAAACACTTGGTACTGTAATACACTGGTTGGCAGCAAGGAATGAACGATTCCATTTCTTTTTGTGGGTAACGGGGTTTGGTACCGATCGAACGGATTTTTCTTTAATATTCAGCTGCTGTGTTTAACAAAAATAATTATTTGTTTACCTAATAAAACACATTTTAACTCTGAAATGCTTAAAAAAAGTTAATGTTTCCTCTGGAACCTTCGAATCTTATTTAGATAAATAAACAAACATAAATATTTATAGAAACATCCTGTCTTTGTAATAAATGTTCGTATTCATCACACAAACATTTACCACTCGCGGGATTCGAATCCGCAACCGTTGGTATCGCTGACAGGGTCACTATCCACTACACAATCGGCCGTCAGCATTTCGATGCTCAAGGCGGGAGAGGTGGGATTTTCTGTTTTTCTGTGAACGGCAACGGCAGAACCAAAGAAGCACTATCTAGAATAAGCATTTTTTTTGTTTAATATTGAAATTAGAGTTACCACATACATAGATGGTTGAACGAGGCGGCTAATAGGCGAAGAAGAGAGAGAGCAAAAGGAATGCTGAGCTGACGAGCTATTAACAGTTATCACTTCCTTATCTAAGGAATTATCCAATACACTCACTTTGATACTGCAGACCGACAAATAAAAATGGATTATATTGCTATATCATTTAGGGGTTATACCTGCTCCTTAAATGATATTACATTTTATCGATTATACCTCTACTTTTCCCTCCAGATCGTAGGCGCGGACGAGGCACTTGCCAACGAAGCAGCAGCCGCTGCTCAGGCCATCAAAGACGACTGCGAGTCAGACCTGGCTGAGGCAGTGCCAGCGCTGGAGGCGGCCCTGGACGCCCTCAACACCCTGAAGCCCGCAGACATCACCCTGGTGAAGAGTATGAAAAACCCACCAGCTGGTGTGAAGCTGGTTATGGAGGCTGTGTGCGTGATGAAGGGCATTAAAGGGGATAGGAAAATGGATGCTAATGGTAAGTAGGTGATCAAGTTTTTGATATCTTCTTCTTGTCGTGTCGTTCGAGTTGGCGGGTACGGGTACCAGCAAACGTGTTATAATTTTTTATTTAGCCCAGTAATTAGCCTCGGGAACACCACCGTCATTGGCATTATATAGGTCCTCAAGCGTGCAGGTGCCTGGGCTAGGCATGTAAGGAGATGGGCTATAGTTTGTGGGGACGCACCGCTCTCACATCGTTTGCTTGCTCCGCCTACATAGCCCCACTTGCTCAGGTTGTCCTTGTATTGACCGCCCTGGGTCCGAAGGCTATTCAGTGATTTTCAAGTCAATCATGGCAAATTCTGACCAGGGGGAAGGTCCTCTGTAGATAGAAGAAACGATGCTCCTTCTACCAACGGCTACATCGCTTCTTAGATGCATCACCCACCAGGGGAGCCACGGACTTTAAGAAGCTGTGTCGGCTTATCAGTCTTTGACTTAAAAGTTCTTGACTTATAACAAGCCAATGCCAGCATGCGGTATTATGCATCTCCTACGTAATGCATCTCATTACATTATAATGACGTTGTTGCATACAATCTTTTTCTACGATCGTTTTATAATTTAACTAAAAGATTAAATTATTGTATCTGCTTGTTACCGGAACAATTCAATTAACTTCACGGAGCTTGGCACTGCCCTTTAAGCATAAGGCGGTGGAAATATGACTTTATATGTGTATTGTAATGAAATATTATGCTATAATTGAATATTACACAATACTTTGGTGCAAGTGAAACATTTCAAGTAGTTTTGGTTTCGTATTGAGGAGTTCATGATACAGGAGTAGAGAAGAAATTTGATCTCTCGGTTGTTTGCGTACTATAAAGTCTACTTAATCTACCTATAAAATCTTTTTATAAGAGTTATCTCGTCTTCTTTATCCAGGGAGGCCTTTCGAGGACTTCTGGGGGCCTTCACAGAAGATGCTCGGTGATATGAAGTTCCTTGAAGGCCTTAAGAACTACGACAAGGACAACATACCGGTAGCCACTATGAAGAAGATAAGAGACAAGTAATATTTTAACACTTCGCTTCCATTTCGCGTTATGATTGAAGGGTTTCAATATCTCTCTACACTAGATTTTAAACTAATATTAACTCATATTGTCTCAGCTTCAACAGCCTTGCGTCTCTGCTGTTGGGTCAGTCCCCTTTCACCATTGAATGTACTGGCTATAATCCACCAAAGGAAACCAGTGTGGATTGATGAATCCGGACTAGTGACTACCTGATAGTTTTCTCAAGGCGCTTGAGGCCACAGACTTGACTTAAGGATTGCCTTCAATCTGAAATTGTTTAACTTACCTGCCGAAGTAAGGAAACATTCGTATGGTCATTAGTGGTCAAACATCTGTACCGCGCCTGTTGTTGCTTAACTTCGGTAATCGAATGCCAATAGGAATTCATTTACCAATTTCATAGGTAGATTGTCGTAAGTTTTCGAAAAGTTAAATCTGCTTCTACTGTCTGGCAATAATATTTCACCGTCAACAAGGAACGTTACAGAAAAAAATAGAAAGGAAAAAATATTTAGGTCACGAATACAGAATAATCATAGTCTCTGGGTTTCTTATGAACGTTCAAGGTCACACAAAGAGCAATGGGGAGGGAGATGCTCGGCGTTTCACCACGACATCGAAAAAGGTCTGAAGAAATGTACGGATTAGGACAGTCATCGATTTAACCCAGCGGATTTGTAAGTTGAAGTGGCAATGGGCAGGTCATAGGACTCGTAGAACTGATGACTGTTGGAGCATAAACATTGTAGGGGGGAGATCGGGCGCCGACTACCGCAGCGTTGCAGGTGGACCTTATGACCTGGGTCTCTACTAACTCAAAGCTATAACGATATAAATGCACTGTCCGTCCTTGTCATTGTGTTACGATATGACAAGGATGGACGGACGGAAAGGATGGAAGGAAGGGTGCATTGACGTCATAAACGATAAGAATTTCCAAAGCAATTGAATTACGGTCTGACTGCAGGTGAAGGCCACGGGATGCAGGCCGCTTCCAACCGAACGCTCTGGAAATCCATGAAAGAGGCTATGTCCAGAATTTATCAGTCCCGTGACTGATAAGGTGATGATTGAGAATACGAAGACCATAATTTTGTGCAGGTTCTGTTGACAGTAAATTTTAATTAACAGATACATCCCGGACCGCGAGTTTGACCCAGCTGTTATCTCGAAGGTTTCGTCAGCTTGCGAAGGGCTGTGCAGGTGGGTCCGGGCCATGGACGTATACGACAGAGTCATTAAGGTAAGCAATCGTCTCGTGAGAGTCAATAGTGGTAGTCTACACAGCGTTTACTGAATGTGAACGGCAATATCCAATATAGTTAAATACGTGATGTTAAAATACACAGTGGAATTCAGCTTCTTCATTTTAACCGCCTCTGTGGTTCAACAATCTCATACTGTAGGCTCAATGTTAACAAAGGTCGCGGGTTCGATTCCCAGCGGGGTACATGTTTAAGTACTCGGTTTGGTTAATGGTAGGGTATTTTAAATGTCCGCCTGGCTAGCGACCACCATCTTATCTACGTAAGCTGCCAAGCAGCAATGTTAATAGCATTGTTGTGTTCCGGTTGTCAGAAATAAGATAGCCAGTCCCCTAAATAAGATGGGGTTTTCGGGTCAGTAGGCTTCCACCTTCGACCGCATCTTCACAAGTGTGATTGGGGTCAAATACTAACCCGTTGTGCATAACCCAAGCTGAATTCCACCGACTGGATTAACATCACATCACGTCATCAGCCCGTAAACATCTCACTGCAGGGATACAGGCCTTCATTTGTATATGAGGGAGTATGGGCCATAGTACACCACGCTGGCCTAATGCGAGTTGGTGACTTCACATGCCTTCGTTTTTTTTTTATATCCGGCATGTAGGTTTCTTCACAATATTTTCCTTTAGCGTTTAAGAGCAGTCGCATAAATGTACATAATTAAATTAAATTTAAAAGCTCTTTGGCACATGGCCTGCCTGGGAATCGAACCCGGACCTCCCAAATTGGGAGACTGTGTTCCCTCCAATGAGGCACCGATGCTCTTAACAACTGCCTTCGATTTAAAACAACCTGGACCAACAATATAATGTGCTCTCTGAAGTACGGAAATAGTTGTATTAAATTGGCACTAATGGTCACCCATCCAAGGACTGACAGCGCCACTTCGCTAATCGAAAACGAATGGCGATTGCGACTGCGCCACGAATGCTACTATTAAAATTTTATATTGCCTATAGGCCTGCGACTCCGGCCTAAATCAATTAAATAAGTAAATATTTTGGACACTCTAGACAATCATCTAGTCCCAAACTAAGCTTGGATAATAGATCACTAGCCCTCGGAATCTAAACTTTTCATTCTATGCAGGTGGTAGCGCCCAAGAAGGCGGCGCTGTTGGAGGCCGAAACGGAGCTCCAGTCACAGATGACGACGCTTAACGCCAAGCGAGCGCAGTTGCAGGGCGTACTCGACAAACTGCAGGTACGTTGTTACTAACTCTTCGTCCGCGGCTTCGCCTGCGTAGAATTACATTAACATGGAGCAATCTTCTTTTTCCTAGGGAACCGTTTCGAGAATAAAAGTATTCAATGTCTTCTACCAACACATTTTCTATCTGTGTGCCGAATTTCAGCGAAATCAGAGGGTCTCTCTAACAAAAAAGTCCGACGTTACGGCCGTCGCACGCGCCGGCCGGTGATTGATATACGACTGACTTGATTCGTGGTGTTATTATCATGCGAAATTTATTTGGAACTCGTATTATCTAAGTTTTATTTATTTAATTTAATTATGTAATTACGTGGGATAGGCTACAAACGCGACCGTCAAATAACAGAAAGCTTTATACGATTATGGTTTTGAAAAAAAAAATAAACTACCTACCTACCTATGTCAATAGCTTCTATTTCACTTACGTAATATACTCTATTTTATTCCTTACGGTAAAAAAACTCATACGGTATGAGCATCAATGACTCGGGAATAAATGTTCGTATTTATCACACAAACATTTACTGGGATTCGAACGCGCAACGCTGACCAGGTCACTATCCACCACTCCAATCGGGCGTGAATAATGAGTCAATAAGTCATGCAAATACCGCCTTTGGGACAGGCTTATGTCCAACAGTGAACTGTTATAGACTGTTAATATGTGTGTGTATAATACATAAATATTTCGGACACTTACACCAACCATCTAGTCTCAAACTAAGCAAAGCCTGTACTATGGATACTAGATAACGGATAAATATACATAAATATTTATTTATACATCCATGACTGGGGAATAAATGTTCGTATTCATCACACAAACATTTGCCCCTTCGCGGGATTCGAACCCGCAACCGTTGGTTTCGCCGACAGGATTACTATCCACTACACCAATCGGTCGTGTATGTTGGATTATCAGTACAGAGAGAACTATGTTCGAATGATACCGTCAAAAAACACAATAATGCGGAAGTTTTTTGGCAGGAGCGAAATGATTTAATAGTTTTTACCGATACATGTACGTGTCACTTTAAAAGCTGGGCATGAAAGCATGAAATTATGTCCAGTTTTTGTTGTTAGTTTCTAAGTTAGTTTCCTTCCATCTTCGGACCACTAGGCGTGGAGAGGGATTCCACCCGTATATAGTTAATATACCGAACATTCGCACTAAGAAGTTCGATTCTTCATTCATCATCCGAACAGCCAAGACATGGAACTCTCTTCCGGCGTCAGTCTTTCCCGAATTCTACAACCTTGGGATCTTCAATAGCAGAGTGAAACACGCGATTCCAGTAAATGCTTATGCATTTACTGGGATCGCGTGCTTCATCTTCGATCACATCGTCACTTTCCATCAGGTGAGATTGCGGTCAAACACGAATCCAGTCAATCATAAAAAAAAAGGTGGCTGGTAGTGTCCTGTCCTGTCCTGGGGGAACTTACAGTGGTCTAATACCCTAGCTAGATGATCTGATCGCCAACGCCAATACAGCTATGAACACATTAGATATACCATTGCTCTGCTTAGACCCTGAACGACGAGTTCGCGGAGATGACTCGCAAGAAGAAGGGTCTGGAGGACGAGATCGAGCTGTGCTCCACCAAGCTGACTCGCGCTGAGCAGCTCATCGGCGGGCTGGGCGGGGAGAAGGCGCGCTGGACCGAGCTGGCGCATGATCTGCAGGAGTTGCTGGGGAAGATCATTGGTAAGTCAGCTAGTAGGACGGGGTCAAGTGAAAACTTTCATGAAGAAAATTGGAAATACGCGACCAACAAGAGGCGTTTACAGACTCTAAAATGCGGTGTTCAAATGTTTCCAGAAAATTGTGTTTACATTTGAAACTAGATTAATAATAAATAAATATCCTTAGACATACACACGGTGCCATCTAGTTTTACAGTAAGCAACTATAGGCTTGTGTTGTGGATACCAGATGGTTGATGTACTACATAAACACATTTTTCTTACACTCGGGTACACATCGTATTCATCACACAAACATATGCCCCTAGCGGGATTCGAACCCGCAACCTTTTGGTATAGTGGTCAGAGTTGTTAACCACTACACCAAACAGGACAGGACAGGATAGCTTGGTAGTTGTCCCTTTCCACGTGAGGAAAGACGTCATCCAACGAGACCTGGACACCGCGAGCTTCGACAGCCTTGAGAGCCGCCAAGAATCCAACATGTTTACGGACACGGATGACGCCCACATCCACCAGCGGCAATTGGCTCCATAATACGCGATGTGGACTCGCAGGCAGTTGAGGCTAATATGATTCCTCCTTTAGTCGATGGTAGTTCAGTCACAGGGCCTTCTGAACGGCGTGAAGAAAAAAGACTGCTGTGGTCGACTCGACACGCTTTCTGGCTATAACAGAGAACGCTGAGTTCGACGGCTACACCTCAACGTCAATTTGTCTCCTCGAACAAGGCCAACCCGATGTCGTACCCGTAGTAACGCACGACGTAGAAGAACTCGACCGAGGCTGCTGCGAAGACATAGATCCGCATGTAATCGGATCTGCTGCGAGAGATCCTCCAGGTTGCTTGGTAGCAACTTTACCCTTATCAGCTGTTCAACCAGCGCTTTCTGGGAAAGAGGTGATCTTAAGTAAGTCAGCAAGCTGGAGGACTAGCTGGCTACGTGAGAAGGTGCACTGGTTCAAGAGAGCTACACCTGTAGATGAAATTGTAAGTTAGGGGGTCTCATATGCCTTTGACGTAGATCTGATGGCATCGAAGATAGAGAAGAAAAAGCTATTGAAGTTGTTTTTCCCAAATTTGGCAGTTTAAAGCCCGTATAAATAAATCAATCTCAATAGAAGTCTTGAGGCTGTATCAACCGACATGCGTCTTAAGCAGTTGACGCTATCTCAAGCTCAAACCCATCTTGAGGTCTACTCAGCTGAGCATTCGCCTCAGCAACCTCTCAAGTGAGTACTGCTTGAGTACGCACGTGCTTTTCAGGTCTCAAGTAAGGTTTATTAATCAACACGTTTACTTGACACCAGTCACAAGACTGTTCTCAATCTTGAGAATGGTTTAGAATACGGGCCTAAATGTCTCCTTAATAAATCTCTTTACTTTATCTCTGTACATTGGTTACTCTCAGATGGAACTGACTCAGTCTAACCGTCAAATGTTCCAGTCTTACTACAGAACTTCATTATATCTTCATATTTCATCTGCTGTAGTTCATCCTATACTCCTAGCCAAAAACCACCCATCTTGTCTGGGATAAACCACACAACCAGCTAGGTGATAGAAATGATGTCCTTTATGAATAACTTACGCCCAATTACTCACACGCTTTTTAACTTTAAGAGCTCTTAAATATCATGTCGTCACTTTCGGGTCGTTGACATTCAAAGAGACGCAATAAGCAGTTCTTACAGTCTGCGTATTCGGACGTCAGAGCTATCTTCACACCACAATGATAATTTGTTTGCAGGCGACGTGCTGCTATCGGCCGGCTTCATCGCTTATCTCGGCCCGTACACGGTGAACTACCGACGGGAGATCCTCTCCATGTGGAACGAGAAGACCTACGGTCTCGGTAAGGAATTTAGGGAGCATTTCAATTTAATTTCTACATTGTCCAGAGCCTAGCCTAAGCATAAAAATATTGATATCGATTGGAAAGTAGACCATTCTTTCTTTGGTGGCAGCAACTACTCTGCTGTGTGGGGAGCGAGCACTGAAAACCAGCAACACTGCTGAGTTCCTACCCATTCATACCATACGTTACTTCCCGATTGCTCCCGATGGCTCGGGCAATGGCGATATTATTGCAAGCTACTACAGGCGAATAGACAACGTATTCACATTCGATTATGATCATGGAACCCGAGATGCTTACTGGTGAAAAGTAAACATATGAACGCCCCTCATGCCATTCAACTTGACACGCGCGTGTAGTCTGTGGAATTCAGCCGGACCTAGTCTATAATTCCTCCTAGCTCAAATCCCATGATCAACTTCTTATTAGCTCCGACTCCTTTGAAGGCTGGTAGCAAGCAATATACAAAAGTACTCTGTGGTAGCAAGGGCCCCCCCATTTTCGATGTCCAGACCTTATATTACTGTTAACGTCGTCACCGCGCCGCTTCCGGCGATACCAGCGCCACCAGGTTTACTTCCCATTGCAAACCGCGTATTATGATAGTCATCTAACTGTCAAAATTATGAATTCTATCGCTAATTTATCGCTATCTACGACATATACATAACAATAGGCCTAGAAAGAAAGGTGGGGAGGGATTCCACCCTTATATAGTTAATATACCGAACATTCGCACTAAGAAGTTCGATTCTTCATTCATCATCCGAACAGCCAAGGCATGGAACTCCCTTCCGGCGTCAGTCTTTCCTGAATCCTACAACCTTGGGATCTTCAAGAGCAGAGTGAATAGGCATTTACTGAGATTGCGTGCTACATCTCCGACCACATCGTCACTTTCCATCAGGTGAGATTGTAGTCAAACGCGAATCCAGTCAATCATAAAAAAAAAAAATCTAAGTGAATGGCTAATTCAACGATCTGCCTACGATTTATACATCATATGTCCAGACATCCCGTGTTCCCCGTCGTTCTCGCTGGTAACGACGCTGGGCGAGCCGGTGGTGATCCGCGCGTGGAACATCGCGGGGCTGCCCGTGGACGCCTTCTCCATCGAGAACGGCATCATCGTCGAGAAGTCGCGCCGCTGGCCGCTCATGATCGACCCCCAAGGTGCGCTCATTTCATCTGTACGAAGACCTATTTGGTGTAGTGGTTACAGACCCTGACCACTATGTCTAGAGGTTGCAGTTTCGAATCCCACTAGGGCCATATATAATAATTATAATAATAATAAATAAATATCCTTGTATATACACACAACGCCATCTAGTTCCACATTAAGCAACTATAGGCTTGTGTTGTGAATACCAAATGGTTGATATACTACACAAATACATAAAATGAAAAACATTCATAACTCGGAACACATGTCTGTATTCATCATATATACATATGCCCCTAGCGGGATTTGAACCCGCAACCTTTTGGTATAGCAGTCAGAGTTTCTAACCACTACACCAAACAGGTCGTCCTCAAACTTATGGACATGTGTCTGAATGTTTACCTTTGTAATATGTATGTACTTACTTAAAAAGAAAAAAGTATTCGTGAAGTTTATCAACCACCATAATCCCTGAGTTTCTTACTCATTATTTTCTTTTACGCGATTAAAAATTAATGATCGAATTCTAACTTCACAATTAGAAGTTGCAGAAGCTTTTGAAAAATTCTTTACTGATATCCCAATATTAACTACAAATTCTCTGAATTCATGTCCCACACTCGCTGAATCGCTACTTAAACAAAATGTGGAGATTTGTGACTCCCATTTTAAATTTAATCATGTAAGTCCTATAGACATCTTAAAAGCATTTCGTTCTTTAGACAAGAAAAAAACTGCCGACCTTCACGGTTTATCAGTAAAAATTATTAGTGCCGTAATTGATTGTATTTCACCACACTTAGCTTATATCTTTAATAAATGTACTGATGATGGCATATTTCCTGATCTCATGAAGCACAGTAAAGTCATACCTTTATTTAAAGCCGGTAGTACATCAGACCCCTCTAATTTTAGACCTATTTCAATACTACCGACTCTCAGCAAAATCTTTGAAAAAATTATATTAAATCAGATATCGAGTTATTTTTACAGTAACAATCTAATGTCATATAAACAATTCGGTTTTACAAGGGGCCGCTCGACAACCGATGCAGGTGTCGAGCTCTTACAATATATTTTTGAGGCTTGGGAAGATGCGCGGGATGCAATAGGAGTATTTTGCGACTTGTCCAAGGCCTTTGATTGCGTTCATCACGACACTTTAATCAGGAAATTACGTCATTATGGTGTAACCGGCCGAGCTCTCGACCTTCTGAATTCTTATTTGAGTAACCGAGTTCAGAGGGTTGATATCAGTGGTAATACATCGTCAGGGTCGACAGTCTGTATGGGCGTCCCACAAGGCTCCATTCTCGGACCATTTTTGTTTTTGGTTTACATAAATGACTTGCCAAACCTTGTAAACGATAAACATGAAATAGTATTGTTTGCTGACGATACCTCTGTAATGTTTAAAGTAAATAGACTAAAATTAAATTATGACGACGTGAACAATGCTATTTCTCAAATAGTAGAATGGTTTACGGCAAATAATTTGTTACTGAATGAGAAAAAAACTAAATGTGTAAAATTTGTACTGCCTAATGTCAGGGAGGTGCCCACAAATATAATGATAAAAAATGTCACTCTAGACCTTGTTGAGTCCACTGTATTTTTGGGCATTACTTTGGACGCCAAATTACAATGGGGTCCTCATATCCATAAATTGGCGAAGAAGCTCAGCTCTGCAGCGTATGCAGTCAAAAAAATTAGACAAATATCGGACGTAAATACTGCTAGATTAGTATATTTTAGTTATTTCCATAGCCTGATGTCTTACGGTATCTTGCTGTGGGGAAATGCCGCGGATATCAATACAATCTTTGTTTTACAAAAACGAGCCGTTCGCGCAATTTATCAATTGAGACCTGCAGTGTCACTTAGAGATAGATTTAAAGAGTATAATATTCTAACCTTTTCGTCACAGTACATTTTTGAAAATCTAATATATGTCAAAAAAAAATATAGCATCATTTAGGAAAAATAGTGATAAACATGATGTCAATACAAGAAATAAAGATAAACTGGCAGGTCACATAAGTCGCCTCCACAAAGTCAGTAATTCATTCAAAGGGTTATGTATACGCTTTTTCAATAAAGTTCCTGTTGATATACAAAATCTTCCTTTCAATAAATTTAAAGATACTATAAAACAGAAACTTATTAAGAAAGCATATTATAAAATATCAGATTATTTAGATGATAAACAATCATGGACATAACCAGCCCGTTCGCATAACCAGGCTATTTCACAATTAATAATGAAATATTATAATATAAAATAATAATTTTGTAATATAAAAACCTTTTTTTAAAAAGAGCGACCTCTCGAGTTTCTTGCTTGTTCTTCTCAGGGGAAAATTGCCTTTTGAACAAGCAGTAGCTTTAAAAATGTAAAATCTGACTATTTTAAGTGTACCCTGTGTACCTACAAAATAAAGCATTTTTTGATTTTGATTTTGATTTTGATTTTTCGAAGCGCTAAATAATAATAAATAAATATTTCCGACACTTACACCAATCATCTAGTCCCAAACTAAGCAAAGCTTGTGCTATGGATCCTAGATAACGGATAAACATACATACATATTTATATGAACATCCAAAACTCGGGAATAAATGTTCATATTCATCATACAAACATTTACCCCTGGCGGGATTCGAACCCGCAACCATTGGTTTCGCTGATAGGGTGACTATCCACTACACCAATAGGTCGTCTAAATGTCTCTTAATACTGTTGCATATGTTATTTTCTTACAAAAAAGAATTAAATTATACTTTGATTCAAATTTCTTTTCTCTCTAGAGGCCATCTAATAGTCAGAGTCTTCATGTCACCCCGGTAGCCCACCGACTTCTTTTAACGACTGCATCGAGTCGACCAGCAAACTGAACCGTCTGAAAGCTCGGAAACACAACTGTCCTTAATATATGAATCCAAAAAATATTACAGAACAAGCCAATAAATGGGTGAAGAACATGGAACGCGAGAACCAACTGAAGGTGATTAAGTTAACAGACTCCAACTATGTCCGGGTGCTGGAGAACGCGATCCAGATGGGCATCCCAGTCATGCTGGAGAATATCCGCGAACAGCTGGACGCGGTGTTGGAGCCAGTACTGCTGAGAAATGTCTTCAGGTGAGCAGAATTTGTATGTGGAAGACTGTAGTACCGCAATGGTTTTTTTTATCATGCATAACGGGTTGGTACTTGACCTCAATCACACCTGATGTTAAGTGAAGATGAGGTCGATGGTGCAAGCGTACTGACCCGGAAACCCCAACACAGTTGGACTGGCTATCTTATCTCTGACAACCGGAACAACAATGCTATTAATGTTGCTGCTTGGCGGCGGATTTAGATAAGATAGTGGTAGCTAGCCAAGCGGACATTTAAAATGCCCTACCATCAACCAAACATAGTTCTTAAACATGTACCCCGCTGGGGTTCGAACCCGCGACCTCCGAATCGTAAACACAATGTTGTTTACATTGAACTAATACATGTTTTAGAACTATTTCGTCCCGTTTTTGATTTTTTATCATATGTAGATATTAAATTAACCAGACTGGGGATTTTATTTTATTTTTTTGTTTTAAAGGTACAAATACAAAGCATTTCGCCGCCCGGGCTCAGTAGACATTGACTCAATTTTCAGGCAGAATCGGGCTCTGAGACAGAACTAATATACTCTCTCCCCGTTGCTAACCGACTAGTTCGTGTGCTTAACTGGACAATCGTCGCATTCCGATAAGCGTAACCTCACATACCTCACCCGAAGGCTCATAATGTCAAAGTCTTTACGTTGGAGTAAAAAAAAAAAAATATCCTTACACATACACACAGCGCCATCTAGTTCCACAGTAAGCAACTATAGGCTTGTGTTGTGGATACCAGATGGTTGATATACTACATAGATACATTTTTTTTTTGTAAATAAATACTTATTATAAATGAAAACATCCATAACTCAGGTACGCATGTCCGTATCCATCACACAAACACTATACTTTTGGTATAGTGGCCAGAGTTGCTAACCACTACACCAAACAGGTCGTCAAGAGTAACTCAGTCATGACTGTCTTTGTGTTGTGTTCGCAGATCGGGCGGCGTGGATTGCCTGAAGCTGGGTGACAATATTCTAGAGTACAACTTCTCTTTCCGTTTTTATATCACCACCAGGTTGAGCAACCCTCACTACTTGCCGGAGATCGCTGTTAAGGTATGATTATTTTATACAATACAATACAAATACTCTTTATTGTGCAAAATAATTTTCAATAATTTTTGATGATAACAATAGAACACAATTTGGCGGTCTTATCACTAAGAGCGATCTCTTTCAGACAACCCACAGCCTGTGGGACATTTGTAGGTAGAAAAACAGGTAGGGTGCACGATACTACCAACTAAAGAAATAATTATAGATAAGTATGCATAAATATAATAATAATATCATATTAATGGACTTAATTATATATATAAATACTTGATATATAGTATAAAACACAATCGCTAGAAGCACTTATAGATAGTCAACTAATGTTCACGAGGCGGGAGTTAACGAAAAGGAAATCCCATCAAAAACAATACTTGTCAAAAAAACCAAGTCTCGCAACTCAGTTGTTCTGCGGTAAAAAGTTGTGAGATCCATGTAATACCAAGTCGGTTGTTAATTTATTCAGTCTCTACTTAAGCGACTTTCTGTCTTAATACGTCCAGTCTCTAAGACCACGATCGTGGTCCATAACAATTGAAAATTAATTGTGTCTGGAATCTCCGTACTCGAAGCATTAAGTTGTTACGTAATAATTAACAGCATCTTATAGTGACGCATATCAATATTAAAATTCTTTAATGTTTTATATAAATATATTGAGACTTGGCCATCGCACTAAATAATTGAATTTACATGTGTTTTCAGGCGATTGAATTTACACGTCTTTTAGGCGATGGCCAAGTCTCAATATATTTATATAAAACATTAAAGAATTTTAATATTGATCGAAGAAGGTCGCCGCGGGGTTTTAGTGGGTATCCCTCCCGATAGGGAGGGGAGTCCCACATAATCGTCTCGCTGTCCCCCAGGCGAGCGGTACGCGTAATGCGTTTCCCTAGGGCACATAGCTCGAAGAACTGATGACTGGTAGGGCATTAAGGGCAAGCGCAGCGTAGGACGTCAACTCACAAGGTGGACAAACGACCTGATAAGGGTCGCGGGAAATCGCTGGATATAGGCAGCTTCAAACAGATCTATGTTCAGCAGTGGATTTCCTGTAGTTGATATGATGGTAAAAGTCATCTTAATGACCATCAATGAATCTCAGGTCGTCCTTGATACATACATACATACATAATGTCACGCCTGTTTCCCGTAGGGGTAGGCAGAGACCACAGACTTCCACTTGCTACGATCCTGACACACCTCTTCTGCTTCCTTCACTCTCATAAGGTGGTTCATACATGCTCGACGGTTTAGGGTACTCTTGACTTGGCCTTTCTTTAAGACTTCCTCGATTTGATCATGGTACGTTCGCCGTGGTCTTCCCCTACCAACACTACCATCCAAATTCGCTTTGTATATCTCTTTCGTAAGTCTTCTTTCCTTCATCCCCTCCACATGTCCAAACCATCTCAGCATATCTTTTTCAATCTTTGTCACTACGTCTTCATTCAGACTGCTTAACTCCCTAATTACACTATTTCTGGTTCTATCTTTCAAAGTCACCACATTCATACTTCTCAATTATCTCATTTCCACTGCATTTTTCTACTTCCATTCTTCTTTCGCCATACCCAGCATTTACTCCCGTAAGTCAGTGTTGGAACGAGTACCCCGCCATGAACACCAGACGAGCTTTTTTGGGCATGCAGTGCTCCATTTACCTGATTGCCGGCATTCAGTCTTCTTTCGATGTCCTTATCACACTTACCATCCCTTGTAAACAGTGAACCCAAATACACAAACTCACCCACTTGCTCCAATTTTCGTCCTTGATGTATGCTCGTAATTAGAAAAGGATAGGACTAGCTTAAATTGACACATTGTATCCATCAGGTGACGATGCTGAACTTCATGATCACACCGCAAGGGTTGCAAGATCAACTGCTCGGTATCGTGGTGGCCCAGGACCGGCCGGAGTTGGAGCTCAAGAAGAATCAGCTCATCGTTGAGGGCGCTAACAACAAGCGGACACTTAAAGAGATTGAAGACCAGATCCTCGAGGTAAACGAATATGGCGGCCGGAATTCAATTGAATTGGAGACGTAATCCCAAAATAATAATCCGTAAATGGAGCGGCAGAGACCGAGGATCGAGGCCTTTATAGCGTGGACAGCAAGGGTTCCTATGATAATAATAATAATAAATATCTTTACACATACACACAGCTGTTGTTTGTGTGACGAATACGAACATTTATTCCCGAGTTATGGATGTTTATACGAGATGAGTTTTTTTACTGTTACCATCTGTTACGAAGAAAATAGTGAAATAGAAGGTAGGTAGTTATTTTTTATTTTATTTAAAAAACGCACGCTACGGCCGGTGATTCATATGCGACTGGCGGGATTCCTAAGGTATCTATCATGTGAGATTTATTTGGAACTCAAATTTTCTAAGTTTCCTTTATTTATTTAATTTAATGGAATCTCGAATCTCGAAACTGGCTTACATGTTCACATACAACGCCATCTAGTTTTACACTAAGCAACTAGGCTTGTATTATGGATAGCGGATGGTTGATAAACTACACAAATACATTTTTTTTTGTAAATAAATACGTATATAAATGAAAAACATCCATATCTCGGGAACACATGTTTGTATTCATCATAGAAACATATGTCCCTAGCGATTTTCGAACCCGCGACCTTGTGGTATATCAGTCAGAGTTTCTAACCACTACACCAAACAGGTCGGTAAATGATGACCAGGTTTGAAGGTCGAGGGCATTAGTGCAGTCACTGCGGACCAATATATACAAGATAGTGCTTTACTCAAACAAGTCGATTAATTTAAATAAAACAGCTTAGTATAGTAAGAATTTATTTAAAGTAACAACTGTTAAAAGTACATTTAGTAAAATTCAGGACCGCCTTTCCAGAGATTTTGCAAAAATGTTCATCCGTGCTTTTGCCTCTAAACCGCGCTTTTGGTTGTTCTTTTTTTATATTAGGCAATGATGCTTGTACTGCCTATATTTATACAGCCAAAATCAAAAATGATTTATTTTGTAGGTGCACAGGGTACACTTAAAATAGATAAACTTTACATTTTTATAGCTACTGCTTGTTCAAAAGACAATTTTCCCCTGAGAAGAACCAGGAAGAAACTCGAGAGGTTGCTCTTTAAAAAAAAAAAGATTTTTATATTACAAAATTATTAATAAAACAACAATTTCAATAAATACTTAATAAACTATTTTTGGAAAAAAAAATAATAATAATTATTATTATTTTATAATATATTATAATATTTTTCCAAATTCTGAATAAAATCTTTTTGCTGTTTCAAAACAATAATTAATTTTTAAAAGGAAATTAAAAAAAATCGCCAGCAATGAAATACCATACAACATTGCACGTGTCTATTCGATTAGCGCGGAAAGAATGACTTTTCTCAAACATGGTTGTCAAAATAATGACTGTAGGAATACTGTCCGTGTAGTGCTGGTCACAATAAACGTCCAAGTAATATTTCTGTAAGTCCTTCATTTTGCACTTAAGTTAGTTGACACTGTAACGGAGAGCGTGTTCATTAGCGAGAGAGCCATAGAGCCGAGAGCCTCATTGTTGCCATATAAAATAACATATATTTTAAATTGATTGTTGCCAGCAATAATGACCACATTACATTTTTGGGTAAAAACATTTTCACATGAACAATACTCACAGGTGCTGTCATCGGCCGGCAATATCCTGGAAGACGAATCAGCCAACCGGATCCTGTCATCGTCGAAGGTGCTCTCCATTGAGATCCAGGCGAAGCAAGCCGCCGCCGCCATCACGGAGAAAGAGATTGATGACGCCCGCCTTCTCTACGTGCCGGTGTCCAAGCATAGCTCCGTTCTGTTCTTCTGTATATCAGATTTGTCGAACATCGATCCTATGTATCAGTATTCGCTTAACTGGTAATTGCATAGCACAAACAATGTATTTACCGTAATATAGTCCCCAGCGGGGTACATATTTAGTACCCGGTTTTGTTGGTGGTAGGGCATTTTAAAATGTTCGCCTGGCTAGCTACCAATATCTTATCTAAGTCTGCCGCGAAACAGCAATGTTAATAGCAATGTTGTGTTCCGGTTATCAGAGATAAGATAGCCAGTCGCCCAAATAAGATGGAGTTTCCGGGTCAGTACACTTCCACCTTTAGAGTCATCTCTAAATGAAGATGAGCCACATGAGCACAAGCCACTCCATATGGTTTAATAATTTTGGGCAAAAAACGTTTCCCAAAGATTCACATGCCAAATTATGTTTTCTAAATTTCCATTTGGCAAAAAACAATTGGCAAAACAACTTTTCGCAATTTTACAGTTACCAATACTATTTTCGGCAATTTATTGTTTAACAAATAATTACATGGCAATGTTTTAAGAGTCTAAATTCACTGAATGAAATGTTTATTTCACCTTGGACAAATAATTTACAGGCAAGAACTTCTATAATAATTATATTGTTATTATACAAATCAATCTTTGTTGGGGTCACGGTTCTAACCTAACCCACTTTTCTAGCAGTTCCAATCTAGCCTACATAACCTATATGAAATATTTTTGTAAAATATTTTTTTACAAAATAAAGCATTTGCTTAATGTAAATTTGACTTAATAAAATATGAGCAAGTAAAAAGTTGCCAAATTAATATTTGACCAAGTGATTAAAATGCGAAATATAAATTTGCTAAAGATTCTTTTGGGAAATGAAACTAGTGCGATAAGTTTTTTGGGACGTAGAATTGTTAATAGCATTGTCGTGTTCCGGTTGTCAGAGATAAGATAGCCAGTCCCCCAAATGTGTTGGGGTTTCCGGGTCAGTACGCTTCCATCTTCGACCGCATCTTCACTTAACATCAGGTGTGATTGAGGTCAAGTACCAACCCGTTATGCATAAAAAAAAAGAAAAAAAAGAACCCATTTCTACTGCGTTGATTCTCCTTGCATGCTTCTTCTGCCTTACATCAGCGTGGGCACCAACACGCTACGGTGGATCGCTACTCTTGCCTTAATAAAAAAAAAATGTTCGACAAAGGTGGGCGAATGACAGAAGGCTGTTGTTGGCAGGTTCATAAACCTGTACAACCAGGCGATCATCAACTCGCCGCAGTGCGACATCCTCGACGAGCGGCTGAGCAGCCTCAACGACTTCTTCACGCGCAGCATCTACGAGAACGTCTGCAGGAGCCTGTTCGAGAAGGACAAGCTTATCTTCTCCCTCGTTCTCACACTTGGGATCCTCAGGGCTAAGGTATAGACACATTGGTGTCGATTCGGATGTACACCAACTAAAGTAAAATCAAAATTTGGGGATTGTTATGGTTCACGCTCTCGATTGGCACCATAAAAATATACGATGCTATTAACATATTTGTCCAGTTCAAGTCTCAGGCAGGCGATTTTTTTGTATTCAAAAAAATCGCCTGCCTGAGACTGAGGGTTATTACCCTTGAAAGCGTTTCTTCTTATTCATAAAAAATTACAAACGCTTTATAAGTCTGTTTTTGATATAGAATAAAAATAGAATAATAATTTATTTCCAAGAATATGGTGCATTACAAGGTGACACATTTAGATCCATCAGCATATTCTGCCATGATTTGGCGTAGAAATACGTAAATTTGGCGTATAGTCTGTTTTGTCTCTGTCGTTCATTAGGAAATGTTGTAATGAAAGAAAGTGACAAAGCATGGTTTAACTAAAACAGGCTTATAAAGCGTTTGTAGTTTTTTATGAATAATAATATTATAATATTTAACCGCCTCCGTGGCTCAATGTAAACAACACTGAGTTTACGATTCGGAGGTCGCGGGTTCGATCCCCAGCGGGGTACATGTTTAAGTACTCGGTTTGGTTGGTGGTAGGGCATATTAAAATGTCCGCCTGGCTAGCTACCACCATCTTATCTAAATCTGCCGCCAAGCAGCAATGTTAATAGCATTGTTGTATTCCGGTTGTCAGAGATAAGATAGCCAGTCCCCCAAATGTGTTGGGGTTTCCGGGTTAGTACGCTTTCACCTTCGACCTCATCTTCACTTAACATCAGGTGAAGAGCGTATGTATATCACTTCTAAACTGTACAAGATATTGTGAAACTTTTTACTGATATTGGAATTACATGACTAGCTTAGTAAATTGATCTGGAAAAGAAACTGGGATATGTCCTGTGTGATACACGATAAATAAATAAATAGAAATCAGTGATTATGAAAATTGTATAAAAAATATAATAAAATGTAAAGGCCGAAAATTCTACCACTGACCCGCCAGTTTGATTAGGTGCACAAGCTTAAGATGATAAGGAGTTCGAGATATGAGAAGAGACAGACAGACGACACCGGTGCGGTGACAGACCGTCGAACGATGTGAAGTCAACAACAAGACCCTGTCTAACTTCACTGTGGACGTCGGTGCTATGGCGATTTGGCGGGGTCTTTAAATTGGCCTAGCCCAAAATCCTACATGTCCATTTGGAATATTTCCTACTCCCATACACTTTACTGCGTCATGGCATTCATCATCATCTGATTTAAGAGCCATGCTCTTGTCGGTGGAGATTTTTCCATATCTCTCTGCTCTCCGCCTTCCTCTTGACCTCCTGATACGACACGACGTTCAACTTCTCTTTTATCTGCTGCATGTAGCTTATTCTTGGTTTTCCTCTTTTTCTTTTCCCCTCTATTCTTCCTTCTATTATGGTTTTGATGAAATCATCGTGTCGTATAAGGTGTCCCAGCATTTTCCCTCTTCTATTCTCAATTACTCCCAACAATTTCTTTTTTCCCGTACTATATATAAAACCTCTTCGTTCGGTTTATCATGGCATTATCAGTCCAAAATCAAGTTTGGCTCTTGGGTCAAAGCTGGTTGATCCCGTTTTAAAGGTATAGGCTCATATAGAATTATCTTTCAGGGCGAAATAGACGACGAGCTGGTGGCCTTCCTCCTGACGGGGGGCGTAGCCTTGGAGAATCCCTTCGAAAACCCGGCGGCCGGCTGGCTCTCAGACAAAGCCTGGTCTGAAATCGTACGATGCAGTAATTTGAATGGGTGAGTTGACAACTATACACAAAACTGTTGAGTTGAGGGATTCATCAACTGCTAGTTCTTTTCGATTAGCGATGTTAAGCAACGTCTGGCTGGCGCGGTCTGTCCTTGAATGGGTGACCACTAGTGGCATTTTAGTAATTATAATAAATATTTCGGACACTTACACCAAACATGACGACCTGTTTGGTCTAGTGGTTCAAAATTCTGACTGCTATACCAAAAGGTCGCGGGTTCGAATCCCGCTAGGGGCATAAGTTTGTATGATGAATACAGACATGTGTTCCCGAGTTATGGATGTTTTTCATTTATTTATGTCTTTATTTACAAAAAAAAATGTATTTGTGTAGTTTATCAACCATCTTGTATTATACAAGCCTAGTTGCTTAGTGTGGAACTAGATGACGCTGTGTGTATGTGCAAAGATATTTATTATTATTTATTTATCTAGTCCCAAACTAAGCAAAGCTTGTCCTATGGATAAACATAAATATTTATACCGGATGAGTTTTTTTACCGTAAGGAAACATATAGGACATGTTAGGTAAGTATATAGAAGGTATTGGCATAGATAGTTTAATCTATTTTTTCAAAACCATCATCGAATAAATCGTTAATTGTGTCATTTGACGGTCGCGTTTGTAGCACACATAATTACATCACTAAATTAAATAAATAAAGCAAACTTAGAAAATTTGAGTTCCAAATAAATCTCACATGATAGAAACCTTAGGAATCCCGCCAGTCGCATATGAATACCCGGCCGTAGCGTGCGTTTTTGAAAAAAAAAAACAACTACCTATGCCAATACCTTCTATGTCACTTAACTAATATGCCCTATTTTTTTTGTAACAGGAAAAAATCTCATCCGGTATAAACATCCATAACTCTGGAATAAATGTTCGTATTCGTCACATTTACCCCTCGCGGGATTCGAACCCGCGACCGTTGGTTTCGCGGACAGGGTCACTATCCACTACACCAATCGGTCGTGTATGTTGGATTATCAGTACAGAGAGAACTATGTTCGAATGATACCGTCAAAAAACAATAATGTGGAAGTTAGCGGCGGATCAATAGGAGTGATTCTGTGCTTCGGAAGACACCTTAAATTGTCGGACCCGATTATATGGAGAAGTGTCAATAAAATTGCACATGAAAAAGAAATACGATAACATTACATCCACATTTCAAAGTTTTAATTTTTAATACCTACACGTAAATGTAATAAAAAATGAATATTATGCATGTTTGCTCCAGTTTGCGCGGCTTTAAAGAGAGCTTCGAGAAGAACGTGAGGAAATGGAAGGAGTTTTATGATCTCGCAGCACCACACGAGAACCCGTTCCCGTCGCCATATGAGAGTATCACGGGCATACCAAAGCTCATTATACTGAGGTAAGGAACGATCTGCGGTAAAAGACCTTGATGAAAACAAAACCTTGAACATTTGCTGTATCATTGTAATTCAATATTTAACAAATAGCAGGAAATAGAAGAAAATGCAATATCACCTTAAATTCCTCTAAAAAGACGGTACCTACTTCATCCTCGTATTTGACCGCCTCCATGGCTCAATATAAACGAATCGGAGGTCGCAAGTTCGATCCCCAGCGGATTACAGGTTTAGGTTTGGTTGGTGATAGGGATTTTAAATGTCCACCTGGCTAGCTACCACTATCCTAAGTCTGGCGCTAAACAGCAATGTTAATAGCATTGTTGTGTCCCGGTTGTCAGAGATAAGATAGCCAGTCCCCCAAATAAGTTTCCGGGTCAGTACGTTTCTTCGGCCTCATCTTCCGATGTGCATAACTTGTGTTTTCACTTGTCATAAAAAAAAACATTCTATCAGCTACATTCTGGTCTTCAAGAATTTGATGTTCTTGCCATCGACTCGCTAAGAAGAAGATCAGCTACAGAACGTTCAGTGTTGAACCTCCCCCATAGATTTCCAGAGTGACCTGTTGGAAGCGACCAGCATCCAACGACTTCCCAGGACCTTGATCAGGTCGTCCTTGGGAATATACTTGCATGTCTCCATTCCAGAACCTTAATACCCCACCGGCCATCAGTTCGTCGAGCTCTATGCTATGTGCCCTGTCCACTGCCACTTCAATTCAGAGTTTTCAAGCGTTTTTGCCATTCGTATTACTGGCACTATTACTCGCGGTAGCCTTCTGCTACCACCATGCTCACTGCATCTAGGCGCAGTCCGTGGTGTATACGAAAGCAGGAGGCCGAGCTTCACTCGCCCTCCTTCCCCATAGGGATGGCCCTAGTGCCATGTTGCATTTCATTGGCTACACTCCCATTTGCCAAGGGGGGAAGTGGGAAACCTAATTTCTTACTTACACACCCTATTTCTTTCTTTAAATAGCCTGGGGTCCAAGGTAGCAGTAGAGTCACGTAGGGCACCGTCTACCTTCAGTAGGCGCCGTGTCGAGTACCACTGTCGATCCTGGCTTATAGGAGTTACAGTGAGAGGAGTGAGGAGGTGGGATTGTCACTTCTATTTATTATTACACTGGACTGACGGTGACTTTCGTTCTTTTACGGATTTAAAGAAAAGCCGAGCATCGCCCTCGTTAGCTGTAGCTCGTCATTAGCTGTAGCTAATTGCGTGATCTTCAGCTTTTTTATGAGGCCCATAGTGAGGCCAAGTTTCAGTTCCATATGACACCACCGGTAACATTTGTCATCTATGCTGAGTCGCCTTTAAGCATTGCGCATTCATGACTCCTCAGAGAAGAACGAGCAAGAAAGTCAAGAGCAACCCTCTTTTTAAATAGGTTTTTAGTTACAATATGTAGTATTATCTAACTATTATTATAAATGCGAAAGTTTGGATGTTTGTTTGTTTATTTGTTTGTTGATGTTGATGAACGATGTACGGTTTACCGTGCATTAGTTATTTATGTCATTGCTTAGCATGCATTTTCACACCGTTCGCGTCGATATATCAATAGGCAATTAATCAGTGAATTACACGCACTCAAAGCAAGCGATTGTTTTATTATAGCATAGTACACACCGCACCCTATCATCCTAGCACCTTAGCATCCTTTATCATAAGTGTAGTTTAGCCCTACAAATGGATTTGGATGAAATTTATACCCTGGATTAAGACATAGGATATTTTTTAACGTGATGAACTGAGTAGTTGTAAATAAATTAAACCATATCCGCGATAAGGTTAATCCATGCAGGCGAATCCGCGGGCGGAAAGCTGGTATTGTATAATTAGACTGAATAACGCCGAGCGCTATATGTCCTTGCTGGCTTATCATCCAGATAATCAAAAATTTTATAATTGCCTTTCATTAACAGCTTTGAATTCTTCCTTGTAATCCTTTCCATTCAGCAAATCCTCTCCATTCTCCACCAACACCATCACAAATTCTATAAATACTACGTTTTTTGGCATCGTTCATAGAAAATAAAAATTTCACAGATGTATCCGCCCTGACAAGCTGATCCCATTAGTTCAGCAGTACGTAGTAACTGAGATGGGTCGATTCTACATCGAACCGCCCCCCTTCGATCTGGAGAAGTCCTACAACGATAGCAACTGCTGCTCGCCTCTCATATTCATCCTGTCACCGGGTTCGGACCCCATGTCGGGTCTCGTTAAGTTCTCCATGGAGAAGAAGGTTATCACCTTCGAGACTATATCCCTTGGTCAGGGGCAGGTGAGTTTACCAAGTCATTTATTAGTTCCATTTTTATAAGAAGTGTGACAAATGATTCACCTGGTGAAAAGTGATATAGCTGTAACCTCATAATGCAGAGTTACCGTGGGATAATTTGATATGCTTCTCGTGCTTGCCTGTCAGACATGTTGAAAAAAGGAGAAGCATTACCTGTGACCTATTTTGTAAATTCCCAAATGCTGTCATTTATGCAAAGCTAATCAGCATCATCTGTAATTTGTTTACTGTAAAGTATATTAATACTATGGTAAAAGCGTGTGTAAGTGTCTCAAATTGGATAGGGACGTAGCTTTCTTTACTAAAGAAGAAAAAAAATTCATTGAAAGTCCTCTTATCTTCTCCGTGGTTGTCAATATGATTTCTAAGCTATTTCTGAGCAAACAAATGGCATGTATTTTTTTATTTATATATTTAATATATATATATATATAAATTTGTGTGTGTTATATAGTCAATAATATATTATATGGTTAGGTGCAGTTAAATTATCTAGTTATAGTTTGTAGGCTTAGTTTATGTATTTTTATCTTTACGTTATATCATAATTATCAACTATAAAATACACCGGTATTGCTACTATTAGTGCAAACCTCACCTACCCGTAGCTGGTGTCTTTACCCTAAGGTTTGCGTGGAAGAGATCGCTGATAGCGATAAGGCCGCCTTTTTGTGCGATTAATGATGTACGCTGTATTCTTCATGTAGCTTTTGTTAATTGTGCAATAAAGATTATTTGATTGATTTAAGTGAATGGTGTCGATTCGGATGTACGCCAACTAAACTAAAACCAGTTTTAGAGTAGTACTGTCTCTTTCCCCCTGGTAGATAGATAGATAGATAAAGCGTTTATTTGTTACTCCAGTCACACACATACATTAACTTTTGCAGAAATTTTTATAAAACTTATAGCATGTGTGTGCTGCAGCAGGACAAATGGGTCACAGCTCAGTGTGTGAGATTGTTCAAAGAACAAAACACTGATTTTCAGCTATTACCCGAGGAGTATCATAATGGTACAAGTGCGACACAAATCAAAAAAATCAACATTGCTGGATTAATGTAATAATATAAGATATATATATATATATTTATATATATAGATATGAAATATGTTTCTGTATGCGTGTTGTATGTAGGTAATTACGAGTATATTGGCATAACTAAACATTGTGTGATAAAAATACAATAAATATATTAGCATAACGGAACAATATAAAAATACGAATAGAAGCAGGTATGTACGTAAGTAAAGCAGCAGTTTATCGTCTTATAGCAACCGGCACCGCCTCGCGATGTCTCCTTGGAATATTTAACATTTGAAACTCAAGGATTGACATTTTTAATAGTTTCCTAAATGCAAACCTAGAGTTCAATACTCTTAATGGCGGTGGAATATCGTTCCAACATTTCGTTGCTTGGTAGCGGAAGCTGCCAGTAAATCCTACAGTTCTGTGTTTATACGTAACTAATGGTGGACGCGTAGGTCTGTATTTTTCAGCTGATGTGAATTTAACAGGTACAGTACGATGCGACGGCATCACTCCAAAACTGGTTTTAGTTTAGTTTAGTTGGTGTACATCCGAATCGACACCATTATCCTTCGTAATGATTTTATGCCACATCGTGTTTCCTTTCCGGTTTGTTTATACATATGTATTTAGATCTCTCGATTTATTATATAACAAAAATATGTTTCTCCTTCTAAATTCTTCAATTCATCACGTCTGCTTTAAAAACAAGCTACTGTACTATTTCACATATTTTGATTATCAGTAGAATTCAAATTTTAATAGTAGATTGTTAACCAAGGGCTGTATGACATCAATTGCATACGAGGTTTTTGGCGCCCGAGCGCAGCGAGGGCGCTAATTAGCCGGAGTATGCAATTGATGCTTACACCCGAGATAAACACTCTGCTTTACATATCGATTGTGAGGTAAGTAAAAACAAGTTGTAGTTTCTTAGATAATTCATTAAAATATGATATAAAAACACTCGCAAAAGAGATATAACTTTTTTTTCTGACCGCCACTTCATAAATTGGTCGTATGCCTTTACATAATCTTTCTTTCGAGTTCGGCGATAATAGATTTTCTAAAACTGTTTTTGCTTGTTCTTTTATAAAATCGGGGGTAACGGGGGGTCTTCGTCACTTGACATTTTTGAAAACTTTTGAGAAAGAACTCCAAAACACGACAAATTTACTTTCGCGCCTAGCTAGTCGACTGCCTTTTTTACTCTTCACGATTTTATGGCACGCAAGCGCGTCAAATCGTGCTGGCCAGTTTGATTTTTAAATCGATTTCAACTAACATACGATGTGACTGCGAAACAAATAGTTCGATATTTAAAATATCGAACTATTTGTTTGGTGTAAAATCTTCATAAATTCTAATATAAATTGTCTCGATTCCGATTCGAGTAAATAATCGATACCGAGAAATAAAAATTTACTTTTTAAAAATATTCTTCTTGCAGTATGAGTATGACAGTTCTTTTTTCAAATTCCAAAACCTATGCTGTAATGCTAACATTACATGGTAGGTTTTGAAACCTATGCTGTAATGATATCCATACACCCCGGCATTCAGGGAAGTAAGTGACTACTTACAGAGCAAGAGATATGTAAAAGATTTTTCGCGCCTGTAGCTATGAAACTTCAACAAGGTCCAATTAAAAATATACAACCTTACAGTACGTGGGATTATCCTCAGAGTCTGCCTTCGGGCTAAATGAAGCTTTTCAACAAGAAAATCATACATTTTTTTATATGTATCATCTGTAAAATTCGTTAACAGGGCCCAATCGCGGCTAACATGATAAACCAAGCGATCCAGACCGGTGGCTGGGTGGTCCTCCAGAACTGCCACGTGATGGACTCCTGGATGGGCGAGCTGGAGAGGATCTGCGCGGAGGTGATCATCCCTCAGGCGACACACGTGGCTTTCCGTTGCTGGCTTACCTCCTACCCCAGTAGGTCGTTCCCTGTCACTGTGCTGCAGAATGGTGAGACCTTCTTTCCTTTTTTCTCTGGTCTACTGTGAGGCATACGTGTATATACGGAAAATATCAGTGTTTAGAAAAATAAATATAATAGGGTCAATTATTTTACGGCTCACCTGCCAGTTTAAGTTGGGGGTGATAATGGGCATGCTTTACTCACAGGGTGTACTACGCAATAGTGAAAGACGATAGCTCGAATGACAACAGCACGAAGACGATATCGAAAGTTTAATTGCGCGATGGTTCACTCAACTTAATTTCGCGACACACAAAAGCGCGAACGTTCATTTGCGCGAAAACTTAATTGCGCGATAGACAAATACAATGGGTAATTTTGTTTTATTACAAATATGTCAATCTAACATCGAACTTTCGAGCAATGGTACTTTCGCAATATCGTCTTCGCGCTGTTGTCATTCGAGCTATCGTCTTTCCCCATTACGTAGTACACGTGTACTCACAGACTTACTAATATTATAAAGTTTGTTTTTTTTTGTTGCTCAATCAAGCGGATGAACGGATTTGGATGAAATTTGGTATATAGGTAGAATAGTAATATAGTAGGGATTAAGACATATTATATTTTTTATCCCGACAAAGTGAGTTGTTCCCGCAGGATATAAAGATAAACTTGCAGGTCACATAAGTCGCCTCCGCAAAGTCAGTCATTCATTCAAAGTGTTATGTATACGCTTTTTCAATAAGGTTCCAGTTGATATACAAAATCTTCCTCTCAATAAATTTAAAGATACTGTAAAACAGAAACTTATTGAGAAAGCATATTATAAAATATCAGACTATTTAGATGATAATCATCCCTGGACATAATCAGATCGTTCGCATGCCAGGCTATTTCACAATTAATAATGAAATTTAAAAACCTGTCTGTAATATAAAAACCTTTATGTAAAATCAAAGCCTGATTTTAAAAGAGCAACCCTTCGAGTTTCTTGCTTGTTCTTCTCAGGGGAAAATTGCATTTTGAACAAGCAGTAGCTTAAAAAATTTTAAATTTTCTATGTAAAATTGACTATTTTAAGTGTACTCTGTGTACCTACAAAATAAAGCATTTTTGACTTTGACTTTGATAAACTAATTTCCGCGATAAAGTCATTCCCCGCAGGCAAATCGCGGGCGGTCACGGTGTAGCCTTCGGGCGGGCGAAAAGCTAGTTTGTTCCACTCAACCGTTCATGGTGCCAAGTGGCCCTTTTTTTATGCACAACGAGTTGTTACTTGACCTCAATCACACCTAATGTTAAGTGAAGATGAGGTCGAAAGTGGAATCGTACTGACCCGGAAACCCCAACACATTTGGGGGACTGGCTATCTTATCTCTGACAACCGGAACACAACAATGCTATTAACATTGCTGCTTGGCGGCAGATTTAGATAAGATGGTGGTAGCTAGCCAGGCGGACATTTAAAAACAATTTTATTAACAAAACCTTAGTCTAAAAATACGTCCATAAAATGTTTCCGTCCAGGCGTGAAGATGACCAACGAAGCGCCCAAAGGTCTGAAAAACAACATCAACCGGTCGTACATCTCCGACCCGATCTCGGACCCGGAGTTCTACATCTCGTGCCCGCGCACCGAGGAGTGGCGCCGGCTGCTGTTCGCGCTGTGCTTCTTCCACGCCATAGTGCAGGAGCGGCGAGCCTTCGGACCGCTCGGCTGGAACATACAGTACGAGTTCAACGAGAGCGACCTGAGGATCTGCATCATGCAGCTGCAGGTCGGTCACATCCACCAGCTCTTAAATTTAGCAACATTGACCAATGAAAACCCGTCAAATTGCCGAGGCGATGTACCAACCAATCATATATTAGAACGTTAACAATAACGAAGAAAAAAAAAATATAAAATATCCTTAGACATACACACAGCGCCATCTAGTTCCACACTAAGCAACTATAGGCTTGTGTTGTGGATACCAGATGGCTGATATACTACATACATTTTTTTTTGTAAATAAACACTAAACATCCATAACTCGGGTACACATGTCCGTGTTCATCACACAAACATACGCCCCCAGCGGGATTCGAACCCGCAACCTTTTGGTATAGTGGCCAGAGTTGCTTACCACTACACCAAACAAACTCCAGATTCATTAGCCTTCTCCGTGGCTCAAATCACGCAACAAGATCGATTCGTAGTCTCTGTCTAGTACTGATAATAGTTCTTCCATCACAAGAACCGAGTCTCAAAATATAAGTTTGTAGTCGCAAAAAAGTATTTTCCTTTGTTTTTGTTGAAGGCAGAGCATCGTTAAGGCGCAGCGGAATTGGCAATTCATTTGCGATAAGCGTAGGGAATGTCTGGCGTTTGACACGTTGGATGGGTTGGGCCACCACGAGTGGCATTTTCATATAAGGCCACAGGAAGGGCACGTTAAACTCGCCTGTTTAACGGTAGTTTGCCAAAGATGTCGTTAAGCCAAATCTGTAGCCTCCAAAAATCCCCCAAACCGCACTGGACCCGCGTGGGACATCATGGCCCGTATTCACTCTGGTGAGAAAAGACTACTGGAGCAATGGAGGCAAAAGGATATTGATGTTTTTTTTTTTATGCAGAACGGGTTAGCACTTGACCTCAATCACACCTGATGTTAAGTGAAGATGAGGCCGAAGGTGGAAGCGTACTGACCCGGAAACCCCATCTTATTTGGGGAACTGGCTATCTTATCTCTGACAACCGGAACACAACAATGCTATTAACATTGCTGTTTGGCGGCAGATTTAGATAAGATGGTGTTAGCTAGCCAGGCGGACATTTAAAATGCCCTACCACCAACCAAACCGAGTACTAAACACGTGATGTAATAGTAGTTTATATATCATAATGTTAAATAGCATTGTTGCGTTCAGCCAGTTCCTAACCGCGACCTCTTCACTTAACATCAGTTGTGGGTACGACAGAAGTGCTTACCCATTATGTATAAAAAGTACGCATATTAGAAGTAATCCTCCAGATGTTCCTGACGGAGTATGCGGAGACTCCGTTCGACGCGCTGAACTACCTGGCGGGGGAGTGCAACTACGGTGGGAGGGTCACCGATGACAAGGACAGGCGACTCATCCTGTCTCTCCTCTCCATCTACTACAACGACGAGGTCACGTCCAATCCCGAGTGAGTTTTAGTTGTAAAAGAAAAAAGTAAAAATCATTTATTGTGTCAAAAACAGAGTTACAATATAAGCAATGAGGTAGCCCTGGTCCCCGCACTAGGATTCCCTGTGTTGTGGGTAACCAGTCTCTTCCCCATACAATTAACAAAGTACCGCAAGTGTTGTACCATTTGGCTTTGTATATTACATTTTTATAGATCTTAATTTCTAGGATGCTTAAAAGGAGGTAAAACAAAAAAATACAGTTGCTCACTGTGTTTATGCTTATAAACTCATAAACATAAACTTGCAATTTTAAGCCATTGTGACCGCACGCAGCGTTGTGGCTGCTGAGTTATTCGCGTAAATGTCATTGGATTTACCTGACTTGTTTATTGATAATTTATTGATAATTTATTGATAATTTATTGATAATATACATAAAACTGCGCGTGTGTGTGATGAGGGGGGAGGGTGAGTGACGGTGTGAGGGGCAGGTGTGTGTAGGGGGGTGTGCGCGTATGTGTTTGTGTATGTGTATGTATATGCATGTTTGTTTGCGTGTGTATTTATGTAAAACGTAGAATTAGTAGTAATTGTGTAGTGACATTTCATAAAAAGACAGGCTCGTGGCAGGTCTGACGGAAAGGTGTATTTCTTTACCCAAGTTTCACCAGGTGGAAGACATTCTTCTTTGTCAACAGGTCTGTGCCCCTTTTGGTGTTGCGGGTGTCCATGGGCGGCGGTGATTGCTTTCCATCAGGTGACCCGCATGCTCGTTTGCCGCCCTCTCATATAAAAAAAAAACGGCGAGGCCTGGTGTATTTCATTCAACTGCCAGACATCTATATTATGCAAAGTATAAGAGAGCTAGTGAAATTACAACGTTCGTTAGCATATGGCATAGGATCGATACTTTGACCTGGAGAACGGTCACTGCAATTCTGTTCTCTTGGAGCCCCACTCCATAATGTAACTCAACAATCACGATGAAAAATGATGGGAAACATATCGGAGTTTGTTACAAAATGAAGACATTCCTCATTTCAGAAAAAATATAATTGTAACTTTTAAAATTGTAACTTTATTTTTGTTCAGACTAGTGTATTTCCAACATCTCCTCTTTTTAATGGTACTGGATACGCATTTGACCACAATCTCACCTGATGGGAAGTGACGATGTGGCCGAAGATGAAGCACGCGATGTCAGTAGATGCCTATTCACCCTGCTCTTGAAGATCTCAAGGTTGTAGGATTCAGGAAAGACTGACGCCGGAAGGAAGTTCCATGCCTTGGCTGTTCGCATTACGAATGAAGAATCGAACCGCTTAGTGCGAATATTCGGTATGTTAACTACCTCTAAGGGAAATCCTAGTACAAAAGAGTTAATATTTACAATTTCACTCCTAGGTACTCATTCTCACCAAGCGGCAACTACAAGATGCCGCCTAGTATGGATTACAACTCTGTGTTGGAACACATTAGGGCTCTGCCGATGATCGCGAAGCCCGAGGTGTTCGGCCTCCACGATAATGCTGACATCACCAAGGACAATAAGGAGACTGGCGCGGTGAGATACCAGGCTCGCATAGCCTTCGAGCAATCTTTTTTCATTCGTTCGCACTAAACGGAAGCTGGTACGGATTACAAACGTTACTGGTTCTCACCAAGTGGTAAACTACAAGATGCAATAGTGAGATACCAAGCTCGCATAACCTTCGAAGAGACTTGAAAACTAATTGTAGTTTTTTGGTAGCGGAATCTTAAGACCCAGCGCGCACTTGTGATTTATATATATAGATAATTATATATACCGAAGTATGACGTGCCAGCCAGTTCTATGTTTTGAGATTTTGTTAGTGAGATTGACTTTCTAATTGTATAGGAATTGTCGCCAATTATTATTATTTCAAATTTTTTTTCTCTCCTAAATTTTGGTCATATAATCTCTTGCTTGCTTGCATGTAGCTTGTAGCCAATAGTATTGTAGTGTGCAACAACTTCTGACGTGTTATGCGTTCTGTTATCAGTGAATGCACGACGTGGAGACAAAAACAGCTATTTTGCTGAGGCTCCAACCTATTTGTCCACTAAGTTAGAAAATATTTTACTATAATTAATGATCATGTAGTATATTTTTTTTATTAAGTGGATGAATAAATATCTTTTTATTTATTTATTGTAATCGGGCGATAGACTCAGTATGGAGATATATGGCAGTGCGCGCATTTGACGAACCGATCGAACAATCGAAAATGACTGCGACTCAACTATCGGTCGACTAGAAATCACAAGTGCGCGCTGGTTCTAAGAAGAAGGAAAAATCAACAGCCTGAATATCGCTGAGCAGTTGTTCACTCACCTCCAATGCTTCTTTATCATCGAAATAATCAGAAATGTTGTATTAGCTCTTTATATGTACATACAATACAATACAAATACACTTTATTGCACTACAGAAAGGAAAATACAGTTTCAGAAAAGTGTTTCGTGTTTCCTGACTTTCACGTACTCGTATCTGACGGGAAGTTATTATAAATGTGCTCCACTTCTAATTGTTCATCTTACCCGTCAGCTGCTGTTCGGCTGCCTGCTGACGCAGACGACGATAACTGCCGGCGGCGGGGGCGCTGAGGGCGGCGAGGGGGGCGGCGGGGTGGTGGAGCTCACCCGCGACATGATGGGCCGCCTGCCGCGACAGTACGACGTGTTCGAGGTGTCGCTCAAGTACCCCGTGCAGTACTACAACAGTATGAATACAGTTCTCAAGCAGGTTAGTATCTGGAGATTCATTCCAACTTGTGCGCGTCACGGCGGATGGTCTTTCGGTGAAGAATTATGAAAAGTTTGTGCATAATCTCTATAATAATGTGAGAGTGGAAGTTAGGTACGGTAGGGGATGCATGACGTCAAAGTCAAAAATGCTTTATTTTGTAAACACACAGGGTACACTTAAAATAGTCAGATTTTACATTTTTTAAACTACTGCTTGTTCAAAAGGTAAGCAAGAAACTGGGGGGGTTGCTCTTTTTTAAAACAGGTTTTTATATTACAAAAGCAATAATGTTTTATTATTAATTGTGAAATGATGGTAAAATTAACGCGTTAGAAATGAGAGCAGTAGGTATACCGGGCGGTATGCGCGGTCTGAGGTTCGACAGCGCCCCCCGTGGAGGGCGCGCTAGCCGCCCTCCGGGAACGGGCCTCCCCCTTGTGAGGGGAGGCGGGGCGGGAGGGGACCTGGAGCCGCTTATGCGTTCCCTACTGCCGAGGAAGGTCGCCGGGTGTTTTTAGTGGGTAGGACCGCTCCGATCTGGAGCGGTGAATCCCACATATCCCCGCCGCTGATCCCCGTTGGCGGCGGGTTGAACGCGTAAATGCGTTTCCCCTCGACAAAAAAAAAGGTAAGTATTTCTGGAAGAGTGTAATAAGTGAGTGTTGCGGTGTGAAAGAAGATGCAGTAACATGAATTTAAGTTACGCTTCGTTGTTTTGGGTATGAGGTAGAAGTCCACAGAATAAAAAGAATGTATGAGACGGTAGGGGATGGCTTTTTTCAAGTCGAGGATCTGGAACACCTGCATTTTTTTTAATGCACAACGGGTTTGTTCTTGACCTCAATCACACCTGATGTTAAGTGAAGATGAGGTCGAAGGTGGAAGCGTACTGACCCGAAAACCCCAACACATTTGGGGGACTGGCTATCTTATCTCTGACAACCGGAATACAACAATGCTATTAACATTGCTGCTTGGTGGCAGATTTAGATAAGATGGTGGTAGCTAGCCAGGCGGACATTATAAAATGCCCTGCCACCAACCAAACCGAGTACTTAAACATGTACCACGCTGGGGATCGAACCCGCGACCTCTGAATCGTAAACCCAATGTTGTTTACATTGAGCCACGGAGGCGGTTAGAAGTAAACAAAAGATAATTTGTTTTATATTTTGCTCATTTGCTGGTACTCTACACCTTTAATTTCTTCATAGGAATTAATCCGCTACAACCGCCTCCTAGCGGTGGTCAGCCGCACCCTCCACGGCGTCCACCTCGCGTCCCAGGGTTTGGCCATCATGAGCGCTGAACTGGAGGGATGCAACAACGCCTTCGTGAAGGGCATCGTACCTGCAGCCTGGATGTCCAAGTCTTATCCTTCGATGAAGCCGCTAGGATCTTACGTCGCTGATTTTCTGAGCAGGTATGCACCATTATCATCAACAGGATTATTTCACTGTTGCACATAAACAATTCCTAGCGCACCACCACAAAACCTTAAACATGTTTTTACAAATACTTAGCTCTGTGGTCACATTTCGATTGGCTCTACCAAGGTCGTCATTTACGTGACCTTGACAGAGAGCCAATCAGAGTGCAACAAGCTGACAGGACTGGCCAATAACTGCGGCTCTACCGCCTAACTAGCGATAGCAATGCATTGTCTGTCCTTGTCATTGTGTTATGATATGACAAGGACGGATAGCGTATTGACGTCATAAATGATAACAATCGAAGTGTTTGGGCATCGATGTGTTGACAGATGCCCCTCGCCTGTTATTGGGAGTCTATGGGCTGTGTATTCGATGTTAAACTACGTGTACATAAAGTACATATAAAGTATAGATTAAACAAAGTGGAATTCAGCTATTTTGACAGTCAAAAACTGTGCTGAAATAGTGCCAAATAGATAGATAAAGCGTTTATTTGCATATTACAGAAACACATACAAAAATATTCGACGCAACAATAATTCTGCTTGGTGTTATTCTTACGAAATGTAGCCTTATTTCACGGTAATAATAAAAAAAAAACAAAAATTAAGTACAACTGTTACAACTTATAATAGAGTTGTATGTGTATCTGTACCACAAATGGTCCATCGCTAAGTGTGGATCCTCACCTATAACGGTAAGACACTGATTTTCAGCTAGTGCCCTGCGAGAGAAAGCGAGGGTAGGGTACTAGTGCAAAAATTGTGCCCAAAGGAAAAAAAATTGTGCCACTGTAGTTCAATTATTAAATATTTTAATTCAAAATTTTAAGTGTTACTGAAATCCTCTTTCTCATACACAGACTGCTTTACCTGGGACAATAATTTAAGATTATAATATATATTCTCCTTTTGTGCAATAAAGTGTATTGCATTGTATAATCCCAAAAAACTGCATAAATAGTGCCACCGAAATATACAAGTGCCATAAATAATTTTTCAGAAACAACGAAGTTATTTACTTACATGTCTTTGTGAAAAGGAGCAGCGCAGATTTAATATAATTATTAAATTCAAATACTATGATAATATATTTTAGCAATTTAAGACTATTTTTAAAAATTTTGGACTAATTTAGCCCTAGTTGGCAAATACTGTCTCTTATAAATTATGTACCGGCAATGCCTAGAAAAGGTCTAAGGTCCATATCAATAAACCGTTCTCAAGATTGAGATGACCTTAAGTTGACACTTGAGAACCTGTTGCATGTAAATTTTTAATGTAAATTGATTTTATTTTATTTTATTGATATGATATGGGACAAGTTCCTGCAATATAGATTTTTATTATTATTATTAAAACAGTATCAAACAAAATTGTATTGTGACCGAGACGAGATCTCAATCTCAAGATCGATTTATTAATACGGCACTAAGGCCCGTATTAATAAACCAATCTCCATACAAGTCTTGAGGCTGTATCACCGGAGAAGTTGACGCTATCTCAAGCTCCGTGCTAATTTATAAACCAATCTTGAGGTCTACTCAGCTGAGATCACTTCTCTCTCTCTCTCTCAGCTTTCAAGTTAGGTTTATTAATCAACACGTTTACTTGAGACCAGTCGTCACAAGACTTATTAATACGGGCCTAAGTATCGATCCTCCACTTTGAACGCCCGATCAAGCGGTATCCAATTGAATAAAAAATGCATTTCCAATCAATATAGTTTATTATTGTATCACAACACATAACTACAATACTATTTATACCTAAAGTTCAGATACATGTTTGTACTCAGTCTGTTGTTGTACTGACATCTTTGCTTGATATCCGCCTTATAGGCCGAGGATATAACAAAGGCGGACCCGGGGTCGCATGGTTAAATAAAGTTGCCATAAGTGAGCATTTTTACCTATATATCTTTTTGGACTAGGTTTCCAAGCCCAATAATAATTTAAAAAATAAACACATTCGACAATTTGCATATAAAATTTTAACACATCAACACAAGTTCTTTTCTCTTACAATAAATCATCAATAAGATAGACAATGATAGATATAAATATACCTTAATTAGTCTATAATTATTCAGTGCGACACCGTGGGATACCTACAGGGTTTTTATTAAAATTCTAAAAATTTGTTAAACAAAACGACGTGATATGACTCTTCGCCATTAGCGTCGTACGCGTATCGCGTCAATTTAAGGGTGTTACCAGACCAATCGATCGATCGTCGATCGACGTCATCGATCGATGGTAGAATGGAATTGTCGACGTCGATCGATAGTTCTTACTAGACCAATCGATCGTTAGTCGATCGACGACATCGATCGCTGGTAGAAAGGAATAGTCGACGTCGATCGAGCTGCTTGATCAGCCGCGACCGGTGCCATCGAACGGCAAGCGATCGATAGGTTAGTCGAACGGTATCTGACGATCAATTAAAGCTACTAGACCAGTCGATCAACTTCGATCGACGTTGACCGATGCGGTCGATCAAAAATCGATCGAATGGTCTGGTAACACCCTAAAACAGATCGAATTCCCATTCAAAAACATTTAACTAGTGGACCCTTAGACATAATATTGACACACTCTATAGCCATTTACTTAGGCCGTCTACTGAACCTGTAGTTGATGAGCCCTGAATTCCAACTTTGAGGCGTCGCCATTTGTTAGTTAAACTACAATAGAAACAATGAACCCCGTCACAACGCAAATGTCAGTCCGCAGCGGGGCGGGTCGTAGCTGAAAAATCCGCGGCCCGTCCCGCCCCGCCTTGTAACACGCTCAAGACGGAATATTAAGAAACCGACGAATACTATTTCTTGGTTATTCATAGTAAGTTCCCAAAGATATTACACGTTGCATTAAGGGTACATTTACGAGTTATAGCGAGAGAAAGTATAATTGCTTTCACACTTCCGATAGCGTCGCGTGACCAGCTTACATTAGAATAGAATATGACTGTTATTAATAAGATCCGCCTGATCCAGTCATTACAATGACGTGCAAATATTGGATAATATTAAAGTTTCATAAAAAGAAAATGGGCATGCATACAATTAATCGCTTTTTTTTTTATATGAGAGGGCGGCAAACGAGCATGCGGGTCACCTGATGGAAAGCAATCACCGCCGCCCATGGACACCCGCAACACCAAAAGGGTCACAGATGCGTTGCCGGCCTTTGAGGAAGGTGTAGGCTCGTTTCTTGAAGGTTCCAATGTCGTACTCGTTCGGGAATAGCGCTGCCGGAAGTCCGTTCCACAGGGTGGTCGTACGTGGTAAGAAGTTTTTGTGCTAAACGATTTTTTTGTGGAAATGAAACGAGTAAGTCCCTTTTTAAAGTAACAAATCAAGTTAGAACACATACCAATACATAATTTAGCTAATTGGTAAAACTGATAACAATTAATCATCAAAATAATACAAAGGAATATAGAAATGTCAATGTTGAAATGTAAAATTACAGAGAATGTCAATTTTATTTACTCTTTCATAAATATCAAATATCATTGGTATTGCTGTCGACTATACAGGGTGAATTTGAATTCGTGTAATTCCCATTAACTGGTGACGTCACTCTTGATTACGAAAAGCTTTCCCCAAGGAGCCATGGTCGAATTCGGTCAAAAAATTTTCGATTATCCATACCAAGTAAACTATTCTAAAACCACCTCCAGTATGGAAGTCCTACAATTTTCGGCTGGTGACTACAATTCTGTTTGCGTATAACTTTCCACTAGGAAATATAGCTCCTTATTGTTGGACTTCCATACTAAAAATGGTTTCAGAATGGTTTACTTTGTATCAAATTTGTAATCAAACATTTTTGGATCCAATTCAGCTATGGTTCCTTAGAGAAAGTTATTCGTAATCAGGAGTGGAATCACCATTGAACAGGGTTGACACAAATTAAATTTCACCCTATATATCACATGATCGTATTCTTGCAAATAAATGTTTCATTCATTGCCAGCTCGCAAAGTAAATGCACCCTTTAATAAGAGTTACAAAGCCACCATATCAATTGCTTTAAATCTTTCGTTCATATAGCCCATTTTTCATTATGAGCATGATCTACGCTGCGCTTTGTCTGTTGCGTGCTACTTTTAGGTGTTTGCCGGGCTCTTAAATTCGCTGTTATATGTATCGCCCACAGCATTTGACATTTAGCGTATAAAGCAGGCATAATGTCGATTCACAGCGGAGCGGGACGGGTCGCATTTACTTAAATTGTCGCGGCGTACCACAGACAGACCCACTGTCTGTGGTACTACACTAGTTAAGTATATTTCATCAGTCAAATAATACATAAGGCAGTTGTACCATTGTATTAGAGATACTACTAGTACTAGCGATACATAGTTAGGTACGACGACCGATTGGTGTAGTGGATAGTGACCCTGTCAGCGAAACCAACGGTTGCGGGTTCAAATCCCGCGACGGGTAAATGTTTGTATGATGAATATGAATATTTATTCCTGAGTCATGGATGTTTATATAAATATTTATGTATGTTATCTAGTATCCATAATACAAGCTTTGCTTAGTTTGGAACTAGATGATTGGTGTAAGTGTCCGAAATATTTATTTATTATTATTTATTTATTAAATAACATTATTATTATTATAGTTGCGTTACTAGTACCATCAATAGTACAAAGCAATGGTACTACTGATATAAGGGGTTATACATTTGTGCAATAGACGCGATCCGGTCCGCTGTAGCTCGTCACAATGTATCCTTATTTTAAGAAAAATGTGTGGTATTTGTGTCGAAATGTAATGCAAGAAGTATGGACGACACACGTTTAAAAACATCTGTCAGGGATCACTAATTACTGGCTCATTTACATACAGGGTGGGTACAAAAGTCGGTCGGTGGAGGGAAAGTTCCTTAAATATTAAAGTTAGCAAACAAGAAAACTGTATTCTTTGGTACTTTCCGAATCGACCAAAATGGCCAAAAAAGTCTCCTGTATATTTATGGCTGTAATTGTAAAGGTCCTAACCTTGATTACAAATGAGGTTCCCTACGGATAAAATTCGCTATCCTTAATATTTAAGGTAAAGTACACGTTCAAAAGAGCAGCAATAGATCTAATTCAAAGGATTTAGCTAATCTATTTACATAAATAATTTATATTCTTCTATGTTTTCTCGAATCACAAAATTGTCAAACAAAACCTACTTGAAAAGAGCAATCCTTGAGTTTCTAACTCGTTCTTCTCTGGAGTGCATGAGCAGTAATTTTAAAAGCAAAAAGCCGACAGCAAATTTTGCTTGTCACGGGCGCCACGTTAGATTTTTTTACCATAAAATGTATTCTATGATTCTCCAGGGATCAAGACGAATCAAACGACATGTACTTGCAAACAGGTCAAGTCGTTTAGGCTACAGGAGATTACATAGATACCTACACACATTCACTCAAAAACTGATCTTCTCCTTGTGTTTTTTCAAATGATACTTTATCCAGTGAAGTTTTGTCTTTTTACTTTGACTGCTTAATTTTGAACGAGATTGTACCTTCCCCACCACTGACGGCCACTTTTCAATCTAGTATCATACAGATTCCTATACGAACTCCTAATAATTCTTAACATTAATTATAGCACTGCTAAATACTGACCGGTAATAAGTTGACACAATCACTAAAGCTAATAAATTCAATAGTTTGCTCTCTGATAGGCATGGCTAAAGTAGATGCGTTAAACGTCGGTTTTTTGATTTATTCATTCTATATTTATTCTTACTCTTTATAACTCAATGGATCGATTTTGAATCGGTTTTACACATAAAAGAACCCTTGTAGTAATGTATGTCTGTTTATCCGTATGTCACTTGCTATTTAGAGATCCCATCAAATGAGTAGGTATCGTTGAAAAGGTCTTCTAAAATCGAAAATTTTCACGAGTCTACCAAGTCTTAAAACTGCATCCCCCTCTGGGTAACTTTTCTACGTGTTTAAAAACTAAATTAAATGAGGATAGGTTCACTCAGGGAACATTCGAAAGGTTTTTCCCCAATTTTCCGTTACCAAAAGGCTTAATTTTACTGTCTGAGAAATAAGCCGTGATTCAAAGCTATTCGATTAAAATTCGAAGGTATGCGACGTGGCATTTTCTACGGAATCCTAACTTGATACATGGATAAGACTCGCTTTAAAAAGAAAAATATTGTTTCTACTACTATTTTAGTTTAGTCATTGCTTTGATTCGTTTAATCGTGCTCAAATACCTATTTGTGTTTAGGATGCCAGTAGGAAGACGAACGGTTCACAAATTGATCCTCAAGCATCTATCTGTCTCGGTTCTATATCGACAAACATTAAGTGTGATAGAGTCAGTTTCGCTCACTTACTCATTTGCCATATTATTTCCAACCCGATTGCTGATTACTGATTAAGGCGGTTATGTAAACGAAAATATATTTTCCAACATTCAACGCATATTCAGTAGCCATCAAGCTCTAAAATACCTTTCGAAAACATTTTCAACCCTCTGAATTCTTAGCGAGATCCAACAATTTGTTCATCAGTTCTCCTCCAAAAGATTCCCTATACTTCTGGCTGATGCTGTTCAGTAATGCGTAAGGAGTCTCGTAGTTCATGTTTTCTATTGTAGAGAGGCTGGTATCATCATACTTTCTGCCAACAACCCTGAAGCCGGCTGCGGACATTTCTATGCAATAGTCTGCGGTCTCCAAGGTTGTAAGGTTGATAAAGATTCTCTGGTTGTTACTCTTTACTTTTGAGGATATGCCGACTTTCTGCACGTGTTTGCGGATGTCATTGATGGCGCCTTCGGCCTCGCGAGGCCATGTGTCCTCATTCAGGACTTGCTCGGACATCATTCTGTAAAGACAGAGAGTAAAACTTAAAATCATTCCAATTTAGATTCAATACTGTTGTAGTATATGTGTCACCCTCCCTCCCCTCATGTACGTAGCTCTAAGTATTAATGTATTGATACGAAGCCTTGATGGGCAGTTAATATACATTTGTCGTAAGATAATGTTGGTTTAGTTCCTCTCGCCAAGTCCCAACACCTCATGGCGACCCTGCCAGTGCTGCCCTTGGACTGCCCAAGGGCAGCACTGGCAGGGTCGCCATGAGCAATAAAACGGACTTCGGACAGTTTTAAATTTTTCAATTGCAAGAAAAATAGTGGGCATTTTTCGGTAGAAGTGAAGCATCTTGTGTGCGAACTATTTAAATACTGGAAACAATCGATTTAAAAACAAGAAGAAAATGAAAAAGTGAGAACTTTGGTAGAAGTGAGGTGTTGGGACTTGGCGAGAGGAATTAAACCAACATTATCTTACGATAAATGTATATTAACTGCCCATCAAGGCTTCGTATCAATATTAGAGCTATGTACATGAGGGGAGGGGGGGTGACACACACACTACACTGTTTATACGGTAAACAAGCGTGACTTTACGTATGTATGTTTATCTTGTGCTTCATAATACTTTCTAAGGTAATCCTCTTTCCCTCAGGCTAAAATTCCTACAAGACTGGATAGACGAGGGCCCACCGATGGTGTTCTGGGTATCTGGATTTTACTTCACCCAGTCGTTCCTCACGGGAGTACTACAGAACTATTCCCGACACAACAACATACCGATTGATCAGGTCCACTTCGAGTTCACCATCACGAAGATGGAACTAGATGTGAAAGAGGAGCCAGCCTTCGGGGTCTATTGTAAGGTGAGACTTTAAGACTGATTAACAGGTGCTTAAGCAGAATACTGAGCTACGTTTTCCCGACTGTATTTTGGTATATTTTGTATGTACTTAACAAGCGGCGAACTTTTTAGACTCTCGGTTACCTTTCCAAGGTCCGACCTTAGTATGTGCTGCTTTCTTCACCAATAAAGATCTACCACGTTTCACGCACGATGAGTGATACGATGGCAGTTTCATACTGGTGTTTCTGTGTTTCGAATCAATGAACTCTGCTTATCGCGCGATATAGCAATGGATCTCAAACCTCGTTGAACTATAATCCTGGTTAAGATAGGTGCAAGTTGAGGAGTTGAAGAACCTGTTGTGCTCATTAACTTAACGCGTACCGCCTCCATTAGCAGTTACAGAGGCGAGGAGCACTACTGGTTCGCGAACAAATATGGATACGTAGCTTGAAACAGTCCGTCGCGATTTCTTTCAATTGATGGCACTCGTTAAACCAAGGTCGAGCCACTAAGATTGATTACATCGACTAGCCAACAGTCTGGCATAGTTCTGATTTAACCTAACATAGACTTACGAGACTGGTGCGTGCTGCATTATGTATATCCTCTCTTATGTGGAGAAAAATCGTGCTCCTGTCAATACATAGCCCAATGGTACTTAAGAATTTTACGGCTAACCGTAAAATTAAATAAATGAATTATTTGAAATTATTGTCATTATACGTTACTAATAACGTATGATGATAATAATTTCAAATAATTCATTTCTCTTTGGCTTGCCGGTCGTGGAAAACAACGTGAGGATACCAACACGCTTGACCTGCACTCAGAAGCATGCATGTCAGATACAATGCATCGTTGTAACGCAAACGAGCACTTAGCTCACTTGATTGAAAGTGACTACTGCTGCTCATGCCGAGTTGGCCGGTGAATCCCTATCCTGAATCTTAAAATTTTAGACCAGGGTGAATAGGCATCTACTGACATAGCGTATCCACTTAGTTATTAGTCATAAAAAAGGAATTTTTAATATTTTAACGCTATGTTTATTTTAACACAAGCAAACACAGCCGGTTGACAAACAGGATCAGGAACACAGTGTGTTTGTGGGGGTGAGTTTAGATGTTATACGCATGATTTGAAAGGAAATATCCGGATTATATAATCTACGGGAAATATAGTTTAAAAAAGACTAATTTTACAAGGGAACATTCTTAAGTAATATCCGTCCATTTTGACTAAATAAGTTGCAAACGAAATAAATACCTGACCCGTATTCCAAAGTATGGGAACGTTTCAAATTTCCATTGCCTTCCTGTTCACGTAAATGTAATGAGATTTGAAAATTTCAGATAACAAATATACATACAATTGTTAACATTTTGTACCAAACAAAAATCCGAAATAATCATTTGGGAAAGTTTTTTCGTATTTATAGTATATTTTGCACATCAACATTTTTTTCCGCAACATGTTTATTTCCATTTTGTTATCACAATGATTTTATTTATATTTTTATTGGTTTATCAAACATTCATTGGGATTTTACTGTTGTGAGTTTTGTGTGTGTGTGTGATATCACCTATGCTTTGCAATGCACATCAATGGCCTCTATAAATCAACGGCTAGACATAAGCTTCTTACCGCGATTTGCATCCCTTTTCAAGGAAGCATTTGTATTTACCCCAACCGCCATGCTGGGCAGGTATTATGTAACTTCATTGATAACTAGCGAACAGTGAGTGAAACAATCACACGTCAGAACGTAATCTATGGCGATATCAGTGAAATTACCTGATCACCATAGCCGAGTAGGTAGTGAGATTTTCCTTACAAGCTAAATTCAGCCGTATTTATTATGTGGTAATGATCAGAGTTAATCACAAGATTTATGCGACTTGCGCTCTTTTTAAATTGAGGAAATAAGGGTTATGAAGCATTGGTTACATTTTGACTTTTTTCCTCAGTTTGAAAGGGATATAATATTGTGAAGATAATGCCATTATCTACTCCGATCTATGCTCGTTATAGATCTTTCGAAAGCGCTAATAACGCTGCTACCAATCATGTTGGAAATACACGGTCTCATAACGATAAAATTAAATTTCTATCAATAATTTACGAATTAATTTTCACAGGGCCTGTTCCTGGAAGGAGCACGGTGGAACCGGGAGATAATGCAACTGGACGAGTCGTACCCCAAGATCCTATTCGACACGATCCCCATAATCTGGTTCAAACCTGCCCTGATAGCTAACTTCAAACCGCCACCGAGCTACTTCTGTCCCATCTACAAGACCAGCGAGAGGAAGGGGGTGCTGGCCACTACTGGGCATTCGAGTAACTTCGTCATGTATATCACTTTGTTGTCAGATATACCGCAGAAGCACTGGATTAATAGGGGAGTAGCGAGTTTGACGCAACTGGATGATTAATTGAGACATTTAGGCATACGACGATTGACGAGTTGAGCAAACGAGGAGAGAATATATTCTGTCGCTGTGAGCGAGTGCGATGGAGAGTGCCTGCTCGTCAGACAATAAATGGATCCTTTTTTTTTTCGTCTTATTCTCTCCTTTCGGAGAAGGCAAAGGGATCTAAGCCCCGTATGGGACGAATTGCTGTATAGCCATGTCTTATTTCTCTCATTTCTTCAGTTTATAAGTCAGCCTCAGTCAAAACAAGTAATTCGTCGTATCCTTCGCGTATACAGAGTCTAGTCACGGTCGTCATTCTTCAGTAAAGTGGCAGAATACAAAGGATTTTGGCGGCTCCTTGTGGGAACCCGAATACGCAATGACAATGACAACTACTTATGACAGGCACTGACAATCAGCTCAGCGAGCATAAACCATTTGTAAAAAGCCAAGGATTAACATATGCATCTCTTTTGACATAGAAAATCGTTCATCGCTCTATGTCGGACGTTTTATAGCCCAACGTGACTGCTGACATACATAAACAGTTCTCGATATCTATCTCCCTTATTGCCCTCTCATTCAATCACATAGGTTCTTTATGGCATTCTTGTGATAGAAACTCACCATCATGTCATCAATTAATCTCAGCCCACATCCACCCACTGTTGGGTATATGCCTCTTCTCGCCAAATCATCTATCAGAAAGAGATCAGAAAGGTTTGGTGTAATAAAGAAGTCAGCTCTGACACTACGGAGTATGGATAAGAACAGTGATGTCCAAATGCAAAACTCCATATAAAAAGTGCAGGGAGAATGGCTCACAGACAACAATGAGATTTCCCTGTGATTGATACAAACTGAAATTGTTTCAAATATGTGTTCAAATGTTTCGAATTTAAGCAATTCCAGACCTTTTTGTATTTAAAACTGCCGTGTTAAAGAATGTATAGACGTGATAAGTCTCCCATTAAGGCAGTTTACTTGTTGAAATCAAAGGCGCCGATCGATTGTTGATTTGGTTTCGCGTGCTCTCACAGCCTAAAAGACGAGACCAACGACTAACCTCTTGGGTTAGTGATTTGACCATGTACCTTAATTAAGCTGTAGAAAGCATCTGTATATGAAAGCAGTCTAGGTGCAGTTATGTATGTACCTGATTGTAATTTATATTGTGGAATATGGGAACATATATTTTATATAATTGTAGTACATTTTACATAATTAGCAATTCTGTAATAAAGTGTTATCATGTATTTGTTCAATGCTCTTAGGAAAATTCTTTTTACTCACACGGGTCTCATGGACCGGTAAGTCTAATGTATGTGCAGGGCTTTACTAAGACAAGACTGTGTGCCAAAATCAACTTGTATGGACACTATCACTTCTACGAGTATTAACTCAACTGTAAATAGGATGCTATTTAATGACGTTCAATTTGTAAGGCACAAACCCAAGGATTTGTCTTTGTTTTACTTATTTTTTTATAAACAAAGTACATAAGTCATTTTCCATTATTTATTTTTCAATATGATAGTAAACTTAGATTTGTTACTGTGATATTTATTTAGTCATAATCAATTTCTTAAATAAATGTATTTCTTAAAATTTATTATTTTATTTAGCCACATATCCCTGGATTATGACAATACAAAACTATTGCACAGAGGAAACAGAATTTACTTAAGTACAAGGGGTAAGTTACTGATGGTGATGTCTCAAACCAAATAACACTTTCTTCAAAAGAGTAACCTTAGAATTTATTGCTCTGGGGATTACAGTCTGAAAAAAATTGTAAATTGCAATGATTTCAAATGATCACTGGAATCCTATGAAGTAATCAAGGTCAAGGACAAAATGGTCGTTGTGAGTTCGATTCTCAGCGGGGTACATGTAGCTGGCAAGCAGTATTTACGTCCGATATTTGTCTAATTTTATTGACGGCACACGCTGCGGAGCTGAGCTTCTTCGCCAATTTATAATTTGGCGTCCAAAGTAATGCCCAAAAATACAGTGGAATCAACAAAGTCTAGAGTGACATTATCATTATATTTGTGGGCACCTACCTGACATTAGGCAGTACAAATTTTTCTCATTAAGTAACAAATTATTTGCCGTAAACCATTCTACTACTTGATAAATAGCGTTGTTCACGTCGTCATAATTTAATTTTAGTCTATTTACTTTAGATAATGCAGAGGTATCGTCAGCGAACAATACTATATCATGTTTATACTTTACAAGGTTTGGCAAGTCATTTATGTAAACTTTATAAAAATTATTCATTCATATCACCTCTCACAGAATCCATCTTTACCGTGGTCTTTCTCTTCCTTTCCAACCATCGACATCCATATTCATTACTCTCTTAGTAACATGCATTTTATAAAATGTCCATACCATTCCTCATAAAATGTCCATATACCATGCCAAATGATATCCTTTAACTTTTCTGTTTCGGGTGCCACTTTTAAACTCCCTCTTGCATACTCATTCGTTACTTTATTCTTGTCACTCCACTCATCCATTTCTAATTATTAATATTATATAAATAAATAAATATCCTCAGACATACATACAGCGCCATTTAGTTCCACAGTAAGCAACTATAGGCTTATGTTGTATAATAATGTAGTTTATTTAATTTTTATTAGTTACTTTCCGAAATCTTCATATTTAAAGTTATTACATGTAAGTATTTTTATGTTGATTATATTTGTTTTAATGTAGGTACCTTTTGGGTGAATAAATATATATTTTGATTGAATGTGTCATATTCCCTTTTAGTTATGTTAATTTAAATGGTAATAAATGTATTTATTCTTTTTAACACAAGTGCCTGAATCAGTATTAGGTTTTATGAAGTGATATTAATTTATATGACAACGAAAAACAAATAAATTGCCCTATAGGTATATACATACGTAAAGTCACGACTTCTATCCCAAATGGGGTGGTCAGAGATATCCCAAACATTAGTGTTTGGGTGTTTCCAACATTAGAGTATGATTGAAACAACATCCATGGTTCACCTTATGAAATATACAGGAATGTGTTTTGAGTTTTAAATAAATATCTTTGCACATACACACAGCGCACAATTGACAAAACGGAACACAATTGACAAAAGATTAAGATATAAAGCAATGGTTCTATTATAGGACTACCTTATTCAATAGTAGAATAATTTTATAAGACCAAAAAAAAGTATTTCTTTTTAGTATTTCTTCTAAGAAATACTAGGTAGGCAGAATCTTCTATGATTAAGGAAATATTATAACAATGCCATCCAGTATTAAGAAAAATTATTAGAGGTACTGAAATAGCTAAATAATTAAAACAACGGTATTGATTGTAACTCTGATATGTAACAGGTAAGTACCAAGAAAAACTTTGACGACCTGTTTGGTGTAGTGGTTAGGAACTCTGACCACTATACCAAAAAGTTGCGGGTTCGAATCCCGCTAGGGGCATATGTTTGTGTGATGAATACGGACATGTGTACCCAAGTTATGGATGTTTTCATTTATAATAAGTATTTATTTACAAAAAAAATATGTATTTATGTAGTACATCAACCATCTGGTATCCACAACACAAGCCTATAGTTGCTTAAAGTGGAACTAGATGGCGCTGTGTGTATGTCAAGGATATTTATTTATTTATTTAAACTTTATTTACTAAAATTAGTGATAGGCACAATCTGTACATGTTAGCAGACTTCATAAAGTTAGTAAATCAATAAGTAGGAAGCAAATGAACATGCTTTTACATTAAAGTTATTCCAGTTATCCAAAACCTGCACTTTTGAGATAGGAGTATAATAATAATTTGCGAATGGTTAAAAAAAAAAAAAAAAAAATACATTTTATAATTACTCGAGCGATAAAATTGCATGTAACTGCTCAACTTTCAAATTGTTCCCTTGATTTATATTAGACACAGATTGGTGCCAAAAATTTTTTATTCTGCCAACACTCGTGGACACATGTAGGTGCCAACGGACTTTCGTCTTTCAACTCTCAATTGTAATGATTGTAGAGTTCCAATTCCTTTGGACTGTGTTTGTACTTCTTCTCTATTAAATTCTGCATCCAATAATGTGCGCTATATTATCTGAAGATAATTTTTTTCCTTTTGGAGTATGGGTGTAGAATTCCAACTACTATTTTTATTAGAACGGGCTTAGAAACCTGCCATAGAGCATCCAATTCTCATAACAATTTATTTAATTACCTGTTTTTTAAGAAAAACATGAAATAAACTGTAATTTCCGTAAAAAATGCCAATTATATTGTGGAAGTAGGGCGATACCTACATATTACAACTTGTAACATTTTTCTGATTTTTAATATTAGAGCTGTAGCAGTGTTCATCTATATATCCATAGATAATATATTCCCGTAGCTATTACTTTTCACAGATTACAAATACACCCAGTAGAAGTGTTTAAATTTCCATCCACATCACCTGGATGAGTGGGAGTCTACCACTGTACGTTTCTCAAGAAACTTCTTACTACGTACGACCACCCTGTGGAACGGACTTCCGGCAGCGGTATTCCCGAACGAGTACGACATTGGAACCTTCAAGAAACGAGCCTACACCTTCCTCAAAGGCCGGCAACGCATCTGTGACCCTTTTGGTGTTGCGGGTGTCCATGGGCGGCGGTGATTGCTTTCCATCAGGTGACCCGCATGCTCGTTTGCCGCCCTCTCATATAAAAACAAAAAAAAGTGTACCTATAAACGTTTTTAACACTGCAGATATTTTCGCAAAAGTGACCGGCATGCTGCGATAGTTTATTTGCGAATGGGGGACAGCGGGGTTAGTAAAGTACTTATCCAACATATTGATATTAAAAAGAGTAACTGTAATATTAAAGACCATAATTCTGAAAGTCTGCTCAAAAAATACCATTTGCAAGTGTAAATTTTACCATGGAAATATAAGAGTAGTTCAATTTAGGTTTGTGGAGTTACAATGTCACCTAGTACAGTAGCCATGTTGTGAGGTTCTGGGAGAACACACTTCACCACACCTATTCTTAGTGCCAGGGTTGAATGAGGTCAAGTGTTTACCAATTGTGGGTTAAAAAAGTGAAATTTGGATGATTTAGTAAAATCATATTATATACTCATTTTCAAGCTAGATCATAGACTATATATTATACAGATGGATGAACATAGATGAATCTTCCCTGTGTATTATTTTACTCTTTGGATGAATCTTTTATAATAAGAATGTACTGTACCTATAGTAGTTTCGAATATGACCTGTAGCTCAGCTTTGGGTTATTTGCAATGATAAGAGTTGCCCCACTGGGAGATGAAGTCAGTCTTAGCCTTTGAGCGAAACATATTTCCTTCTAAACATTTTCTGCCTTTCAAAAAGAAAATAAAATTGCCAGTTTGAATTCCGCGCGCTTATTAATTCTATTACTCACCGTTTTGTGTGGCACAAATGTAGAAAACTTAGCCAGGAACTGGTGATTAAATATTTTTGATAACGCAAATTAGAAATAATCTAAATTATTATTCTAATGTTTCAAACAAAATATGTTTGCAATTTACATACACGAAAAAAGATCAACTAATCTGACAGTTAGTGATTATAGTGATGCCCTATTTAATCGATTTCATAAATTGAGTCGATTGAACTGTCGTCTCTATTTAATTTTTCTGAACGACTTAACAAGCAGGCGTCTTAAATACTAATTTTAAGATTTCAAAATAGCTTGGATTCTTATGGACGTGACAAATATGCTATGCTGAGATGGTTTGGACATGTGGAGGAGACTAAAGCGTCATATACACGGTCTATCACTGCTGTATGTCCGATGAAAGTTCCGATGCTGGACCTAGAATTCATGCTATCGTGTATGCATCTAGCATGGTAGATATAACCGAACGAGTTAAATGATGATGATGATGAAATAACTCTAATGATGATGGCATTTTAAGTAAAATAAAGTTTTATTTTATTTAAAATGCCATCAGTTAGTATATCGAAACGCCAAAAAATGGGCGCACACTATCAATTGTTGCAGCTTTAACTTTGGCTTAGGTATAGATTTCATGTAATAGTTTTTATAATGATGCTGTTGAAATATTCCACAGACAAGGGTGGGCCCTTTATTCTTCTATAAACTTAGGGCCGTACTAATAAACCGTTCTCAAGATTGAGATGACCTTAAGTTGACCCTTGAGAATCTGTTGCATATTAAAACAGTTTCAAAAAAAGAGTTTTGAGACTGAGAGTGTGTTTCGCGGTCCATAATAACATGCAGTTCCCTTGCGCTACAAGCTTTAAATGACGAATCTGCTGTACAACAAGTTTATACACGAATAAGCATGCACGGCGCGCGACCACTGTGACCTATGTCCGCGTTATTCACTGTCTCTTTGCACGACGTTTGCAGTACTGGGGGCTCTCGCTGGATGCAAAATTGGTCGTACAAATCCAGCAAGCAATTAATAATAATTGGGGTGTCGGTAAAAAAGGGATTAGGGGCAAATCTGGTTTCTGTCTGCTCCGCGTGCTGGTTGGTATGGACGCAGGCTTCCTCGGTCTTCCGTAGCCTCCAAACGAGATGATTCGCTGTTTTACTAAAAGTTTTGCGCGGGGCGCGGTTGATTTGCTATTTGGCGTGTTACAACACCTGGTTAACACTTACAACAAACAATTTGAATTCTAATAATACTTAACTTGCAAGAAAATGCAATTTTTTTCATCTCTCAGAAAAATGGCTGCTAATAGTGGGACGTAAATAGCTCCAAAACAGCTAGGTCATGAACTGGGCCTACTCCATTTTATATTAGCCACAGGAATTCCACTGCTGAACATGAGCCTCCCCCATAGATTTCCAAAGCGACTGGTCGGCCATTACCTTGGCTCAGCTAAAATTTGAATGCCCTTATGTTATTTCTTCAAAACAACTAAAATAAATTAAGATAATTAAAATAAATAAATGTTGACTTAGAAAAGGCCTACAATAGAGTGATTACGAGTGAACTGTGGTCGACACCATGCAATTTTGGTTGGACGGTAACTTAATCCGGGCGCTGAAGTCCTTATATGAGGGATCCAGCGTCTGTGTTAGGCTAAATGGTGCATTTTCGGACTGGTTTGGCATCTCTAGGGGTGTCCGACAAGGTTGCGTCGCATCACCATGGCTCAATCTATTCATGGATAGTTCTTTGAGTGAACTACGAGAGTATGATTATAGATTAAGAATGGGTGAGTTTTTGGTCAAATGCCTGTTGTACGCCGATGATCAGGTTCTATTTGCTGTAACGGCGGAGGACCTACAGAGCATGCTGACTCTTATGAATAGAGAATTTAAAAGGAAATAAATGTAAGCAAGACGAACGTTAAGGTTTTGGAAGAAGCAGATAAGATGACTGAATGTGATGTTATGATAGATGGGGTAAAAGTTGAACACGTGAGGGTATTTGTGTATTTAGAAAGTACGTTTACTAGAGACTGCAAGTGTGAGGAAGAGTGAAGAAAGGAGAGTCATTATCAAGCAAAGCAAGAGTAGCGATCCACAATGGCGTGTTCGTACCCACGCTAATGTATGAGAGTATTTGTTGGGATGGCAGAAGAAGCATGAAAGTAAGCAAGTGTGAATGGGAGGGTCGGCAAATGTCCACCAAGAAGGATGTATGTCAATCAAGTGACTGAGAAACTCACAAAAGGTCAGGTGCGGTCTACCAGTTAACGACGAGCGTATATGAAGCATTTGATGAGAGTGAATGAAGCAAACGTAATACGTCAATATCGTTGCAAGTGGAATCAATAGTTTCTGCCTACCCCAATGGGAAACTAGCGTGAGCATATTGTATGTATGTAACTAAAATAAAAATTGTCATATTTTTAGAATTTTTAGAAGCAGTTTTAGAAGAATAAGTTATATATAACAGGCTGTAAAAATCGAGTAATCGTAAATAATAATAATTAAAGTCACGAATATAATAATAATAATAATAATAATGATAAATATTTCGGACACTTACACCAATCATCTAGTCCCAAACTAAGCAAAGCTTGTGCTATGGATACTAGATTACGGATAAACATACATAAATATTTATATAAACATTCAAGACTCGGGAATAAATGTTCGTATTCATCACACAAACATTTACCCCTCGTGGGATTCGAACCCGTAACCGTTGGTTTCGCTGATAGGGTCACTATCCACTACACCAATCGGTCGTCAATATCAACTTAACCAATATCAAATTATAAAAAAATATACCGATTATATTAATTAAATCACATGTGATTCTGCGGAAATAATTATATTTATAAGTCGGTGAAAAACAAATTAAATAAAAATACAAACTCATTTAGAAATTTGCATCGATTAACAAAGAAAAGTTACAACGGTTGCCTTCCCGGCTAAAATAATCTCATAATTCTGAGCATTTTATTGATGTGGAAATCAAGATTGACAAATGTTGAGTGATTGACAAATCAATTTATAACCCAAGCTAACTTTGTGGTTTTGGCGATCTATCGATTTACATGTGCTATTCTTTTGTGCCCAACACTATATACGAGAGTTACATTCTACGCAGAACCATTCAATAAATTTAAGACAAATAAGCTAACAATTAAGTCATAATTTCACTTTGGACAAAGATTAGGTACATATACAAATAATATACAGTGTATTTCTTAGGTGCGATTTCAAATAAGTAATTATTGAACTTTTTAAATATCGAATATCTTTTGTACATGCTTGTTAAAATGTGAGGGTAACGGAACGAAAGTTTAGTACCCCTTATTTGCTGTGTTGTGTAGATGGCGCAACGAAGTAAACTGCGTATGCCGAACTGACGTTTTTGGTTATTTTTGTTCTCGCCTCGTGTTTACTTTAGTGTCTAATTTCGGTCCAATTGCGAAAATACAGTTGTGCAACAACCTAATCTTCAATATTTTGATCACACACAGCACTGTCGCATGGAATAGTATCGATCCACTGACCCGAAGTAGGTATATGTATACAGCTCTATCACGTGGTGGTGTGGTGGTTTATATAATTCTTGTTTACCGCACAAGTAGAAACTTTGCGCATGTGCGTCCCGTCAGTAACCTCAAATTGTAGAACGGACACGGATTCGGCAGGTTCCGGATATCCGGGTCGGCAGTTTTAGTGTGATGTGCCCTTGTGCGAGGCGTTCGCGCGCCGCGTGTGGACCCAAGCGTTGGTGATATCTGTACGCGTGTGAGATGGCTCAGACTCAGTTCTCCCGGAGTTCGGAGAGCGACGCATGGGCGCTGCTCTCGCTAAAGTCGGCACCGTCGTCGCCGTCGAAGGTGCAGTGGGCGCAGGAACCCTCGCCGGTGGCGATCGCTCGGCTGGACGGCCGTGACTTCGAATACCTGATCAGGCAGAAACGAGTCGTGATCGGGCGTAACTCGTCCCGCGGGCAAGTCGATGTGAACATGGGACACTCTAGTTTCATCTCTCGGCGGCATCTAGAAGTCTTCTACGATCACCCGGAGTTCTACCTCACGTGCAACAGCAAGAATGGCGTGCTTGTTGACGGCGTGTTCCAGCGGAAGGGCTCTGCTGCAATGCTGCTACCCAGAAGGTGAGTAAACATCATAAGCTCACTATTTACTTGCAGGCAATCATGTTGTGTTTATAAACATTTGCCATTTGTTTATATCCACCCACCTGCTATTGAACTTGATAACATAATAATTGACACAGTTTGCTGTTGACACACATGGCATTGTATTCAAGTAAAATATGCTTTCAAAGAACATGAAGTACACGTGAATGCTTATTTCAAAAAAGAATAATTAAAAAACTCTACCGGGTGTCAACATTCATCCTTCCCAAGCTGTGGTCTGATCTTGTCAACTGCTCTTATGCTTTCTTTCTAATATGCTACTTGCAAGATTCCTTATTTGTAATTTCTGACAACTTTCCTCATTTTTTACATGTCTAGGTTAAGGTATAGCTAGTAAACCGTGAACGTAATATATCCATGATTGCATATTAGTTCTATTAACTTTCGTTATTTCTCTGTTTTGAGATCATGTGATATATGTATATTGTATGTTGGGTAAGTAGTTTAAATTGCAATGCTAGATGCGAACGAAATTGCTGTTACAAACCAACTCAAATGTCTATGCTCTTAATTCAGCAGTGTACTATTTATTGATTTTTTGTACCCATTTTAGTTTGCTAAGCATAACTTTGAAGTCATTCATTACTTCATAATCTATTTTACTTTGCTACCTACAGTTTATTTCCATGGTAATGATGTTTTTATTGCAAATCTTATCACATACTCGTTATAAGGATGACCTTTTAAAATTTTGAAGTTTGCAAGTCATGCTTGAGACAGTATTTTTTAAAATATCCAAAGAGACTCATATCTTCATGCTCTCTCTTTTCTCAGTATAATAGAAATCTATTTTCAATGATATAACTAGACACATTTTAATAAACAAACACTTACAGGTGCTATGTGCGTCTCTTTCACTCAACTTGTGTGAAATATTATTCACTAGGCGTGTACAAGATTACAATTTATATATAAACAAATGAAAGACTTGCATTGATAAGTATCATAGTATAACCTGTACTTTAATTGTGTGTAAACAAACAAAGATTTTGAGGTTATATTTAATTATCAGAATTCATTGGCTACGTAATTCATACTATATCTAGTGGGGTAATCTATTATTTACAGAAGGCAGAGATAGTGATGCCTAAACAAATTGGTCGTAGTGTGTGGATGATGCAATACATAGAAATACATAAATACTAAATTGACACTGCTGTCCTTGTGATAATAAGTAATGGTATTAACAGCACATTTAACTCTCTTGTATTTTTTTTTAAACTTAACATTAATGTATTTGAAATAGTTTTCAATCATACATTATGTTTGTAAGATGTTTTTAAGTGAAGAAAATAATTTAGCAAAGCCTCAAGTTAATCATAATCAACATGTAGGCAGAATTGGATTATTGAAGTCTAGTAAAGCTTAGAGGTGAGTAGGTACTCCCAACAGTATTACTTATGGTAATGTAGAATAAAAGGTATCATCAAACATGTATGTAGGTATAAATGAGGCCATCTTGTTTCGAAAATCTATGACACAACAATCTTTTTGCTGCTGCTTGGCAGGCCTATCAATATTAAAAAAAAAACTCCTTAGAGACTCCACTGAGTAGCTATATTATGTATTTACCAATAGGGAAACTTCACATAATTGGACTACATTTCTATGTTGTTAGTCACTTACTTTTTATTTTTAAAATCTGCATCCAACATTGGCTCAAATATTTGCTACACTTAGATGACCAAGCTTGTCCTGTCACACCCGGTAATGCCAGCAATGTTCAGAATGGGGGGCATGTTTACATATTAATAAAGGAGTGCCTCGAAATAGGGCACTTCGGATGGGTCTTTTAGTATTTCTATCTTTACAAATGAGTGGCAATATTAAAGGGCGATGTTACAAAAATTAGGTGAATTGCTAAGAAAATTCCATTCAGATGTATTGTTAATTTTAGGTCTAACTTCAATGTGATGAATCTTCATTAGGTACCAACAGAGTGGGCTTCAACCTTCAAGCATTTATTTCAATGTAAACAGGATATCATTTGTTGAATGTCAATTTAAATCTATTGAAAATAGTAATAGGGATTAAGCATTTCTCTGGCAGTCAGTATGTCCAAGCTACTATTATACTATTATGATTCAAATTCAAAAAATGCTTTATTTTGTAGGTACACAGGGTACACTTAAAATAGTCAGATTTTACATTGTTTTAGCTAGTGGTTGTTCAAGAACAAGCAAGAAACTTGAGAAGTTGTTTTTTTAAATACAGGTTTTTATATTACAAAAAGGCTCAATTATATTTCATTATAAATTTTGAAATAGCCTGGCAGGCGTATGAGTTGGTTATGTCCATGGTTGATTATCATCTAAATAGTCTGATATTTTATAATATGATTTCTAAATAAGCTTCACTTTTAAAGAATCTTTAAATTTATTGAAAGGAAGATTTTGTACATCAATGGATGCAGATGACAATGCAGTTCATTACTATTGAAGTTGTACAATAGGCTCGCGGCCTTATGTTATTAAATAATTTTATTGAATTTTTTTCAAATCCATTATATTTTTTACTTTTGATTTTCATACAAAAGTTGCCATTAAGGTGAACATTCATTTTGTTAATCTAATCATAAAAACCAAATTTGTAGTTTGGACTTCCCTACTGAGTGTCCTCATAAAACCACTTCTTAAAATATGCTGAACTCATTCTCAGTGTGGAACTCAGGGTTGTTCAATCCATATTGTGTTAATTAGTTTTAAGCCCAATGAAACCTTTATGAGCCTAGGTTCTTTCCTTATTAGTTATTTTTGTTCATCATACCTCATGAATCATTTTGTCCTAATCTGTATGACCAATCTCGTATTTCTGCTATGATAACTCCATATTTAGGGTTTGGTTATCACCAGAGAGACACTTCAACATTTGTGCGAAACGCTGATTATGTTGTTTTTTTATTTAAATAATACATTTTTTGTTTAAAGGCTATATTTGTTTATATTTATTCTAAAATCCCATATAGCTTGGTTCTCATAGATTTACTTAAGCTTAGATGCGTTTATGTGAAATGTGTTCCAGTAGGCAATCTGTGCAATACAATACTGCAGCCACCTCATGGTTCAGCTATTTAAAAGCTCCATTATTACAGTGCCTCTAACCCAGGTAGCCAAGCCACTGTTTGTTATGCTATATGGTTCATTATATGTACTAAGTAACTAATAGTATTACAACAAAGCCCCTCCCACCCTTAGGAAAGTACCAAGGGTTAAGTCATTTCTATGAGAGGAAAAATATTGTGAGCCAGTTAGGCTGCCTACAAAATCTTTGCATAATATGCTTTGCGGTTTTAATTAATGCTTTATCTAATTAACCAGGAAAACATAAGAGGGAAATATCAACATTAGCCGTAAACATGAATCAGAGGCATAAACGCATTCTTGATAAAAGTGAAAGGGTTACTGTTGTGTGAGTCATTGGCGCTTTTAGGGTTTTATGATAAATTTTCCTGTTTGTCAAAGCTCAAAGAACTAGCTTCCAAGCCTGTGACTTAAAAAATAATTATAACCAATTTATTGAGCGTTAGGCTCTATTGCTCGATGTAAACACCATACGGATTATGAAACGGAGGCCGCGTGTTCAATTCCCAACAGGTACATGGTTTGGTACTCAGTTTCGTTGGTGGCAGGGTACTTTAATAAGTTCACCACCATCTTATCCAGGTCACAAATTCTCTAGTTCTAAACTAGGCGTACAGGCTACTTCTTCTTTTCGAGTCAGGGCAAGTTTTTAAATTTTATTGGACCAAAACCTAGCCAATCTAACAGCACTCACTGTGGCGTTAAGGAGACCGATCTATTGTCTGCGGGGATACTCCGCATTCGCAACTATCACCCCTACCATCGGAGAAACCCCATGCACAGATATTCTTTGCTGCGGCCGATCTGGGTTCGAAGGATTTCCATGTCGGCCATGGCAAATCGTGTCCAAGGGGAAAAGACTCCGCGAGTGGGAGAAACGACGCGAGAGTGTCCCTCCCTCCACAGACTGCAGCATCCAATTTGTATGGGAGCAACGCTATAAATAAATAAATTTTTCGGATACACCAATTGTCTAGTCCCAAAGTAAGTAAAGCCTGTACTATTGATACTATAACGGATAAACATACATAAATATTTATATAAACTTCCATGACTCGGGAATAAATGTACGTATTCTCTCTCTCTCTCTGACCATCTCAACCTCTTGGGTTTGGAGTTAACCTCGAGGCTGAATTTTGGGCGCTCCATCGAATCGAAAGCGAAACTAACAGCTAAGAAGCTTGGAATTCTCTCTAAGGTCAGGCGGTATTTCACACCAAAGCAGCTGCTGGAGCTTTACCAAGCTCAGATCCGCTCGTGCATGGAATACTGCTGTCACCTCTGGGACGGATCAGCCAAGTACCAACTGGCTGCACTCGATTCTGTGGAACGACGCGCCATAAGACTCATAGGCGATGACTTAACGGTCACCGGCAAATTGCAAAGCCTTGAACACCGCCGCAGGGTCGCTTGCCTTTCAGTTTTTTACAGGATACATTTCGGCGAGTGTGCGATGGAATTGTATGATCTTATTCCACCGTCCCCTTTCCATCTTCGGACAACCTGGCGCGGGGGGGGTTTCCATCCATATATTGTCAAAATACCGAACATCCGCACTAAGTTCTTTGCTTCATCATTTATAATGCGGACTGCTAAGGTATGGAACTCACTGCCCGCGTCCTTTTTTCCCGTCGTTTTTGTTTTTTTTTTTCACTTGCAACTTCAAGTCTAGAGTGAATAGGCATTTACTGGGTGCGCGTGATACATCTTCGGCAACATCGTCACTTTCCATCAGGTGAGATTGTAGCCAAACGCGAAACCAGTTTTTAATAAAAAAAAAAAAAAAAAAACGTATTCCACGCAAACATTTCCCCTCGCGGAATACGAACCCGCATCGTTGGTTTCGCAGGGTCACTACACTAATTGGTCGATATCGGATGAATACTTGATATCGGAAACAATAATTGTTCCTATACATAATTCAAAGAAATTCCCTGTATGTGAACATAACTGCTCCCAAAAAAACGAAACCTGTTTAATGGATCGTATTTATGAAAATCCTCGTATAAAAAAGGCCACTGAAGGGCTCGAAACGTTGCTTAATTTTGTATATTAGTATTTGGGTAAAACCTATAAGGCTGCCCTTAAGGATTATCGAATGTGGGCACATTCGATAATCGGTGACCGATTTTTTGTAGGAGAAAAATGGAACGTATTGATTGCAATGTTTCAATGCCCACGTCCTACAAAAAATCGGTCACAACATCGGTGATAAAAGTATTGAGGACAAAATCGTCTCGATTATCGGTTCTATAAAAAGTCGGTCTAGGGCGGGCACATTTATTGTTTACAGAATGTGTTCCAATTTGGATAGAATTTGTTGTGAAAGAATGCTTTAAGAATAATAGGCATTGCAATTTATTATTGTCTCTAAATATTTATTGTAACATAAAGTCCGTTCTACTATGATGATAAGAATTACATAACCAATAAGTTCTAAATGGGACTTTCCCTGTTTTTCAAGTTGTCACAAACGATAAATTATGATACCTATTCTTTATCGTACATAGTTTATTGTTAAAATACGACTTTTTTAGATGGTTTGGATATGTAGAGAGGATGAATGAAAGAAGACTAACGAAAGAGATATCCGAAGCGAATGTGGATGGTGGTGTTGATGGGGGAAGACCACGGCGAACGTACCACGATCAAATCGTCGACGTTTTCAAGAAAAGCCAAGTCATGAGTACCCTAAGCCGATGTGCATGTATGAACGGCTTTATGAAGCAAAAGCGGTGTGTCAGGAGAGAAACAGGCGTGACATTATGTACATATATATGCGAGGATGTATGCTTTTTTTTGTATTTTTGCGCTCGAGGTCGCGGGTTCGATCCCCAGCGGGGTACATGTTTAGTACTCGGTTTGGTTGGTGGTAGGGCATTTAAAATTTCCTTCCTACCACCATCTTATCTAAATCTGCCGCCAAACAGCAATGTTAATAGCATTGTCGTGGTTGTCAGTGATAAGATAGCCAGTTCCCTAAATATTTGGGTTTCCGGGTCAGTACGATTCCACCTTCGGCTTCATCTTCACTTAACATCAGGTGTGATTGAGGACAAGTGTTAACCCGTTGTGCATAAAAAAGAAGTCAGCTAAAAAACTTATTTATTGCTAAATGAGGGAAGGTCTATATATCCCTGCAGTGGAATGTTTACGGACTGATGATGTGTCTGTTTTGTATAGGAGTTATAAAATGTATTCTATGGCCCGTATTAATAATTCAATCTCAATAGAAGTCTTGAGGCTGTATCAACCGAGATGCGTCTTAAGCAGTTGCCGCTATCTCAAGCTCCGTGCTAATTTATAAACCAACCTTGAGGTCCACTTAGCTGAGATCACTTCTCAAGTATTCGCCTCAGCGGCGAATAAATGATAGTCTTGAGTTTCGTTTATTAATACGCGCACCTCTCAAGTGAGTACTGCTCGAGTATGCAAGTGCTTTTCAGGTCTCAAGTTAGGTTTATTAATCAACACGTTTACTTGAGATCGGTCACAAGACTGTTCTCAATCTCTGGGGCTCTTGGACCTCATAATACGTCAAGCTGTTTAGGCTACGGGAGGAAACATAGAAATCTACATACAGATTAACAGTCTTTTCACGTCCCCACGGTTGGGGCTTAACCTCCTCACTGGGAGAGGATATGGGCCATAAGCCACCAGGTAGGCTCAGTGCGGATTTGTGTAACACTAGTGACCACCTTCCGCCCCTCTGTAGGCCATCGATTTGGCGTAACGACTGCCTTCAATTGAAGACAACCGGGACCGACTATTTAACGTGCCGTGCAAAGAACGGAAACATAAATGCTACTAAGACTGACCCGTGCCAGACGTTACTTAACTTTGCTAATCGAAACCGATTGCACCACAAGTGCTTTTACATGTATATATGTAACGAGCCGCCATGCGATTCGTTGGTTCTCTTTTTGCAGTATTCTCCTTGTTTGTTTCTTTTTCGGTTGAGTCATAATATTTTAAATTAAAAATTTGAACTCTGCCTGTTCTCTCTCTCTTTTTTCAGTGTAGCTTTTTGTTAAGTCAGTTCTTTAATATTAACACAAATTATGTTCATTACTTTTGTTCAGTTTATAATATTTCATTGGGTTATTTGTGTGTGATACCTTTTTTATTATAAGTTGTCACTGACATTTGCTGTCCTAAGCCGTGAAAGTATTAATAATCCTCTTCCAAGGACATTTATCGTTTATAATCTTTCATCTCCCGCTGAACACCCAACGACTTCTAAAGATTTCCGCCGGCTCATCCTCATCTAACATCTTCTACATACTGTGGCCTACTCCTGGACATCCTCTACAGCATCAGCCCGGGAGTAGTGCCTCGTATATACACCCGAAATTACCCTCCTTTCTGGGTCAGTCAGAAAAAAAATGTACACGCGAGGAATAAATCAATTATGTAGTCAAAATTGGGCATTCGTAAACAAGTTCAATCGCAGACCGAGTCTAGAACTATCATGATGGGTTTAGCATTTCTAGATATTGACATAGTACGTAGGTAACGGCAAGACGACGACGGTACCATTACCAATGTAAGATGGGCACGCGACGGTAGTGGAAAGGGGAACGCAGCGAGACGCTTATATTTCGTCGTCCGACCGCGAAGAATGGAATATTATTTATTTGCTCTTGAATAGGGTACTAATTAATACTATTTTTTTTATGCACAACGGGAGGGTATGTCACCTCAATCACAACTGATGTTAAGTGAAGCATTCTGTCTCTCCCTAATTCAAGGGAAGTCAAAAGCTTATATAAAATTGTGACGACTGCTCCGCTGAACACCCAAAGTGTGCCCCTGGTGGTAGAACGGGTAAATTTTGTATGATCTGTAGTGCTCCTTTGGTGGAGCACATTTTATGTCATTATATTTATGGTTCCACTTTACCCCTACAAAGGATGGAACACATGATTACACAGATGACAGATATGAGCCATTTATTAGTCACCGAAATTAACAAAAAATACAAATAATTCTTTTCGTAAGAATAACAAATTAGAGACACATTAATTTATAAATAGAAATTATTTAACATTGAAGGAAGAAAGTTTTGTTTGTTTCAATAAAATACTTAACATTATAGATTTAAAACAAATATTTCAAATATTTCATTTTAGTTGTCCCTCCAATGTGTTCACAACTTAAAAGGAGCACGACAGGTAACTCAAAAATTTCCCTTCTGAACCACTAAAGGGGCACAACGGAGCATTCGAATTTATCCGTCGTACCCCTGGGGGCACAGTTTGGGTGTTCAGCGGAGCAGTCGTCAAAATTGTTAAGCTAGGTAAAGTAGAAGATAAGTTGTTTTAAGTCTATATTATCTATGGGGGTGGCATTGTCAGTTACAGATAAAATCCTCTATAAATAAATAATGATTAAATAAACCCCGCTGATTCCCATAATCATAGTTTTTACTAGCTTGGGAATATCCGTTTTATAGCATCATTTACAGATAGCCAAACTCATTGTTATAAGCTTGCTTGCTTGTCTACATAATTGAATTGATGTTAGTTCTATCCCTACCACAGGTCTAAACTTAATTCGGGGTCTAACTGCGGGTAGGACAATACATTTGCTGATAATATGTTATTTCAACCAAGATATTTTTGACTGAAACAAAATGGCCGATGAATTGTATAAAACTATCATTCAAATACATATACTTCTGTATAGTCTGTTTATTAATACCTTTACCTAGGTTACATACAGGTGTTTAACGCACTCAATGTCTATAAGGCTAAGTTTACACACAACACGTGTTTACCCGGCGGCCGGGTGACGAATCGGTTGTTTATGCGTCTAGTTTAGATTACGTAATAATATGTCTACATACACTTTGATAAATCGTTGCTGCAATTGGCGATTTATAACCATATTTGTCATTAATTATTCTTTATCTATTTGTAGGGTCCCGTAACTCATTTTCAGAAACCGGAACCCTTATTGGATCTCTTTCATGTTTGTCTGTGTAGCCGTGTGTCAAAGCCCTTTTTCTCAGAAACGACTTAGGGTATCAAGTTTAAATTAACATCTGGACTAAGGTCTGCTGGTGATATATTGCTGTCACAATTAACGGTTTTTGAAACAGATTTTCCACTTAAAGTCGCACTCGTTGACACATCTCGCCTTACAATCTTGAAAATTTGTATGAAGTGAAATTTATTTGCGGTTAATAATCATTAGATTGTCTAAGTAACTAAACATATTGATGACGACGACCGGTTGGTGTAGTGGATAGTGACCCTGTCAGCGAAACCAACGGTTGCGGGTTCGAATTCCGCGAGGGGTAAATGTTTGTGTGATGAATACGAACATTTATTTATTCCCGAGTCATAGATGTTTCTAAAAATATTTATGTATGTTTATCCGTTATCTAGTATTACAAGCTTTGGACTTTGGGAAGTTTGGGACTAGATGATTGGTGTAAGTCGCCGAAATATTTATTTATTTAAAAAAATATATTTGATGTATGAAACCCACAGACCACGCAGAAATTACGAAAAAATGAGATGTCTTGTATGATGTGATAGAGTGATTTATTTATGTGGGTTAAAGATTCTGAATCACTTTCAATTTGTTATTTGAAAGGGTTAGTGCCAACCCCCTCCGTTCCCCACTCTGTTTCAACTGCCCCCGATAATCTATCATTATTGCAGAGGGTGGTTGAAACAGATGAGACTATCAAATAAGTAAAATTAGTTATAATACATAATGCCATCAAAAATGTCAATACGCGATTTAAGACTGCTTAGCAATGTCTTTTTCTTTTCACGAAACGCTGCGTTAGTTAAAGAAATACCGCGCCGTATGTTATTATAAGCCAGTAATGGACACGCATGCGCCGTGGTGCACTGCCAACGATGCGAGTTGCGCAATGACATTACACTTCTATTGGTAAACAAGTGGATTGCTTACTCCACTATATGCACTTTGTGGTTATTTAAAACTAGCCGTGTACTTTTTACACGTGTGAAGAGTATTAGTTAGTTAGACAAGGACAGGTGAATGGTATGGTGGCGTGATGCTGGGTATATTTACGCCTATTCATTATTGGTGCTTCAAAATGTCATTGGGGCACATTGGCCTCTCAATGGGAGAGGATTAGCTTTTGTGTCAGATTAACGGCCACCTGACTGAAAGTCGGTGTTTTTAGGCCACCGGCTGCCTCCAATTGCAAACAACCGGGACCGACCGACGGAAGCACAGTAACACTCGTATCGACGTCCGAATAAAACGTCTAATCAGTACTAATATTACCAATCCGAAAGGTATTACACCTAAGTTGCTGAATCGCTCGTATTGCAATTTGGCAAAAGGTGTGCTACCTTGTTAGGTCCGTATTACAGGACGAACGACACGTTCAAGTCCTAGTATTAAAGCCATCTCGGCCTGGCTGCAATAGTAAGAATTTATGTTGATCCGTACTTACGCTTCAAAATCTACCAGGAACGCAGGAACTAGCAGCAAACGACTACATATTCAAGTCCAAGTACTATTGCCATCTCTTATCTCTCCCTTTAGAGCTCATGACTTGAGCATGTTCGATAACATGGCTCTTTCGAATGACTTGAGCTTGTTCGTAGTTACGCTTCAAAATCTACTAGGAACATAGCAATTAGCAGGCAACGACGATGAATAAATCGAAAAAAATTATCTAACCCTTTCAACTAGTTTTTTTAGACTAGAGCATGGTTTTTAGACTAGAATATGGTTCGATGCTTCAAAATCTACCAGGAAGATAGGAGTTAGCAGGAATATATCGCGTGTGTTTCGGCCATTGCGGATTGTGTGGGTATTTATAACGGACCGGTATTTCGAATTCATTGTGGCGGAGTCTATTTGTTTTGACGGCGCGCTAACGTTTTATGTCGTCCGTATGAAGGTTGCCGGTAAATTAACTAAATACTTGTATATCTTGGCCCGTCTTTATAGGTTGTGTCTGTTGGTATGTAGGTCAAGTTATAGTGGATGCGTTGTGCATACTTTATCATTAAGTACGCCTAGTACGAGTGTTGATATATTGTGTATACATATATGCTTATTAGTTATTCGTTGTAGTGACAATGCGGTTCGGTTTTTACGTCGTGTATATGGGGAATTTAAATCTTTATTGCTTTTAAACGTTTCGATTAGAAGGTAAGCAATGTCTATAATGACCATAGTGGTAGTCTGACAGAAATCCGCACTGGGCCTGTACACAAAATATTTAATATATTAGGTCCTTACCTATGAAATTGGCGTTTTTTGTTTTTTTTTTGGGAACGGCAAATCCAAATTTTGCTAAACTTTGTGTGTGTTATCGGCAGCGTTAATTTTTAAAAGTAACCGATTTATAAAAGTTTCAGCGAATCTAAGAAATGATTATGGAAGCACATGAAAAGAGCTCTGGGGGCCTACAATCACCTCTTATAGCAATATTACAGTAATATTACTTTGGAAATTCGTACCCCGACCGCCTTAAAACAAGCTTATTATAATATTGTTTTGTTAAGCAGTTTTGTGACGTCACCGCTGAATCATTCGCTCAATTCGTACCATCATCGTTGTTTAACGGTCGTTTGACAGCTAGTAATATTGCTCAAACGTCAAATTTTACAATCTTAAAAAAGTTAGTCTCTTGTGATGGTTTTATTATTGTTTTAGTGGTTTATGGATAATACACCGTTATTTTCGCTTAAAAAAGTAAGTGGATGTGTTTTTCACAATAACTCTTAATAAATACATTGTGTTCATTGCGTAAACCGATAAGAAATACATTAAATGTGATGTGGTTTAAGATGGCCAATGATTACGAATTATTCGAGTTTCTGGAAGACGATGCCGCAGAGGATTTGTCGGAGAAGATGCAACGTCGAAGGCGATTACGTGAAGAATGTAATCCCTTCGATATTGACGAAGCTGAATTTGTTCGACGAGTTCTTTGTCTAGGATGCTTGCTTATTCTATAAATGCACAAAAATCACTAAAACATTAGTTTGTATTTACTTCTAGTCGCCATAATATAAATTCTATAAAACTAGTAAAAAAATAATTTCAAACAAATAAAAATGTTATACCAAGATTATGAAATTAAGAAAGCGCCGCGCTTATTACTTTGACACAATGTTTCATTTTACGGAACGACACCGGCGGCGGGAGCAGCGTTATTTCACATTTAATTTACGCTTTCTTGCATTACTTCAATGAAAATGTATATTTAAATTTATATATGCATAAATATAAAAAACTTTTATTTCTAATTACGCATTTCAACAATAAAAATATGAACATAAACGACAAAAATCATGCACAATATTTAAATAATTGCGTATACCGGAACGCTATTATTATTCGAGGTGTGAAAGTGATAACGCTATACAAAGGTATAACGTTGTCTTGTTCTTCTGACTGCAAGGAATAGACAAATCATTCGTTCTTTCCCGTCTCCAAGCAGGAGTAAAACAATATTGTTTTGTATTATCGCTAGATGATCGCGGTACGAATTTGAGTAATATTACTTTAATATTGAAACAAAACGTTCCTGAAACATGATGGTTTTTAAAATGATCGTTGTAGGCCCCCTGTTCAAATATTTTTTATTATGTGATTTAGCCCAGAAATTAAAAAATATTTCATGTGAAACCTTGAAATAATATTCCATTCTCCAAATAAAAAACAAATTTGCATATAGCTTTGAAAATCGCAGGAATTGGTACATATGATTAACGAAGAAAAACTCCAATTTCATAGGTAAAGACCTCGATATATAGTTTTTCCTAGTTAATAAGAGCAAAAACAAAAAAAAAGTTTAGATATACATATACACAAATTTTGATATAAGATATTTAAAAAAAATCGAAACCTGTATGTACACTGTGTTTTCAGGGAGATGTGAATTTCTTTACCCTGTATATTAATATCATTTTCTTTTCGTACTCCTCGCTGAAGTGACGAGCGTTAATGTGTTTGATTGATATGTTGGTTTTGCCCCTATACGGTAAGTCCACTGCTGGGCATTGACCTCCATTTATAACGAGGACATTGACTAATGACTCGCTATTAGGTCGTTAATAATAGACTGTTACTCAGTGAGAAAACCGTGACGGAAAATATCACGAAAACCTTCGCATCTAAGGGCCGTACACAACGGAGCTGCGTTTATTTTTGGGTCAATCGATTTCTTTTGTAAAAAGATAACATGTTCTCAAAACTTTTTAGCTTCAGTTTTGGATTTTTCTACCTCTTTCCACGTAATTAGACGGATATGGTACAGAGATGGTTTATATCCCAGATTAACATATCCTTTTCGTGCGTTGGATCGTGGATTTTGTAATAATTCCTTTTTTTTTTTTGTTTTGATTGACTGGATTCGCTTTTGACCACAATCTCACCTGATGGAAAGTGACGATGTGGTCGAAGATGAAGCACGCGATCCCAGTAAATGCCTATTCACTCGCTCTTGAAGATCCCAAGGTGTAGGATTCAGGAAAGACTGACGCCGGAAGGGAGTTCCATGCCTTAGCTGTCCATGCCAAGCATGTGATGATTTATTGGAAATAAGTTTATTAACATTGGTATTAGTCCAGTCAAGATATGCATATTTAGGGATGTCACTTCCTATAATCTTAAAGGCCCTGATTTTTTGTACATAGACAGAGTACCTATCAGTGATATTGTAAAAAATATTTTCTAACGGATCAGGAGTTTTCTTTAGGTATAGTGTAGGTATTTAGTTATAAAACCTGCAATATTAAATTAAAGTTACCACTGTGCACTTCATGTTTCTAAAAAATTAATCAACAGCTACTTTATATTTTCTAAAAATAGTTTATTGAATCGTTATATTTGCCCTCGGTGAAATTTTTCATAATTGTACAGAAGTTATTGCTCGATTTTTTTTTGAAAATAGTTACAGGGGTTCTATGTATATTCTCCGACGCAATGTAATTCACAGTGGTAATTTTAATCATATAGTCTATGTTTTATTACTAAATATGTACATATATTATAACTAAAGCAAGCTACCGATTTGTTAGAACTTTTTTTTTATTCTATCACTGACCATCCATGTGCAAAAAATCACGGCCTTTAAAATTATAGGACGTTAAAATTGTATCCTTACTGGACTATATCGCAATTTACGAAAACCGAACTGCCAAATATTGGCAATAGAGATCAATAAATCGTGTAAAATCAAAATACATGTATAATAAAATAACATAAATATAAAGTAATAAATAAAATTCTACTATTTGTACATTAATCTAACTATTATTATAAATACGAAAGTTTGGATGTTAGTTTCTTGCTCATTCGCGGCGAAACGAATGAACGGATTCGGATGAAATTTGGTATATAAGTAGAACATACTCATATAGACCCCACTTTGCGACACCGAAAATTAATTTTTAAATACTTTAAGTCTATTAGTAAACCTTACCTAGGTATCTAGGTGCCTATTTTTTACTTTGTAAACTGTGCTATGAGATAGTAGTACTCACTCATCCTTTTATATGAAACTGTTTTGTATACCTACCTACTTTTGTCTCGGTCCCAATTACATTATGTCAATTTGCTATTCACCGTTATACATGTATAATAATATGTGTGTCGCTAAATGGGTCAAATAAACGATCCTTATTCTTATCCCGATTTGAAACGCGATGTTTTTATCGCGACAAAGTAGTTCCCGCGGGATAAATAAGTTAAACATATCTTCAATAAAGTTATTCCGCGCATGCTCGCTGAAAAGGTATTGTTTTCATAACTTAATAACGCTTCTCGCGCACGCAAGCACTTAGGTAAGTGTTTCCTTTCTCTCTCTCGAAACTAATAATATTATTTCGATAATGTAAAACATATAAGCACTAGATCGAATTTGGTGTAATTATCAATCAAAGTTTCGTCAATCTACGTAAAGTATTATTTTTTTTTGATGTACAACGGGTTGATACTTGACCTCAATCACACCTGATGTTAAGTGAAGATGAGGTCGAAGGTGGAAGCGTACTGACCCGGAAACCCCAATACATTTGGGGGACTGGCTATCTTATCTCTGACAACCGGAACACAACAATGCTATTAACATTGCTGTTTGGCGGCAGATTTAGATAAGATGGTGGTAGCTAGCCAGGCGGACATTTAAAATGCCCTACCACCAACCAAACCGAGTACTTAAACATGTACCCCGCTGGGGATCGAACCCGCGACCTCCGAATCGTAAACCCAATGTTGTTTACATTGAGCCACGGAGGCGGTTAAAATATGAATATTACGTAAGCCGTATTTGTACTTTCAGATGTAATTTTGCTTTTTTTTTTCTGGCGAAGAAATTTTAAGAAATCGTGTGTTCGTAACACATGATCACCAGCATGAGTGCCGTTTTTTTATTACGTATCTACTTAACACAAAGTGAACGATTTAACCACCGTTCAAGAAACGGGGCTAGTCCGAAGCCACGCGAGGACACAGTAGAATTCAGCTACTTTGACAGTGTTTGTTTTTTGTTATGCACAAAGGATTGGTGCTTGACCTCAATCACACCTGATGTTAAGTGAAGATGAGGTCGTTTGTTCTATCCCTGTCTCAAATTTCAGCGCTCTAGATTTAGGAGAATACCTACTACGTTTATTTTGATAATCAGTGAGTAATATAAGATTGATCAAATTGTATACACTTTTTACTGAAATAATTGACTAATAAACTTGAAATACATGAATAATAAAGAACTACATAAAGCTTATTAAAAATAAGTCTAAATTCTCGAAAAGGATGTTACCGCATTGTTTGTTTTGCACTCGACTTAGCGGGTGCACTGTCATGCCCCCATATAGGATGCGTACATTTAAAGTAACAGTTTTATTCCCGTTTATAGACCACCAGACACCTTTAAAGAACAAATTCATTGAAAACCGGACTGACCATTGAGTATATACCGCAATATATAGCAACCCCGGAGAAGTGTGGCGGCGGGTATTTTTCGTTTGAACGTCGTCGTCTATCATTCCAAGTGCATTGTGAGCCGAGCCAGGATAGCATTCAAATAGCGACGCGAGCGATGCACCGGCCGCGCATGCGTCGACTGGTAGAATGTGTGTTGCCACTTGCCACGCCATGCGCGAATGTTTCAAGGAAATAAAGCCCGCTACACACGTGCTGATATGGTTATTTAAATATAAATATGTCCGTTTAAACTATGCAGCTAGAACCTGACGTCACTTGTGTCTGCTTATGATAATTTTAAGAGGGTTTATTCCGTCCAGTGGCCTGTCACCTTCGGCCTCATCTGCACTTGGAATCAGGTGTGATTGAGGTCAAGCGTTAACTCCCTGTGTATAAAGAAACTTAAAATATTTATTCACAACTTCGATATTGTTATCTAGATATAATAATAAATAAATATTTTGGACACTTACACCAATCATCCGTTATCTAGTATGCATAGCTTACAAACTTTGCTTAGTTTGGGACTATTTATTTATATGTGTATCAAAGTCAAAATATTTTATTTCATAGGATAAAATTATCGCTTGAAAACGTCACAAATTACGCTTAGTAACTCTGGTAGCCCGGTTGAAAGAGCATTATCTTGGGTTCTGTCAATAACAATTGTTTATTTACATATTCATTTATATATTTGTAGGCTTGTTTACGTACTTATTGTTGTGTAAATGGGAGTTCAGCAGTTTGAATGAAGACGTAGTGACAAAGATTGAAAAAGGTATGCTGAGATGGTTTGGACATGTGGAGAGGATGAATGAAAGAAGACTTACGAAAGAGATATACGAAGCGAATGTGGATGGTAATGTTGGTAGGGGAAGACCACGACGAACGTACCATGATCAAATCGAGGACATCTTAAAGAAAGGCCAAGTCAAGAGTACCCTAAACCGACGAGAATGTATGAACAACCTTATGAGAGTGAAGGAAGCAGAAGTCTGTGGTATCTGTCTACCCCTACGGGAAACAGGCGTGACATTATGTATGTATGTATGTTGTGTGATATTTATTTTCTTATTTTAATTTTTATTTGTGTGCAAATTCTAATGTTCCTCTTCACTACTGTTCTTGTCCTTGTCTTGTAGGGTTTCCTGGAAAATATTTCTTTTTGGGACAAGCTCGCCTTTGATATATCTTAGTTATTAATAGCTAAGTACCTATCGTTGTAATTGTTTTCATTTGTATGCAATAAAGTGTTATAATAATACAAAAAATACCAGGCTATCAGAAGTTTAGAAGAGACAACATATTTATACCCGTGCACCACACAACCGACCTTATCGGTTGGACGAGCGAGCCCACGTGGGTGTGTACCTTCCCTCCCTCCTACCTTGGACTGCCATAAAATTGTCTGTCCGACTCCAAGATAGTCAAAACAACCCACATAGTGGACAGTCTAATTGCGCGTATTTATTTCTGTACTAAGGCATCAGACTTTATCTGGCTTGCAAATTTTGGATTTAGCAGTGATTGATCATGAATGCCTTAGCTGCACAGTTTTCAAACTTTAATTAGTCGAAATTAGCATAATATGCTTGGGATAATCGGTTTTAGACGAATATTGACATTGCGTGAAACTATATATTTGGCATAAGTGTTTATTGCTTAGTGTTAAAATAGCCAAATTTTATTTGTTTAGGAGAATAAGATCCTCCATGTGCAAAAAATCGCGGCCCTTAAGGTTATTGGAAGTTAAAAGTGTATCCTTACTGGATTATATACCCAAGCCCAAAGTCCGTGGACCACATTCACGTTCGAATTGTAAATAAACAAACGGGCGGCCATTTGACGTAACCGCCCTGTTTACGTACACAGCCCCGCACTGTTTACATCGGCCGTCCCTTTCGTTCTCGTCAACTCGCGGGGATATTCGTCCTTGTTGTCTGGCGAGGGCAGATCTCCTATGATGGCTTGTTTGTCGCTATTGATTTTAATTACTGGTACGAATGATGGGTTTTCATCGCTAGCGAGGACAGTCGTCGTCTTTATTATATTAGGGGCGGTAAGTTCTTATAGAAGCACTTTCTTAACTTATGCACTCCTAGTACTTGTCTATAATGTAAGTATGAAGAAAGTCTCTTAAATTAATAACAAATTGTGCTAAGAGGTTTTTTTTGTTTTTTTTTATGCACGACTGGTTCGTACTTGACCTCAATCACACCTGATGTTAAGTGAAGATGAGGTCGAAGGTGGAAGCGTACTGACCCGGTAACCCCAACACATTTGGGGGACTGGCTGTCTTATGCCTTTTGAACAAGCAGTAGCTTTAAAAATGTAAAATGTGACTATTTTAAGTGTACCCAGTGTACCTACAAAATAAAGCATTTTTGATTTGATTTGATTATCTCTGCCAACCGGAACACAACAATGCCATTAACATTGCTACTTGACGGCTGATTTAGATAAGATGGTGTTAGCTAGCCAGGTGGACATTTAAAATGCCCTACCACCTACCAAACCGAGTACTTAAACATGTACCCCGCTGAGAAATCGAACCCGCGACCTCCGCATCGTAAACCCAATGTTGTTTACATTGAGCCACGGAGGCGGTTTCACAGTTCCTAACGGAAAAAAATACTAGGCCAACGTATTTTACTAGAGTATGTCGAAAGTTGGACACTTTGATATTTTGGACATTTCAGCACTATTGACAATTTAATACTGTAGACATTCAGATATTATGGTCATTATAGAACCTTGGACATAACTCCCTTGAAGGCAGTCGCATTCGTTTTCGATTGGCGAAGTTAAGCAATGTCTTGCGCGGTCAGTCTTGGATGGGCGACGATGTATTTTAATACGAGTGCTTCCGGCACGTTATATAGTTGGGCCAAACAAGTTAGTTAGTTCGTAATCAAATATAGCTTCAACAGTTAATGGGAATTATACGAATTCAAATCACCCTATATATGACGTAGCTAAAAGGAAAACTGTGACAGCTAAGTAGGCTTTACAATTTAACGAGTAATAGTCGAAAAATTTGAAAAATGTTTTTTCCCTCGATAATTATTTCTCAAACAACTAAAAGCTCCCTTCTAAGTCCGCATATTGTGACGGGCAAATTCGGAACGCCTCACTGTTAATCTAAAGAAAGTCAGTCGGTTTAGGCGTTTCAGAGATAGGGGCTTTCTAAACATTACAAGAGATTTTGGGTTTTTTAAACTTGTATTGTTAAAATTAGTCAAGATAAGCACGTAGTTACAATTATCTGATCTGTGATAGATAAGATAGCATGCTATAAACACTTTCAAACGTAGCTAATTTTGAACAGGGTTCCGAACGGAGCCGTCCGAAAAATGCTTATGCGCATAGCAACTCTAATAGTGATGATGCGTCTCTGTCTGAACAACCGCGCCGACCTACATCACCGCCTTATCTCCACTGATAACACTGTTTTATTATCACAAACACTTTCTCGTATATATACGGTGGGATTTTAATGTTTTACACACACTAGCGTACAGTAGGGTACGAAAGTGCATATCCGCTCTATACTTTTGAATATTTTTTTATGCATTATGACAAGATACACATGACACGTGTATCGAGTTCCAGTTATGTTAAAGTTACTGTTTTGTTTTCGTTATTTATTATTAGTACACTTGGGGTCAAAAAAATCGCACTTTATGATTTTTTTTTAAGCACAACGGGTTGGTACTTGACCTCAATCACACCTGACGTTGAGTGAAGATGAGGTCGAAGGTGGAAGTGTACTGACCCGGAAACACCATTTAATTTGGGAAACTGGCTATGTTATCTTATCTCTGACAACCGGAACACGATGCTATTAACATTGCTCTTTGACGGCAGGTAAGATGGTGGTAGCCAGCCAGGCGGACATTTAAAATTCCATACCACCAACCGAACCGAGTAATAAACATGTACCCCGTCGGGGATCGAACCCGCGAACTCCTATCTGATGAAAATTATTTCTAATTAGCTTTTTGCCGGTAGCTTCGCCCGTGTACGTTACTTTATCGCGGACTCTTTATCTTGTGTCATAGACTCTTTCCTGTGTCATAGACTGTGTCCAGTCTTGTGTCTAGTCTTAAAGTAGCCTTTATCACCCCATGTCCCAGGTTACTTCTTTGCCAAATTTCAATACTATCAGTTTTTTTTTTTTTTCCTATGCACGACGGGTTCGTACTTGACCTCAATCACACCTGATGTTAAGTGAAGATGAGGTCGAAGGTGGAAGCGTACTAACCCGGAAACCCCAACACATTTGGGGGACTGGCTATCTTATCTCTGACAACCGGAACACAACAATGCTATTAACATTGCTGCTTGGCGGCAGATTTAGATAAGATGGTGGTAGCTAGCCAGGCGGACATTTTAATATGCCCTACCACCAACCAAACCGAGTACTTAAACATGTACCCCGCTGGGGATCGAACCCGCGACCTCCGAATCGTAAGCTCAGTGTTGTTTACATTGAGCCACGGAGGCGGTTAAAGTTTAGTCATGTTAGTTAGTTTAGTTAAAGGTCAGTTCAGAAGTTTAGTCATGAAAAGCTAACAAACCTACAGACAGTAACTTTTTCATAAAATTAGTGTAGATTCATTTTCAATCAAATGTACTACATATAGATTTAATCATCATCAGCCCGTAAACATTCCACTGCAGGGATACAGGCCTTCCCTCGTATATGAGGGAGTGTGGGTCATAGTCCGCCACGCTGGCCCAATGCGGGTTGGGGTTTATTTCTCAGCAAGTAGGTTTCCTCACGATGTTTTCCTTCACCGTTTAAGAGCAGTCGGATAAATGCACATAAGTAATTAAATTAAATTTGTAAACTCATTGGTACATGACCTGCCTGGGAATCGAACACGGACCTTCCAAATTGGGAGACCGCGTCTTGACCGCTGAGGCACCGACGCTCTACATAAGATTAGTAATGGATATTTGCCTTAAATGCAAAGATATTCGACAATATCTAAATTCTTCGAGCTGAGTCTGGATATACACTTCTGAACCCGATTGTATATTAATCTGTATACTGTATAAAAGTTGCCGTCAATCGATCTTGTTGCTTTGACTTTTCGGCCTCTTTGTCGGGTTTTTTGAGGCTTGACGAGGAATCCGATAAACTACGTCTGTGATGGGGGGATATTTTTGTTTTATGCACAACGAGTTTGTACTTGACCTCAATCACACCTGATGTTAAGTGAAGATGAGGTCGAAGGTGGAAGCGTATTGACCCGGAAACCCCCAACACATTTGGGGGACTGGCCATCTTATCTTTGACAACCGGAACACAACAATGCTATTGACATTGCTGTTTGGCGGCAGATTTAGATAAGTTGGTGGTAGCGAGCCAGGCGGACATTTAAAATGCCCTACCAACAACCAAACCGACTACTAAACATGTACCCCGCGACCTCCGAATCGTCAACCCTATATTGTTTAGATTGAGCCATGGATGCAGTTATGATTGCTTGTTACGTTATTAATAAAGATTAGACACTATGGTGCAGTCGCATTCTCTATCCGTTTCCGATTAGCGAAGTAAAGCAATGTCTGGCGCGGTCAGTTCTTAGGTGGGAGACCACTGCCTGGGGGCCTTTTTACAGGAGTGTAAACTTCTGCTTTCGATTGGAAGCAGTCGTTAAGCCATGTCGATGGCCTGCATGGATGGCTTAAAAGACTGACAATCAGTTAGCCACTACTCTGACACCAATCCGCATTAGGTCCGTGTGGTACATTGTGGCCCATACCCTCTGTTCGATGGATGTTACAATTTGAACCGGCTTTCATACAACCTGTTCAATCGTTTATAAACTACAGTTAGCAAACAAATCCAGAACGTTTTTGAAGTCGTATATCGGAATAACATACAGTCCGCGTCAGAAGTGGATGATGTCCCGATCCTGCTGTCACTAAGTGCAGATTGGTGGGCACGTGTCAGACTGGTGAGTGCCCCAGTCAGAATTCAAGCCGCCCTTGTAGACGACCACATTGGAAACAACCGAAACCGAGTACTCAGTTTAAAAACAAAAGAACAACAATCCTTAGAGATAATAATAAAATATATATCTGTATTATATTTACATAACTATAAAAAGTGTATCGTGTTCGGCGGCGGCACCGGCCTTGCTGCTGAGCTCTGTACATAAGATGGGGCCAATATATCTACACAAGTGGCATCCCAGGCTAGTGTGCGGCCAAGTCGCCAGGGAACCAGAGTGCATTCGTCAGGTCTCTTGCCATCAGATGCCGACATGCCTGATGGTTCGAGTGTCGACGGCACTGAGGCAGAAGTAAGGGACCGACGGATAAGGTCGTTCAATGAAAAGTGTCAGTTTATTGATCATATTTTCTTAGACCAATTTTTCTGTACTTATGCAAGGTAATAGATAAGACATTAAGGCGTAGATTTAACATAAGACTTATATAAAGAGATGGAATTTAAATATAAACTAGAACAAATGTAAAAAATTGGGGCCGCGAGGCAAGGTACCCAAAACGCTGGCGGCGTTTCCTCGTTGTATGCAGATACTTAAGCGTTGGGCGAGGAAACAACCAGCTCTCGGGTCACCAGTGACATCGACTAAGCGCTTTGAAATATCAAAGAAAAATTTAAGAGCGCTCGGCCCCCAAGGACCTAAAGTTTCGACTCCGAAAGCTAGGAAAATATATTCTGAACCGATGTCTCTATATTTGTGAATTTTGATGTTTTCCGCCGTCTCGGCGGCTGCACCTGACCTCCTTGAGGTTCCTTGGAGGTGAGACGGGGCGAGAGTGTCAACACAAGTGGCATCCCACACTAAGGCCCGACCCATACTCCAAGGAATCAAGGTCATTCCGTCCGGTCTCTTGCCGTCGTCCCGTAAAATACCATTCGGTTCAAGAACAGCAGGTACGTTGACGGAGGCAAGAGAACGGCGGATAATGTCGTTTATGGCCGCGTGACGGGAAAAACGTCCGGCACTCTTTTGGCAGGATAGTCCGTGAAGGCCCAAAGAGTCGACGTCACTACCGCAAACGCACCTGTGAGGAGAACAGATCCCAACACCAAGACGAAGGCCGATTGCAATGCGCAAGGTATTTGGCTCGAGATAGGTACCTGTACTGGCAGAGGGGTAAGCACGCAGCCAGTGCCCAGATTCCCATCTCGAGGCAGCCTCAAGTCTTGCACGATCGCGGACAGAGCTGTGGTTAAGAAGTGACGAAAATGAAATCTTGCAGAGAGGATCATCCCAGGCTCTCTGTAAATTAAGGTTTTCGGGTAAATTTTGACCAGGGCAAGATAAGCACCATGAATTTCTGGCATCGTTCTGGCATTCAATCTCAAAGTTTAAAGTGGTAGACCCAAGAATTTTTCCAATGAGATTCCCAGTGCTATGAACAGACGACAAAAAAGCCGGAAGAGCAACAGCCGAAATTTTGCGGATCCCAATTCCACCATGCCTGATGGGTAGGGATGCTTGCAACCAACTTTCATCCGAAAAACTTAAATTTAGAATTGCTTCTAAATGCGATCTAATTTCATCATCTATTAACAACAATTGTGTTTGATGTTTCCAAAACGGACAACATCGTAGTAGATATGTTACTTTCGGAACAAACAGACAAAATTTTAATAAAGTCAAAGCGTAATGAGAATTTATTTCCAGAAGTCTGCTCGAAGAAGAATTGAATTTTGAAATGAGATTTTGTATAAAATTTGGAATGGATATGTCAAAGATAGGGGAACCCAAGAGGCTGAGCGACGTTTTATCAGCCAGTTTTATAGATGGTGCTAAATTCGAAAAACTATCGATAATACTGTTTGGGTTTTGGGATGACTCCTGAATGTACAACTCACATTTATCAAAGTTGAGTTCCAGACCTAATGCCTGAAAGTCAGCCTTGATATTGGCAAGGTCCGACAAAACAGTGTCTACCTTTCCCCCCAAGGTTCCGTCATCTAAGTACTATACATTAAATTTTGAATTAAGTTTTCGGATGGAAGAGTTTATAACCAAACTGAAAATTGCTGGCCCGAGGGGATCACCCTGTTGACACCCAACTGAAGACAATGAAACGTTCTTTTTGTAGACTAATTTTGTGGGTTTGTGATAGCACTGATTTAGATATGGGAATATTTCCGGTATATTTTTATTTACCTCATTCAATAGGGTGTCCCTGTTAACAGAATTAAAGGCATTTTTGACATCAATTTTTAACAACACCTCTGCTTCTCGATCGGTGGTTAAGAAGGTGCGAAGTGCATGCACAGCAGCCTCGCAACCACCCTTTGTACCGATGCTTAATTGAATAGGTTCAAAAGTATGTTTCAATTTTGGTAAAATATGCCGAACACAAATTTTGGACGCTAAGCGACGGAATGTACTTCCCACAACAATAGGCCTAACACCCCCGTCTTTTTTTGAGAGTGGAATGAGGTGAGCACCGTAAAGAACAGGGATGACATCGGTATTTACCCCACCGGCGAGCATGAGGTTGATCAAACTACAGATTGATGCAACCAGCCGAGAACCAGCATCGCCGAGAGAGGGAGCAGTGAGGTCTTTAAGATGCTGCGGAGAGATGCCATCAAGACCCGCCGCTGAACCTGATTTAAAGGAGTTAACCGCCGAGAGAACGAGGTTTTCCTTCACACGGTGGGGTGACTGAGACGTGTCAGGAGGGTCGAGGAGAAGAGGTGTTATAGGGCCTGGGGGATGCTTACTCTGCAAGGCAGATAGAGTTTCGGGCGTGTCTGGGGATAGGGTGTCACTAGAAAAGAGAAGCCGAGCAGCGCCTTTCAGATCCCCATCGCTAATCTTGTTTTCCACCTCTTTGCATAAGTTAAATTTTCTATTATTGTGATTCCGTGTTAATGGGGAAGTGTTTGAGGGAGAACAGTTATTTTTAATTTTAAAGGAGAGTGATTCATTTTTATCTGAGGAGACATGGAGAGTTCTGTATGAAAAAGTCAAGAGACTTTTCCAATCAGCGAATGAGTTGGAGTGCACACATTTTGCTATGATGTCAGCAAGACTATTAGCAACGGTGATTCTCGCGCTGCGCGGTATTCTCTTCACCAGAGGTAAAGTGCTTTTCAGATGGCTGAGATGAAGATGAAGAGGTTCCTCGGGATCTACAATAAAAAGGGTATTACTAGTTGTCGGATGACTGGGAGGAGGTTGAGAACAGTTTGGCTTATTAATGTGGACTTTTGAGTGATGTATACAGTCTCTATTTTTCTTAAGTGGATAAATAAAGAACAACAATGATCACAGGATCACTGGATTTCTTGTGCCGCTTCTTTTCCCAGCCTTGTAAGCGGCCGACTGCCTGAAATTGAAAACAACCGAAGCCGAATATGTAATTAAAAAAAAAAGAACAACAATGATCATAGGATCATTGAGTTTTTCGGTTTCTTGCGCCGCTTCTTGATGATCTCCCTTTCCGAAGCGGTAGTAGCTTGGACATACTAACTGACAGAGAATTTCTTAAGCCCTATTATTATTTACAATAGATTTAAATTGACATTCAACAAATGATATCCCACTCAAAATCAAAAAAAAAAAACAACAAATCAAAAAAGACCTACACACAGCGCCATCTTGTTCCACAGTAAGCAACTATAGGCTTGTGTTGTGGATACCAGATGGTTGTTATACAATCTTACGTTAAAATAAATGTTTAAGGTTAACATTGGTCTTCGAATTACAGAAACCACTCGTGTGGAAATACCTCTAGCGGTCACCCATCCAAGGGCTGACCGCGCCAGATAGTTTGCGAATAGTGATCAAATGTATTTAATTTTGAAATGACGGATCATCTACTGGCTGTATAAGAATTCAGGGCTCTTTGTTGCTAGGATTACGGGTTGGATAAAAAAAAAACTGCTCTGTCATCGCAGTTATTACTCCAAACTGGCTTCGTGTTTACCTACTGAGGTCGTCGGTCTTTGCCTAGGGTTGATTGGTCTTAGAAAAACGTCGATGTTTACGTCGATATATGATTCAATTCTAGATTTCCAAAAGTTAAATTCGCCAAGAAGGGATCGTGAGGCGGTTGCTGCTGCCTTAAGATATTAATTTGAGGACCCGTAGCTTTATGGATTTACACTAAATTATGTTGAGCACCTAGTGATCCGTTTTATTTTATTATTGAATCTTAATTATGAATGTATGTCGTTGTCTCAATCTTTTGTAAGCTAATTCGCATATTTATTTACTTATTTATTCCAATCTACAGTAACCGACAGTGTATCTGTATCTATTTGAGTATCTAGTATACAGTAAAATATGCTTGTCTGGTTGTTCTCTTTTGTACCAGTGTCTCCTCGTGAGTAATAGCTGAAAATCAGGGTTTTGCTCTCTGAGCAATTATGTGACCATATGTATTATATGACCCAATTGTACGGCTGTAGCACACACATGCTCTATAGTGTATCCTGATGTTACTTTTATGGATTGTTATATATGTTTATCCAATTGCTTTGGAACTTATGGTATGTGTGTGACTGGAGATACAAATAAACGATTTATCTATCTATCTTTGATATTGCATCGAAATGAAAATATCAATGTTTTTTATGCGGACAGGTTAGTGCTAATCTCACCGCTGATGTTAAGTGCAGATGAGGCCGAAGGTGGAAACGCTCACCTGGAACCGCTAATTTATTTTGAGGACTGACAATCTTATCCCAAATTATCGAAACACCACAATGCTATCAAATTTGGTGCTTGGCGGCAGGCTTAGGTTAATTTATTTAATAATGCTTTAGCACGAACTAAAACCGAGTACTAGACATGTGCCCCGCTGCAATCGAACCTGTAACTTCCGTTTTGTAGTAATTTTCAAGATTTTTTTTTAAATAATCGGCTTCTATGTCGATATAATTTGACCTTTGTGTTGAAAAGAAAGCATTTCCGAAACAGTCGAAGTTATTTGTTGGTTATTATTAGGTCCTTACCTATGAAATTGACGTTTTGTATGAAGAATTTCATTAAGACTGTTTTCTCCATACAAACTTTTTTTTTTGGGAACGGCAAATTCAAATTTAGCTAAACTTTGTGTGTATTATCCGATAACATTACGTTAAGTATAAGCAGCGTTAATTTTTAAAAGTAACCGCTTTATAAAAGTTTCAACGAATCTAAGAATTATTATGGAAGCACATGAAAAGAGCTCTGTTCAATTTTTTTTTATTATGTGATTTAGCCTAGAAATTAAAAAATATTTCATGTGAAACCTTGAAATAATATTCCATTTTCCAAATAAAAAACAAATTTGGATATAGCTTTGAAAATCGCAGGAATTGGTACATTATGATTAACGAAGAAAAAAAAAACTCCAATTTAAAAACCCAATATTATACTCGTACCATCGATGTGTTGGAAGATGTTTCGATGTTAAAGCTGTTGGAATATAACAAAATATAAATCTATGTACAGTTTCATAATAATTTAGAACAAGGGTCTCTTGTTCTCATTCATGGAATCAATGCACAGCGGAAGGATCTACTTTTGTTAGGTCAGCCCCCTTACTTCGTTACATGCGCTTTACGTGTGCGGTTCAGTACTGTAGTGCACTTCTCCTTATAAATATATAATCAATATATTTTAATTATCGTCGAACTTTAATAACTCTGTTTTTATTCAAAAGCCCCTCCATAACCTACAGGTTATGGGCCCAGGGAAATAAAATTAAATAATAATAAAAAAAGGGACACTTTTTGTGCCTAGTGTTTAAGTGACATTTTAGTGATTTAAGAAAATGGATAATTTAAAAATGAAACGTAATATTAAACAATTTGACGGTGAAAAGTACAGTGTTTGGAAAATGAGACTTCGTATTTTGTTAAGTGAACTTGAAGTGATTGACGTTATAGACAATGACTTTCCTGGAGAACCAAGTAATGAGTGGTATAAAAAGGACAAACTCGCAAAGAGCACAATTGTTGAGTATTTATCCGACTCCTTTCTAGGATTCGTCAAAAGCGATTATAATGCAAAACAAATTTTCGATAATTTGGATGCAATTTATGAACGAAAAAGTCTGGCTACACAATTAGCTTTGAGAAAAAAATTACTCAGCCTCAAACTCCAAACTGATACACCGCTAATAAAACATTTTCGTAATTTCGAGGATCTTTTGTCTGAATTGATTGCTGCTGGAGCAAAGCTGGAGGAAATGGATAAAGTTTCCCATTTATTATTAACATTACCTAACTCTTACGATGGAGTTATCACGGCTCTTGAAACGTTAGCTGAAGATAATTTGACATTGGCATTTGTCAAAACAAGGTTGTTGGACCAAGAAATAAAAATATTAAATGAAAATAGAGACACAAGCTTGAAAGTTCTACAAGCTGCAGTTCCTCATTCTCCTCAGAATTATCCGAAGAAGCCAATGAAGTCTTGGAAAACAAAGGCAAAGTTTAAAAATACAAAAATAAAATGCCACCACTGTGGAAGAAAAGGGCACTTGAGAAACGATTGCTATTATTATAAGAAAAAAGGACAAAAATTCAATAATTATGAAACAAAAAGAACGCTTCAAACTGTCCAAACAACCGAGCCTACAAATTCTTCAGACTTTTCAGGCTTTGCCTTCATGGCCGGCGGATATCCAGAAAAAGATGAAAATTCTAACAAAATTTCATTTATATTAGACTCGAGAGCATCAGATCATATAATTAACCGAGAAGATCTAACACAAAACTTCACGTTGTTAGACAAACCATTGAAGATATCCGTAGCAAAAAATGGGACATTTATAATGGCCATAAAAAAGGGTACACTTGAAGTAACCAGCAATTTAGGCGTAAGCGGAACACTTCAAGATGTTTTATACTGTCCCGACGTACCCTATAACCTACTTTCCGTAAGGAAAATACAAAATGCTGGATTAACGGTGACATTTAACCAAAATGGCACTGTTCAAATAAATGATCACCGTGGTAAGTCGGTTATAACTGGTACTGGTAAGTGCTTGAACAATTTTATTACTATTGATTTCAAGATACATATAAGCATGTTAAATGTGTCTGCATTGCATAAGACCGTTGAAAATAATAGCGATTTATGGCACCAACGTTTGGGTCACATTAGCAAAACAAAATTTTTGCAATTAAAAAGCTATGATATGTTTGGTGACACTGAACGAATAAGTCAAATCAAACCAAAAGAAGACTTATGTGAAGCTTGCATAAACGGAAAACAAGCTTGTTTGCCATTTAATAAGGTTAAAAATAAGGAACACTTAAAACGGCCCCTATTCAATGTTCACACAGATGTGTGTGGTCCCATCACTCCTTCGACACTTGACGGCAAAAACTACTTTGTGATTTTTGTTGATGAGTTTACTCACTACTGTGCAACATACCTGATAACGCATAAATCAGATGTATTTGTAATATTTCAAGATTACGTTTCTAAAAGTAGTGCTCATTTTAATTTGAATATAGTTAATCTATATTGTGATAATGGAGGTGAATATTTGTCAAATGACATGAAAAAATGCTGTGTGCAAAAAGGTATTAGTTATCATTTAACAGTCCCACGAACACCTGCTTTAAATGGTATCGCAGAACGTATGATACGAACTGTGACAGAGAAAGCTCGCGCTATGCTGGTTGGTTCCAAATTAAATAAAACCTTTTGGGGCGAAGCGGTTTTAACTGCTACATTTTTAATAAATATTTCTCCAACTAGAGCTTTAAAGGTTTATAAAACTCCTTTTGAAATGTGGCATGGTAGAAAGCCGCATCTTAAATTTTTGAAAATATTTGGATCAACTATATTCATGCATAACAAAATCAGAAAAACCAAATTTGAATATAAGTCCTCAAAGGGTATACTGGTTGGTTATGAAACAAATGGATACAAAGTATGGGTTGTGGAAACTGAAAAGTTTGTTATAGTAAGAGATGTGGTTGTGGACGAGATAAATTTCTTGTCTAGCAGACCTTCACTGAGTTCTAAGGGGGTGGCTCATGAAAACTCCTGTGATCCAAGTGACTCAATGCACACTTCACCCGCTAAGAAGGTGTGCAAATCTGATGAGGTGAAATCAGATATACAAAAACAAACAAATGATAACTTAAATGAAAATACCTCATTAGGGCAAGTACCTAATAAATCTGTAAGAGAAACAGATGAGCACAACGGGTCCTCTTTATCACAAGACAATAAGATGTTGCCTAATTTAAGACGGAGTGATAGGATCAAAGATCTTCCCAAAGTTTCTTATAAAGAAGATAATATTTTTCAAGATTATCTGTTGTGCGCTCAGTCATTGGTATGTCAAGTACCAACATCCTACAAAGAAATCGAAACAAGGGATGATAGGTTACTATGGGAACAGGCTATAAAAGAGGAAATTAATTCACTCATCGAAAACAATACGTGGACCTTAGTACCGAAACCTAAAAATAAAAATATTGTTGATTGTAAGTGGATATTTACTATTAAAAATGACGAGTTTGGAAATCCACTTAAATACAAAGCACGGTTGGTCGCACGAGGCTTTAGTCAAAAATATGAGATAGATTATAACGAAACTTTCGCGCCAGTGGCGAGAATTACAAGTTTCAGATTTATATTAGCTTTCGCGAATCAATTTAATTTATTAATTCACCACATGGACGTGAAAACCGCGTTTTTAAACGGGGAATTAAAGGAAGAAATCTTTATGAAAGTTCCAGAAGGTATTCCATGTCAAAGTGACCAAGTATGTAACTTGAATAAAGCCTTGTACGGACTAAAACAAGCAGCACGATGTTGGTTTGAAATTTTTGAAAAAGCTCTTATAGAAATGGGTTTTAAAAATTCATCAGTTGACCGCTGTCTCTATGTGCTAGATAAGGGTGATATTTCGAAGAACATCTACATTATTCTTTATGTAGATGACCTAGTGATAGCCACAGCCGATCTTAGTTCAATGAATAATTTTAAAAGATATTTGATGAACAGATTTCGTATGGTTGATCTAAAAGACATTAAACTATTTTTGGGCATAAGAGTTGAAAGGTGTGGTGACAAAATTACTTTGGATCAGAGCAGGTATATAAAAACAGTCTTACACAAATTCAATATGAATGACTGTAAAAGTATCGTCACCCCACTTGAAACGAAGTTGGATTACAACGCGTTAAATTCAAATGAAATCATTGTGGCCCCTTGTAAAAATGTTATCGGTTGTTTAATGTATATAATGCTATGCACTCGGCCCGATTTAAGCGTAGCAGTAAACATCCTTAGTCGGTTCAGTAATAAGAACAATGGATGTCTTTGGACCTACTTAAAACGTTTACTTCGATATTTAAAAGGATCCATTGATCTAAGATTAACTTACGTTCGTGGAACTTATGAGAATGTTTTGAGTGGTTTTGTTGACTCAGATTGGGGAGGTAATGACTTAACAGACCGAAAAAGTACATCTGGTTATGTATTTAAATTATTTGAGCGTTGTACTTTATGTTGGCAAACCAAGAGACAGTCATCAGTAGCTGCCTCATCGACTGAAGCAGAGTATATGGCTCTTTTTGAAGCCGTCAGAGAAGCTCTGTGGTTAAGGTCTCTGTCTAACAGCATTCATTTAAGTATTTCAAATCCTGTTCCTATTTACGAAGATAACAATGGATGCATAAGTATTGCCAGTAACCCAACAAGTCATAAACGCTCTAAACACATCGACATTAAATACCATTTCTCTAGGGAACAAATAGAGAAAAATGTAATTAAAGCAATTTATATTCCCACAGGTAATCAGCTGGCCGATATTTTTACAAAACCATTGGCGGGACCGAGGTTCATTGAACTGAGAGGAAAACTTGGACTTTTGTAGATATTCGGCTCAGTAATATTGTGCAATTTGTGTTGACTGTTTACAATTAATAATTATAATTGAATTTCATTGGATTACTATTGAGGAATGGCCTGATTAGGTTTTTCTGGGTTTTCCCTAATCCTGCGCAACGAATGTTGGGTCATTTAGTGTCTGTATCCCCAGAAATAAGGAGAGCGTGCTAATTTTATTGTGTAAACTTAATTATAACAAATTAAGTAGTATAAAAAAAAATATTTCATAGATTTATTTTTGAGGGGGGCGTGTTGGAATATAACAAAATATAAATCTATGTACAGTTTCATAATAATTTAGAACAAGGGTCTCTTGTTCTCATTCATGGAATCAATGCACAGCGGAAGGATCTACTTTTGTTAGGTCAGCCCCCTTACTTCGTTACATGCGCTTTACGTGTGCGGTTCAGTACTGTAGTGCACTTCTCCTTATAAATATATAATCAATATATTTTAATTATCGTCGAACTTTAATAACTCTGTTTTTATTCAAAAGCCCCTCCATAACCTACAAAAGCATCGATATTTGCCCGCTCAATACGGAACATCCCTACTTTTGCCAAATTGCTACCATAACGTAATCCAGAGATTGTAATATACCCTTGCAATAACCAGAGATGGTAACTTCCCGTGTATTACGTGTAACTTTTCTATCCAATAGGGAAGCTGGAAGAGATCCCTTTAGAGATAATAGTCTTTATTGCACCAAATATATTACATACTAGCTTCCCGTCCGCGGCTTCGTCTCCGTGGAATAACATTATCGCGGAAATTTGTGTATCCCACGGGAACTACTAATTTTATCGGGATAAAAAATATCCTATGTCTTAATCCAGGGTATATTCTACCTATATACCAAATTTCATCCAAATCCGTTCAGCCGTTACGCCGTGATAGAGCAACAAACAAACAAACTTTCACATTTATAATATTAGTTAGATGAGTACCAACGATAGGTCATGTAGTACCTATGGGCTGGGGCACCTCAGTACCAGCTTCTTCCTTTTGACCGCGTTCAACGTCGCGCAGTCCGAATTGTCGGCCAAGGGAGTCTCACTGACCGACTGGATCCCCTGGCGTTGCGAAGAGACGTCGTGTCCCTCTGCATTCTCTATCGCATATTTCATGGGGAGTGTTCTGAAGAACTGTTCGAGCTAATACCCGCTGCACAATTTAACCGATACACTTCTCGCCGAAAATTAAATTTCCATCCACATCACCTGGATGAGTGGAAGTCTACCACTGTACGTTTCTCAAGAAACTTCTTACCACGTACGACCACCCTGTGGAACGGACTCCCGGCAGCGGTATTCCCGAACGAGTACGACATTGGAACCTTCAAGAAACGAGCCTACACCTTCCTCAAAGGCCGGCAACGCATCTGTGACCCTTTTGGTGTTGCGGGTGTCCATGGGCGGCGGTGATTACTTTCCATCAGGTGACCATGCTCGTTTGCCGCTCTCTCATATAAAAAAAAAAATGTACGAAGGTGGACTTATCTCTTTAAGAGATCTCTTCCATCCAACCTGAGCATTGAAGTAGGAAAAGGAGCAAATTGGGCTTTGTTTGCAAAAGAAAAACATTACAACGAATAACTAATCTCATCTTTGTTCATATTTCTTGTGCAATAAAGATGTGTTGGAAAAATAGAACACTTGCTATCTGTAAAACAACCGACCAAGTGCATGTTGGGCCACGCGCTGTGTAGGGTTCTGTACTTGCTGTTTGATAAATAATTTTCAACAAAACGTACATTTTATAATATTTTCTTCTATTACTCATTGACTTGTAAAGGCTACTTAGCTGTGATAGTTTTCCTTTTAAATTCGTCATAATATATACCTACTACTGCCGTGAATTTTATCACGTATCCAAAACCAACCGTACCTATACTTTAAGCACTTTAAAGCGAACTGCTCCGCGAATCGATAAACGAACGACCTATCCAACGACATCCCACAGAGGTACCCATTTTATTAACCATTTTGTCGGCGTGAATAATATATATACACCTATGCCAAATTCTTTCTAGTATCACGAGTCTCTAACCTAAGCCGTGAACAGACAGACAAACTATAAGGGTTACTTGTTGGCTACGGAGCATTGCCATTAAAAACGGACAATTTCTCTCCCTTGTAAGTAATCAATCAGTTGAACTATTTAAATGTTGACGCATATCATAAAGACAAGTTATTCAAAGTTGATCATATTACATTTTTGAGACAGATCTATCGAAACAAATTGTCTTAACCTATGTGTATACACATTGCGTACAGTGTATGAAATGTGCGTTTTGTCTCGTTTTTAACTTTACCATCGCGTTCGCGTTTACGAAAAAAGTCCCTATGAAAAAAATCGTTTTGCAAACTATCCGCTAGACGTGCTGCACATTTCTCCATACAAAACGTCACGTAAACGTGAACGCGGTAGTAAAGTTAAATCGAAACAAAACTCACACTCCGCTCTCAGATGTAGAGGTCGTCGTACATACATTAATAGTTGAGTCCACCGTACAGAATTTTTTCACCGAGTCGACAGTTGCGCCTACGTCAGTTGCACTGCCAAAAATAAGCGCGACCGAGATCAACAAAAACAGAAAGACGGAGTAATCGCATACAATACACACAAGTGAAGCCATTCAAGTTTACACACGACGTTTGTATAGATACGCGATGTACACACACTCCATCATAAATGCCGTTGGACTGCAAGCGTCTCTACTATGCAGTCCAAGAATATGAACATTTAAAATGCCTTAAAGAAACTATCTTTGTGTCAGTTGTCTACTTGTGCTATGGAATACTCAGATAGTTATTTCGGTCTGATGGGCGGCGTCAGCTTGACGAAGTTCAAATCAAGAGCGTACGAGCTGCCAAAATGAATATTGCAATTTAAAAATAAAAAATATTTAAAAAACAACACAATTTTATGATATCAATTTAGGTTGCGCACAATGCCCTATTCACAAAATGGCTCACTTGACACTCACTAAGACGCACGCACACATGTTTACGAAAATGTTTCCTTATTTTGTCTATAACTTCAGGGATAATATAGTTTGTTGCCATCTCTTTGAATGCCGAATGACAACAGTTGACGATAACATTCATTATTGAAGTTAGACATAGAAGCTGGTATCGGTGTGTTGTTCGCAGTGCTCCGTCTCTCTTTTTGTTATTCGATGGGGTCGACAATGCTCGACGGACGACCTATTTATTTCTAAGTACCATTTCATCTGTTTACAATGGACCTAACGCACGCACTGGCCTTTTTTATATGAGCGAAGACAGGACGTGACACATTCGTAGTCTGTCCATGGGTAGCCTTATCTCTTCACTGCTTGGAAAGAAGAGCTCAGAAGAGAGTATCCACAGCGAATTTTAGTAATTGTGTCGGCCTTATTTGCAAGCACCTGACCTGAGTCGTTGTTTTGAAGTTTTCCTGTAGGACTCCCAATTGAAACCACTCGATAGGTATAAAAAGATTTTGTACATCTCCAAATCTTGCTCAACTTCGCTAATGGTTTTCGATTGCGACGGAGCCACGAGAATATGGGTAGTCCTATTCCCTTTAGAGTTCACTCAGAAAATATGAACATTTATGGTCTCATGTACGCCCGCTGTCACCTCTCTTTTCCAATTGCAAACTGTTTTCCTTTCTTTTATTAATCTCTTGTCCAAGGAAGAAATAGAGTCGTGTAGAAGTTGAAAGAAGTTAAGTTAAGAAGAAGATATTAAACTGTTTTTTTACACGTATAAAGCTATTTTTGTTTAATTTTTAGCCTAAACTTTATGAAATGTTCCAGACACTTACTAACATCTTGACTCGCATCTCACTGTACTGCCTTCTTTAAAATTGGTGTACCATTTAAATCAACTGGTTGATAACTTAAAAGGGACGGTACCTTCGGCAATACTCTCATTTCACCAGTATTTTGTTTCTTAAGAGTGAACTAACACATGAATAGTGAATACATGTCACAATGCCGCGTATGCGCATAGGGACAGGACAGGGACCATTTGCCGACAGAGGCGGACCAATGACGTGCTCGGTATTGTTATTCGGCATCCTTTCCCCACTGTATGTTTGGGGTCAGCGCTCCGGCCGTGGTGCCAGTACAAGACTGGTGTGATGCTACCGCGCGGTGAGCAGTGAGCTTTATTAGACATCATATCGTTTTGAATAGGCTTCCGTTTTAAACGCTACGAATAGAGTAATCGAAACGCATCTCTGTTGTAAATAAATATTACACAGGGCTATCAAACAAAACCTATTGGAGACGCTTCCCTGAGGTAGACATCTTTCATCTGCGAAGGCCCGAATTTACCAGGCAAATAATACATACACTCCTATCGCTATAGTACGTTATTATAAAGCATCAATACTCACATACATTACGCACACACACACACACACACACACACACACACACACATACACACCACAGGAGAACAGGTTGAAAAAATAAAATTCCATGCTATCATCAGCATTTTCTGTGAGTGATGTGTCTGTATTTTAGGGTACTATAGTAGTAATCTGTGCTTTGGTTTAATTTCCCCGTGTTTTACCGCGTGTTGTGTCATGCATAATGTCAAACTTTATAATTGGCTTAATAAGTATGTAATTTAATTTTAAGTAAGATATAAAGATATGCTATAAAGTTTGTTGAAAATAAATAAATAAAAATAAATAACTTTTCAGCTAAAGTGTATATGTCAGCGTACCTGCGTGGGGCTCCTCTTTAGTATTCGAAGCAACCCACAAGCTAACCAACACAGTCTGAGCAGCGCAGTTTCCAATAATGTAGGAAATATTCACCATACTAAATGATCCGTCTACCCATTTCATGTAATGGCCAATTCAACGATCTGCCTGCGAATGATACATAACTTCACGATCTTTATCCCAGTTGACGTGGTCAGAGATATTCCAAATATTAAAAGTTCAATTCCACCATTCGAAATGTACAGAAAGTGCAGTAACAGGCGGTGGCATATCGCCATTGGAGCGTGTCTAAGGCCCGTATTAATAAATCCATCTTGAGATTGCGACCGCCGCTCAGTCTGATACTGTTTTAATATGCAACAGATTCTCAAGCGTCAATTTAAGGTCATCTCAATCTTGAGTACGGTTTATTAATACGGACCTAAGTTGTTTCCAGTGAGAAATGAAGTGAGTAAGACTGGTAGGTGGTTTGCGATCCTTCCTGCGATCTCTTTGATTGCGGCACACTAATAAACCATAATAAACCATTCTCAAGATTGAGAACAGTCTTGTGACCGGTCTCAAGTAAACGTGTTGATTAATAAACCTAACTTGAGACCTGAAAAGCACGTGTAAACGAACCTCAAGACTGTCATTCATTCGCCGCTGAGGCGAATACTTGAGAAGTGATCTCAGCTGAGTAGACCTCAAGATTAGTTTATAAATTAGCACGGAGCTTGAGATAGCGTCAACTGCTTAAGACGCATCTCGGTTCATACAGCCTCAAGACTTGTATTGATATTAATTTATTAATACGGGCCTAAGAAACATTTCAAATATTAATTACATTTCCATATTCATGGTCTTAATTCAAAACTCTTTTCTGCCCTCTATAAAAGCCTCTTGGGGCAGAGTTCGGCGTACTTATTGAAGAACCAATCGTTTCGAGTATAAGAATAATGATATTTTATAATGATAAAAACACTTACACCCACATATTAGCACGATATTTCATGAATTCTATTATTTTAATCACGAAAGACTCGTTTATTACCGTTGGATTTTTCTTTGGCTATATTGAACGTGGAGTACGTAGGTTAGCAATCTCTATTGTAGCCGGGAATACCGCGTTCGCTTTACAGAATTCCATCCTCTTTTTTGCAACACATTCGTCTTCATTTACATCTAAGTGTAACGTAATATTTGTTCTTCGCCGTCCATTCCGTCGCCTGCGCATAATCGAAGTGAACGCATCCAATCCAAATACTACTATAACGGTTTCTTCGTAGAGTCGGATTTCTTCTGGCAAGATATACGGGCAGATGTCTGGTAGCTATATTCAGTAGTTTTCAGTTTTGCTGCAATGGTTTTAAAGTGCTTTTTGGTTTGAGAAATGGTCGGTTAGCAACAAGGTGTACTCGGTTCACATTATCTTCGTCTTTGTAGGGTTACCATGTATTTTGGTGATTGTCGGACAGTTTTTTTATGAAAGTGGCTGCCTTTTATTTTTTTTTAGCTTTTATAAATATGATTGAATATATATGATGATGAATGATTGTTTATTCTATGTGACCTCCTCGGAAGACTAACGCCACGTTCCCACTACAGGTTAGATAGGCCTTGTTGTTTCTGTACTTGTGTTTTATTATTTTAGTTGTATTTATAAAATTTGTTATATGTGTGTACATGGATGGAAATAAATGCTTATCAATCTATCTAACCTTACATCCAGTTATTCAAAACTGAGTGAATCGACCTCAATCAAATCCATCCCCCCAAACAAGTGGCAAACGTTTCTATAACGACAAATGCTATCGCTTTGACTTTCGCAATTGGTTGACTGTTAACTGTTCGCGGATTATAAATAGCTAATCAACTGTGAGAAAGGAATCGATATCGTTTGTCGTTGTAGAAACTTTGTCCAGTTGTCTAACTGCTCTGATGTTAATTGAACATGAGGCCGAAGTTGAAGACGCACTGAACCCCCACTTTATTCGTTCGACTGTACGTTAACTCAATGGGAATCGAATTGTATTAAGAACGTTGTTTACATCCATTACCACTTGACCTCAATCACACCTGATGTTAAGTGAAGATGAGGCCGAAGGAGACAGCGTACTTACCCGGAAAAACCCCATCCTCTTTGGGAGACAGGCTATCTTACCACTGACAACCGGAACACTACAACGCTATTAACATTGTTGTTTGGCGGCAGATTTAGATAAGATGGTGGTAGCTAGCCAGGCGGACATTTAAAATGCTTTACCACCAACCAGTTTACATTGTTTACGGTTAAAATAGCGTAAATTTATTAAAGAAATTAATGTCTTGTTGGAATAACTGTATAGCTTATATTTGTGGAAAGTAAATGGTATTAATGATATTAATTAATGGAAAATAAAATTGTTTTCTTGTGTCGTGCGTGGTCACCCTACCGTCTGATGTATGGTTACCGAGCGGGTTTTCTCAGAGTTTTGGCAGACGCTCTGCGTTTTTTTCGCACCTTTTTGGCGTTTAATGAAGTCTAGCAATGACGATTAGGCATTGCTGCTGTGGGAATGTTTCACTCTTCATGACTTATGTTGATGTTTAGACTGATCAGATTTTTCGATCAGATAGTCGGATTCGATAGTCTGAGACGTCCGAGTCAGAAACAATGCCGAGGTGTTTACGATCTTATTAAGGGTTTTTTCTTCTTTCGCGTCAACACGAGCAAATATTAGGTTCTTACCTACGAAATTGGCGTTTTGTATGAAGAATTTCATTAAGACTGTTTTCTCCATACAACCATTTTTGATTTTTTTTTGGGAACCGCAAATCCAAATTTAGCTAAATTTTGTGTGTATTATTGGATAACATTAAGTTAAGTATAGGCAGCGTTAATTTTTAAAAGTAACCGCTTTATAAAAATTTAAGCGAATCTAAGAAATGATTATGGGAAGCACATGAAAAGAGCTCTGTTCAAATTTTTTTTGTTATATGATTTAGCCCAGAAATTAAAAAATATTTCATGTGAAACCTTGAAATAATATTCCATTTTCCAAATAAAAAACAAATTTGGATATAGCTTTGAAAATCGCAGGAATTGGTACATGTGATTAACGAAGAAAAAAAAAACTTTTTTGCAATAAGTAAATGCAATAAGTAACAGTAATTCGTTGTTCATTTTTTCTTTCTGCTCAGCATGCAAGGATTCGGGATAATAGCTTGAGAACGACTGAGTTCAGAAAAAGTCGGATACGGTCAGATAGTCTGATCAGACACGGAAACAGCATCTGACGTTTATTCCCGCCCTTAATCTGTAATCAATGTGTGCCACCTGTGATGACTTATGTTACTGAAACGTGGCCTCTCTTTATGTGCCTCATAAGAAAGCTCGAGGTCATGCAACGAGCTATGGTGAGGGCGACGCTCGGCTTTTCACTGCGCGATCGAATCACACAGCTGAGCGAATTAGTAACTTGAAGTTGCAGTGGGTTTGTTATTGGGGTATTCAAAGTTTTAGAGTGGAGACCACGCACCGGCAAGCACAGCGTGGGACACGTCCACCTTCTAATAAAAGGCGCGGGAATGCACGCCGCTTTCAACCGGTCGCTCAGAAATTCTTTGGGGCAGACGGGTAGTGGACGCCCTGTGGCTGTTATGATGAAATGGGATGTTGCTAGGGAACGGTTGTGTGGGTTCGCTGTGACGATGGGTGAATAAATGCGTGGGAGAAGCCCGACCAACTGGTAATAATTTGACCCACAATTTAAAATAGGGTTGACTATGTATCGATATAGTCGCTATATCGCTTAGACAACGTATGTCGAAGGGTTATTGAATCGATGGTACGTCACATCGAATGTCGTGAAATCGAATCTTAGTTCGCACATTAATGATTTACAAGGTCGGAAGGTTGCCGACTGACTTCCATTTAATATGAAACTCTGAACCTTCTTAAAGGATCTTAACAGCATGTTACTGCCAAAGTAATTTTAAAGTTGTTAAAATTTTAACACGATGCCTAAATTTAAAACTTTTAAATAATAAAAATGCTTGGTGTATCAGCTCCCATATGAAATGTATCTATTATTTAAAAAAAAGAAGAAATCTTAACTGAGCTTATTAGCAAAGGGCTATTATAAAATCACTATGTGAATGATAACACGTTTGAACAGAGCTCTTTTCATGTGCTTCCCATAATCATTTCTTAGATTCGCTGAAACTTTTATAGAGCGGTTACTTTTAAAAATTAACGCTGTCTATACTTAACTTAATGTTATCCGATAATACACACAAAGTTTAGCTAAATTTGGATTTGCCGTTCCCAAAAAAAAATCAAAAATGTTTGTATGGAGAAAACAGTCTTAATGAATTATTCATACAAAACGCCAATTTCATAGGTAAGGACCTAATATACATAACTTACTAATAGGTATTTATTTGAACCAAAACAATTTGTTTCCGATTACACTTTATTACCTACTCATGGCTGTATCCTGTCATTATATCGCATTTTAATTAGTGTATTTATGGTGTTTAGATGTCCTTACAAAATTAAACGTGATAATAAGCGTATAAACTTATTTAAATTGCTTTTAAAGTATGAATTAATTGAGGAAAACCTTATGTCACCGACGTCTTTGACATTGGTAGGAATGAAATAATAAACGCATTATGACAAGATACGTGACACGTGTATCGAGTTCCAGTTATGTTAAAGTTACTGTTTTGTTTTCGTTACTAATAATACACTTGATGTCAAAAAAATCGCACTTTATGATTTTTTTAATTTTTTTTAATGCACAAGGGGTTGATACTTGTGCTCAATCACACCCGATGTTACATGAAGATGAGGTCGAAGGTGGAAACGTACTGACCCGAAACCCCAACACATTTGGAGCACTGGCTATCTTATCTCTGACAACCGGAACACGACAATGCTATTAACATTGCTGCTTGGCGGCAGATTTAGATAAGATGGTGGTAGCTGGCCAGGCGGACATTTAAAATGCCCTACCACGAACCAAACCGAGTATTTAAACATGTACCCCGCTGGGGATCGAACCCGCGACCTCCGAATCGTAAACCCAATGTTGTTTACATTGAGCCACGGAGGCGGTTAATTTTAATCCTATTTGGACTTATGTGAGCATAGACATATCATGTAAAAGTTAAATTAATTTGCATGCAGAAATATGAAATCGACTGCTTAGAAATAAAAAAAATTATTGTGAAATGAGACAAGGGTTTGTCGTTTTTTTTTGCTAGAGTTTACTTTAACGTGTCTTCTTTTTTTATGCACAACGGACACAACAAATCTAGCAACATCGGCTCCTTAGTGGCATAGCTAGCCTAGCCAGCTAGTTAAAAACTCCCTACCACCAGACAAACCGAGTAGTAAATTAAATTCGTACCCTGTACCTTGAAGCAAGGAGGCGGTTAATCTGTCTGGATAGAGAATGAGCTGAGCTGTATATCAACCCGATGCATCTTTTGGATTGATGCAGTTATCAATCCAGATTGTTGATTTAAAGGTCGTAACACGCGCTTTAAATAAGGTACATATTGATTGGGTTAATGTTGTAGCGCCAAAATGGCTGATCCAATTTGATAACGGTTTTTTATTTTCGAAAGCTTGTGTTTGCGAGATGGTTCTTTGGTTTAATAAATATCCGTTAAGCAGTAGAATTCATGGCTTGTAACCGGTTTCGAAAAGGTAAATAAAGGATTTCGTTCGGAGCGCTTCCGAAATAAACCGGTTTAATCCAGACAGACAGCGCGCGCGTCGGTCGTTTAAAGTTAGTAGTGATAGAGACGGCGTCGTCGTTAAGAGCTAAATGAAAACCACTAAAAACCGCCTAATTGATTCAAAAGTTATTTGGTTGAGCTCTTAAAGAAAACCAGTTTTTTAAGGTTAATGTAGAGCTAAAACTAAATTAAATTCTCCTTTGTACTTGACCCTGATTTAGATTTAAAAATATACCGGTAAACAAGCCCTGGTAGAATTACCTTTTAACCCAGCGGGATTGTTTATCTGGATCATGTAATCATATAGGATTTAGGCGCATGATCGTGCTCTCGGGGTGTCACTTCAGGTGATTTTTGCGTTCGAAAGACATTACTTCAAACTTTCAAACTTCAAGCATTTTTTTTATCGTAAGATACATGATATCATTTGTTGAATGTTAATTTAAATCTATTGGAAATAAAAATAGGGCTAAGCATTTTTCGGTCAGTCAAAGTATGTCCAAGCTACCACCGCATCCTTCGCCTGCGTGGAATAACTTTATCGTAGAAATTTGTTTATCCCGCGGGAACTACTCACGTTATCGGGATCCAGGTTATATTCTACCTATACAACAAATTTCATCCAAATCCGTTCATTAGTTTCACTGTGATTGGGCAACAAACATCCGAACTTTCGCATTTATAACATTAGTTACATTTGCGGGAGGTGCATCTTTTTGATATTGAGTGTAGCTTAGGTTTTTTTTTATTGTATTCCCCTCGAAACCGAGAGAGAGCGTGCAAATTTATATATTTTTTCACTGTATCAGTGAATCATGAATATTTTTGATTTTAATTCGAAAGTTTGTAGTAAACAGTATTTGATCAGGTATGGTCTCTTGATTTCTAACGACACGTCATACCGGTTTGGAGCAATATATTCACATAATGACGTCGGTAGACACCGATAGAAATATTTCGGTGCCCCAGCCAGTATGATCTAACGTAATTTAGCACATTGCTGTTCAAGGGCCTTGAGTGAGTTCAAACTACAAGTCATCCTTGTTGAGAACTTTGTCAAAGGAATTGCGTGTGCGTTCTGTACCCCAGAAAAAATACGTTTAGACATCGAAAAAAATTTTCTTTTCTTGGAACATTTAATAAAGTGTTGTAAGTATTAACAATTGCTAAAAATTAAGCATTTGTAAGAAACGCGAGTCTATATATTTTTCCAAATGAGTTTAAATTGTTTAAATGTGTTTCTTTAAAAAAATGCTTAATTTATGGGTATCTTTTAATTCAAAACATTTAGGGAAATTGTCATTGTCACCTTGCTGAGGTAGGAGCGGTATCTCATTCCGCTTGGCCCTACCAAAGTTGTTATTTATTTTTAACAGAGCCAATCACAGTGCAATATAACCTGACAGACAGTGGCTGTATATTCATATAATCTTATAGCGGATAATGTATACGCTTTTATAATAAGGTTCCGGTAGACATTCAAAATTTGCCTTTAAATAACTTTAAAACAACCATTAAACAGAAACTACGTGCCAAAGGCTATTATAAAATTTCTGACTATCTGGATGATAAGAATGCGTGGACATGAACCGCTCGGCAATATCCAGTAAATTCTATTCTTATTTTTCTTTGTCGAATCATAAATTTAACAATTATTCCAAATTGTATTTGTATTGGCTTATTTAAAAAGAGCAACCCCTGAGTTTCTTGCTCGTTCTTCTCTGGGGAGACTGCCTAGTGAATGAGCGATAACTGTATAATATGACGATTTCAAATGTTATTCTTATAACTTACGAAATAAAACATTTTTGAATTTGAATTTGATATGTTTAATTTGTTTATCCCGCGGGAACTACTCACTTTATCGGATTATAAAATATTTTAGATCTTACTCCAGGGTTTATTCTACCTACATGCTACATATCAAATTTCATCCAAATCCATTCATCCGTTTCGCCTTGTTTAAGCAAGTATAAACACATTAAACATATCCGCTATAAAGTTATACCATGCAGGCAAAGCCGTCTAATTATTAATCTATGTCAATAGATAAATAAATAGCTTAATTAAATAATAAGGTCTAACAAAATTAACCCGACAACCGTTGCAGAGTGTATGTATAGGATGTACCTATTACGAAAAAAATAAAACATTAAAGTTAACAGATTTTATTCAAAAAATAAAATATAGAAATGTAAATTTTGTGAGTTGGACCTTAATGGCCGCGCGCTCTAAGTACTTTGCCACAACACACAAACATGTGCCGCGGTATCGCTTGCCCCGGCGGTTGCGCCCTGTGCCCCGCCACCCCCTTTGTGCGTCTTCCAATCATATGGAAGGCAACACAGGAAGAAAACAGGCAACGTTCATACGTTGCCTGTTTTTTCTCATTGATAAAATAAGGTACAATCGAAATGAAGTAAGTTTGTTTTTATTTTCATTTGCAGTTACATTTAATTTTTTTACGCGGAAACAAAATTTTCAAGGCTAGTTTTTTTTAATGAATATATTATTTTATTGTCATGTACATGCAATTGCCAAAGTTTGTCGGGTTAATTTTGTTAGAACCTATATATCATTGGAGACCACACTACTCTGCCGGTGCTTCGGTAAGTGCGGTTGGTCTAGTGATGATGGAGTGGACTGTATCAGCTGGTTCAGGAGCCGAAGGAACTTCAAAGACTGACTAACTTTGTGTATATAATTTTATTGTAAGTTAACAGTTTACGTAAGAGGCAATATTGATGAATATATACTTAGGTGTTGATGAGATGACTAAGCGAATCGTTATATATAAGTAAAGTAAGTAAATATTTGGGACACTTACACCAATCATCTAGTCCCAAACTAAATATATAGACAGCGCCATCTAGTTCCACACTAAGCAACTAGGCTTGTGTTGTGGATACCAGATGGTTGATGCACTACACAAATACATTTTTTTTAGTAAATAAATACATTATATAAATGAAAAACATCCATAACTCGGGTACACATGTCCGTATTCATCATACAAACATATGCCCCTAGCGAGATTCGAACCCGCGACCTTTTGGTATAGCAGCAGAGTTTCTAACCACTACACCAAACGGGTCGGGTCCCAAACTAAGAAAAGTTTGTGCTATGGATACTAGATAACGGATAAACATACATAAATATTTACATCCATGACTCGGGAATAAATGTTCGTATTCACCACACAAACATTTACCCCTCGCGGGATTCGAACCCGCAACCGTTGGTTTCGCTGACAGGGTCACTTCACTATTCACTACACCAACCGGTCGTCAGGCCGGTTCGACAGTTACATATATTTTCCGCTACCCGCGCTCCTGTCAAATTGACAGATCGCGGATGCGTTTTGTTTCATGAACACCATACACATAATAATATGTAAATAAATATATGAAAAGGCAAATACTTAATGAGAATGACATGGAGAGTAGCTACAGCTTCAAAGCACACATTTAGAAAACAAATGAAGTCGAATATTCTAGAATTCCAAAAAATAAATGTTCCGAAACAGGATCGCGAGGCGGTCGCTGCTGCTATTAGATGTTAGATTGTTTATTTTGTTTTGTCGACACTATTATTATTTATAACATATATATTTTTATGTAATAAATTATCCCAACTATGATATATACTGTTCTTGCGCTCCACAACTTAGAAACACTAGGTCTCTTTATATTCACTCGCACCTACTATCACTCATCAATCACTATTTCAAGAGTCTGAAAATTGCTAATTACTTATTATATTATACTGAAAATCAGTGTTTTGCTCAATGAGCAATCTAATAAACTGAGCTATGACCCATTTGTACTGCTGCAGCACACACATGCGTTAGTGTTACAATATTTTGTTATTGTTGTTGATGTGTTACCTTATCTGTGTATCAATATGTATAAGCTAAATGTATGTGTGTGACTGTGGAAACAAATAAAGGCTTTATCTATCTATCTATCTATCTATAGCTCAAAACGCGTCATTATTGTATCTGTGATTTCTTTTCTACATTCGGGCTTTGTAGTGTAACTCTATCTATACGTTTGATTCAACGTATTCCATCCGGGCCTTCAATTGGTTCTTTGTAATAGAAATTGAGCCTCTAGCGGGTGAGTCACCTCTTGACGTCACATACACAAATAGAGGTGGAACACCTCTTGTAGTATATTTTTTTATTAGTCAGCCTTCCGTCCATTCATGGCGCGGATTTGGCGAATGTTCGCGTTGTGTGCAAATATTGGTCCGTCATTGTGACGATCGATTGCATTAGCATGACACTTGATGACTCTTCGTTTCTGTTATATCTTTAACAGGTTAAAATATTTTCTTTATTTATTTATTTAACACTTTATTGCATATATAAGTATACAAACATACATTGAACAAACATAGGACAGAAATTACAATACACAAAAGGCGAGCTTATCTCTGTTAGAGATTTCTTCCAGCGAACCCTCGGAAGGAAAAACGAATTTAAAGATTTTTATTGCAGACAAAGAGGGATGCTTAAAATATAGAAGAATACATTAACAAAACATCACTGTTATAGGAACACAATTGACAAAAGACAAAACATTAAGATTTATAGTAATAATGGTTTGATTATAGGACTATTTTATAAGACCAAAAAATATAAAAATTTTACACACAATAAATACATAATATAAAAGCCTATATACTAAAATACATATTAATAAATACTTACGTATAATATATATATACAGGGTGTCCAGGAAATAATGGTCCAACATATAACTATCGATAGCCCACACCATGACCTCTCTAATCACCAATTTTAGCTTTAGTAAAAATATCATGGGTTTCGAGATATTCTACGTTTTTTTATTTTTGGAAATTTTACCACCTGTTTTTTCATGCCATTTCTGCAAATGACGTCATTTATTGATGCAGTTTTTTTCATATTCACAGAGTATAGTTAGGCTACCACACACAATAGTAAAAAATTGACGAACTAGCGAAAAAGATTTATTACAAGAAGGATAAACCCAAAAAAGGCAATGAAACTTATAAAAACCCATTTTCTACTAGCTGCGGTGTAAAAAAATTGTACCACGCTCATGGTGCCCATAATCTTTAAAAGTTGCTGAATAAATGCAGATTCTAAAATGGTATCATGAGTCTAGGTTTCCTGTTTATTTTGGATATCATAGCTTGTGTATCATATCATAGTATGTGCAATTTATTTATTATTATTTATCCAAAAAAAATCACGGGCGAATTTAAAAAATTGAGGTCAAGTCCTGCATCGTTAGTTCATATCATTGAGGAGTACCTACCCATGTGAGGTGACAATTTCTGGCTACAGAATCAGGTCACTTCTACACGATATGAAATCTACATTTATTTATTTTTGTAAATGGTGAATCCCCGTGGTTTGTTCGTTATCGTTCGCTCGTGTGAGTGTTGCTAGTATAAACAAAATGGTAGTTTTTTTCGAAAGTTGTTAATAAGTCAAAACTACCATATCCGGTAATAATATTCAAAATAATCATCATTTATTTGAAATATTTACCGCCTCCGTGTCTCGATGTGAACAATATTGCGTTTTGAATCGGAGGTATACGTATATTTAGTACTCGGTTCGGTTGGTGGTAGGGTAGGGCAGTTTATACTACTCTGTGTAAAAAGTATCGGGAATATGTCAATAAAAAGACCCGCGTAAAAGAGGTCGTTCTAATTTTTTTACTGCATGTTGGTAGCACTGTACTGATTTAGCGCGCAAAATTTGAGCGGGATCTGTCATTTAATTTGTTTTAAACTACACTTTTTGTTGGTCATAGTTTTGAGTCCTCGGCGATTTTTACAATGGAAAATATTGTTGAACAAAGAGTGTGCCTTAAATTTTGTGTTTCAAATGATATTTCATGTGGTGAATCACTAAAAATGTTGCGAAATACCTACGGCGAATCGTGTATATCGAAAACAAGGGCTTATGAATGGTATAAGGCTTTTAAAGAAGGCCGAGAAGTAGTAGTAGACTTGCCTCGTTCTGGTAGACCTTCAACCGCTACGACCAAAGAAAACATCGACAGAATCAAGAAGCTAGTGCTCGAAAATCGACGTATGAGTCTGAGAGAGTTGGCTAGTGAGGTGAACATATCTTTTAAGTCCGTCCACAACATTCTCATTGACATTTTAGGCATGAAACGCGTCGCCGCTCGACTAGTTCCAAAAGAGCTCAATTTTGTTCAAAAAGCGCAGCGAAAGCATGTCGCTGAAGACATGGTTTCCCGAGCTTCTACGGATTCGACCTTTATGAAACGTATAATAACTGGCGACGAGACATGGGTTTATGAGTACGACATGCAAACAAGCCAACAGTCTTCAGAATGGCGTCTCGAAAACGAGCCGAAACCCAAAAAACCGCGGCAAAGTCGCTCCAAAATCAAGGTGATGCTGACAGTTTTTTTTGACTACCGTGGTGTGGTTCACTCCGAATTCCTTCCAGAGGGAGAAACAGTGAATAAAGAATATTATTTAGGCGTCATGAAGCGTTTGCGTGAGAGTATCCGCCGAAAACGTCCAGATTTGTGGCAACACAACTCATGGATGCTGCACCATGATAATGCACCATCACACACAGCCATTATAGTGAAAGAGTTTTTAGCGAAAAATTCAACAAAAGTTCTCGACCAAGCACCGTATTCACCTGATATGGCTCCGTCTGACTTTTTTTTATTTCCCAAGTTAAAATTACCACTTCGAGGAAAACGTTTTGAGTCGATAGAAGCCATAAAAGAAAATTCGCTGAATGAGCTAAAGGCCATACCGCAAATAGCCTATGAAAAATGTATGGAAGACTGGGTGAAGCGGTGGAGATGTTGTATTGCAAGCGATGGGGCCTACTTTGAAGGCGATAAAATAAATTTAGATGAATAATTTGTATTTTTTGTTTTATTGACAAATTCCCGATACTTAGTACACTGAATGTATGTCCGCTTCGCTAGCTACCACCATCTTATCTAAGTCTGCCGCCAAACAGCAATGTTAATAGCATTGTTGTGTTCCGGTTGTTAGAGATAAGATAGCCATTCTCCCAAATAAGATGTGATTTCCCGGTCAGTACGCTTCCACCTTCGGCCTCTTCTTCACTTAAGGTGTGATTGATGTCAAGTACTAGCACGTTGTGTATAAAAAAAAAAAATCTGTCCGAAACAAAATAATTTAATTAACAGAAATATACATATATAAATTTATGTATATTATGTAGTCAATAATATATTATATGTGTTAAGTACAGTTAAATTATCTAGTTATGTTTGTAGGCTCTTCTTACTTAGTTCTAGTAGTAGTAGTTCTAGTAGTAGTAGTTCTAGTAGTAGTAGTTCTAGTAGTTCACTTAACATCAGGTGTGATTGAGGTCAAGTACAAACCCGTCGTGCAAAAAAAAAAAAAAAGGGTTTAGTTTATGTATTTTAATCTTTACGTTATATAATAATTACCAACTATAAAAATACACACGTATTGCTGCTATTAGTGCAAACCTCATCTACTGGTAGCTTGTATCTTTACCCCAAGGTTTGCCTGGAAGCGATAAGGCCGCCTTTTTGTGCGATTAATGATGTACGCTGTATTCTTCATGTAGCTGTTGTTAATTGTGCAATAAAGAGTATTTGATTGATTGATTAATCATGATTTTTATCAACCCTGCTTTAATGCCATGGCTTGGCACAGTCTGTTGCCACTTGGCACAGTCTGTTGCCAAGAGCCGCTCGTCTCCTTATTCGTGTACCTACTTATGTAACTTGTTGTCTACACCGCGTCCTAGATATTGGCCTTTCGCGTCTGATTTACTGATTCGCATTATCACATAAAAATTTTATACCATTTTTATACAGCGTTTCAGTTTAAACGTGGTTTCCAATACATTTGTGGTTGTCATAAATAAATAATAAATATCCTTGTACATACATAGCGCCATCTAGTTGCATCAACTAGGCTTGTATTATGAATAACGGACCAACGGACACGTTTATTTGAGACCGGTCACAAGACTGTTCTCAATCTTGAATGGTTTATTAATACAGGCCTAAGTCTGCACAATGTTAATAGCATTGTTGTGTTCCGGTTGTCGGAGATAAGATTTTTTTTAGTGTAGTGGATAGTGACCCTGGGTTTGAATCCCGCGAGGGGTAAATGTTTTTATGATGAATACGAACATTTATTCCCGAGTCATGGATGTTTATATAAATATTTATGTTTGTTTATCCATTATCTAGTACTCATAGTACAAGCTTTGCTTAGTTTGGGACTATTAAAAAAAAAAAAACGCTCAAATAAGTTGGGGCTTCCGGGTCAGTACGCTTCCACCTTCGGCCTCTTCACTTAACATCAAGTGTGATTGACGTCAAGTGCTAACCTGTTGTGCATAAAAAAAAAACAAACCCCACTTGTCTTTCTATCTACATCCAAGAATTGGATATATAGAGGATCCTATTTATCGCAAACATTTACTGACTAATCTTTCTTGTTAATCTAAGAATAACACTAATTCCTCGTTAAACGAGGTCATTTCTATGTATCTAAATACACGAACACAACATCCCCCCCACCCACCTGTGTTCAGGCGACCTTCAAGGGGCGTCGACCGGTGTGCGTGACGTCACAACTCCCCACCCCCAACTGTTGCTAGCCCGGCGACCCTGTACCTATGTACCAGTTATGAGAAAATTTATGCGTGACTTTAGCATTTTTTCGCTTCAAAATTCTTTTAGACGTAATATACTTAGTAGCTAGTAATTAGTAGTATTCCGTACTGAAAATGGTAGAACGTAACTTATGGAATTAGTTCCGTATCAGCTCACAATGACAACTTCTCACGATGACAATTTCGCAAAATGACGAATTCGCAAAATGATATATTTCCAAATGTCACACGATATTTTGATTGGCAGGACATTAAACTAAACTAACTACACAAGTCAACTAACGACGAGAAACTCTTGACTACTATGCCAAATCGCTTCTGTTCGAATCCCGCTAGGGGCATATGTTTGTATGATGAATACAGACATGTGTGCCCGTTCATTTATATGTGTTTATTTACAAGAAAAAAGTATTTGTGTTGTTTATCAACCATAATACAAGCCTAGTTGCTTAGTGTCGAACTAGATGGCGCTGTGTGTATGAGCAAAGATATTTATTGTCACAATTGTTCATTGTTTTTTTTTTCTTGTTTCAGGTAAACACGAGAACGCAGGTTTAATGGATGATCATGGTAACACCCCATTGTTGTGGCTCAGTGTCCTCTCGCTCGGAGAGTGTGAGGCAATACCACGCGGGCCCAATGCGGCCAATTTACATTAAAAATTAAAATTACAATTAAAATTTAAATTCAAATTCAACATTTTAAATTACATAAATTAGATAATCATTACATTTTGTTAGACTAGTAGGCGCCTGACAGACAGACAGACAATCTTTTGTAAGCTAATTCGCATATTTATTTACTTATTTATTCCAATCTACAGTAAGGGACAGTGTATCTGTATCTATTTGAGTACCTATACTGCATTTGAATACACATATACCTACGTGACATTATTCACTGATGCGCACAGTAAAATATGCTTGTCTGGTTGTACTCTTTTGTACCAGTGTCTCCTCGTGGGTAATAGCTGAAAATTAGTATTTTGCTCCCTGAGCAATTATACACACTGAGCTATGACCCATTTGTACGGCTGTAGCACACACATACTCTAGTGTATCCTGATGCTACTTTTATGGATTGTTATAAAATATCTATCTAAAAATTTAATGTGAAATTTTTTTCATATTAAATAAAGTCTTTTCACTATTGAATAAGCCATTAAGCACATTTTCCTTCACAGTAACATTTCTCATATCTAGTTGTCATGTAAACAAACGCCGAATAAATGATTAGATTATAACTTGTTTATTGACATGTATATAATCTTCAGTATAATCAACACAGTGTGTATTGGCACATGTAATAGGTCGGGATTAAAGTATTTTAGTATTTTGTATGTATGCAGTTCTAATCAAATCTCTACTATATGTACATGGCTTTTGATGGATTTTTTTTATGCAATACGGGTTGGTACTTGACACACAATCACACCTGATGTTAAGTGAAGATGATGTCGAAGGTGGAAGCTTACTGACCCGGAAACCCCAACATTTGAGAGACTGGCTATCTTATCTCTGAAAACTGGAACACAACAATGCTATTAACATTGTTACTTGGCGGCAGATGGCGGACATTTAAATTGCCCTACCACCAACCAAACCGAGTACTTAAACATGTACCCCGCTGGGGATCGAACCCGCGACCTCCGAATCGTAAACCCAACGTTGTTTACATTGAGCCAAGAAGGCGGATTTTGATATCTTTAGATGTTGACATTCTGGAAACGAAAGATGTAGAAATAGTTATATAGAAATAAATATAGAGAAAGATATAGGGAGTAGTTTGCGTTAATGGAATATATTTAAATTTATAACTCACTAGCCTTCCGTCCGCGGCCTCGCCTGCGTGAAATAATTTTATCGCGGATATGTTTAATTTATTTATCCCGCGGCAACAGGTCACTTTATCGAGCTATACAGGGTGTAATCGTTAAGTGTGCACAGGCGATTATTCCGTAACTATTATAGATATCAAAAAACTTTAAACTGATATCGAAAGTACTACCTAATGAGTAAAATGACATTAATAACTTTTTTAAAATAAAACGAGAAATATCCAAAAAATATATATTAAACACTCCCATACATTTTATTTCTTTGTAAGTACAAAATTTTGTACCTATTAATTGAAAAAACGCAATAAATTGGCGGGAACGAGAATCCGCGATAAAGAATTTGAATTTAGAACGAACACCAAATAGTATCTTTTTTTTTGTTTTTATTTAGTATGTTGCTTTTCAGCCAGTTCTAATCAATGCGATATTGAAACAAGGTTTATTATTAATTTGAATTGGTAAGATAATTAACCTACACGTGTATCTACTTGAAATTCATCACTATCATAATACATAATTATAAAATGATAAGGGTAAAATGAGTTGATACTATTCCACTTAAAATAAGGAAACCAAAATCTCTACTATCTCATGCTAAATGTATGGGAGTGTTTAATGTAATTTTTTTTGGATATTTCTCGTTTTATTTTTAAAAAGTTGTTAATGTCATTTTACGCATTAGATAAAGTATTTTCGATATCGTTTAAAGTCTTTTGATATCTATAATAGTTACGGAATAATCGCCTGTGCACACTTAACGATTACACCCTGTATATCCAGGGTATGTTCCACTTATACCAATTTTCATCCGAACCCGTTCATACGTCTCGCAGTGATTGATCAACAAACATACAAACTTTCGCATTTATAATATTACTTAGAAATTAGATTAGATTTTCGAATCTAACTAATGGGAATGGAGTGAATAATTCTTCGGAACTATTCCCTCTTTTGTGTTTTCATACAAAAAAAAATTTGATACATTTTGTAATAAAACAAAATTTTAAACACATCAACTACAAACACGCAAAATAGATCCGACCATCTATAATTTTTATTACTAAAATACAAAATAACTGTGGTCGATTGTAGTTGTCACGCGTCCCAGTGAAAAAGGGTGTTGCTTAACAGGGGTCCTTTTTCCTTTGGAGGTACGGAACAAAAAAAGACAAAGAAACCTTTGTCCGACCGGTTATTAACTATAACGTACAACTTTATTAAGCACAATCAATTGTCCTCAAACCCTTGTAGCTCATGAGCTGCACCCGGGCGTGGGGCATTGTATAAAATTCAATAATCCCCTTCGGCACGAGCCCCGGCCTCCCCTAATGAAACTGTTTACAAGTGTACCTCTGCCGTCGTGCGTAGGAGCCCAGGGTGTTGCCAGACGCGTCTTTCCAAATATCGGAAAAAACGGCACCGGAACAAAGAAATGGGTACGTCGAAAAAATAGATTGCCTTATCTATACTGAGTCACTGGGTACAGAGACACGGGCCTCTGCTCAGGAGTTGAGTTGGGGAGACGAAGTGCTGAGATCGGTGCGTGCATATTTTAAACCTTTTAAACCATTTATTTCCACACACCGAAAAAAAAAACCACAACAACATACAAGAAATCAAAACAGAGGAAATCAAGGTCCGCATCCCACAAACCGCTCTCGAGACCGAGATGGCCACCAGCTCACGCTTGAGAACCTGTTTCATATTGAAACAGTATAAAAAAAAAAAAAAAAAAAACTATAATATCGAGATCGAGACGATATCTTGGATTACTTTTACTGACATAGTTTTTGAGTACCTATACTAACAATATATGAATTAATTAATGAATTTATTAATTTTTTCGTAATTACTTTGACCAAGTGAAAGAAAAGGTGAATGTCGTGTCGTACCAAGAGGTTAAAACGAGGGCGGAAAGTAGAGAGACATGGTCGTTACTCCACCGACAAGAGCATAGCTCTTAAATTTAAGAAGAAGAGCAATATATGGATTTTGTCTAAAAGAAAGATTATTTATTTATTTATTAAAGAGGCCGTAATAGAGGTTATTTTTTTTTGTTGGCCGACTCCTATTATTCTCTAGCTGACAGTTTTTTTTCAAAGTGCTTACTGCGCCAAATTGGCTTGTGAAAAAGGCTCAGACGCATCTAGAGAGGACCGTAAAATAGGACATCTCGCCGAAAGCCAAATATTTGGCAACACTAGGCCCTGGTCTCCCCTCGAGACGTTTGAGAAGAGAATTAATTGGACACATTTTTAATATTGCGAGACTCTATTTTTAAAGGTTTAGTGATGCTAAAAATATTTTATACTGCCCGCCGCAAAATTCAATTTTTCCTTCATTATAACGAGTATAAATATAATACTTCAATATAGGTCGATAATGGGAATCAAAACAGAAGTATAATACTTCATGGTAGTTTGATTTACAAGTAATACAAATAATTAAATATTGTTATTCAATAACAAAAATAATAAAAATGGAATTAAAATTAAACGATTTGTACAAACTGACCACTTTTGTGTGCGTATTCCAAATTCAAATATTTTTTGCTTTAAAAGTCATATTATTGTTTTTTCAATATCAGTTCCACATTTGTTTTTTCCTCGCTTGTATGTCGTTCTTCATGAACTCAATTCGCATTATTTTTGAATGCGAGTTTTTTACAGCAACTATCATAAACCATGAATAAACGTGGACATTGGAGTCCAGTACCTCCGCCAAGAGAGGATTGTTTCGATGGCTTTTCTTTTTTTTTTCAAAAGAAAAAAAAAAGGAAAGACATCGAAACCATCCTCTTTTCATAATTATGTTGAAAATTCCAAAATCACATCTAGATCTAACTAGACCACACAATGTAACCACTTTTTAAAGCCTTCGTCACATTGAAAGCGGCGCGATGCGGTGCGAAAATTTATTCGAACGCCTCCTTTTTTCTACCGTTATGCCAAATGGGGTTGTCAGAGATATCCCAAACATCAAACCAAAACACTTAACATCAGGTGTCATTGAGGTCAAGTACGAACCCGAAGTGCATAACAAAAAAAAAAAAACAACCGTCTCTGTGTTCCAAACATTTAAAGTTTAAGAGGGATTCCCACGTCCAGTGGCGCCCTCATTGGATAAATTAAGATTTCTTTTTAAATACAGAATAAATAAAAAAAAACTCCTTTGACCTGCAGTCGAGAAGCCTAAAACTTAATTATAAGTTATATTAATAGCATTAATTGCGGTTATTTTCAAGAATTTCAAATTATTGTTAAAAACGGCCAATTTCTTTTTATCGTGAATTTTGGATAACCCCCAACGAAGCTATTTAGGTATTATTTATAATTAGCTTTTAGGCTTCTCGAGTGCAGGTCAGAGCGATTTTTTTTTATTTATTCTATATTTATTAGGAAATCTTAATTTATCCAATGAAGGCGCCACTGGACGGAATAAACCCTCTTAATGCTTGAAACAACTTACACAGTTCACCTTTCGAAATATACAGAAATGCACACGTGACTGGGGGCGAGACCATCGCCGTTGAAACGAGCAAGATGTTTTTAGTGTAAAAAAAAATTACGCGGCATATCATCCATATTTGGCATATTTGCCTGCCAAGGTTCTGGCGCATACATTTGGCTAGGAATTTGGAAGGTAGTACAACAGTGCAGGCGTCAATATGTCAAAGCGCACATCAAAAATGGAAGTCAACTTGGTGGCTGCTGAACCATTTGATCTAAGGGAGGTATTAATAAATCGATCTTGAGATTGCGTCTCAGTTTCAATGCAACTTTTTTTATACTGTTTTCATATGCAACAGAATTTCAAGCGTCAATTTAGGTCATCTCAATTTTGAGACCAGTTTATTAATGCCTGTTGAAAATCATTAACACCACAATAATGCGCTAACATGTCGGCCAACACTGCATTACCTACCAAAGCGACCAAATCTAATCAAATCAAAAAATGTTTTATTTTGTAGCTACACAGGGTACACTTAAAATGGTCAGATTTTACATTTTTTAAGCTACTGCTTGTTCAAAAGCCAATTTTCCCCTGAGAAGAACAAGCAAAAAACTCGAGAGGTTTCTCTTAAAAAAAAAAAGGTTTTTATGTTACAAAATTATTAATTTTCTTTTTTATTATAGATATTTGATTATTAATTGTTCATGTCCACATAAACCTCTACATGATGGTCATTAGCATTTCACTGTGATTTCCATAGAAAACAACGCGATTTCACGCGCTTCCCGCTCCGCTTTCAGTGTGGCGAAGCTTTAATGCTTCCGGTTCCATGCTTATTATTGGCTTTGATAGGTGAGAGGGTATTTTTTTCTATAACTTTGTTGCCCTGTATTTGAGATAAGATTAAAAAAATATATAAAAAATAAAAAATTATTTGTGATACACAGGTGTACAGGTTGTTATGATCCATTAACTTATGAATGAGATCTCTGTGATCAGCCAAATTGGCATACAAATATTGTGGTCATGTCAAAATATCATATCGATGCAAAGATCGACCGTAATCATCAGCCAGTATCATCAGTAAGTTGCGGATTCTGAATTATTTGCCAAAATTAAACGTCTCATCAAAACATTATTCAACCAAAATGATATGAAGTAACGTAGTCTCAATTTGGCCGGCTTATTTTGAAAGGGCACGGGGTGAAGGACGTCTCGCCTGGAAAATCTACGATCGATACGAACCCGCAGTGTTTTCGTCCATATACCAGCCTTAAGTCAAAGGCATTAGAGACAAAGTTGAAGGTAGACATGTTACTCAATAATGTCAAAGCGGTTTCAACTTTATGACGGTTGTATTACGGCTAAAAATCGTATGGTAGAAAGATGATTGGAAAATTTTGATATCCAGTCAAGCGATTTTGAATCTTCCGAAGCTCCTGTGAATCGTGTGTTTGAATTTTAATCTAATGTCGGGTGTGTAGAGGATTTTATTGGATGGGAGCAAATTGGCGAGTCTACTGACCTGTTGGTTTGTTGTGTTTGGGAAATGGAAACAGGCGGGGTGTAGCGTAAATACAATGGGCAACGAAATATATGACGCAATACACGACGACTATTTTCTCCCGACTGCCCAGAAGAAGGGTGACGTTTTTCGGTTGTGTACATGCTATACATACTAATATACAAGTATGTGAGTATGTATGGCGACCAATTGATGTAGTGGATAGGGACCCTGTCAGCGAAACCAACGGTTGCGGGTTCGAATCCCGCGAGGGGTAAATGTTTGTGTAGAATCGTACTTGTGTAATCGAGTTCAGAGGGTGGATGTGAATGGTGAGAGATCGTCAGGGTCTGTAGTTTGCATAGGTGTTCCACAGGGCTCAATTCTCGGGCCGTGACTGTTTCTATTAATGACTTACCGAATTGCATAAACGGCAACCATGAGATAACAATATTTGCTGATGACACTTCTTTGCTATTCAAAGTTAAAAGAAGACGGACATCTCTTGACGATGTAAATAGTGCTATCTCCAAGGTGGTTGAGTGGTTCACATCAAATAATCTACTCCACCAAATGTATAAAGTTTTCCAGTGAAAACTACCAAATGTCAAACAGGTAGCCACTACTGTGTTAGTAAAAAACGAAGAGTTGGAGCTTGTGGACAGTACTTTATTCCTAGGTATTACATTGAATAGTCTGGTCTTTAAACGTAATAAATGAATGGAAATACACTTTATAAATAGAAACGTTAATTTGCAGAGTGTAATACGAACTGTAATGTCAATAGGGCATGTTTATTATGTTATTGATTTATCTCTTCACTATGATGACAAAAGCGTTATCCGGGTGTTTGACCTGTAATGTATAATCTGCTCGAAGGACTAAAATTGTCTTATAATTAATAATTAACCAAATAGAATATTTGCACGCTAGATTTAAGCAGATTTTGATGGAACTGTGTTTTTTATTGAGACCTAATCTTGTACCCAAAATCAGGCAAATCAATTATTTTCATTTCATTTCATTTCATTTGTTGCAATTCTAACACTGTATTTTAGACAAAGAACAACCTGAATTCTTGCTGATTCTTCTCTCGCACTCTCTTTCTCAGCACTTGTTTACCGGTTCATTTCTAAACCTAAATTATGGTCAAGTACAAAGGAGGGGTTTCAAATAGACTTGGCTTTACCTAAACCTTTAAAGAAAACGGCTTTCTTAAGGAGCGAAGCCAAATCGATTTTGAATCAATTAAGCGGTTTTTAGTGGTTTTCATTTCGCTATAACCGACGACCCGACGCGTGTACTGTCTGGATTAAACCGGTATATTAGATTAGATTAGATTTATTTAGTTCACTTTTACAATATCATGTCATACATACAGTTCCGTAAATTTATGATTTCTAAAATAAAAGTGATTGTCAAACATAAAATAATAACTATACACATACATCTTAAAGATTTGTAGAATTATTAGATTATTTAATATAAATATAATGTTAAAATATTGTTAAGTACAAAATGAACAAAATAAGATAGATATTAAACCTATTATGGTTTTAGGTAGCGCTCTCATTCGGACGCGCTCCGAACGAATCCTTTTCGAATTCGTAAACGATTTTATTGTAACCCATAATCTATTTAAAAAGAGCTACACTTGAATTTCTTGCTCGTTCTTCCCTGGGGAGTCAGGTTTGTGAATGAGCAGTAAATTTAAATTTAATATATTTTTCTTATGATTAACTGGATACGCGTTAGACCACAATCTCACCTGATGGGAAGTGACGATGTGGCCGAGGATGAAGCACGCGATCTCAGTAGATGCCTTTTCACCTTGCTCTTGAAGATCCCCAGGTTGTAGGATTCAGGAAAGGAAGGGAGTTCCATGCCTTGGCTGTTCGCATTATGAATGAAAAGTCGAACCGCTTAGTGCGAATAAAATAAAATTAATTAGTGACGTTTTCAAGTGATAATTTTATCCTATGAAATAAAATATTTTGATTATGACTTTATCGTTATTTTGGTAACCGGTTACAAAGCCCTGCTTTTTGGGTCTGTGGCACAACGCCAGAATGGTTGAACCCATAATTTTGCTGTTCTACAGCTGGTATTGATATCCGAGATGGTACTTAGCCATGTTTGGTGAAAATCGGTTCAAACGTTTCCAAGATATTTCGATTTGTTTACCTAAATGATCTGAATGGCTTTCTATTTAAAGTTAAAAATTTGACGCACGCGCCGAGTGATAAATTTTTTACAAGCTTTCAAACAAAATTTAATTCGTGTAATTCCTGTTTAGTGGTGACTCCATTCCTGATCACGAACAACTTTCCACTAGGAACCATAGCCGAATTTAGCCTAAAATTGGACTTCATACTAAATGTGGTTTCAGAACAGTTTACTTTGTATGGGTCGAAATTTTTTTTGATCGATTTCGACTATGGTTCCTTGGCGACAGTTGTTCGTAATCAAGAGTGGCGTTGGAGTTAATGGGAATTACACGCATTCAAATTCACCGTGGATTGACGACCTGTTTGGTGTAGTGGTTAGAAAGTCTGCTGCTATACCAAAAGGTCGCGGGTTCGAGTCCCGCTAGGGGCATATGTTTGTATGATGAATACGGACATGTGTTCCCGAGTTATGGATGTTTTTCATTTATATGTGTATTTAATTACAAAAAAAAAATGTATTTGTGTAGTTTATCAACCATCTGGTATCTATAATACAAGCCTAGTTGCTTAGTGTGGAACTAGATGGTGCTGTGTGTATGTGCAAAGATATTTATTTTTATTTATTTATATACCTACCTATACAAGCTGAATAGATAAGTAATAAAAATATATTTGTAAATATGATGGAATTTGCTCAATGTATCTTATTACAACCCCCTCAAATTCGTGAGTTATGGTCAGAACCCCCAAGCCTCATATCACAGAATTCACTTCCTTTTTTATTATTTTTATTTTTTTATTATATTTTCTTAGTCACAAACGAGGTGTTCTAAAAGTAGAAAGCCAATTACAGTTATCCACCGATTACAATTAAAGACAAATGACAGAATTGACGCTTAGTGAACGATTGCTCGACAATTGATTTCCTTCCTAATCAAATATGTGCATACTAGGACCAAGTGTAATGATGATATATAGTAGACTAAGCTTTCCGCCCGCGGCTTCGCCTGGCTAGATAACTTCCCACGGGAACTACTTACTTTATCAACCTATATTCCAAATTTCATCCGAATCCGTTCAATCGTTTCGCAGTGATTGAGTAACAAACAAACATTCGCATTTATAATATTAGTTAGATACATAAATGAAAAATATAGGAATGAAATACATCCCAAAAAGAAAACAACTGCTACTAAATAGGAAGGTCCACAACAGTTGATTGACTCGCGGAGCAGATGTTACATAACTCCAGACCATACCCCAGACATCCAGACGGTCTGTATCGATTTCGTTCTAATATAGGCTTTACCAGTATCTAACACTATTCTGGGAACGATTGCATTCGTGTCACGGCGCCCCGGAAGGCGCGGACGAGGCCCTGACATGGCGATATAATGGCCGCTCGCCTGGGGGACGGCGAGACCGTTATGGGGTACTCCCCTCCCTGACGGGACCTATACCCACTAAAACCCATAGACATTCTTCGGCCCAGCCTGCCTCCGTGACAATTTAAGAACCCTATTGTCCCTACACCCTAAGTCTTGTTGCCAACTATTTTTAAAACACAAACAAAAACAAACGAGAGAGGGACACAAACACAGGAAATGTCGGAACTTTTCAGTTCAGCTTCCGAAATCGCACAAATGCTTCGCAAACAAACAAGTCTGTTTACGAGTTTGTGGACAAAAGTTTTCATATGACACAATAGCGTTTTGGTGAAATTCACGGGTGTGTTGCCTATTTTAAAAGGTTCCCCGAAGTTCTTCGTTATCCAACTGTTACGTTGTCACCTTATTACCCTGCTTATAGGGCAAACACAGGGATAATAATAAAAGATGAGCGATAATTAAGACAAGGTATTTTAAGGTAAATTTAGGCCCGTATTAATAAATCAATCTCAATAGAAGTCTCGACGCTGTATCAACCGAGATGCGTCTTAAGCAGTAGACGCTATCTCAAGCTCCGTGCTAATTTATAAACCGATCTTGTGGTCTAAACCAATCTCAGCGGCGAATGAATGATATAGTCCTGAGTTTCGTTTATTAATACGCGCACCTCTCAAGTGAGTACTGCTTGAGTACGCACGTGCTTTTCAGGTCTCAAGTTAGGTTTATTAATCAACACGTTTACTTGAGACCGGTCACAAGACTGTTCTCAATCTTGAGAATGGTTTATTAATACGGGCCTTAGAATTTCTAATGTCGGTCTGGGGAATCGATGCGTAGGTCGGACTGTCTATCTGGAGGATGGTATGGTGACTCTTTTATTCCAACGCCCCTCGGTCTTGCGTCCGTGGTCTCGTCGGGTTCGTTCCGCTTCCGAGCAGGTAGTATAGGAGTGGGTATGCACTAGGCAGCAGGTTAATCAACCCTTAATTAAATGATTAAAATAACAGTACGACTGAGTTGAAATCCGTCAGTTCATCAGTCAGTCAGTCAGTTTAAAATTTCGTATTTGAACTCCAATAACCCAACCCACCAAGGAGTATTAGGTCAAAAGAACGACACCGTTACAAGTCTAGGAGGCGGTGGGTTTCCGGAGTTCTAGAGTGAAGACCACTAGTTTCCGCCAAATATGAGGAAAACCTCATGCGTAACGGTAACGAGGCAGTTCAAATTATGGCTAAGTGCATGGCTTCCAGAGGACTACAACTAGTGCCTGAAATTACCGAAGCAATTGTGGTGAGCGGTCGTCGCAAGCACACGGCGATACACTTTGTGGTTCAGGGGCAACGTATTGATCCCCGAAACACCATGAAGTGTCTAGGAGTATGGCTCGACAAAGCGATGACATTTCTACCGCATATTAGAGAAAGTCGCCGGACGCGCCACTGCGAGGAGCCAAGCCCTAGGAAACCTGATGCCAAACATCAATGGACCCAGAAGTGTCAAAAGAAGACTCCTCGCTGGTGTGGTGAAATCCACAATTTGTTACGCAGCGCCAGTATGGAGTGGAGGCTTGCGTTATGCAAAAGGAAGGCAAACCCTTGAACGGGTCTACCGCTACACTGCCCTGCGCTTCGCAAGCCTATACAAGCCCGTCTCATATGACGCATCGATGGTCATCGCGGGTATTACACCGATAAGCCTGGCCATCGATGAGATGTGTCGAGTATACAACTCCCAAAACAAGACGGATGCAGCAAAACTTCTGGAAAGGAAAAAAACTATGGAGCTGTGGCAATTAAGTTGGGAAATAGCCGAGAAAGGCGAATGGACCCGAACTCTTATACCCGATTTGCGGAAGTGGGTCGGTAGAAACTTCGGATCCATTGGTTTTCACCTGGCCCAAGCCCTTTCTGGTCACGGGGTTTTCAGATCTTATTTGAGAAGAATCCAGAAAGCACCCTGTGACCAATGCTGGTTTTGTGACCAAGTCGACACTCCAGTGCCAGGAGTTCGAAACGCTGCGTGCTGAGCTTGCAAACAGAACAGGGACAAGACTCACGAAAAGTACCATGATCGACTTTATGTTAAGCAGTGAGGACCATTGGGACCTTGTGCAGGAACATATAAAGTCGATCATGAAACACAAAGAAGAGCACGAAAGAGCGCTGGAAGCGGAAGAGCGCGAGCTAGCCGCGCTTTCCGGAGGGGCCACCTAAAGGCTACCCGATACCTTAACAGAAGTTAGGGTATAGAGCAGCTGGAGGGCACCTGACAGCTGTCTGAAGTAGTGCACCCAAGTTCCAGGCAGCTGCCGTAAAGGTGTGGCTAATAGGCGGAGTTTTAGCCGGTACGAGTCCGGCACTACCTTCGGGTGGATATGGCCTCGCGCTTTTATAGCCGCGGGCGATATCGACTCGAACGTGTCCTATGAGGATTTCTCCACCTTCCCCCCCCCAAAAAAAAAGACCAAAAGTGAAGATCACGCACCAGTATTCGGTTCACTTACAAGGTGGATAGCTGACATGATAAAGGTCGTGGGAAGTCGCTGGAAGCGGGCAGTTTCTAATAGGTTCTTCTAGAATTTTATTAATTTTAAAAGGTTTCGACGCAGAATAAAATGCTATTGTCCAAGCTTGTAAGCATTTGTAGCACAGCTATTCGGAAAACTCATAGCCAGAGGCTCGAGTCGCGCTTGATCGGTTTATTTTTAGGACAAAACGTTACCTAGACAGCCGACAGATCAATGTAACTACCTACTCGGTAAGGTAGGCGCAAAAGGTAAATCGCTAGACTATTCTTAAGAAATAGACGAGTTATATTTATTGTAAGAAATCAATAGGTCGTCTGCCTGTTACACAGCTCGCTTAGCTGTATGTACGTAAGGTATAGTCTGCATCAAAATGTAACAGCATTCTACACACACATATAATAAATAAATAAATAAATATCCTCAGACATACACACAGCGCCATCTAGTTCCACAGTAAGCAACTATAGACTTGTGTTATGGATACCAGATGGTTGATATACTACTTAAATACATTTTTTTTTGTAAATAAATACTTATTATAAATGAAAACATCCATAACTCGGGTACACATGTCCGTATTCATCACACAAACATATACCCCTAGCCGGTATAGTGGTCAGTTTCTAACCACTACACCATACAGGTCGTCAATTAGGATGGAAGGGACTTTCCAATCCACTTAATCGGAATTTAACTGTTCTAACTTCGATTACATCTTCCTATTTACTAATTAGATTACCAAAAAATAGTATTCTTAAGATATCACGTTTCAGTGGCATATAAGTCAGTCGTCACTGGTAACACAGCTTGCCAGTCTGGCAGCCCTATACCAAATTATTATTTTGAAGTATTGCGCATAAAACTAGCCCCGCAGCAATCAGGGTTTGCTTCTATTATTTATACACTACGGGTGCATTTACCAACGATACGTGGAATCGTTCAACTGATGCGGTAGTTTTAAATTAAAGGTCCGATCGATATGCGGCTGTCGGGCACGATAGGTCGGTTTGTTGTTGACCCCGCGTCGGGCGCCAGTGGTGTGTTCATTGATACACGAATTGGCAGGCAATTATTAGGTACAGTTAACATCACAGTACGGTAGCGAAAATGAAGGATCTGGGTCACGATTTCGAAACACTATTAATGTAAATATTCGGTCCTTACCTATGAAATTGGCGTTTGTATGAAGAATTTCATTAAGTCTGTTTTCTCCATACCAACATTTTTGTTTTTTTTTTTTTTGGGAACGGCAAATCCAAATTTAGCTAGACTTTGTGTGTATTATCGGATTAAGTTTTTAAAAGTAACCGCTTTATAAAAGTTTCAGCGAATCTAAGAAATGATTATGGGAAGCACATGAAAAGAGCTCTGTTCAATTTTTTTTATTATGTGATTTAACGCAGAAATTAAATATTTCATATGAAACCTTGAAATAATATTCCATTTTCCAAATAAAAAACAAATTTGGATATAGCTTTGAAAATCGCAGGAATTGGTACATATGATTAACGAAGAAAAAAAACTCCAATTTCATAGGTAAAGACCCAATATAACTACACCACCTTTTGACGACCTGTTTGGTGTAGTGGTTAGGAACTCTGACCACTATACCAAAAGGTTGCGGGTTCGAAACCCGCTAAGGGCATTTGTTTGTGTGATGAATACGGACTTGCATTGATAAGTTATTCCATATTTTATAATTTGATTTTATTTTTTTATGTTATATAATTTCGAACACAATGACATTGTTGACGAATAAATACAATACAATACATGTGTACTTTTCATTTATAATTAGTATTTATTAACAAAAAATAAATGTATTTAAGTAGTATATCAACCATCTGGTATCCACAACACAAGCCTATAGTTACTTACTGTGGAACTAGATGACGCTGTGTGTAAGTCAAAGGATATTTATTATTATTATTATAATGATGCTGTTGATTCTGTATTATTGAGAAATAATAGTACATTATTGCAAAGGCCGGGAAATAGGCAATTGCAGGTCGAGTATGAGTTTGAAGGCCGAGCCGTAGGCGAGAACTTCACTAATACGAGACAGGCAATTGCAATTTCCGCCGAGGCATATATAGTGCTTTTCTCAAAAGAATGCAGGGAAATAATAAATATTTAAATAACAAATCAAGACGAATTTTCAGCTTTGCCGCCGATTTTCTATTTATCATCTGTGCCGAAAGGCAAACGCATTTACTCATACAGCCACGTGAACGCAATTTTGGTATGCCAAGAATGATAAAAGAGATCCAATCAAAGAGTATATAATAACCCCAGCACGCCGTTTCATACAACATTGCTGGAGAGTTGTAATGTTCCAAATTCAAAAAACGCTCCTGCAATGGATTTATTTTTCGCTGTCCGTAAATTAGATACTTCGCGTGTTCTTTTCTCAAAAGTAATGACAATATTTCCATGCATGTTTGAGAAAAATATTTAAGTATAGTAACAGTATTTCAATAAAGTTTTTATGTAAATTAAACTAAATTAACATAACCTGCTTGCGCGGCATGACATCGTTTGTCGCGCGCGACGTAGTAGTGAGAGTGGGATAGTTGTATATTTCGTCCAGGTGAATGAGCAGGACAAAATATAATATCTCGCGCGACGTAAACGTTTATCGCGCCTGTCATGTTACGGGGGCTGATCAGTTATTAAAAAAGTATTTGTGTCGCTAAATTAATGAAATGTTCTCATTTCAAACCTCTATTTTTGTACTGCAGAATATAATATATATTTTATTTTTATTTTATTTTATTTTCTTGGGAAAACCAACAGCTGTTTTACAAATTATCATATAATATATAATATAATATATATAATATATAATACTGCACTGTACGTGCTATTCGTGCCATTTATAAATTAGGACCTAGACAGTCTCTTAGCGATAAGTTTAAGGAAATTAATATCTTAACAATGGCATCTCAATACATTTATGAGAATTTGTTATATGCAAAAAAAAAATATAACCTTATTCGCTAAAAATAGTGATAGGCACAATGTTAATACAAGGAATAAGAACTAGTTATCTGTTTATGTTAGCCGACTTCACAAAGTTAGTAAATTCTTCAAAGGGCAATCAATGTATACGCTTTTATAATAAGGTTCCAGTAGACATTAAAAATATGCCTTTAAATAAATTTAAAGCAATCAAACAGAAATTATTAACAAAAGGCTATTATAAAATCACTGACTATTTGAATGATAAGCAAGCATGGACATAGCATGGTCTTATTATTCATATAATTATCAAATCGCAACCTATAATCTGTTTAAAAGAGCAACCCTAGAGTTTCTTGCTCGTTCTTCTCTGGGGAGTCAGCTTTATGAATGAGCAGTAAATTTAAAATATAATGTAATATTAATAGTGACGTTTTCAAGTGATAATTTTATCCTATGAAATATTTGATTTGATATGGCGTTATTCATCCTTCCATTAAAGCTTATCAGGAATCTTTTTCATAATTCCAGATGCCAGCTCCGTTTCCCTTCGACGAACATCCGGCTGGAGTTCCAGTCTCTGGTGGAGGAGAGTGGCGGCGGGGCGGGGGGCAGCACCGGTCCCCCGCTGCCCCCGCTACGGATCACCATACCCATGGAAAGCGATGGTCGCAGCCCCGCCCCTTCGCCCACCGGTAAGTTGGAGATCAGGCCTTTAATTCTTTCTTCAAAAGCGGTTCTTCAAATACACACGAAAACATTTGGTTTCGGTTTGGTTGGTGGTAGGCCATTTAAATGTCCGCCTGGCTAGCTAGCACCATCTTATCTACATCTGCCGCCAAACAGCTACGTTCTGGTTGCCACAGATAAGATAGCCGATTCCTCAAACATTTGGGTTTCCGGGTCAGTACGCTTCCACCTTCGGCCTCATTTTCACTTAACATCAGGTGTGATTGAGGTCAAGTGTGTGTTGTAAAAACATTATCCTCCTTCCTGGGGCAGTCGGGTAAACACCGCAAACCTCGACAGTATATTTTGTATATTGCGGGCGCCATTTTGGATTTTTTACATAAAATATGTCTTATGACACTCTGGAGATCGAGATGAATCGATCTACACTTTCCACTACAAAATCGGTAAACAATAGAAATCAATAGAAATCTACATACGTATAATCGAAAAACATTACTCTCCTTTCTGGGACAGTCGGGTAAGAAGCTAACGATAGAGATATATGAGGCGAATGTGGATGGCAGTGTTCGCAGAGGAAAGCGTACCACGATCAAATCGAGAACATCTTACGAATTATTTATTGTAAATACAAAAGATAATAATAGCGCCATCTAGTTACACAGTAAGCAACTATAGGCTTCTGTTGCGCATACCAGATGGTTGATATACTACATAAATACATTTTTTTTGGAAATAAATACTTATTATAAATGAAAACATCCATACTCGGGTACACATGTCCATATTCATCACACAAACATTATGCCCCTAGCGGGATTCGAACCCGCAACCTTTTGATATAGTAGTCAGAGTTGCTAACCACTACACCAAAAAGATACAATGGTCACATACAAGAAGTTACATAAGTGAGCTTATCTCTAAAAAAGATCTCTTCCAATCAACCTTAGATGTGGTTAGAGAATGTATAATGGAGAACGGAAATAATATGATACAAACTTAAAAGAAATGCCATATCAAGAAAGAAAGAAAGAAAGAAAGAAAAAATTCTTTATTGTACACAGCTTGAAAATATACACAGTGATATTATTTTAACAGGTGTACAAAGGCGGTCTTATCGCGTATTATAAGAGTACGCTAAACCGACGAAGGTGCATGACATATTTTATGAGAGTAAATGAGGTAGGATCGTAGTCTCTGCCCACCCCTACGGGAAACAGGGGAGCGTATGTATGTATCCGGAGGCCGATATCCGGTGCTCGCAACTCTTGACGGATATCCCATATCCGCCGAATCATTATCCGCTTCACCTGTACCATTAAACACATACACATGTGTAAATGTATAATAAAGAGATGCAATACAGGGTGGACTTGAATTGGACTTCCCATTTAGCCCAGGGAAAATACGGTAAAAAATTAGCCTACTACTATTTATCCTGTATAAATAAGTAGTAAAATGTAAGTTTATGACACCATGTTGTTAAATTGTAGGTGAATATTGCTAATTATTATTATAAAGATTGCTAATTATTATCATAAAGATTGCTAATTATTATTAGATTATTATAACACCTTAGGCTCCACTGAAAACCAGCGTTGTCGTCTAACTTCTAGACTGCAACTTATGCTGAGAAGGAGACCTTCTTTGATACCACTTTGCGACACCGAAAATTAATTTTTAGGAACTTTAGTCTATAAGAGAAACTGCTTAGCTATTTTTATTGAATACTGTAAACTACATTATGAGATAGGAGTACCTATTCTAACACATGAAACTGTTTTGTGTACTATACTTTTATCTCACTCGGTCCCAAACTCACTGTATATATTTTCACACTTTATGTAAAAATAATATGTGTGTCGCTAAATGGGTCAAATAAACGATTCTTATTCTTATTATAAAGTAAATGCCAAAAGCAGCCTTCAAATGTTGCAATGTCCGCAGAGGATGGCTAATTATTGCCAAGACACAATTATAAGATCCTATTATCAAAGTTAACTTCGCAATAAAGTACCTGAACACCTAACACTAATAAAAATAAAAAAAAGGTCATAACTTTGAAATATAAAATGTTATAAAGAAGATGCAAGTGTACATGCAAGACTCATCTATCTGTTCTAGTTTTTCTTTAAAAAAAAAATAATACTTTCATGTTCCAGGTACGATAAGCGCAGCGAACAGCTGCCCCACTTCGCCCCGGGGCGCGGGCTCGTCGGGCCGCCGCCACGCGGACCTGGGTTTGGTCGCGCAGTACGCTGCGTTGGCAGACCACCAGCGCCCCACCTCCAACGGGACTGCTGTGAGTGTCTGATGCCTTATCCGACCCATCAGTGACGGGCAGGGCTCTTGCTCCCGGCCTGTTACATCCGTAAATGTAGCCTTCCTTGAACTGACAAGGAATAAACCAAAGTATTGTATCCAGGTACACGGTTATCTTCATTACTATGGACATGGTTAACATTACACATTTTCAGTGTGATAATTCTACTGAACTTATACTTAATAAAAGTATGCAGTTTAAAAGAACTGAAAAAGACACTGAATAGTTCCACAATCCAACTCCTGGCTCCATCATCAGACCCTCGACACCAAGTGCAATATATTGGACTCCTCAAAATGAATCATATGAGTCCAAACTCGAAGGGTTTACTAGTATCTGGCTCCATCCGTTATGGATTCCAGATGGTTGATATATACGAATATCTTTCTTTTATCATAGCGGTCAGGGTCTCTAACTGCTTGATCAAACAGGTTGTCAAAATATCGTCTGTCAAGCAAGAATACAACAATTCTCCACATATTGCGCCACTTGTAACACAGAATAACTCATGACTTTATCCCTCCATACTTATTTAATCGCCTCCGTGGCTCAATGTAAACAACATTGGGTTTACGATTCGGAGGTCGCGGGTTCGATCCCCAGCGGGGTACATGTTTAAGTACTCGGTTTGGTTGGTGGTAGGGCATTTTAAATGTCCGCCCGACTAGCTACCACCATCTTATCCAAATCTGCCGCCAAGCAGCAATGTTAATAGCATTTTTGTGTTCCGGTTGTCAGAGATAAGATAGCCAGTCCCCCAAATGTGTCGGGGTTTCCGGGTCAGTACGCTTTCACCTTCGACCGCATCTTTACTTAACATCAGGTGTGCTTGAGGTCAAGTACGAACCCGTCGTGCATAAAAAAAAATATTTTCCATCCATATTTTTCTGCCCAGCATAATAAAATTTTTATATCCTTGTTTCCTCCAATCCGCAGGCATCATCAACCTCCGAGTCAGGTTACGGCAGTCGCGACGTTCGTGATTCCCGCGACCATCGCGAGGGTCGAGACGATGCGAAGCCGCCTTACAGCTACGCCCAGCTCATAGTACAAGCTGTAGCCTCGGCCCCAGACAAACAGCTCACCCTCAGCGGGATATACAGTTACATCACGAAGCATTACCCCTACTACCGCACCGCTGACAAAGGATGGCAAAATTCTATCCGTCATAATCTCTCGCTCAATAGGTAAATTAACCACACAGTTTCCAACATCAGAATTAACAATTTCTATTGGTTCAACATCCAGTTAATTTCCATTGGTTCAAAACAGTCCCAACATATACAGGCTGTTGAAAAAAGTGCCAGGCAAATTTTAAGGGGTGATTCAGGATCGAGTCTCTAGTATACAGGAAAAATATATTAAAAAATCTATTGTGAATTCTTAGACAAAACAAATATTTAAAAAACTGTTGATCTGCAATTTAAATGACATTATGACGCAGTTTTAATTCAAACAAAATTTAAGAAAAATGTATTCTTAATCATTAACTTAGCGCTTAAGCTTGTATTATACGTATATCGCACGGTTTATACCTACAGTGCCGCCTGCTAGGCGGCACAGAACAGTTACCCCGCGTTCGTTCATTGTTTAAAAACTTCATTTAAAAACTACGTCGTAAGCAAAATAGCAATTTTGTATTTAGAACTGGATCCTGATCGCCCCTTAAAATTTGCCTGGTTATTCTTTTAACACCCTGTATATTAGTGGCGTGCACAGCCTTTTGTCACAAGGTAAGCGGAATTATAAAATTTGCTATTAAATGAGAAAAACACTGCTAGAAAATAATAACCTACTCTTATAGCAATCCTTGCGACTGTTTAGTACATTTCTGTTCACATCAGTATGAATCAGCTATCTTTCGAGGAAAGCCTCCTCACTCCACAGAATTTATATCAAAGTTAGCTATACGACAAGGGCTGGCAAAAATTTGACATCGAAATCTGTAATATATCAATAATTTCCATTGGTTCAAGATAGTCCAGGATATCATCATCATTAGCCCGTAAACATCCCACTGCAGGGATATAGGCTTTCCCTCGTATAATGAGTAGTTCAGCATATGCAATGAGCATAATGAGAGTGAGCCTTCAGCCATTAAACTGAGGCTCACTTAATCATACATTTATAGATCTCTTATCATCTCCTATCTCTGTTTTAACTGAGTTGTATGGATATAACTGATTACAGCACTAATGTTCACGGGGAATCTTTTTGGTTTGGCTTCAGCCATTCCCTTGAATTTATAGGTGAATCATAAAAATGGAAGACATTTCTGATTATACAGCTACCTCTGCTGCTTCAGAGCGAGTTGGTTAGGTTAGATTAACGTATTGAGATACTCATTTGAAATTTTGCTTTTGCGATTTTATTGTATAATGTATTTGTTAATCTGGTTTTTTATTTGACATCAGTAAAGTGAAATTATCTATTTGTATAGGATGTTGAGTGTGTACATGAGATGGTAAATTATAGTTCAGTCCGTCCTAGTGTACAAATATTAGGTCCTTGCCTATGAAATTGTTTTCTCCATACAAACATTCTTGATTTGGTTTTGGGAACGGCAAATCCAAATTTAGCTAAACTTTGTGTGTATTATTGGATAACATTAAGTATAGGCAGCGTTAATTTTTAGAAATTAAGCATTTGTAAGAAACGCAAGTACTAAGTAACTAAATAAGCGTAAGTTGAAAAATGTGTTTCTTTAAAAAAAATGCTCAATTGATGGGAATTTCTTTAAATACAAAACATTTAGGGAAATTATCGTTCAAAATATTAGTTGTCATTTTTGTTTCTTAAGCAATGCAGGTCGACGACATTAACCGCTTTATTAAAGTGTCAGCGAATCTAAGAAATGATTATGGGAAGCACATGAAAAGAGCTCTGTTCAAATTTTTTTTATTATGTCATTTAGCCCAGAAATTAAAAAAATATTTCATGTGAAACCTTGAAATAATATTCCATTTTCCAAATAAAACTGAAAATCCCAGTAAAATATGTACCTAACATATGATTAACGAAGAAAAAAACTCCAATTTCATAGGTAAAGACCCTATATTTATGTATTTCCATCTGGTTTTTTATTTGACATCAGTAAAGTGAAATTATCTATTTGTATACGATGTTGAGTGTGTACATGAAATGGTAAATTATAGTCAGTCCGTCCTTATAAAATCTGCTCACATTCAAGCGTACAAATATTAACTAGCTATTACATCTTTCGATATCTTATCCGTACCAATTCTACATTCCAGATACTTCATCAAAGTGCCTCGAAGCCAGGAGGAGCCAGGCAAGGGCAGTTTCTGGCGCATCGACGCCCAGAGTGAGAGTAAGCTCATAGAGCTGGCCTTCCGACCGCGGCGGCCTAGGGGCGTACAGTTCCGAGCGCCTTTCGGCCTCTCCTCAAGGTAAATAATTAGGGTGCTAGTAATTGCAATATGTAGCGTAGGATGTCCACTCACAAGGTGGCTGGACGACGTGATGGAGGTCGCGGGAAGTCGCTAAAATAGAATAAAATAGATTGGATTAGAATGGATTAGAATGGATTAGAATGGAATAGAATGGAATAGAATAATAATAAATATAATAAATATTTCGGACACTTACACCAATCATCTAGTCCCAAACTAAGCAAAGCTTGTGCTATGGATACTAGATAACGGATAAACATACATAAATATTTATATAAACATCCAAGACTCGGGAATAAATGTTCGTATTTATCATACAAACATTTACCCGTTGCGGGATTCGAACCCGCAACCGTTGGTTTTGCTGATAGGGTGACTATCCACTACACCAATCGGTCGTCGGTACACCAATCCAGAATGGATTAGAATGGAATAGAATGGAATAGAATGGAATAGAATGGAATAGAATGGAATAGAATGGAATAGAATGGAATAGAATGGATTACAATGGAATAGAATGGAATATTCGAAATTACAGATTCATACATTTATACAAATCAAATATTCTTTATATGCGTGTAGCGTAAAATTTATATTTTTGAATTTATATGTTTAGAAGACATTATATGAATACATTTCTTTGACTAGAAGTCAAATAGTCAAGAAGATTTACTACATATCACAAAATTATCACATTCATATACATAGGTACCTCTATATATTTAAAAGTAAGTAATGGTACCTACTTATTAATCTTTATCTAGCAGCCAATTTGAAATTTTTGTTTTGAGCTGCTTGGGATGACACTTTTTTAAATCTGGAGATAAATTATTAAAAATTCTAATTGCCATGCAGAAAGCATTATTCCTATATATCTATTCTGGCCTCTTTCAACCGGTCAGTCTAGAAATCTATGGGGAAGGCCCATGTTCAGCAATACGTCCTGTGGCTGTTATGATGATACGTTATTTTTTCTGCGAAAAGATAATAAATATTAAATAAGAGAAGCCCAACTCTGAAGCCTAGTGGCATATAAGGTTAATTCAACAGCCCTACGTTCAACATTCGATCAGCGCAGACTAATATACCTAATGCAAACTAATATTTAATGAAGACAATATTTAAATCTACACATGTTTCAGGAGTGCTCCGACGTCTCCGTCTCAGGTGGGAGTGTCGGGACTGGTCACCCCTGAGGAGCTCTCCCGCGAACCCACGCCAGATCTCTTCACTGGGGAGGAACCTGAGCAGGTAAGCATACTCCTGCTTCATTGGAGACCAATATGAGCATGTGAGTTGTTCCTTCACTTAAGCGAGCTGCTGCTTCACCGGGCAGGAGTCTGATCACATAAGCGAGCTGCTGCTTCACTGTGGAGGATCCTGAGCTGGTAAGTGAGCTGTTGTTTCACTGGGGCAGGAGCCTAAGCAGGTAAACGTATTGTTGCATTACTAGCGAGGAGCCTGAGCAGGTAAACGAGCTGATGCTTCTCTGGGGAGGAGCCTAAGCAGGTAAACGTGCTGCTGCTGCTTTACTTGCGGGAGCCTGCTAAGGGAACTGTTGCTTCTCCGGGGAGGAGCCTGATCAGGTAAGCAAACTGCTGCTGTTCGAGATATGTCGATTGGGGCGCAACGTCTTTTCCTACTTTCCTCACTTTTCGTTACATCATAGAAATAAGATAATATATAATAGGCATTTTTAAACGACTTCTAACACACCTGATGTTAAGTGAAGATGAGGTCGAAGGTGGAAGCGTACTGATCCGGAAACCCCAACACATTTACGAGACTGGCTATCTTATCTCTGACAACCGGAACTGAACAATGCTATTAACTTAGATTAATGATTGGTCTCCGCGCCGCTACGACTAGATACCGTCAGCGTACTCGAAAAATGCGGCAAGAAATACTACGCCGTATTCGGCGTACCCGCGCAGTCACGCCACAAGTTCAAATTTCAAATTTTGGTTTAAGACTGAAGCAAAATGCCGGTTTGCGTTGTCAAACTATGTAATAACAATACTACAAAAAACAAGAAAGATACTGGCATCACATACCATCAGTAAGTACTGTATAAATCTACACACTACAATATTGAGTTGCCGCATTCAGGAACCTGTTTTTTCTTCATAGTGCGGTATCTAGTCGTAGCGGCGCGGAGACTAATCATTAATCTAAGGCTATTAACATTGCTGCTTGGCGGCAGATTTAGATAAGATGGTGGTAGCTAGCCAGGCGAACATTTAAAATGCCCTACCACCAACCAAACAGAGTACTTAAACATGTACCCCGCTGGGAATCGAATCCGCGACCTCCGAATCGTAAGCCCAATGTTGTTTAAATTGAGCCACGGAGGCGGTGAAGTACCTAATACAGTTGTTCCAAATCCCATATAGGTTAAATATAGGTACCTGATACAGGCCTGAGCAGTTTGTGGTTCGATGGTCTAATTTTATCCGACGTCAAGAACAAACCAACAGATTTTAGCCTTGATCAAGCTTCGTTACATCATTGCTCCAGTGTAGTGGACAATATTACAGGAACCGAGGACTTAAAGTGAATGACGTTGAAATGAAATGTTTATATTTGTGCTGGGGATCGAACCCGCGACCTCCGCATCGTAAACCCAATGTTGTTCGCATTGAGCCACGGAGGCGGTTCCATTTTTCGCAACAACTGCTCAACTGTTGCCGTCTACAAAATTTATGTTTTGCATGATAAGTCTGCTGAGTGTTTTGAGTACAGAAATTTATTTGTTCCCTTATTTTTCAGCCGAGCCAGCAACGTTTGAGCAGCAACAGCCAGTCGACGCAATACTTGTTCCCACGCAATAGTGGCGTTAGCCAGAGCGCGCCGGGCTCGCCAGGTAATATATGTCGCCATACAATTAAATGTTTAAACGAATCGTTAAGTATGTTGGGCTTTTCCTGCGTTATAACAAATTGTGTTACCCAGAGGCGACCCCGTTCTATGGGGCCTAATATTTTTTTTTTATGATTGACTGGATTCGCGTTTGACCACAATCTCACCTGATGTTGGTGACGATGTGGTCGAAGATGAAGCACGCGATCCCAGTAAATGCCTATTCACTCTGCTCTTGAAGATCCCAAGGTTGTAGGATTCAGGTAAGACTGACGCCGGAAGGGAGTTCCATGCCTTGGCTGTTCGGATGATGAATGAAGAATTGAACTTCTTAGTGCGAATGTTCGGTATATTAACGATATATATAATATAACCTCACCAGACCCGCTCTGAGCAACACATACATAAAGTCTTGATATTTATCCTAATTGGGGTGGTCAGAGATATCCCAAACATTAGCGTATTGGTGTCCCAAACATTAAAAGATGCTTGCTTGAAACAACATCCACGGTTCATCTACGAAATATACAGAAATGCATCATGTGCATTCCTGTATCTGGGCTCATGCCCATCGCCGTTAAAATGTGTAAGTCTATAGTCCTTTATTCGGCCTTTACGACACCCACGGGAAGAGACAGCTTGGTTCTATTCTCTTTGCGTGCTGAAACCATACAGCACTACGTTTTCTGTAATAGGAGAAATCTTCGCCATACATAACGATGCCCCTTGGCATCGGTTAATTCTACTATTCTGCAGCTCCTCCCTCAGTCAAAGTGTACCTCTCACCTACTCGTACGTCACTCCAACAGCTACTTCTACAGTACTTTGGTAATATCATATTTAACAGTGATCCAAACTTGTTTATAAGTCTACTAAAGAAGATTATTCTGTGTTGACAAGAATGTTTTTCGTTCAGGTCACGGGCTGTCTTACAGCGCTGGCGGCAGCGGCCTGGTGATGGCTGGCCATCAGATCACTGTCGTCACCAATGGCGCTGGAGGAGAGAGAGAGGGTACTGTTTCATACCCTTACATAGGGTATTACATTTATAATAGTAAAGCAAAGCAACGGTGGACAACCATAATCTTCTTTGACTGGACATTATATCCTAAACTCGAGCTACTGCAGCGTATGGACTCAAAAAAAAAACATAAATTTAACAGGTGCCGCAAAACTGGTTCATTTTAGCTATTTCCACTGCTTGATGTCGTAGGGCATATTTTGTGAGAAAATGTTTGTTCTACAGAAGCGAGTTATACGCGCCATAATAAATTAGGACCTGGTGTCTCCTAGAGATAAGTTTAAGGAAATTGATATCTTAACAATGGCATCTCAACAGACTTATGAGAATTAGGTGCAAGCAAAAAATTTGTGTATAACTGTATTTACTAAAGATATTGATAGACAAGGCACACAATTAGTAAATCTTTCAAAGGGTCTGTACGCTTTTATAATAAGGTTCCTCCTGATATCCAATGGCATTTGATAAATATGAGACTATTATTAAATGAAATTGTGCGCAAAGGGCTATTATAAAATATCAGATTGCTTGAGCGATAACAATGCTTGGAACTAGCCGCTCGATTGTCATGTTATTTCTTTGATTTGTAGTAATCCAATAAAGTATTCTTATCGAACATAAAAAAATAACCTTTGAGTTTCTTGGGCTTCTCAAACGAGGACTGTATATTCCGATAGTCTGGTAGCCCCAAAAAATTTACTATTTTCAAGTGTAAATTTTATCTATGCAAATAAAACATTCTTAACTTATTGATACTGACCCTACACGTAGTGACAATACAATGTACTATTGCAGAGAAGTACGTAGTAGGCACTACGGGCGGGAATCTGGTCTCCATCAAAGAGGAGGAGGTGCCGGCCTCCAATGTCGTCATACAGCAGCACTCGCCTTACTATGCGTGAGTATTTACTATGTAGATTGTATATATATTTACGATTCCGTAACTCACATGGTAAATACGGGAATATTGTCTTGTTTGTCCTTCAAGACCCCTTTTGTTAGGAATGACTAATGGGATCAAGCTGAAATCTATATCAAAAATGTAAAGTTTCACTTTAAATAAAACAGCATCAGATTCATTTCCGGTTGTCAGAGATAAGATAGCCAGTCCCCCAAATAAGATGAGGTTTCCGAGTCAGTACGCTACCACCTTCGGCCTCATCTTCACTTAACATCAGGTGTGATTGAGGTCAAGTGCTAACCCATTGTGGATTAAAAAATAATTATTGAAGTAATTTTTAAGTATGTACCCAAATTGTATAGTGCTGAGGCAATAAACAATCAATCAATCAATCAAATACGCTTTATTGTTTAAATAAGGAAGGTACATTTTGTATTCTTATTCCTAAAAAAAAATATTTTATTGATTTTTTCGACATGTTTATTTTACGTATGATAACACTAAGGTGACGAAACCACTTTTATTACTAAACTACCGAAAATGTAGCTTAATTTGTTATCATGTAGTCGCGATTCAGTTAGCTAAATAAATAAAACGTAATAAACGTACTTACAGAAACATATACAAAAATATTCGACCGCACAATTATTCTGCTTGGTGTTTTGGTTGTCCAAATGTAGTCTTATTTCACAGTAATTAAATTTAAGTGGAATGGATACAACTTATAGTACAGTTGTATGTGTATCTGTCCCACAAAGGGCCACCGCTCAGTATGGATCCTCACTATAGCGATAAGACACTGATTTTCAGCTACTCGGAAACAGCGCCGACTTTTTTATCGGTTCTTATTTCGCGTCAACAGGATCAATTTTTTTTTTGCAATAAATAAATGCAATAAGTTAACAGTAATTTGTCGTCCATTTTTTCTTTCTGCTCTACATGCAAGGACTCGGGATAATAGCTCGAGAAAGACGAGAGTTCGGAAAAAGTCTGATGTAACAATCGGACGTGTCAACGATTACGTTCTCACGTGTGATTGGTTGCCCATCGGTCGCACGGAAAATTCACGGTTTCTCATTGGTCAACGTTACCGATGACGATACCGATGAGGTTAGCTAATTTAGGGGCAGATCAGACAATCCGAAACACAATCTGACGTGCAAATATACTTAGTGTATGGTGTTTGTCGGTAGCGGCGGGTACGGCGGGCCGGGGGGCAGCGACGAGGGCTGCGAGTCGCTGGGCGGGGACCTGGTCATAGAGGACGCGCCGCTCGACCCGCCCCACAAGCGGCGTCGGCACCACAACGTGAGTACACGCGGTCACTATCCATTTCAAACACATAATTGTAGGTACCACTTAAGTAACTAGTGTAGCTTTGTTATCAATGTTGTGTACGCCTGTAATAGGTAATAATAGGTAACAAAACTACTGTGTAAGCTATCATAAGAGTGTGATATGTTATACTGTTGGTTTACCTAATAAAATAAAATATAATATAATAATATTTTATTCACGAAATGGCACATATTTATTTAAATTGCATAACTTCAAGGCTTTGTTTGTACATACATGAGAAAATTTTACTGACTCCTGGACCCTGTTTTTGAGCAGGAAAAGTTAAATCCGATAATGCTGCAATTTTCTGTTGAACAGAGAATCGTTGTGATATTTTAACATATTTGTGTTCATAAAACTTTTTCGTTTGAAAGTGACAATTTGTATTTCAACAGACGGACATTTAAAAATGCCTTACCACCAACTAAACTTGAATACTAAACGAGTTGAGCTTACACTCAACTCTCAATCAGCGCCGACTCTGTGCTATGACGAACAAGCAAGCTTTGTGGAAAGTAACTGTCTGACTGACCGTCATGTTTGTGGCCTTCCAGAGAAAGGTCGATACTTTCATCCTCAAATATGGTCGGGACTGTGAAAGAATGCCAAGCTTTCTTATCTGTCACATTGGAACGCAACAAAGCGGGCATTCATGCCTGGCGGCAGAGGAAGAAAAGAGGTTCTTACGTGGCTGACTGAGCTGGTACTATACTGAAGTACTGCCGATGTGATGACGTCATTAACGCCGCGTTTCAATCGGCAGATGTCGGAGCTGGACGAGCGACGCGCATATTGACGCGGCGCGCGCCCCGCTCGCGCCTCACGCTCTTGAGTCGCGCTGAGCGCTCCTGAGCCGCGCTGAGCGCCGCCGCGGCGACGTTACTCGGCCCTCAGGGCGAGCGGTGAGGGTACAGCCGGAGTGACCCGTCCGGTGAGATAGTACGGAGCGTTTCGGAGGGTAAAATCGAGTGATGTGGCTATAGGGGAATAACGATCAGTGTCATATTCTGGTTCCTTCTTGTTCGCTATTGGATCGAAAGATCTGGATGGTGTAGAAACAGTAAAATTCGGAGTCATCATTGTTTTCCGTGGTATTCGAAAAAATACGGAGCTGGCAGATTGTGCATAATTCAGTAGTTTGCTTGTCAAGTAGTGAAAAGACTGGAAATAAAGTGCAACTTTTGCACAGTTCCAGATGAGACATGTCGTTATTTCCCTATACTCCTCATTTACTTTTTGCGCTGCGAGCCGCAGTTCTGTACGATTCATGGACGATTTGATCTTACTTGATGCCGCCGTCGTCACCACGTTCGTGCGGTTCATGTGAATCAAGAATAATCGATAATTACCAAATGAAACAGATAACAATATATGACTTATTATTTATTTATTTATGTGGTTAGTACGTCTTTAAGCATAATAAGGAGACACTATAGTTCTTAACCCCTCCACAAATGAACCTGCACGGGGTTTTAATAAGAACCTGTAACTGCGCTCACGTTCCCTACTATCTCATCAAAGCAAAGCAATAACGTTTGAGGGGGGAGGGGGTTTATGGACTTTGCTCCAACTAATGTCGTCTTCAAGTGGCGTCTAGTACCCGAACTACAGTGCTAAGAAAAAGTGTCGTATTGAGTGTTACACTAAGTTCTACTTATAAGTTATATTATGCAGTAGTGCGATTTTTTTCGGTTTTAAGTTTAGGTGGACTGCGGACTTCGTGGACGGGTTTGACGTTTAAACGTCACTCTGACAGATAGAGTGTTTTTTTTTAATTTTATTTCGATGCATGCAATGACTATGCGCGGTGTGCCACGGAGATGTGTATATAAAAATTGTTTTTCCCTTTACATTTTCCGTCGATCGCGACATTACAATGAAGTGCAATGATAACAAATAGGATTTTTAATAAATTTAGTTGAAAACATCGAAAGAAAAGAAACACGTAACCGTTATTTGTTACTTATTTAATTGAATAACTACTTAAAATAGAAAAAAAAAATCTTGTAGATATGTTGCAGGTGTGGAAATACTTTTATGTTTTTTTTAATCCAAGGAAGTCGCGAAAGGGATGTTATTTTAAATTTATTTCTTTTTTTTTTACAATAAACCACATTGTACAGATTATCCTGCGATATATTTAATTGTTAAGTGGTAATTTCATAGACCTAGAATAATATAGACTTGACATACTCGGACAGCAGTAAGGGATGATTAAGTGAATTAGTATGAAAAGAAATTAAGTGAATACTGTTTCAAATGTCCCATGTTGCATTAAAGTTCACTGTTATGTTTATTTGATTTACATTACACACTTTCAGAGTGATATTTGTTGATGCCTCTTGGGGCCGCACTGCACAGCCACCGCTCGATCTTTTATTTAAATTATTGTATCGTTGTAGAAAAAGTAAGGTATGCAAATGCCTAGTAGGCAGAGTATGAAACTTTCCCTGTAGTGGCGGCGTGATGTAAAGACAAAATGGCTGATTGTTTTATGAAATTGTCTAGTTGACCCAGTCTCCGAAACCAACGCTCACGGGTTCGAATCCCGCGTAAATGTTTGTGTGATGAATACATGTTAAAACCCGAGTAATTAATGTTTATTTAAATATTTATGAATGTTTATCCATTACTCTATAGAACTATTCTATTACTCTTTATTTACCCTCTCGGCTATTAGAGCCTAACACAGATCAGTACTCCAAGGTTCGAGTTCCACTAAGGGGTTGTCCACTGCCTAACACATTCCAACCCCATTCGAAGCGGCCTGCATCCAACTACTACCGACGATCTTCATCAGGTCGACGGTCCACCTTTTGTGTGGTGGTGGACCACGTGGTCTCCACTTTAGAACCTCAATACCCCAATGGCCATCAGTTCTTCGAGCTATGTGTCCTGCCCACTGCCACTAATACGTTGAGCTATGTCAGTGACATGCGCTCTTCATTCATGATTCGA